>CM062813.1:1157665150-1158943176 GCA_031772625.1 Pinus tabuliformis | reverse complement strand
TACTAGGCAAAGTTCCCCTTCACATATATCATGTCTTAATCAGCAGACATGTCCTTTCATAACTTATTAGTTTATACTTATTAATTATTATTTATATTATATATTTATGTTTGTTACATTGCCTTCCCCTTTAGAAAAGCTTTGTTCTCAAAACTTATTGATGAAAAGACTTGATCCCTTTTCCTGTCTCAAATGTCTTCTCGTCTTAGAACTGTCATCTTCGATAATACAAGATGATATGAATTTCTGAGTGTGGTACATAATTGTCATACTGTGAAATGATCTAACCATCCCAGATTAATCTTTTGTGGAATCTTGCGATTACTAAAAACTTGGAATGAATTGTTATCATAAGACTGGATTATGGTAACATCGATATTCTTTGGAACATAAGGTACTTGTCTCTGGTCTGAGTGATATGGATTTGAAGACTGGTTGAGATTTATGCTTTTATGTTCAGGTGTCGATAAGGAGTTCTTATGATCTGATTTCCACTTGTCCTATTTGTGGTGATTTCTTGATTTACTTGAGGTATTTAATTTATGTATTTGAGAAATTAACTAATATGTGATAGCCCTTCTAATATTTACTTAAGATCAAGTACTCAATTAAAGTATAACTTATTTTTATTCGATGAACTTTATATATATACCCTTTAATGAATACCCTTTCACAGCGGCTTTTATCATGAATTCTGTCAGCCCAAGCACACAATTAGATTAATGTTGTGACCATAAACGATTGTGCCCTCTTCCTGACGGATGCAACTCCTTGCTGGTTGGACCTCGTCTCATGGGTTTTAATCTATCTTAACTAAACCCTTTCTAGTATATCCCTGACAAACGCAAGTATATCTTTCGCCCTCTCTCACGCAGCGATGGGCAGTGCGAATTTAAACTGAAACCCTAGTGAATGAAATTCCAAGTGGCCCCGATATGCATCGATGGCTTGCACAACTAAGCAACATATTTGGCACGAGTTTATTTCATTTACACCACATCGATGCTCAGTCGGTGTTTTTTTCTTTGATGGCTCTACCAACGCCACGGTGATTTGGCAGCTCATAGGTTAAATACTCCTGTAATTTCAATATGCTCTTGTAATTCATCCACACGATGAATATTTTTGTTTTCCAATACTTCACCCGATCTTAACTATGCAATTGCTCAAGCCCAAGGTGTTACTTTTTGTAGCATCGGATGTGTTCTAGCCTTGGAATTTTGTGGAGAGACTGGAATACATGAGATCAACAAAAACCCAAAAGTCGTTTCTGACAATTCTGCCCAGAATGACTTAATTAGATTATTAACCAGTTTTTAAATATTTCCTAAGTCAAAACTTAGGGAATATGGTTAATTAATCGGTATTAATTAAGTCAAGGCGTGAATGATCTAGAAACTCACATAGATCGATCCAGAGATGATCCTAACCATTGACTAAGTTCTAATCTTGGTCGTTGGTGCTCCAACAGAGGATTATAAGAGGAGGTCGATGTGGTGATGGAGAATACACTTGAGAGGTTCGATTCCATGAGTAGATCGATTTCCAGAGTAGCAACAATGAGTTGTCGGAGAGAGAGCCTGAGATCAAAGTAGTGAGAGAGGGGCAGAGACAGTGAAGTCGGAGAAAGGTTTCAAGATCCGGTAAGTGCATTTGCAAAGAGGCAAGAGTGCCACAGAGAGGTTGACGCTAAGGCAGTGCAGTAGCCTCTAGAGGCAAAGTCCATTTGCTGAGGGAGATTGACGTTTTCAGTTCCAGAAGCCGAGAAGGAGTCCTAGAGTGACAAAGAAGCATTTTTCTAGTCAGCAGAAGGCATAACAACTTCATCAAAGTCCAGTCCAAGGCTAGACGTCCAGCCAGCTACGCAGAGTAGCGCAGAGGCTGACGCAAAGGCTCAAAGGGCTGAAATTCTGAAGGCAAGTTGTGTTGGGAGATTGCCTATGGGGTGAGGAAAATTTCTCACTAGATTTTTGCCAGTATTTCTTTGTAGGATTGTCAGTTTTGGCATCAAGTTGTACTCAGATTATTTCACTACTACTTAATAATAAAACCCTCAGTTGTTGCACTGGTTTTCCCAAGTTGGGTTTTTCCGAGGACTTTTGTCCAAAAACAACTGTGTTATTTTATGTGTGTGTGCTAGCATTGCCTCCAGCATTTATCCTTCCGCAGTTTTATTTGTGTAGATTGCAATGTGATTTATTTAGTATTTGTTGTAACAAACAGTAAATAAATTGTTAAATTAAATTAACAATTAGGAGAATAATTTCCAGTTGCTGCAATAGGATTTCAGTTTGGAATTTTCAAATGGTATCAGAGTGTAGTTGATCAACCAGAGAGCTTAGAGCCGAAAAGAGAAGGAAATTTGTTGCTCAGTGTGGGAAACAGGTCGAAATTCCCAAGGGCAGCGCAATCATTTTGCTAGGAGGCAGAATTACTTGAGGTTCAATTTTTCTGAAAGAGGGGCAAAAAAATTCGATCTTCCAAATCGAGTAATTCTAGAGGCAAAGGGAGTAGCTCAATTTTTTTTTCGCTGAGCAGATCTCTAGTTGGATGCAATGGTTTTTGCAGCAGTTTGCTAGAGCAGAGCCAACGTCGGGTGGAAGGAAGAAGAGCACACACAAAGGGAAGATTTTCCTCAGGGAATTTCTAGTCTCAAAAGTTCGATTTTTCCTTGCAAATCAGCAATCGTTGTGAGCAGATATTCTAACTCCATAAAGGAGTGTGTGTTGGCATTATGATGCATGTGTTGTACTTGATGGCAACCCACTCATAGAAGAACATCTCACTTAGTTATAACTTCAGAAGAGATATCAGATGTGACTGAATGCAAGGGATGCAGGACAGCTCAAAGGAATCAGATGATAGATCTAAGTGTGACAAGTTAGCTTTGCCATCAAGTCCAAAGAGGGAGATTGTTGGCATTATGAGACAAGTGTTGTCCTTGATGGCAAATCACACAGATGACAGATCACAGTGCAGCAGGTCAGCAACAAAGAATTGATGATCAAACTACAAGAATGAAGAGAAAATACATATACGCAGGTTCATTGTGACCAAGCCGCGTATACACGCAGGTTGGACTTTACAAAGGCGCGTATGCGTATACACGCACTTTCACGCAAGGAAAAGCGCGTATATGTTGGAAAACTTACCCTTGGTCCGTGGCAGTTAGTCCTTGGTATTTGAACCTATGGTTTTGGACCATGGTATCTCGACAGACGTGTTGATCCCAAGTATTGAGTCGATGGTATTGTGTTACTATGGTTTTGGACCGTGGTATTGTGAAAGGCCTAAGGCTATAAAAGGAGAAGAAGATCATTAGGCAAAAAGCATTGAGAAAGTCTTGAATATCTGATGAAGTATGAGATCCAGTATGCAGGTTATGGGTTGATGATGCATTGCTTGATCTGAGCTATGGAGGGATCTCACCGGTTGATGGAGAACAAGATCTAAGGAGAGATCAGGATCAAATGGTTTGAAATGAACTATCTCTATATGATTGATTATGTTTATTCTAGATCTGTATACTGACACACGTAATGATCTGAACTGGGTATAACTTAAGTTTGAAATCGCTGCAAGTCATGATTGAATATTTATAGATCTATACGCGGGTTGCCTTTGGTGTAAGCGCGTATGTACGCAGGTTCTGTTCACTGTAGTAGCGTATACAATTTGAGCTTTGATATTTGAAGTCACAGGTGGATCTGGTTGTTGATGGGTTCTGATGACAGTTTAAAGGTGTCAGTATTCTGCATATCCTGTTTGGTTGATTGTGTTTAGTTTCAGTATTGATGGATGAAAACTAATGTTGGATCAGGATCATAATGACTCATATTTATGTGATTTGATGGACTAGATCTAGGTGCTAACACATATATTATCCTTGTATATGTAATGATCTGGTTATGTCTGAAGTCAGGAAGTGCAGTGAAGTTTTGAATAAGTAATTAATGACATATACGCTGGTTCACCTTGATGAAGTTGCGTATACACGCAGGTTCAACACTTCCAAGTAGCGTATGCACTCTGATGCATGATTTTGATGATACAGTGAGTTCTAAATATTGTTGCAGAGTTCAGGGTTCTGCTCTGTGTTCTGGTGACTGTGTTGTTGACAGGGTTTCAGTGATTCAGAAATTGATGATGCTAGTATTGATTGTTTTGAGCTTCAATGATATGTATGGGTCCAGTATGAAAATTTGATGAAACGTGGCCTTCAAATTATAGTGTTGTGCTTCACGAGTATCCAATCTGAAAATGTATGAAATGTGGTCCCTAGAGGATGAAAGGAGATTGTAGGCCGGCGCCTACGTACTAGTACATCGGCTAGTACAAGAGCTAAGGGGGTTGTAGCTCCCATCCAGGAGAGTCTGGAAAACGAGAGAGGGTTGTAGCCCTCTGCAGGTTGTAGCTTGCGTACTGGTATAAGACTACACCAGTACAAAAGATTGTAAAATGAAGTTTCTTATTAAAGGAAGATAGAGACGACTTGCAGCAGGTGGTTTTCACCCACATTGGGTTTCCACCTTATATCATGGTGTTCATGTGTGCTTCTTGTGTGTGATGATCTATTCTGTTTTACTGCACTTGCTTACTGTTCATATGGTTAATGAAGTTCTGATGCACTAACTAAAGATCAACATTTAATGGATTAACTAAATCGTAAGTATTCTGGATATACGCTAGTTGCATTAGACACAGCTGCGTATATACGCGGGTTCTGTTATCTCAAAATCAGGCCCTGGAAGGCTGCAGACCAGGAAGACTTCAAGTAACTATTTCAAACCAACTTTTGGCTGAGGCTTAGCCTCCTCAACCTGAGAGGGCTCTCTCAAAGGTTAATGATTTTGATAAAGATTAGATGGCTAACTCTATGAAACAAGTATGAAAAATATGAATGGTGGAAACACATTAAACAAAACTATCCATTGGGCTTATGGAGTCAACAACACCTCAATATAACAATGAACTCAACCTTACATGGAAGTCAGGGCATTCATCGTTTAAATATTCAGAACATAAACTCATATGGGACACAGTTTATGCATGTATACAGGAAGTCAGAGCACATTCAGTGAATTCTGAGTGATTATACATCCATACCACTGTAAGAACTAAGAAAAAGGACAACATCACATATTCTGAACATGAAAAACCCTTCATGAATCCTGAGAAGCAAAGTCAAGCATCTATTATTGAAAATGAGTCATACATATGCCAAATACAAGTTTTTCCATAAAGATTTCCAACCCTTTGTACATCAGCTCTTCTGATATATATAGAGCTCTTTACATAACTGAGATTCCTCCTCCAGCATGAGGGGAATTCGAATTCATCCTACTATGACACCTATTGATACATAAAACTAATTATTAAATGCAAATGACACCTAACTAGCAGTCCTAGAGACCTAATACAACTAGGAGTGTAACTCCTTATCATGATTCAACAACCTTATCCAAGCATTTAAAGCATTATTTGACAACTTGCAACCTCAAGAAGTCGAATTTGATGAAGCCTCCCACGTGGTCATCTGACTGCTGAAGACAAACCCTAGAAATTAGGGAACATGTTTCCCTGTTTTTAGGTTTAGGATCCCTGAAAATGGCACGTGGGACAGAGCCTTTATCTCTTCATCCATGACACATTTTACGAAACTGAAGGAGGTTTTTGTAGCCCATGTTGTCCAGAACAAAAACCTCTCCTGGTTTTTTAAAACATTTCTCCAGCTGTCCAAAAACTGTCCTTGAAAAACACGTGGCAAACAGGAAAAATCCGTTTTCTGAAATTAGGGTTTCAATGAAAGCTTAGTATCTCCCAACTGAAAACACATATGAATAAAGTGAGATAGGTTATTGTAGCTGGAGAGTTTATGAAGATAAACCTCCCTCAGAATTCCAAAATACATCTTCCTGTAACCAGAAACTGATCTTGAAAAAGAGGTGTCAAACAGAGAAATATGCCTGTGGAAAACTTGCACCTACAGCAGTTTCGTAGCGCAAGTTTGATCATTCATTTCTCTCACCTCAGAATGGATTTGAAGAAACTGAAAGAGGTTTTTGTAGTGCAGCATGTTAGGAAGAAAAGCCTCTTTCAGTTTGCAAAATTAAGTTCTCAGCTGCTCAGGAAAGCTTTTGGAAATTGACTAGTAAAAGCAGAAAACAGAGTTTTTCTGCTAAAACAGGCTGCTACAGGGGTTTCGTAGCGCGCTACGAAAACTCCTAGTTCAGTGATTTCGAAGCTAGTTTGAAAATTTCCCCAAAGTAATGTGAGATATGACTTCCAAACTCATGGTGAGGCTTCTAGGACATGGAATGAGGCTGTCAAACTTTGATGGAAAAGAGATATGACCTTGAAAGACTTCTAACCTTATGACCTAACTCTTAAAGCATGAAATGACCTAGAGACCCTTTAACACCATGACTAAAAAGAAGGGTTTGTAAATGAGAATGACACTAATTGTGATGAGCTGACTCAAAACTTATAAGACTATGATTAGAAACAAGACAACTTACCAAAGCCTAGAGACAAAGATTTTAGGGTGATAACAGTGGCTCCACTAGGGATAGTGTGCCCTTGTGGTATACTAAGAACTTGCAGCTCCAGTGCCACTATCCATCCTCTAGAATAAAACTTTGAACTTCTGCCCAATCTGCTCCTCAAGCCTTGAATGATTTTTTGTAAGAAGAATTCAAACTGTACCTACTGAAACAGATGCTCAGTCAACCTACCCTGAGCTTATTTGCACATTCCTACCTACCCTATCAGCTGCAATCTCCACTTGTAACTCAAGGAACATGAAACTTCCAATAAAGCCAATCAATTGTCCTTTCTGATATAGGAGGCTCTTGACTGCATTCGACCTCAAAATAACCATGATAGTGAGATGACCAAATCAACTTATAATGTACCTGATCTTCATAATGCAAATGAAAATGAAATACTGGTGTGCAAAACTTTGCCATGTATTCACTTATAGGGTCAAAGAAGACATGATTATTTTGATGATCATCATAACACTCTAAATCTTTAGACAACTGATTTTCAACCACACAAGACCCCTTTGATGTGTTGTCCAACTGCCTTTCTGCATGATGCCCACAAACAATGTAATTTTCTTCATTATAAAGATCATTCTTTGATGCAAGCTGTTGCAAGGAATTACAAAAATGGACAACCTTTTCCTCTGCCTTAGGTTATAAAATCTATCTTCCAGTACTTCTTCTTGCTGTTTGCAATCAATTTCATACTCATTATGATTCGAAGACTGAGAATACTGCTGCATCTCTTCATTCATATCAAAGGATGAAACATGGTTTTCACAAGTAAATCCCTGCTGCTCTTCATGCTGCGTTTCATGAGATGTTATACTTTCTTCTTGGTGTTGAAATGCATTGTTATGAAGAGCCTCTAAAATTTCTTCATCCATAAATTCATCATCATCATAACAATCCTCCAAATATTGAATAAAACTCGTAGAATGTTTACAACAATCTTTGACCAGCAATAAGGAGGGATGACACTCTTTATACATGTCATAGAACACATCATGGAAATCAGCAAGAGAATATAATGAACCATTTTCCAAACTTTTATACCAAGACCATGCTTTTCCTTCTAAAGTGGTCATAAACATCCTCATGAGACAATCTTCAGGGAACTGAACCTTAAGACTGCGTACATGCATATGGAACCTAACTAAATGAAGAGCAGCATTGTCTTTCTTTTCATCTTTGAATATCGGAAGATCCTCTAACCAATCAACCTTTGGCATAGGATTTGGAAAACCAGGGATATAAGACCGATTCATAGGAGCATACCTGGCATTCATTCTTGCAGTGGAATTCATCTTGTAACTTCATCAAGCTACTGATCTTCTAGCAGTGGAGTCACCTTCCAATTTCTTATTCGATGTGTGGAGTCGCCAAGGTAGTTTTGCAGCCTCAAAAAGATGTTTGAGCTCCTACTACCTTCAGAAGTTCAACCTCTTAATTTCGGGAATGAATAGACTTCAGGCTCCCGGCAGACGCACCAAAATGTTATCTCAAAATCAGGCCCTGGAAGGCTGCAGACCAGGAAGACTTCAAGTAACTATTTCAAACCAACTTTTGGCTGAGGCTTAGCCTCCTCAACCTGAGAGGGCTCTCTCAAAGGTTAATGATTTTGATAAAGATTAGATGGCTAACTCTATGAAACAAGTATGAAAAATATGAATGGTGGAAACACATTAAACAAAACTATCCATTGGGCTTATGGAGTCAACAACACCTCAATATAACAATGAACTCAACCTTACATGGAAGTCAGGGCATTCATCGTTTAAATATTCAGAACATAAACTCATATGGGACACACAGTTTATGCATGTATACAGGAAGTCAGAGCATGATCGATGAATTCTGAGTGATTATACATTTGTACAACTGTAAAAGAACACTAAAGAAAATATACCATCACACATTCTGAACAAGTAAATCCTTTATGAATCCTGAGAAGTAAAACAGTCATTTATATTACTGAACTTTGTTTTTTACATAAGCCAAAACAGTCCTCTCTTTTATAAAATATCCAACCCCCATTACATAGATGTTCCAGCTATATATAGAAAATCCTTATTCTAACTACTTCGAGCTTCCTCCTCCAACATGAGGGGAACTCGAATTCTGCCTATGATGACACCTATCTGCTTTACAACAAACTATTAAATACAATTAATGCTAACTAGAGTTCTAAAGAGTTCTAATTTGACTATAACTCTAACTCTATCTTCCTCGTAGAATGATTTCTTCTTGATCTCTGACACCTGGGCTCCTTTCAGTTTGATTGAGATGGCTGAGATGAGCCACGTTGGCCTTGGATGCTATATGCTTTAACTGCTCAGTGATGTTGGGAGATATCCCTTGTTTTTCGGTTCCAGTCTTCCATAACTTGCTCGAATATACAGCAGCATGTCTTTAGCCCTTTAATAACCCAAAAATATAGAGCACCACCATATTCCTGATGTGTTGGAGACTTCGTCGATGGGCAAGTGTGCAGGCCAAAATCCCTCGTATGTAACTCATTCAAAACCCTAATGACCGGTAATAAAGTGGCTTTATAACAGAAACTTTAAACTTGAGTCAAAACATTTCACCTTTTTAAAGGTACACCTGTCTTGATCTGAATGGCTGTGATAGCTTCATTTGGTCTCTTACATGTCCTTCAGGTGTTTCCTTTAGAAAATTCCCGATCATTTTACCAAACTGTTTGTCTGCGTTTAAAATCAACACCTACAGCAGTTTCGTAGCGCGCTACGAAACTGCTGAATTGTTTAAACAGCTTGTCTTTTTCCTGAGGTATTTACCGCCTAGACATTTGATTGCCAAAACTCCTTTTGATCTTTGATACATATAGCAGGGATATTCATGTCCTCAAAACAATATAAACTAAGCAAAATTTGACAAAATTTGGCACAAAACCTTTCTTTGAACAGCAATTTCATTCAGCAGCTAACTGGCCTAGCTGTGCCTTCAAGTCTTCCACTTTCTTTCTCATAGCTTTATTCTCAGCTCTTAGATGCATGTTTATCTTTCTGAGGAGTTTGGCCTCTTTAATGGCAGGTACTGTCCATGTGTAAACATCTGCTACTGAATCCACCTGCTTTACTAGGTTTTCACTTCCTTTCAATACAACTTTACGATAATTTGCATACCTGACTGCAGACTCCCTAGTGGCATTCTTCACCTCAGCAATCTTCTGTTTAGCTGCTTCTAGTTGATTCTTCATAGCTATAATATTTCCCCCTTGAGATATGATGACTGTTCTGTTGGTGTCTTTTTGCTTAATTTTCTCTGCCTCCTCTGTTCTAGGCAATTCCTCGGCTTCCTCTGTTCTGGGCAATTTCTCAGCTTCCTTTACTTGCTTCCTTGTAATAGGTCTTCTGGGTTTGAAGATGAATTCTTCACCAGGTTCATCAAACTTCAGCCTTTTTGAGGCCTTATGCTTCTTGGTACTTTCTGGTGATGACTGTGTCAAATCAATATGCACTGGTTCAATTTGCTCAAACTCAATGGCTTCCAATAAATCATTCAGGCTTGCCTTAGATACTGGGCTTTCTTCAACAGCTAAGACTTTACCTTTTTCTTTACTTACTTGGCTTCTTGTCCTTACCCTTGACACTGTTTCAAACCTACTTGTTTCAGCTACAGTCTTCTCATCCTGAGTCTTTTCTTTTGTTGCTTGCTGAGGTTGTTCTTTAATGATCAATGGCTTCACTGGTTTTTTAAGCTATGACTTCGTTTGCTTTTTAGATCTGGCCTCCTTCTGAAGCTCAGCTATTGTGAGTTCTTTGACTGGTTGCTCTCTGACTGGCTGTGGAGTAAGGCCAGTTTTGCTTTGGAATCCAGCCATGAAGATGAACGAATTCCAGTCTCTGCCTATCTTCTGGAGGCCATCTAAAACTAACAATTTAATCAAACCATGGTGAAATAAAGAAGTCTCGCAATCCTCTTTTCTCAGCTGCACCTTATCACACATTTTACTTAGACTGCGAAATAAGTAAAAAGGAATATCTATGGAAGCCTTCCCAGTGAAATGTAAAAGTAACTTGAAATGATAAGAGTAGACCTTATTGTATCTTCCTTCACATGTCAAGTATTTCTGAATGCAGGTGAGAAGAAGGGCATAATGCTCCTTAACATAGTTTCTGGGCACTGCTTTTGTTAGGTCTTCATTCACATATGCCTCTTTTAAGAACTCTTTACATGGATTCATATCAAATTTAAAGTTCTTAAACCATTCTTGCTGCCCTCTTGGATTTCTGTTACAGCAGCTATTGCCTCCGGAGACACTTGAACTTCCAACATAGCTATTTTTGAATTTAAACCGGTGAAGTTCAAAGCAAACTCTTTGGTTACCTGCGCATGTCCTCCTTGCAGCTTTTTACAGAAGTTCCAGCACCCGGCATCTTTGAATGCTTTCTTCACGCCTTCATCCCTCAATGCTATGTCTAAACCTTCAGGTTCGGTCCTCTGGCATTTTCCAGATCTGTGTTCTTTCCTCTCCATTTGCTTTTTGAAATCTTTACACTCACAATGACCAACAGCTTCAGTTGAAATAGCGGTTCAGTTCTTTTTAACTCGGGCTCGCTTGTAATCAGGCTCGCTTGAAAACAGCCTCGCTTGAAAACTCAAATACATCATCCGATAAGCTTGTCACTTATGTAACACTCACGATCATCATCAAGATCCATGCACGGTACAATCCATCGGAATGATATTTCTGTGCGTTTCATCAAATCTATTGGTGGAGTGATGACTAATGAGCGCTTAGACATGCTACGGGAGGTACACAAAAACTGACATGAGAGGACAAAATTGGTGACTCATTAACAGACTTGACACTTTAGGAAAGATTCGCTGCGAAATGCACGAATCCGCGATTTCGCAGTGCGGTTAGTTTAAAATTCTAATAATGCGCTGCGAAACGGCTTAATGATAACGCGCTGCGAAATCACTGAACAATGATTACGCTGCGAAACTGGCCAATAGGAGATTACACTGCGAAATCACGAAAAGACTCGGTGAATAGGATAAGACAAGACATGGCTTATAACACAATGATGGTGGAGGAACCAATAGGATTAGAGTATAATTTAAAACAAACACCTTTAAAACTCCAAATCCTAAGTATGAAACATAAAACGAAAACCATATGACACAGACCTTTGACATTTAACTAGGACCAAGGACTATATGCATAAAATTTTTATTCTAAGTGATAACAGGTTCCATGAACTGAAGTAGCGTATATGTATCTAAGTATGGAAATAAAAAAGTTTTATTGATTTAGTAATACTGATTCACCCCCCCCCTCTCAGTATTATTTCCAATAGTGTGAATAACTGAGCATAAGGAAAGAGGAGGTTTTCGATATTTTGCTGAGATGGCCATTACTGGGCTTCATGATCAGGACAGGTTGGATGGGGCTTCCAACTATGTCATCTGGAAGGCAAGGATGTCCTTCCTTCTAGATGAGTTTGGCCTGAAAATGTATATCGATGCAATGGTAGCAGTTCCCCAAGACGCAGATCAGCTGAAGGAGTGCAGAAAGGAGATGGCACAGGCAAAACGTTTCTAGATGGTCTCCGGGATCATGTTGTTTCACACATAGTTGGCAAAGATACTACAAAGAGATGTGGGATGCTCTCTCTACAATGTACCAAGGTACTTCCGAGCAGTGGAAGATGTACCTAGAGGAGAAACTAAGGTGTGTACGGATGCAAAAGGGGGAAGGCATAGGCCCCTTCTTCACCAGGATTCAAGAGATCCGAGACCAGCTTGCAGTTGTTGGCACAGCGCCTCAACCCATAGAGCTAGTGCAATTGGCACTAAACAGTGTCTCCGAGAAGTGGTCGGTATTCGTCCAAAGTATTTTGGGCAGAGATACCTTGCCAAGGTGGGACAGAATGTGGGCTGATTTGCGGCAGGTTGAGTTGGGACGATGTTATGAATATAATTCATAACGAATAAATAAATAAAATAAATGTAAATATTAAATAATCAAATATCGGTTATGATAAATAGTCATTAAGTTAAGTGAAAAGGCATGTCTAAAAGACATGCCCAGTCACGAAAGGACACCTGCTTAGGTATATATATGCAGTTCCTCATTGTAACATTCATCACTTGTACAATTTTATATATATAATAAATTATTATTTCAAATACCTTTGTGTATTTTTACATTCAAACCTCCAAGCTATCAATTTTCATGCTTCAATAACAATTTTTATGCTTCAGTGGTATCGGAGCCATGGCACACAATATAATCATGCGGGTCTTTGAACGTTGTTCGCCGCACAATGTGCCATTACGTTCACGTCTTGAATGCGTTGAGCAGTTTAGTAAAATTCAAGAAGCATTTCAGCGTTTAGAAAAATCATTTGCAGAAGTTAAAGCATGTCGAAACGAAATCGATAATAAGGAAGATAATAGCGACAATGAAGAAGACATTGAAGATGATGTGGATGAGGACTATCTTGAGAAACAAGAAGATGAACAATATAATAACAATGAGGAAGATGTTGAAGAAGACATTGATGATGATGAAGGGGAAAATGTGGTCAACAAAAAAGAAGAAAATGGTTTTAATGAAGAAACTAATATAAACTTGGAAAATTTTGAAGAAAAGGTTCTGTCAAATACGGATTGTGAGGGTGATGATGACAACAGTGACAATGAGTATAACAATGACTCCATTATTGTTGTAGATTGATGGGAATTATTAGGTGCAAATATAGAAAAAAAGATTACGCAGGCTTTCGAGGAATCCCAGCAAACCATGCCATGGCTTGTTTTGCCATTCTCTGATGAGAATACTAGGAAAAATCTCAAGCAGACCTTTCAGAGGAATCATATTCCCAGCCATTTTGTTCTGCATAAAGATGGCGAAATCATAAACCCTTATGGCGTGGAGCCTTTTGAAGGATTCGGTGTCGAGGGATATCCAATCACTGCAAAGAGAATTGTTGAGGTCCATATACCACCATCATTAGTGCTTGCTGGTGTGCAGACCAAACCTATTCCTCAGATAGCGGTGATGGTCTATCATTCTAAAAATTTAAGCCATGATGATATAGAGGGTACTCTCGAAATGGTGGTGAAAATTTTGGCATGTGCAAACAATAAATATCTAATGACTAAAATTTATAGTGATAAACTAATTCGCATACTTCTGTTTGATACGAGTGCAAATGAAGATATCGAACGGAGTAAATTGTCGAAGCTAAAGAGGACTATGGTCAAGAAAATACATCAAATAGGGAGGGCATGCTAAAAGATTTAAGCTAAGCAAGGAACGACCAAAATATGTTTAAGGCCTACCTTATTAATGTTGATTTGGGGTAGCAACGGATGTGCTCTAGCCATGAAAATTGTTGGAGATGCTAAAGCACATGAGATCTCCAAGACCTAGAAATGGTTTGGGCAGATTCCAACCGATTTGGGAGATATTAAAATAATTAATATTTTTAGTGGAGTTCCTAAGTCTAAACTTAGGAAAAATAAAATATTAATGGGTATTAATATAAAACTGGGTTAGAAGGTCCCAAAATTCATGGATCAAGCCAAATCTAATCTTAGCCATTGATTAGAGATTTAATCTCGGTCGTTGATGGACCAACGAGAAAAGTATAAGAGGAGGCTTGAGGGTCAGTTAGAGAACACACCAAAGTGATCAATCATTCATTTTGCTAGAGCGGGGTTGCTAAGAAAAAGTGAATCAGTGATCAACGGCGAGGGGCAGTGAGTATGAGGCAGAGAGGTAGGGACAATATTGGGAGACTAGCGCAGAAGCGGAGAGAGCAGGAGCAGCAGTTAGTCCAGGCTAAGTAGAGCCTAGCAGAGGCAGCGCAGAGCCCAGAGAGACTGCGTCATCCACACAAAGGGCAAAGGGAGTGACGCAGAGGCTCCCAGAGGCTGCACAGTGCCTCAGAGGGCTATGCAAAGGATCCTAGGGCTGATGCAGGTCAGCGAAATGCTGACATAGAGGCCAGAAGGGCCAGCACTGAGCTTCAATTATGTCGGAGAGGGTTTCGTGGGACAAGTTTTCTAAATCCCTGTTCCGGATATAGAGGTATCGCTGCCATATATTTTTCTCTGTCGGGTGAGCCGGTTTAGGCACCCAATTATACTCAAATAAACTGCATAATAATATAACCCTTTGAATAGCTGCACCGGTTTTCCCGCATTGGGTTTTTCCAGAGACATTGATCCAAAAATAACGGTGTCACTTGTGTGCTTGTTTTCTTTCAGTTGATGATCTGTAGATGTTGATATTGTACTTGTGTTTATTTTCAATATTTACATGGCAAATAACTTGTTAAGTAATTAAACAAGTAGGTGAAATAAACCAGATAGTACAGGAAGAATTTCTAACGGGTTAGACTTAGAAATTTCGACAATTAATAACCCAAATATCCATCTCGAAATTGATTTCAGTGTTAAAGTGTTGTTCCCGGGACTTTGGCCAAGTGACAAATCTTCTGAAATCAATCTGCCTTTAGAGCTACTCAAACATGCAGAGGTATTCGAAGAATTTTATTCAACACAAACTGAAAATCTGAAACTTACGTGGATATATCCTTTGGGCATGTGTGGTATTGTAGGTTGGGTTGAAGCGAACACGCCAACAGAAATGATAGTTACAACTAATCAAGCTTTGGTGTTACTGTTATTTAATAACTATGCAAAGTGGAGTTATTCAGACATTAAAAGTCAATTGAATTTGCCAAATGCAGATCTAATTGCAGTCTTAAATTCACTTGCATGTGGAAAGTATAAATTTCTTCTCAAACAACACAACAATAGAACATTTACTATAGCTGAAAATTTTGAATTCAACCCCAAATTTAGATCTACAGAAAAGAGGATTTGGGTTCCAATAACAGAGGTTGTTGAAGAGATCAAAGTCACGCAGCATGTTCATGAGAAGAATCAATGTGATGTAATTGATTGCTACATAGGTCGCATCAAGAAGAAATGAAAAGTTTTATTTCAAGAACAACTAGTGAGCAAATGCATTGAACAAGTTAAAAAAAAGGATGCTCAAAAAATTAATATACGTGCCTACTCCACTTACCATACCTACACTACACAAACACTGTCGCACACTAATAATCAAATGTTGTCGCACGCCAATCATCGTATGCGACTGTCTTCCGACCCTGTCCAACGAACTCTGTCAATGCGTAGATCACACTTCCGACCGTTCCTATCCACAATTCATACAGCTATTGACGGCACTTTTCAACAACCCAACAACTGCTCCTATGTCTGCGAACCCAACGCAGCCATCTGGTAGACCATTCTGTCAAACCTTGCACGTTGTCTGTCATCGACATCCAACACACTTCCAACCGAGTTCCTTACATCAGCCCTTGTCCTGTTATGGTGGTTAAATGGTATAGATTTAAACATCATGATACTTGATACACACGTGATACAACCATCGTCGATTTATCTATTCCACAGTCGGATATCGTGTCCCACGTCGAATAATCAAACATTACGTCTTTCTGTCGGCAATGGCATGTCGACGAAGACGGTGCTGGAAAAAAAAGGAAGGAAACGCTGCCCTGTCATCGGGTTCGTTACCTCCAACAGCGTCGTTCCTCCAATAGCCCGGCCACCAGCTCTTCCGGTTCAAGGAATTACGCCGTGAGTCCTCTTCAGGCAAACATACCCCAAATTCTCTCTGTTCAGGCAATTGGATCTTGGGCTCTTCATGTTCGGTGTCGTTGGCTGCCACTGCGGATCGAAATCCTTCCACTGTCATTCACTGTCGTTGGCTGCCACTGCCAATGGTTCGTCTTCGTGTTATTGCAGGTCAAACGGTCAGCCACCGTGGTCAAAAGGTGTGACTGGTCCATTAATAACTATATATTATATATATAGTTAGAAATAATATAAATCAAATATTTAATTAAATTAATTATAAATTAATTTAATTAAATATATATATATATATAGATATATTAAAAAAAAATTATTATTATTTAAAAATATATATATATATATATAATAAAAATAAATAAATAAATTATGTATATATAAAAAAATAAAAATAAAATCGATAACCTGAGATTCGGACAGTGTTCCAGCAAATTACATATGTCGAGATGACAAACACAAGATGAAGAAATTGTTAGCAATACAGCTTTGAGGACAAAGCTTCTGAAGGAAGGGGCTATGTTATGAATATAATTCATAACGAGTAAATAAATAAAATAAATGTAAATATTAAATAATCAAATATTGGTTATGTTAAATAGTCATTAAGTTAAGTGAAAAGGCATGTCTAAAAGACATGCCCAGTCACGAAAGGACACCTGCTTAGGTATATATATGCGGGTCCTCATTGTAACATTAATCACTTGTACAATTTTATACATATAATAAATTATTATTTCAAATACTTTTTTGTATTTTACATTCAAGCCTCCAAGCTATCAGTTTTCATGCTTCAGTAACAATTTTTATGCTTCAGACGAGCTCTATTGAAAAACTCCATCAGTGGCAATAGTAGCGGATCAAAGACGGTGAAGGAGGAGGAGAATGTGGCCCTTACATCAAAGGGTTCCATTCAAGGACAAGGGAAGCAGAGAAAGAAGAAGAAGGACCTATTGAAGGTCAAGTGCTTCAAATGTGGCCACCTTGGTCAGACCCAGTGTCTTCTCAGGAAGAAGGACAAGGAGGAGAAGTAGGACCAACAGGCAGCTTCTGCAAATATTGATATGCTTTCCTCCACGCTGGAGGAAGACTTCGCTATGTTTGCTGATATACCTCCATGAGTGAGGTGAGGTGATTTGGTGATGTAGCCCCAGAGAGCTGCAGAGATGGGCAGGATCCTTGAGGATTCCACCTCATGGATCAATACCTTGCTACGGGGACCCACAGTTTTCAATAGTAGGATGGATGAATGACAGTTGATGCAATCAAATGCCAGAGTGACAGATGCAGAGACTAGTAGCAGTCAAATGCTGGGGAGTGCAGTGCAGAGTTGAAAGTAGTGCAGTTGGCATAGCGCAAAGTTAGCGACTCGGGAGATAGATGCATCATACTGAACACAATCGATTCAGTATTTTGGATGCTTTTCAGTTGCATATATTGCAGTTGCAACAACAATAGATCAGAGGGAGTTGCAGCGCAGATGCAGTGTTGGCAGCAGTATGGTAGTGCAACGTATATCAGAGTTGCATAGTGATTGGTGGGCAATATGGCCAAACATCAGCAACATGACAGGAGATGATGCAGAGACAGGGTGTTGCTACAGGGTGTGCAGTAGCACTAGAACACATTCATCGCTAAGAGGGAGTGTTAGTTTTTGTAGCATCAAATGTGTTCTAGCCTTGAAATTTTGTGGAGAGGCTAGAATACGTGATATCTCCAAAACCCATAAATCGTTTCTGGAAATTCCACCTAGAAATGACTTAATTATATTATTAATCAGTTTTTAAATATTCCATGAGTCTAAACTTAGGGAATATGGTTAATTAATTAGTGTTAATTAAGTCAAGGTGTGAATGATCTAAAAACTCACACGAATCAATCCAAAGATGATCCTAGCCATTGATTAAGTTTTAATCTTGGTCGTTGGTGCTCCTCTCGACAAGAGGAATCTAGATAAAATATTATCAGCCATGAATAAGGTGATCCTCATGGAGTTTGGCCCTAGTTGCCAATTTTAACACTCCCTCTCAACTAGGGAGAACTCCATCTGCAATTTGTGTGACCGTCGTTACTATTCATCCATCAAATGCACTGCCCTGAACAGCTTGACCCCTACTCCGCTCTGCTCTGCTCTGCCTTGCTATGCTCTGCTCTGCCTTGCTATGTTCTGCTCTACCTTACTATGCTCTGCTCTCCCTTGCTATGCTCTGCTCTGCTCTGCTCTGTTATGCTCTGCTCGAACTATGAAGAAGAAGAAGAAGTGATCGAGGATGTATCATACCATCCTCCACTGACCCGAAGTCAGTCTTAGAGTGTGTACCACTGGTCCCAGACCAATCCTCTACTAACCTGAAGTCATTGTCATAGTGGGTACCACTCTCATTGGTCCCAGACCAATATCATTGATCCCAGATCAATGAAGGTCATCCTAGCATAGGGAGTACGGTAGATACAATGATTCGTCCCTCGGTACTACTATGGTCCCTATCCTCATTTCCCTACTCATTGATCAGATGAGAGGTACTTCCCATGAGTCCCAAACTACATGGGTAGGATGCCTGACAGGAGAACTAATCATCCTGTCCACAGGAGAGCGAATCATCCTGTCCCACAAGAGAGTGAATCATCCTGTCCACAGGAGAGCGAATCATCTTGTCCACAGGAGAACAAATCATCCTGTCCACAAGAGAGCGAATCATCTTGTCTAGTGGATGCCACGAAGAACTAATCATCCTGGCCTACAGGAGAACTAATCATCCTGTTCCATAGTCGCCACGGGGTGTCACAGGGGAAGGTTGAACCTTTTACCCTGTACAAAGTGCACCAATAGGGGATGGTGAGTCATCCTGTGGTCACATGTCGCTCCAAGAAGTACCCTGCGCCCCCCTGGGGCTCCCAGAGCTCAGTACATCATACTTGACCCTCATCAGAGGGTCTATGAATGACACCAAGTCGTTCTCGAAAAGTTAGGAATTTGACCTTTCCTAGGAGCTTTGTCAGAATGTCGGCGACCTGTTCATCTGTACTGATATGTTGGAGCCTTATTGCTCCTCCCTGCACCATATCTCGAATATAGTGGTACTTGATATCGATATGCTTGGAGTGATCATGAAATACGTGATTTTCTGATAAATGGATCCCGGTCTGGTTGTCACATAGAGTCACGGTGGTATCCAATGTCAATCCAAATAGCTCACTGAAGAGCTTTCACAACCAGACTGCCTCACTGGAGGCCATGCTAGCAGCAATATACTCAGCCTCGGCGGTGCTCAAAGCCACCGACTTCTGCTTCCTGCTCATCCAGGATATCAAAGCAAATCCCAAGGAGAAATAGCACCCGAAAGTGCTCTTAAGGTCCACCACACTGCCTGCCCAATCAGCATCAGTATATCCAAGTAGTCTCACATCTCCGGCAGTGTATCTTAACCCATAAGTAATTATGCCACGAAGATATCTCAACAGATTCTTGGCACCAATCCAATGTATGTGGTGAGGTTCAACCATATGTTGACTCAACGTGTTGACTGCAAAGCACATATCTGGACGAGAGTTCACTAAGAACATGAATGCTCCGACGAGTTGACGATACTCTATAGCATTTCGTAAAAGAGGTCCAGCAGCACTACCGCTTAACTTTTTGAAGTCAAGTTGCACTGAGGTAATTACGGGCTTACAGTCCACCATACCGATTTTTTCCAATATCTTCACCACATATTTTCCTTGAAATAGGAAAATTTCCCCTGGCTTCTACCAAACTTCAAGTCCTAGGAAATAGTGCATCAGTCCTAGGTCCTTCATTTCAAATTCAGAAGCCAACTCCCTCTTACATTTGTGAATAAGAGAGTCTGCACCTATTAGAAAGAGGTCGTCAACATACAACACCAATATGAGAGGTTTGTCATCTTCAACCTTAAAGTAAAGGTTGGGATCGGCTTCACTCCTAGTGAATCCCAGCTTCATCAAGTAGCTATCGATCCTCTCATACCATGCTCGGGGTGCTTGCTTCAGCCCATAGAGGGCCTTCTTCAACCTGCACACATGAGATTTTCGATCATAAATCTCAAATCCTTCGGGTTGCTCCACGTAGACCTCTTCTTTGATCGAACCATGCAAGAACACGGTCTTAACATCCATCTAATGTAGTTTCCATCCTTGTGAAGCTGCAAGGGCTATGATCGAGCGGATGGTGGTATATCTAGCAACAGGTGCAAATATCTCGTCATAGTCTATACCTTCCTTCTGGGAGAAGCCACGAGCGACAAAACGAGCCTTATACTTTTCCGTACTTCCATCAGCTGCATGCTTTATCTTGTAAAGCCATTTAGAAGTGATTATTGTCTTATCCAAGGGTCTGGGAACCACTTCCCAGACATCATTCTTCATAATAGACTCATATTCTTTGATCATAGCATCCTTCCATACTTGATGCTTGACGACATCTGAGAATGATGAAGGCTCATTTTGAATGATCGTGCTCCTGATGGTCAGGTATCCCTGATACCTGTTGGGTTTCTTACTTTCATGGAAGGTTCCTCGGGGTGCAGTGTGTCCTTCAACATCATCAAGTGTCCCCCTAAGCCATGAAGGCCTCTTCCTAGAAGAGGAAGGCTCAAGTGGAGGAGGATCAATAGGATCCATGGGTTCTTCCACATCAGGCATTGTTTCATCATCTTTTTCTTTCGGTTCCCTGGTGTCAACTTCTTGAGAGCTCCTCACTGTAGGAAGATTGTTCACCTTGCTAAGAGCCATATCTTCGTCAAAGGTGACATCATGACTAATCACGACTTCCCTTTGACCGACTACATAGATTCTATAGCCCTTAGTATTTTCACTATAGCCCACGAAGATTCCTTTCTTTCCAGATGCACCCAATTTATTCCTTTTCTCTTTCGGCACATGAAAATATATAGGGCTTCCAAAAATTCTAAAATTACCGGTGAACATTTCTTCAGGAGTTTTGGAACCCAATGCTTGATGGGGGCATCGGTTTTGTACATATACAACAGTGTTTGCAGCTTCGGCCCATAGAAACTTCGGAAGTCTTTGATCATGAAGCATAGCACGGACAGCTTCCACAATCGTATGGTTCTTCCTTTCTGCCACACCATTCTGTTGAGGGGTGTATGGTGTAGTAGTCTCCCTCTTAATGCCAACCTCTTTACAAAAGTCATGAAACTCATTAGATTCATATTCAATCCCATTATTAGTCCTTAAGATCTTGTTCTTTTCGGATAGTTCGGACTAAAGAGATGTGTCACAAGACATGACACCTAGCGGATTTCCTCTGACCTGATATAGTGAATCAACTCGAAACCCAAGAATGAAAGCATTTTTAATATTGCTTTTCCATGCACATACCTTGCCATCGCTAAAAGCCACCTTCTAGCCTTTGTCTTCCATTGTCGAAATGGACACCAAGTTCTTTTTGAGATCAGGTACATATAATACATCCTGTAGGTGGATTGTATTACCTTGATTCAATTTAAGAGAGACATTGCCTACGCCTTTCACGGGATATTTCATATTATCTCCAAGTACAATTTCCAAGTTGGTTTCTTTCTCTATTAGATTATGGAGAACTTCTTTGTAACCAATGAAGTGCCTTCTTGAATGGTTGTCCTCTTCCTTGATTTCCAGCACTCCTTTTACCTCGACCATTTGACCTGCCATTCTTTGATTGCCTTGAGAGGGATTTTGATCATCATCCCGGTGTGAGTTCCTTTTATCAAGACATTCCCTTGCATAGTGACCTGGTTTATTGCAATGGTAACATCGTCCTTATCTTCCACCCTTTGGTCCAGCCTTTCCTTTGGATTTAGCCTCGGAATTGTTTCTTCTTTTAGCATGAGAAGAAAAAGCAGTGGGATGACCTTTAAGTGTGGGCATTTCCTGTTCTTCCATCCTTGCTTCTTCTTGAATGCATCTTGCCATTAATTCCTTCCTGGCAGCAGCAGATGCATTTGATGGAGGCTCAACAATATTGCTTCTCACATGGTCCAACACTTCCTGATCTTCTAAAGTTAGATCGAGAGAAATCTTCCATCAGTGATAGTCACACTTCTCACGGAGCTTGTCTTCAGTGGGGAAGAGTGTTGAGGACCCCATAGTTCTTTTTAGATAGTCTTGCCAACCTTCTCTTCGGTGATTGCTCTTGCTCTTGCTTGGGCTTTGTCTTCACCTCAGCTCCGATACCATGTTAAATTATGGTATGTTCTATGCTTAGAGAAGTTTACTTATCTTTCTTATTATTATCTACAGATTAGCATGTTGAAATTTGGTACCGGAGGACAGGTGGTTCCCTTAGGCTTTGATCTTTAACCTAGGGAAAAGTGTCCAAAAGAATTTAATATTTCTCCTAAAGTGACTTTATAATTTTATAAAGTTAAATCTAATTTAAAAGTGACTTTAAGTGATAAAGTTACTAAGTCTAATTTTAAAGTGACTTTTATAAAGTCAATGAAAAATTAGAAAGGAAAAGTGACTTTGGAAATAAATGACTAAGTGGGTCTTTATTAAAGTGGGGTGAATTAAAAAATAGAAAGTGAGATTTAAATGAGCATTTAATCTCAGCCATTGATCTAAATCTATTTCAGCCATTGGATTTAGGGATCACCCAAAAGTCACTTAGGGTTGGATTAAGGGAGGAAAAGGAGGAAAAGATCATTCATTCTTTCATGAGCAGATTGGGAGAAGGAGAGAAAGAGAGCAAGGGAGATTTCTGGACAGGAAGGAAGAGGCAACAGCTTGGCACATATTCCAAGATAACACTTCAGCAAATCCGTACAGCTGAAAGAACAAGCAGAAAAGGGCAAATTTTTGCTGAGCAAACAGAGAAAAACTGATTTTTGGGCACGAATTTCGAGGAGGCGATTTTCTGCACGAAAACCGAGGTCTGTCTGTACAGTTCGTACGGCCGTCAGTACAGTCTGTACGTTCCGTACATCCATACGGTCCGTACAGTTCGTACAGCAAATTTCCAGATTGTCTGTTAGGCTGAAAAACAGATAAGTTTGCTTGCTGGAAAAATTTGTTTTGCTGAAAATTTTCTCACTGTAAAAGGCATTTTCCAGAAATAAAGAAGAGCTCTCAAACTGGTTTTCCCCAAGAGTTGTAGGGGGTTTTTCCAGGGTCACATTGACCAAAAATATCTGTGTTTAAGTGTGTTTTAATGGCTGTTTGTTACTGCTGATTTTTATTTTTGCAATTTCCAGCATTCTGTAAAATTTCCAGAATTTGTGTTTTCAGCAAATTTATTTTTTCCAGCTTGTTGAATGTATGGTTATGGGAAAGGGCATTTAACTACATGGGAAAAATAAGGTGAAACTGAAAACCGGGATGGGAAAACAGAAATTTCTACATGGTATCAGAGCTTGAGTGCTGAAGGGCAGTTTGGGACAGTAAAAGGAAAAATTACAGCTGCTGATTTTTCACTCAGAAAATTCTAGCAAGCTGATTTTTCATAAACAGCAGTTTTATCTTTACTATAGCAGTGCTATTTTTCAGTTTTAGGACAGCAGGATGTCATTGGGATTGAGGGTGGAGGATAGGCTGGATGGTCATATAAATTACAGCGTTTGGAAGGAGAGAATGCAGAGTATCTTTGAGGAGGCAGAAGTCTGGGATATCATGGTGCATACCATACAGAACCCTGTTGTTGTGCCTACTGATGCTACTCAGTTGACAGCTTATAATAAAAAGAACAATAAGGGTAAGAGGCTGATTCTAGACGGAATCAAAGACCATTGCATTCCTCATGTGAGAGGAAAGAGCAATGCCCATGAGATGTGGACAACATTGTCCAATCTCTACCAGAGTACCAATGAGAATCGGAAAATGGTTCTGAAGGAGAAACTGAAAAACATGAAGATGGGTAATGATAGTTGAGCTGGATATCTCACAAAGATTACTAATGTGAAAGATGAGTTGGCAGCGATTGAAGAGGCCATTCCACCCACTGAGTTGGTGCGGATTGCAGTGAATGGCCTCCCCCGTTCATGGTTGAACTTTGCTGATGGGGTTTGTGCACGTGAGACCCTTCCCACATGGGAGAGGTTTTGGGATGATCGCATTCAGACAGAGATCAGGAAAGGTCAGCTTGGAGCAGCCAAGCCAGTTGAGCAGGATGAGGATGTAGCACTGTTGGCAGGAGGCAAGAAAGGCAAAGGGAAGAAGCAGGTTTCCACAAGCAATGGTGGGGGCAAAAGCAAAGGTAAAAGTAAACAGGGTAACACAGAGAAGGACTATTCCAAGGTGAAGTGTTGGAATTGTCAAAAGATAGGACACTATACAGTTGTGTGTCCGGAGAAGAAGAAGAAGGGGAAGAACCAGAGCTTGGCAGCTTCAGCAGAGGTTGAGGACTTTGCAAGTCGTTTTGACCGGGAGTTTGCGTTCACTACGTATGAGTCCTCTAGTGCAGGATCACCTGCCACACAGGTTCAGAGGGAGCATGCTTTTCCCTCGATTAGCGGAGCATCTTCGGGTATCTGGTATGTGGACAGTGGGGCTTCACGTCACATGACAGGAGTCCGTGAGTACTTCTCAGAGCTTTCAGAGAGCTTACAGTTCGTACAGCAAATTTCCAAATTGTCTGTTAGGCTGAAAAACAGATAAGTTTGCTTGCTGGAAAAATTTGTTTTGCTGAAAATTTTCTCACTGTAAAAGGCATTTTCCAGAAATAAAGAAGAGCTCTCAAACTGGTTTTCCCCAAGAGTTGAAGGGGGTTGTTCCAGGGTCACATTGACCAAAAATATATGTGTTTAAGTGTGTTTTAATGGCTGTTTGTTACTGCTAATTTTTATTTCTGCAATTTCCAGCATTCTGTAAAATTTCCAGAATTTGTGTTTTCAGCAAATTTATTTTTTCCAGCTTGTTGAATGTATGGTTATGGGAAAGGCATTTAACTACATGGGAGAAATAAGGTGAAATTGAAAACCGGGGTGGGAAAACAGAAATTTCTACATAGCAATCACATGGACATAAGTAAAGTGCAGATAGAACATTAAACGATTAACAGAAAACAAGCCAAGACAAGAGACACAAGATGTGGCGGCTAGCCAAGGACAAACCCCAATATGGGGAAACCCTTTGATCATATCTTCTTTTATCTTCAATAATTCAGCAGAGAGAAATAGTACAAAAATCTGATTTATATCAGCAGCAGCAAACCCTAGATCAGCGGCATCAGCATTAGCGGCATCAGCATCATCGGCATCAGCATTAGCAGCATCAGCATCATCGGCATCAGCACCATCGGCATCAGTATCATCGACATCAGCATCATATGCATCAGCAGCATTAGTATCATCGACATCAGCAACATCAGCATCATCAGCATCAGCCCTAAACCAGGGCAGTCAATATCTTCCAAACCAGAGGTCAGATCACCTCGATTCCTGTGCCAAAAATTGTGGATTTCCAAGGAGAGTCAGCTTCACCTACTGCGTAATCAAGAGAGAGAGAATGCTGGTCAACGCTGGTCAAAGTTCCAATCTGCAGTTTGTAAACCCTTAGAAAACTACGTCCTTCCTTCTCACATGTGAGAGAGAGACCTATCTGCGCAGGAGAGAGAGAGAGAGACTCTTTTCTGCGCAGAAGAGAGAGAGGGATGGATGAGAAGTGTGTGTCCAAATGAGGAGGAGACGTCTTGTATTTTTATGCAAACGTTGATGATGAATAGAATCATAGATGTGTCTGTCGAGCTTTTGAGCCTACATAAGTTGTTGGCCGACTTTGACAATTTGTCCATAATCAAAATAAATTCATATCTCCATAAATACTTATCGGAATCGGATGATCTGTAGATCAATCCTACACCTCTCGATGAGAGGAATCTAGATAAAATATTATCAGCCATGAATAAGGTGATCCTCATGGAGTTTGGCCCTAGTTGCCAATTTTAACAACAAACGTGGACTCGGATGGGAAAAGTGTGGAAGGGGGTTATAAGGAGCAGAGGGGAGTGATGTAAATGATGTCGGGAAGCGGGACCATGCAACCAAAATCGGTGTTTCCCATGTAGTGCCACTCCTAAAGCTAGTAGCCAATAGAGGACATCCCATGGGACTAGGGCACAAGATTAACCACCAAGTTGGGACAAGAGAACAAGAGTACGAACCAAGCCCAGTCTTTCCACCAAATCACCCAACCAATCCATGTCCAAAAGTGTTCATGATAAGCAAGAAAAAATACCCAATTACATAATGAAAAGTCATACATTCAAGGTTGGAAGGCCCACCTTCAAACATAGGATTATAAGAGATGGGCGAGGGCACATAACAGTCGACTCAAATGGCTAAGAATGGTGGCACATCGAGCTATCTGGTAGCTACAAGGGGTTGTTGGTTGTCCATTGAAGACACACCTAGGAGAAAAAAAATCTCCTATGGGTGTCACCCACTGGTGGTGGGTAACACAACCCACAATAGAACAGGGTCGCAAAGTGGAAGAACAGGTCAATAGTTGGAGCAGCCAGGGCAATGTTATATGACCAAGATTTGCCTAAGTTTCTATGGGTAGAGGCTTGTGACACAGCAGTGTATATTCAAAACAGAGTTCCTCACAAGCACTGAGGAAGATGACACCCAAGGAGGATTTTACAGGACAAAACTCAGAGGCTGGACACTTCAGAATCTTTGGCAGTATCGCTTATTGTCATGTGCCAAATGACAAATGCACCAAGTTGGATCAGACTGTGATCCGGATTGGATCGTTATAGTGTTTGTCATCCATCTCGATGCATTCAAAGTGAAAAAAGTGGAAGAATCAGCTCACAAGACCATTTTTGTTGGCGAGACCCAGTTTGGCAAAATGGGGTCTGAAACATTCTGGGAGCGTCTTGAGGCATCAAATGACTTTTTTGGGGGAAAGAACTCTGCCACTTTAGCGACGCACTTTTTGCATTTTATCCTACACATAGAGATCTTTCCAACGACGCAAGAAGCGCGTTAATCAAAAGTCCATATGGGAAAGTTATGCCACCCAAAAGTTGGCCTTACTATTTTCACCACCATGGTTCGAGAGGATGACGTGTTAGCCCCCATTATTCATGGAAAAAGGGGCTTACCACTAGTAGGCTATCGGGTTGTGTTATGACCAAGCCACTAGGAGGAAGAAGCATTCTATTCTTCCAAGTGCATTTGTTCCATAGCTAAGCAAAAATTAGCCATGAAGAATAGGAGGTGGTAGCCCACAGAGCACAGACCACAGGCCCTACTTCCTTATACCTGGAGCCAAATTTCCAGACAAAGAAAGAGAGAGGAGCGCCTCACCTTCCAGATGGGTTTTCTCCCAAAAGGCTTTCCCAAAGCATATCTTGTGCCTTATGCGTGTGTGTGAGCTTTTATTTTGTCGTTCTCTATTTTCTGCATTATTTCCATTTGCATGCATGCACTAATTACAGTAAAATCTACAGATCTAGAAATTTAATAAAATAGTAATAATGCTGAGTTTCA
Source organism: Pinus tabuliformis (assembly GCA_031772625.1). Classification (NCBI taxonomy): domain Eukaryota; kingdom Viridiplantae; phylum Streptophyta; class Pinopsida; order Pinales; family Pinaceae; genus Pinus; species Pinus tabuliformis. Next base: position 1,158,915,515 of record CM062813.1, on the reverse strand, counting down.
TATTTTTAATATAATATTATCAGTTCTGTTGTGACAAACTGTCCAGTAGAATATCCACGGTAGTTTATGGATCAGACTACGAAGAAGGGATTTTTTGTTGGATACAACAAAACATCCAAGGCATACAGGATCTATATTCCTAGCAGTAGGAAGATCATTGTGAGACGGGATATAAAATTCTAGGAGGAGAAAGCCTCCAAATGATCTCGCGAGTTGCCAGCAGTTGATCGGAGTGGGCCAACAGACGCTATAAAAGCTGAACAAGGATCTCAGTCTCATGGCACTAGAACAAGTATAGTGACGAGTATATACTATAGATGCAGGTGCATGTGCAGAGGAGAGTTCACAGCAAATGGGGGTGGGATGAGAAGCGTGAAGCCCTACCCACCACCAATGGGAGAAGAAACAGGGAGGTGCTACAGACATTGCGAGATGCGCAAGAGTTCGTAGAAGCTCCTAAAGAGAGCACCAGAGAGCGCAGACAGTCACACAGGTACAAGGCATTGGTGACAAAGGACACTGACATAGAACCTTCCATGAGGCCATGCAACATCAGGTGTGGTGGGATGTAATGGTAAAGGAGTACAACTCCATCATGCTGAATGATGTATGGGAGGTCGTGCCTAGACTAGTGGACAGGGCAGTAGTTGGCTCTCGATGGATCTACAAGATCAAATATGCAGCAGATGGCAGTTTGGATGAATATAAGGCTAGGTTCGTGGCCAATGGTTAGGCGAAGAAGGAAGGCATAGACTATAAGGAGATGTTTGCTCTAGTGGCCAAATACACTTCCATCAGGGCTCTGATATCTCTAGCAATGCGGATGGGATGGCAGATTCATCAGATGGATGTCAAGACAGCTTTTCTGAACCGAGTGATAGATGAAGAGGTGTATATCAAATAGCCAAAAGGATTTAAGACGCATGGGAGGGATGTTGAGAAATCAATGCATGTAGTTATTAGGGTTTGAACTTCATTTCTTGGTAATTACTTGTGATATGTGTTTGCTTCATTTACTTGTTTATTATATTATCTTTCATCAAGCAATTAACAAATTGGTGAGCACCAGTATTGCAGCAATAATGCTGCAACTCCTGAGCTGCCTACTTTACTCTTATTAACCCAGTAGTTCGTAACAAACTTGGAAGCAACGGTGTTGTATGCACAAGTACTAGTTCTTACTGCAGGCTGTCACTTGGTCAGCTGGCGCAAGATCACTAAGAGCTCAAGCCAACTTCTATGGATTCCAGAAGAAGCTCTATATGTGATGAAAGAAAGGAAAGCTTACTCTACAGAGGCTACTCTACTTGCAGAAAGAAAAAGAAGACTGAAATGTAAAGTAAACCTAGCAAACCCTAGTTAACCAACTAATCCTACTTTTGCATAAGGAAACATGAAAACCATGAAATGAATGCCATTACCTACTCAAGTAAACAACATCTACTCAAGCTATTTCTAGAAGGAAATGAGGAAAAAAACATATTTTTGGATTTTTATGTGTTTTTATGTGAAATTGTCATGCATGTAATTTATTTGTTTGGGAATGTGGCAGCGATTAGGTGGCGATGGAGGGCGGTTTCGGGACTTGAGAGAATGTAGGAAGGTGTGGATGGGTCCTAGGATGTCTCAGATGGCCTTCTGGAGGCTTTTCCTGCAATCAAACTTCAAAAGAAAGCCTACAGGAAAATCTACAAGAGGCTGCAGGGGTTCTACAGGAGGTCTACAAGAGGTTGCCGAGAGCAGTTTTGAAGGTTTTGAGGGTGGTAGAGTGGGTGGAAAGGGTAGGTGAATGCTGGGATGATATGTTAGGGCGCCTAGGGTTCACCAAGGATCACTAGGAGAGGGAAAGATGGTCGGGAGAGAGGAAGAAATCCTAGAAAAACGCAGAAAACTAATGGCAGATTTGAGGTAAACTTTGGGCAACCTATAGAGCATAGATCAGGGAGAGACTGTGATGGCTGATAGGCTGACTTGCTGTGAGAAGAGATTTGCTGTAAAAGAAACTTAAAGTCAAACAATGAGATCAAGCAAGCAAGGAGACTAAGTACATAAAAAAAAACAGAATTTTGCATCACACTAATCTAAATTATGAGCTATGGAAAGAAATGCTGAAAAATTCTATAATGAGAGAAAGCATGAAAGGAAACTTATTGAAAATACAGAAATGAGCATGGTGAAAGAGATCTAAAGCGAAGCATTAACCTTCTAACAAATGCATCACTAGAAATCCTATGGAGAAGAAAAATATGTGTTTTTGTGGCAACAAGAGGGTCTTGGCCTCAGTTCATGGTCCCAAGGGAAGGAAAGGAGGCCAAAGCTCAGTTGATAGTCCTTTTGTATCTTCTTTCTATCACTGTTCAACCTGTTATAGAAAACTCAAATGGAAACAACCTTCTAAATCACCAAAAGCAACCTATTCTTAACCAAGAAAGAAATTTATCTAACAGCAACTAATCCATAAACTAAAACAAAGCATATAAATACAAACAAGAGGAGCTTGGCTGCTTGGATTGGGCCCTAACCCAAGAGCTTCAACCCTCTGAAGTAACTCAGTGTCAGCTCAAAAAGGATCTCATCTTTATTCTCAAAATAATAAAAGGATTACATGAAACTGTTAGCAAAAGTAAACTCGAAGTTGAGCAGAGAAAAGCTGCAACAAAAATTCAACAAAATTCGACCCACTCCATAGTGAGGCCCTACGCCTCTCTACTTATACAAATGAAGCTTCCAACAGCTTCCTCAAAATCAGGGAGGCTTGGATCCCAAAACTCGAGATAAATATAAGTTATCCTCCACTTGCTCAGCTGCCTCCTAGTGCATTGATTTGGCTGTTTGTGCTCCGAGCTGCATGAAGGAGAATTCGAAGTGGGGAGTAATAAATGAGGGGGATTCCCTCCTATAAATCCTCTCCTTTGTCCACTTCGAATTATTGCTGCCAATTGTCCATTAAATCTTTGACTTTGTCTTCAAATATGCAGCAGATGGCAGTTTGGATGAATATAAGGCTAGGTTCGTGGCCAATGGTTATGCGAAGAAGGCATAGACTATAAGGAGATGTTTGCTTTAGTGGCCAAATACACTTCCATCAGGGCTCTGATATCTCTAGCAATGCGGATGGGATGGCAGATTCATCAGATGGATGTCAAGACAGCTTTTCTGAACCAGGTGATAGATGAAGAGGTGTATATCAAATAGCCAAAAGGATTTAAGACGCATGGGAGGGATGTTGAGAAATCAATGCATGTAGTTATTAGGGTTTGAGCCTCTTTTCTTGGTAATTACTTGTGACATGTGTTGGCTTCATTTACTTCTTTATTATATTATCTTTCATCAAGCAATTACCAAATTGGTGAGCACCAGTATTGCAGCAATAATAATGCAACTCCTGGGCTGCCTACTTTACTCTTATCAACCCGGTAGTTCGTAACAAACTTGGAAGCGACGATGTTGTATGCACAAGTACTAGTTCTTACTGCAGGCTGTCACTTGGTCAGCTGGCGCAAGATCACTAGGAGCTCAAGCCAACTTCTATGGATTCCAGAAGAAGCTCTATATGTGATGAAAGAAAAGAAAGCTTACTCTACAGAGGCTACTCTACTTGCAGAAAGGAAAAGAAGACTGAAATGTAAAGTAAACCTATCAAACCCTAGTTAACCAACTAATCCTACTTTTGCATAAGGAAACATGAAAACCATGAAATGAATGCCATTACCTACTCAAGGAAGTAAACAACATCTACTCAAGCTATTTCTAGAAGGAAATGAGGAAAAAAACATCTTTTTGGATTTTTATGTATTTTTATGTGAAATTGTCATGCATGTAATTTATTTGTTTGTGAATGTGGCAGCGATTAGGTGGCGATGGAGGGCGGTTTCGGGACTTGAGAGTATGTAGGAAGGTGTGGATGGGTCCTAGGATGTCTCAGGTGGCCTTCTGGAGGCTTTTCCTGCAATCAAACTTCAAAAGAAAGCCTACGGGAAAATCTACAAGAGGCTGCAGGGGATCTACAGGAGGTCTACAAGAGGATGCTGAGAGTAGTTTTGAAGGTTTTGAGGGTGGCAGAGTGGGTGGAAAGGGTAGGTGAATGCTGGGATGATATGTTAGGGCGCCTAGGGTTCACCAAGGATCACTAGGAGAGGGAAAGATGGTCGGGAGAGAGGAAGAAATCCTAGAAAAACGCAGAAAACTAATAGCAGATTTGAGGTAAACTTTGGGCGACCTATAGAGCATAGATCAGGGAGAGACTATGATGGCTGATAGGCTGACTTGCTGTGAGAAGAGATTTGCAGCAAAAGAAACTGACAGTCAAACAATGAGATCAAGCAAGCAAGGAGACTAAGTACATCAAAAAAACAGAATTTTGCATCACTCTAATCTAAATTGTGAGCTATGGAAAGAAATGCTGAAAAATACTATAATGAGAGAAAGCATGGAAAGAAACTTATTGCAAATACAGAAATGAGCATGGTGAAAGAGATCTAAAGCAAAGCATTAACCTTCTAACAAACTGCAACACTAGAAATCCTATGGAGAAGGAAAATATGTGTTTTTGTGGCAACAAGAGGGTCTTGGCCTCAGTTCATGGTCCCAAGGGAAGGAAAGGAGGCCAAAGCTCTGTTGATAGCCCTTTTGTATCTTCTTTCTATCACTGTTCAACCTGCTATAGAAAACTCAAATGGAAACAACCTTCTAAATCATCAAAAGCAACCTATTCTTAACCAAGAAAGAAATTTATCTAAAAGCAACTAATCAATAAACTAAAACAAAGCATATAAATACAAACAAGAGGAGCTTGGCTGCTTGGATCGAGACCTAACCCAAGAGCTTCAACCCTCTGAGGTAACTCAGTGCTAGCTCAAAAAGGATCTCATCTTTATTATCAAAATAATAATAGGATTACATGAAACTGTTAACAAAAGTAAACTCGAAGTTGAGCAAAGCTGCAACAAAAATTCAACAAAAATTCGACCCACTCCATAGTGAGGCCCTAGGCCTCTCTACTTATACAAATGAAGCTTCCAACAGCTTCCTCAAAATCAGGGAGGCTTGGATCCCAAAACTTGAGATAAATATAAGTTATCCTCCACTTGCTCGGCTACCTCCTAGTGCATTGATTTGGCTGTTTGTGCTCCGAGCTGCATGAAGGAGAATTCGAAGTGGGGAATAATAAATGAGGGGGATTCCCTCCTATAAATCCTCTCCTTTGTCCACTTCGAATTATTGCTGCCAATTGTCCATTAAATCTTTGACTTTGTCTTCAAAATTCAACAAAAATCTGCATTAAACACATATTAGACTCCATGGCATCATAACCAACCCAACTCACTCCATAAGCATAAATATAATAAAAAAACATGCAATAAGCTAAGAGAATGGTTGATTAAACTATGTTAGGAGGCAAAATGAGCCCATATAATTACCCATTTATGGGGCTCATCATCACCCCCCTACTGAAGGTGTTGCTCATCCTCTGAGCAACTTAGTCCATCTCCTCATCTTTGATGGCCCTGATGGCCTCCCTAACATCCCATGCTTCTGATGTGAGCTCCTCTTCTTTGTCATGGAATCCTGCCTTTCTATCTACCTCTTCCCACTGCTGTTGCTCTTCTTCCTCTTTTCTGCCTTCTAGCATGCCTAGCAGCAGTGGGGGACTCAATTTGAGGCCAATCCAATTGACCTTCAAATTCTGCATGGAGCGCTTATACATTGGCACTCTCCTTAATGCCTCTTTCATCCTTGTTGGGGAGTGATACTCCCTGATCTGCAAACTGTGTGGTAAGGTGTTCCACCTCCTCATACAAGCATGAATACAGTCATCCCCAAGTAATCTTTCCATATCCTCAAAATGTGCAATTGCTTGAGCCTGATCATTGATATATTTAGGGGCAATTTGAGGATTATTTGCAAGTAGTTGGTGTGTGCTGATGAGAGCCATGGGATCTGATGGCTCAGCTCTGATCATTAAGGGCTCATTCTGCTCCTTTATCATCAACTTTCTTATTTTTGCTGCCCTTAACTCCTCATGATTCATCCATGATGCCATGGCCATTAGTTGCAGGTCCCCTAGCCTAGCATTGGGGTCCCACACATTCATGTCTGTGAGGGCCATGTTATGCAGATAGAATTCTGCTATTTTTGCCTTGTCTTCTGATGAGCTTTGGTCACACAGGTCCATAAATTGTCTGTAATCTTGAAAAGGCATTGTGCCTCTCTGTGCCAAAGTCTTTATCTGAAACTGTAGCCATTGGTCCTTGAGGTATAATCCATATGATTTTGTTGGTGTTCTACATTGTAGTGCCTCCATGGACCAGCTGGCCATGCATGCCAATTGTGTCTCTTTTTCTTGCAGCTGTCTTCTTAGCAATTCATTTTCTGTTTCAAGGTGAGTTCTTGTGATTGCTTCTCTATGTCTGACAACACTCAATTCTCTGCCCATTTCTCTAAGTTGATTCTCCATATGGCCAACATCCTCAACTCCCTTGGATTTGGCTATTTGCATCCACCTGTGGCTCCTTATTCTTTCTTTCTCCAACTCAAAGAATAATGGGATTGCAAATTTATGTGGAATGATTCTTCCCCCCTCAAGAAGATTGTAGTAAGAGCCAAGACTAGGTTGGGGGTCAAGTTCTTGTGCCTCTGTTGCTTCCTCCTTCCCCCGTGGCTGTCCTTCTATCCTTTTTCAAGTTTCTCGGTCTCCTATAGTCTTGACAGGGTCTCCTCTAGAACAATCTGTGCCTCTTGTAGAACTGTTTTTGAGTCCTGTAGTTCTACTTTTTCCTTCCATGTGGGAGATCTAGGAGTCCCGCTTTCATAAGTGATAGGTGCCTTGGAAGGAGATTCCTTCCCTTGGGCAGAGGGTGAATCTTCAATAATAATGGGCACTTTAGAAGAAGGCTGTGGTTTCCCTTGTTTGATCCTTGTGTTCTTCCTAGCCCTAAAAGACATTGAGGTCTGCCTCTTCCTCTTTTGTTTTGGTTTAATTGGGGTGCTGAGGGCAGTGAGAACAGTTGTTGCCTCTCTTTCTAGGGTCTCAAGAGTCACCTCTGTCTTTTCTGCCCCTCTTTCTCCTCCTTCTATCTTTTACTCTGTCTCTGTTTGTTCTGTCTCCTCCTGCTCTTTTTTGGTTTCTTCCTGCTCTGTTTTGGTTTCTTCCTTCTTCCCTTCTTGTTCCTTAGTTTCTTCCCCTTCTCCCCCTTGCTGCTTCTCCTCCTCACTATCAGAAGGACTGATATCATATGTGAGAGCCTTTATGTCATCTTTTTTTGTCATGTTTCGGAAAATTTCCCATGCTATAGGGATTGTGAAGGTATGGAGGGCTTCTTCCACTAACATTTTAATTAACCCATGGTGAGCCAGCTGATCTGGACCTCCTTCCTTTAACTTAATGCTGGAGTCTATGAGGGATTGCATGAGAAAATAGGGGATGTTGAGTTTTTGGGGTGTTGGAGTGTCCATAGGATTCTAAAATGGTAGCCATAGACTATGCTATACCTCCCTTCACAGGAAATATATTTGATGATTTGGTAACTGACCTCATCCCAAGGGTAGGGTATGCTTGTCCTTCTAATGCCATTTTTGTCTTCTACAGTATGTTCATTGTTTTGGAAGAAGTTTTTCTTGGCAACCTGTCCAATTAGTTTTTCATCTTTGCTCCAAGGTAATCCAAGAGGAAGGGTAGTAACCCTACTGATAAATTCTGGGGTGATTTCCAAGGAAAGACCTCTAAAAGTGACAGTGGCATGGGTCCTTGAGTGAAGGACTAAAGAAAGGGCAAATTCCTGAGCAACTTCTTCATCAAACCCTCGAAATTTCTCAAAAAATGGCATCCAATTTGCCTGGGTGAATATGGCTACTACTTGGGGATGTTCATGGAGCCTGGTTGAATTGGTGGGCTCCTTCCTCATGAATCCTCTTGTCATTGTGCTTATACCCCTTTTGAACACCCAATGTAGAGATGGAGACAAGAATTTTGAAGAAAACAAGAAAACTATGTTTTTTTTGTTTTTTTTTTTGTAAACAGGCAGAAAATATTTTATGTAATTCCTCTTCTTCTATGGACTCAATTCCTCCTTAAAATTATATCATTCCTTGCACATATTGATAATCAAGGTGGGTATGCATGGAACCTTCCTCCTCAAGCCAGAAATCAAGCAAAAAACCCGTGTTTTCTCCTTATAAACAGCTTACTACCCCTCCTGTAGAACTACCTATAGCTGCTCCTGTAGAACGCCGATAGCAGGAGGATGGATGAAAGCAATGGAGAATGATGGTTTCGAGGCTGTGGTGGTGACAAAGAGCTTGTTGCAGCTAAGTGGACGAGGATAGAATGAAAGAAAAGGTGGTGAAGGAGTTTCGAGGAGGAGTACTTATTTCTTCTTTTAGATATTTCCGGTGATGGGGTGAGCTGGCAAAAATGTACATTGCCATATTTGGACCGTTGGTCCCCACTTGCCTTGTCATCATGGTTTCTTCCCGCAATCACCTCTCATCATTGCATCGGAGTTTGCATACCCTCCACTACCTGTCCTTGGGATCTTTCTCTGAGTTTGACTACATGCACGTGTGGTGACACCTCCGAATGAGTGAAGTCAACTGGATGAGGGTGGCCAGTTAACTAGCCACCTTTTCTCATTCAACCCTAACCATCTCATTCGCTTATGCATATCTTTCAATTACACAAATGCAACAGAGGAGCGGGTTAGTCACTTACCTGTGAGTCGAATGTATGTGCTGTGAGGCATTTTGGCTCCTTTTGCTGTTGCATGCCTGTATTTCCTTTGCTGCATGCTCTCTGCTTTCTAATGTGTGGCTGTTTGTTTTTTACAGGTATCCTCTAGCTGGATCTAGCTTCAGATGTCTCCTTCAATCCCATGGTTGCACTTCTTTTGCTGCTGTGGCTTGATTTTAATGGGATCAGCTGCTACAGGAATTCCTACAGGAGCTCCTGTAGCTGCTTCTCCCTTTAAAATTTTAGCTGATTTTTTTTTGTGCTGGGAGCTGTGAGGATGATGCCAGAGATGTTGATGGAGATGGAGAGGTACTTGGTAAGCTGCAAGTGAGATTTGAGGTTCTGCTCCCTTTATTTTTTGTTTTTTTTTCTAAAAACTGATTTCTGTGTGTTTCTGTGACAGGAAAGAAAAGAAAAAATGATGATGATGATGTGATGCAAGTGTGGGATGGATGGCAAGAAGGGTGGATAGATGTAAGAGGGTTTACATGTTCTTCATAAAGCTTCCCAGCCCCTCAAACTGCTATTTGGAACCATTTCTGGCTCTCTGTGATTCCTACAAGAGCCTCCTGTAGAAAACACAGGGCCTCCTGTAGAACACACAGTTTCTGGAAAAAAAACACAATGGGGTGGAAGAAAGGTCAGAAATGATGGAGAAGAGTGTGGAGGAGATGAAATAGGCTCTGTGGCATCTTCTCTTGCTCCCTGTGGTCCTCCTGCAACCTGCAATGCACATTAAAATTCAATTTTTTTCTTCTTTTCTCTTTTTTTTTTTTTTGAAAGACAACTAGGGCGCCTCAAGGAGGTTTTCACCCTGATTGCCTGCCCTGGGTGCCTCCAAGGGAGGTTTTCACCCAGGGATCTTATTCTCTTTTTCTTTTCTCTTTTCTCTCCTTTTTTTTTGTTTTTGGCATCATTGGGCCACCTCAAAAGAGGTTTTCAACCCAATGATGGGACTCAAGCGCCTCATGGAGGTTTTCACTTGAGTCCTTATTCTTTTTTCTTTTTTCTTTTCTGTTTCTTCAGTGTGTGGAGGCTAAGACATGCTCCACTACCATCACTGTCTTATTCAGATCTTCAATGAACTCTCGCTTGGAGAGGGGCTTCTTGTAAATTTTCAACCTATGTCCATTGACAAGCATGGGGATGGCTTCCTCATCAATGGTTCTGATCAGAACTGAACCATTGTCATTGCATTTTTTCACAGTGTAGGGTCCCAGCCATCTTGTCCTCAGCTTGCCCTTGAAGTCTTTATACCTTGAATCATAGAGCAGTTCCCAATCTCCCTCTTGGAACTGCTTCTCCTTGATATTTTTGTCATACCATATTTTCCTCTGAAGTTGAACTACCTCTGTGTGGAGAAGGGCCTGCAATCTTTGTTCATCCAATCCATTGAGCTAGAGTAGTCTTTCCTTCTGTGCATGGCTGAGGTCTAGGTCCAGCTGAGCTGCCATCCTTAGTGTATTGAATTCAAATTCTATTGACAGCAAAGCCTTCTTCCCATAGACTAATTCATAGGGTGTGAACCCTGTGGTGGTCTTCCATGTTGTGTTGTAGGCCCAGGTGGCCTCAACTAATCTATCCGCCCAATCTTTTCTGCTGCTGCTCACTACCTTGGTCAGAATTCCTTCCAAAGCTCTGTTAGTGACTTCCACCTACCCATTGGCTTGTGGATGGTAAGGGGTGGAAGTCCTGTGCTTGATTTTATGATGTGTGAGCAAGTATTCAATCAAATTGGAAGTGAACTGACTGCCTTGATCTGTAACCAGTTCTCTTGGATACCCGAACTTGTAGAATATGTTTTCTCTTAAAAACTCAGCTACTTTTTCCTCTGTCACTGCTTTGATTGATTTTGTTTCTGCCCACTTTGTCAGGTAATCAATGCACACAATGATGTATTGATTTTGTTTTGAAGGAGGATTGATAGGACCCACAAAGTCCATGCCCCACTTCTCAAATCGCTCAAAGGTCACTTGAGGTTGCATGGGCATCTCATCCTTTGGAGCAGGTTTCCCAATCCTTTGACACCGATCACATTGGCTAGTGTATCTCCTCACATCTTGACGAAGAGTGGGCCAATAGTAGCCTGCTTGCAATATTTGAAGGCGGTCCTCTTTGCTGCAAAATGACCTCAACAAAGCCCGTCATGACAGGTCAGGAGGATGTCAAAAACTTCCTCTTCCCTGACACATCTTCTCAAGATCTGATCTGGGCCAAGTTTGAAGAGATTACCCCCAATCTAGGTGAAAGGGTTGCTTTTCCTCACTATCTTGTTCTTCTCCTTTGAGGACAGAAGTGGTGGGAATTGTGCTGAAACCAAGTAGTTTGCTATATCAGCAAACCATGGAGAGAGTACTAAGATAGCAAACAGGTGTTCATATGGCATTTGATCATCCACCATTCCTTCTTCACCTGCAGGCAAATTTACTCTAGACAAAAAGTCAGCAACAACATTTTCTTTACCAAGCTTATCAACAATGGTCAAATCAAATTGTTGCAGTAAAAGCAACCATCTAATAATGCGAGCATTTACATCCGGTTTGTTCATTAAATATCTAATTGCAGCATGATCAGTGTGCAAAAAGGTTTGATAGCCTGTGATATAATCTTTGAATTTGTTGAAGGAATGCACTACAGCTAGGAGTTCCTTCTCGGTTACCATGTAGTTTAACTCTGTCTTTGACAAATTTTTGCTTATAAAGTATATGGCATAAGGTAATTTTTCATCAATTTGTCTTAAGGCTGCTTCTATTGCTTTGTTCAAGGCATTTGTGTGCATGTGGAAAGGTAGGGCCCAGTTTGGGCCTCTCAAAATTGGGGCAGTCACAAGTTTGCTTTTCAAGGTATCTAGGGCTTCTTAACAGTTTTCGGACCATATAAATTCGACATCTTTTCCTAAAAGACCAAACAACGGAGAGGCTAACTTACTGAAATCTTTAATGAATCTTTTGTAATATCCAGCTAAGCCTAGGAAACTTCTGACATCTCTCACCTTTTGAGGAGGTGGGACCCTTTGGATGATGGCAACTTTGTTGGGGTCCACCTGCAATCCTTGTTGAGATATTGCATGACCTAGCACGGTCCCTTCAGTCATCAAAAATTCACATTTTTCCAGACTGAGGGACAGGTTCATTTCAATACACTTGTCCAAAAATTTTCCTAGGTTAGATAAAGCTTCCTGAAAGTTAGAACCATAAGGAGTGAAATCATCCATATATATTTCCACTGCATCATGAACCAGTTCAAAAAATATACTCAATACTGCTCTCTGGAAAATGGCCAGAGCGTTACACAAACCAAAAGGAAGGACCCAATATGCAAAGGTACCCCAAGGAGAAGTGAAAATTGTCTTATCTTGGTCTTCCGAGCTGATTTGAATCTGATTGTACCCGCTAAACCCATCTAGGAAGGAGAAAAAAAATTCCCCGCCAGACCATCTAACACTTGATCTATGAAAGGCAAAGGAAAATGGTCCTTTTTAGTGGCTTTGTTCAATTCCCGATAATTGACACAGATTCTCCACTTACCATTTTTCTTTGGCACTAGCACCAAAGGAGAGACCCATTCACTGTCAGAGATGGGGTAGATGAATCCTGCATCAAGTAATTTTTGCAATTCTTCCTTAACAATGTCTTTAAGGGCTGGATTCATCCTCCTTTGAGGCTGCCTGACTGGTTTGCAATCTTCCTTAATGTATATATGATGAGTACATACTGAAGGGTGCACTCCCTTCATCTCCTTATAACTCCAAGTGAAGGCATCTAAATGTTTTCTCAATAAGCTGCACAGCTCCTTCTCCTGGGAAGTGGATAGGGATGGATTGATTTTCAAGGTTCTTCTTGGGCCGAACTCTATATTCTTAACACAGAGAGAGGTCGAGTCGGCCACACAGAGATCAGTTAAAGATTGTTTTAGGTTTCTTTCACTATGTCCTCTAATGCCAAGGTACTGGGCGATGGATTCTGAATTAAATTTTCAATGATATCATCCTCATCTTGCGGTTTCCTCCCCATGGCGGTTTCTAATGCACAAAGTGGTGCAAAATCGACTTCATCCTCATCCTCCTCCTCCAACCAGAGAGGTAGATCATGTTCTAGCAAGGGTTGGGCAGGAGGGTATAGGACTAACTATTTGACATATGCCCGTTCTTGATGGTCATGTTCCCAACCCGACAGCTGATGTAGGCATCGGCAGTAGCCAACCGGCGTCTTCCCCGGATGAGAGGATACCCAGTGAGCTTTGCCTTCGGCTGGAGAACTAAGAAATCAGCAAGGTACTCCCAAGAATCAATGGAGACCATCACATCTTCCACAATCCCTTCAGGGGTCACGGTTGAGTGGTCTGCTAGCTGCAGTACTGTCGTGGTTTTCCTCATGGAGCCCTGGAGGTTAAGTTTGAGCATAATGTCTTTTGTCATCACATTAATGGCAGCTCCGAGATCAATAAAGGTGTGTGGGATCATGGTGCCATTGATGTGGACATCAACTACTGGGCTTCCAGGGTCCAAATATTTCGGACAGATTACCTACCCCAACATCAGGTCGAACAGTTGTCCTATGACATTGATGGTTGGGGCATCCCTCTTGCGCCTGCTTGGATGCCTAAAGCACTTCTCTTTGATCAACCTATTGTATATACGCACATCTTTTATGGCCTGGAGAAGTGGTATCTTCACACATAACTGTTTCAATTCTCCCAGAAGTTCAATTTCTTCTGGGGTACGTTGTGTTGTCCCGAATAGTCTCTCAAGAAAGGGTGGAATTGCTTTAGGTTCACTTTCCTCTTTATCTTCCTCAACCTCCCTAGGTGGAGGCTGGCTATCTGGGAGAACCTTCCCATATCGGAGGTTAATCTCTTGAATCTCCACAGCACAAGTTGGGCATGATGGTTCCCCACTATATAATTGCTGAGCCTGTCTGTTGTTCGGGTTCGAGTTTGGCTGGGCAGGCATTTGGGGTTGCCTTGGAGGAGCAGGAGGCAATGGTTGTGGTTGAGCAAGTGGTGGAGGCAAAAGAGCGGGAGGAGAGTTGTACTGGGGCCTCCACCCCTGATGAGATGCATTCCACTAAGGTTGTGGCTAAGCATAGGATTGAAATGAATGAGCGGCTGGTTGGGCATGATATTGAGATGGAAAGGACCAAGGAGGAGACGTGGACCAGGAAGGATGAGCAAAAGGGCCCTAAGAAGGTATGAGAGTGACTTGGTTGGGGTTGTAGTATGCCTGAGATGTCCCTTGCATCCCCTGCTGGTATGGTCTAGGTCCGTGCGGTTTCCTTTGGTTCATGAAATAGAGTGGTTCAGTGGCTCCTTCGGCCCCCTGGTATACAGCTTTAAATCTAGGCAAGGAAGGGCATTTATCTATAGAATGATCTCCTTCACAGACTGAACAAACCTCTATAAATTTCAATGGACATTCGTTCCTAGGATGCCTCCTAGTGCACCTAGGACAAAAAATGGCCAAAGCCCTCTCTGCTTCCTCTTGTTTCCTTTTGATATGCAAGGTATCCATTTGCATGGCAAGAGTCTGCAACATCTCACTCTTGAAGTCTTCCAACATGTTTCCAAGTTCACCTTTGATGGATGAATTGGATGAGGAGGTACTAGCTATGGGTTGACTCCCCCTACCTCTCTTTCTGGCTACTCTAGAATGGTTTCTAAAAACAGTCTTTATGTCCTCATAAGGTAGTTGGTAGATGTCTCCCCCGGCCAGTAGATGGAGGGTGTCTAGAAGGTCTTCCGGAATTCCCCTGAGCAGGACCAACTTCAGAGATTCGGGGTCAAGTGTGCACCTGGCCCTTTTGTAACTGAGCTGGAACCTCTCTTCATAATCTTCCAAGGATTCATCACTTCCCATGGTCATTCGGAAGATTTCTTCCTTGGTATCTTTTGACCTACAGTAGTCTCGATATTTGTTATTAAAGGCCTGCTGCATCTGAGCCCAAGTTGTGATGCTATTGCCAGGTAACCCCATGAACCAGCGCAATGCTGCATCCTTGAGAGTAGAAGGAAATAGTTTCAACTTTTGCTCATCTTCTGCATAGTCATAGGTTCAACAGATGACAACAAACTCAAACAAGAAGGTGTCAGGATCTTCTGTGGTCAAACCATGGAAGTGAGGTAGGGCTGAGGGACTTATATTCTTCATTTTGGTGTCCCCATTGGTCTCCCGGATGGGAAAGGTACCCTCTATTCTTTCTCCATTCCCCCTAGCATTTCTGTTTTCAGCCATTGTCTCAGGAGGGATGTTTTCTTCTTCTTCTTCCCCTATAGGTTCTTCAAATATCTCTGGTTGTTCACCTAAAGGTTCTTCTTGATCACTGCCACCGAAGAAGAGAGAAGGTTGGCTATGTGATGTAGCGGGGGTGTTAGGCAAGAATTTTCCTGAATGATCTCTGTTCCTACGAGGCATGAAAGGAAATCTTTTTGGTTGGGTTTTGTTTCTTTCACTGATTGTACCTGCAAAACTGAAATTGATTGAACAAACAAATTGCAACTAACTGAAATGAACTTGCTGAAATGAAATTTTAAAACTAAAAAGGAAAGCAAATGAAATGCAGAACAGAAAGCAAGGAAATTACTAATCTACTTTTGCTGAAATGGAAATTGCAAAATTGAAGAGGAAAACAAGGAAATGACTAATCTACTTTTGCTGAAATGGAAATTGCAGAATTGAAAAGTAAAGCAACGAAATGCAGAGGCTGAAAGAAACAACTATTCTACTTTTGCTGAAATAAACTACTTAGCAGAATGTTGCGATAAAAAATAGAAGAAAGCAGTAATCACAAAATACTCTGATGCTTCCCCGGCAACGGCGCCAAAAAGTGGTGAGCACCAGTATTGCAGCAATAATGCTGCAACTCCTGGGTTGCCTACTTTACTCCTATCAACCCGGTAGTTCATAACAAACTTCGAAGCGACGGTGTTGTATGCACAAGTACTAGTTCTTACTGCAGGCTGTCACTTGGTCAACTAGCACAAGATCACTAGGAGCTCAAACCAACTTCTATGGATTCCAGAAGAAGCTCTATACGTGATGAAAGAAAGGAAAGCTTACTCTACAAAAGCTACTCTACTTGCAGAAAGGAAAAGAAGACTGAAATGTAAAGTAAACCTAGCAAACCCTACTTAACCAACTAATCCTACTTTTGCAGAAGGAAACATGAAAACCATGAAATGAATGCCATTACCTACTCAAGGAAGTAAACAACATCTACTCAAGCTATTTTTAGAAGGAAATGAGGAAAAAAACATCTTTTTGGATTTTTATGTGTTTTTATGTGAAATTGTCATGCATGTAATTTATTTGTTTGTGAATGTGGCAGCAATTAGGTGGCGATGGAGGGTGGTTTCGGGACTTGAGAGGATATAGGAAGGTGTGGATGGGTCCTAGGAGGTCTCAGGTGGCCTTCTGGAGGCTTTTCCCGCAATCGAACTTCAAAAGGAAGCCTACAGGAAAATCTACAAGAGGCTGCAGGGGCTCTACAGGAGGATGTCGAGAGCAATTTTGAAGGTTTTGAGGGTGGGAGAGTGGGTGGAAAGGGTAGGTGAAGGCTAGGATGATGTGTTAGGGTGAATAGGGTTCACCAAGGATTAGTAGGAGAGGGAAATATGGTCGGGAGAGGAAGAAATCCTAGAAAAACGCAGAAAACTAATGGCAGATTTGAGGTGAACTTTGGGCGACCTATAGGGCATAGATCAAGGAGAGACTGAGATGGCTCATAGGCTGACTTGCTATGAGAAGAGATTTGCTGCAAAAGAAACTGAAAGTCAAACAATAAGACCAAGAAAGCAAGGAGACTAAGTACATTAAAAAAACAGAATTTTGCATCACGCTAATCTAAATTATGAACTATGGAAAGAAATGCTGAAAAATGCTATAATGAGAGAAAGCATGGAAGGAAACTTATTGCAAAGATAGAGATGAGAATGGTGAAAGAGATCTAAAGCAAAGCATTAACCTTCTAACAAACTGCATCACTAGAAATCCTATGGAGAAGGAAAATATGTGTTTTTGTGGCAACAAAAGGGTCTTGGCCTCAGTTCATGGTCCCAAGGGAAGGAAAGGAGGCCAAGGCTCTGTTGATGGCCCTTTTGTATCTTCTTTCTATCACTGTTCAACCTGCTATAGAAAACTCAAATGGAAACAACCTTCTAAATCACCAAAAGCAACCTATTCTTAACCAAGAAAGAAATTTATCTAACAGCAACTAATCCATAAACTGAAACAAAGCATATAAATACAAACAAGAGGAGCTTGGTTGCTTGGATTGGGCCCTAACCCAAGAGCTTCAGCCCTCTGAAGTAACTCAATGCTAGCTCAAAAAGGATCTCATCTTTATTCTCAAAATAATAATAGAATTACATGAAATTGTCAACAAAAGTAAGCTCGAAGTTGAGCGGAGCAAAGCTGCAACAAAAATTCGACCCACTCCCTAGTGAGGCCCTAGGCCTCTCTACTTATACAAATTAAGCTTCCAACAGCTTCCTCAAAATCAGGGAGGCTTGGCTCCCAAAACTCGAGATAAACATAAGTTATCCTCCACTTGCTCGGCTGCCTCCTAGTGCATTGATTTGGTTTTTTGTGCTCCAAGCTGCATGAAGGAGAATTCGAAGTGGGAAGTAATAAATGAGGGGGATTCCCTCCTATAAATCCTCTCCTTTGTCCACTTCGAACTATTGCTGCCAATTGTCCATTAAATATTTGACTTTGTCTTCAAAATTCAACAAAAACTGTATTAAACACATATTAGACTCCATGGCATCATAACCAACCCAACTCACTCCACAAGCATAAATATAATCAAAAAACATGCAATAAGCTAAGAGAATGGTTGATTAAACTATGTTAGGAGGCAAAATGAGCCCATATAATTACCCATTTATGGGGCTCATCACAAATCAAAAATGTATGACGATCATAAGAACAAGAGACACAAGATGTAGACACTCGGCGAGGGAAAAACCCCTCTTCAAGGGGAAAACCCAGTCAACTCTTCTTCAAGAATAGAATCAAGTCAAAGTGAAACAATCCAAGGCCTTTTGACCAATTAAAAGAACTTCCTCCAATCACCAATTCAACCCTCCTTCCAAGTAGACAAACCTTGCTTCAGTCAACAATAGTCAACTCCTTCAAAGCTGCTTCAATCTAGAATTTTGACCCCTTGCAACTCAAAATTTCAGACCCACAGTTACTGCAGAAATTTCAGCACCTGCAACTTGCCCAAAAACCCTAGAAAAAATCACATGTGTGAGAGATAGATGCCCAAAAACTTCAATTTTGATCTTCCTTCGATTTGTCCTTCCTTCTCCTTGACTTCACACTCTTTTTCTTCTCCTCCTACTGCAGATCGAACTTGTTGATGATGGATACCAAATAGGTCGAGCTCTTCTTCTATTTATATTGCTTCCATAGGGTTGAATAGCCCCAATCTGGGCTGACTTCATCAAGGTAGTGCCGACTTCTTGAGGAGGTGACAAATGATTGTTTTGACTCAAAAATATTTTTCTTTGCATGATACAAAAGCCCAAGAAGGGTCTAATAAATATGACAATGACTCTTATGACTCAAGGGAAACCCTAGAAGCCTACAATGGAGGCTTTGACCTAATAAATAAATAAAATGAGCATGAAACCCATGCTTAATAATAATTTTATTTTTCTTCTTTTTCAATTTTACAATAAATACATAATGACAAAGTACAATAGCAATTATGAAGATTGACCATAGTTACATTTTCAACACTCCCTCTTAACTAGGGAGGTATTCATAATTATACTAATAGGTACAAGGATGTACTCAAATTGACATTGTTCATAGAAGAGTTACAACATACGCAATGCTAGAGATACCCTAATTGCCAAGGTATCCACCCAACAGGGACTAAGGTGCCATCTAGGCAATTGCCATTATAGGTACCATCCAGCTACAACCCTGGTATCCATCCAACAAGATATGCATACCATCTAGGCCTCCATGCCCTGACACCAACCCTTACAGGGATCTAGGTATCAACACTAAATCGAAGCTCCACTAGATACCCGCCCTCGTTGGGATCTAGACATCAAGTGAGATCTCAATATTAACTAGGCCAAGATGTCCTCCCAAGTACCATCGTACAGGCAGTTTTATGGTACTCATCTCTCCCCCTTAACCAAATCAGAGATATGCACCAATTCGTGCATGCTCCTAAAATAAACTAACCTCTTGTTGGGAAGAGATTTTGTCAACACGTCAACTACTTGTTCATCTGTTGGCACATATTGTAGCTTCACAACCCCATCTTGTACCAAACTTCTAATATAGTGATACGTATTGTTGATATGCTTAGTTTTGGCATGGAACGTGGGGTCTTCAAACATTTTGATGTTGTTCTGATTATAACAATTTATAATTGTGGGATCAAAGGGCCCTCCAAACAAATCTGATAGAAGTTTCCTTAACTAAACTGCTTTTTTTCCAACCTCACGAGCAGCAACGTATTTGTTGAAAAATCTAGGGCATTAGCATTAGGTGATTTCTCTTCTATTAGCGACTGCTTGTGAATGCTTTTTACTTGTTTAGATTAGGATCTTCTTCAGATTAGATTATTAGTGTTCTTTTTCATCAAACAATAACTAATGCATGAACATAAATAGACAAGAGACACAGGATGTAGGCTATGAGCCAGGGCCAAAAACCTCTCACCCTTTGAGAAGAAAACTTGCACAAATTCTTCTTATAGAGATTCCAATTGACGAATACCAAGACCAAGACCCTTGACCTATTAGTCGCTTCCAAGACCAAGACACTAGCTCTCTTGACTGTCTTCTCCTTCCTCCTTTCGGTTCTTCTTACTCATTGAGATCATTTCCTTTTTGAGCATAATATGATAGCAACGAACTGTTGGTACACTTGAGATGGCACTATATCACTGTCTTGACACCAAATTATCCTTTTTGCAGCATTAGCAAAACACTGTAATACTTCTCTTAATGGCAGCTCCTTCACATCACCAAACTGTGGCTTCTATACATCATCTAGCTGTGGTATAGATACATCATCACTGTCACTGTCTACCCAAAATTATAGAGACATATCAGAACTTCTTTCACTGTGGAGATCTGAACTTTATCCTAAACAAACCCTCGTTGTCACTTTTGTTTAGTCCAAACTATATATTGTGATATGACATCCGAAACTATCCATCAAAACAGAGATCCGAACTGTTGGGTGACTGTGCTAGGAGTCTGAATTCATCACTGTCCTCTCCATCCAAAAATATCTGAACTGTTGACTGTAGCTATCACCGAAAATCTCAGAGGAATCTGAGTTTTGTACTATGTTTATGTGAAGTGCCTTTACCTTGTATATATAGTGGTTGGTCTTCATAAATGAGCCAACATGAGCCATGTGAATCGTTGTGACTCCATAAGGTAAGGCCGACATGATCTTTACTTCAACTAGAAGCCGACATGAGGAAGAGAGCTAGTGCTTGTCGTTTGGAGGGCTTGTAGACTTATATACATTTGATACATATGCTCAAGAAGAGCTTCTTTATACATGACATTGACTCTTTGACAAATCCTAAGGCTCTCAATGGGAGCCATCTAAAATAAACCTCTTGCTCATGAAACCCATGAAGCAAGGCATTACAATAATAATTTTATTCTCTTCATTTCATCATTTACAAAGATCATAATTACATGTCATTATGAAGACCGAACCTAGTTACATTTTACAGCAGTATTCAGCCTCAGAACTACTCAAAGCAATTGAATCTTGTTTACGACACATCCAAGGAATCATAGCGGATCCTAGACTAAAGCAACCACCAGTAGTGCTTCTTCCATCCTTCTCACTGCCACCCCAAACTGAATCGATGAAGTCTGTTAATTTGACCTCCTTTCCATCATATTTTAGACAGTGACGAATAGTCCCACACAAATACCTCAAAATATGCTTGGCAATTATCCAATGATCAAGACGTGGCTCCCACTGAAATTGACTTAGAACATTCACTGCATAACATATATCGGGTCTAGTATTTACCAAATACATCAATGAGCCAACCAGCTAACGATAACATGTAGGATCAACAAGACTAGAATCTAAACTTCTTAATTTCTTTAAATTGGTGATCATTGGAGTTGTCATAGGCTTGGAATCCATCATACCAATTTTTTGCAGAATCTTGATGATATAATTTCCTTGACCAAGATAGATTTCTTCG
Source organism: Pinus tabuliformis (assembly GCA_031772625.1). Taxonomy (NCBI): domain Eukaryota; kingdom Viridiplantae; phylum Streptophyta; class Pinopsida; order Pinales; family Pinaceae; genus Pinus; species Pinus tabuliformis. The sequence continues at coordinate 1,158,894,578 of CM062813.1, read as the reverse complement.
AGTTTCTGCCAAACTTCCAAGCCCAAATAGTAATGCATAAGTCCTATATCTTTCATTTCAAATTCAACTGCCAACATCTTTTTACATTCTTGAATTATGTGCTCCAAACCTGTAATGAGTAAATCATCCACATATAATAGAATAATAACTGGTTCATTCTTTACTATTTTGATGTAGAGATTTGGGTCTGCAGAGCTTTTGACAAATCCAATCCTTAAAAGATAGGCATCCATTCTAGCATACCAAGCTCTACGTGCTTGTTTCAAGCCATCTAGAGCTTTCTTCAACCTACAGACGTGAGATTCCCTGCTATGTATCTCAAAACCTTATGGTTGTTCAATGTACACTTCTTCATTTATGGTTCCATTCAAGAAAGTTGTTATGACATTATCTGGTGGATGTTCCATCCCATAGTAGTCGCTAAAGAAATGAAGGATCTAATAGTAGTGTACCTAGCTGTGGGAGAAAATGTTTCTTCGTAGTCCACACCTTTTCGAGAGAAACCTCTTGCTACAATTCTTGCTTTGTATTTATTTATGCTCCCATCAACTGCATGTTTGATTTTGTACATCCATTTAGAAGTGACAATAGATTTGTCACTAGGTCTAAGAACAATTTCCCAAACCCCATTCTTAAAGATGGATTGATATTCTTCTTGCATGGCTTTCCTCGATTCATCATGATGAGTTGCTTGTTCAAATGCGGTTGGTTCTACTTCAATTAGTTTCGACATATAAGTTGCATATCTAGTGTACCTTTTTGGTTTCTTGCTTTGTCTAAAGGTATCTTTTGCTGCTCCATTTCCTTTGGCATCTTTAGGTGTAGCTTTTAACGAAATTGGCCTCTTCTTTACTTCGGGAATGATTGTAGGTTGAATGGGTTCACTTGATCCTTCTTCTTCTTGATTTGTAGGTGCTTTGTCATGTTGCTCTTCTTCTTCAAAGAATGGGATGTCTTCTTCATCAAATTCAACAGGAATATCTTTAGACTTCTTGTATGCAATGTTTTCATCAAATATTACATCTCTGCTAACTTCAATTCTACGACCGTCTTTTATGTAGATTCTATAAGCCTTTGATGAAAGGCTATATCCAACAAAGATGCCCTTTAAACTAGTCGAGTCTAAATTCTTTCTTTTATCCTTTGGATGTGAATGTAGGCAGGGCATCCAAAGCTACGAAGATGATCTACATATGGCTTCTTTCCTAAGAATGTTTCTTCCAGTGTCATATTTAAAATTTTCAAGAATTCAATGAGGACTTCTATTTTGTATGTATATTGTTGTCATTGCTACTTCTCCCCATAAGAATTTTGGAAGGTCTTGATCAAATATCATGGCCCTAATGCATTCTTCAATGGTCCTTTTCTTCCTTTCTACTACTCCATTTTGTTCGGGATTATAGGGAACTATGAGTTCCCTCTTAATACCTACTTTCTTGCAAAAGGTTATGAGTTCCTTAGATGTATATTCACCACGTTTGTCAGATCTAAGAGTCTTTATCTTTCTTTCTGTGAAGTACTCCACTTCAAATTTGAAATCCTTGAATTTCAAAGACTTCATCCTTGGTTTTGACAAGATAAATCCAAGTCTTCCTAGAATGATCATCAACGAAGTGTTGATTTCTGGTAGCATCAGATGTGCTCTAAGTCTCAAAATTTGCAGGGAGGCTTGGGCACATGTATTCCAAAAAACCCAGAAAGCGTTTTGAGAAATTCCACCCAGAAATAGTTTTATTAAATAATTAATTATTTTTAATGGGACCCTAAGTCTAAACTTAGGAAAATAAAATAATTAATGGGTATTAATCTAACTGTGGGTGTAAATTCTAGAATAAGACGAGGATCAAGCAGAAATGATTTTAGCCATTGATTAGCTTCTAATCTGGGTCGTTGAATGTCAACGAGAAGATTATTTAAGAAAGCTTGAGGGTCATTTGGAAAACACCCAAGAGTGTTCAGAAGTTCGCTCTTTTGAAGTAGAGCAGCTGCACGGAGAATTTCGATAGTGAGCTTTTGCAGTGAGGGGCAGGGATAGTTTGGTTGGAGAATCTTCTCCTGAGCCAAGGATACGCAACAGAGAGGCAGAGAGACACCAGAAGGAGGCAGCGCAGTACCCAGGAGGGGTTGACACTGAGCCAGAAGGGCTCACGCAAAGGCAGCACAGTCCTCCAAGTAGAAGTCCAAAAATTTGTTGGGGTTTGACGTTCTGAGCCAAGAGGGTTGACATCAGAGCTCCAGGAGAGCAAATCGATCCAACGTTGAGGTGACGCAGTGCCTTAGAGGCTGACGCAGGGGCAGCGCAGAAACAATCAGGGACATGTTCGTTCAGCTACCAAATTAGTCAAGACTTGCCGGGTAGAGTGAGGTAATCTCACAAATTTCTTCTGCCAGTCATATTTCTCTATAACTGGATTGTCGAAAGGGCATCCAGAAGTTGTATTCAGAAAACTATTGCATAATAATAAAAACCCTCAGATCTACTACACTGGTTTTCCCGCATTGGGTTTTTTCGGGGACATTTGTCCAAAAACAATTGTGTCACTTGTGTGTATTTTTCTCTATTGTTCAGTTTTTTGTTTCGGCATATTATTTAATTGGGGTAGGCTGCAGTGTATGTATTTCAATGTTTTCCGTAGGAAACTATAAATAACTTGTTCATGTAAATCTAACAAGTAGAAGAAATATCATCAGTGTTGCAGTAGGAATTCCCGGGTTTAAGGAATTTTCACATGGTATCAGAGCGAGTGCAAGTGAAGCAAGAAGAACAGTGCCAGAGAACCCAGCGCTGAGCAGAAAAGGAGGTCGAAAAGCTATAGGAGGCAGTTGTTCGAACTTCGAATCCCTAGAGGGGTTTGCGCAGTCCTAGCCGGAGGGCTGAATTTCAAGGCAGTCTCTCTCTGAGTGAGTCAACAGAGAGAAGGGCTTCCAGATCGAAATCTTGTCGTGGTAGAGGGAGCAGCGTTGAAGCCTCAGCGTGAGGAAGAGCTGGTGGGACGCAGTTTTTCTGCAGGTCGTTTTGCTAGGCAGAAAGATGTCAGAAGAGAAGAGAAGCACTGTGAGGGAATTTTTCCTCAGAAGACTTCCCACCAAGAAGTTTGTTTTCTTATTGGCTGAGTAGCAGCAGTAAGAAGCAGAGAGGAGCAGTTCGACAGTTTTTGTGGCAGAAATGGCAACCAGTGGCTTGAGAGATCAGGACAGGTTGGATGGGGCATCCAACTACGTAATCTAGAAGGCGGGAATGTCATTCCTTCTAGATGAACATGCTCTCAAGACATATGATGACAACGTGGTGGTTGTGCCTGCATATGCAGATTCGCTGAAGAAGTACAAGGCAGAAATGGCGAAGGCAAAGAGAATGATCCTTGACGGAGTGAAGGATCATGTAGTCTGTCACATCGCTAGCAGAGGGACTGCTAAGGAGATGTGGGATGCGTTGTCTATGCTGCATCAGGGCTCTTATGAGCAACGGAAGATGTACTTAGAGAAAAAACTGAGATTTGCTCAGATGCAAAAGCGGGAGCGTGTAGATCCGTTCCTCACAAAGCTTCAGGAGACCTGAGATGAGTTATCAGTTGTCGGGTCTACACCTCAAGATTCCGAGCTGGTTAGACTGGCCCTCAATTATGTCTCAGATGAGTAGCAGGCCTTTGTCCAGAGTATCCTGGGCAGGGTGACTTTGCGGAATTGGGATGAGATGTGGGCAGCTCTTAAGCAAGAGGAGTTGAGGAGAGATCTAGTCAAGCTTGACGGAAGCAGCAGCAGTGGGTCGAATCCCAAGGAGAAGGAGGAGAATGCAGCCCTTGCATCAAAGGGGCAGCAGGAGCAGCGGAGTCGGAAGACGGATGTCTCGAAGATCAAATGCTTCAGGTGTGGTGAAATGGGTCACTGCGCAACATAGTGTCCTCTCAAGAAGAAGGACAAAGATGAGAAGCACGATCCGAAGGCTGCACCCGTGAAGATTGAGGAGGAGGAGTTCGCCATGACAACCGAGATACCTCCAAGAGGGAGGTGGATTGATTTGGAGTTGTAGTTCGAAGGAGCTACAGATGGGCAGGATCCTTGAGGAGCCCACCTCTTGGATCAATACCTTGCTATGGGAGCCCAGTTTTGTGGTAGCAGGATGGACTACTGTTGGATGCTGCCAAGGATTGTCGAAGAGACAGTTGCAGTGGCTAGCAGCGCCAGAGACTAAACAGCGCAGAGCAGAGTTGGCAGTAGTGCAGATGGCACATAGCAGAAGTCAGCAGTAGCGCAGAAGATTCAGAGGGTCAGCGCAAAGACTAGCAGCAGTCAAGCTCTAGCATTCACATGGTATCATACTAAACACAGTTAGTTCAGTAATTTGGGATGTTTTTCCGTTGTTGATACAGTAGCAGCAGCAGTTTGCAGTGCAGAGGCAACTGGCAGTGGCAGTGCCAACAGCAGCACGGATGCAGAAATTGAGAGGGAGTTGCAGTACGGATGCAGCATTGACAGTGGCAAGGTCAAGAGTAGTACAGATGTAGCATTTGCGCAGTGGTTGATGAACAACATCTCAGACATCAGCAGCGCAGAGGACGACGTTACAGAACAGAGTGATGCTTCAGCAAGTTACATTGCTAGAGCACATTCCTCGCTAAGAGGGAGTGTTGATTTTTGGTAGCATTGGATGTGCTCTAAGTCTCAAATTTTGCAGGGAGGCTTGGGCACATGTATTCCAAAGAACCCAGAAAGCGTTTTTGGAAATTCCACCCAAAAACAGTTTTATTAAAATAATTAATTATTTTTAATAGGACCCTAAATCTAAACTTAGGAAAATAAAATAATTAATGGGTATTAATCTAATTGTGGGTGTAACTTCTAGAAGAATACGAGTATTAAGCAGAAATGATCTTAGCCATTGATTACCTTCTAATCTGGGCCGTTGAATGTCAATGAGAATATTATTTAAGGAAGCTTGATGGTCATTGGAAAACACACAGAGAGTTCAAAAGTTCAGTTTTCTGAAGCAAAGCAACTGTCGGGAGAATTTCGATACTGAGCTTTTGCAATGAGGGGCAGGGATAGTTTGGTTGGATTATCTTCTCCTGAGCCAAGGATACCCAACAGAAAGGCAAAGAGACACCAGAAGGAGGCAACACAGTACCCAGGAGGGGTTGATGCTGAGCCAGAAGGGCTCACGCAAAGGCAACGCAGTCCTCCAAGCAGAAGTCCGAAAATTTGCTAGGATTTTATGTTTTGAGCCTAAAGGATTGACGTCAGAGCTCTGGGAGAGCAAATCGATCCAGTGGTGAGGTGACATAGTGCCTTAAAGGTTGACGCAAGCCCACGCAGGGGCAGTGCAGAAATAGTCGGGGACACATTGGTTCAGCTGACATATCAGTCGAGAATTGCCGGGTAGAGTGAGGTAATCTCACAAATTTCTTTTGCCAGTCATATTTCTCTGTAACTGGATTGTCGGAAGGGCATCCAAAAGTTGTATCCATAAAACTACTACATAATAATAAAAACCCTTAGATCTGCCGCACCGATTTTCCCACATTGGGTTTTTCCGGGGACGTTTGTCCAAAAACAACTGTGTCATTTGTGTGTATTTTTCTCTATTGTTCAGTTTCTTGTTTTGGCATATTATTTAATTGGTGTAGGCTGCAGTGTATGTATTTCAATGTTTGTCGTAGGAAACTACAAATAGCTTGTTCATGTAAATCTAACAAGTAGAAGAAATATCATTAGTGTTGCAGTAGGAATTCTCGGGTTTAAGGAATTTTCACATGAAGGTCACATAGTATAGATGGCCTCCAAGAGATTTGTCTGTTATTGGACCACATACATTGGAGTCACTGAGGTCTAGCACTACTTTAGACCTTGAGTTACTATTTAAAAATGGTTTCCTAGTATTCTTCCCCAAAGCACATCCCTTACATTCTCCTTCATGATCCCCCTTCAAGTTGAGGATGCCTTTTACCATTTTACTTAAAGAGGGAAATGTCTTATAATGAAGGTGCCCATATCTTCTATGCCAAAGCTCAGAGGGACTAATATTCATGTGAATAAGGGCTTGAGGATAATGTGTTAATAGTCTATATAACCTTCCTTCACCTTGGGCTTTGAAACCATGTTGAGAAATCAATGCATGTAGTTATTTGGGTTTGATTCCTCTTTTCTTGATAATTACTTGCGGTATGTGTTGGTTACTTTTACTTCTTTATTATGTTATCTTTCATCAAGCAATTACCAAATCAAAAATGCATGAGGATCATAATACAAGAGACACAAGATGTAGGCACTTAGCGAGGGGGAAAACCCCCTTGAAGCGGAAAACCCAGTCAACTCTTCTTCCATAATAGAATCAAGTCAAAATAGAATCACCATGTCATTCCTCCTTCCAAGTAGACAAATCCTGCTTCAGTCAACAATAGTCAACTCCTTCAAAATTGCTTCAATTTGGAATTTCGACCCCTTGCAACTTAGAATTTCGGACCTGTAGTTACAGCAGAAATTTCGGCCCCTACAACTTGCCCAGAAACCCTAGAAAAGCTCGCACATGTGAGAGGGAGATGCCCAAAAAACTTCAATTTTGATCTTCCTTTAATTCGTCCTTCCTTCTCCTTGACTTCGCACTCTTTCTCTTCTCCTACTATAGATCAAACTTGTTGCTGATGGATACCAAATTGTTGAAATGTGTAACTAGGTTCAGTCTTCATAAATATGAAATGTACTTTTGATTCTTGTATATTGTAAAAAGAGAAAATTTATTATTGTTATTTTTGTAGCATGGGTTTCATGTTCAAGGTCTTTTATTTAGAGGTCAAGCACCCATTGAGTGCTTCTAGGGTTTGTCCTAGGGTCAAGAAGTCAAAAGAGTCATTGTCATATGAAGAAGACCCCATCGGGCACATTGTAACTTGTAAAAAGAATTATTTTTGTATTTAAAAGTGTCAAAATACCCTCCAAGGCCAAGTCAGCTTGGCAACTAAGAAGTCAGCCTCATTAGGGCATGTCGTCCTCCTTGGAAGCCTATATATAAGAGGTAACTCGACCTCCTATGGAAACTCACTCATCTTCTCATCATCTAAGCAAAGGAGGAGCAGAAGAAGGCTAGCGAAGAAGGAAGAAGGACAAAAGACGAAATTTTGGGTTCTCCCTCTCTCTCTCTCTCTCTCTCTCTCTCATGTGCGAAGAAGGAAGGCTAGGGTTTCGCTGCTACAAGATTGAAGTTGAGGAAATTGTAGAAAGAAGGTCAAAGGAAGGTCTATTAGATCACCTACAAGCCCTAGAAGAAGGAGAAACTCAAGCGAAGGTCAAGGGAAGCCTTGGAAGCCCTGAAACTACTCACATGTGTGGAAGCAGCGACTATTGCAAGGGCCGAAAATTTCAGACTTGCAGTGGAGGCCGAAATTCCATTACTGGGGGTCGAAGTTGTGCAGCTGGAAGAGATTTGACTAGGTTTGACTTGAACAGAGGAAGCACATCATCAAGGAGGTCACACTTGGTCTTGGTCTAGAGGTCTTGGAATTCGTCATTTGAAGAATCTATAAGAAGAGAAGAGATTTCCGTGTTTTCCTCTCAAATGGAGAGGTTTTGCACCTAGCTTGCAGCATATATCCTGTGTTCTTATGTATTGTTGATCTTTTTGTTTTGGTAGTTGTTTGTTGATAAGAACAATAAATAATATAAGAAGAAGCTAATAATCAGGAAAATTAAAAATAAATCACAAGCAGTTATCAAGTTGAAGACAAATCATCTTAGTTGCAGCCCTTTAGATTTCTCAACATGTTATCAAAGCTAAGGTTGGCTAAGGGCATGATGAAGATCACTACATCCTTGAAGAAATCTTTGAAGCAGTGTTCTATGGTAGCAAGTCATCTCAGGCAAGGTATCAAGGCATTGTGGAATCTCTTATTATCCATCAAGAATAGTATGAACAAGACTTCTACAAAGGACGAGGGGTTATTCTCAACACTGACAGGCACATTTGAAGATGAGAATATTTGGGTAATCGACAGTGGATAATCAAGACATATGATAGGTGAGCAGTGAGCACAAACAACTAAAGACCTTATCAAGAGGAAAATCTTCCTACTTTGTTGAACTTGGTGATAAGAAGAGCTATACTGGAGCTGGAAAACGGAGGAAACATCCATCTGGAGGAAACACCCAAAACCATTTGTGTCCTGGAGAATATTTAAATCCGCATGTCCAACATTTGCCATCTTTTTTTCTTTCGAACTTTGACTATTGTTTTCCTGCTTTGCGCATTAGTGGTGGAATGTACTTAACAATGTTTTCTAAAAATGACTTACTTGACTTCCCTTTTGAGTATTTGTTTGATTTTTCATTACTGGCATATGGTGTTTTATGGAGCTTATATTTTCGCTCAATAATTATTGCTGCATGTCTAGCTTCTTCAATGGTTTTGGGTTTATATAGTTTTAATTCTTCTCAAATATACTCTTTAAGCCTACATCTATACATTTTTAGCAGTTCTTCGTCGGAGAACCCCCTTTGTCTTATAGCTAATACTTCCCACTCATGGGTGTATTCGCTAACTAATCCTTTTTGTTTGAGATGAACGAATTTTTCGTAAACATCGTCTTCTTCTTCGTCTTTGAACAAGGCTTCCACAAATTTTTTCCAATTAAACGAACAGGCCTCACATCTGTTGGACCACCATAGGAACCAATCATATGCTTCAGCTTCCAGGTTGTTGGATGCGGTCATGACCTTCTCTTGTTCACCTATTGGCGGGTTTGCTCCGAAGATGGCATCCATTTTATTTACCCACACAATGGCGCCCTTATGGTCCTTACCATCATACTTAGGTAATTCCCTTTTAATTTTGTGGTAGTCTCTTTCGGGAAACTTTGTATAGTACTGACTTCCTTGGAACTGTATATTCGGTATTCGTGGGACTTCATGCATTGACGGAAATTCATGACTTGGGAAAACTTCACCTTTTGGAGTCTTGGGACTTTGTGGTGACTCTTGTGTGCTTAAGGGATTAAAAGGTGGATTGACTCCTATAAACTGACTCATCATGTTCTCTAATTTTTTTATATTAATTGTCATTTGGTATTGAGTACTAATTACCCTCTCTTGGCCTTTTCTGAATTGCTCCTGTTTCTTTTCGACATTGTCAAGGCGTTGGCGCATTCTATTGATTTCCTCCTGAATTTTCCTTGAATTCGCATCGTCATTGCTACTCCCCATTTTGTTCTTCTTTTTCTTAGTAGACCCAATTTTTTTTATATAAGTAATTAAATAATAATAATAATATTATATACATATATACATATATAATTAATTTAATTAGATAACTTAATGTTGTAACTATACGTAATATATAGTTATGATATATAACTTTTGATGGCCCAAAAGGCATAACGATACGTCATTTGACTGGAGGCTTGGTTGATTGACCTGCGGAAAAAAACAAAAAGGTGGAAGCAGATGTTGTGGATGCGGAGACATGGGAGAAGCCAAACGGAACCAGTCAACGAGTCGAGACGGAGCTGGCAGCTGTGCGAGGGTGACTCGATATAGAGTTGCGGATCGAATGACAGGCCGACGAGAACGATAAGACAGTTGGCTTGATTGACTGGACGCGGCTCGAACGGGGAGCAGAAGTCCAGCAATGACGGGCAGAGGTGTCGGTGGTTATGGTCACGGCTGTGTGGGGGGAAATGACAGCGACAGCGGGAGGGATAATGATGGGTGACACAGGAGAACTAGTGACACGGTGGAATAGGGGAGAACCGTGCAATACTGAAAGAAAAACACGGATGAGCGATGACAATTGGATGAACAATGCGAAATAATGATGAACACTTATGTATGCAGTAAACATCAAGAGAATCACAATTGCTCACTAGAATAGAAAACCTTGTTCATTGGAGTTGTCACTGGAAAAATCATTTATGTATAAAACATTATATATTATTATTCAATATTTAGAAGATGGTTTAAAAATCCTTGGGCGGTTCTCCTTTATAGGAGTTGACTGGCCACAAGGGATTAAAGAGCATGTCTTTTGACATAAGTACCCTTTCATAATTAATGGGCTACTTAATTTTGATTAATTATTAATTATTAATATTTGTTTGTTATTTTTTTATTTAATTAATATATATATAATTATGAATATTTTTATTCATAACACCATCTCAATAACATTTTGTTCGTACCAGGTTTGCAAAGAACTTACTTTTTATTTCATGTCTAGAAGATAAGGGAGATAGAGTCACTTTTATAGACGGAAAAGTTGTGGTCTGGGATAAAATCTCTAACATCCAAAATGCAAAGATCATTGGAATTCATAAAGGGAGACTCTCCAAATTGTTGACTCCTCTCTCTCAAGCTTTGGTTAACATTGAAGTAAGTCCATGTAAACTTTGGCATAGAAGGTTTGGACACCTTCATTACAAAATCTTACCATATCTAAATTCAATGTTGATTGGCATCCCTGAACTCAAGGAGAAGGAGGTCGAATTCATCAGCTAAAGAAGGGTTGAATTTGGTAGTGCGAGTAGCCAGTGTACCAGTGTGTGTGATAGAGGGGCTCGATTTAGTTTCCAGTTGTCGGATCATTTCCCCGAGGAAGTGCGAGTTGGACAGACGAGTTGTTGGAGGCAGATTTGCTGGCAAGATCATTTTCCCAGAGGCAGTGCGAGTTACTGGAGTAACTAGTGCGATTTGCAGGCAGCCAGTGCGAGTTGTTAGGAAGGAGTGCGAATAGCACAGAGAGGCCAAGACTTTTTGCAGAGGTATACTTTTTGGTTTCCAGGTCAATTTGGCCAAGAGAAGATAAATTGTCGGAGCTTTGCAATTGACATGCATGCAGTTTGTAATTCTCAATTTTGGCTGAAGATTAATAATAAAACCCTCATCTGCAGAACTGGTTTTCCCCACACTAGGGTTTTTCAGGGACATTTTTCCAAAAATATTAGTGTCTAAATTTTTATATGTGTGCATTATTTCTCAGTAGTTGTTATTATTGGCAAAAATTGCAGTAGTGATTTTATTCGTTATTTGCTGTAATTAATTGCTGAAGACAAATAATTTTCAATAGATAGAAGAATAATTTCCAGTCGCTGCAATTAAGGAAATTTCACAATATAGGGTTCTGTTTTCGCTTTGGAGGAAAAGTAGGGGAATTTCGCATATCCCTCATCAACTAAATCTTTACAAAATTAGTAACAGTGTGTGGCTGTTCATCTTCTCTGTGATGAATGAGAAATTATTTCATTGGTTTTGGTAACGAACATGGTTTGTTGTGTAGATTTATATTATTATCGTTTTTGCATCACGACATTATGCAACTGGACCTTCCCATTCCCAATATTTTTTCGTTAAATCCCATTATTTCTTTTGTTCAATGGTTGTCAGTTGCATTGTCTTGTGTCAGTTCAGTGAGAATGCTTGCAGCAACTAAAGAACCTATATTTTCATGAAAAACACTCCAGGCATTATTTGGGTTGATGGTTGTGCCATCTACATCAATAGTGTCTATTACTATTGAACTTTCATAGGCAAACCCTTCGCTTATATTATAATTGGATCTCTACAGTCCCATTAACTTACCTCTGTCATCTATGGACATTAATATCAGTTGAATTTAATTTAAATTTTCCAACGCTTACATTGATAGCTTAAGTGAAACGGGGACTTCAAAATACCACTAACAAAGAATGTTTACAGCAATGGCTAGAAACTAATGAGTTCCTCAAATGACAAGAATCTGAACCATATTATGGCATAATAATCTGGAGACCTTGAGATGAATATATGATAATTGCTTACATTACCCTAGCAATTTTGGGAAATGAACCCAAGATTTCCCCCCAGATTGCCAAAGATTGTTCTGGTAGATACCATCAAGAGATAATTGTAATTGGCAGCAAACACAACCCCATGACATCCATATACAGCAGTTTTTCAATTTAAAACTAGTGCTAAATCCAAAAGAGCCTCATAATTCCTATTGTTATCAATCACTTGTCAAAACGTAATTTAAATTTATTTACTTCTTTTAACATGGAATATGAAATAGGATGATTAGATTTTAACTCCATAGATAACATTTTCATAAATTCAGTTTTCTCTTTTAAAGATAATATTTTATAAAAAAGCTCCTCTCTGGGGCAGCTCACTTGGCAAGCCCGTGTTATGTAAAGTTATGTTATTGATGAAGGTCCCATGTTCAATCCCCCATGATTACCCGTGTGTCGCCTGCTGGGGATGGGGTGGTGCACCAAGGGGTTATGGTGGTAGTGGTCAGAATCGACCTCATGTCACATGAGTACGAGCCCGGCCCAGTTGTCAATTCCTCTACTCACAATATATATATATATATATATAATCCTTCTGTGGGTTTGTATTGTCTCTAGTAATAAACCATTCTTACAAACAAAATGTAAGATCTGTCTGTACATATATAAATAAAATAAGCTTAAAGGCACACATCTGCCTCAGATTTATTGCTGACAAAAATATTTTCTGAATAGCAAGACAACGTATTAGGACTTACCTTTCATGGTTTCCAATTGCAGTCATGTATGGCACTCGAGAGGCAACTGGACCAATCATTTCAAGAAAGAAATCCCATTCGGCCAGAAATCCTGTTGCATAGCTAATATCTCCTATGTGAAGAATCATATCTATCTTCCCCACACGCACTTCCCTTTCAACTGCATCTATCACCTGCAATGCTCCTGGCTGCAATAACCAATACCAGACAATTCTGAAGGAAGAATACCATAAAGCATTAAACAATTCAGGAAGTACCAATATTATCTGAAAAAGTCCAAAAATATTTTAGATGCATAAATGGCAAATTTTGGACATCAAACTCATATAAGCTGATAAACATAATCAGCATACTTCCCTCACAAGCCAGACCCATGTGTGAATAGGTATCCTCCAATACATTAACTGTCCTACCATGAGTACTTACACAATGTAAGATGGTGTAGCCAAGAACTCCCAGAGAAATATCATAAAACATACATCCGAAGGATATTATATGGATAAAGCTCATATGCAGTTAAAACCAAACAATCTAGTTAAACACAATATATGACAAGGATCATAGTAAGTGTATTGTTTCACTGAAGATAAGTCATTCAAAATATATGATCCGGGAAGATAGTTAGAGATAACCAATTCCTCAATTGTAACAATTGCACAAGGGAGAGAGGTTCAACCCAGAAGACGTCCAAGTATGAGTGCACAATGAAGCCAGCCTTGGCACCCATCAAAGTCCAAGTCATGGAGACAAGACTAAATCAGTCTGAGTTTTTGCTATCCTCACAAATGGCCTCTCTGTTGAACCTTGTCTGTGATAAATATATAAACAACAGCAAAGCTCTACATGAGGCAATGTATTTTCTAAGATATCTTGCTCTTGAGAAGGAAACTTGCTAAGCACAGTCCCCTCAGAGATTTGATGTTATTGATCGATACGATTCATATGCTAATCACAACAATGTGTTCTTTGATATCAACTAGAGATGTTTTCGATGGTATCCAAGGGCGTGTCTATATGGGTACAAGGTGGTGTTTTAATACGCAACCACTTTATGGATTGTCCCCTTTTCTGAGCTATTCTTGGAGAGTCATTCGCTTAGTTGTCAAATTTTGTGGGGGTGGAATATATATTCAGTAAGCCATTTTGGTTGTCTTTAAGAGTTTTTGACAAAGTTTTGTAAAAATTGATACTCAAGTGACTTCCTCTGGATATTGCAAATAAAAATGAAAACAAGATAATAGATTCGGAAATGATAATGTGCAATAGATCATAATCAAAAGTATGTTGTGGGGCTAACACAGGCTGAACTTCTCAGACATTCTTAGTTTTAAGTAATCGCTTAGATTTATTGATTACCTGTACTAATCGCTTAGATTTATTGATGGCCTTGTTTCCTAGTTGTAAGAAGCTAGGAAAAACTGGACTAAGAAAACCAACTGGCGGACAAAGAATATTTTGTGAGGATAATGTACTATAAAGAAAATTATTGCTTTTAACTCATTCCTTTTATAGATCAAATGGTTGCTTATCACAGTAACAGGTCCTTTTGGGCTTCTTTGTGGCCCCATATCTCCATCACTCCTTATCTCACAAGGCCACCTAGAAACCAAGTTTATAAAAGAGTCTTAGGTCTAGGACATCCTCTATTTGAGGAACAACTCTAATCCCTAGGTCTAACCCTCCCTTGACCCTTTCTTAGAGAGCCCTTCACCTTATTTCTAAAGCAAGCAAGCCCTACTATTTTAGTCTCTCTTGTGAATGGACTCTAGAAATCACTACATTTCCTATAATTGATTCATCATTCCTAGTGATTTCCTTATACCGGGATGTTGTCACTGCAACAACACCCTCCAAAATTTTGGCCCGCTCAATTTCGGAGCCTTCCTTAATCTTGTGCATTGTCATTGCAAATATTGAATATCATTCCATGTCTTTTCTTGAAGTATTTTGGTCCCTTTTGCAAGGTAGGCAAAATGTCATCTTTTCGCATGTTAGTTGTCGCACAACGAGTATAAGCCTGTTCTAGTGGTTTCAAGAGGCTACCTTTGTGTAAATGAGTTAATCTAACCATGTAAACACCCGTCGCACTCATTTCCAAAGTTTCAAGCACTCTTGCACAACTGTCGTCATGGTCATCGCAAAGTGTATCTTTTGTGTCACACTTGTCGTAAGTTGTTGTAAAGTTGTCGCACTAAGGGAAATGCATTGTTCATGTGTCCTAGATGATCTATGTTGTTGTGTCGTCAAGTATTTTAAGTGTGTGATCATAGTCAAAGTCTCATCACTGTTCAAATCAACCTCATCGATCCCACACACAGCGAATTTCCGAAATGCTTCCCGATCAAGCAACCTAGCCTCACCCGGCCTCCCTGAACTACACATTGCGCAGTCTCAGCCCTCTAGTTGTGACCTTGCCTCTTGACACTACGCAATGCGCAGTTCTTGCCTTCCATGACTGTTGCACTGTGCAGTTCCAATGCTCAAGCCCCGACCTTGGCTCCCAGAATTGCGCAATCCATCTTCCCAGCCTGGCTTCAACTGCGCATTACGCAATCTCTAGCCTCAAGCTTGTTGATTTGGGGTAGCATTAGATTGCTCTAAGCCTCAAATTTTGCGATGCATTCCAAAGAACCCAGAAACCGTTTTGGGAAATTCCACCCAGAAACAATTATATTAAAATAATTAATATTTTTAATGGAGTTCCTAGGTCTAAACTTAGGAAAATTAAAATATTAATGGGCATTAATCTAATTGTGGGTGTGTTGTACACTGGAGTGACACCTGATGATTATATGAAGACTCCATGTCCAAGGATGATCCAGAGGACACTTGCACCATCAGATATCATCAGTCAACAGAGTTTTTTAACTCTACTTCTATCTTCTCATCATCTTTCTTGTACCCAAATTCCACACCCTACGGGGAATTGTAATAAGTGATACTAATAATGATGAGCTTTTGAGTCTGTAATAGGCCTAGGATGTTGGGACTCGATCAGCAAACGAGTACACCTTAGAGTGTTTTTTTTAACTGGTTAATTATCCCTTCTTTTTCAGAGGCGGATAATTTTCTGGGTTTTTTCACTCACTTTTTACCCCAAAGTCGGGGTGACGGTTTGAAGGTTGAGCCCCTAACACATCTTAGTGTCTAGAGTCGATGTATATTACCATACTAGATCACACAAAAAAAATTGTAGAATTTGGTTAGGTCTAAGTAGTCATTTTTTAATTTTTTAGATTTCCCACAAGTCAAAAATTGCAAATAAAATTGTATTTAAATTTTAATAAGTGTAGTCTAGAGAAGTTGTATGGGGTATGAGTAATCAAAATTACACCTCTCACCCTCAAATTTCTACTATGACACACTTTGAGGGGTTAATAATGCGTTTTGGACTTTCAAAATCCACTTTTCCTAAGTTTAGTGGGAAATTTGGCAATTAATTAAGCCATCAATTAAATAAATGGAGAAAAATAAATATCCACACATGCTAAATGTTGTGGAAATGAAGGGAAAAATTATGGGGGAGTTAAAGTAAAGTCCCAAGGTGATGTGGACTCCTAAAATCAAGGAAAGGATATGTGCTCAAATAAAATCGAATTTCTGACATTAAATGAGAAAGTTGCTTACTTGGAAATTCGAATTTGTGAAGTTAATGCACATCTGGGAGGATTTGGGAGAATATTTGGTGGAGATTTTTGTGGGAAATTGTCTTCAGATGGATTACCACCCATATACACTTGTCATTCTATCATAAAATTCGAATTTGGCACATAAAGGAAGAAGAAAATGATGTCCACTTGCCAGAATTCGATTTTTACAGTTGGCATTGGAGCTCCATTCAAAAAATTCGAGTTTCTCTTTGGGATTGTCACTTCATGCCACTTGTTTAATAACTTCTACATTGGGATTGGCTCCAATGCCATTTGTCATTGTCATTCTTCATTGGGATTTGCTCCCAACTCTCTATATAATAAAGCCATGGGCTCTCACATTGTATCATGTAATACGAGCTATTGTGCTTGAGGAGACTCTGCGGGATTGTATTCACTACTTGCAATATAATACAACAGTCTTTGGGGTAAAGCGTGATGATGTTCTTTTCCTTGCATGTGTGGTAAATTCTTGACTTCTTGTAATGCTTCTATTTATTTCCTCATGTCATTATTTCTATCATGTTTGTTTCAAGCTATGTTAGTATGCAACTATCTCATATTACCATAAGAATTAATTATTTGTTTTAGGAAAGAAATCTTCTAGTGGATAATAGATATATCTCTAGGAATTCTTTCCATTGCACTTATTTAATTTCATGTCGATTTAATGATTTGTGGTGAAGTTTTGTAGATGAATCATTATTTGGTCAAGCTTTTCAAGCGTGAGGGGAAATTCTCGGAGGAATCAACCCATTCTTGAAAACCATTCTTGAAAAATATTCAAGGAGAACACGCATGTTTTGAATTCCAAAGTTTCATCTATATCTTATTTGTGTCTTGCAGGGATTCTTTCAAGTTTCTAAAAGCTTTTATTTCTTGCATCAAAATATCAAACTTGGAAAAAATTATTTTTTACGTATTGTACTTCATTTATCAATATCCGGCTATTTCAAAGAGCTAATGTGAAAATTCTATCACAGCAACAACTGATTTATTTTGCCTACTTATTTCATCATAAGTTATTCATGAAATTACATCAATAAGCATTAAAATAAATATTGCTGCAGATATCACACCGTAATATAGAAACAAACATATGCACACATTGACACAGTTATTTTGGACTAATATCCCCAGAAAAACCCAATGTGGGAAAATCGGTGCAGCAAGGGAGGATTTTATTATTCAGCAATATTCTTGTACAACAGGGTGCCAAACTGGCTTACCCACAGATAGACAAACTTCCAGCACTTTTCTAAACTTAGCGTAGGCCCTACTGACCTCTGCTACAACCTGAAACCCTCCGCGTCAGCCTAGAACCCTCTGTGTCAGCCTAGAACCCTTTGCGTCAGCCCACTGAGGCTTTGTGCAACCTCTCTAGGCTTTTGCGTCACTCCTGCAGCCTCTGCATGGATGACACAGGCCCTTCTGGCTCTACGCAGTCTCTACTTCCTCTACATGGCTTCCTCTGGCTCTGCGTCTACCTCTTCTGCGTTGATCTCCCGTCTCTGTTTCGTACTTGATGCCTCCTGACTACTCTCCCTCAATATATTCTCCAAGTGCCCCTCAAGCCTCCTCTTATACTTTTTCTGTTAACATCTCAATGGCCGAGATTAAGTCCCTAATCAACGGCTAAGATTAGATCTGGCTTGATCCATGCCTTTTGGACCATTCTAACACAAATTCATATTAATACACATTAATATTTTACTTTCACTAAGTTTAGACTTAGGGATTCCATTAAAAATATTAATTATTTTAATATCGCCTGATATGTTTAGAATCTATCCAAACCCTTTCTAGGCATTGGAGATCTTATGTGCCCCAACCTCTCCACCAAATTTTGTGGCTAAAGCACATCCGGTGCTATCCCAAATCAACAGCTAAGTTATGGCTAGTCAAAGAGAAGAGCTTCCTCATACTCTTTGGCCTAGCCTCTTGTAGATTATTTTTGTAACATACTTTGTTGTCATCTTGGTCTAACATTTGAGTTATTTTTTATCCTTTTGAGCAAGATAGTTTCATGCTTTGATTTGTAGACTTATTCATCTTGAAAGCATTTATAATATCATGTGCTAACAATTTAGTGTCACTTTTCAGGGTTATTTTGGCTTTCCATTTGAAAGCATTACACTTCATTTTAAGCAAAATACAATTTCATTTCCTAAAGAGCAAATACTTCGAAGGCACTGGTTGTTTATGTATTTCATGCTTATCTTATGATGGTTATTGCTCATATCAATTTTTTGCTTATAAATCTTAAAGAGATGATCTATTTAACTCTAACAATTCTCCTAGAAACTCATATCCTTTTTCAATTAACTTTTCATTAGAGACCACCCCCCTTAGCTCACCTAGGAGATAACTCAAACAGAGAGAGTTAGGATTAGTGTGACAACACCTTCTCTGAGTTCCCAGCCACCAACCACACCTTGTGGGGTTGAAGGTTTTTCTCACTGACTTGTAGATAGGTGTAGGCAGCAAGGTCAATAGGCTGAAACTTCTAAAAAAAGACGGAGATCAAGTCAAAACGATCTGAGCCTTTGATTATGAGTTAATCTAGGTCATTGTTTGTCCAACAAGAAGATATAACAAGGGGCTTGAGGATCATTTGGAAAACACACCGAAAAATCAAGAGATCGAATTTCTGAAGTGATAAGTTCTCAGGAGGAAATTATGATCGAAGAGATCTTTTGCAGTAGAGGGGCAGGGACAGTGATCCGGAGGAAGATTTCTAGATCTGAAGAGGCAGTAGCAAGAGGCTGAGTTATTCCCAGTGCAGGAATACGCGAGTGCAGGAACGCGAGTGCAAGAACGTGCGAGTGCAAGAAAGTGCGAGTGAATGCACGAGTGCAGGAACGTGTGAGTGTCGGAACACGAGTGCAGGAGCGCGCAAGTGCAAGAACGCGTGAGTGCTAGAACACGAGCGCAGGAACGCGCGAGTGCAGGAACGTGCAAGTGCAGGCAGCGCGAGTGCAGGAACGCGCAAGTGCAGGCAACACGAGTGCCAAGGTTGCTTAGGGAATATCTCTACCAGATTTTCTTGCTCTTTGGATTGCCAATTGGGCATCCATAGATGTACTCATATTTCACTGCTGCATCGGTTTTCCCAAGTTGGCTTTTTCCGGGGACATTTGTCCAAAAATACCGGTCTCCTATGTGTTTGTATTTCCTTGCTCAGTTTCTATGTTCTAGAATCATATTTAATTTGGTGTAGGCTGCTTCAGTAATTTACTTCAATGTTTCAAGAAGTAATCTAAAATAAGTTTGTAATGTAATTTACGATCTAGGTGAAGTAGATTCAGTTGGTTGCAGTAGAATTCCTAAGATTGTTAGATCTAGGAATTTTCACTTGGTATCAGAGGTGTTGATGTGAAACAGGAAGAGCAGATCTAGCACTGAAGTAAGGGTCAACTTGTTGCAACAAGCAGCAGTTTGAATCCCCTGAGGGATTGCGCAATTCTAATCAAGAGAGCTATATTTTCGTGGGTGTCTCTCTCTGAGTGGGCTGACAGAGAGGTAAGACTGTCGGATCGAGAATTTGCCAAGGCAGAGGGAACCACGCAGAGCTAGAGGGACACAGTTTTCTTCAAGCTGAGTGCTAGGCAGAAAAGTCGTCAAAAGAAGGAAGCATATCGCATAGTGAGGGAATACTTCCTCAGTGAGTTCTTGTCGAGGAAATCAGTATCTCTCATTTGTTGAGCAGTAGAGGAGCAACAAACCTACTAGCACCAATAGGGAGTGCGTAAGCCAGCCTAGAAGCTATGCAGTAAGGAGAAAGAGGGAGTTGCTCGACAGTTTTCGAAGGATATGGCAACCAGTGGCTTGAGGGATTAGGACAGGTTGGACGGAGCTTCCAGTTATGTCATCTGGAAGGCTAGAATGTCCTTCCTTCTAGATGAGCATGCCCTCATGACGTACGTTGATAGTGTTGTAGTTGTCCCTACGGATGTAGATCCGCTGAAGAAATACAGAGCTGAAATGGCAAAGGCTAAGAGGATGATCCTGGATGGAGTCAAGGATCATGTGGTGTGCCACGTTGCTAGCAGAGCAACTGCTAAGGAGATGTGGGATGCTTTGGCCACATTGTATCAGGAACCTTCTAAGTAGTGGAAAACGTACTTGGAATAGAAGTTGAGATTTGCGCAGAAGCAGAAGGGAGAACGTGTGGATCCATTCCTCACAAAGCTGAAGGAGACCCGTGATGAGTCGTCGACTGCGGGCATACACCTGAGGATTTGGAGTTAGTGAGACTAGCCCTAAATTTTGTCCCGAATTAGTGGTAACTCTTTGTCCAAAGTATCCTGGGCAGAGCAGCATTGCCTAATTGGGATGAGATGTGGGCAGCTCTAAAACAAGAAGAGCTGAGGAGAGACCTGGTCAAGGTCAAACTTGACGGAAGTAGCAGTAGTAGTGGGTCGAAGCCCAAAGTAGAGGAGGAGGATAATGCAACCCTTGCATCGAAGGGGCAGCAAGGGCAACATAGACGAAAGAAGGACATCTCCAAGGTGAAGTGTTTCAGATGTGGCGAGATGGGCCACTATGCATCCCAGTGTCCCTTGAAGAAAAAGGACAAGGATGAGAAGCACAATCCTAAGGTTGCAGCCGCAAAGATCGAATAGGAGGAGGAGTTCGCCATGATAGCTAAGATACGTCCAGGAGGGAGTTGGGTTAATATAGAACTGTAGTTCGATAAAGCTACAAATGGGCAAGATTCTTGAGGAGCCCACCTCTTGGATCATCACCTTGCTATGGGAACCCATGATCAGTAGTAGTGGGATGGAGGAGTTTTCAGTTGGTGCCATGGAGTGTTGGAGCGACAGATGCAGTAGTTAGCAGCGCCAGAACTTGAGCAGCGCAAAGCAGAGAAGCAACAGTGCATGTAGGCACGATGATGAGCTTCAGCAGTGCAGTGGCTTCAGAAGATAGCGTGGACTAGAAACAGTCAGGTTTTCAGCACCGAGGTGTATCCACAGGATACTTATCCAGTTTCGGGTGTTTTCAGTTGCTTCTCTCAGCAACTAAGTTGCAGTATGGATGCAGTGTTAGCAGTGGCAGTCTAGCAGCATAGTAGATGCAGCATTTGAGAGGGAGTTGTCGTACAGATGTAGCATTGGCAATGGCAGTGTCAAAGACAGTAGTACAGTAGCAGCAGCAACACTGTAGTTGGTGCACAATACGTCAGACATTAGCAGCCAAAGGACGATGCTTCAGAGTCAAAGCAGTATGCAGTAGCAGAGTATTGCTAGAGCACATTCCTCGCTAAGAGGAATTGTTGATTTTGGGTAGCATCGGATGTGCTCTAAGCTTCAAATTTTGTAGAAGGCTTGGGCACATGCATTCCAAAGAACCTAGAAACCATTTTGGGAAATTCCACCCAAAGGCGATTATATTAAAATAATTAATATTTTTAATAGAGTTCTAAAGTCTAAACTTAGAAAAATCAAAATATTAATGGGTATTACTCTAATTGTGGGTGAAACTTCTAGAAAAAGACAGAGATCAAGTCAAAATCTGAGCCTTTGATTAGGAGTTAATATAGATCGTTGGTTGTCCAATAGGAAGATATAAGAAAGGGCTTCAGGGTCATTTGGAAAACACACAGAGAGATCAAGAGATCGAATTTCTAAAGTGAGAAGTTCTCAGAAGGAAATTTTGATCAAAGAGACCTTTTGCAGTAGAGGGGCAGGAACAATGATTCAAAGGAAGATTTCCAGATCCGGAGAGGCAGTAGCAAGAGGTTCAGTTATTCCTATTGCAGGAACGCGCAAGTAAAAGAACGCGCGAGTGCAGAAACTCGTGAGTGCAGGTGTTGAAGCAAATGTAACTCGGTTCGG
Organism: Pinus tabuliformis; assembly: GCA_031772625.1. NCBI lineage: Eukaryota > Viridiplantae > Streptophyta > Pinopsida > Pinales > Pinaceae > Pinus > Pinus tabuliformis. The sequence continues at coordinate 1,158,872,583 of CM062813.1, read as the reverse complement.
TCTTCATAAATGTACTTTTGATATTTGTATTTATTCAAGAAAAGAAATATTATTTTTATGATATATGTCAATGAGTTTCTTGCTCATTGAAATAGGTCTAGACTAGTTAAAGTGCTATAGGTGAGTCAAATAGTCAAAAGAAAAAGGTTGAAGACCTTAAGGGCATGTTACACATTGTATAAATATGTATTAAAGTCAAGAGAATACCTCCAAGTTGTTGGACACCTAATCCTAAAGGGTTAGTGTGGAAACCGAAAAGACTAAGCAGTCCAAGAGACCTTGGGATCTGAAACCCAAGAGTCATATGTTGTACTATAAATGTATATCTGATGTTAATAAAAAATGAACTCATTGATTTATCTTTCACATTGTTTTACTGTCCATGTGTGTTTAACATGGTATCAGAGCAAGTTCGTTCATAATCTGCTCAATCCTTTGTGAGCCACTTGTTTTTTGTGGCCTGTGTAAACCTACGCATCGATTATACACTGGTTGTATATGTAAGATGGTGATGGCAAATATATTTTGAAGACCGATTATATGCTGGTATATATGTTCGTTGGAATGCTTTTGAATAATAACATTTGAATGGTTGATGCTTGATATTGCCTTGTTTTTAAATCATTTGAATGGTATATGGTGCGGTTCATGAGTGTAATGGTGCGTTACGCTGCTGGAGACCATTCAGTGGTTGTTGTAATCAAAACATTCTATCAGTTCTAGAATCGAAACGTTCTCTCCCATAAATTCCAGCGCTCCTGACATGCTGCCTCTGCCATTTTCTGTCCTGCCATTCTGAGTCTGCTCAGTCATTATTCCTCTGTAGTAATCTGCTCCATATTCCAACGCATCTGCGCATTTTTTGCCTGAATTCGCTGCTCCATATTCCAACGCATCTGCGCATTTTTTGCCTGAATTCGCTGCTCCATATTCCAACGCATCTGCGCATTCTTGAGTTTCTGCATCTGAGAGACTAAGCTTTTGTTTCGGCTAAGCCACCACAATATTGAGAAATGGCGTTTGACTGGCTGCCTTGTCAGGGCCATTCTCTATTGCATTTCTTTTAAGGCCATTCTCTATTGCATTTCTACTGTTTCGGTAATGCGAGGGATTAAAACCGTAATAGATATTTATAATGTTGTGGCTGGTTGAAGATTTGCAAACCGTAGAGCGAATTTTAAGAGCCCAGTTGAGGATAGGTTTTGATTGAAGCTTTTGATTGAGACGCCATACAGAGAGATTGGTATTTGATGCAGTTGACAAATCTGGAATCGATTAATCACTCTGAGAGGCCGCTAGTGTGATTATTCGTGCAGAAGCTAAGATGGGATCGATCGGAGAACTCGTTAACCACTGACCCTCCGGCCGCTGTAGCTGCTGAAGGTCGATATTTATTTTTATGAAGGCTCCATCATGCGAGTTGAATTTGAAACCTGTGGTGCGGTGGTTGTATTGACTGCATGAAGCAACTCTGAAGCAAACACTGGACAGGCCGCTGCCAAGGCCAATGCGCGTCTCCAGAACTTGGGGATATTCGAGTCAGCCACCATTACTTTGGACGCTGGCCCTCTGGAGCTACCAGACACTGCCAATGTAATCGTGGAGGTCCAAGAATCTGACAAACCTTTTTCTGGTGACATCGGCATTTTCTCAAAACCTGAGGCACATGCTTGGACTGTTGAGGGAAAGGAACAGCATTGGCGACATCGTTGCAGAGGAAATTTATCCCACTGATTCGATCTTGTATTAAAAGGCGGCCCCAAAGCTGGCTTTCACAGAGCTGGAGTAATTCTCATTTCTCATCCACCTACAGCTTCAATGCCCATTCCATTTCGTGTTTGTACATTTTTAAGCTATGTGTTTTTTTCTATCGAATTCCATGGCTCCACTATTATGAATGTTATCCGAGTTCTGCTATTTATTTGGATTTGGAATCCCATCCATCGCAGATATTTAGTTTAGAGGTTTGTACATGTTTGGAAAATTATATTTGTCTCCGAGGCCAGGGCCAGAGGAAAGCGCTTGCAATGCATGTGACTTTTGCAGGTTTTAAAGATAATTTGGAAAGAATAAAAAAAGTGACAAGGTTGTGCCAAGCTTTTGATTGGTTTAGTGTGTCGATCATATTGATTTTCTTGGAGCAATTGGTTCTTTCTCCAGCAAGGCACGTCAACTCAACAATCTTTTTGAGAACAGCAGCATTTATACACCAATATTGCTCGTAGTATGTTCACTGTATGTACTAAACTTAAATTGTAATAAGTTGAGCATCAGCCCTGGTATTTGATGGCGAACACAAGTTCAGCATTATGCATGCTGCGTTGCCTTTAAACGAGTTGAAGCGGATCCCTGTTCCTGAATTGAAGTTTACCAGTTGTGCAATGTTAATAACTATCCATGTATTGGAGTGAGGAGCAGAGAACAATGGAGTTAAATCATTGGAATATCCAGCAGTATTGTAAAAGGGTCTGCCCATATATTGTTGCATGCGTGCTGTGAAGGGTTAGTGACAGAAAGTACTTTTTGGTGATAATTATTAGTAGACCATCTTTCTTGAAGCATTTGGCTGCCAATTCCATTCCTGTACACTATTTGAAGGGGTTTGAAATTCAAGTCTAGCTGCATAGACCTCTGCTAATGGTTGGGTTGTCATATACTTATTTGGATTTCTGAAGAGATATGTTGTATCCATCTCATCATGTAACCAAGTTCTCTGCTTCCCAGCTACTTCTTCACTACAGTCTGTTGGCTAAGATGTTTTTTTCTGTGTAATTTTGCGCACAATATGTTCATGGAAAAAATATGTCATATGGTATGAAATTGTATGGTATATGGAAGTATATTGAAAAGCTACATACTTGAAGATTTTTTTTTGAAGACAAAGTGGTACACCAATCATTTTTTTGTAGTCAAAATGGATAGAATGGATGTTGTATTAGAATTGCTGAACACTCTAATACATTCTACCACGGACAATACAATTATGATTGATAAAGCCATTGTCGCAAACATTCAAATCTGTTTGAAAAATGTACAAGAAAATATTGAGTTTTTGCAGCTGGAAACAAAGCTACAGCAGGAAGAATTACAGCAAAGGAGTCATCATTCTGAACATGTTTCTGTTCAGAAGATTGAAACAGACTCCCATAAACAGCAAGACAATAATATTACAGTTCAATCAGATCCAGAATCCTATAAAGTAGCAGTTGTACATGCAGATGCAGAAACTCAGTCTGCATTTCCCAAGCCCATCATCAGACCTTGGGAACAGCTTGTCCACAACAAGCACAGAACTGGTCTTGGATATGACAAGGACTTGTCCTTTCATATTCCAGACTATGCCAAGCCCATTCAATTTCAGAGTGTTGGATTCATTTATGACAGTTCACCTGCTCCTCATGACAGTTCACCTCCAGCTGTTCCAAATTCTGCCCCTCTTCCACAGCAACAACAACAACAAAAACAACAGATCGTGAAATGCCAACACTGTGACCGAGTTGGCCATCTGAAAGATCACTGTTTTGATCTTCATCCATGTGAGCATTGTCATAAAACTAGCCATTCTTCAAACAGATGCTTCAGAAACAAACAGCCTGCAAGAACAAAGATTCATCTTGGATGGATCACTTCTTGGCAATGGGCATCAACAGCCAAGAAGATATTCCAAACACATACCAGAACTTGTTCCAGAATATTGAACAGTCTTGCAGTTGAGTTTTCTCCATCTTCTCACCTTGTATCTGACAGGGGGGGAAATGATGGTCATCTACAAGCTTCAAAGTCACATCAAGCGAGCCTGAGCCACAACCTGCCACACCAGTTTCAGAGTTGTAGCCAGAGACAAAGATGCCCCTGAACATGCCTTCAGTTGGCAATCTGGGACACTTCCTCTAGCAGAAGACTCCAGCTTCTTGCCAGTTTTGGAAGAGTTCCAGGAATCGCAGAGTTGTTGGTCATCCTTAAACCATCACAGATTAAGAACACTTCCTCTAGCAGAAGACTCCAGCTTCTTGCCAGTTTTGGAAGAGTTCCAGGAATTGCATTAAGCATTCCAGAGTTGTTGGTTATCCTTAAACCATCACAGGTTGAGACTTCCCTTTTCAGGTTGAAGTTTTACCTTTTATGCGAGGTGAGGCCTCCCTTTTATGGTTGAAGGTTTCCCTCTTTAAAACAATAGGATCACTTCCTCTAGCAGAAAACTTCAGTTTCTTGCCAGTTTTGGAAGAGTTCCGGGAACTGCACTGAGCGTTCCAGTGTTGGTGGTCATCCTTAAACCACTGCCCTTTTTTTACCAACATTTCAAAGAGCACATTCAGCCTAGTGCTGCCATGCATTTTTGCACATTTTGTATTACAGCTCTCTTCTTTGACTCATACATAACCCTTCGGATTAAGGGGGGGAATGTTGGACACCTAATCCTAAAGGGTTAGTGTGGAAACCGAAAAGACTAAGCAGTGCAAGAGACCTTGGGATCTGAAACCCAAGAGTCATATGTTGTACTATAAATGTATATCTGATGTTAATAAAAAATGAACTCATTGATTTATCTTTCACATTGTTTTACTGTCCATGTGTGTTTAACACAAGCAAAGTCAAGTCTGCTCCTATGCTAAGGCAACATCGAGAAGCTCCTTCAAGCATGCAATACCACCAAAGAAACCATCTGAAGTATACTCTTCAAGTCGGCCTGCAAACAGGTGACAAGTCGGCCTAAATGGAGGGACAGTCCTCTATATATAGAGGTTGTCCACTCCTCTATAACGCATTCAATCAGCTCTGAAATCCACAAAGGAAAGGAGGCAAAAGAGGAACGAAGGAAGACGAAGTAAAGGGTCTACAAGGGCAGCGAAGTAAGGAGGAAGAACAGCGAAGGTAGGGGACTGTTTCTAGGGCTAGAAACAGTCACACGTGCGAGGAGAAGGAGGAAAAATCTGCGGATATGACAGCAGGGACAAGCAATCCATAATCTTGTGTTGTTTGGGTTTGAAACTAGGCCTACAAGGCCTCCCAAGACAAGCGAAGAAGCCTATCTATCTAGCGAAGGAAAAGGACCCTAATTCTCTAGGGTACCTCTCACACGTGCGAGAATTAGGGTTGCACTGTTGTCATAACAGCCCTCCCTTGACAGTCATAAAAGTTCATTGGTTGGCTAAGAGAGTGAAGGGATCACCATAAGGGAAGGGTCTCATCAAAGGCATGTCTTCTAGAGCAAGTATAACAAGACTTACCAACAATTGAAAGAAGAACGAAGTGCTGGAAGAAGGAAGACGAAGTGTCGGAAAGCAAAGTGTAAGAAAACGGAGTGCCGGAAGAAGTGTCGAGGAACAAAGTGTTGGGAAACAAGGTGCAGAAAGAGGGAAGGACTTGACTTGTGCTTGGAGGATATTCTTGTCAGGGGTCTAGGGTTTGGCATTGATCAATAGAAGCTTCAATAAGAGAAATTCACTAAAGGGTTTTCCTCTCAAGAGAAGAGAGGTTTTGGCCCTGGCAGAGAGCCAACATCTTGTGTTCTTGTTTTTATGTTTTGGTAGCAGTTTGATGAAGTACACACATATGCACTAATAAGAAGAAGAAGAAGAATAAGCTAATAAGGAAAAGTAAAAATACTCCACAAATTGTTATCAAGTAACGAAGAATCACACTACACTACTTTGCCCTAAGATTCTTCAACATGGTATCAAAGCTAAGGTGACACATCAAGGAAAGGGCAACTCAAGAACACTCATCAAGGAGAAGCATCTACAAAGTCGAAGCATCAAGCCTAGAAGTCTAAATCACTTCAAGGACAAGAAGGGTATACAATCCATCATTCATCAAGGAGGTCTACAAAGCTAGAAGAAGAGCCTTACATAAAGGCACCTACAAAGAAGAGCAAATTGAAGCAGGACGTACACCAAGCTACAAGTCATCAAGTAAATCCTAAGTCACCTGACACGGGGATTCGGGATTCATAGGATTCGGGGATTCGAGTGTCGAATTCAGACACGTTGACCCCTCGGAACAGGACACGTAGGATTTGTTATGTATTATTTTATTAAAAAAATGTATATATATTTAAAAAATATATATATATATATATTAAAAATTAGATATTTCTTACACAACTAATTAATAATACAATTTCATTGATTTCAAACATAGATCTTCATCTATACATGCATAGTACATACAAAATTCAAATACATGTCAGTGGTCACATAAATCATGATTCATAATTCATAAATGAAAGATAACTTACAACTACAAGATAGTAAGATAAAGACACTGACAACTGTAGTTTTCTCATTAAGTCATCAAATCAAAATGTGTTACATAGGTAGTGCTGGTGCAATGTCAATGGCAAATAGAAATAGAAAATATAAAACAACTACAGGTATACAAGCCTCAAGGCAATAGGCAGTCATCAATCCTCAGAGTCATCATCAGAATCAACATCAATTTCCTCATCATCATGGTCACCACTGCTCTCCTCTGCATCCTCCTCCCCTGTATCCATAGTCGCCTCTGCATCTGCTGGTGTGGAGGATGACCCCTCAAAAATATCACGTCATCAAATCTAACAGGCTCTAGCACTTACCTGGTGCTTGAATCTCCTTGCCGAACGCTCTACTCCCTTAGCTTCTTGCTCCAAACCCTTAGCTCCTTGCCCACAGCTCAAACTATGCAAAAATGAATGAGAAATAAGGTGAAAACAAAAAAGAACAGCGCGTTTTTAAGTCCGCAGAAGGCATATTTAGGGGATTCGAATCCCAGAATCGGGATTCGATGTGTCCATATAGGATTCGTACGAATCCCGTACGGATACGTCGAATCCTGTTCTAGGATTCGAATTCCTAGCGAATCGTATCCGATTCGCAGGATTCGGATTCGCAGAGGGGTTTGGACGAATCCGGTTACTTAGAGTAAATCCCATCATCTAGCAAGTCCACTTGGAGAAGGCAACTTGAAGAACAATTTTTTCTTCAAAATCAATTCCTTCAACCTGCATATCCTTTGCAAACTAATCTTACCTTGTTCCTGGTAACCTGTAATCCTTCAACTGTTTTGCTCCCCTTAACCTGTAATGAAACTGCCATCTTGTTCAAACTACCTTCCTGTCAATCATAGACTTGTGCCATATACTGCTGCATAGACTCCTCCTCTACAAACATTAAGGAGTCAACAAGCCAGATTGTTCAAAATAGTGAGTCACCTAACGGGCCATCTTGACTTGAGTCATTATCTGAAGCAACTGCTAATTCCTCATGACCTTTTGCTTTTACAAATCCTGAAAGCATAACCACTGAAACCTTGTTATCTGCTTGGTCTTCCTATACCTGTTTCCTTTTCTAGACCTTCTTATTCCTGCAATCTCGAGCCATGTGCCCATAGTTATGACACTTGAAGCATTCAATGTTGTCCATAGGTGATTCCATCTGATATCTGCAACCGCGAGCGCTATGGCCATAGTTATGGCATTTGAAACATTCAATGTTTTGCCCATCTAGCACGTATTCTCTTGTGACAAAATCATCGTGGAACCTATCTCATGATCCTACAAACTTGCTTCTAGGGTTTTGTAGGTAATTATTGTACCTGTCAAAAACTTCACAATCCCTGGCCATATGTCCATAGTTAACACATAAAAACTTAAAAGCAATAACCATTAAATAAATGTGTGTACCTAAATGGTTCATTCGGATGCGATGGTCCTTGATAGTTGTACCTGTCAATAACTTTACAATCCTTGTCCATATGTCCATAGTTAGCGCATGTAAAACAATAACCATTAAATAAACAAACATACTTGGAAGATTTTTCATTCTTCTTTGGAGGCGGTGTTGTAGTTTGTTGTGGTCCTTTGTTCTTGATTGCTTTGGTCCTGTTCTTTGGAGTTGCATCATTCTTCTTTGGCTTTTCACTTTGATCAACTTTCTTCTTAGAATCATCCTGCGAAGATGTGGAGCTTGTACCTTCGTCAACTGGAGTTTTACCATCTTTAATTTCCTTCTTTTTTGCTTCTTCATCTGGCTTATCTTGGAAGTGCTCTTTTTGCGATCCCTTGAGTTTGTTGATCTCATCTCGGGTTGCATCAAGTTCTTCTTGCTTTTGAGCAAGATCTTCTTAAAACCATCTTTTGAAGATCTTCCTTCTTTTTTTTCCTCCTCAACCTATAGCTTGAGAAGAGTGGTCTTCTCTACTTCTCTGTTGAGAACCTGTATTCGTTCCTTCTGCTTCTCATTTTCAATCCTGAGCCTGCTTATTTCTACTGAAGATGTTTCTAATTCCTTTTTCTTTTGGTCAATAGCGGATATGTATCTTTGATCAGATTCCTTCCTTTCAATTTCTACTTCCTGCATCTATTGTGTGATCCTGCTAATCTCTGTAAAAGTTTTGTCGAGTTCTTGTTGCTTATGTTGGACTTCTCTCTTGAGGTCTCGTGTCGTTGTATTCTTGGTTTCTTCCAATTGAGTTCTAAGACTACTAATCATCTTCTCAGACTCTTCATTTTCTTTGATGAGTTCTTTTGTTTTCTTCAATTCTACTACCTGTTGAAGTTTCTAAGTTTACTTAGTTTAGAAACCCTTCATGCACTTTTTCTGATTTATTCCTACCTACTTGTTATTTTTCTTTAACAAGTTATTTACAAAGAAAATACTGAAAATAAAGACCAGTGCATGCTCAACATATTACAGATCAACAACTAAAAGAAACAAGAACAAACACACCACATGACACCCTTATTTTTGGATGTCCCCGGAAAAACCCAATGCGGGAAAATCGATGCAGCTATCTGAGGGTTTTCTTATTAAGCAATATCAGAGTACAATCTGGGTGCCGAAACTGGCCTACCCAACAGAGAATTTCCTTAGCAACTATATCTCACAGTTTCAGAGAAATCTCCTGGCTGAAACCTCGGAAAATCCTTTCGGCAACTCCTCAGCACAAAGCTGCTCTACATCCCCAGTGTCTGTCCAATTTGGACTGCGTCAGCCCCAATCTGTCTCATGTTGGCCCTGTGTCAGCCTTTCTTGGCCTGCGTCAGCCCCAAGAGGCCCTACGTCAGCTTTCTGGGCCTATGCGTCAGACACGCTGGCCTCTCTGGTGCTCTGCGCAGCACTTGGCTGCCTCTGCGTGGCCCTGCGTGAGCCCTTGCTAGCTCTGCGTCACTCTCCTTGGCTGTTGCGCTGCTCTCCCGGCACAATCTCTGCCTTCTCTGTACTCAATGCCCCTCAGCTGCTCTCCCGATCACTGATTCTATCTCTCTTAGCAAACCCCACTCTAGAGAATAGAATGATTGATCACTCTGGTGTGTTCTCCAAGTGACCCTCAAGCCTCCTCTTATACTTTTCCTGTTGACATCTCAACGGCCAAGATTAAGTCCCTAATCAACGGTTAAGATTAGGTCTGGCTTGATCCATGTCTTTGGACCACTCTAACACAAATTCATATTAATACACATTAATATTTTATTTTGCCCTAAGTTTAGACTTAGGGACTCCATTAGAATATTAATTATTTTAATATCTCCTGATCTGTTTAGAATCTGCCCAAACCCTTTCTGGGTATTGGAGATCTCATGTGTCCCAACCTCTCCACCAAATTTCGTGGCTAGAGCACATCTGATGCTACCCCAAATCAACACTTCCAAAAGTCTTGTCTTTTCCTTTTGACTTTTGAGTTCCTTTATCACCTTGATCACTTGATTTTGAAACTTTGTTTTACTCATTTCTCCCATTTCTTCATCATAATCAAAAGGATTAGAATTTTCAGTAACATCTTGGCCTGATTGCTTTGTTGAATAGAGATTATGAAGCTTTTCCCAAAGAGCTTTAGCTGTTGAACATTGACCAACTTTTGTTTTCACAGAATTTGGCAAAACATTCAAAATTACATTCATGGCCTTTGAATTGTACCTTTTAGCTTCGTCGGTAGATGTGTCTCCAGAAACAATTGATTCCCATACTCCATGTGCCTGCAAATGTACTTCCATCCTGGATTCCCATATCCAGTAATTATCTGCATCAAAATCAAGGGTTGGTACACAATACTCACTTTCTTCAAATTTTGTTGTACCTGTACCTTCCTTTGAAATCCTTGTAAACCGCTTCTTTGACTTTCCCATCTTTATGCTCTGAAAACTGACTTCCAACGGTTAAGTTGTTATTGAAGGAACCAAGCTCTGATACCAATTGTTGGAAATACTGAGAGAGGGGGTGAATCAATATTCCTTAGCAATTAGCACTTTTAAATCTTTTCAGAGCATTAGTTAATCTTCAATTATTATTAATGTTTATGCAGTAATAACAGTAAATAAAAGAACACAGTAGGCACAAGAATTTTAGGTGGAAAACCCCCTCTGGGTCAAAAACCACCAAACACTTTTCTAATAAATTCTTTAATCTTCAGCCCCAACTGAAATGAAAGCAACAACTTTCTAGAATTCTAGAAAAGCATTCTTCTCTAGCTCCCACTGGAAGGACACCCCAACGCCCTGGTTTCTTCAGTAATCAATTGAATGGATGCCCCAACACCCTAGCAAGCCACAACTCGCCCTAGCACCACCCTACCACCCTGAAGTGTTCACAGGCCCCAACCTGTAGGCAACTTCATTCACCTGCCTAGCACCACCCTACCACCCTATAAAGACAAAAATTAAATACAAAAGTGTGGACTCCCGTACCAGGGACAATGATCCACGATACAATATGATTTACAATGATTTTGACCAACACCCAATCACACTATGACCTGCAACCCAACCATGACATCATCCCAACAGAGACTCCTATACCTCCCAATAATGCCTTTTCGACTCTAGGCAAATTGACTCTTTTACAATAATGACTCTTCCAATGATGACACTTTTACAAATGACTCTTTTACAACTTTACAATGATGACTCTTGGCCTTGACACTTCTTCAAAATATATGGATGGTTGTCATGTCTTCAAAGGATGTCCCGCTACAATGCTTCCTTTGATTTGATACTTCTACTCTTGAATTCTTGCTTGAAGTTGTACTTGAATCTTCTTCTACCTGCATGCAAAATTTGCCCGGCAAAACCAATCCCAAAACAAAACAAAATACCCTTCAACTTACCTCTCCCTACAAAACACATGTAAGTGCATGATAATGAAAAATACAAATTAAAAATTACAATGCATACCTGAAGTGTGCTTGTCACTTTTGTTGTTGACTTGCTGCAACAGTAGACAAAGACTCCCACTCTTGATATAGGCCTAGACTCTATGCAAGACTATATCCAAAACTAACCTAAAGATATATACAATAAAAATTGATGACAGACCCTAGACTTGTGATTGACCAAGTTCTAAGTACAACAACAGAGACCATTCTATCAACTATGACAAGACAAGTAACATGAACTTACAACATCATATAGATTTAGCAGACTTGCTATAGCATCAAGAATATGTAGCATAAAATGTGTAGTATCAAGGATAGGACATCCGAAAAACTAATTGTGACATATAGAGACATAGAGATATAACCGAGACATTGTATATAATTACATTGTCCTGCAAAAACATATGTCAGAGATGATACTCAAAATTCAAATGTAAACACTAATCATACATACCTTGCTATAGGAGACTTACCCTTGACTGTTGATGTGTGGTCCTTACTGCAGTGATCCTTGAATGCATGTTTTTTCTTGCCTTCTAGGAGCTTGATATTGAATCTGTTGTATATATGTAATTTCGGATCTCCAGGGTCTGAAATTTCATCTTGTGGTAGCCCTCTGAGTCCTCTTTCCAACCCCACAGGTCTGATCAAGATTGGATTCTTCAAGAAAGAGTTATGCCCAATCTCCCACAATGACCTGATTATAGATTGGTTCAGTAGAGTGAACTTGTACGAAGTGCCACATGTCACTGTTGCGACCTTTGGCCCTAAAAACGCTACTCAACAAACTACAGTCCATCCTCTTTCTATGACTATTTATGAAATTTGAATCCAATGCTCAGAGAGAAAGTTATGATGATTTTCCCAACGTCACCTGTTTGACATGGAATTCGAGAGCCTGCAAGTCATATCTCGGAAAATATGGCGAACCAAGATCTGAAATTCGGTCATGAGGTTCATCAAGATTTTGGCTCAAATGGGTTTTAATTTCAACTTCTGAAGCTTCGCAGAAAAAAATTTATAGCAAAAATGCCGCAATGACATGTTTGAAGCCACAAAATCCCTACTAGAGGAGGATATGAGGGTCATTATAAATGTCTTGAGTTGAGAGGGTCCTCAACAAGTGAACGTTGGAGGGATTTTAAGAGAAAAAAAATATTATTAATTATTGACTATTCAATGACCACAACCAATTATGAATGTCATGCCACAACCCCGTAGGGTTTTAGCCCACTAACTAGGGTTACTAACTTCAAACACAAGTATCTCTAAAACCGTGAAGAATTACGTGGTGTTCCATATATTAGCGGAAACATATCGACGAGTAGAATCCATCTAGAAGATCCTTGACTTAGAATAGAGTAAGTTGTCAAGTCAAAATGCCCATGCAAGATGTGGGTAGCCCCTGGTGCTGCTTGGGTTGAAATCAATGACAACCACTAATCAACAGAAACAAGAGTTCAAAGGATTATAATAGAATCAATCAAAGATTCTCTCATTCCCTATGTCTCCAAATTTGAAACATCGAAAGAAATTTATGATAAGCTAGTAGAGCTATTCTCGGTCTCCACCACCAGAGAAGTAATATCTCTGAGGAATGAATTATATAAGATGAAGATAACAAAGGAAGGAATAGCTCCCTACTTCATGAAAATATCTGAAATGAGAGATCAACTTCAAGAGCTTGGGGAAGTCATGTCTGATAGAGAGATGACTGTAGTACTCAATGCTCTACTTGAGGAGGGCAACTTCACATCAAGATCCATGCCAAGAAGGAAGAAACCACTCTCAGTGAAATGTGGTCTGTCTACAGGACAGAGGAAACCAGACTCAAAGCAAAAGAAGATGTGGGATCAAAGGAGAAAGCATTTGCTACCATTGCCAAGAGAAAGGGGAAATTTGGCAAATTTGGTCCATGAAGAACAAACAACAAAGACATGTCTGAAATCCAATGTTTTGGATGCCAAGAACATGGACACTACAAAAGGAATTGTCCTAAGCTTAAGAAGGACAACAACAACAAAAGAAAGAGGGAAGAAGCTCACAAAAATCAAGAGGTGAAAGAAGGAAAATCCTCTGGCTCTCTACTATGACTAAGTCAAACTCTTTACTTCAAGTCTTCTTTCAAAGTTTTGAGTAGTATAGGAGCATGTAGGAATATTGCATAAAAACATCCTCTAGAATCTAGAAACATGATGTACAGAGTTCTAGATATTCATAAAGATGTAGCATCTATAATAAGAATAAAAATGCATGGATAGAAATATCTTCTAGAATATAGGAGCATGGCAGATATAGCTCAAGATATTCGTGTAGAAAAAGCATACCTAGTATAGGACCTCATCTACGATGAAAGAAAAATTGATCATGATTAAGAATCTTAGAAGACCTCCATCATCAAAAGAAAGGAAATATTTGCAAGGCAAGGGTCTTTAAGATTTTATGATGGAATCTTCAAAAGAAGGTTCATGAACCAAAGCAGATGTCTCATTGGGAATCTCATTCATGGGATTCAAGAAAAGGATGATCTGCCGGCAAGCTAAGATGAAGCAAGAAGGACCACACCAAGGACAACCAAATGAAGCTAAGATGATCAAAGGAGAATCAAGATGAGGTATATATGCATCAAAGTTTAGTCATGTTATCATTTGTATTTTATTGAGTCGTGCTAATAGTTCTATAACATGATCAAGTATGAAAGAATCTCTTTCACCAGGAACATGCTCAAAGGCATGTACTACAATGCAATGAAGGTCAACAAAAGAATATGCTTACATAAGGAGTATAAGATTGTTGACTACAAAGCAAGAAGAAATGTTGACTAGTCTAGGAAGCAAGCAATGAAGAAATGCTCTCACAAGAAGCATAAGATGGTTGACCTATCTATCTAAGAAGAAGCAAATGAAGAAAGAGATCAAGCATGTGGAAGAACACAGCGATCACTGAGAATCACTATCTGACAAGATACTTTAAAGATATCTCCCGAAAGAAGGTAGGACCATTCTGACAAAGGAAGGACCCTTGACACCTATGAAGGCCTTCGAGATATAAAAGACGCAGATAACTGATTCTACTCTACGAAGATGTCGTCATGAAGAAACCATCCAGCAAAAAGCAATGTAGAAGCAATATCAGGATGAAGTCATGATGGCTACTAGGTCGAAGCATGTAAACAAACAAGTACAACGAAGCATCCATGAGAAGGGTATTCCGAAGCATGGACACGATGACAAAGGCGTAGCCAAGATGACAAGAAAGCCACTTTCCACGAAGGAAACAATGACATGACAAACCAAGAAGGAAAGTGATCGATTGATGGTGCCCTACCAAGAAGAAGTTCAAACAAAGACTTCATGACATCAAAGAAAGGAAGGAGATCAAGTAGCTGAAGGACCCACGAAGAAGAAGTTGTTGATGAATAAAAGAGTCCCTAGTTAAGAGGGAGCTCTGACAGGTCCCTGACCAAGAGGAAGTTTTGGATCACCCCTGATTACAAAGGATTGACAATTTTTTTTTCCATTTCATGGGTCATGCACTAGACCAGGACTAACAGCGTAAGTCTAGATGAAGGCCATGAATGGAAATGTAGACACAAGATAGACACAACATTCTTGTCTTCACTTGGGAAGAAAGAATGGTAGGATTAGGTAGTCATCTGGCATCTGATACTCTTTGAGGATGTGTGCTGAGCACTAGTATTGCAACAATAATGCTGCAACTTCTGGGCTGCCTACTTTACTCTTATCAACCCGGTAGTCCGTAACAAACTTGGAAACGACGGTGTTGTATGCACAAGTACTAGTTCTTACCGCAGGTTGTCACTTGGTCAGCGGGCGCAAGATCACTAGGAGCTCAAGCCAACTTCTATGGATTCCAAAAGAAGCTCTATATGTGATGAAAGAAAGGAAAGCTTACTCTAAAGAGGCTACTCTATTTGCAGAAAGGAAAAACACTGAAATGTAAAGTAAACCTAGCAAACCGTACTTAACCAACTAATCCTACTTTTGCAGAAAGAAATATGAAAACCATGAAATGAATGCCATTACCTACTCAAGGAAGTAAACAACATCTACTCAAGCTATTTCTAGAAGGAAATGAGAAAAAAAACATTTTTTTGGATTTTTATGTATTTTTATCTGAATTTGTCATGCATGTAATTTATTTGTTTGTGAATGCGGCAGCGAATAGGTGGCGATGGAAGGCAGTTTTGGGACTTGAGAGGATGTAGGATGGTGTGGATGGGTCCTAGGAGTTCTCAGGTGGCCTTCTAGAGGCTTTTCCTACAATCGGCCTTCAAAAGGAAGCCTACACGAAAATCTACAGGAGGACACAGAGGGTCTACAAGAGGATGCCGAGATAAGTTCTGAAGGTTTTAAAGGTGTGAGAGTGGGTGGAAAGGGTAGATGAAGGCTGGGATGATGTGTTAGGGTGCCTAGGGTTCACCAAGGATCACTAGGAGAGGGAAAGATGGTCAGGAGAGAGGAAGAAATCCTATGGAAAAACGTAGAAAACTAAGGCAGATTTGAGGTGAACTTTGGGCGACCTGTGGGGCATAGATCAGGGAGAGAATGTGATGGCTGATAGGCTGACCTGCTGTGAGAAGAAATCTGCTGCAAAAGAACTGACAGTCAAATAATGAAATCAAGCAAGCAAGGGAATTAAGTACATAAGAAAAAAAAACAAAATTTTGCATCAAGCTAATCTAAATTATGAGCTATGGAAAGAAACGCTAAAAAATGCTATAATGAGAGAAAGCATGGAAGAAGACTTATTGCAAAGACAGAAATGAGCATGTTGAAAGAGATCTAAAGCAAAGCATTAACCTTCCAACAAACTGCAACACTAGAAATCCTATGGAGAAGGAAAATCTGTGTTTTTGTGGTAGTAAGAGGGTCTTGGCCTCAGTTCATGGTCCCAAAGGGAGGAAAGGAGGCCAAGGCACTGTTTCTGGCCTTTTGTATCTTCTTTCTCTCACTGTTTACCCTGCTATAGACAACACAAATGGAAACAACCTTTTAAATCACCAAAAGCAACCTATTCTTAACCAAGAAAGAAATTCATCTAACAGCAACTAATCCATAAACTGAAACAAAGCATATAAATAAAAACAAGAGGAGCTTGGCTACTTGGATTGGGCCCTAACCCAAGAGCTTCGACCCTCTGAGGTAACTCAATGCTAGCTCAAGAAGAATCTCATCTTTATTATCAAAATAGTAATAGGATTACATGAAACTGTCACCAAAAGTAAGCTCGAAGTTGAGCAGAGCAAAACTGCAACAAAAATTCGACCCTAGTGAGGCCCTAGGCCTCTCTACTTATACAACTGAAGCTCCCAATAGCTTCCTTAAAATCAGGGAGGCTTGGCTCCCAAAACTCGAGATAAACATAAGTTATCCTCCACTTGCTCGGCTACCTCCTAGTGCATTGATTTGGTTGTTTGTGCTCCGAGCTACATGAAGGAGAATTCGAAGTGGGGAGTAATAAATGAGGGGGATTCCCTCCTATAAATCCTCTCCTTTGTCCACTTCGAATTATTGTTGCCAATTGTCCATTGAATCTTTGACTTTGTCTTCAAAATTCAACAAAAATCTGCATTAAACACATATTAGACCTCATGGCATCATAACTAACCCAACTCACTCCATAAGCATAAATATAATCAAAAAACATGCAATAAGCTAAGAGAATGGTTGATTTAACTATGTTAGGAGGCAAAATGAGCCCATATAATTACCCATTTATGGGGCTCATCATCACCCCCCTACTAAAGGTGTTGCTCATCCTCTGAGCAACTTAGTCCATCTCCTCATCTTTGATGGCCCTGGTGGCCTCCCTAACATCCCATGCTTCTGATGTGATCTCCTCTTCTTTGTCATGGAATCCTGTCTTTTTGTCTACCTCTTCCCATTGTTGTTGCTCTTCTTCCTCTTTTCTACCTTCTAGCATGCCTAGCAGCAATGGGGGACTCAATTTGAGGCCAATCCAATTGACCTTCAAACTCTGCATGGAGCGCTTATACATTGGCACTCTCCTTAATGCCTCTTTCATCCTTGTTGGGGAGTGATACTCCCTGATCTACAAACTGTGTGGTAAGGTATTCCACCTCCTCATACAAGCATGAATACAGTCATCCCCAAGTAACTTTTCCATATCCTCAAAATGTGCAATGGCTTGAGCCTGATCATTGATATATTTAGGGGCAATTTGGGGATTATTTGCAAGCAGCTGGTGTGTGCTGATGAGAGCCATGGGATTTGATGGTTCAGCTCTGACCATTAAGGCCTCATTCTGCTCCTTTATCGTCAACTTTCTTATTTCTGTTGCCCTTAACTCTTCATGATTCATCCATGAGGCCACGGCCATTAGTTGCAGGTCCCCTAGCCTAGCATTGGGGTCCCACCAATGTTGCACGAAGCGGGAGCGAAGCGGAAGCGCGGAGCGCGGAAGCGTCATTTTCCAAAAATCTAGGAAGCGAAGCGTCCGCGGAAGCGTCTGCTATATATATATATTTTTTTTATATTTTTTTGCATTTATACTCAAAACAAACATCCCAAATACCAAATTAATTGTAGAAGACATGAAAACATGCATATTTTTGCATAAATCAAGATAGATATGGCATCCATGATTCCATTGTAGTTACTAGTATGTACAACAATCATCTATATTCTAGCTATTACAAACATACATCAGTATCAATTTGATACTGCTTGATGCCTATAAAATTTCATAGGACAAGCTCAAGCAAGAGAAGGAATGCAATCACAAGGAAAGTTATCAAGTTTCTATCAAGCAAGGGACTGTTAGAATTCAAGTTTGGGAATATGTCAGAGCTGGGCTCAATTGCTCATGAAGGCCACAAATCAAATTTGAAAATGCAAACCATGATTGCAAAGTCCTCCTTCAGCATTTAATGGAAGCAGCCAGCAAGGAGGCTTGGAGAGCTAATTCAAGACTATTTAGGGCAGCATCTCACTTGCTAGATCAGGCCACAAGTCAAGAAGTATTGATGCTTTTTCTGTGCTATTTTGTGGAGGGTTTGTCTCTGTTTACAAGGCTGCAGGAAGGTGCTGCTACAGCTGTATGAGGAGGAGGATTTGAGAGCGCCAAGAGGCCTAGAAGGGACCTACTGCCCTAGCTGCAGTCATCTCAAGCAACAGCACAGGTAAAGGGGGGTGGTTCCTTGTCATCGAAGGAGATTCTCATTCTTCTCTAGGCCACAAAGAAGGGTTGTTTCTACAGCAGCTTGGGGGGTCTGTTTTGAGGGGGTGAAGGCCTAGTTAAGGTCCTCTACCCAGGCCACAGTCATCCTGAGGATCAGTGCAGTTATAACCAAGTATATTTTCATGTATATGAAGACCTAGACCTTGCTGTAGCAAAACCGTGAATTGTAGGAGGCTTGAGGAGGAACCTTAAGCCCCACCAGCAGTACATTGAATACCTAGTAGATCAGCATAGGTGGAAGCATAGTTGGACATAAGATCACAGTGATTTGAAGCAAGGTAAGGGCAACAAACTACATTAGCAAGAATTGCAGACTTTACAAGGAAGTCTCTCAGATCTACTCTCACAGTGTATTGATAATTTGATACTGCACCTCTGGAATAATTGGACGTTCGTTATATGGCTATGCTCTTGCTCCTGGTATGATTTACCAATAGTGTCATATGATCATTGGCATATGCTTCAGTATGATTCTTTGCATTATGACATTTGTTCATGACATCAATTCAATATGGACATGTCACTTGCTTCAGTCATATATATGTTATCGTTTCTCATATAGATCAATATTGGTATGGCTTCCCAATATTGGCAATGATGGGTATAAACCTATAAGCAGAGACTTCTTCATTCTTATATGCACTTAGCATTATGTATGGATATCACTGCTCAAATAGCTTGAGTATGGTATTGCTATGTTCTAATTACAGCAGTATATGCATGACCTCAACTTCAACAGTTGTATATATTTATGTGTGTGTGTGTGTATCAATCTCACAAATATGTATGGCATCCCTATGTATGATGGTACAGTATATGAATATATAGAAGTGCATCCATCAGTTCAGTAGATATATATATGGCTCTCTGCTTTGTACGTATGGTACCTCTACCCTTTTTCAATGTATATTCATTGAGTTGGCATTGTATTCAGAGCAGTAAGACCCCTCTACCCTTTTTCAATGTATATTCATTGAGTTGACATTGTATTCAGAGCAGTAAGACCGTATATTCAGGCTACAATGCTCAAGTTATATGGTATTAGGAATCCTATATGAGAATGATGTCATAGTGGTGTAGCTGTAATATCCTCCATCTAAGATATCAATGCTTTTGCTATTATTGATCACTGTATTGAATGCGCAGTATTGATTTTGTTCACAATCGTATTCCTTCAACAGTGTCAGCACATATATAGATACACAGTTTGAACTCCTTAGCTAAACCGTCCTATGAAATTTTATAGGCATCAAGCAGTATCAAATTGATACTGCATCCATGATTCCATTGTAGTTACTAGTATGTACAACAATCATCTATATTCTAGCTATTACAAACATACATCAGTATCAAACATACCGCGGGTTGCGTCCGGGTTGCGTCGGGGTTGCGTCCGGGTTGCGTGCGGGTTGCGTGGCGCAACCGGATGCCAGAATCGCCCTCCGAAGCGCGGATCCGGGCCACCGCCACCTAAAAACCAGGAAGCGTGTTTAAAAAACGGAATCGCGCCACCTGCAATTTGGAATCGCGCTTCGCCTCGAGATTCCGAAACGATTCCGCACGGGTCGCGGTTCCGGGTTAGGATCCGGGGGGGGGGCGATTCCTGCAACTCTGGGTCCCACACATTCATGTCTGTGAGGTCCATGTTATGCAGATAGAATTCTGCTATTTTTGCCTTGTCTTCTGATGAGCTTTGGTCACACAGGTCCATAAACTGTCTGTAATCTTGAAAAGGCATTGTGCCTCTCTGTGCCAAAGTCTTTATCTAAAACTGTAGCCATTGGTCCTTGAGGTATAATCCATAGGATTTTGTTGGAATTCTACATTGCAATGCCTCCATGGACCAGCTGGCCATGAATGCCAACTGTGTCTCTTTTCTTGCAGCTGTCTTCTTAGCAATTCATTTTCTGTTTCAAGGTGAGTTCTTGTGATTGCTTCTCTATGTCTGACAGCACTTAATTCTCTACCCATTTCTCTAAGTTGATTCTCCATATGGCCAATATCCTCAACTCCCTTGGATTTGGCTATTTGCATCCACCTATGGCTCCTTATTCTTTCTTTTTCCAACTCAAAGAATAGTGGAATTGCAAATTTTTGTGGAATGATTCTTCCCCCCTCAAGAAGATTGTAGTAAGAGCCAAGACTAGGCTGGGGGTCAGGTTCTTGTGCCTCTGTTGCTTCCTCCTTCCCCTATGGCTGTCCTTCTACCCTTTTTTCAAGTTTTTCGGTCTCCTGTAGTCTTGACAGGGTCTCCTGTAGAACAGTCTGTGCCTCCTGTAGAATTGTTTTTGAGTCCTGTAGTTCTACTTTTTCCTTCCATGTGGGAGATCTAGGAGTCCCCCTTTCATAAGTGATAGGTGCCTTGGAAGGGGATTCCTTTCCTTGGGCAGAGGGTGAATCTTCAATAACAATAGGCACTTTAGAAGAAGGTTGGGGTTTCCCTGTTTTGATCCTTGTGCTCTTCCTAGCCCTGAAATACATTGAGGTCTGCCTCTTCCTCTTTTGTTTTGGTTTAATTGGGGTGCTGAGGGCAGTGAGAGCAGCTGCTGCCTCTCTTTCTAGGGTCTCAGGAGACACTTCTGTCTTTTCTGCCCCTCTTTCTCCTCCTATCTTTTTCTCTGTCTCTGTTTGTTTTGTTTCTTCCTGCTCTGTTTTGGTTTCTTCCTTCTTCCCTTCTTGTTCCTCAGTTTCTTCCCCTTCTCCCCCTTGCTACTCTTCCTCCTCACTATCAGAAGGACTAATATCATAGGTGAGGGCCTTTATGTCATCTTCTACTGTCATGTTTCGGAAAATTTCCCATGCTATGGGGATTGTGAATGTATGGAGGGCTTCTTCCACTAAAATTTTAATTAACCCATGGTGAGCCAGCTGATCTGGACTCCCTGCCTTGAACTTAATGCTGGAGTCTATGAGGGACTATAGGAGGAAATAGGGGATGCTGAGTTTCTGGGGTGTTGGAGTGTCCATGCCATATCTCAGCTCATGAAGGATTCTAAAATGGTAGCCATAGACTATGCTATACCTCCCTTCACAGGAAATATATTTGATGATTTGGTAACTGACCTCATCCCAAGGGTAGGGTATGCTTGTCCTTCTGATACCATTTTTATCTTCTACAAGATGTTCATTGTTTTGGAAGAAGTTTTCCTTGGCAGCTTGTCCAATTGGTTTTTCATCTTTGCTCCAAGGTAATCCAAGAGGAAGGGTAGTAACCCTACTGATAAATTCTGGGGTTAGTTCCATGGAAAGACCTCTAAAAGTGACAGTGGCATGGGTTCTTGAGTGAGGGACTAAAGAAAGGGCAAATTCCTGAGCAATTTCCTCATCAAACCCCCGGAATTTCTCAAAAAGGTCATCTAATTTGCCCTTGTGAATATGGCTACTACTTGGGGATGTTCATGGAGCCTAGTTGAATTAGTGGGCTCCTTCCTCATGAATCCTCCTGTCATTGTGCTTGTATCCCTTTTGAACACCAAATGGAGAGATGGAGACAAGAATCTTGAAGAAAATAGGAAAACAGAGGAAAATTGTTTTTTTTTTAAAACAGGCAGAAATTTTTTATGTATTCCTCTTCTTTTATGGACTCAATTCCTCCTTAAAATGATATTACTCCTTGCACATATTGATAACCAAGGTGGGTATGCATGGAACCTACCTCCTCAAGCCAGAAATCGAGCAAAAAACCCATGTTTTCTCCTTAAAAACAGCTCACTACCCCTCCTGTAGAACTACCTGTAGGTGCTCCTGTAGAACCTGTAAGTGCTCTTGTAGAACGCCGATAGCAGGAGGATGGATGAGAGCGATGGAGAACGATGGTTTCAAGGCTGTGGGGTGACAAGGAGCTTGCTGCAGCTAAGTGGACGAGGATAGAATGAAAGAAAAGGTGGTGAGAGTGTTTCAAGGAGGAGTACTTATTCCTTCTTTTAGATATTTCTGGTGATGGGGTGAGCTAGCAAAAAGGTACGTTGGCCATATTTGGACCATTGGTCCCCACCTGCCTTGTCATCATGGTTTCTTCCCGCAATCACCTCTCATCATTGCATCGGAGTTTGCAAACCCTCCACTACCTGTCCTTGGGATCTTTCTCTGAGTTGACTATGCGCACGTGTGTGACATCTTCGGATGAGTGCAGTCAACTAGATGAAGGTGGCCAAGTTAACTGGCCACCTTTTCTCGTTCAACCCCAACCATCTCATTCGCTTATGCATATCTTTCAATTACACAAATGCAACAGAGGAGCGGGTTAGTCACTTACCTATGAGTCGAATGTATGTGTTGTGAGGTATTTTGGCTCCTTTTACTGCTACATGCTTGTATTTCCTTTGTTGCATGCTCTCTGCTTTCTGATGTGTGGTTGTTTGTCTTGTGCAGGTATCCTCTGGCTGGATCTAAGCTTCAAATGTCTCCTTCAATCCCATGATTGCACTTCTTTTGCTGCTGTGGCTTGATTTTAATGGGATCAGCTGCTATAGGAATTCTTACAGGAGCTCCTGTAGCTACTTCTCCCTTTAAAATTTCAGCTTATTTCTGTACTGGAAGCTGTGAGGATGATGCCAAAGATGCTGATGGAGATGGAGAGGTACTAGGTAAGCTACAGGCGAGATTTGAGGTGCTGCTTCCTATATTTTTTGTTTTTTTTTTAAACTGGATTTCTGTGTTTTTCTGTGACAGGAAGGGGAAAAAATGATGATGATGATGTGATGCAGGTGTGGAATGGATGGCAAGGAGGGTTGATAGCTGTAGGAGGGTTTACATGTTCTTCATAAAGCTTCCCAACCCCTCAAACTGCTTTTTGGAACCATTTCTGGCTCTCTGTGATTCCTACAGGAGCCTCCTGTAGAAAACACAGGGCCTCCTGTAGAACACACAGTTTTCGGAAAAAAACATAGTGGGGTGGAAGAAAGGTCAGAAATGATGGAGAAGAGTGTGGAGGAGGTGAAATAGGCTCTTTGGCATCTTCTCTTGCTCCCTGTGGTCCTCCTGCAACCTGCAATACACATTAAAATTCAATTTTCCTTTTCTTCTTTTTCTCTTTTTTTTTGAAAACAACTAGGGCGCCTCAAGGAGGTTTTCACCATAATTGCCTGCCCTAGGCGCCTCCAAGGGAGGTTTTCACCCAGGGATCTTATTCTCTTCTTTTTTTCTTTTTCTTTTTTTTTTTTGCATCACTAAGCCGCCTTAGAAGAGGTTTTCAACTCAATGATGGGACTCAAGCGCCTCATGGAGGTTTTCACGTGAGTCCTTATTGTTTTATTTCTCTTTTCTGTTCCTTTAAGGAGTGGGTGAAGTGAAGGCTAAGACATGCTCCACTACCATCACTGTCTTATTCAGATCTTCAATGAACTCTCGCTTGGAGAGGGGCTTCTTGTAAATTTACAACCTATGTCCATTGACAAGCATGGGGATGGCTTCCTCATCAATGGTTCTAATCAGAACTGAACCATTGTTATTGCATTTTTCCACAGTGTAGGGTCCCAGCCATCTTGTCCTCAGCTTGCCCTTGAAGTCTCTATACCTTGAATCATAGAGCAGTGCTCAATCTCCCTCTTGGAATTGCTTTTCCTTGATATTTTTGTCATGCCATATCTTCCTTTGAAGCTGAACTACCTCTGTGTGGAGAAGGACCTGCAATCTTTGTTCATCCAATCCATTGAGCTGGAGTAGTCTTTCCTTCTATGCATGGCTGAGGTCTAGGTCCAGCTGAGCTGCCATCCTTAGTGTATTGAATTCAAATTCTATTGACAGCAAAGCCTTCTTCCCATAGACCAGTTCATAGGGTGTGAACCCTGTGGTGGTCTTCCATGTTGTGTTGTAGGCCCAGGTGGCCTCAACTAATCTGTCCGCCCAATATTTTCTGCTGTTGCTCACTACCTTGGTCAGAATTCCTTCCAAAGCTCTGTTAGTGACTTCCACCTGCCCATTGGCTTGTGGATGGTAAGGGGTGGAAGTCCTGTGCTTGATTTTATGATGTGTGAGTAGGTCTTCAATCAAATTGGAAGTGAACTGACTGCCTTGATCTATGACCAATTCTCTTGGATACCCGAACTTATAGAATATGTTTTCTCTCAAAAACTCAACTACTTTTTCCTTTGTTGCTGCTTTGATTGCTTTTGTTTCTGCCCACTTTGTCAGGTAATCGGTGCACACAATGATGTATTGCTTCTGTTTTGAAGGAGGGTTGATAGGACCCACAAAGTCCATGCCCCACTTCTCAAATGGCTCAAAGGTCACTTGAGGTTGCATGGGCATCTCATCCTTTGGAGTAGGTTTCCCCATCCTTTGACACCGATCACATTGGCTGGTGTATCTCCTCACATCTTGATGAAGAGTGGGCCAATAGTAGCCTGCTTGCAAGATTTTGAAGGCAGTTCTCTTTGCTGCAAAATGACCTCCACAAGGCCCGTCATGACAAGTCAGGAGGATGTCAAAAACTTCCTCCTCCCTAACACATCTTCTCAAGATCTGATCTGGGCCAAGTTTGAAGAGATTACCCCCAATCCAGGTGAAAGGGGCGCTTTTCCTCACTATCTTGCTCTTCTCCTTCGAGGACAGGTGTGGTGGGAACTGTGCTGAAACCAAGTAGTTTTCTATATCAGCAAACCATGGAGAGAGTACTAAGATAGCAAATAGGTGTTCATCTGGCATTTGATCATCCACCATTCCTTCTTCACCTGCAAGCAAATTTACTTTAGACAAAAAGTCAGCAACAACATTTTCTTTACCAGGCTTATCAACAATGGTCAAATCAAATTGTTGCAGTAAAAGCAACCATCTAATAATGCGAGCATTTACATCCGGTTTGTTCATTAAATATCTAATTGCAGCATGATCAGTGTGCATGAAGGTCTGATAGCCTATGATATAATGTCTGAATTTGTTTAAAGAATACACAACAACTAGGAGTTCCTTCTCGGTCACTGTGTAGTTTAACTTTGCCTTTAACAAATTTTTGCTTATAAAGTATATGGCATAAGGTAACTTTTCATCAATTTGTCCTAAAGCTGCTCCTATTGCTTTGTTCGAGGCATCTGTGTGGATGTGGAAAGGTACGGCCCAGTTTGGGCCTCTCAAAATTGGGGCAGTCACAAGTTTACTCTTCAAGGTATCTAAAGCTTCTTGACAGTTTTCCGACCATACAAATTCAACATCTTTGCCTAGAAAACCAAACAACGGAGAGGGTAGCTTGCTGAAATCTTTAATGAATCTTCGGTAATACCCAGCTAAGCCTAGGAAACTTCTGACATCTCTCACCTTTTGAGGACGTGGGACCCTTTGGATGATGGCAATTTTGTTGGGGTCCACCTGCAATCCTTGTTGAGATATTGCATGACCTAGCACGGTCCCTTCAGTCATCAAAAATTCACATTTTTCCGGAATGAGGGACATGTTCATCTCAATACACTTGTCCAAAACTTTTCCTAGGTTAGATAAAGCTTCTTGAAAGTCAAAACCATAAGGAGTAAAACCATCCATATATATTTCCACTGCATCATGAACCAGTTCAGAGAATATACTCAATATCGCTCTCTGGAAAGTAGCTGGAGCGTTGCACAAACCAAAAGGAATGACTCGGTATGCAAAGGTACCCCAAGGACAAGTGAAAGTGGTCTTATCTTGGTCTTCCGAGCTGATTTGAATCTGATTGTACCCGCTAAACCCATCTAGGAAGGAGAAAAACTTTTTCCCCGCCAGACCATCTAACACTTGATCTATGAAAGGCAAAGGAAAATGGTCCTTTTTAGTGGCTTTGTTCAATTCCTGATAGTCGACACAGATTCTCCACTTACCATTTTTCTTTGGCACTAGCACCAAAGGAGAGACCCATTCACTGTCAGAGATGGGGTAGATGAATCCTGCATCAAGTAATTTTTGCAACTCTTCCTTAACAATGTCTTTAAGTGCTGGATTCATCCTCCTTTGAGGCTGCCTGACTGGTTTGCAATCTTCCTTAATGTATATATGATGAGTACATACTGAAGGGTGCACTCCCTTCATCTCCTTATAACTCCAGGCGAAGGCATCTAAATGTTTTCTCAATAAGCTGCACAACTCCTTCTCTTGGGAAGTGGATAGGGATGGATTGATTTTCAAGGTTCTTCCTAGGCCGAACTCTATATTCTTAACACGGAGAGAGGTCGGGTCGGCCACACAGAGATCAGTTAAGGGGTTGTTTTGGGTTTCTTTCACTATGTCCTCTAATGGTAAGATACTGGGGGTGGATTCTGAATTACATTTTCAATGATATCATCCTCATCTTGTGGCTCCCCCCATGGTGGTTTTTAATACACAAAGTGGTGCAGAATAGACTTCATCCTCATCCTCCTCCTCCAACCAGAGAGGTAGATCATGTTCTAGCAAGGGTTGGGCAGGAGGGTATAGGATTAACTGTTTGGACATATGCCCGTTCTTGATGGTCATGTTCCCAGCTCGACAACTGATGTAGGCATCGGCAGTAGCCAACTAGGGTCTTCCCAGGATGAGAGGATACCCAGTGAGCTTTGCCTTTGGCTAGAGAACTAAGAAATCAGCAGGGTACTCCCAAGAATCAATGGAGACCATCACATCTTCCACAATCCCTTCATGGGTCATGGTGGAGCAATTTGCTAGCTGCAGTACTATAGTGGTCTTCCTCAAGGAGCCCTCGAGGTTAAGTTTGAGCATTGTGTCCTTTGTCATCACATTAATGGCAGCTCCCAGATCAATCAAGGTATGTGGTATCAAGGTGCCATTGATGTGGACATCAACTACTGGGCTTCCAAGGTCCGGATATTTCGGACAGATTACCTGTCCCAACATCAGGTTGGACAGTTGTCCTATGACATTGATGGTTGGGGCATCTCTCTTGCACCTTCCTGGATGCCTAAAGCACTTCTCTTTTATCAACCTATTGTATATAGGCACATCTTTTATGGCTTGGAGAAGTGGTATTTTCACACATAATTGTTTCAATTCTCCCAGAAGTTCAGTTTCTTCTGAAGTAGGTTGTGTTGTCCCGGATAGTCTCTCAGGAAATGGTGGAATTGCTTTAGGTTCACTTTCCTCTTTATCTTCCTCGACCTCCCTAGGTGGAGGTTGGCTGTCTGGGAGAACCCTCCCAGATCGCAGGTTAATCTCCTAAATCTCCACAGCATGCGTTGGGCATGATGGTTACCCACTATACACTTGTTGAGCCTGTCTGTTGTTCAGGTTCAGGTTCCGCTGGGCAGGCATTTGGGGTAGCCTTGGTGGAGCAGGAGGCAATCGTTGCGGTTGAGCAGGTGGTGGAGGCAAAAGAGAAGGAGGAGAGTTGTACGGGGGCCTCCACCCCTAATGAGATGCATTCCACTGAGGTTGCGGCTGAGCATAGGATTGAAATGAATGAGCAGTTGGTTGGGCATGATATTGAGATGGAAAGGACCAAGGAGGAGGCGTGGACCAGGAAGGATGAGCAGAGGGTCCCCAAAAAGGTATGGAAGTGACTTGGTTGGGGTTGTAGTATGCTTGAGATGTTCCTTGCATCCCCTGCTGGTATGGTCTAGGTCCATGCGGTCTACTTTGGTTCATGAAATAGAGTGGTTCAGTGGCTCCTTCGGCCCCCTGGTATATAGCTTTAAGTCTAGGCAAGGAAGGGCACTTATCTGTAGAATGATCTTCTTCACAGACTGAACAAACCTCTTGTTAGCGCTCGAATTTGGCCTCAGGCTGAGGAAGGCAAAATCCAAGGCAACATCAAACCACTTAGCCTCGTAGCTAGCCCTACGAGGACAGGAGAGGGCTTTCTCCGGGTCTATCTCGGCAAAAGGTCTTCAAAGCGCTGAGATGACCAATAAAGAACACTGATTTTAGGCTAGTAAACTGATAGGGAAAGTTTGATTTCAAATTTTTAGGGTTTTGTTGGTAAACTGAGCATGGCAATTTTGGGTGCGGGGATGAGACACAGTTTTTGCAGAGGTCTTTTTGGGGCAAAGTAGGAGATTGTCTTGATGCCTTTGAAGGAAGTGAATGGATAGGTATGACTGCTGAGGAGCTAAGGAGAGCAAGAAACCATCAGGAGTTCTCCTTAAACAGATGAAAACATAAATATTAAGCAAACTTAAAGGCAGAGCATAGAAACCATGAATTCTACCTTAACACTTCATTTACTTAATTTGCAGAAGAGAAGAGTAGGAAGATGATACACATAACAAAATTACAAATACATGAGAGAAACACACCATCAACACAAATAACCACAGAAATCCCAAATAGTGCTGCAAAACCCTGGTCTTTCCTTTGCCAAAATTGCAGAGATACAAAGAGTAATACAGTCTAAGCTTATCCCTCAAGAGTCCAACCTCTCCAACCATGAAAATGATTTAGAAAATACATAATATAGACCATGCCAACCCATTCCCTAGCCTCTAGGGGTCGAGCTCATCATCCTAGGAGCTGTTTCAACCAATTCTAAACTGAGCACTACAATCTAGGCAATCCAAACAACTTGCCTCTATAAGCTAGGAAACCAATTGATTCATTAATTTTTTGCCATTTTATGAATGAATCTTCTAGAATAGGTAAAAAAGTGTCATGTCAACATGAAAATACATTAATTACATCAAAGAGGGTGAAAAATCCCATCAAAAGTCAAAACTGGTCAAATAGCTGTGTTTTCCTGTGCTGAAGATGAAAAACTTAGAAAATACCCTGATGCGTAGCGCGCCAAAACCCTACGCGTAGCGCGCCTTTCAGCCCACTTTTGGGGCACTTCCCGGCATCCAAATGAGGCTCAGGTGGGCTTGTTGGAAAGGCCTGGATGTCTACTTTCCAACCCAAGTGGAATTTCTCAATTTGGTGCCCATTTACCCCTCCAAAAATGAAATATCCCAAGACTGCTTCCGGTGTGTCCAAAAAGTGGCAGAAGGTCATTTTTTGCTTGTTTTTTGACCTTTTGGGGGCCCAAACCTCAATGAAATGTCTTGGCAGTGGCTGAGCAAGTGTAATTTGTCATGACAAATCCAAAAATGCAGAGTTTTTGTGAAATGGACCTCCCCATCTTCAGGGTAGCGCGCGGCGCGCTACGCGTTGAGGGCAAAAACCTGTTTTTAGCAAAAAAAAAAAAAAAAATTCAAAATTGACCAAAATTGCTCCAAATTTTCTGAATTTTGAGCTGGGGGTGTATCATTGAGCACCATGCTCCTTCAAGGAGGCTTCGGCCAAAATCTGAAGTGGATCGGGCCTTTTCCTCCGTTTTAGTGCCTTGGCCAATCGTCCTTTGAGTACCTTCATTTTCGCTTTGCACACATGCATGTGGGCCCAATAATGATTCTTCATGTGGCGGAGCATATCTTTGTCCCTGTTTGCCTTGGCTAGCAACTTCTCTAAATGAGTGTTCACCCGGATGAGCATAGACCCTTGCTCAATAGGTGTCAAATCACCGGGTCTCTTGCGGGCCAAGTTTCGGTCTTCTCGGATTCGCCGCAACTCATCAAGAGTGTGTTCATCTTCTAGTTGCTTGTTACGCTGCTCCAAGTAGTTGATTGTCTAATTGGCCGTTTCCAATTTCTGTTGCAACAAGCGATTTTCAGCCTTCTGTTGCTGAATGATCTCCTTTAGCTCCGAGCTAGGAGAACTGATGTCAAGGTCAATAATGTCTATGTCTAGATCACCTGATGGTCCCTCATCAATCATGGGCTTCTTGCCTCTCTCCTGTACCTGTGCTGCTGTCGAAAGCGAGGCCACTTCCACCTGATGTGGAGATAACACTCGCTATGCTGATGAAGAAGGCGAGACCCCTTCCACCTGGTGTGGAGATAATACTCGCCGTGCAGATGCAAATAAGGCCCTGTGGCCTCTCTGATATGTAACACATGCTGGAGTGCTGACATGCTCGGGCTCTGGAATGTGAAACTGATGTGAAGGCCCTCCCTCATCATGGAAAATCTCAGGGGGCGGTTGTGGCACCGTGAAAAAGTCGCGAGAAATGAAATCCTCCCAAGCAATACCCTGCTGTGCCAACTGATGCATCACTATGATTTTAATCAGTGCATAATGATAAATACTCTTGTGCTGTTGTGCTGGGCTCTTCCTTTGTACCAAGGGCACCATCCTTTCTATATTGCGACACATGAAAAAAGGAATGTTCATCATTCGTACCCTTGTGAAATGCATCAACAAACGAATATGGTACGAATAGAGACGTGAAAATCTGCCCTCACAAGTGAAATAGCGAATAATGAGTCTCATCAACGGTGCATACTCATCCCTTAGGAATCTGAAAGGAAAAACAGCAGTTAAGTGTCTCATACACCCGGGTTTGATATATGGCTCATAGTGAAATCTGTCTAACTGCTGGCGCTTATTCCATTCCTCCCCTACATTTGGTATCCCGGTGACTTGAGCAACAATTTCGGGTGATAGGGTGAAGTCCACTCCTGCAAGGTTCACCTGACCATTGTGCAAATGTAGGACAAACAAGCGGACTAGTTCTCTGTGATGTTGAATTTGCGAGATCCGCTCACAATATCCAAAGCATGATTGATACTGAAAACATGTCATTGCAAGTGGACAAGCTTGCAACTGAGCCAAAGAAGTGGGCTCCTCCCTGACATGCCGACCACCTTTACCACCCTTATGATGCCTCCTTGGCACTTCTATCTCCGGTGTCGAATCACTGTCATAACTCTGCTCATAATCTGATTCGGTTTCTGACATGGTTTTGAAAGCAAGATGGCTGAAATGTATTGCTGACTTTGCACCCAATTAACTGTTGTTTGACTTTTTCAAATGCTGTCACCAAGGGGACATAAATACGCGGGGATTGTTAGGGAAAAGGGAACATGAGGGAATTAGGGACAATAAACATAAATAAGGAATTTAGGGAAGGCAACATGGGAAATCATAATATTGTGGGATTTTAAGGTGAAGTAGGGTTTGGGAACTTAGTAGGTTTTAGGGATTTTAGAGAGGAAGATTATAAAATTTTATGGGAAAATTTGAAGGAGAATGTTGGTGAAGATGAGGGAAAAGAGGGATCAAAAATGGGCAACCTTGGACAGCAAAATACTTTGAAACCCTAGCACAACTAAGTCTTTAAATTTTCCACAGCAATGTAGGGTTTTAATTTCTCATTTTCATGGCATTTTTAACATATTAATTTCTCATTCATCTTGCAAAACCAAAACTAGCCATGGAGGAGAGGCCTACCTGAAATTTGCTTGAGAAAAAAGAGGATTTGGTAGCTTGCTGGCAGTTTATTGGGCGAAAAACCCAACGCGTAGCACACCTTGCCCAACGCGTAGCGCCCCTCTGGTGCATAGCGCCTGAGTAAAAATGCACTGGAAAAGTCGCGCTGATGCGTAGCGCGCCCTGGGTGCGTAGCGCGCCTCAGCTGATGCGTAGCGCGCCCCTGAAACTGCCCAATTTGCTCAATGACTCTTGAAATCGCCTTTGCAAGGATTCACTTGGCTTGTGAGAGGCAAAATGAGTTGCTAATGAAGAGTGATGTGCTTTTATAGGCTCCTTTTTTATTTTTATTTGCCCAAAACCCACTTTATAATGTTTGAATGTTGACACTTTTTGAATTAATTGGCTCTAACTTCTGGTTTCCTTTTTTTGAAAAAAAAATTGGTTGAAATGATGATTTCTTCTGAAAATTTTTGCAGGGATGGCTTCTGAGATGCTTTGGCAAAGGAGACCAAGGCTGCGCTTCAACATTTGGAGAATTTGAAATTTTGACAATTTTTTACAAAAACGAGATAATGACCTTTGTTTTTCAAAAACAGAGTTTTGAAAACAAGGTGAAAATTTAGCTGTACAATAATGAGAATTATTGAAATGATGTTTTATGAAGGACATCCCTCTGGCCTGCTGGTCCTTTATGACCTCTCAAGACAAAAATTGACTCAACCCTAGACCCTTTGAAGATTTTATTTACTTAAACAAACCTGAACCAGCAGTGCCAAACAGGAGGGGAATAAAAGACACAAACTCCTCCACCAGAGTTATGCCATGCCTAACGGAATGCAACATGATCACACTGATGGGACACCTAACCATGAAATGCAAAGAGCTTTGATCTCTAGTGAAGGGCTAGTAGACCGACTCTAACACCTCTATAGAGTTCAATGGACATTCGTTCCTACGATGTCTCCTGGTGCATCTAGGACAAAAGATGGCCAAAGCCCTCTTTGCTTCCTCTTGTTTCCTTTTGATATGCAAGGTATCCATTTGCATGGCAAGAGTCTGCAGCATCTCACTCTTGAAGTCTTCCAGCATGTTTCCGAGTTCACCTTTGATGGATGAATTGGAATAGGAGGTACTGGCTATGGGTTGACTCCCCCTACCTTTCTTTCTGGCTGCTCTAGAATGGTTTCTAAAAACAGTCTTTATGTCCTCATAAGATAGTTGGTAGATGTCTCCCCCGACCAGTAGATGGAGGGTGTCTAGAAGGTCTTCCGGAATTCCCCTGAGCAGGACCAACTTCAGAGATTCAAGGTCAAGTGTGCACTTGGCCCTTTTGTAACTGAGCTGGAACCTCTCTTCATAATCTTCCAAGGATTCATCACTTCCCATGGTCATTCAGAAGATTTCTTCCTTGGTATCTTTTGACCTACAGTAGTCTCGATATTTGTTATTAAAGACCTGCTGCATCTGAGCCCAAGTTGTGATGCTATTGCCCACCCCATGAACCAGCGCAATGTTGCATCCTTGAAAGTAGAAGGGAATAGTTTCAACTTTTGCTCATCTTCTGCATAGTCATAGGTTTGACAGATGACAGCAAAATCAAACAAGGTGTCAGGATCTTTTGTAGTCAAACCACGGAAGTGAGGTAGGGCTGAAGGACTTATTTTCTTCATTTTGGTGTTCCCATTGGTTTCCCGAATGGGAAAGGTACCCTCTATTCTTTCTCCATTTCCCCTAGCATTTCTGTTTTCAGCCATTGGCTTAGGAGGAATGTTTTCTTCTTCTTCTTCCCCTATAGGTTCTTCAAATATCTCTGGTTGTTCACCTAAAGGTTCTTCTTGATCACTGCCACCGAAGAAGAGAGAAGGTTGGTTGTGTGATGTAGTGGGGGTGTTGGGCAAGAATTTTCCTGAATTATCTCTATTCCTACGAGGCATGAAAGGAAATCTTTTTGGTTGGTTTTTGTTTTTTCACTGATTGTACCTGCAAAACTGAAATGGATTGAACAATACAAATTGCAACTAACTGAAATGAACTTTGCTGAAATGAAATTTGTAGAATTGAAAAGGAAAGCAAGGAAATGCAGAAACTAAAAGAAACAACTATTCTACTTTTGCTGAAATGAAATTTGCAAAATTGAAAAAGAAAGCAAGGAAATGCAGAAACTGAAAGAAACAACCATTCTACTTTTGTTGAAATAAACTACTTAGCAGAATGTTGCGATAGAAAAATAGAAAAAAGCAGTAATCACAAAATACTCTGGCGCTTCCCCAATAACGGCGCCAAAAAGTGGTGAGCACCAGTATTGCAGCAATAATGTTGCAACTCCTGGGCTGCCTACTTTACTCTTATCAACCCGGTAGTTCGTAACAAACTTAGAAGCAACGGTGCTGTATGCACAAGTACTAGTTCTTACT
Organism: Pinus tabuliformis; assembly: GCA_031772625.1. Classification (NCBI taxonomy): domain Eukaryota; kingdom Viridiplantae; phylum Streptophyta; class Pinopsida; order Pinales; family Pinaceae; genus Pinus; species Pinus tabuliformis. The sequence goes on along the minus strand of CM062813.1, from coordinate 1,158,838,672 downwards.
GCAGGCTGTCACTTGGATAGCTGGCGCAAGATCACTAGGAGCTCAAGCCAACTTCTATGGATTCCAGAAGAAGCTCTATATGTGATGAAAGAAAGGAAAGCTTACTCTAAAGAGGCTACTCTACTTGCAGAAAGGAAAAAGACTAAAATGTAAAGTAAATCTAACAAACCCTACTTAACCAACTAATCCTACTTTTGCAGAAAGAAATATGAAAACCATGAAATGAATATCATTACCTACTCAAGGAAGTAAACAACATCTACTCAAGCTATTTCTAGAAGGAAATGAGAGAAAAACATATTTTTGGGTTTTTATGTGAATTTGTCATGCATGTAATTTATTTGTTTGTGAATGTGGCAGCGAATAGGTGGCGATGAAGGGCGGTTTTGGGACTTGAGAGGATGTAGGATGGTGTGGATGGGTCCTAGGAGGTCTCAGGTGGCCTTCTGAAAGCTTTTCCTGCAATCGACCTTCAAAAGGAAACCTATAGGAAAATCTACAAGAGGACACAGGGGATCTACAAGAGGTCTACAGGAGGATGCTGAGAGCAGTTCTGAAGGTTTTAAAGGTGTGAGAGTGGGTGGAAAGGGTAGATGAAGGCTGGGATGATGTGTTAGGGTGCCTAGGGTTCACCAAAAATCACTAGGAGATGGAAAGATGGTCGGGAGGGATGAAGAAATCCTATGGAAAAACGCAGAAAACTAAGGCAGATTTGAGGTGAACTTTGGGCGACCTATGGGGCATAGATCAGGGAGAGAATGTGATGGCTGATAGGCTGACCTGCTGTGAGAAGAAATCTGTTGCAAAAGAACTAACAGTCAAATAATGAAATCAAGCAAGCAAAGGAATTAAATACATCAAAAAAAATAGAATTTTTCATCAAGCTAATCTAAATTATGAGCTATGGAAAGAAATGTTGAAAAATGCTATAATGAGAGAAAGCATGGAAGAAGACTTATTGCAAAGACAAAAATGAGCATGGTGAAAGAGATCTAAAGCAAAGCATTAACCTTCCAACAAATTGCAACACTAGAAATCCTATGGAGAAGGAAAATTTGTGTTTTTGTGGCAGTAAGAGGGTCTTGGCCTCAGTTCATGGTCCCAAAGGGAGGAAAGGAGGCCAAGGCACTGTCGCTGGCCTTTTGTGTCTTCTTTCTATCATTGTTTACCCTGCTATAGACAACACAAATGGAAACAACCTTCTAAATCACCAAAAGCAACCTATTCTTAACCAAGAAAGAAATTCATCTAACAGCAACCAATCGATAAACTGAAACAAAGCATATAAATAAAAACAAGAGGAGCTTGGCTGCTTGGATTGGGCCCTAACCCAAGAGCTTTAGCCCTCTAAGGTAACTCAGTGCTAGCTCAAGAAGAATCTCATCTTTATTATCAAAATAGTAATAGGATTACATGAAACTGTCACCAAAAGTAAGCTCGAAGTTGAGTAGAGCAAAACTGCAACAAAAATTCAACAAAAGCTCGATCCTAGTGAGGCCCTAGGCCTCTCTACTTATACAACTTGTTAGCACTTGAGATTTCACCCTAAGCTGAGGAAGGTAAACCTTCAAGGCAACATCAAACCATTTCACCTCGTAGCTAGCCCTACGGGGTATGAGAAGGCTCTCTCCGGTCAAACTCGGTAGATCTTTCAATAGGATGAGCTGACCCAATTAGGAACACTGATATTAGGCTAGTAAACTGATGTAGGAAGGTTGATTTAGGGGTTTTTAATTAAAAGACAGGGTTTTTCTGGGCTGCATGGGCAAAATCACAGCTTCAAACAGAGAAATATAATGAACAACACAGGGTGACGACTGAGGCAAGGTAGGCAAGGAATTTAGCATCAAATCTAGATTTTTAAATGGGATGGCAAGACTGGTGAGGAGCTAAGGAGGGCAAATAATACTTTGAATCCTCCTTAAACAGAAGAAAACATTGAATATGAGCAAATTTATAGGAGGAGCATACAATACTATGAATTCCTACCTAAACACTTCATTTGCTCAATTAGATATGATCATGAGGTGAATGAAACATAACAGTTTACATATGAGACAAAGGGAAAACTTATGCTAAATTAACATACCACATGAATCTCAGAAGTTAGAGCTGTGAAATTTTCATTAAAAATCCCTGCCGAAAACTGTACATTGAAAGCTCTGTTCCAGCACTCAGCACTCAGAAAATCTCTCCTCTCCTACTCTCTTCAAATGAATTTTTTTTTAAATACAATACATGAAACGCTGCCCAAAACAGGGGCGCAATTTAACTAACATTACCAAAAATAAAATAAAAAACGTTACATCTATTCTCTACATGGTACAACGTTTCTCTGACTCTTTTGACAATTGGCTCATTAAGAGAAAATCTGGTGCTAAGATCTCATAGAATCAGGGCTACGGATTAAAATAGGCAAATGCGTTTCTTTTGAAATCCTCTGCTGGCTAACACATGGAGCGCAGATCTTTTTGATTTCTGATGTTTTGAAATAGGAAATTGTTTCCTATTTTTCGGTTGCGGTTGATGTTTTTGTTTAAATATAAGCGTTTACTATGTGACTGTTCGCTCTTCCCGTTGAATTAAACCGATTTTTTAATACAGCTGATCCAATCCGGATATAGAGTAACCTTCAGGCTGGCTATCATATGGAGATGACGTCAGAAGTGAAGTAATAAAAGCACAAATTTCTATTCATATCTTGAACAGAATCTGAAATTCGAAAGGGAATCAGTTGTCACGTCTCTTGGCATCTTATTTCTATTAGTTTGAGGTGTGCAATCTGGTTGATTTGTTCAACAAACAGATCTCTGTCCTGCAAAAGAGAAATGGTGAACCCCGGAATGCAACAAGTCACTCTGATCAGCATACTAAAACTGATTTATACCACCTTAATATGAATGTTTCAGTAATAGCGATCACTTTGTACGCCTGTAGGTTGATTCTGAAGTGTAGAAATTTGGTTTGTCAGAAAGAGCAATCACCACCTCAAACAAGTCAAGCCATGAATCCCTATTAAGTCCAAAATCCTGGAACATATAGCGCATCCCTCTATCTGGCTCTGCAAGAATTGTTCTATGAACAAGCCCACTTTGATGAGCGTACCCAATCGCACGCTTCACATCCTCAAGAACATAACATGCATCAAAGTCCAACCTTGCATCAACAAAATGCTGAATAATGTATGATATAAGGCATGCCTCACTAAAGCAAAACAAGTCCATAAGACCAACAAGATTCGAAGCATAATCTCTGCTTATATGCCCACTTCCATAAATGCGTTCAAGTTCTTCCCTGCTCATCTTACGGCGCCCATAGTAGCATCCATCAGGTTCGATATTGTGGAAAAAGTCCAACTTCAATAAACATCCATTCTTTTTGTCATAAAATAGCCCTCTTATAGGGAACTCAGGATCATACTGAAACTGTAAGCAGTTTTCGGGATATCTGTGCTCTTTGACAATATGCTCCTCTTTGATGGTTCTTGGCCTCTCCTTGATGATGGCTCGGTCTCCGACATCCGTCTTAACATGACAGCCACATAGATACATTTTGGCCGAAAATTATATTGATATACCGGCTGCCCTGAGCAACATGTTTGATGCTATATATCTTTTCCGTGGAAAAAGAGAACGTGGGAAACTGTAGCAGAGAGTGCTCCAAATCCGACTCCATATGTAGAGGCAAAGAAAGCACTCAAGTGCTATTTGCCATAATAAGTATATGAAGCCTCATCGAAGGTGAATTGGCTTGTTAACAATTGTAATGTGTTGTAGTTATGACCAGTCTTTAAGAAGACACCTGATGAAATGATGGGAAATGTTTTGGCATCGTAAACATTGTTCCAATATACGATTGGCGTTAAAACATAGACAATGAAAAAGGAGTCCACTAGAACATTAGCGATTGCGAAAACTTCATCCGAATGTCCCCTAAAGACCTGCAATTGGGTAGGTCGGATTCTTCTCAAGTCCCAGAGACGCAAAGTTCTGTCAAGAGAACTTGAAATTAACAAATGTTCATCCAATGCAGCTAGCTTGGTGACGAAACCATCATGAGCCCGCCAATGTGTAATAATGGTCCCACTCTTTAGATCAAGCAATCTACAATGCCCTGAACTGAGACCAGCAGCTATCCAAGTAGAGTTGGATAATCCTTTCTTGCTTTCAAGGTTATCTCGATGTCCAGAACAGCAAATAGCAGAAATTAAAGAAGAAAATGAAGTCTCCAAAGGCTCACATCGCCATAGATGAAGTTGGCAACCAGCATTAATATCAATAAACCTTAAGTAACCATTACCAGTGCCAGCAACAAGCTTTTCTTCGGCCTCCATGCAATGCATACAAGTATACAAGCTTCCATGAAATCCAGCAGAGAGTATACCTCCAGATAATGTTGTACTGTTTACTCCACTTACAACTTCATTACCCTCCCTAGACACTGAAGGTATGCTAGAGCCCATAGAAGGAGAAGTAGTTTCTGAAGGTTCAGACAATATGAAAGCCGGTTGCCAGTTGAAGAGCTGAAGAACAAATTACATAATCTGAAAAGCAACATTTAATGATTTCTTCTTCAAAACCCTGTTTTGAAGAAGAATCAATCTCTGACATGAGACGGAGTCTAACACAACTGAAGCTCCCAACAGCTTCCTTAAAATCAAGGAGGCTTGGCTCCCAAAACTCGAGATAAACATAAGTTATCCTCCACTTGCTTGGCTGCCTCCTAGTGCATTGATTTGGCTGTTTGTGCTCCGAGCTGCATAAACGAGAATTCGAAGTGGGGAGTAATAAATGAAGGGGATTCCCTCCTATAAATCCTCTCCTTTGTCCACTTTGAATTATTGCTTCCAATTGTCCACTGAATCTTTGACTTTGTCTTCACAATTCAGCAAAAATCTGCATTAAACACATACTAGACCTCATGGCATCATAACTAACCCAACTCACTCCATAAGCATAAATATAATCAAAAAACATGCAATAAGCTAAGAGAATGGTTGATTTTAACTATGTTAGGAGGCAAAATGAGCCCATATAATTACCCATTTACGGGGCTCATCAATGTGTAGGGCATCCAAGACAAGAGTAGGCAAGAGGATCGATATTCTTTGAGGGTTGGGAACCCAAGATAAGAATAGTCCTAGAAGGTCATACTTAGAGAACACCCAGGTGGGTATGTATCTTGAGAGACAATGATGAAGGTGCCTATAAATCATTGGTCTCGCCAGCATTGTAGCTCATGGTCTCGTAGGGAGATGGAATTGTTAGTCAAGGCCCTGCACTATGACAATGTTGATGGACAAGATGCTATAACAGATGGATTGTAAATCCGGTTTCTCTTATGTGAATTCTTCAAGATTGATAATGGCCAAAAACCTTGTAATGTTGTATGAATACCTCCCTGGTTAAGAGGGAGTGTTGAAGGAAATGTAACTAGGTTCGGTCTTCATAAATGTAATTTTGATATTTGTATTTATTCAAGAAAAGAAATATTATTCAATTGATATATGTCAATGAGTTTCTTGCTCATTGAAATAGGTCTAGCACTAGTTAAAGTGCTATAGGTGAGTCAAATAGTCAAAAGAAAAAGGTTGAAGACCTTAAGGGCATGTTACACCTTGTATAAATATGTATTAAAGTCAAGAGAATACCTCCAAGCAAAGTCAAGTCTCCTCCTATGCTAAGGCACCATCAAGAAACTCCTTCAAGCATGCAATACCACCAAAGAAATCATCTAAGGTATACTCTTCAAGTCGGCCTGCAAACAAGTGACAAGTCGGCCTAAATGGAGGGACAGTCCTCTATATATAAAGGTTGTCCACTCCTCTATAACGCATTCAATCAGCTTTGAAATCCGCAAAGGAAAGGAGGCAAAAGAGGAACGAAGGAAGACAAAGTAAAGGGTCTACAAGGGCAGCGAAGTAAGGAGGAAGAACAACTAAAAGTAGGGAATTATTTCTAGGGCTAGAAACAGTCACACGTGCAAGGAGAAGGAGGAAAAATCTGCAGATATGACAGCAGGGACAAACAATCCATAATCTAGTGTTGTTTGGGTTTGAAACTAGGCCTACAAGGCCTCCCAAGACAAGCGAAGAAGCCTATCTATCTAGCGAAGGAAAAGGACCCTAATTCTCTAGGGTACCTCTCACACGTGCGAGAATTAGGGCTGCACTATTATCATAACAACCCTCCCTTGACAATCATAAAAGTTCATTGGTTGGCTAAGAGAGTGAAGGGATCACCATCAGGGAAGGGTCTCATCAAAGGTATGTTTCTAGGGCAAGTATAACAAGACTTACCAACAATTGGAAGAAGAACGAAGTGCCAGAAGAAGGAAGACGAAGTGTCGTAAAACGAAGTGCCGGAAGAAGTGTCGGGGAACAAAGTGTCGAGAAACAAGGTGCAGAAAGAGGGAAGGACTTGACTTGTGCTTGGAGGATATTCTTGTCAAGGGTCTAGAGTTTGGAATTGATCAATAGAAGCTTCAATAAGAGAAATTCACTAAAGGGTTTTCCTCTCACGAGAAGAGATGTTTTGGCCCTGGCAGAGAGCCAACATCTTGTGTTCTTGTTTTTATGTTTTGGTAGCAGTCTGATGAAGTACACACATATGCACTAATAAGAAGAAGAAGAAGACTAAGCTAATAAGGAAAAGTAAAAATACTCCACAAATTGTTATCAAGTAATGAAGAATCACACTATACTACTTTGCCCTAAGATTCTTCAACAGCAGGAGAGCGCGAGTGCAAGAACGCGAGTGCAAGAGTGCGAGTGCAGGAATGCACGAGCGCAGGAACGCGCAAGCGCAGGAACTCGTGAGTGCAGGAATGCGCAAGTGCAGGAGCGCAAGTGCAGGAACACGCGAGTGCAGGAGCGCAAGTGCAGGAACGCGCGAGTGCAGGAATGCGCGAGTGCAGGAAAGCGAGTGCAGGAACGTGCAAGTGCAAGAACGCGCAAGTGTAGGAACACGAGTGCAAGTAACACGAGTGTCGAGGTTGCTTAGGGAATATCTCTACCAGATTTTCTTGTTGTTTGGATTGCCAATTGGGCATCCATAGATGTACTCAGATTTCACTGCTGCATAATAAAAGAAAACCCTCACCACTGCCCCAATTTTTCCAAGTTGGGTTTTTATGGGGACATTTGTCCAAAAATAACGGTGTCTTATGTGTTTGTATTTCCTTGCTCAGTTTCTATGTTTCATAATCATATTTAATTTGGTGTAAGTTGCTTCGGTAATTTACTTCAATGTTTCAAGAAGAAATCTGAAATAAGTTTGTAATGTAATTTACGATCTAGGTGAAGTAGATTCATTTGGTTACAGTAGGATTCCTGAGATTGTGAGACCTAGGAATTTTCACAAAGCTCATCCCTTAAACCCCTAACTTGCGCAATGGCCCAACCTCCTCTATCTCCCGGAACTGCGCAATGTTCTAATCTAGTGCCTATCCCCTCAGCCTATCACACTGACCTCCAGAATTGCGTAGTTTTCTTCCTCAGTCTAGCCTGGGATGCACATTGCGCAGTCTCAAGGCTCAAGGTTCACTCCTAATTGCTTGAATTGCATAATTGCGCAGTCACTAAGCCCCTCTCCCAGCTTGTCAACCAGTTTCGGCTGAACCAATGGATCAATATGCATTATCTTAGACTAGGGGTTTTTCAGACTGATGTTATCTCGTCATGAGTGAATTGCAAATGCAGGTACCTTATCATGTCATGGTAAGATGATGAAGAAGGAGATGAAGAAGGGAAACATGTTGAAAGACATCTTTGTAGTTGAGTATGCAAGTTGATCAACAGAGAGAAAGAAAAGGGACACCAGTTTGTTATCACAACCCAAAACTTGATATCATTGAATATTCCTTATCACCAACCCATGCGGAGGTGGAAAGAAGATCATTCTCAAGCAGACACTCAACACACAACAGCAAAAGTGGCTTGCATTGCCTCATGATCAAGCAGTCCATGTCAGCAGTGTCATGTCATGTCATAAGTTGTCACTGTGAAAATTTCTGAATCTAACAAACCAGAAATCCTACTGCATTAAACTGATTTGCATTACCTACTTATGTTCTTCAGTTTAACAAGTTATTTTCAGAATTCTTCAGAAAATATTAATGTAAATGCATTGTAGCCTACACCACTATACAGATCAAAAACTAAAAAATAAATGAGACAATCACACAAAGGACACACTTATTTTTGGACTAAAAGTCCCTGGAAAAACCCAATGCGCGAAAACCGGTGCTGCAGCTCTGAGGGTTTTCTATTATTAAGCAGAAGTTCTGAATACAAACGTTGGTTGCCCTCTCGGCAAACCAGTGATAGAGAAATACAATGGCAGAAAACCTGAGCGAGTTTTACCTCACTTGACCCGGCAGATTCCAGCTGATCCGACAGCAAAATTGGCTGGCCCCAGCTACAATTGTGTTTCCCCTTCGCTGTAACTGCGTGGGCCTGCATGGAGCTCTCTGAGGCTTTGCGTCAGCTCTTCTGCCCACTGCGTCAACTTTCCCCGGCTGTTCTGACAGTTTTGGCACTCTACATGGAAGGCAACTCTCTCCCTCTGCACTGGCCCTTCTGGCTCTGCATCAAGGCTGCGTGGGCCCAGACTAGCCCAGCGTCAGCTCTCCTGGCTATTGCGCTGCCTCCACAAGCTTCTCTCCGCCTCTTTGTCTGTATTCCCGAACTATCACTGCCCCTCAGCTGCAAGATCTCCCCAATCGATTTCCCTCCTGAGAACTTCTCACCTCAGAAAATCGATTTCCTCAATCTCTTTGTGTGTCTTCTCCAACTGACCCCAAGCCTCCATTTATAATTTTCCTGTTGAGAAATCAACGATCGAGATTAAGTCTCTAATCAACGGCTAAGATTAAATTAGACTTGATCCTCGTCTCTTAGAAGCTTCTCACCCATATTTTCATTAATACCCATTAATATTTTAATTTTCCTAAGTTTAGACTTAGGAACCCCATTAAAAATATTAATTATTTTAATAAAATACAATTCGAGCGGAATTTCACCAAACGATTTCTGGGCCTTGGAGATCTCATGTGTTCTAGTCCCTCCACAAAATTTCGGAGCTAGAGCACATCCGATGCTACCCAAAAATCAACAGTCACATGCCACACCATATTGTGGATGACGTAAATTATCTATTCGAAATCTATTGTAAAATGGAAGTCCAAAGGACAGATTCAGAATATGAATAGTCATGTAAAGTCGAAAAGGCATAGGAAGTCAAAGAGTCATGAGCAGTGTTGCGGGGGAGCGCCCCCCCCACCCCTCGAACCCGCTCCTGAAGCGCGCTCCGGGCGGGAGCGGCTCGGGAGCGAGTCGGGAGCGCGCTCCCTTAAAAAAATTTACGCTCCCTGCTCTGATAGGGAGCGTTTCAGGGAGCGATCGCTCCCGAGCTCCCGGAGCGCTTTTTAATGCCCGGGAGCGATCGGCTCCCCGATCGCTCCCTGATCGCTCCTGGGCATTAAAAAACGCTCCGGGAGCGGTTCGGCGGAAAAAAATTCCGCCGGACCCGAAAAATTAACTAATTTTTTTTTGTTTATAAGCCCAATGGACCAAAAAAAACTCATTTCAACTTCATTGAGCTTGAGATTGAGAGCTGAGCAAGAGCAAAGGAGCAAGGAGCAAGAGCTGAGGAGCAAGGAGCCAGAGCTGAGGAGCGAGGAGCAAGTGCCAAGGAGCGAGGAGCAAGCTTGCAGAGGTAAGTAACTTAATCATTTAGTTAGTTTAGCTGGTTAGGTAGTTAATTTGGTTAGTTTCATTTACCTGTTTGAGTTTAAAGATCATTAATTTAAATTAAATTAATAAATTAAATGAATTAATCCCAATAAACTAAATTAATTTGCAGATTCAAGACTCAAACCCTACAAACATCAAACACGATGGACATGGGGATTTTTATTGGCATTTTCCTCTTCCTGGTCCCCTTTCTAGTTATTATGGTGGTGGAGAGTAGGAAACGGAGGGGGCCTGAAACTGAAGAGGTGGATGAAGAAGCCGGAGGAAGTCAAATGGGTGAAAACCCCAGTGAGGAGGATGTGGAGGAGGGTGAACATGAGGGTCAAAAAACTAAACAAGACCAAACTCCATTGTGGAAATATGTTCACAGGGCTGAAACAGGGAGAGGGGGTGGAACCACTAAATTTCATTGCCCCCATTGCAACACTGATTACACAGGCTCATACACCCGTGCTAGAAGACACCTCTATGGGAAAAGGCCATGGGATGGAGAGAAACAAATAGGAATCAAAACTTGTAACGCGGTGTCAACAGCAGATAGAGCCAAATACATAAAGGAAGAGGAGGACGCCCAATACAGAGCAAAAAGATCAAGGGGTTTCTTTGAACCAAGCTCACAAAGAACTCCTTCAGCATCCTCCCAAGGCAGTGGATATGCACATGGAGGCACAGGGTCATCATCTTTACGCCGTAGAACCATATCAGATTTCCTTGATGAGGGGTGTAGGAATGATGTGGATTCAAAAGTTTACAGGTTCCTCTATGCATGTGGGATACCATTCAATGTTCTACGCTCACCTTATTGGCACGAAATGGTTTCTGCCATAAATGATGCCCCTAAAGGATACAAGAGCCCTGGGTATGACAAGGCAAGAACTGTTGGCCTTGATCATGAAAAAGCAAAAATATCACATTCTTTGAATAAAATGACAAGTTCTTGGACTGACAATGGGGTGTCCATTGTATCTGATGGATGGACAAATGTAAAAGGCAAGCCATTGATAAGTGTTCTTGTTGTGTCCCGAAGTGGTCCCATCTTTCTAGCTGCACATGATTACTCAGACAAGTTCAAGACCGCTATCAACATTGCAGAAGCATTGCTTGAAACAATTGAGCGTATTGGCCCATACAATGTCATCCAAGTCATCACTGATAATGCTCCTAATTGTAAGGCAGCGGGAGCAATTATTGAGGATAAATACCCGAACATATTTTGGTCTGGATGTTTGGTTCACACATTGAACCTTCTGTTGCATGATATTGTCAAAAACAAAAATGAACAATACCAATGGATTGGTGATTTGCACAAGAAAGGAAAAAAAATGATAAAATTTATTACAAATCATAGCAATACCCATGGCCTTTTCCGCAGTCACTCGAGATTGGAGTTGCTGAAGATTGTGAGGACTAGATTTGGTAGCTATTACCTCACCTTCAGGCGCCTTTTGAAGGTAAGAGAGGCATTAGCTAGCATGGTATCAAGTCCACATTGGCAGGTGTTAAAGGAAAGGGCTACAAATGTAGCTGACATTGCAGGTTTTGAAACGGTGGAGGAGGCCGCTCTTGATGGGCAGTTTTGGACAACTGTGAGACAGGTATTGGATTTCACCAAGCCAATTTATAACATGATTCGGTTTGCAGATACAGACAAACCAGTGATTGGCGAGGTGTATGAGCAAATGGATACCATGTTGGGGGAAATAAAAGACATTGTTCATAACAGAGATCCCGACTTGTACAAACTGATTCACGATTGTGTGTGTGAACGGTGGAATAGGCTTAACCTTCCACTACATTGCTTGGCGTATATCCTTACGCCAAAATACTACTCAGATTCTTAGTTGTGCAAACCTGCAGCAGGGGGTGGTGTTAGGACCAAACCCCATTTAGATCGAGAGGTAACTAGAGGATATCTAGAAGCATTAGAAAAGTTGGTGCCTGACAGGGAGGAATGTGCAGCTGTGCGCCTTGAAATAGGCAGATACTTCACTGGCAGTGGTTTGTATGGTAACTTCCATGCAATGGATGACAAAGATAAATTTGATTCTCTCACATGGAGGGAAACATATGGCAGCCACGGACTTTTGCGAAAATTGGCAATAAAAGTTCTTTCACAGGTTGTAAATTCTTCTTCTGCAGAGAGGTGTTGGAGCACCTACAGTTATATACATAATGTGAAAAGAAACAGGCTCAACGAAAACCGAGCAGAAAGCTTGGTTTATGTGCACTACAACTTGAGGTTGTTGAGCCATCACTGTGATCGGGCTAATGAAGATCCCACATATAAAATTTGGGACAATCACCCTGAGGACGACAATTTGGAGGATGGCATTGTACATATGGAAGAACTAGAAGAGGAGCTTGTACGGGATGAAGCTGAAGCAGTTGCAGCAGCCATGGCACCTCCACCTCCACCATCCAGTAGCAGTTCTCGGGGCCCGAGTCTTGTTCCATTGCTGTCGCCACCTCCATCGACACCCTCGCGTGGAGGCTCTAGTTCTGGTCGTCGGTCTAGGCGGGAGACTCCTAGAAGACCACCACGACCTACTTATACTCCACCAGGACCTGGAGACTCTCGTGGCAAGGGCCACTTGTAGATTTACAGTTTACTTGTCTTTTTTAGTTTCTATTAGACTTGTCACTTTAGTTTTCATAACTGTTCAGTGTTGAGTTTTGAGTCCTTGACTCTTGACTCTTGACTCTTTCATATCATTATGACATTATGATATTTTTTGTAAACATTATATCACTGTGACAATGAAAATTTGAAGTTTGAAGTTGGGCCTTGGCAATTATAACTCATTGGTAATGATTGTGAATTATGAATATGATGCTTTGTGAAAGACTAGTCACTAAAGTTGTTTCATTTCATCTCATTATTCATGTTTCATTTTATAAATTTTTAACATTTCATATCATGTTAACAGTTAGAAGTTAGGAGTCAGGACTTAGAAATATCTTCGATATTACTTCTTGTAATGGTTAAACTTGGCTTACAAGTACAACTTGTTACTTTGGTGATCAATGATGATAAATGTTATTGAATTTTCAATTCTGAAAGCTTGAAGTTGAAACTTTAATATTGAATTTGATGAATCATGATTTATAAGACTCAATATGTTGCAGTTGTAATATGTATTTTAATTTTACTAAGGTTGATGACGATTATAATTTCTAGATGATTGATGTGATATGGTTCAATGATCAATTTATGTTTTTTTATGTTTTTTATGTCTATTTCATCATTCTACATGTTTTTGTTGACATATATGTATCAAAAATTAAAAAATATAAAAAATATATATATTTTTAAAAAATCGCTACGGGATTCGCTCCCAAACCGGGAGCTTCTGAAAATGGTCGCTCCCGCTCCCGCTCCCAAGTAACATTGGTCATGAGGGTAGTCAAAGAGTCACAAGGAAGGTGAAGCATCACCTCATTGGTTATATATACAACCTCATTGTTGCAAGGCATTAGAGAGATAAGCTAGTTCTTTTGAGGAGAAAGGAGTGGCTCCAACGTGCCACTATTGGAGCTAGTGGTGTTCATTGTATACATGTGTCCTGGAACTTTTACTTAATAACAGAAGCCTTCATGGCCAGCACGTTCTTCATACATGGATTATGAATGTTTGTAAGACTATTCTGCGGATGTTTGTATTTCATGTTTGCTTTCATCTGTGCTAAAGTAGTTGAACTATTTTGGTTATTTTAGTACTTATCTTATTGAGAATGTGTTGTAATGGTTGTTATCGTTGTCCCATCCTTGTGGACTATTCCATAGGATACTAGACAGATCTTTCTCATTGATTGGTTGTAATGACTGTCGCATCTTTTGTGGACTATTTCGCTGGATGTTAAACGGATCCTTCTTGGTTGTGTGTCTCTACTAGGGTGGTACTATTACCTCTCTCTTAGAGGCTCACTTTACTCTTTCCCTCCACAGTAGAAGAACTTTGACACACCTACAACCGAACACTCACCAAGCACACCTTCTTGCTTTTTGAAGGCACCATTTCACCCCTCTTGTTGACAATTAGAGCCAAGGCAAATCTTAAAGACTTTGGCAACCGGGCCACATTCCGAATTGTTGAGAAATCTAGAGCATTAACATTAGGTGATTTCTCTTTAATTAGTAATTGCTTGTGAGTGTTCTTCACAACTTTAGATTACGATCTTCTTTACTTAGATTATTGTTCTTCTTCATTAAACAACTACCAATGCATAAACATCAATAGACAAGAGACACAGAATGTATGCTATGAGCCATGGCCAAAACCTCTCACTCTTTGAGAGGAAAACCCCCACAAATTCTTCTTATAGAGATTCCAATTGACGAATACCAAGACCAAAACCCTTGACCTATTAGCCACTCCAAGACCAAGACACAAGTTCTTTTGATAGTCAACTTTCTTCTCGACTCCTCTTCGACTTCGGCCTTCTTTGCTTATGAACTAAGATCATCTCTTATCGAACTATAGCCACCATATTGTAAGCATTATTGTCATATCACCATACTGTGAACATTAAATCTCTGTGGCTTACTGATATGTGGCTTCCAGAAATCTGAACTTCAGGACAGTAGTGCTATTGAACTCCTTGACTGTGGTTATATCTGAGCTTCTTGACTCCTTGCTAATCGAACTAGTCATTGTAGTTATTTACCCGAATTTCAGAGATACATTTGAGCCTGTGACTTCGGTAGTACTTCCTTGCAGTCCCTTGAAAAGTCCTCGCATTCCTTTTATCATAAAAGACCTTCACTACCCCTTCAATACCTTCTCCAAACTTGACTTCTGTGATCTGAATCTCAGAGAATCTGAGCTACTGAACTGTGGAAATGTGGATTGTCTACATACCTATATATAGTCGTTTGCCCATCAATATAAGCAGACCTGTCATTTCGAATAGATTTGTCACCTTGTAATGTGAGCCGACATGAAGAGAGGATTGTGTGCTTGTCGTTGGAGGGCTATATAGACTTATATACAATTGACACATGCTCAAGAAGAGCTCTTCATACATGACATTGACTCTTTGACTCAATGATAAATCCTAAGGCTCTCAATGGGAGCCACTAACAAATAAAATATCTTGCTCATGAAACCCATGAAGCAAGCCTTATAATAATAATTCTATTGTCTTATTTTTCATCATTTACAAAGATCATAATTACAAGTCATTATGAAGACCGAACCTAGTTACATTTTACAACACGGATGGGGCTCCTATCCCAAATGGTGTGAGATCTAATTGGGACCACATATCGGGGAGACCCCTTGAATGTTGGCAGGTCCAGCACCGTAAACATTTCTGGCGCTAGAAGGAGGGCAGCCAGATTTTTATGGTTGATAACCTCACCCACCCAAATCTTACTTCCTCTGGTCAAGGCAGTAATATCCCTAGCACCTCCCTTGTGCATATTCTTGAAGTTGGAAATCCTTCTCAGCCCGAGACTGTACAAACTTGTGAGATCTCTTACGACCAGATCTGGGCCATCCACCTTATCACCTGTAAGTTTGCAAGAGCTATTGGATTGATATCCGGAGTACTTAATCTGCCGTATTTTCAAAAAAGAACCCAACCACCCCCACCAGTATAGTGGTTTCAACAGTTGAAGATTTGGTTCCCACCACCCTTGAATATTTAGCAGACTCTGCAGGTTAGGTGGTGAAGAAGAAGAAGACCAATCAGATATTGATGAAGACATGGAAGACCAAGATCTGGACTGGATGAGGGCCCACTTGCACTGTCAGGTGTGTTACACAAAATACTGAGGCACTCAGAGAAGTTGTTAATAAAGTATGACCTTGACAAAACAGTGAAGGCGGAGGATCACCTGGACAACTTTTACCTGCATCTGCAAATGCTTGAGGTACGCTACGATGATGTTGCATGTAGACTTTTTCTATGTACCTTAGATGGAAGAGCAGTTGTATGGTATCACAACCTTCCTCCGAACTCGATCTAGAATTGGAGGGGTTTTAAGAAATTATTTCTTGAGAAATTTGTTGATGATAAAACCCTTGCTATGCTTTTAAGAGAGTTGAGCGGTCTCAAGATGGAGTAGAAAGAGAAAGTGAAAGATTTCAATCAGAGGTTTAACCGTATCTTGAATAGATTTTCGGCAGACACTAAACCCGATGACTCCATCAGTATCGATTATTTCACATCTGTCTTACCAACAAGCATTGCGCAGTTTGTGAAAAGAACTATGAAGCCAACTTTGGCTGAGAATTTTGAAGAGGTAATCGTAGTTGAAAAAGACTTGTGTGTGATTGGAGTCATCGCAGATGATGAATCAACAAAGGACTCCAAAGACACAGGGAAGAGGTCTCAAGCCTTTGTAAGTAAGGCCAAGGAGAAAGAAGCAACTGATCTTGAAAACTTGACCTGTACTATCAAGTAGCTATCCAATGAATTGGAAAAATTGAAACAAAGTTCAAGCAAGACCACCATGAGCAGCAAGCCTCCTAGATTCAACATTCTGAGAAGGGTTGCTAACTCTGATAGCAGCAACAACCAACGAGTCAAATCTGTGCAAAGCTTGAACGTTATCCTGAATGTTGAAAGTATGAACATGGATCAGTGTTGTTCGTTTTATCAAGAGTATCATTCAGAAAATACATGCCCGCAATGGAACCACAGCATGAACGCTCTTGTTGCGCACATTATTGATACAGTGCTTTCAGATGAGCAGACTGAGCCTGCGAAAGAGAAGGAAGAGAATGTTGTAGCCGAAAAAGTTACAATTGTCAGACACGCAGTGAACACACCCAATTGTGTTTTCAAAGTTGAGAAGAAGAGTGTCGAAGGACAACTGTTGTGTGAGGCCCTGGTTCAATAGCAGAACACTTGATACAACTTGAGAAGCCAAGGGTCGGTCTCTGCACAAGAGTTGACAAAACAGAAGTTGAAAGAGCATTTGCTGAGAAAGATCACACCACCCGTCAACTCATCTCAAAACACTCAAACCAAGTTTGACGACGAGGCTACAACAAAAGGTACTTCTGCAAACAGTAAAAGTAAGCCCATCACTCCAGAAGTAGCAAATAAGCCAACTCCCCCAGACACTTCGGCAATGTCTCCTGCACTAGATTATAACATAGTTGAAGATATGAAGAAAGCTCACATGAATATCTCATTTTTTGAACTGACTAAGATCATGAGCCAGCGGGAACTGCTTGCCCGTGCACTCGAACAGTCTGCCTCAGGTAACGATTCTTCTTCATAGAAGGGATCTGGTACGTCCTCTAGTTCTCTCGAATTTATACTTAATGCTTTAAGATTAGAGGCAAACACACTCTACCCTCCATTTTTGTTAACGTTCGAAATTTTCAATTATAATATGCAAAATTGCTTAGTTGATTCCGATGCATTTGTAAACGTAATGCCTTTATTAGTAGCAAAGAAAATCAATGCAAAATGGGATAAAATAGATGCACAGATTATTTAGCTGGACAGGACTCTTGTCCATGCGATTGGTGAACTCAGAAATGTGCTAATACGCTTATCATCTGACCAATGAGTTCACCAATGTATAAACATTGTAATTGTGAACATTCTGAAAGCATACAGTGTATAACAGGTTAGGTTCCGAAAGCATATGATGTCCCGATCTTTCAACCCTTAGTTTAGGTTAGGTTAGGTTGCATTTATTAGTCTGCATCACATGGCTTCCTTTTGTTTTCATTTGTCATGTTTTCGTGTCTTGCTTTCCTAGTTCTTGTCTTGTTCCAATAAGACCATGCATGGAAGTTGTTTCATGAGCTTTGAGATGATGTGGCTAATTTTTGGGAAAGGCAAATTGTAGTGACGTGCAACCCTTGGCTAACATGTTACTCTTCTTCTTTGATTAGGCCTTTACATCTTTCATAGTTGATGATGTCTCGATGGAAAATACAATCCATTTCGAATGGAAAACCATAAGTAGAACTAAGATGTCTGCATCTATTTAGGATCTGTATTCCTAGACTTGGTTTATTAATTAATGGCGTTCTTCTTGCTGATTCAATCAAGTAGAGAAAGGAAAGGGAAAAACCCCTAGCGAGAAAATCAATATCAAAGGTATATATAACCTTCTCTGAAGGAACAACCTCTCCTGCTCTCAATAATTCGAGATCCCTCTTCCACCCCTGCAAAATAATAACTGCTTAAGCACATGTGAACTTATTAAAGAAATAAAGGGTGAGAAGAGAAAGGCTTCCTTTGCAGAGAGGTGAAACAAGTAAATTGGTTGGGGTATTGAACAGGCTCCCTACCAACAAAGCGATGCTTGTGTTCCTGTAGTAACTCCGTCAGGGTACTAAACAGGCCTGCTAGCAACGGAGCAACACCGAAGATGAAAAGTAAGAGTTTGATTATCTTTTACTCGTAATTACCATGTTACCCTCTCCTGGATCGATCCAATTGTGATCTAGTAAGCTTTGCAATGTGTTTGATTGAGTCATGGAAATGGGTTGAATGGGGAAGCTAAGGCAATCCACTGACTAAATCAAAACTTCCTGAAGGACTAAGACCACTTGCGTAAAGATAAGACTTGTTGTACACTTTTTTTCAAAGTTCCAAGGAAGCAGATATGCCAAACAAATTTCGAAGGATCGGATCATCAGCCATCAGATTTTTGAGTCAATGTAAACCCATTCTGCAAATTTATAATGTAAATGATGCTATAAACAATGTGTGTATGTAATGTTGGACACCTAATCCTCAATGGGTTAGTGTGGAAGCCGAATGGACAAAGGAGTCCAAGAGACCTTGGGATGTGAAACCCAACGGTCACAACAATGTACTATAAATGTATATCAGTTGTTAATAAAAATGTACTCTCCTGTTTATCATTCATATTCTATTGCTGCCATGTGTGTGTTTCACATGGTATCAGAGCCAGGTTTCTAGGTTTAGGCATTCTGCATACACCTTTGTAACTCCTCTGATTTGCCATTCTGGCTAACCCTGGCAGCTCTGATGCTAACGCTTCCACTCGTCTGACAATTTATTCATTGACTTGAACGTTTCTGTAGTGCTGCCATCTCTACTCTTGTCGCTGCATGATACCTGCATAAAAAAAAACTGCTCAGCCTTTTCTGCACTCAGATTTGTAACTCCTATTCCTGCCATGAATCCCTGCAATGGACAGAGCATTCTATGATTTCTGCCTTTAATAGTCTGGTGTGTACGTTGTTGGAGTATATGTGGAAGTCGAGACTTGGTGACCCCGTGCTGGTAGTGTGGAAGTCGAGATCCCGTTTTGAAGCTTGAAAGCTCGCGAAGTTTTGAACGCTGATCCATGGTGAACGCTACTCCACGGTGAACGCTGCTCAAGTTAACGCAATTTGTAGAGATATTATAATGTTGTCTCTATTTAAATTATAACGTTGTCTCTGATTCCAACTGTTGGTATTGTGCCTATTCGATTTTCGGCACTGTGAAGAAACATTTCATCTGCGACCAAGAAAGCCAATAAGGGTTGTCGGGCCGAAAATTTGTACAGGTTTTGCTAGTTTTTTCTGTGATTACCTGTAGGTGGATTTTATCTCCAAACTATCAAAACATCAAAATTCTTGCTCCGGCTTATATGTAAATCAATGATGCATTTAAATTTGTTGCAATATAGTGTGTTTGGGCTCCTGTAGATGGTTGACAAACCCAGAACTAGTGATTCGCATGTCAATCCACAGTGACATCTCCACTGTGATTTCGTGGTACCTTTGCATCATATGACACTACTATAGCACGATATATTATGGCTGATATAGGGCTTGTTCTAAGGGTTTTCACTGAGATACAAAGTATCTCATTCTCAATGTTGCGGATTTGGTGATTGCAAAGCCACGTTACAAAACACGGAACCAACAGTGGCCACTGGATCTTCAACTCTAGAACCCTGAGATCCCAATTTCTGCCACAACACGACCTCCTTGTCTCGAGAAACAATGAAAAAAAAGGTTGCTTGGGGGCAAGCTCGTCAATGACAGCAACAACAGCCAATGTGACTGCATATTTCCCCACAGTCCACTGTGATGTACTTGAATGCGTTTAAATGGTTGAAGTTGTGTATGGTCATATCTCCCGTCTGTTAAGATTATTTGTGTCTTGAACTGTGCCTTGAAACTGGCATTGTAGCATTAGTCTTGAAAACTGTGTGAAGTTGAGTCTTGCCTTGAAGATTTGCGAGTAACAACATATGGTCTTGCAGTTGGTGGTGTGAATACAACGTCGAATGACTGATACCATACTCATTTGGAACCAGCGTTGAATCAATTTTATACATGTTTGTTGGACACTGCTACTCCCTCGGCTCTGCTGCACTTTTTTCAGTAATCGCCATATTTCTCGCCCTTTTTGCAGCAATGAAGATTGCGGGGTAACGCAGGATTCCAGCGCTGGAAACATAGCCCGTAAATTGGAATTTTTCTGATTGTATCCTTGACCGTGGATAAATGCCTTGCATTGAAAAATTTTTGCCTTTACATTGTATTGGTTGTTGAACTATTGTTAAGGGTTGTTTGATTTATCTATGATGTGAACCTTTGATGAGAGGAACGTTGAGAACCGGTCTTTCCACATACAATGGTTCCATGTCAAAAATAAATCATTCAACTGCTCCAGAAATTGATACACATAATTTTGGTTGATGATCCTTCATTGCGAGACAAACTTCAGAGCATCAGGTTTGCAGATCCCAGTTTAGCTTGCGCATCCTTAAAATCGTTGTTTTCTGGGAAGAGAATTGATATGCATGAACAGAACAAATTTAGTGTGTGGTGAAACATTGAGTTATTCATGGTATATGAATTGAATTTTTAATTGGTTCCCTAGTTTACCCACAAGCAAAGCCGAATTATAAAGTGTTTGTGTGTGGTACTTGGACGAGCTCAAACATAGTTATCGAGTTACTTAATATATTGCTGCTAGTTGGTCTGTTGGTATTTTGGGTCAGTTTCTACCATACCATAATGAATTTGTCACAATTTGGATGCCATTTAGAGGCTGTTTGTGTGGTTGTATATTCTTCTCACTAGCTGATATTGAAGTGTTGATATACGTTGAAAAGTGAACGAGTATTTGAAGGATCCAAGCAAGTTTGCAGTTGTTGTTGCTCCAGTGTAGCATTGTATTTAAAACTCATTATAGTGCATTGATTCCTTGATTCCACTGCTGCATAAAGAGTTTGGTGGGCTGATTGTAATCTTTTATGTTGCACACTGATCATTTGCTGACATTTATAAAGGATATTGCAATGACATTGAATTGTGAGTGATTGTTGCTTCTTCTTCATTGGTTGATAGTTGTGATCAGTCTCTTTAACGTATAAGATAATAGAGGAAAATGACCAGACTTGATAATGCATTAGAGTTGTTAAATACTCTGATACATTCCACTATTGATGAGATGGTTAAGATCAACAAAACCTCTCTATTCAATATTAAAATATGTCTACAAAATGCACAGGAGAATATTGAGTTTTTGCAGCTTTAGACAAAGCTACAGCAAGAAGAATTAAAATAGAGGAGTCATCATTCTGAACCTATTTCTGTTCAGAACAATGAAACAAACTCCCATAAACAGCAAGACAATATTATTGAAGTTCATTCAAATCCAATGCCCAATAAAGCAGCAATTGTACATGCAGATGTACAAACTCAGTCTGCACTTCCCAAGCCCATCATCAGACCTTGGGAAGAGCTTGTCCACAACAAGCACAGAACTAGTCTTGGATATGACAAGGACATGTCCTTTCATATTCCAGACTATGCCAAGCCCATTCAGTTTCAGAGTGCTGGATTCATTCATGACAGTTCACCTCCAACTGTTCCAGACTCTGCCTCTCTTCCACAACAACAACAACAACAGATTATAAAATGCCAACACTGTGACCGAGTTGGCCATCTGAAAGATCACTGTTTTGATCTTCATCCATGTAAGCACTGTCATAAAACCAACCATTCTTCACACAGATGCTTCAGAAACAAACGTTCTGCAAGAACAAAGATTCATCTTGGATGGATCGCTTCTTGGCAATGGGCATCAACAGCCAAGAAGATATTCCAAACACATGTCAGAACTTGTTCCAAAGTATTGAACAGTCTTGCAGTTGAGTTTTCTCCATCATCTCACCTTGTATCTGACAGGGGGGGAAATGATGGTCATCTACAAGCTTCAAAGTCACATCAAGTGAGCCTGAGCCACAACCTGCCACACCAGTTTCAAAGTTGTAGCCAAAGACAAAGATGCCCCTAAGCATGCCTTCAGTTGGTAATCTGGGACACTTCCTCTAGTAGAAGGCTTCAACTTCTTGCCAGTTTCGGAATAATTCCAGGAACAAAATTGAGAACACTTCCTCTAGCAGAAGACTCCAGCTTCTTGTCAGTTTTGGAAGAGTTCCAGGAATTGCATTAAGCATTCCAGAGTTGTTGGTCATCCTTAAACCATCACAGGTTGAGACTTCCTTTTTCAGGTTGAAGTTCTCCCTTTTATGCGGGGTGAGACCTCCCTTTATTGGTTGAAGGTTTCCCTCTTCAAAACAATAGGAGCACTTCCTCTAGCAGAAGACTTCAGCTTCTTGCCAGTTTTGGAAGAGTTCCGGGAACTGCACTAAGCGTTCCAGTGTTGGTGGTCATCCTTAAACCACCGCCCTTTATACCAACATTTCAGAGAGCACATTCAGCCTAGTGCTGCCATGCATTTTTGCACATTTTGTATTACAACTCTCTTCTTGGACTCATACATAACCCTTTGGATTAAGGGGGGGGATGTTGGACACCTAATCCTCAATGGGTTAGTGTGGAAGCCGAATGGACAAAGGAGTCCAAGAGACCTTGGGATGTGAAACCCAACGGTCACAACAATGTACTATAAATGTATATCAGTTGTTAATAAAAATGTACTCTCCTGTTTATCATTCATATTCTATTGTTGCCATGTGTGTGTTTAACATGTAACAACCTAGGTAAGCCTATTATTCGGGCGAAAATTTCATCCTAGGAGATTTTCGTCTCACTGACTCATTTGTGTTTCTAAACATGGATGGTCGGCAAATTTTTTCCCTCCAACCTCACCCCAAAGCTAGGGTGGAATTCTTCGTCAAAGTTTTAGGTGAGTCCTCGTGTTCTAGTCGAGTTTTATGTAAATATGATTTGGGAATAATTAAAGCTAATTGGCAAAATTATTTTATTACAGATCACTTGGTCTACTAGATCATATTGTGTCACAGAATTGGGTGTGTAATTTGAGGGTATATATCGAACGAGTGTTCACCCTTTAACGGTTGAAAATGTAAAAATATTATGTAAAAAATATTTTAGTGCATGATCCCTCATACTTAGACACCATGCCTAAAATATTAGAGGGTAGAAAAAATATTTAATCCCATCAAGTGTCAATTAATTAATTTTTCTGGCAAAAGATTAAAATCCTAAGCCAGAAAATTAATTAATTAGAGTCAATTAAATGTCTCGAGATATTAAATTCTCCAAGTGGAAAATTTCGTGGGTCTCAAACGAATTAATTTTTGGAGGTCCCCCACCAAGGGAATATTGGAAATTTCAAGAAAAATTGGACCCCTGGACCTTGGTGGTTAAGTCAAAGTCAACTTTTTGAGAAAATTAGCTCAAAATAATTAATTTTGAGCTAATAAAAAATGGATTAAATGAGGAATTCGAAAATTCCTCAAAAAATAATTATTTCAACGGCAGAGATTAAAAGTTGATAAAGGATTTATCGACGGCTGAGATTATTTTGACGAGGATCAAACCAACTAGCTGTTATTTTTCCACTTGGAGGATTTATTTATATATATAGAGTCATTTGCATGTCAAAGAATCAAATGTTTGGCTAAGAAAATTCTTCAGCAAAACTGATGTAACGCTATTGTCCCGTTGGGAACATTTTTTGAGTCATAATAAAGACTTTGGGGTACAGTTCATGATGTTTATTGTCTACTGATTTGTGGTACGTGCTAGGTATGGTATTATGAATATAATTTATGTTAATAAAAATAGATAATAAATAATAATCATAATAATATGTAATTAAATAAAAATTAAGTTAAACAAAGAGGCATGTCTGTACATGTCTCTACAGACATGCATGTTCGTGAAAGAGTACTTACCTGGCTATATATACAGGACCCTCATTCCCAATTGTATCATCATTCTTATTCATACATATAATATATATATTCTTGTATCTCAATAGAGATCTACATATTCCAAGTCTTTTGGAGTATTTAACATGAAGAACGAACCTTGTTCACTTCATTTGGTATCAGAGCCACGTTGGCTAATCGCCAGGCCTTTGGCCATCAACCCTTCGTCCCGTGTCGTTGGAATTTAGGCTTTTAGCCAAAAGAAGCTTTTGGAGGTTCTCCAGAGTTAACGTCAAGCCATTGGCCATTTAAAAAATCCAAATTTAAAGAAAAAAAATCACAAAGTTAAAAATATATTGATAGCAAATATATATATATATATATATATATATATATATATATATAATATATAAAAAATTCAAAAAAATAAAAATAAAATAAAAAAGCTTACCTAGTCGGCACACGAAACATCGTTAGGTTGTCTGCTATACATAGCGGCCGACACACCAACTGGCCTTGACGTCTACTGCTTATGTTTATGTTCTATCTACACTTTACTATCATGCGAATGTGATTGCTAATCTGAATATTGATATTGGGCTAATACGAAAAATTGAAGTAAATTGCGCTAAGCATAGAACATACCAAAATTTAACAATGTTCCTACTGAATGATATCTTTGGATTCTTCATGAAACTTCGTTATTCTTTAAAGAGGGTAAATGTTTGAAGTTGGTAATTAGGGTATCGATTTTGAACCTCCTTAGAAGACGTTTTATCTTATCATAAGCATCTCAAGACTCCATTGCCCAAAGGACTGGGCACTAGTAAAAGGATTTTGGTGATAAAACTCCTCTTTCTCCATATTCTCCTCAATTTCGGTCCCCTAAAGGTAGGGCAAAAATCTAGGGCTTGCAGCGAAATTTTAGGGAGGTGATTTCTTAGGAATCTGAGTGTCCAAACATCAAACTCAAGGTCTAGGCTACCTATTGATCCAGGTGGCTATTGGTGGCCACCTGCCAAGTCCACTTGGACCCCCACCATTGTTTCTTTCAGCTTTTCAGTTTCCTTAATTGTAGCACAGTTTACTATTTTTAGCAGTTTTTTGGGTCTTGAATTTCCAGAGCCGTTTTGAAGCCCTAAACGACGTTTTTTGGGAAAACTAGGACCAACGTGGGTCCATTAACCGATGTTGCTCTTCTGAAAGTTGTAGTTCTCAGATAGATATTTCTAACGAGATATCGTGCGCATCAAACGGAGATCATATGCCAAAGTTAAGACCCGGGAAGTTGATGTACCAATTTACCCAAACGAGGCCCAAAGTTTGGCGTCTAGGGTTAGGTTTTTGGATGTTTAGGGTTTTCCACTGTTTCTCAACAATAAATAGGCCTTCGAGCCTCATTGTAACATAGTTCAGAGGCATGTAGCCGCCACATCTCTTCTCAGAGATAAGCTACCATCACCCTAGCTCGTTTATTTCCATTGTTGTTTGTAAGCATATTTCAGTGTTTTACATTAATGAAATGAAGTATTATTTTCGTTGCATCTCTGTGTTTATGGTTATCTATGTAATTTGTTATATTCTTGTTTAAATCCGGATCACTAGTATCAGAGCGGTCTGCTTTTTCTCTGTCTTTCTTTGCATGTCCCCAACGAGGTTGGATATAAGGAGTTAGGGCTTGAACTGGTCGAACCTTTGCAAGACCAGCCTCGCAAATCTCGACGGCCTCCCATGGCGGATGAAAAGAAAGACGACGGGACAGGAGATCCTAGCAAAATCTTGCTCAAAGAAGCCCTCGAGTGACAAAGGAACGTGATGATGGACAGTTTTGCCCATATCCTTCAGCGGCTACCCAGGGGCGATGCATCGGCTTCCAACAGCTACTCTAGAAACGCCACATTGTTTAAGGTACAAGTTAATTTTGAAATCCCCATATTCGAGGGTCAGATAGATGCAAATGCCATCGATAAATGGTTAAATTTGCTAGAGGGTTATTTTTCTGTTCATGATTTTTCCAGTCGAGAAAAGATTATTTTTGCTCTTCTCAAAGCAACCCCCCACGTCAAGGACTGGTGGGAAACCTACTGCGAGCAAAAGGATGAAAGTACAGGCTCACTATTTTCAGCCGCACCCACTTGGGATTCATTCCGGGATGCCATCAAGGAGCAGTACTACCCTATCGGAAGCTATGAGGATCAATACATAAAGTGGACAACACTGCGACAGGGGAGGGACCAAGACGTGCCGAAGTTTACCAATATTTTCCATACCCTTCGCACAAAGTTGGGTATCAAGGATTTGGAGCAGCATTTGGTACTCAAATACCGCGGCTGCCTGCACAAGTACATCCAGGAAGAAATAGAATTCCTGAACATCCCCTCACTCGGCACGGCATACCGATATGCCGTCAAGGAAGAGCAAAAGTTTAAACAAAAGAAACGAGACTTTGGATCTGCGAATCCGAAGCAAGGGAAAGGTGCCCCCAAACTGTAGAACAAAGGACAAATCCAAGATGGGGTGGCCCAAGACAACCCGCCAAAGCTGCAAGCAAAGAACAACGCTGTGAAGCCGAAAAAGGACACGGGAAAGTGGTGTGAGTTCCATAAGAGCTCCGCTCACAACACAAGTGAGTGTCAGGCCAAGCAGTCACTAGTGGGCGAGCTAAAGGTTTCAGAATCAGATGCATGTTCCGACTCTGAGTCAGAACCCAACAAGGGGAATGACAAAGGGAAGCAGATTATCAATGCGGAGCCCAACGCCATCGTTGCCACCACAAAGATACAAAAGGAGAAACCCGAAGATCCAGAGGAGGAGGAGCGTCTCTTCCACTCCCTGATGTGGGTAAAGGGCTCCCTGCTACAGTTCATTGTCAATAGCGGGAGCCAAAAGAACCTCATTTCGATAGAGGTCGTGAAGCAGTCGGGCTTACCGACCACAGCACATCCACAACCGTACACCATCGGGTGGCTTCACCAAGGGCGGGATCTTGGCGTGAGCCAGCATTGTCGCCTTTCATACAACATCAAGCCCTTCACGGATGAGGTATTGTGACACATTGCTCCCCTTGAAGTTTTTGATGTATTATTAGGACAACCATACTTGTGGAAGCGACATGATGTGTATGAATCAAGGCCCCGTGCTGTTATTGTTACTTTGGGAAATAAGTTGTATAGGATACCAGAGGTAGCACCGCCTACCACCATCTCTTTGGTTACTACAAAACAATGCAGTAAGCTCATTTCCAAAACGGGAAATTTGTTTTCCTGATGATACGCCCTCAAGGAAAGAAGAAGACAGTGGCCACGTCCTCCAGACAGGGCCCCTTCGCACGACAACTACAGATGGACAAGGCCATGGAGGAGTACGAGGGCATCTTCACCTCCCCCGCAGGGGTTCCTCTGCACTGTCAGGTCAAGCACTCCATCGATCTGACCCTAGGTGTGCCGCTGCCCAATGGACCAATCTATCGGCACTCCATTCTAGAGAACGATGAAATCAAGAGGCAAATTCAAGAGCTTCTACAAAAAGATCACATCCGTCCGAGTTCATCGCCCTGTGGGACCCCGATCGTGTTGGTACAGAAGAAGGATGGGACTTGGAGACTCTGTATTGACTATCGGGTGCTGAACAAGATCACTGTCTGTAATAGGTACCCAATCCCACAGATTGATGACCTCTTGGACCAACTGAAGGGGGCAAAATATTTCAGCAAGATTGATTTGAAGTCAGGATATCACCAGGTACCAATCGAACCCTCCGATGTGTGGAAGACTGCCTTCAAAGCCAAGGAGGGCCTTTTTGAATGGTTGGTTATGCCTTTCGATTGACGAATGCTCCTGCAACCTTCATGAGGCTAATGGATGACATATTGCAGCCATTCACCAACTCATTTGTAGTGGTATACTTGGAGGACATCTTGATCTTCAACCAGAGTTGGGAAGAGCACCTCCACCACATCCGATAGGTTCTCCAAACACTACGGCAACACAATTTATGTGCCAATTTGGAGAAATACACTTTTGACATGACCCAGGTTCAGTATTTGGGATACATTATTGATGAACAGGGGGTGCATGTGGATCCAGCCAAAATCCAAGTCATTCGGGATTAGCCATCTCCAACCACTCTGACAGAGCTCCGCAGCTTTCTAGGTCTTTCCAACTTCTACCGCAGGTTCGTGTTGGGATTTTCTCATATCACTTAGCCCTTGAGTCAAGTCACCAAGGGAGGAGCGAAAGCAAAATTCTTTTGGTCTGAATCTCAACAGAAGGCATTCATAGAGTTGAAAGATCGCCTTTGCACGGCACCAGTGCTCGCATTACCAAACTTGCAACAACCAATTGAGGTCGAGACAGATGCCTCTGACTATGCTATTGGGGCAGTCCTTATTCAACACGGGCATCTAGTGGCATATCACAGTGAAACACTTTCAGACACAGTCCGGAGTATCCCACTTATGACAAAGAGGTGTATTCCATTGTGCATGCCTGCCGACAATGGAAGCATTACATTTTGGGGAAGGAAACGGTCATCCACACAGACCACCGATCCCTGCAGTTCATGCAGACCCAAGGGAAATTGCAGAATGATCGCCATCAGAAGTGGTCCACATACCTGCAACAGTTCCATTTGAATATCAAGTATAAGAAGGGCAGCACCAATAATGTTGTAGATTGCCTCAGCCGACCACTGATCATGGCGTTAACCACCGTGCTCAACTCTTATGGGCACGAGACTTCTGATTGGCCACTTTTCTACAAAAGCGTCCTAGAATTCGGCCACACATACCAAACACTCTTGGAGGATCAGCGTGTTCCAGATTTTCACCTCCAAGATTCCCTGTTATGCCACCTGGGTCACCTTTGTGTTCCTTCAAGCGAGCGTGCCAAGATGATTTGGGAAGCACACTACAGTCGGGCTGTTGGGCATTTCGGGGTCGAGAAAACAGTGGCAGTACTGCAGAAGTATTTCTATTGGCCGAATCTTCGACAGGATGTCAGGAAGTACATCAGATCATGCACTGCCTGCGCCATTGCCAAACCGACCATCAAGAAGCAAGGCCTCTATACCCCGCTGCCTACCCCTAGTCGACCTTGGGAATCCATCTCCATGGATTACATGTCAGGCCTTCCTTCCACTAAGCATGGAAACGACTGTGTTTTTGTGGTCGTCGACAGGTTCTCGAAGATGGCCATTATGGCGGCCTGCAAGAAGAATATCACAGCAAAAGCCACTGCTAAACTCTTCTTTGAACGAGTGTGGGTACACTTTGGGATCCCACAGTCTATCATCTCAGATCGGGACAACAGGTTCCTCAGTACATTTTGGTCCAGTCTCTGGTCGATGCTGGACACCAAACTCACTAAGTCCACAGCCTTCCATCCTCAAACTGATGGCCAGACAGAGGTTGTCAACAGGATGATCGTACACATTTTGCGCATGTACAACTCAAAGCATCCACGCACATGGGACGAGAGCCTCCCCTATGTTCAGCATAGCTACAACCGGGCTCTTCACAGCTCGATTGGCCACAACCTTTTTCAGGTGGGCTTGGGATTCCAGCCACTATGTCCCATTGATGTGGCCATGCCATTTGCAGCTACTCACGCAGATTCGGCTCATGTCCAGTCCGAAACAGATAAGGCAACCAGCTTCATTGAGCACATCCAACATATTCGCCAGCAGGTCCATGACATTCTAGAGAAATCAAATGCCAAGTACAAGCAACGACATGATCAACATCGGGTGCCACACAAGTTTCAAGTGGGCGACAAAGTCTGGTTGCATTTGCAAAAGGAACGCCTTATCAGAGCCTATCGGAAACTCAGACCACTCTGATATGGTCCTTACACCATTACCAAGGTTGTGGTAGACAATTCATTTGAGCTTAGCATTCCCCCATTCCATGGCCTGCACCCAATGTTCAATGTGGACCGCCTTTGGCCATACTTTCCACCATTACTAGACACATCCAACATTGCAGAACAGCTCACACCCACAGAGTTAAATCTAGATTGCATGGAACAAGCTGCAACTGATCGGATCATGGACACACAGATCAAGCACACTCGCCAACAAAATATCCAACTGTATCGAGTTGTCAAAGTAGGCCAACTCCTTCACCAGGGCAAGTGGCTCACCAGGGACCAAGTTCAGCAGAAGTTTCCTCATCTCATGGAGGAGCTCAACACAATGGGGACCATTGCTTCCTAAGGGGGGAGGAATGATCCAAGTAGATATTGGTGGCCACCTGCCAAGTCCACTTGGACCCCCACCATTGTTTCTTTCAGCTTTTCAGTTTCCTTAATTGTAGCACAGTTTACTACTTTTAGCAGTTTTCCGGGTCTTGAACTTCCGGAGCTGTTTTGAGGCCCTAAACGACATTTTTTTGGGAAAACTAGGAGCAACATGGGTCCATGCCCATGTTGCTCTTTCCAAAGTTGTAGTTCTCGGATAGATCTTTCTAACGAGATATTATGCGCGTCAAATGGAGATCATATGCCAAAGATATGACCCCGGGAAGTTGATGTACCAATTTACCCAAACGGGACCCACAGTTTGGCGTTTCATCTTCTAGGGTTAGGTTTTTGGATGTTTAGGGTTTTCACTGTTTCTCAACAATAAATAGGCCTTCGAGCCTCATTGTAACACAATTCAGAGGCATGTAGCCACCACATCTCTTCTCAGAGATAAGCTACCATCGCCCTAGCTGGTTTATTTCCATTGTTGTTTGTAAGCATATTCCAGTATTTTACATTAATGAAATGAAGTATTATTTCCGTTGCATCTCTGTGTTTATGGTTATCTCTGTAATTTGTTGTATTCCTGTTTAAATCCAGATCACCTATGCTCCAAGTTTGGTGGGCATCTGCCCAAGTTTCATCCATAAAATCTCTTGCCCTAGGCGCTACTCCAATAGGGAAAACCTAATTCTCTCTCTCACCTTGGGGACTCCTTTGAGGGTTGTATGAGCATAGTATTTGTTGGAATAAATCATAACAAACCCTTTCTCCTCCCTTACCTTGACCTAGTGAGTACCTTGGAAGTATTTCTTCCCATGTTTATTCATAAAACGTTAGGTCTAGCACAAGTATTTCCCAAGTCTCTCAAAAGGAGCAAAGGGCCTTTTAGAAGTGTTAAAATATCACAAAGAGCTTCCTTGAGAGATCCTACCTCATCACCTAGAGTCTTGACCTTAGGAATACCTATTATCATCATCATATCTAAAACCCTAAGTCTTGATCTCCTCTTAGGCCTTTCTTGGAGAGCGTTTAGCTTCCTTAAAGCATTTAGCCATTGTTGTGTCTCTCCATGAATGGGATTTGTGGAATCACGTTATACCTAAATCATTTATCTATTCATCTAAGTGATTCCGTTCCTACCAAGACTCCTCCCATCATTTAACGTTCGTAAAGAGCAGGGGACTTTGACTGAGGTGACAGTGGGTCATTGTCCCATTGTTGTCACTTAGTCTAGTAGTTTTCCCTTCCTTAGGGCCCTGCTAGATTGTGTGGTAACAGTAACAATCCAAGTTGAAGAAAAGGGAACAAGTGTTGATCTAGATAATATCACAATTCAGAAGGATTCCAATCCAATTGAAGTGAAAACATACTCGGATCAACCAACAAACGCTGGTGCATGAAGGAAATCATATACCTAAAGTAAATCAAGCAATCACCACAAGCATGATAAGGGAAAATCAGGTCATAAGAACTCCTTATCAACATCCAGACCATAAAAGCAGACATCTCAAACAATGAGCATATCAATAACACTCAAGATAGAAACAACTAAGTTATCTTCCAAAGAACACTGATACCAATATCATCAAGTTTCATGATAACAATTAATCTTGGGAAGCCTATATGTGCAAGGTTCCATAGGAAATCAAATTAGGATGGTTAGATCATGTTATAGTTCGACAATTATGTTCAATGCTTAGAAGTTTGTGTCATCTAGTGTTATCAACCTTGACAACATTAAAAAAAACAAGAATTAGGAGAAGTTATTATAAATGAAAGTAAAAGACATAAATCCTTCTCACCAATATGCTTTGTGGACAAAGCATTTCTAAAAGGGAAGGCAATGTTATGAATATAAATATATCAAATAATATAATTAAATAATAATTTATTTATTTTTTTACCATGGTGAATCAAGAACTCATTGGAATAATTTGGGCGATGCCCAAGATCAAACCTAGCGGCTACCACTATAACACCAAGACTATATCCAATAGCTCGTAAGCTAGATATACCAAGAATTTATGACTTAGCAAGGGCCGAGACTCCACGAGGGTGGGGTAGCCTACTCCTTGAACCTTATCACAATGGGCCAAAGATGTCCCCTCATGGAATTTGAAACCTGGTGGAGAGGATAACATTCCATTGTGCCAACCACTTGGTCGCCCCAGGAGGAGGTCACCCCACAAGGAGACCATAATTTAATAATAATAATTAGTATAATGAAAGGACATAACTATTCATGAAAAGGCATCCGGCCTAGGTATATATATGGGGTCGTCATTGTATTCCATCATATCATTTTCTCATAGATTATCAATATATATTTATTTATCTTAAATGGATACTTTTATATTCTAAGTATTTTGGTTATTCTATTCGTATGCTAGTTTTGGTTGTCATGGACACAATAGAGCATTGATATAGCAAACTATCTTGGGGAGGATATTGTGATTGGAAGAATTTTCTATTGGATGATAGTTGTGATTCTATGGTGATTTTGTGAAAATTTATTGTAAGTACCTTCTTCCAATTTGTAGTTGTTGTAGAATTATGATTTCACTGAAATTTTCACCATATGTGTTGAATATTTTATGGCTCTAACATCTCCTATTGCAAAATTATCATCTAGCCGCAAGGACAGATTTAGTAATCCTAACCTTAAGGATACTCCCCTTGTGCCAGAGAACCAGCCTAAAGGGAGAGAGGGAGCTACTGCAATGACAATGGATAACCCTTCCTAGTTCCCTCTAAGATTGCACTCATTATTAGGGCTTTATAACTTAAGTACAATTTTGGGTGGCAACATAACTATTAAATTAATTTTCATGTTTGTATATGGGAGTATGACATCTGTGTTTAAATTTTAGAGTACACAAGAAGAAACCCACAAATAAGTCATCCTACAAAAGCCAGGTAATCTACCTGAATGTAATGCTCACCAAAACCATCACGCTCTGCTTTTCCCATGTCCCCATATGTAATAAATGTCAGCTCATTTGAACCAGCTGCTGGAGGTGTAAAAAAATTGGTTGCAGTACTCCATCCGACTTCATCACTGTTAAACAAGTAAAACCAAATGACTAAAGTTGGTAACTTGCCACTGACATCATCCTTCTAGTAGTGGATATTATTATTCCTAAGCCATCGCCAAAATTCTATACTTCAGCAAGCAAAGAAGAGATAGTTCATTCAAATAGAATTTACTTTAAAATGGTTGTCAACACCAGGGGAAAACTAATTTCTTGAGAGTAACCTGCCATATTTGTATGGATAGGATTTTGAAGGCAAAAGACCATCCAGCAATGCAGTATGGATGAACCCTGGAGTATGCCAGCCAAAATTGACTGCTGGATTGACAAATGAACCTGTTAAAACAAGCATTATCCATTATCAGAAGCACTATTCACCAAAATATTTTTGCTAAAATACAAGGAGTTCACTGTTTTAGAGGTTGTGAACAAATGCTCTAAGGGAAATCATTGTAGGCACATGAATTATGATAATACAGTTTGCAGGCTTCCTTGAATATCTCACATACTCAGTCAAATCTCAACATCATAATACCTACCACACAAATCATTTGGAGTAAACGTTGCTACAGCCGACAATGCCAGCTTTCCATCTCCATAGTGTACATATTGAGGCTTGCCATCACCACTGATCCAAGTCAATCTCATCTGCATGAGAATGGACTAGTCAAGAATCAGAACTAAAATTGGAAACATTAAGGAGTTAAATTTGCAATTCAGAATATTATAGGATGAATTAGAAAGAAAATAAGAAGATAGTCACGGAATTTTACATTGCACTAATTTTCCTGTTAAAATAGTGCATAATAGCCTAGTATGGAATAAAAATGGAAGAGTAAAACTATGAAAAAAAATTCTTCTAATCAACCATAAAATGTTACAATCTACTATAGTGAATATTCTATCCCATCAAGAAAAAACAGCCATTCCGTGTTTTCAATTCCTTTACCTAACTTAAGAATTCCATGAACAGATGGATGTTAGCATACAACCAATTCACGGACCGCTCAGGAATCTATTTAATTTGCATTTGTTCAAATTTTTTAAACAAATATTAGCTGTTTTTTGGCCAACTCACAGCAGTGAGTGACCTTGAATTCCAAGGCCATACATGAAAATGGTACTCCATGCGATTTGTAAAACTAATGTCAATTATATGTTGAATAAAATGTTGCTCGTGTTTCCTTTCATTGCAAAAGAAAATGCTACTACTTAAACATGCAGGGACAACTGAAACCATAATCTCAACTATTTTCATCCCTACAATCAAAATAAGAGTAAATTTTCTAAAATCAATAAGCCATTCTTTCTCAGCAAAAATATGATAAACATAGACCTTTTTGACATTTAATTTTACGTCTGCATTTGTAACAATTTCAGTTTTTTCCCAATCTGACAATTTGTGTATAGGACTAAGTAGCTCCTTTTCTTTAGAGTCGGATCATGCAAAAAATAACATATTCTTTGGTGTGCTCAATATTTGTACTTCACCTAATCTTTATAATCACACTACATCTAGATCTGCAATTTCCATTTCAAAACCAGTATCATAGCAATTTACAAAAATTTGTTGTTCTAGCTAGTTTGAGTCAACATCTTGAAGGTGCTAACCATAGTTTTTAAAACTGGAAGCAGGTTTTGAACCATAACCTGGATTCGAACGGGATTGAACCAGATTTGAAAAAAATAGATAAAATAATTATTTTTAATGAAAAAAATATTTTTAAGATTTCAAACCACGATTCCAGACCATTAAAGACAAAATATACAATGTTTGTTCATCTGTATACCATTTAAGGGTGAATATACCAAAATGGCACCAAATGAAATACATATCAATAACAAAATACATAATCAACAAGGCTCTAAATGGTCTCTAGAGTCCAAAAACAATGCTACAAGCTATTGAGCCTCTAGCCTACTACAAATCACTAATCAACATGATCACTCATCAAACTCACCATTGATTAACCACTACCAGAAATGAGACCGTCAACAAGAGCTACGTAAACATCATCTAGCTCAAAGTCTTCAAACTTGCATTCCTCAACCTTATAATATGGGAAAAGATTTAAAATCTTAACATGCCTAACCGGTGATTTTGGTTTGAGTGAAGAATTCATCTCCTCAACCTTCTAATATGGTGGAAAAAGCTTACATGTCTAACCAATTATTTAGGTTTGAGTGAAGTGTACATTTTTGTTAAGGCCATGACAGAGGAGTTCAATAATCAATACCAAAAACATCAAAGGAGTTCAACAATCAACACCACCAACATCAAGGTGCACAAAGGGCTTCATGCTTTTGATTAAATGCCAATCTCATACCCTCATACATGATAGAATTCAATGAAAATGTTGCAATCCTATGAATCCTAAAATCCTAAAAGCTATTGAATCCACTGAATTTGGAGTGGGATATGAAATTCTACTTTCAACATATAAGTACAATAAGGTTGGAACCACTTTTAAACATCCTGAAACAATTAATGGTAATATTAAAATTTCAATAAAAACCATTTACTTTAAGAATTTAACACTACCATTCATTGCTAACATTGTTAGAGTTGAGTTAGTTTTTTAGTTTAGGTTTAGGGTTTAGGAGGGAGAGGGCTTGTTTTATAGCCACGGGGGGTTGTTTGGGAGGAAACAGCTCCTATTTCCCTCCAAAACCACCTAAAAAACTGCCACCATGGATCCTAGACTCCCCCCACACATGTGAGATCTAACCGGCCCAATTTGGAGCAAAATTCACTAGTTTGGGCCAGTTGGTACCAGTTTGGTGCGTAACCAGTTGATTTGGTACCTAACTAATAACAACTAGCTCCAAATTGTATTGTTCTCCCAGGTCATTGGTTGAAGGTTGTTGATCGGCTGGTTTGATCAGTTATCAGTTCAAACCGGTTGGTTTTTAAAACTCTGGTGCTAATTGTTACACTTCATATGACATGAGGTTTCACTAGTGATTTTCATCACAATGGATGGGTTTGCGGCATGGTACATATGGAGTTTTAACATATGGGTTTTATGAGATGCTATCATGGAGGAGACTCATTTTCTCATTGATGGATTGTTGTGATCATAGCTCATCTATTGATTTTCATCATGTTGCATGATTGAATAATGGATCATCCTCTTGGCATATGTTCTAATGGTTATGGAGCATGTTACCTCATCACGGTGATGCATGTTCATTTAAAGGGTTCTACACATTTGTTAATGTAGGATGTGTTAGTATTCTACCCAGTGTGTTGGTCAATAATTGTCATTGATGAAATATAAGCTCTCTTGATGGAAATTGATGGATGTTGCACTATTGGAGGATTATGATTGATGGCATCCCTAATGACATATATTATCGTGTGACTTTAATCTTTTTATATTAAACCAAAGCTAAATTGGGCCTTGAATAATAATCCATTGTTGGAGTAATAAACTTTGGAAACCTTTTAACCAAAGTTCACAAATGAAAATATAACAACGCATATAATAAAACCCTATCGGAGAAATATCATATCAGTGTTTTTATTGTGTGTCACCACTCAAATCCTCCGATCACCGATATGCGATTTCATATAACCTTTGATTTGCTCTGGTTTATGATATGCGGACTCGACTTGATTTAAGTAAACAATTCAATTGTCCCTACCTCTCTGCCTCGCACTCACTGCCCCTTGTTGTTGATCACTGATTCAATCTTTGCTTAGCAACCCCGCTCTAGCAAAATGAATGACTGATCACTCTGGTGTGTTCTCCAACTGACCCTCAAGCCTCCTCTTATACTTTTCTCGTTGGTTCATCAACGGCCGAGATTAAATCTCTAATCAATGGCTAAGATTAGATTTGGCTTGATCCATGACTTTTGGACCCTTCTAACCCAGTTTTATATTAATACCCATTAATATTTTATTTTTCCTAAGTTTAGACTTAGGAACCCCATTAGAAATATTAATTATTTTAATATCTCCCAAATCGGGTACAATCTGTCCAAACCATTTCTGGGTCTTGGAGATCTCATATGCCTTAGCCTCTCCACTAGTTTTCATGACTAGAGCACATCCGATGCTACCCCAAATCAACAAAAAGGTGGTGGAAGCTACAAGTTTTTGTGCCCACATGGTTTTCATGGAAGAAAACCATATAGTGGTTCATATACCCGTGTAAGGATGTATCTTTGTGGGGTGTTGGAAAGTCATGACAAAAAGGGTGCCGCAGGAATACAAATTTGCCCAAACGTTTCAACTGAACAAAGAAGAAAATACATCCAAATAGAGGAGGTTGTACAACAAAAAAACAAGAAACAGAAAACTCAGTTTGAATCAAATGCAACCTATAGATTTGGTAGCTCATCTCCTCATGGTACTTCTACAACCTTTGGAAGTAGAACAATAGGGGATTTCCTTAATGTTGTTGGGAGGGATGATGTGGATGGAAAGATGGTTCGATTCCTTTGTGCATGCGGTGTACCATTCAATGTGCTTCGCTCTCCCTATTGGAAATTGGAATGATATGGTCAAGGTCATTAATGAAGCCCCAAAAGGATACAAGGGCCCCAAATATGAGAAAGCTAGAACAAAGTTATTAGAAACACAAAAAGGAAAGGTTCAAAGAGCTTTGACACGTCTTACAAATGAGTGCGTGGATTGTGGGGTATCCATTGTATCAGATCGGTGAACAAATATTGGAAACCAACATTTGATAAATGTTCTTGGTGTTTCTGCTAGTGTTGCAGTATTTATTACATGTCATGACTACTTCTCCGTTAATGCAACTTCCCAAAACCTTGCAGATCTCCTATTGCAATCAATCAAAGATGTTGGTCCTAATAATGTGGTTCAAGTAATCACTGATAATGCAGCAAATTGTAAGGTAGCAGGAAAAATTATTTAGCATACTCATCCACACATCTTTTGCTCTGGGTGCTTGGTGCACACATTGAACCTTTTGATGCATGATATTGTGAAGCATAAAGAATGTGGATGGATTAATGAGCTTTACAAGAGAGGGAAGCAACTCATTAAATTTATCACAGGGCATACAAGGGTAAACTACTTTTATGGCACTTACTCCAAGTTGCAGTTGCTTAAACTTGCAAAAACAAGATTTGCAAGTTATTACCTCACCTTTAGGCGACTAGTGAAGGTGAGACAAGCTTTAACTAATATGGTGACCTCTGAATCATGGGAGGAAATTAACATTGATAGAGATGGTGCTAATGTAGCCAAGGACACTATTCTTGACATGTTATTTTGGTCACAGATTAAATATGTTTTGCAATTCACCAAACCAATTTATTACATGATCAAGTTTGCAGATTCAGATCGGCCAATAATTGGGGAGGTGTATGAGCAAATGGATAGCATGTTGGGGCAGATTAAAGACATTGTTGAGCTTAGAGATATCACCTTGTACAGTTATATTCGTGCAAATGTGGAAAAACGATGGGATTTGCTAAATGTTCCATTGCATGCCTTAGCATATGTTCTGACACCTAAATAGTATCATCTATCATGGCTTTCAACACCAACACCTCAGGGGGAGCAGAAGAAAACCACACCTAGATCCAAAGGTTTTATCTAGTTATATGAGAGAGCATTGGATAAATTAGTCCCTGGTGAGGAGGAGGTTGCCATTGTACGGAAACAGTTGAGCAACTATACACTTAGCACCATTCCATTTGGGAGCATGCATGCAATTAGAGATCGAGAGAATTTTTCTTTTCTTGAGTGGTGGAACATGCATGGAGGTGCTACTTCACTTCTACAGACTTTGGCATTGTGGGTGCTATCACAACTTACAAGTGGTAAACACTTCTTCTGCAAAGAGGTGTTGGAGCTCTTATTCTTTCATCCACAATGTTAAAAGGAACAGGTTAAGTTTAGACTGGGCAGAGACCTTGGTTTATGTTCACTACAACTTGCGATTGTTGTCCCATTACTGTGATGATGCAAAGACTAATAAAGACCTTAAGGTTTGGAACAGAAATCCAGAGGAACCCAATTTAGAGGATGGAGTGTTGCGATTAGAGAAATTAGAGGATGTGATGCCTTCAAGTTGAGAGAAACCTCTAGCTACAAATCTTGCTTTATACTTATCTATACTTCCATCAGCTGCATGCTTGATCTCATAAATCCACTTGGAACTAACCACAGATTTGTCTTCAGGCCTAGGTACGATCTCCCAGACTCCATTCTTCATTATAGATTGATACTCTTCATTCATGGCATCCTTCCATTCTCGATGTTCTACAGCCTCTTCAAAGGTGGATGGTTCTGCTTCTATTAATTTTGCCATACCCAGAATATTTCTTGGGTCTCTTACTTTCTCTAAATGATCCTTGCGCTGCCCCATGACCTTCTACATCAAGTAGTGTGGATTTCAACCAATTAGGTCTTTTCCTTGTTTCTAGAATGACCACGGGTTGAACAAGTTCACTAGGCCCTTCTTCTTCATGGTGTGATTCTTCTCCTTCCTTGTCAACTTCCTCCTCAAATATCGAAAGTTCTTCATCATTAGAATCTATAGAAAGTTCTTTTGACTTCTTGAATGCTATACTCTCATCAAATATGACATCACGACTAACTTCAATGTAATGTTCATCTTTCATATAGATTGTATAAGCTTTCGATGAGTTACTATACCCAACAAATATATCTTTCATACCAAAAGGATCCAGCTTCTTTCTTTTGTCCTTTGGTATATGAATATACACAGGACACCCAAAGATCCAGAGATGATCTATAGACTACTTCTTTCCAGTGAACACTTCTTCAGGAGTCTCGTTATCTATGTTGATTTGGGGTAGCATCGAATGTGATCTAGCCACGAAATTTGGTGGAGAGGTTGGGGCACATGAGATCTCCAATACCCAGAAAAAGATTGGGCAGATTCTAAACAGATCAGGAGATATTAAAATAATTAATATTTTTAATGGAGTCCCTAAGTCTAAACTTAGGGAAAATAAAATATTAATGTGTATTAATATGAATCTATGTTAGAATGGTCCAAAAGGCGTGAATCAAGCCAAATCTAATCTTAGCCATTGATTAGGGACTTAATCTCGGTCGTTGAGATGTCAATAGGAAAAGTATAAGAGGAGGCTTGAGGGTCACTTGGAGAATACACCAGAGTGATCAGTCATTCTATTCTCTAGAGCGGGGTTTTCCAAGAGAGATAGAATCAATGATCGGAGAGCAGTTGAGGGGCATTGAGTACAGAGAGGCAGAGATAGTGCCGGGAGAGCAGCAAAGCAGCCAGAGAGAGTGACGCAGGAGCATCCAGTGCTCACGCAGGGCCACGCAGAGGCAGCTAAGTGTTGCGCAGAGCACCAGAGAGGCTAGCATAGCTAACGCAGAGGCTCAGAGAGATGACGCAGGGCCTCCTGGGGCTAACGCAGGGCCAGCGCTAGGCTAGGAGAGGCTAACACAGTCTAGATTAGGCTAATGCTGGGTGTCTGGGGCAGATTGGTGCTGAGTAGCAGCCGGAAGGATTATCCGGGGTTTCAGCCAGGAGATTTGTCAGAAACTGAGAGGTGTTACTGCCAAGGAAATTCTCTGTTGGGTAGGCCAGTTTCGGCACCCAGAATGTACTTTGATATTGCTTAATAAGAAAACCCTCAGAAAGTTGCACTGGTTTTCCCACATTGGGTTTTTCCGAGGACATTAGTCCAAAAATAATGGTGTCATGTGGTGTGTTTGTTTTTGTTCCTTTTAGTTGTTGATCTGTAATATGTTGAGCATGCACTAGTGTTTATTTTCAGTACTTACATCGTAAATAAGTTGTTAAGGAAAATAACAAGTAGGTAGAAATAAATCAGATAAAGTGCATGGAGGGTTTCTAACTAAGTAAACTTAGAAACTTCAACATGGTATCAGAGTGTGATTGCAAATCACAGGAGGACTAAAAGACATCAGCCGAGCGGAGCAATAGCCGTAGAAAACAATTGTCCCAAGATGACAGAAGTTGTTTCTAGCAACGCAAAAGCCAAGGAGTGTGATGCAAAGCCAGCCAGGGCCACGCAGAGGAAGCCGCGAGCAGCGCAGAGCCCCAGAAAGGCCATCGTTGCTGACGAAGAGGGCCAGAGGGCTAACGTAGGGCATCCCAGGGCTGACATAGATCCATCTAGGGTGACGCAGAGCCAGCGTGAGGCAGAGAGGGGTTGACGCAGTTCATAGAGAGGCAGTTGTTGGGGTTTAGAAGGCTGCAGGAATATTACAGAGTGGAGCTAGTGAGGTACTGTAGTCAAAACAGTACCTGACAGAGTAGGGCCAGAGGACTTGTTACCGAGGGTTTCTAGTCGAGGGACCTAGATCAGCAGTGCAGTTGCACAAGACGATCAGAGTAGGGGGCATCTTGACAAGCGGCAGAAGGATTTCCAGGAGGGAAATCAGGACTCAGAGGGAGTCCAGAAGAGAACTTCTAGACGGGAAGTAGAGACTCAGAGGAGTCAAACAGAGAACTTCCAAGAGGGAAGTAGAGGAGCACCATGGCACTACGCAGGGTAAGAGACCAGGATGAACTGGACGAAGCATCGAACTTCGCAGTCTGGAAGGCCAGAATCTTATCAGTGCTTGACAGGAATCGTGTCAAGAACATCACCTTGAAGGTAATAGTTGTCCCAGTCGACCCCAAGGATAATGACAGGTACGAGGAGGCAATGGCGAGGGCCAAATGCATTATCCTTGACGGAGTCAAGGATCATGTGGTACCACATATAGCCGAGAAGGAAAAGGCATTTGAGATGTGGGAGGCTCTCAAGAAGTTGTACCAGCATACTTCTATGCAGAGAAGAATGTTGCTTGAGAATCAAATCAGGTCGTATCAGATGAAGAAGGGTCAACCGATTGACACCTTCCTCGGAGGACTAAATGAGATCCAAGACCAGTTGACTGCTATAGGAGCGACACCGGATCAGGAGCTTATGGTGAGGGCAACCCTAAATGTTATCTTAGAAGATTGGGAAGTATTTGTCCAGAGTATCCTGGGCAAAGGGACTCTCCCACCTTGGGACGAGATGTGGGCATCTCTTCGCCAAGAAGAGATCAGACGGCAGTCGAAGACAGGTAGCAGTAGCAAAGGGTTCAAGGTCAAGCAAGAGGAGGAGGATGTTGCCCTAGCATTTGAGGGAAAGCAGGAGAAGCGGAAGAAGAAAGATCTCTCCAAGATAAAGTGCTTCCACTGTGGGGAGCTAGGTCATTATGCGACCCAGTGTCCGATGAAGAAGAGTAAGGGAGAGTCTTCCGAGACTAAGGCAGCGCCAGCACGGGCAAAAAGGAAGTTTTGACAGACGATGACTATGCCATGAGCGCACACACGCCACTTGAGTGGAAGTGGGGAGACATCAAGCTGTAGTCAGATGGACTACAGGCGATGAGGGGCAGGATCCTCGAGGTACCCAGCCTCTTGGATTAGACCTTGCTACGGGAGACGAGGAGTAGCAGGACTGGCTGAGTGGGTAGAGACGAATGCGGATGGAGCGGCAGAGAGCTACAGTGCAAGAGTCTCGAGACAGCACAGAGCTAGCAGGCTGCAGCAGTGCGAAAGAAACAGGAGTGTTGCACCAGTGCAGGAAGTCACAGAGAGGTGTGCAATAGTGCGAGATGCAGGGAGTTGTTGCAGCAGCGCAGAGGTCAGAGAGGGAGCACTTGTCAGCGGCAGAGGGAGCTTCAGCATCAATGGGTGTCTCTAGCCCAACAGGGAGGTTAGTTGGGAGATCAGTTACTTACTTCTCTGTAACTGAGTTGCAGTGCAGCAGTGAGGCAGCACGATGAGAGGAGGTGCAGTGCAGATGCAGTGCTTGGAGAAAGGACCAGCAGGAGCATGGGTGTAGAGGAAGTTGTCGTACAGATGCAGCAGTGGCAGTGGTAGAACCATGGGCAGCAGTACAGGAGGCAGCAGTGCAGAGGATGTTGGGCAGGAAGGCCTAGCATCAGCACAGGTACCGGTGCTAGATGATCAGAGTAATACTCAGTGAGGAGTATTGCTAGAGCACAGTGCTCGCTAAGAGGGAGTGTTGATTTGGGGTAGCATCGGATGTGCTCTAGCCACGAAATTTGGTGGAGAGTTTGGGGCACATGAGATCTCCAATACCTAGAAAGGGTTTGGGCAAATTCTAAATAGATCACGAGATATTAAAATAATTAACATTTTTAATGGAATCCCTAAGTCTAAACTTAGGGAAAATAAAATATTAATGTGTATTAATATGAATCTGTGTTAGAATGGTCCAAAAAACATGGATCAAGCCAGATCTAATCTTAGTCGTTGATTAGGGACTTAATCTCGGTCGTTGAGATGTCAACAAGAAAACTATAAGAGAAGGCTTGAGGGTCACTTGGAGAATACACCAGAGTGATCAGTCATTCTATTCTCTGGAA
This sequence comes from Pinus tabuliformis, assembly GCA_031772625.1. Lineage (NCBI taxonomy): Eukaryota > Viridiplantae > Streptophyta > Pinopsida > Pinales > Pinaceae > Pinus > Pinus tabuliformis. The sequence goes on along the minus strand of CM062813.1, from coordinate 1,158,795,181 downwards.
AGGGGTTTGCTAAGAGAGATAGAATCAGTGATCGGAGAGCAGCTGAGGGGCATTGAATACAGAGAGACAGAGAGGCAGAGATAGTGCCGGGAGAGCAGCAAAGCAGCTAGAGAGAGTGACACAGGAGCATCCAGTGCTCACACAGGGCCACGCAGAGGCAGCTAAGTGTTGCGCAGAGCACCAGAGAGGCCAGCGTAGCTAACGTAGAGGCTCAGAGAGTTGACGCAAGGCCTCCTGGGGCTGACGCAGGCCAAGATAGGTTGACGCAGGGCCAACGCTGGGCTAGGAGAGGTTGACGCAGGGCCAGATTGAGCTGACGCTAGGGTTTCTAGGGCAGATTGGTGCTGAGTAGCTGCCGGAAGGATTATCCCGGGTTTCAGCGAGGAGATTCGTCAGAAACAGAGGTGTTAATGCCAAGGAAATTCTCTGTTGGGTAGGCCAGTTTCGGCACCCAGATTGTACTCGAATATTGCTTAATAAGAAAACCCTCAAATAGTTGCACCGGTTTTCCCACATTGGGTTTTCCGGGGACATTAATCCAAAAATAATGGTGTCATGTGGTGTGTTTGTTCTTGTTTCTTTTAGTTGTTGATCTGTAATATGTTGAGCATGCACTAGTGTTTATTTTTAGTATTTACATTGTAAATAACTGGTTAAAGAAAATAACAAGTAGGTAGGAATAAATCAGATAAAGTGCATGGAGGGTTTCTAACTAAGTAAACTCAGAAACTTCAACAATCTAGAGATATGTGAGGACATCGATTATGAATGTAAACCGTTGTCTTTGTTGCCTCTCCCCACAGAAACTTAGGTAGATCTTGATCGTCTAACATTGCTTTTACACTTTCTTCAATAGATCTATTCTTTCTTTCTATGACTCCATTTTGTTCGAGATTGTATGGGACTATCAGCTCCCTCTTAATACTAGACTCCTTACAGAATGTTATAATCTCTTTGGATGTATATTCTCTTCCATTATCATATCTTAGTATCTTGATTCTTCTTTCTATAAGATTCTCCACTTCAGCCTTGAATTCTTTAAAATTTTGTAAATACTTCATCCTTAGTTTTCATTAAGTAAACCCAGGTCTTTCTTGAATGATCATCTATGAATGTGACATAGTATAGATGGCCTCCAAGTGATTTTGGAGTCATATGGCCACACACATCAGAGTGAATGAGATCCAAGGTTTCTTTCGCCTGCGAAGCACTGCGTCCAAATGGTCTCTTGGTATTCTTGCCCAAAGCACATGCCTTGCAGACACCTTCATGATCTTCCTTTAGATTCGGGATTCCATCTACTATGGAACTTAAAGTTGGAAGTATTTTGAAATGTAGATGACCAAACCTTCGATGCCAAAGTTCACATGGACTAATCTCAGTGTGAACTAGGGCTTGGTTTACAGGAGATATTAATTTGTAGAGCATTCCTTCTCGGATACCAATAACTTTAGCTTGATCTAAGCTTGAGTCTTTTCCCTAAACAACTACTTTGCCATCAATGAAGGCTACTCTATCTCCTTTCTCTTCTAAACTTGAAATAGAAAGTAATTTTTTGTGCAAACCTGGAACAAATAGAATGTTGTTGAGGTGGATGTTGCTTCCATCTTCGAGTTTTATGGAAGTTGATCCAATGCCCTTCACAGGATAGCTTTTGTTGTCTCCAAGTTCCACAGAGTAAGCAGATTTTCCTTTTGATAAGGTCTTCAATCGGTTGGAGTGGCCAGTCATGTGCCTTGATGCACCACTATCAATTACCCAGATGTCTTCATCTTGGAATGTACTAGAGAGAGCCGAGAAGAGACATTCATCCCTTTCATTGATTGATGCTTTCTTTGAAGAGAATAAGAAACTCCATGCTTCCTTGATACCTTTCTTGAGTTGGATTGCAATTTTGTTGATGACCTTCTTTATTGTAGAGGAGATCTTCATGATGCCCTTAGAGAACCAAAGCTCTAAAGCCATGTTGAGAATTCAACACGGCAATGAATATGTTAATTCTCTTAACTTGATAATTGTTTGTGTTATCTTTTACTTATTAGCTTTGTTCGCTATTATTCCAATGTACAATACATCAAATAGCTACTAAAATAGTAAGAACAGTGACACAGTATATAGGTTGCAAGCCAGGGCCAAAACCCCTCTTGAGGGGAAAACCCGCGAATCTCTTCTTTGCTTAGACCTTTCAATTGACGAATACCATGACCTATAGACTCAGACAAATACCCTTCAAGATCAAGTCTACCACGGCCTCCTGCTGCAATATCTTCGACCTCCCAGTAGATTCAAAATTTTGCTCCCCAGCAACTGCTGCAATTGCTATTGCTTCTCTAGGAGACTTCGATCTCCCTCTAATAGCCTTCCTCTTCACTTTGCTTGCCTTGCCTTGAGTCTTAGGACTACTACGATGCCCTAAGAGACCTTCACTTACCTTCCCTTCTCTTCTGCTTCCAAAATCGAACCACAAGAGATCCCAACGCAGAAACCCCAACTTTGATCTTACCAAGAGAGATAGATATGGCCAAAAAACACTTTGACTTCCTCTTCTTCGCACTTCCTTCTTCGACTTCTTCTTCTTCTACTTCTTTGCATAAGAGATGAGTGAGTGAGTGAGTGATCCAAGTGGACAAGTTCCTTTATATATAGGCTTCTTCAAGGGTAGATGTGGTTCTTCATGTAGGCCAACTTGACAGGGCATTACGCCAACTTGGTCTTGGAGGTATTTTGACACTTTAAAGACAAAATAATTTTTTCTTTACAATTTACAATGTGCCCATAGGGTCTTCAATATATGACAATGACTCTGATACCACCCTAGAAGCACTCAATGGGTGCTTGACCTATAAAATAAATGAACTTGAGCATGAAACCCATGCTCCAATAACAATAATACCTTCTTTTCATTTTATATTTACAAGAATACATTTCACACTTATGAAGACCGAACCTAGTTACACATTTTTCAACAAAAAACTCCCTGGAGTGAAACCCTTTGAGGAGAATCATAGGCTTACCTAGGTGTTGTTACATGGCTTAATAGTCATACTAGAATCTTTTTTACAATAAAAAACAGAATTTGGAATTACAATGATGATAATGACTGAAAAATTTTATTCTACTGACAAGTATTCTTCTTCTTGGAACAGTTGACATATGTGTGGTCAACACTCCCTAATGTTTAATTGTATATCGGTTATTTCATATTTTTTTTGTCCCAGGAGACTAATTTTTCGATTATATTTGACTCAGGAATTACCAACAGGTTTGCAATTTAGGGTTGATATAATTTTTATTTTCAGTGGGAGAGATAGAAATAGTAACATCCTTTCTTGCTAAAGTTCCCTTAATTCTAAATAGCATTGAAGCATAGTTAAATGGACTTTCTGGAAATTTTCCTTCCATAATTTTTTCTTTTGTTGAACTTGTGATTGTGGTTTTTTTTAGTTACCTTAAACTTTAAAAGTAATCCACTTTTAACTTTGATAATAATTTTTTTCTCTTAAATAAAATCGTTGAAACTTCTAATACCCTTGCTTTTAGAAAAGGTGGCTTATAAAAATAGTTTTTATAAGTTTTATAGAAATAGTCACTTTTTTTTAAATTATAATACCTTATTGTTGAGAAAACTAGGGCAAACAGAATTAGGGCTTCTTTTCACTGTTTTCTCTTATTACATTGACAATTCTAGTGATATTAAATCAATCCATCATCATTATTATTATGTTGTGTTTATCATCAAGACAATGCCAGTAAAGAAGATCACAATGCAAACAAGAACCCCAGAAATAGGCTCCACGCCAAGGCAAAACCCCTCCACAAGAGGAAAACCCAGAAACTTCTCTTCTTATAGAAATTCAAGGAAGACTTCCAAGACCTTCAATCAAGACAACTCACCAAACAAAGAGAGCACCTCCTTTTCCTCGCTACCCTTCTCCTCTTTCTCGCTCTGAATTTTGGCTCAGACTTCTTAACAATGTGAATTGCTTGAGTGTATCAAAAGGAGGTCGAATACCTCTTCTTTATATGGTCCCTTGGTGGGGTGCAACTGTCTCTTGTGGGGCCGACTTGGTGGGTTGGCCGACCCATCACTTGGTAGCTTTTAGATCTCTTTACATACAAAAATAATTGATTTTACATCAATTCAAGAGCCCTCCAAGGGACTTTATATCATGACCTTGACAAAACCCTAAAGCACACAATGGGTGCTTGACCTATGATAAAATAACCAATGTGCAAGAAACCCATCCTCGAATAAATAATTTTCTTTTGCAAAAATACAATTTTCTTTTCTTTTTCTTTTGACAAGTACATTGATTACATCAAGTCATGGTACATACACAATTATGAAGACCGAAGCTAGTTAACATTTTCAATACTTATAACCTTCCTTAAACAATTTTTCAATAAACCTTCTTTTTGTTCCTTATAATCTTTATTATACCCTTTTATAAATACTCTTATATATATATATATATATATTAACGTTTTCTTTAACTTTAGTAATCCTTCCTCTCTTTTTCTCTTTTAATCTCTTTGTATGATATTTCAACGCCCTTTCTTTTGATTAAACATATATATATAATCACCTCACCTTTTAATTCATGTTAATATCCATTTTCTTAATATAATTTTTATTTATTAATCCACTGGTCAGTACCAACAACACAAGCGATGCATTTGAATAGACAGCAACTGTGGATTGTATGGATGCGTCAAGTCATATGACCGCCCGACGTACATCAAAGATGTATAATGTAGTGGCCTACAATGGAGAGCAGGAAAGTACAAGTGGTGGTCGGCAGTGGAACGATGGTGATTTACAGAGTTATGGATGTTGGTGGATCTTGTTGCAGCTGCGAAGCAGTGGTTTGGCATTGGCATGCAATAGTGGGCTTGTGGAGGTGGTTGCAAGTGTAGCAATGGTGGCGGAAGGTGTTGGTGGACACAAGGAAGTGACCAAGGTTGGGTCAAGGGGGCAGTTACGGCGACCCGTCGGCGGCCTATCGGGAAGCGGCGGTGGCTAAAAAGACAACAGCAGGAGGATTTTTAATATTATTTTACGTTGTTTTTTTTTTTTTGGTGATATTCTCACTTAGCAATATTGCTATGGGAAATATCATTTTTTGGCTAGTTTTTAATTACTTCGCATTAGCACTTAGGAAGAGTCGGTTTAGAGACCCCACATGTATTTTTGATCAAATGTGAGCCCAAACATTAGAGGATGGAGGAGAAAACTGAGCCACTAGTGATACGTGGGGGCCACTCATAGAGAATTGCGGCCCACAAGGGAGACACTCTCTCATTGGAGCGAAGTTGGTGGGGGAAAGTCGAGTTGGGCCATGTTCTCGCACAAAGTGTCTAGGCACCACGACAACGCTCAGAGTAAGGGTTGTCACTCTTACCCTTACCCTGTGTAGACTCTCTCCTAGACAAGTCAAGGGGGGTAGTCCCTAGGGTGAATGAATGAGGGTAGCCTGTAGAACACATGCTCTAGGAGACTTAAGAATGAACAACTTGTAGAATATAGAACAAGTCCTAATTAACTGAGATGGACAGATCAAACAATTAATACAAATAAGACACAACCACAAGATAGAAATGATTTTAGACCAGTGCCTTAATATTCAATTAACCATAACCCGGATGCAGGTGTCACTGCAGAACATTTATGAGGATTTACTCCTCACCGGCAGTTGTCCCTGCGCTTGGCTCGCGGACGCAGATCCCACAATCCCACAGCATTCGATATGAATTCGCCAGGGTACAGAATAATGGTCACGCATTTGGTATTGAATGCGCGCTCGGCTCGAGAGACTGCGCGGCGATTTATCCATGGACTGGTCTCTGGTTTATGCAATTGCCCTCCTCGGCTCTTTCTACCTCCGCCCGCTATTCTTCCCGCACCCCTGCTTCGTTCAGGCTGCTTGGAAGCTCATCTGGTTTCTAATTCTGGCCTGGTCCGCCTGCGCTCGGCCTTCCCCCTTTGGTTCTGCCAATTTCCCTTCCCTGGTCTCTTTGTTAATTTAGATATGGTTCGTCGTCGTGGAGTCTCTCGCCGTGGAGGCATCACTGGCAATCGAGGCCGTGCCTCTCAATCTACTCCCCAGAACATTGTCCCTCTCGCTTCTGCCTCCCCGTCCTCTCCGCCTTCTGGTCATGCCAGGCCTCTCCCGCACAATTCCTTTCAAACAACCTGCTTCAAATTCCATAGCAGCCTCAATAAGCCCGTTATGTCAGCCAGTATCACTATAATCCTTGCTGAGGAGGAAGATAAGCCCAGCAGCTCGGCCCACACCACCACGTCTCAGTCTCAGGATGACAGTGTTCTTCAGGGGGAGGTGGCTGGGGTCGTGTTCAACGGTGACAACATGCAGGAAGAAGGCAATGTGCCTGAAGCTCCTCAGCCTCCGGCAGACTCTACTCAGCGCAATGTGCTTGCAGGCGAGCCGGAACATCCTCCAGGCAGCATTTTGAATTTGGTGATTCCTCCAGATGGTGGTGTCACGGGAGATGCAGATAATGCGGTCGTCATATGGATTGGCTCTCCTAGCCAGGTGGATAAGGATGCTCTCGACTCTCCTAAGCATGTTTAATGAATTTGGTTCAATGCCTACTGATGGCATTCTCGCCTCTAATCTGTTTCTTTTTATGTTATGCGTCTCTAGTTATTGTCAACTCTGTTCTTGCTTCAGTTCTTGTTTTTGTAGCGGTGCGAGTCAATATAGTCTTATGAACAGTAACAAGTCATGGCTCAGCAAGCCTTGTTTTTGCTTTAATTTTGTAAATGGCGGATATGACAGAATGTTTATCAGCAACGCCATAGTCGGTGATAGTACTGTAGTGTTAAACACAGAACTGGTTTTCTTTCTTGTCTGTCAGGGACTTATAAATCATGTTTTAAGGTCTCTCAATCCTGGAAGGGCGGTTAAAAGGATCTGTATGTATCAGAATCTCTGGTTGAGGGCTGGCTTCAACCCCCCTCTGAGGTCTTGACCTCTTTGTACATATTTTTTCTTTTTTAATAGAAATAGTCTTTACGCAGAAAAAAAAATAAAAAATAAAAAAAATAAAAATAAAAATAAATAAATAAATAAATAAAATATATATATATATATATATATATATAAATAAATAAATATTCAATTAACCATAAACTACATGAGAACAAGTTATTCGGAGCAATTTATAAATGTGATGAAAGTGACGATCATAAACGATTAAATGTAAATGCCAAAAACTTTATCATGCAGTATATTCTAAATACCGTGAAGAATTAGCTGCTAAGCAATGATTCTAAATGATTTTCTTCAATAACCCACATCTAGAATTTATCTTTCTCCTATAGTCAATTTTTAGATATGATTCTAAAACATTAATCGCACTTGACAATAGAGAAATCACTACCACAATATTTAAAATTTTACACTTAACATACAAAAAGACACCAAGGAACTTTAGATTAGAATTTAATTATCCCTTAGGTAAATTTTTAATGTGCAAAGCTTGTGAAGCAAATTTAATGTGGCAAATGTTTAATTAAATTTTTTAATGTGACCAAAGATAAAAATCAAAAGACCTTAATTAAATTTAAATTTTTAAGCCACATAAATATTTAATTTTTTAAATGTGAAAGCTTAGATCTTCTTTTTGTTAAGAAATTTACTGCATAACATAAATAATTACTGAGAGGAATAAATATAAAAATAGCCAGCAACAACCATAAACACATAAACACAAATGTTTATCTGGGAAAAACCCAACCTGATAAGATCTTATTAGCATTGGCCAAAACCCTGGCCAATCCGACCAAATGAGCCTTCACCGCTCACCTCGGTCTTGCATTACAATGAAGTCCTTCCAGCCTTTTATAAGCTCCATTACATATAATACCATGGGCAGAATACTATGGGTGCACAATACCATGTGCCCCAAAACCATCACTATTTAATCTGGTCAACTTTGACTCTATCCTAAGTCAAGTTTACCTAACAATTCTCCCCTTAAACTTGACTTGGGGTTCCTTGACTAACTCTAGCCAAACCTGCTAAGTGAGACAATCCCACTCACTCTAGCTCTTACCCCCCTTAGAGTTTTTACCCGGGGTATTGTTAATTCGACATCCCCCCTATCACCTAGGTCTAACCCAGACTTTACCGGTGATCACCGAGGGGTACACATGCCTTACCAGGTCTTACAGTAGTATGCCCATTTACATGCAATAAATTTGACTTCATTAATTTTTATTTTTTTTTGTATTACTGCTGCGATTCTGATCCATCCTCTCTCAATTTGATGTGCTCAAAAACTTCTATCAAACCGCTCCAACTTCGAGCCCTCGTAGATTCCAGCACCAGTAAATAGCACAAATGCACTGTGATCCCTGACCGGTACTATCTTCCGCACATTCTCCTTGAGGTTCTTCTGCGTAAGATTGTTCCACCATTATTTTCAGACCCAGATCTGTAAAAGAAAGGCTGCATTGATCTCATCAGGAACTATAAACCCCTGGCATCAAAGAATCCCTTTGAAGCCAATATCTGGCTCCGATACCAATTGTTAAGAAATTTACTGCATAACATAAATAATTACTGAGAGGAATAAATATAAAAATAGCCAGCAACAACCATAAACACATAAACACAAATGTTTATCTGGGAAAACCCCAAATCCGGGGAAAAACCCAACCTGATAAGATCTTATTAGCATTGGCCAAAACCCTGGCCAATCCAACCAAGTGAGCCTTCACCGCTCACCTCGGTCTTGCATTATAATGAAGTCCTTCCAGCCTTTTATAAGCTCCATTACATATAATACCACGGGCAGAATACTATGGGTGCACAATACCATGTGCCCCAAAACCATCACTATTTAATCTGGTCAACTTTGACTCTATCCTAAGTCAAGTTTACCTAACACTTTTGATTTACTTCATTCGCAATTTCAGAGTCACAAAAATGAAAAAAATGAAAAAAAATAGTTTTTTAAATGTTTTTTTAAACAAAAATCAAAATAAAAATAAAAATCAAAACACAAATCTAAGTCAAAGTATAAAAAAATGTAGAACAAAAATAAAATCAAAACCAAAAATAAGACAAATCGAAAAATCGAATTTATGAAACCCAACCCTAACCCAAAAATTAAAACATAAAGTAAACAAAAGAAATCGAATGTGTATGCAGGCAGACGGGAAGGAGAAGACGACGATGGCAATGAGTGCAAGTCGACAAGGAGAGGGAGTTGCGATGCAGAAGAAAAGGGCACGCGGAAGAGCAGCAGGTCTCCGAGAACACAAAAGGAGAAGCAAGGGGACGCGGGCAGTGGTGAAGGAAGGAGAAAAACGAGCAGCGAGGGAAAAGAGAGGCAGGGATAAACGCGAGGGCTTGCAGGTTCAATGGAGGAGAAAACGCAGAAGGATGTGCAGAGGAGAGGAATGACTGGGCAACGTAGGGAGATGGAGAAGAGGATGAGGAAGTCGCGGAGAAGGGTTTGCAGAATTGTGATTTTGATTTCAGGGTAGTGAGGAACGCAGCAGTGAGGAGAACAAGGTTGCGGTTAAGAAGGGAGATGGCATAGGATGGAGGAATAGAAAAAAAAATCGAAATTTGGCAGCAGACAAAGAAAAACCCCAGGTAGCAAAGAAAAGAGAGGCTTCCAAGTAGCCAATGCTAGCCTCAAGTGTAGGAATTTACAGGGTAAGTTCCTCAGACAGAACACCAAGGGACACCGCTCACAAACAGATCACAAATCAATACACCAGTACTTTTGACGTGGTTAAAACCCTCAAAGAGGGAAACAGTCCACGGCCTAAGCCAACACGGCCACTTCAGGCAATTTATTAATAAAAGAATGAAAATTTACATAAGCTTCTCTCATGGACGGTTAACCTACAAATGACCCTCCATGCTCTTTAAATAGAGATCATGGACCAATCGGATGTTAAGCCACGGATCAAGTGTCGATAATACCGAGGAGAGAATGAACCGTCGGATCACTACATATCGTGACCGTCGAATTGTAAGTTACAAAACGTACATAGTAAAGAAACACACTTTACCTAACTCTATACTAGACCAAGTTATACTTAACTATTTCCTATGTGTCGGAATATCCTAACATCCCCCCTTAAGAACAACTTGGGATAGCATTGAAGGATTTACAAATATGACACAGTAGGAGAAGGAAGGAGGCACTAGAGCCTATCCCCCCTTAGTGACAACTTCCTGAACTCCAACCATAAATCGAAGTTTAGTGAACTTCGCCTTTGTGAGAGCCTTTGTAAAGATATCTGCAACTTGATCATCTGTTGAACAATATTGCACTTCAAGAACATGGTCATGAATGAGCTTTCTAATGAAGTGCATGTGTAGTTCAATGTGTTTGCTGCGCTGATGTTGGACTGGATCTTTGCATAGTTGAATGGCACTTTGATTATCACACCAAAGTGTAGTCGAATGTTGCTGCTGAAAGCCAAACTCTGACAGGATCTGACGAAGCCACAAGGCTTCCTTACTAGCTTCTACGGCACCACGATACTTTGCTTCTTCTGAAGAAAGAGAAATGGCACCTTGTTTCTTGCAAGCCCATGTAATAGGTCCTGAACCAAGAGTGAACACATAACCTGCAGTAGACTTCCAATCATCAGGGTCACCAGCCCAATCGAAATCAGTGAAACCAACCAATAGAGGAGATGTTTCGGCACTGTAATGAATCCCAAATTGAACTGTACCTCGAACATAACGAAGTATTCTTTTAGCTGCTTTCCAATGACTTTCACGTGGGTTTTGCATAAACCGAGCAACAAGGCCAACACCAAAGGAAAGGTCAGGACGAGTATGGGTTAGATACAAAAGTTTTCCTACAAGTTGACGGTATAAGGTAGCATCAACTTCAGGAGATGTACAAGTGACTGAAAGTTTGACTCCAGACTGAAAGGGAGAAGGGGCTGGCTTACAGTCTTCCATGTGAAAATGGCGTAGAATATCACAGGCATACTTGGACTGGGAAAGGGAAATGCCTTCCTTGGATTGCAATACTTGAAGACCAAGAAAATAATGTAAGTGTCCTAAGTCTGTCATTTCAAACTTCCTTTTAAGGCTAGACTTCACATGGTTTATAAGGTTGGGATCACTACCAGTCAGGATAAGATCATTAACATAAAGAACAAGAATGATAAGAGACTTGCCCACTTTCTTGGTGTAGACACTATTGTCGGAATGACACCTAGAAAAGCCATTTTCTAAAAGAAAGTTATCCATTTTGGCATACCAAGCTCGAGGAGCTTGTTTGAGACCATAAAGGGATTTCTTAAGCCGACATACAAGGCTGGAGTCTGTTTGTATAAAACCAATAGGTTGTTCCATATAGATTTCTTCATGCAAGTCCCCATGCAAGAAGGCGGATTTAACATCCATCTGATGGACTTCCCATTTGAAAGAAGCAACAAGGGAAAGAACAAGGCGAATAGAGTTCATTTTAGCAACAGGGGAGAAGGTTTCAGTATAGTCAATGCCTTCAACTTGTGAAAAACCCTTAGCAACAAGACGAGCTTTATGTTTATCTACTTTCCCATCTGGTCCATACTTGGTTCTGTAAACCCATTTGCATCTAACAAGTTTTCGTCCCTTTGGTAGAGGAACAAGATCCCATGTATCATTTGCCAATAATGAATTATATTCTTCATTCATAGCTGCTTCCCAATCTGGATGGCCTGAATCTTCTGCAAAGGTGTCAGGATCATAATTCAATGAAGCTTGAGCCAGTAAAGAAGAGGCTCTATCAAACTGAGAACGTGTACGTCGCTGATCTGTAGGATCACCGGCAAGATCACCTGTTGCATCCCGAGTAGCACGGACCCATTTTGGAAGCTGAGGAGCTGAAGGAGGATCATGAGAAGGTGGGGGAGGATTTTCATCCTCGCTTTCATCATCTGAAGAAGAAATATTTTCAAAAGTAGAAGAGATAGGGAGAGGTGGCACATCCGCCGAACTAGGCTCGCTGGCCGATATATTTTCAGCAAACTTTACATCTCTTCTAATGATAAAATTTTTGGACTTAAGTGGAATAAGTCTATATCCTTTGACATCTTCAGAATATCCAACAAAAATACATTTTTCACTCTTAGGTTCTAAAGCTTTATGTTTCTCATCTGGAATATGGGCCCATGCTTCACTTCCAAAAACACGAAAGTGACTCACATCTGGTTTAATTGAGCTCCATGCTTCTTCTGGAGTGATATTCTTTAAAACCTTAGTAGGAGTGGGATTTATTATGTAATTTGCACAGTTAATTGCTTCTGCCCAATAATTAAGACTAAGTCCTTTAGATTGAAGCATACAATTAGCCATTTCCTTTAAGGTGCAATTCTTCCTTTCAGCTACACCATTTTGTTGTGGAGTATATGGAACAGTATGTTGCATTTGAATTCCATGCTCAGTGCAAAAGTTGATGAAGTTGTTTTTAACATATTCTCCGCCATTATCAGATCTTAGCTTAAGAATTTGATGTCCAGATTGTTTTTCAACAAAGGCCTTAAAGGCCAAGAACATGTTAAATACTTCACTCTTGAGTTTTAAGAAGTATACCCAAGTGCGTCTGGAGAAATCATCAATGAAAGTTAAGAAATACTTGTAGCCAGAGAAGGAAACAACTGGAAGTGGACCACATAAATCACTATGCACAAGCTGTAAAGGGGCTGAGGTGTGCCAAGAGGCACGTTTTTCAAAACTGTCCCGATGATGTTTTCCGAGTACACATCCGGAACAAACACCATCTCTGCAAGATACCATTGGAAGACCTGTCACCATATTTTCTTTACATAGATTCTGAAAAGAGCGATAGTTTAAGTGACCAAATCGCTCATGCCAAAGTTTGCTCAATTCATCATTATGAGCAACAAATACTGAGGGAAGATTTGATGACCCAAAGTTGTGAAACTTATACAACCTTGTAGAATCATCAGCAATGCCAGTAGCTAAAATCTGTCTAGGATCTCTTAGGTCCTTAATTACAACATCGTGAGGTGAAAATTCAACGATTTTACCTTCACCTAAATGAGTTATCTGATATACAGATAGAAGGTTGCAGGATAAGGTTGGAACACATAATACATCATTAAACTGACAATTGTCTAGATGAACAGTTCCAGTCCCTACAACACTAAGAGATCTATCATCACCAACATATATATTTTTGGTGTTACAATCATTTAAAGAAGAAAACATGGCTTTGTTTTTGGCCATGTGATAAGAAGCTCCAGAATCAATGAGCCACTCATGAGAATGAGAAGAAGAGGATACATTTAGTGCATAGCCAGAGTAAGATGCTTGACAACAACATGCAGAAAGTGCCATTCCTGAAGATGAAGTTGAAGTTGAAGAGTGCTCCAAATGGATGTTTGCTTCTTCATTGCTGCTTCCAAGGCTTCCATCTTCTTAAAGCATTTGGATTCTAAGTGGCCATCTCGATTACAAAAGTTGTAATGTCTATCGGTCTTCTTCCCTTTTCTTTATTTGTCTTATCATTTTGTTGAAATGATTTTTCATTTCGAGGCTGAAATTGCTTAGGACCCTTGTTTGGTTTAGGACCATTCTTTTTAGGATACAACTTCTTAGCATTCTTTGGATTTGGTTACTGCTGGGCGGCTAACGCTTTCTTAGAAGAGTTTCCAAGATTAAGAAGACCAAGGTGTAAGAGTTTTTCTTGTTCTCTTATTAAAGAATCACAAAAAGAATCAAAGGAAGGGGACTTGTAGTCTTGTCCTTGAGAAATAAAGGCTTCTCTTGTAGAATGGAAGGTGGAAACAAACACAGAGTAGGTTGGTCCCAACTTAGTAAGAATGGAATAGATAAGGTTACTATCATCTTTCTTAACCTTAACACCTTCCAAGAGAAGTCTAAGGGTCTTGAACTTGGACAAAAAATCTTCAATGCAAGAAAACTTATTGGGGTCCAATGTAAGCAACTCATTTTCAAGTTGATGGGCTCTAAGTTCATTTTTAATTCCAAAGACTTTAGTAATCTGTTTCATTGCTTCATCAGGAGCATCAAGTTCTGCAATATGGAATCTAAGATCTGGAGAAATAGACATCCCTATCAACCCACGTGCTTGATCTTGCCTATTTTCCCATTTAGCTGCCTTCTCTTCGTCTTTCGGTTTGGTTTCTTGGCCTGTGGCTATTCTGTAGAGACCTTTACTTCTAAGTAAATCCACAATGTAGGACCACCATTGGAAGTAGTTGGTGTTGTCAAGAATAACTTGACATGGACTTTCCATTTTAACTGAAACTGAAGCTATAGATGCTGAAACTAAGTGTTCCAATGGAAAGATCTCGAAAAATTAGGTTGTTTCAAAAAAAACAGTTCTGAAAACGGATTCCAGATGAAGAAGTTATGGCTTTTTGAAAAAAAATTGATGAAGTCGCCGACGAAGTGCGGGAATGTGCGGAAATGAAAAATCCGCCCCCACAAAAAGGAGATTTGAACTCAAGACCTCTACTCTCATAAATTAGCTTTGAACCAAATGAGCTATACAAAAAGTTTTAGAGAGAGAGAGAGGGGGGGTTGAAGCTTTGGGTTGCGTGCTTGCTTTGAGAAAGCTCTTTTTCCCTACAAAACAATAAAAACAAAACCCAACACGGACATACAAAAAAAAACGAACCTTGCGGCTCGAAGTTAGCTTTAGCCGAAAACTAAATATTTTCCTCAATGTTTCTGATTTTCCGAGATCACACTAAGGCGCAGCGGAAAAGAGCATACGCATGAGAAAAATCCTTCCTTTCTGTTTCTGATTTGCCCAGATCACACAGAGTCGCAGGGCAAAAAGCATACGCAGAAATGAAAGGTATAGATCCGGTAATAAAAAAAACTAAATAAACCGAAACCGAAATAAATAGAGAAAAAATAACTGTAAACTGCAAATAAACACTGTATACCTCCAGATCTTAAAAATGACGCAGCTAGGGCTACTGGAAATCTTTTCACGTGAAACGAAAGGGGTTCCTCACTGGAACAGATGCTCCCAACACAACAGAGCAATCCTCTCGGCCCGAAAGCAGTCAGAAACAATAGATCTAAGAAACAGTAGTCGGATGCAGTTCTACCGGCTTCAAATTTGGATCACCAACGGACGCGGCCCTCAAATAGCTCTGATACCATGTAGGAATTTACAGGGTAAGTTTCTCAGACAGAACACCAAAGGACACTGCTCACAAACAGATCACAGATCAATACACCAGTACTTTTGACGTGGTTAAAACCCTCAAAGAGGGAAACAGTCCATGGCCTAAGCCAACACGGCCACTTCAGGCAATTTATTAATAAAAGAATGAAAATTTACATAAGCTTCTCTCATGGACGGTTAACCTACAAATGACCCTCCATGCTCTTTAAATAGAGATCATGGACCAATCGGGTGTTAAGGCACGGATCAAGTGTCGGTAATACCGAGGAGAGAATGAACCCTCGGATTACTACATATCGTAACCGTCGGATTGTAAGTTACAAAATGTACAAGTAAAGAAACACACTTTACCTAACTCTATACTAGACCAAGTTATACTTAACTATTTCCTATGTGCCGGAATATCCTAACATCAAGAACCCCAAAATAAACCCAGAAAAATCGAATTTCACACCAATATATCCTCAGCTTCAATTCTTTTTAATCACTTATAAAATTTCCAGATTTAAAATTTTAAAACCCTTGGACTGCAAAAGAAATTGAATAATATCCCTGCAGAATGATATTGAGGCCAGATCTCCCCGGATGCGGGTGACAAGACGGACGGGACGCGTGTATAAGGAGGGACACATGCAGGCCATGTGCTGCCTCAAGGATCAGGCATGCGGGCTGATATATCGATGGCCGCCAAGGAATAAAAGAATGAGAGTTCTGCAGAAGCAATTCAATGCTC
Source organism: Pinus tabuliformis (assembly GCA_031772625.1). Classification (NCBI taxonomy): domain Eukaryota; kingdom Viridiplantae; phylum Streptophyta; class Pinopsida; order Pinales; family Pinaceae; genus Pinus; species Pinus tabuliformis. Next base: position 1,158,779,271 of record CM062813.1, on the reverse strand, counting down.
TGTCAAGCTCACTGGTTCGAATAGAGCAAGCAGTAATGGCGGACGGGATTCGAGGTGGCGATGGGGAGGTTAAAAGAGGTGGTGGGTCGACTCTCCATGCGCTGGTTCACGCTCAGTTCATGGTTCTCGGTGTTCAGGCTCTTGCCTGGTTTTTGTCTCTTCAAGCAATTGCTCTTGCTGTCAAAGTCGTTTCCCCGACTGTTGGGGGCAGTCTTAAGGCTGAACGGTTTCTCTATTTCGCGGTGCTCCATACCCCTGGTGTTTCTGCAAACATGGTAAGGCCTCGACAGCGATTGCTCAGCCGTCGAGGTTCTGCCCGGGGTGGGTCTTCGCGTCCTCCAGTTGAAGCATCCCAACCCCACTGCTGCCATTGCCATTGTCATCGAATCTCTGAGGCCAACCCCCTTCAAACTAGCCAATTTCTGGACTCAAGCGCCCCTGATTCTGACCCGGCTCCCATGCCTGCCTTCGGTTCTGCCATTTTCAACTTTAGCAGCTCACTGAATAAACCCCGAATCAGTGCCCATGTATCGGTTCTCTTCCTCGAAGACTCTCCGGATGGTGGCGATGTTCAATTCAGTAAGGGGAAGCAACCTGGTGGCAGCTCAGAGGACGTCATGGAGAAGCCAGCGGACGCTCCAGAGAACGCATCTAATCTTCCCCAGGCTCAGGAGGTATCGACTAGCAAAGGGGACAATGTCAACATGGACTCCTTTCCCACTGCAGAGGAAATTGAGAAGTATGGATGGTGTAGGGTGGTCGAGGAGGAGCCGGACGAATAGTCGCCCATCTGTTCGGAATCATGACCTCCATCGCTGCTCAGGTCTTGTTTTGGTTTTTCTGTTTATGTTATGTTGGCTCAGAATTTGCTCATGTTATGTCTATTCCACCTGAGAGGGATAATGCTGAAATTCTGCTGGTGCCCCTGTGAGGGATGAATTGTTTTGGTCCGGCGCCCCTGTGAGGGCTGTTTAGTTTTGGTTTGGCGCCCCTGCGAGGGTTGTTACTCTCAGCTGTGGTGCCCCTGCGAGGGCGGTTCTTTTTGGTCACTCCTATTCCAAAGTGCCACAAATGGCCTCTGGTAAAATGATATTGTAAATGTACCTGTTTTTCTTGCCACTGTAAATAATAGATTAGTTTTAACGAGAAAAAAAAAGATATTGAGGCCAGATCTTACCTTCCAGGGCCTAGATCTGGCTTCAAACAAAAATCTTCCTTCATATCTGCAGTTGCAAATGACAATAACACCTAGAAACGATATATACAATGATAAAAAAAACCCAAAAAAATAGTTAAATAATTACAATAATTACAAGCTTAAGGCTCTAAGTAGCAGAATCTATCATTATGCCACACAAAAATTTAAAAAAAAAATAAATTTTAAAGGAAGTGCTAACTCGAAACCCTCATGCATCAATAAAACAAAAAATCTTATGATAAGCCCAGGATTAATTTAGTTGGGCTCTTCAGGAAACACAGATCGGGAGTTGGCTGGTCCAACTGAAAACTTCCCCTAATGCCCGAGGATCTAAATCAAGATTTCCCTGCAAAACTCGATCCAGCCATTAAAAATAGAGCGAGAAAATAATAATAAAACTTAGACAAATAGAGATACATGCTATTACGTTCAAAATTTAAATTATTATTCAAACCCCAGCGACTGAGCAAAATACTTGTACTCAAATCACTCATTGGAAGTTATCATCAATGGCTTTAGAAAAAATTATGCATGAAAATAAAACATCTTATAGTATTACCATGAAAAGTAACACTAGCAGAAATTAACCCTAAAATCTTTCTTATTATCCAAAAAAACAAAAAATACACCAGAGCTTCTTGTTAAGCACATGACTCAAAGATCAGATGGATCGACTAACAAATGACTTCCTATTTAAAGATAAATCCTCCAACAGCTAGTTCGAGTGATCCTCGTCAAAGAAATCTCGATTGTTGATGAAGATTAAAATTTCTTTTAATCTCATCCATCGAAATATTTAAATATTGAGGAAATTCGAAATTTTTATTTAAATTCATCTTAATTAACTCAAAAATAGAATTTTTGAATTAATTTCCCCAAAAATTTGACTTTGACTTAACCCCTAGGGATCTGTTGTACTGTTGAACAACCCCCCCGTTTATTGATTTAATAGTTAATATTCTATTAATAAATGGGGAACCCTTTATAAAAATCCTCCAAAAAACTTAGCACTTAAGGGCCTTTCTTTTTGAATTATAAATTGCTAAATAATATAAGGTATCAAGTCGAATCCCTTTACAACTAGCAATTCTCGCTTTATTGCATATCGCTGGATCATGTGTGTCAAAGGTTAATTAGCAAACCAGGATTTGCGAATTGCGATAAGAAGGGATCACCGTAATAAACTTAGGATATCATTGAACTTTCCATTTAAAACTAAGACTTAAGGCATTTCTTGTAAAACGCAGTGCCTATCGCAATCGCATATCAGCGTTTACACAAAGCACAACTAGTAAAGACTTTTGGAACATGCGAATTGCAATATTGCAGCATAACAAACCAACACTCGTCGCATCGCAACGCTCTACTTAAAAGCCAATCTTGTGAACTATGAAAAGCTTGTGAAACGCGATGCGACTCGGACCCGATGAAAATATGCAATAAATGTTATTAACTGCAGTTAAGTCCGGCGCTTCCTAAAAAATCACTTCACGCTTTAAATATTCGTTTAGGAAAAATGCGCTTTTAACGCTAAAAGGCATGCCGCTCACCCCGCATATCACAGAATTCTAAAACATCTTCGAAAAACGCACAATCGAAAATGTGATATTGTGATTTGCGATAATGCGATAATCTTATCGCAATCGCATAATCGGCATTTCGCACTTTAAAGCCGTCACCTTAAGGTTTTCCCTTTCCCGTTGAAATGTGATAGCTTAAATGAGTAATAAAGGCCATGATAAAAGACCTTAGTGCGTATTTAATAAGTTTTAATGGCATTTATGTTAAAAACGACTCGACGTGATTTGATATCTTTCATTTGCAGTTTCGAATAAAATTTCCATTCTTGTCACCTTTCGGAGTTAACTGTGTCATTGAATTCTCACTATCATTTACGCCTTATGTTTATCTGATATTTTCCATTGCTCCATTTTAGGAAACCTCTGAAGAAAACAACATTGGAAAGGATGGCGAAGAAGGGAAAAGCTACTGCATCTGCGAAATCAAACATGATACCACTTTTCTCCAATACCACATGCAGCAAAGACAGAGGAACCACATCGTGGGAAGCCATGTATAACCTGTTAGAAGAAGAGAAGCCCAGGCCACTGGTAACAAAGGCAACTGTTGATGCCCAAGAATCATCCGACACCTCCTATTTTGAAGCAGCATGTTCATTTTTGCACCGAATAGCTGCGAGACCAAAGATATTACCATACACAGATATGGTAAAATGGGTAATTGATGATGTAGATGTCTTGAATAGGACTTTCAGGAATAAAAGACAAGAGGTCATGGGGTCTTTCACACTAGACAATCTGCGACTAATGTACTAGCTACCAGAGCCTCAAAAGCTCTATAACAAAGAGTTCCTTGAGCATTTCGCCAAAGAGAACGAGGACCCGTTGGACATTACACAGACCTGGAGGTCAGGCGGAGGCAAATTCAAACGGGATAAATCTGGTATGTACCCGATAGCATCCCTCTTTGCCCCTCATAATTTCGCAGCAGCAATGATGTGTAGGTTATTCGGTAAACTCGATAGCACCAAATTTTCTATGGAGTGGCTCCCATTAATTGATGCAACAATTAATGCAACTATTATGAACTGGAGTCAGATTTTATCAGACAATTTAGCAAAGGCCATCATGGAATATAGACAGAAGAGAAGTGTTTCTTCAAGAATTTTTCCCCCTTTCTTTATGAGTGCTTTTGTTATGGACACAATTTGTTTTTGTTCTCAGTTTCCAAACATGGGTTGGAAGTGGACTGTACAGAACCCACTCCCCATCCATATATACCATAAAATTTTGTGGGAATCTCAATTCCATCCCCATTTTTATAAAATCTACCAGGGTATTATGCTACCTATTCATAAAACCGTTTTTGATAGAACAACCCTTAGGTTTTCTGAAGAGGACAAAGTAGACATCTTACCAATGCCCAGATGGTTTGCTGAAGAGACATTCACTTACATCAGAGTTTTTGGAAGCATTGCTTCTCAACATGTCCTCCCATATTATGTCCCAGACAAGCTAATGGCCAGGGAAATACCTTACCAGACAGCAGCGGAGGGCGCTTTAACCAAAGGCTTGAGAGAACCGAAGAAAGCAATTTGACCAGCCTTTCCATTACAATGTGGTGCTTTCGCACTACACGACTATGGACATGCCGTAAAAGAAGCAGAGATTATTATGTCTATGAAATTGGCCACAGTTTCAGGAAGACAATATGACCCAAATCACGTTGCTAAAGAATTTACCACTATGGTTAAAGTCAAACAGTTCACCCATGAAGAGGATGCCTTTGATGACCTCTTTCAAGGAGTAGAGACATTTGCAGAAGTCCTACATTCGACATCATTACAGTTAAACCCGGAAGATTTTAATGCTTTTCATGTATATACGAATAAGACACTGTTAAAGGTCCCATTGGACCTATTACAGATTGAACCAATAAGAGAACCAACTCCTAGCATAAGCTTGGAGGGAAGTTCAAAAGAAAATTCTGAAGAAGAAACCCAAGAGAAGTCGACTCACGAGTCAGAGCACTCAAAACAACAATCTCATAATGGGGGAGGAAACACAAATAAAGATTCTGAGAAAGATACAGTTGAAAGTACTGAGGAAATAGCGGAACAGGCCTTGGCAAAGAAGCGGGCAGAGGTTGCTTCCACTTTAGCTCAATTAGGGAAGGTTCCAGTTATCGACCTTGACAAGGAATGGGACCAATTCAATAAGAAGCTCCAAACAAATACTGAGGAAACATCTGATTTTCAAACCCCCAAACAGACCCAGCACAAAGCAAATCCAGAAACAACAAAGCAGGGGGCTACAAGTACTCAGGATATTGAGGTTGTTCATTTTGTTCCTACTTCCGAAATTGTCTTGAGAATTGAAGAGATACCTCCATTAGATATATTCTACAGTCCTACTCATAAGGTTGTAGTTAAAAGATGTAGGAAGAAAAGGAAACTAAACACCACGGTTGTTACAACTCTAGAGAATGAACCAATGGATGTTGTGTGGAAGGGCACTCATGTTGACCCATACGAGAATCTCATGAAGTTGTCATAGTTCGCATGAGCTTATGCCACAGCAACCATCGATAAGGCAACGAAATTCTGAATGTTGCTAAAAGAAAAAGAACAGAAAATTATGTTGCTTGAACAACAATTAGAACAAGAAAAAACTAATCAGCAAGCAGAACAACAGGTAGCTCAGCTTCAGAGGGAATTCGAGCAAATGAGGTTACAACACCAGGCCAGCTTATCAGAAAAGGATTCGCAAATTCGTCAAATGCAAGCCATGGTGGATAAATTCAAAGATAACCCGCAAACTGACAAATTCATCAAAGAAGCAATCAAGCTCAATTCCCTATTAATTCAGCAGGAAGAAATGTTCTGCCAGAAAATCTCACAGATTAATCCTTACTGTGAGACCAGTGATAAATTAACAAACCAAGTAATTGATATGAGGTTTGAATACGAAGAGATCCACAAACAGGTTTCTGAATTTATCACCTGGCAAGAATCTGAGGAGGGAAGAAAAGCTGACCTACCAAAAATAGAGGAATCCCACAAAGATATTATGTTTACAGATTGGGATTCACAGTTGAAACATGCAAAAAGGGCGACAGCAATAGCAGCAGGCGCAGCAAGCAGTATAATAGAAGCCATTAATGAAAACCTCCATAGTGCTTACCTTGTCAAAGAATGCATACCAAGGTTTCTACAAAATGTCAAACAACTAGAGCAGCAGTGGAAACAAACAACACAAGAAAAGGAAGAAGCAATTAAACAGCTAACCAAACTGAATTGGGAGACATACTGGCAGTTTCTAGTAAAACCACACAGCCAGTGGATGACTCTGCGGTGTTTAACAACCTTTACACAAAAGATGGTGGCAGCGTTGACAGATGCCATATTTGTTGGGCAATTAAAATCCACAATCAGCCAGCCGCCTCAGCTCAAACCAATGATCGACATTTGCAACCTCAGAGATCAAGTTAGCCGATTAAGTTAGTTCAAAGTTCAAAGGAGCTAGTCATTAGTTTAATTCTATTTTTAGTTTTATTTTTGCCCACTCCGAGGAAGGTTGTTTGAAACCTCCTCAGCTATTTTTGTAATAATCTATTTTTGAGGCATGTATTTTAGTATTTAAACCCCTCTCATGCATTTAGAGAGGGGTCCATAATTTTATCAAAAACACTTTTCAAGACATTACACTTTTGTATTTTTGGGAAGGTTTTGATGAAATTAATGGAACAGGATCTATTTTTCTTTGAATATCTAGCATGCTCTACTGAAATTACACTTCTGTACTCTTAGAGTGTATTGGATTGAATGAAATTGGGTCAATATTGCTGAGCACATGAGCAGGACCTATCATATATGGTACTTTTATCGTATGATTGTGTTTTATTTATGTATTAGTAATACTTTTTCTCTTGATTGTTTTATGTATGAAAGTCTGAATTATAGTTCTGCATTATTGCACTTTTGTATGATGTTTTAGCTCTGATTTCGTTTTGAATACATGAACAATTATTATATGCGATATATTTCTCTCAATTGTTTTGTCTAACTATTTATCCAAAACAATTATCGATAAACGATTTCATTTCTTTTGGTAGTTGAATGATCTTTATTACCAATTGTTGTGAGACATCATTGTAGATCGCATATCTTATTTTATTCTTGAGTATATTTATAGTTAGATAATGTTAGATTAAGATATATGCATGTGTTTATTATTTAGATTAGATTACACTTCGTTGAATCAATCACCGTTACGTCTTATATCATCCCATCAACATTATCAAATCAATCCTCTTTGGGAAACTGGTCCCATTATCCGCAGTTGGAGCCACTATACCAAACGGAAAAGGAACTACTTTCAAGGTCCGGACCGGTTATCCCCATGTTGTCGCAGCGAATTTCGAGACTTCAACAGGATCAAAAGTTTAAAAATTAGCAAAATAATTAATTTACGTTAGTCCCAAGACCTTTTAAAATTCAATTTTTTAGGACCGATGAATTTTGCCTTTGGAGAATTTAAATTTACCTAAGACCTAGAATTAATTAAATTTCTGGCTTAGGATTTTAATTAATTTTTTGCCAGAAAATTTAAGTAATTAACCTATGAGGGGATAAATTATTTTTTCAACCCTCAAGACACTTTACATCATAATTTTCATATTTTTTACATTATAAGGGGGAAAACCCATTTGTAATAGACCCTCACAGACTACCCATTTCTGCGACACAAGTATAATCCAACAGACCAAGTAATTTGAATAAAATAATCTAACCAAATAGTTAGGATTATTCCTAAATTACTTTTACATAGACTTGATCTAGAACACTAGGACTCGCCTAAGATCCTTACGACAAAATCCATTCCAACTTTGGGGAAAACTGGAGGGGAAAACTCTGTCGATCATTCGAAAATGAATCGGTGAGACGAAAAACCTCCTAGAATGGAGATCGTTACTAGAAAGTTAGGTTTATCTAGGTCGTCACATACATGACATAGGTCTGCTGAGATTATTTACATTATACACATGCAGAATGGGTTTACATAACATGATGATCAAGTTGATGACGATAGCTAGACAGCACAGACACATAGATCAGTCGCTATCCCTTTTGCGAAAAAAGGGGGTGTACTACTATGGGTCATTGACACGTAGTGGTCATAGAGCCCACATGGGCATTTTGGAGGCTCTTTGACAAATAGAGCAAGAGGCACTCATTTTGGTCATTCGTGCATATTTGAGAAATTGTCTTAGACATAACACACATGAGCTGAAGCCAAAGTGTTGTTTAGCACACGAGTGTTTCCGAGAGGAAATCTCAACCCTTGCTTCGGTGGACTTCAAGTGCCAACCCAAGGAGGGAGTCCTATCTATTGCAATTTGTACCAGTAGCAAGGAGTGTGAGTTTGTGGGGAGGTTCAGCAGCAGCGCAGGGATTGCACAGTTCTTGGAGGAGGCACACTGGGAGGTTGAGGAGTGAAGTGACTTTGGGGCTGAAACTTGAGGAGTCCGAAGAAGTATTTTGGTAGAGATTGTAGCTAGTTTGGGGGCTCTTACAGCAGGATTTACAAGTGGGTCGAATTACCCAGCAGCAAAGCCATTAAGGGAAAATAGGGCCGAAATTCCAAGGTCAACCATCAGCCAATTCCTTCGTGGGTTATTCTGGGTATTTGGTGTAAAGCCCGAGGTTAATTTCCCAAAATTTTCTGAGCACCGGAGGAGGCCCTAGCAGCCATTCTACACAGCCACCAGCTCATTTTTTAGGCATTTCAGCACAGAGCCAAGGAGAACAAGCCAACACGCTTGGAGGAGATCTCACACTCATCACATGGGCTTAGCTAGCTTGCCTTTGGCAAGCCTAGGTGCACACTTTCCAAGCACCTCTTGTACTTCATGATTTATCAAGAAAGTAGCTCAGCAGCGCAGTTTTTGGCTCTAAATTGGTGTTCTAATGTTTGAGTAATTTTCTATATATTTATGTCTATGCATGCTTCGATTATTTACTGTAAATATTCCTTAGGGATTACAATGGTATCAGAGTTCATAGTCTTGGCTCAACCTGTGGCGAACAGCATCAGTCTATAACACCAGAGGGCCAACAAAACGTAACCTACAAGAGACAAAGGTACAGAAGCAGAGAGAGGTAGTTACAAATCACCCAGATCTAGAGGTCACCGAACCAGAAGTCGAAAGGCCAAACATGGGGGATAACGTGGGAGACAGGGAGAGTAAAGAGGAGGAGTTTGCCCAATCTCTTCTCAAGGTCATACAAGATTTGTCCAGGGGTATTAAGGAGCTGAGACAACAAAACTGCAGCAACAACAAGGGCAAAGGGATTCAAGGGGAATTCCAGATTGGTGAGGGCTCCGGTACTTCGCATCACCAAGGGGGTCATGGCCCCAACGCACCCCTCATTCCCAACACACCACCCAGGTCCACCATTCCTACATTTATAGCATCCGGCGCTAGAGGGCCGCAAGGGCAAGAGGAGATGCCCATGGGGGACTACTTTATAGAGTATCAGTCATATGGGCCTGACTTTAGAGAGGCCATTACCTTCAGGGACTTTTGTTAGCTGAAAGGTAATAACAAGGGGAAGGGACAAGGTGGAGGAAGCTACACTCATGGCACTGATCTACAGCGCACCATGGGGAGATTGTTCCTCCCAACTTTCGATGGGGCTTCCAAGAGTTCAGCAAGAGCATGGGTGGAGAAGTTGGATGTCTATTTCCAGCTCAATCAGATGACGAAAGGAGAGGCAATTAAAATTGCCACTTTACATTTGGAGGGAGAAGCCCATGACTGGTGGTTCCATGGGTTAACCACGATGGGGCATGTCGGAGTGGCAACCTATGAGGAGTTCACTAGGAGGGTGTTGGAGCGTTTCGAGAGGAGAGACCTGGAGGAGCATTTTGGGGAGCTGACAAAGCTCAAACAAACGGGAAGCGCTGAGACCTACATTTCAGAGTTTTTGAGGTTGTCAGTGATGGTGCCTGATCTGTCAGAGGCCAGGAGGGTCTTCATGTTTATAGAGGGGCTAGCAGAGCCACTGAAGGGACTGGTGAGGTCCAACAGGCCCACTACCTTGCAGGACACAGTGGGGAGGGCCCGAGATTTGCAGGATGCCCTACCCAGGGCTAGAGCATCGTTTCCACCTAGACAAGGATTCTAGCAGAGGGGAAGAGACACGAGGGCTCCACCACCGAGAGCCAACCAAGGGCGAGGGCAATTGGATGAGGAGACCAGGAGGGACCTCCGGAGGAGGAAATTGTGTTTCACCTGTCAGGAACCATGGGCACCAAGCCATAGATGTACAACAGGCAAGGCCCATTACATTGACGTCTTTTCCGACAGTGACATGGAGGATGAGCTAGAGCTGGAAGTGGGTGGAGATGACAACGCAACACCTGTGGAGAGGGGAACACCACCACCACCACCATCCGAGGGATCTTCTTTCGCACCAGGAGGGGTCCTTGCATCTTTGCGAGGGGTAACCGAGCTTTTGACCTCTTGAAGTTTCTAAGTCTACTTATTTAGAAACCCTCCATGCACTTTATCTGATTTATTCCTACCTACTTGTTCTATTACTTACCAAGTTATTTACAATGTAAATACTGAAAGAAACAGAAACAATCACACCATATGACACCATTATTTTTGGACCAATGTCCTCGGAAAAACCCAATGTGGGAAAACTGGTGCAGCTATCTGAGGGTTTTCTTATTAAGCAATATCAGAGTACAATCTGGGTGCCGAAACTGGCCTACCCAACAAAGAATTTCCTTGGCAGTAATACCTCTCAGTTTGAGATAAATCTCCTGGCTGAAACCCTGGATAATCCTTCCGGCAGCTCCTCAGCACTAATCTGCCCCAGAAACCCCAGTGTTAGCCTTTTCTGGACTGCGTCAGCCCCTCTATGCCCAGCGCTGGCGCTGCGTCACCCCGGATGGGTCTGCGTCAGCCTTAGGAGGCCCTGCGTTAGCCCTCTTGTCCTCTGCCTCAGCAACGCTGGCCTCTCTGAGGCTCTGCACAGCTCCCGGCTGCCTCTGTGTGGTCGTGCGTGAGCCATGGCTAGCTCTATGTCACTCTTCCCACTACTACGCTACTCTCCCAGCACTATCTCTGCCTCTCTATCTCTTTGTACTCAATGCCCCTCAGCTGCAACTCCCGATCACTAATTCTATCTCTCTTAGCAAACCCCGCTCTAGATAATAGAATGACTGATCACTCTGGTGTATTCTCCAAGTGACCCTCAAGCCTCCTCTTATACTTTTCCTGTTGACATATCAACGGCCAAGATTAAGTCCCTAATCAACAGCTAAGATTAGATCTGGCTTGATCCATGTCTTTTGGACCATTCTAACACAGTTTCATATTAATTCCCATTAATATTTTATTTTCCCTAAGTTTAGACTTAGGGACTCCATTAAAAATATTAATTATTTTAATATCTCCTGAACTGTTTAGAATCTACCCAAACCCTTTCTGAGTATTGGAGATCTCATGTGTCCCAACCTCTCCACCAAATTTCGTGGCTAGAGCACATCCGATGCTACCCCAAATCAACACTCCCTCTTAGCGAGGACTATGCTCTAGCAATACTCCTCACTGAGTATTACTTTGATCATCCTGCACCGATACCTGTGCTGATGCTAGGTCTTTCTGCCCAACATCCTCTGCACTGCTGCCTCCTGTACTGCTACGCATGGTTCTGCCACTGCCACTACTGCATCTGTATGACAGCTCCCTCTGCATCCCTGCTACTACTGGTCCTTTATCCCAGCACTGCATCCGCACTGCACCTCCTCTCATTATGCTGCATCGTGTTGCCCACTGCTGCACTGCAACTCAGTTACTGAGAAGTAAGTAACTAATCTCCCAATCCAACCTCCCTGTTGGGCTAGAGACACCCACTGATGTTGAAGCTCCCTCTACCGCTAACAAGTGCTCCCTCTCTGACCTTTGCACTGCTACAAGAACTCCCTGCATCTCGCACCGTTGCACACCTCTCTGTGACATCCTGCACTGGTGCAACACTCCTGTGCCTCTCACACTGTTACAGCCTGCTAGCCTCACGCTATCTCGGGACTCCTGCACTGTAGCTCTCTTTGCCGCTCCATCCGCATCCGTCTCTACCCGACTCAGCCAGTCCTGCTACTCCTCTTCGGGGCTCCTGTAGCAAGGTCTAATCCAAGAGGCTGGGTACCTCGAGGATCCTGCCCCTCATTGCCTGTAGTCCGCCTGACTACAGCTCGATGTCTCCCCACTTCCGCTCAAGTGGTGCGTGTGCACTCATGGCACAGTCATCGTCTGTCAAAACTTCCTTCTCTGCCCGTGCTGGCGCTGCCTTAGTCTCGGAAGACTCTCCCTTACTCTTCTTCCTTGGACACTGGGTCGCATAATGACCCAGCTCCCCACAGTGGAAGCACTTGATCTTGGAGAGATCCTTCTTCTTCCTCTTTTCCTGCTTTCCCTCAGATGCTAGGGCAACATCTTCCTCCTCCTGCTTGACTTTGATCCCCTTGCTGCTGCTACCCGTCTTCGACTGTCGTCTGATCTCTTCCTGGCGAAGAGCCGCCCACATCTCATCCCAAGGTGGAAGTGTCCCTCTGCCCAGTATACTCTGGACAAATACCTCCCAGTCTTCTGAGACTGCATTCAGGGTCGTCCTCACCATCAACTCCTGATCCAGCGTGGCTTCTATAGCAGTCAACTGATCTCAGATCTCGTTCAGTCCTCCGAGGAAGGTGTCGATCGGTTCTCCCTTCTTCATCTGATACGACCTCAACTGATTCTCAAGTAACATTCTTCTCTGCATAGAAGTATGCTGGTACAATTTCTTGAGGGCCTCCCACATCTCATATGTCGTTTCCTTCTCGGCAATGTGTGGTACTACATGGTCCTTGACCCCGTCAAGGATGATGCTCTTGGCCCTCGCCATTGCCTCCTCGTACTTGTCGTTATCATTAGGGTCGACTGGGATAGCTATAACCTTTAAGGCAAAGTTCTTGACACGATTTCTGTCAAGTACGGATAAGATTCTGGCCTTCCAGACTGCGAAGTTCGACGCTCCGTCCAGTCTATCCTGGTCTCTTACTCCGTGTAGTGCCATGATGCTCTTCTACTTCCCTCCTGGAAGTTCTTTGTTCGACTCCTCTGAGTCTCTACTTCCCGTCTGGAAGTTCTCTTCTGGACTCCCTCTGAGTCCCAATTTCCCTCCTGGAAATCCTTCTGCCGCTGTCGAGATACCCCCTACTCTGATCGTCTTGTGCAACCGCACCACTGATCCGGGTTCCTCAACTAGAAACCCTCGGTAGCAACTCCCTCCTCTTGGCCTTGCTCTGTCAAGTACTGTTCTGACTACAGTACCTCACCAGCTCCACTCTGCAATATTACCACGGCCTTCTAAACCCCAACAACCTGAAGGTGAGATCTCCTAGGCTCTGCACAATCTCGGCACCAGCAACCCAGCCTCCTCAGCCAACTGCGTCAGCCCTTCACAAAATGTTTCGGCCCACAGGATGGAGGCTGATATGAGGCATGGCGATATTGAGTGATCCGTGGAGTTGAGGATTTCTGAGGCTAGGGGTCAGCCCTAGTCACCATACACAAACATACAAGCTATTTTGGATAGGTGTGGTGTTTGGAGACAAACCGCCCAAGCAACCTCCTGATCGGCGTTTTAAGCATAACATTGAGTTGGAGTCGTGGATACAGGTAGTGATCACTACACCATATAGACATCCCAAGGCATACAGGTATGAGATTGAGAGGGCCATCCATGAGTTGTTGGCACTTGGGCACATCAGGCCTAGCTCCAACCCTTTTGCTTCATCAATTGTCCTGGTGAAGAAGGATGGGTCCTTACGCATGTGCATAGATTACCAGGCCCTCAACAAGAAGACTATGAAGAACCGCTAACCCATCCCACGTATAGATGAGTTGATGGATGAATTGAGGGGGGCTAAGTTCTTCTCGAAGATTGACTTGTGCTCAGGGTACCACCAGATCAGGGTGAGGGACCAAGATGTCCCTAAGACGGCTTTCAGGTGCCACTATGGGCACTTTGAGTTCTTGGTTATGCCCTTCGAGCTAACCAACGCACCAACCACCTTCCAATCATGCATGAACCACGTATTTCGTGGGCAGTTGAGGAAGTTTGTGTTGGTGTTCTTCGATGACATACTGATCTACAGCCAAACCTGGGAGGAGCACTTGCAGCATGTTGAGACAGTGTTGCATATTTTGGAGGAGCAGCAGTTCTATGCTAAGTTGTCCAAGTGCGAGTTCGGTTTGACAGAGATGCTCTATCTAGGGCACATTATTGGGGAGGATGGCATGAGAGTTCATGAGGAGAAGATCAGGGCCATCCAGGATTGGCCAGAGCCTCGAAATGTGACAGAGTTGAGGGGTTTTGTAGGCATTTGCACCAACTATCAGAAGTTTGTCAAGGGCTTCTCACAGCTAGCAGCTCCTCTCACCGATTTGACAAAGAAGGGGGCGTTTGAGTGGACATATGGGATGCAGGAGGCTTTTGAGCACCTCAAACAGGTCATGAGCAGTTGCCCAGTGTTGGCACTCCCTGATTTCACACAACCCTTTTTGTGCTTGAGTGTGATGCATCAGGGGAGGGTGTAGGAGCAGTTTTGATGCAGGGGGGACACCCGATAGCTTTCGAGAGACGGAAGCTACTGCCCCACAAGAGACTATACTCCATCTATAATAAGGAGATTGCAACAACCTATCCCAAATAACGGGCAGCATAGCAATATTAGCATGCATGTGAGGTATGCATATGATAGCTACATATGCAAGCATCATATACATTGCACTAGTATATATATCAACTATTCATGAGGAATGTCTAAATATAAGTTAAATGAATTAATTATCAAAAGTGTTAATTAAGTACCTAATTCTCGTAAATAGAATGAATATACATTTAGTAAGAAATATAGTGAAAATGTTGAGTTATTCATAGGTTTACTAGCTCGTATATAACCCAAAATGTATATTAAATAAACTAAATCCATAAACCTTATTACTAAACCTGATAAGTTATAAAAATAAAATAATATTTAAAATCATTATGGCTATATACTATTTTAGTAAATCAAAATATCAACCGTCATAGTTAAAAGTGATTCCAACCTATGTTGTAATGTCATCTGATTCAATTAAATGCAAGAAGCATGATAAGGCAACCACCGTTTAACAGAAAATAATATTCTATTATAAAGACGGTGAACAAATGCGTAGAGGTGAAGGGACCTCTACTATTTAAGAGAGGAAGAAGGGTTTCGAAGGGAGAAACTTTTGGACTTTTGGGGAAAGCACAGTTGAGAGGAGGAAAATTTGTAACAAGAGATTACAAACTGTAAGGACTGAGCCTTGTTTGTTCTGAAGTTTTTGGGCACGGGGGAACAATTTGCATCAATTGAGAAGCATTCTGGACTGAGTACCTAGGTTGTACCCAGTTTGGCTGGGAGGTTTTGGTCTTTTGGTAACGGGAGCGAGAGCAGGAGCCATTCTGAAGCATCTTCATCCGCAGGAACCCAGGTAGGTACTCCACATCAAATTAATAAATTTTGATATATAAATTTTGGTTAAACTTTAAAGCAGGTTTCATGTAGATTTCATATTATGTTCAGAGTAAATAGCTGTTTAAATTATTTAGAGCAATACATTAATGTAGATTCCATATTCTGTTCAGAGTAAATAGTTTTTTAAATTATTTAGAGCATTACAGAGATGCTAGCCATCATGCATGCACTAGCCAAGTTCAAGCAGTATTTGGTGGGAAACAAGTTCAGGGTCAAGATAGACCACAACAGCCTTAGATTCTTCTTGGAGCAGAAGCAGTTGCAAGATAGACAACAGAACTTAGTGAGCAACCTCCAGGCATATGACTTTGACATTGAGTATGTCAAAGGGAAGCACAACGTGGTAGCTGATGCGTTGTCCAGGAGGCCAGCTACACTTTCATTGATGAGCATTGCACCAGATTGGCAGGCATAGTTGCTAGTAGAGTATTCCAAGGACCGTTTTGCATGTGAGGTCCTTGACGGTGCAATGGTGGATGACCGGTACCGAGTGATGAACAAGGTGATCTACTTTCGGAACCGGATTTATTTGGTACCCAGCTCCTAGTTGAGGGAGAAGATCCTGCAGGCAGCCCATGACTCACCATTATCAGGGCATCAGGGGTTTACCAAGACTTACAAGACCATCAAAGAGCGCTTTGCATGGAAGGGCCTCAAGGATGATGTTCTGAGGCATGTTCAGGAGTGTGACACATGCCAAAGGAACAAGGGTGAGCAGACACACCCTATTGGGCTACTATAGCCTCTTCCTATTCCTGAGGGGAAGTGGGAGAGCGTGTCGATGGACTTTAAACCCAGGTTGCCCACAGCGCAGGGCAAGGATTGCATATACGTGGTGGTGGACCGATTGACAAAGTTTGCACACTTTTTCGCCATCTCAGCTCGGTCCTCAGCCTCACAAGTGGCCAAATTATTTTTCAAGGAGGTATTTCGACTTCATGGTCTTTCAAAGACCATAATCAATGATCGGGACAACAGGTTCACAAGACGATTTTGGTAGGAGTTGTTACCACTAGTGGGCACAGAGCTCACTCCAAGCACTAGTTATCACCCCCAGACAGATGGGAAAACGGAGATTGTCAACAAATGGCTGGAGGGTTACTTGCGTAACTACGTGACGAGACAGCAGCGTGCATGGATACGATGGTTGCACTTGGGCAAGTACTGCTATAACACCACGTACCACATGTCCATAGGTATGTCCCCATTCAGAGCCCTATATGGTTACGATGCATTATATTTTGTTGACGTAATGTTTGGAGAAAGTAAGGCCTCTAGGGCCAAGGATTGGATACAGGTGAGCCAAGGTATCTTGAGGGCTCTCAAGGATAACTTGTAGATTGTGCAAAACCAACAAAAGCTCTACGTAGACAAAGGCCGAGTAGAGAGGCAGTTTGAGGTTCAAGACTTAGTCTTCTTAAGGCTCCAACCGTACAGGCAGTCATCACCCAAGCATAAGGGGGCCGAGAAGCTCAAGCCTCGCTTCTATGTGCCATATAGAGTCACCAGGAGGGTAGGGGAGGTAGCATATGAACTGAAGCTACTTTTGGGGAGCTGAGTACATAATATTTTTCATGTGCCTTGCCTGAAAAAGGCACTGGGGTAACAGTTACAAAGCTACAACCTATGGATGATGAGGGGCACCTAGTTCTAGAGACAGAGGCTATTTTGGACACTCGTGAGAGGCACTTGCGAAACAGGGTCATCAAGGAGTTTTTGATCAGGTGGAAGAACCTACCGGATGAGGATGCGACTTGGGAGGGGGAACAGATACTTCAGCATCCTTCATTACAGTTGCTTGAGGACAAGCAACGCTTTGGTGGGGAGGACTGTGATATTCCCACTTAGCAACATTGCTAAGGGAAATATCAATTTTTGGCCAGTTTTGAATTAATTCGCATTAGCACTTAGGAAGTGTGGGTTTAGAGGCCCCACATGTATTTTTGATCAAATGTGAGCCCAAACATTAGAGGATGGAGGAGAAAATCGAGCCACTAGTGGTACGTGGGGGCCACTCATAGAGAATTGCGGCCCACAAGGGAAACACGCTCTCATTGGAGCGAAGTTGGTGGGGGAAACCACATGGGCATTTTGGAGGCTCTTTGACAAAAATAGCAAGAGGCACTCATTTTGGTCATTCATGCATATTTGAGAAATTGTCTTAGACATAGCATGCTTGAGCTAAAGCCAAGTCTGCAAGTGTTGTTTAGCACACGAGTGTTTCCGAGCGGAAATCTCAACCCTTGCTTCGGTGGACTTTGAGTGCCAGCCCAAGGAGGGAGTCCCATCTATTCCAGTTCATACCAGCAGCAGGGAGTGCGAGTTTGTGGAGAGGTTCAGTAGCAGCAGCGCAGGGATTGCACAGTTCTTGGAGGAGGCACGCTTGGAGGTTGAGGAGAGAAGTGAGTTTGGGGTTGAAACTTGAGGAGCCCAGGGAAGTATTTTGTTGGAGATTGCAGCTATTTTGGGGGCTTTTTGCAGCAGGATTTACAAGTGGGTCAAATTACCCAGCAACAGAGCCATTGAGGGAAAATAGGGCCGAAATTCCAAGGTCAACCATTAACCAATTCCTTTGTGGGTTATTTTGGGTATTTGGTGGAGAGCCCGAGGTTAATTTCCCGGAATCTTCTAAGCACCAAAGGAGGCCTTAGCAGCTATTCTACACAGCCAGCAGCTCATTTTCCAGGTATTTTAGTGCAGAGGCAAGGAGAACCAACTAGCATGCTTGGAGGAGATCTCACACTCATCACTTTGGCTTAGCTAGCTTGCCTTGGGCAAGCCCAGGTGCATACTTTCCAAGCACCTATTGTACTTCATGATTTATCAATAAAATGGCTCAGCAGCGCAGTTTTTGGCTCTAAATTAGTGTTCTAATGTTTGAGTAATTTTCTGTGTTTATGTCTATGCATGCTTTGATTATTTACTGTAAAATTTCCTTGGGGATATTACATTTTTTTTGTATGTTTATTTTTTAATTTGATTTTCTATTTTTTTACCTTTTTTTAATAATTTTTTACTACTTTTTTTACCTTTGAACTCTTTTTTTTCTCTACGATGTGCATATATATATATATACTTTCTTTGACCTTTTTTTAATAATTTTTTTGACCTTTTTTTACATTTTTTTCTTTGACCTCTTCTTTTTTTAATAACTTTTTTTACTTTATTTTTTAAATTTTTCTATATATATAATATTTTTCCTTTCTTTTTCTTCTTTTTTTAAATGGCCAAAAGCCTAACGGAAAAGTGGAGAATCTCCAAAAAATCTTTCTGTGGCTAAAAGCCTCGATCGCAACAACAACGAACTTAACGAAGGTCAATGGCCAATGGCTAGATCAGACTATCTCTATGCAACGGTTGAGTGGCCAGAGGATCGAACAGCTTTGATACCAATGTAACAAACAAAGTTCGTACTCTACAAGATCTTCAAAACACTTGATACACGAAGACATCCATTGAGGATAAAAAATATATATATAGAATAGTGTATAATATAGTTTATATGATATATGATGATTACAAACGAGGTGTCTGCTTATATACCTATGTAGCTGCCGCTTCACATTGGTGTCGCTTCATGAATGGTTATGTCCTTAGAGACATGCCTCTTCTATACAAATCATTAATTAATCATTATGTATTATTTTTATTTACATTATATTTATATAAATTATATTCATAAGAAAAGGCATGGGTGAAAGTATTCGCCTGAAATCCTAGGTATACCAAGGCACAAGCCCCCATTAGATATTGTGAAAATTCCAAAGCCTGGAATCCGACTGCAGTAACTGATAATATCTCTTCTATTTGTTAAATAAATTAAACAAAATTTTGTAGTTTCTTACGGCAAATATTGAAATAACTACACTACAACCTTCACAAATTAAATACTAAGCAAAAATAAATGCAAGGCAAATTAGAGAAATGCTAGCACACATATAAGCATATTAACACAGTTATTTTTGGACAATTGTCCCTGGAAAAACCCAATGTGGGAAAATCGGTGCAGCAGAAGAGGGCTTCTTTATTATTCTTTAGTAGTAATTCATGTACAAGATATTGGACAGCAAAAATAGAGAAAGAAACACTGAGAGAAATTTAGTATTAAATTTCTCACTCTCCACAGTGATTCTTTGACCCCGAAACGACTCCTCTGCCCTTACGTTGGTCTCACTGCGTCATCCTCTGCGCAGTGCCCTGATGAACTGCGTCCTCTCTCACGCTGACCCTTCCAGAATTTATCCTGCACTCTCAGACTACTGTTGATGCCCTCTCTCTCTCCCCTGCAACTCACCCTCTGGCTCTATCTTCTCTTGCTGAACTTCAACCACTGAGAAAATCGATCTACCTGGGCAACTGAGTATCTGCACTGGTGTGTTCTCCATCTACCCATCGACTTCTTCTTATAATCTTTTGTTGGAGCACCAACGGCCAAGATTAAAACATAATCGATGGCCCAGATTAATTCCCTGTCAATCCGTGTGAGTTTCTAGATGATTCTCACCACATCTCAATTAATATTGATTAATTAACCATATTCCCTAAGTTTAGACTTAGGAAATAATTAAAAAATTGGCTAATAATCTAATTGAGACACTTCTAAGTGGAATTTCCAGAACTGATTTTTGGGTTTTGGAGAACTCATTCATTCGAGCCTCTCCACAAAGTTTCGTGGCTAAAACACATCTGATGCTACAAAAACTTACACTCCCTCTTAGCGAGGAAAGTGTTCTAGTGTTAATGCCCCTTGTAGCAACACACTATCTCTGCATCACCTCTTGTCATGCTGTAGATGTTTGGCTGCTGCTACCCACCAACTACTTCGCAACTCTGATATATGTTGCATTTGTACTGCTACTGACCCTGCTGATCTGTTGTCGACTATTGCAACTCCCTCTCAACTGCTACTGCTGAGAATCTATTGAAACTGTTGTAGATCTAACCCGAGAATATTATAGATCAGATATGAAAAGATAAGATAATGCAAATAAACCCAAGAATAAGATGAAATGATTCACTTTATTGATCTCAAAACCCTTAAGGTAGGACAACACCATACATTCACTCCTTAAGGAAGGAGAACACTCCACAAGCCATATGCCTGTTCATACAAGAATACTTCTCTTCCTCTTCATATGTGGAGTCTCTAGCCTTTATATAGGCCTCATACATATAATACCATGAATCATTACCATGGTTTCCTCATACCATCAACTAATACCATGGGCCCATTACATTATTATTAACTACTTGTGGTCCCTTACATGACATGGGTTAACCACCTTATTTATTACTATGGCCCATCCCATTATTACATTATTACCTTGGGTACCTCCCTTTGTACCCCATATTATCCCCCCTAGGTATATAACATTCCACCCTCTAAGCATGTTTCGTCCCCGAAACATGGGAAGAACACAAATAATAAGATCTACTCAAAAGAGTAGTCCATTGATACCATGCACGTGCATCTAGCCATCCAAGAGAAAGGTGAACCCTCGATCTCGCTGGTGCCTCGCTCGCTTGAGATGGAAGTTGACCGTGGCAGCTCTTCTGTGTTGATGTGCAGTGGGTGGATCTTCTCTCCTCGCGATCCGTCATGTGACGACTTGGTTTCCATCTTGATGGTTGTCTCGCTGGGTGATGTGGGTGATGATATGTTGAAGTTTTAACCCACGATGGCTTTTGCTTGACTTCACCTTTCTGTGGTGCCTGTTGTGGTGTCTTCTTTGTCAATATGACTTCAACCACTGAGCCCTCCTCTGATGTATCATCACCTGTAACCTTTTCTTCTGCAGCCTCTGTTTGTGTTTGATTGTCGATCATCAAAGGATCATCATCTGATATGCCAGTCCCTTGAACATCTTCTGCTTCAGCCTCCATGTGCTCTACCTGTTTATGGATGAAAATATCCTGTAATGTAATTTTCTTCTTTTTATACCATAGCTTCAGGAATTTCTTCTGCACATTAATATTGATAGTACCCACCGATTCCATCCAAGGATATCCCAAAACAACATCGATATTATCCATCTTTGAAGCATAAAAATCACCATGAAACACATACTTATCCATAGAAAGCTTCAAATCCTTATAGATTTGAACATCCTTATCATCAACCTGTGTATGTTCAATTTGTTTTGCTGGGACTCGCAATTTCTTTGTTAAGTTGATATTTATGAGATTTTGCTTGCAACTCGGATTTATATACACAATGATTTTCTCCTTCTGAATCAATCCATGAACCTAGGGGGGATAATATGGGGTACCAAGGGAGGTACCCAAGGTAATAATGTAATAATGGGATGGGCCATAGTAATAAATAAGGTGGTTAACCCATGTCATATAAGGGACCACAAGCAGTTAATAATAATGTAATGGGCCCATGGTATTAGTTGATGGTATGAGGAAACCATGGTAATGATGCATGGTATTGTATGTATGAGGCCTATATAAAGGCTAGAGACTCCACATATGAAGAGGAAGAGAAGTATTCTTGTATGAACAGGCATATGGCTTGTGGAGTGTTCTCCTTTCTTAAGGAGCGAATGTATAGTGTTGCCCTACCTTAAGGGTTTTGAGATCAATAAAGTGAATCATTTCATCTTATTCTTGGGTTTATTTGCATTATCTTATCTTTTCATATCTGATCTATAATATACTCGGGTTAGATCTACAACAAGTGGTATCAGAGCTATTTCATATCAGATCTATAATATTTCTGGGGTAGATCTACAACAAGTGGTATCAGAGCACTTTCTTGGGCAAACCGTGGAGAAATTTTTTTTTCATTTTTTCAGGGTTTCTGGGGCGGCGAGTTGCAGGTCAGATCTGTACGTTTTGGTGAAAGATCTGTAGAATCTAATTGCAGATCTGTATTCCTTGTGAAAAAATACCCAAATTCAAAAAAAAAATCAGTTGAATCAGAGTCTGGATGAAGGAGATATCGCTGATCTAAAAATCAGTGGGGTTGCAGACGATTTTCAGCGCAGCGAGTTTTGCGGCGCCAATCTAGAAGTCCTGGTGTCAGATCTGCAAGATCTAATTGTAGATCTGGAATATTTGGGAAAAAACACATGATTTCAAAAAAAAAATCAGTCGAATCGGAGTCCGGATGAGGGAGATATCGCTGATTTAAAATCAGCTCTTTTTGCAGAAATTTTGGGTGACGCCGGGAGCGTAGCAGCGCAGATCTGGAATTCTAGTGCCTGGATCAGGATTTTTATCATATGGGCAGATGCAGAATGATTGTTCCATTTCCAAAAATAGGTTATAATAGAGATTCTGAGCAATATTGACGGATTTGTGGCCATTTCAAATTTTCGCCAAGTTTTTTCAAAACCCTCTTCATGGCTTCTAGCAAGGTTCTATATTTTACAGGAACAGATGATGGTCCTACTATTGAAGAATTTATACAAAGATACAAGTCCTCACATGGGAAATATTGGAGGCTTCCAATAGTATGTAGTATGAGAGATGAGGCTAAAAAGTGGTGGTTATCACTTGACCACCAGCAGATGACCAACATTTCAGATGCAGAATTTGAAAAACTCTTTTTGGACAAATGGTCTCGGGCTAGAAAAAAGGAGAATGAGACACATAAGGGTTTTGATAATAAAGAAGAGTTTCTATCTATTTCTATTTTTTTATTCTTGGGTTATTTCTGTTCTCATATATTTTTGGATCAGATCTACAACAAGTGGTATCAGAGCTACAACAATTGGTATCAAAGCTATTTCATATCAGATCTATAATATTTCTGGGGTAGATCTACAATAGAAACAGATTCTCCACCATACCCATTTGTTCTCTGAACTAGATGAACTTAGCTCTTCCTAGAGCTTTTGTTAGTATGTCTGCTACCTGATCCCCTGTGGAAACATACTACCGCTGGACTGCCCCACGTTGAACACAATCTCAGATGAAATGACATCAGATATCAATGTGCTTCGATCTATCATGAAATACTGGATTCTCACAGATTTTTATGCAACTCTGATTATCACAGTAAACAACTGGTTGCTCCCATTTTCTTCCTGAACAAACTCACCAGCAATTTCCTAAGCCATATGGCTTCGCACGTAGCCGCGATGGCCGCCATATATTCTGCTTCTGCTGAGCTTAGTGCTACTGACTTTTGCTTCCTCCTGCACCAAGAGATCATCCCAGATCCAACATTGAAGCAGTACCCAGAGGGACTTTTCTTGTCCACTGAACTACTTGACCAATCTGCATTTGTGAATCCGCTCAACCTGGCGTCATCTCCTCAACTATTCCACGCACATACCTAAGAATGTGCCTAGTTGCTGCCCAATGTACCCTGTTCGATTCCACCAAGAACTGGCCAAGGGTTTTGACAGCGAAGCAAATGTCTGGCCTCGTCTTGACCAGATACATGAGTGACACAATTAGTTTTTTGTACAAGGTGGGGTCTTCTTCCTTGTCCCCTCATGCATTTATCTTCTTCCAATTGGTAATCATTAGTGTTGCCATGGGTCTGCAGTCTTGCATTCTGAATCTCTTCAAAAAAATTGTAACATATCTCCCTTGCCCAAGGAAGATCTCCCCATTCTTCTGCCATACTTCCAATCCTAGAAAATAGTGCATCAACCCCATATCTTTCATGTCAAATTCTACTGCAAGTTTCCTTTTGTAGTCCTTTATGAGCCTTGATGATCCAGTCAAAAATGAATCTTCTACATATAAAACCAGGATGAGAGGCCCATTCTCCACCATTAGATAGTAGAGATTGGGATCAGCATCACTCTTGATGAATCCCTATTGTTGCAAGTAACTGTCAATTAGACCGTACCACGCCCTGGGTGCCTGCTTGAGCCTATATAGGGCTTTCTTCAATCTGCATACATGAGTGTGTCTCTCAAGAGTTTCAAAGCCTTCAGGCTACTCTATGTATACCACTTCTTCTATCACCACATTCAAGAATGTTGTCTTGACGTCCATCTGGTGAATTTCCCATCCCATTTGTGCTGCTAGGGACATTATGGATCTGATAGAGGTATATCTGGCAACTGGGGCAAAGGTCTCCTCATAGTCTATTCCTTCCTTCTGTGCATACCTCTTTGCCACGAATCTAGCCTTATACTTCTCCACACTGCCATCTGCAGCGTACTTGATCTTGTAGATCCATCTGAAACCTACAACTGATCTGTCTTCTCAACGAAGCACTACCTCCCAAACATCATTTGTCATGATAGAGTTGTATTCTTCTATCATGGCATTCACCCACACCTGATGTTGAGCGGCTTCCTAAAAACTGGAAGGTTTTGCAACCTGAGCTACCAAGGCTTGATATATGTCATGTTGCCTGCGTTGTCTTTTGTCTAACCTAGGGGCTCCAACAAACTCCTATGCATCTCTCAAGGTCTGGCGCATTTCCCTACTAACTCTACCACTGGTGGTGGGAGGTTCAGTCACTTCCTCCTCTTGTTCCCGCTGCTCCGTCTGCTAAGAACTTCCTGGATCTCCTACTCCTGAGGAGATGCTAATATTGGTCACTATGCTTGACCCCTGCGACTGTCCTGATTCCTCCTGCTTGTCCAACTTGTTGTCCTTGCTGCTGGACTAACGGAACCTCTATTGACCAATCTCCTGCAAGCATCTCTCGAGATTTTTTGAAAGCTCTGTCTTCCATGAACTTTGCATCTCGCCCTACTACAATCTTCCTACTACTAGGAATGTAGATCATGTATGCCTTTGAGGTTTCGCTATATCCTACGAGAAACCCCTTCTCTGCAATCTGATCTAAATTACTTCGTTTTTCATCTGGGATGTGACAGTAGGCCACACTCCCAAAGATCCTCAAATGACTTATTTTAGGCTTCTTCTTTGTGAAGACTCCTAGCGTTTTCTTCCCCAATGCTCTATGAGGTGTTCTGTTTTGAATGTACATTGTAGTGTTACATGCCTCAGCCCATAGAAATCTAGGCAAATCTTGTTCATATAACATAGCCTTTGCAATCCCAAGTATTTTTCTATTCTTCCACTCCACTACTTCATTCTACTAAGGATTGTATGGAGTTGTCCATTCTCTTTTGATGCCCTCCTGCGCACAAAAACTTGTGAGGTCTTTATCAATGTATTCTCCACCGTTTCTGAACGCAATACTTGGATCTTTTTCCCTATTCTCTATGACTGCCTTGAACTCTCTGAATCGATCAAACACCTCATCTTTGGTCTTTAGAAAATAGATCCAGTTTTCCTAGAATGGTCATCAATAAATGTGACAAAATATTCACTTCCACTAATAGCTTTGGTGGACATAGGGCCGCAAATATCTAAGTGTATCAATACCAACACGCCTTTTGCTCTATTATCACTTCTAGGAAACGTTGCCTTAGTGTACTTCCCAAGTACACAGCGTCTACAAACGTTGTTGTGCTCAGTACTGAGATCTGGAACACCTATCACAGTTTCTCTACGGATGAAATCCGACATTCCTCCAATTGTGCGGAGACGGCCAAGGACAGCCTCTTAGAGGCGCGTGATAGCTATCAGGAGAGTCGAGGAAATGCCAATCTCTCTTAGCCTCTAGAAAAGATCTTCTCTCGGGACTGAGTCAAAGGCCTTCCGGAAGTCTACAAAGCAGCAGTACACTTTAGAGGATCGATGCCTAGCCTCCTCGATCACTGCACGAAGAGTAGGATGTGGTCAATCGTCTGGTGGTTTGGGCGGAATCCTGCTTGGCCCTTGGCCCTGAGTTGTCTCTGCTCAAGGAAATGGGAGAGTCTCCTGTGGAGTGTTGTAGCATATAGCTTGGAGAATGTGTGCCCAACCATGATTGTCTAGTAGTTGTTGGGGTCGGAAGTAGGCCCTGACTTGTGGATCGGGTAGATAATGTGGTGTGACCAACCATCTGGAAATCCATACCGAACCACCTGGTTGAAAAGGTCTACTAGATATCATACAAGGGAGCGAAATCCATGCTTGAAGAATTCTGCCTGGAAGCTTCTTCGTCCGCTGCCTTGCTGCTATTCATTGTCCATATTGCCTCTCTGATTTCTTTGTCGGAGAAAAGGTGGCAGGAGGTGGCAGGGCAGTAACCTGAATCAGAGGCTGCCCAGGAATGTCATACAGCTGGGAGGTGTGAGAGAACATTGAGGTGGGATCAAGGTCGACTAGGGTAGGTGAGCGCCAAGAAAGAATGGTCCCCCAGAAATATTTTAGGGAGCGAAGGAGGAGAGTAGAGAGAACCTGTCTCCTATGGGCAATGAAAAGGCGCTTCTTGCGGTAAAGGAGGGGACGGTAAGCTGAACATAGGTCTGGGTATGTTGGTAAGGAGTTCCGGAATGCGTGTCAGAGGTCCTGATGCATAGACTTGCATTCCTAGTCATACCATATATTCATAGGGAAATTTCCCGGTTTGCGAGAGGTGGTGGCGGTACGGGTAGAATGGGGGAAGGATTGGAGCGCAGCTTCCCAGATTACATATGAGAGGCATTGGTATTTGTCCTTGGCGGAGCTAAGAGAGGCGAACTGGGACTCCGATGGGAGTGTCTGCCTGACGATAGAGGAGAAGAGATCAGGTTCAGCCTCTTCAAATCGGAAGGTGGTCCTGAGAGGGCTGCGGGGAAGAGTCGTGACAGATACCCATATTTAGCATATTGCTCCTCGGAGAACATCACCCGTATGCAGACAGTCCGATCCAAATGTTGGTACACCAGTGTGACAGAGCTTCTGGAGGCTTCAGGAATCCAGATTGACCATCTCCCTCCTTTTCAATACTCCCTGAATGCTCCAAGCTACCTCCTTCCCAATAAGCAAGAGCTGAATAAAATCATCTAGGAGGATATTTACAGACGATACATTCAGACTAATGGTCCAATCCTCCCAATGGGTTGCGTCCAAAAATGGCCTTCTACACGGAGCATTGCCTGGAGATCATGGATGGGCTCATCATCAGACCCCAGTACACATTCCAGCATTGGATGCACGCCCTTAGAATCCCCCTCGGGCAGCTCAGAGTTGGGTCTCACAGACTCCAAGTGGAGACAGATCACCACATCGATAGGGCAGATAGGATTTGCCAGCTCTGTCACTTACAGAAGATAGAGACAGAGACACACTTCATCTTCGGATGCCCTGCTTACTATGAGATTCGAGGTCGTTTCCATTGTCTCTTCAGGTCTTCTCAGACTTTGACCAGCTTCCTCAGATATGTTGATCAGAGATGCCTTGCACTTTATCTCCAGGAGGCCTTCAGACTTCGGGCCCATTTTCTTCAGCCCCCACCAGATCGGACACCACAGAGAAGATCACAGACTTCTTTAGGGCGCTACCATCAGCGCGGGGCACCAAAAGAACCATCGACCGACCCACAGACACTGAGACTAGATCAGTACGGTCCCGGGGGTCTGACCCACCAGACTACACAACGCTCCAGGATTGGATCCACCCCTGAGAGTCGCCCTAGAACCTCCAGGGGACAGCAGTGACAGCCCAGTATGCCCATAGGACAGCAAACTTTGACAAGCTTTTCTCAGTTTTCTTCTCTCGACCTCGAATGTTAGGAGTAGGAACTGGGAAGGAGACTCCTTCCCCCCTATTTTCCTTCTTCTTCTTCTCCTTCTCTGCTTCATCGCAGTGCTTTGTTTCGAAGTCGAGAGCTTCTAGCTTCTACATTTACATTTACTTAGATTATAGATGTATTTTCTGCTTTTTTAAAAGAAATGTTAAAGGGGACCGTTTGGTCCACCAACTTGGCATGATGTAATCATTGTAACCGACAGTCTCGTTGATCTATTTTGGTCATTTGTTGGACATTAATAAAATTATCTTATCTTATCTAAGCATCCTAAGTGCTCCATGTTATAAATGTTGTGAAAAAATCTAAATAGAAATCCTACTGCAGTGATTAATATAATTTCTTCTACTTATTATCTCAGAAATAAGTTATTTACAGTGTTCTTACAGTAAATATCAAAATATATTCTACTGTAGCCTTCACAATTAAAAAATTGCAGAAAGTAAATGTAAGGAAAAATACTAACACAAATACAATCACAATGACAGTTATTTTTGGACAATCGTCCCCGGAAAAACCCAATGTGGGAAAACTGGTGCAGCAGATGAGGGTTTTATTATTCTTCAGCGAATTCTCATGTACAAAATTACAACAAGCAAAACAGGGATGAGAAATTCGACAAACGCTTCCTAACAAATTTCTGAACCAGGTGAAGTACTTCCTCTTCCCGGAATCCTTCTGCGTCCCTCTGCATCAAACCTCTCACATTGGCCCAGTGTCAAGCTACCCACGCAAGCTCTGCGTCAATCTGCCTCTGCGCTGCCTCTTTCTGCATCACCCTGTTCCTGCTTTGCGTCTTGCTGCCTTGCACTCTCTGAAGATGTTGATGCCCTCTCTTCCTTTCTCACCTGCAACTCTCCCTCTGATTCGATTTTCTCTTGCCGAACTTCGACCAGTGAGAAAATCGATCTTACTCGGGTAACTGAGTATCTACCTCTGGTGTATTCTCCAAGTGCCCATCAAGCCTCCTCTTATAATCCTCTCATTGATCAATCATCGGCCCAGATGAGATTCTAATCAATGGCTAGGATCATTTGACTTGATCTTCGCCTTCTTCTAGAAGTTTCACCCACAATTTAGATTAATACTCATTAATTATTTTAATTTCCTATGTTTAGACTTAGGGTCCCATTAAAAATAATTAATTATTTTAATAAAATTGTTTCCGGGTGGAATTTCCCAAAACGATTTCTGGGTATTGGAGAATGCATGTGTCTAAGCCTTCTTGCAAATTTTGAGGCCTAGAACACATCCAATGCTACCCCAAATCAACACTCCCTCTTAGTGAGGAATGTGCTCTAGCAATATATTGTTGTTGCATACTGCTCTGACTCTGAAGCACCATCCTCTGCGCTGCTGATGTCTAACATGTTGTCCACCAACTACTACATTGTTGTTGTAATTATACTGTTGTTGACACTGCCACTGCCAACACTGCATCCGTACTACAACTCCCTCTGGATTTTTGCATTTGTGTTGTTGCTGGCACTACCGCTGCCAACTATCACTACACTAAACTATTGCTGCTACTGAAACGGATTTTCTACCATACTCATCTCCTCTCTGAACTAAGTGAACTTAGCTCTTTCGAGAGCCTTTGTGAGTATATCAGCTACCTGCTCTCCTATGGGGACATACTGTAGCTGCACTGTCCCAAGCTAAACACAGTCTCTGATAAAGTGACAACGGATATCTATGTGTTTCGACCGATCATGAAATACTGGATTCTTAGAGAGTTTGATACAACTCTGATTATCACAGTAAACCTTGGTCGCTTCCATCCTTTTTATGAAGCTCATATTTTTTGAGTCATATAGCTTCGCACGTAGCTGTGCTAGCTATCATATATTCTGTTGAGCTCAAAGCTACTGCTTTTGCTTCCTGCTACACCAAGATATCATTCCTGATCCAACATTGAAGCAGTACCTTGAGGTACTTTTTCGGTCTACTGAACTACTTGCCCAATCTGCATCTGTGAACCCATTCAATATGATGTCCTCCCCTTGGGAGTATTTCAACCCATATTTGATTGTTTTGCACACATACCTAAGAATGTGCCTAGCTACTGCCCAATGCACCCTTTTGGTTCCGCCATGAACTGACTAAGAGTGTTGACAGCAAAGCAAATGTTTGGCCTAGTGTTGACCAGATACATGAGCAACCCAATGAGCTGCCTGTACAAAGTGGGATCTACTTACTTGTCTCCTGATGCATCTATTTTCTTCCAGTTGGTGATCATGGGAGTAGCCATGGGTCGACAATCCTACATTCTCAATCTCTTCACAATTTTTGTAGCGTATCTCCTTGTCTAAGGATGTTAATTTTAGGTGTGTTCTATGCTTAGAGCAATTTATTTCAATTTTCACAGTTAGCTCAATATCTTTTCCAGATTAGCAATCACATCAGCATTAAAGTAAACTGCAGATAGAACATAAACATAAATCGCAGAAGACAAGCCAAGACAAGAGGACACAAGATGTGGCACTAGCCAAGGACAAACCCCAATATGGGGAAACCCTTAATCAATTCTTCTTATATGTTCTTGAATAGTTCAGCAGAGAGAGAGAGATAGTACGTTTACAACAGAAGTCAACACTTTGACTTATCTAGATAAGAGCATAGATCATCTCTAAGAAGATGATACATGAGATTAGTTGAAGACATGCTGCTTCAACTAATTCTCCAAGGTGACTCCTTCACCTATCGTTGTGTTGCATTGTCATCATGCTGCACCTCACCGCGCTGCACCATGCTGCACCCATCATCACTATGTTGCATCTCATCACGCTTCATTAATCATGATTGTACCCATCACTATACCGCATTATGTGCCATTGCTGCACCATGTTGCCATCCTGACCTATGTGTTGGCTGCACCTTGCTTGCTTGTTGTCCCTTGCTTGCTTGTTGTCCCTAGCATGCTTGTTGTCCTTAGCATGCTTGTTGTTGCATGTTAGTTGTCCCTTGCATGCTAGCTGTAACATTGCATGCTTGGTGTATTTGCTGCTAAGTAGCATCCAACTGTCCCAATGTTAGTTAGTTGTCCCTTGCATGTTGCTCTCCTTCGGAGACAAATACTCCAGCTGTTTTGGTAGTTCCCGACAGTTCCGGCTGTTCTTGGCAGTTCCGGCAGTTCCAGTTGTTCCTGGCAATTCTGACAGTCCCAGCAGTTCGGATTTTCCGGCATTTCCGGCTTTTCCGCCCTTTGGATCAGGGCAACGTTATTCCTTAGGATCTCTCCTCCTACTAAAACCCAAAGACAAGTAGAGAGAGAAAGAGATCCCAAGTTTGTTGAAATGACTTGAAGACCACCTCTATTTATACTAAAACGTTGAGCACAAGTGGGGTTTATTTGGTCGTTGGCCGACCTTGACGAATTGTCCCATAACACAAATAAATTCATATCTCCATGAATACTTATCGGAATCGAATGATCTTTAGATTAATCCTACACCTCTCGATGAGAGGGATCCAAGAAAAATTTCAGCTTCCATTAATAAGATGACCCACATGGAGTTTGGCCCTAGTTTCCAATTTTAACACTCGCTCTCAACTAGGGAGAACTCCATCCGTTGATCCATATGTCCGATTGTACTATCTATACCATTAGTGCCTTGCACTGCTCTGCTCTGCTGAGATCTGCTTTGCTCTACTCTGCTCTGCTAAACCATGAAGAAGAAGAATTGATCGATAATGTCTCATACCATTCTCTACTGACCCAAAGTCAGTTTCATCTGAAGAGAGTGTGTCACATCACTCTTACTGGCCCGAAGTCAGTTTTATTGATCCAAGATCAATATCACAAGAGAGTGTCTCAAACCGCTCATACTGATCCCAGATTAGTTTCATTGATCCTAGATCAATGGAGGTCATCCTAGCATAGGGAGTACGGTAGATACATCGATGTGTCCATCGATAGTACTACTATGGTCCCTAACCCCATTTTCCTGCTCATTGATCAGATGAGAGGTACTTCCCATGAGTACCAAACTGCATGAGTAGGATGCCACGACAGGAGAACTAATCATCCTGTCCATAGGAGAATAAATCATCCTGCCCCACAGTCGCCACAGGAGAACTAATCATCCCGGCCCACAGGAGAACTAATCATCCTGTTTCACAGTTGCCACAGGAGAACTAATCATCCCGGCCCACAGGAGAACTATTCATCCCGTTCCACAGTTGCCACGGGAGAACTAATCATCCCAGCCCACAGGAGAACTAATCATCATGTTCCACAGTTGCCACGGGAGAACTAATCATCCCGGCCCACAAGAGAACTAATCATCTTGTTCCATAGTTGCCACGGGAGAACTAATCATCCCGGCCCACAGGAGAACTAATCATCCTATTCCATAGTTGCCACGGGGTATCATAGGGGAAGGTTGAACTTGTCATCTTGTACATAGCGCACCACCAAGGGAAGGTGAGTCGACCTATGGTCATATGTTGCTCCAGTAAGTACCCCAAGCCCCCTAGAGCTCCCAGAGCTCAATGCATGCAACATGTAGGACCCTTATAAGAAGGTCTCTCAACGACTCCAACTCGTTCAAGAAAGTCACTGATTTGACCTTTCCCCGGGGCTTTGACAAAATGTCTGCGACCTGTACATCGGTCTCAATGTGATGGAGCCTCATTGCTCATCGACTTACCATATCCCAGATAAGACAGTATTTGATGTCTATCTGCTGGAGAAATCATCGAATACGGGATTCCTCAATAATCAAATCCCCCCTCTAGTTGTCACAAAGAATCACAGTGGTATTCATCATGTGTACAAACAACTCACTTAAGAGCTTCTACAACCATGCAGCTTCACACGAGATCATACTCATAGCTATGTATTTGGTCTCGGCGGTGCTTATAGCAACCGACTTCTGCTTCCTGCTCATCCATGATATCGAAGCAGAATCTAAAGAGAACCAGCACTGAGAAGTGCTCTAATGATCCTCCACACTACCTGCCCAGTCAACATTCGAATAATCATGCAGTTTCATATTTCCGGCAGTGTATCTCAATCCATGAGAGATTGTGCCCCGAAGATATCTCAGAAGATTCTTGGCACCAATCCAGTGAGGCTCAACCAAATATGAGCTCACCATGCTAACTGCAAAACATATGTCCGGACGGAAGTTCACCAAGAACATCAATGCGAATGAGTTTATGAAACTCAGAGGCATTTCCCAAATCTGGTCCGACATCAATACCATATAACTTTTGAAAGTTAAGATCCTCGAGGTACTCACAGGCGTGCAGTTTATCATTCCACATCAGGAATCCAACTCCCTCTTACTTCTGCAAACGAGAGGGTCTGCACTTGTTAGAAATAGGTCGTCCTCATAAGGTGCTGGTATGAGAGGTCTATCATCCACAACCTTCAAACAATGGTTTGGATCGGCTTCACTCTTAGTGAATCTCAGCTTCATCTGACAACTATCAATCCTCTCATACTACACCCAGGGAGTTTTTCTTCAAGTCATAGAGGGCTTTCTTCCACCTGCATACGTGAGATTCCTGATCATCAATCTCAAACCCCTCGGGTTGTTCCAAACCTGTGGACCTACTACATGAGGGGAATGGTCCCCTTGTAAGATTTTCCTTCGGTACATCTCAAACATGTACTTTCATGCTCTTTTTGAATTCATGCATCCTTGTCACCATCTGACTCACAGACCTCTGGTGCTATGTGTCAATGGACATGGTCACCAGTGGACTTCCTGCAACTTGATACAACCCTGAACTCAAAAACGTCTTTGAAAATTCTATTTTCAAACACGTACATTTCCATCGATGAGTGCCACCTCGTAACCTTTGACTTCCATTGCCGAAATGGACACCAGGTTCTTCTTGCGATCAAATACATAAAAGAGATTCTGTTAAATGAATCGAGTTACCCTCATTCAATTGAGGGGTAACATTCCCTACACCCTTTCCGGGATAGGTGGCATCGGCTCCAAGTATAATCCCACAATTGTTTCCATCTCTACCAAATTAGAGAGTACACCCTTCTATCCGATGAAGTGTCTTGAAGCACTACAATCAATAAGCCAGATTCCCAAAGAATCTGAAGGAGAGGGCCAATATAAGATAATGCTTCTTTATCTTATCAAAAACAACATTTGATTCTTCATACCTAGGGTTCCTTGCTTTCTTTGAAGAGTCGGCCATTTCCTTCATGACCTGCATTACCTGTCATTCCTTTGATCATTAAAGATGTCCCTGGAATGATTGTTATCTTCATCAAGAGATGTGTCTCTGCCATTCAGACACTCCTTCGCATAATGGTCGATCTTATTACAACCAAGGCATCTGCCTTTCCTTCCACCCTTAGATCCGGACTTCCCCTTGAAGTGATCTTTAGGTAGGCCATCAGAAACTTCTGCTGTCCCATTCTGATAATATTCTCTACTTCGACTTCACCCTTCGTGAATTTGAAGAGGGATGAGGAATCCACTGATCCTTTTGTCCTTTCCCAACTGTCTTCAGTGATTGCTCTTTCACTCTTGCTTGGGCATTGTCTTCACCTCGGCTCTGATACCATGTTAGTTTTAGGTATGTTCTATGCTTAGAGCAATTTATTTCAATTTTCACAGTTAGCTCAATATCTTTTCCAGATTAGCAATCACATTAGCATTAAAGTAAACTGCAGATAGAACATAAACATAAATCGCAGAAGATAAGCCAAGACAAGAGGACACAAGATGTGGCTCTAGCGAGGGACAAACCCCAATATGGGGAAACCCTTGATCAATTCTTCTTATATGTTCTTCAATAGTTCAGCAGAGAGAGAAGAGAGATAGTACGTTTACAACAGAAGTCAACACTTTGACTTATCTAGATAAGAGCATAGATCATCTCTAAGAAGATGATACATGAGATCAGTTGAAGACATGTTGCTTCAACTAATTCTCCAATGTGACTCCTTCACCTATTGTTGTGTTGCATTTCATCATCACACTGCACCTCACCGCGCTACACCATGCTGCACCCATCATCACTATGTTGCATCTCATCACGCTTCATTAATCATGACTGTACCCATCACTATACTACATTATGTGCCATTGCTGCACCATGTTGCCATCCTGACCTATGTGTTGGTTGCACCTTGCTTGCTTGTTGTCCCTTGCTTGCTTGTTGTCCCTAGCATGCTTGTTGTCCTTAGCATGCTTGTTGTTGCATGCTAGTTGTCCCTTGCATGCTAGCTGTAACATTGCATGCTTGGTGTATTTGCTGCTAAGTACCATACAACTGTCCCAATGTTAGTTAGTTGTCCCTTGCATGCTGCTCTCCTTCGGAGACAGATGCTCCGGCTGTTTCGGTAGTTCCCGGCAGTTCTGGCAGTTCCGGCTGTTCCCGACAGTTCCGGTTGTTCCCAGCAATTCCGACAATCCCAGCAGTTCCGGCTTTTCCGGCAGTTCCGGCTTTTCTAGCTTTTCCGACAGTTCTGGCTTTTCCGGCATTTCTAGCTTTTCCAGTAGTTCCAGCTTTTCTAGCGTTTCCGGCTTTTCTGGCAGTTCCGGCTTTTCTAGCAGTTCCGACTTTTCCAGTAGTTCCGGCTTTTCCGGCAGTTCCAGTGTTTCCGGCTTTTCCGACTTTTTTGGCAGTTCTGACTTTTCTGTCTTTTCCGGCTTTTCCAGCAGTTCCGTCTTTTCCAACAGTTCCGGCAGTTCCGTCTTTTCCGGCTTTTCCGGATTTTCCGACCGTTCTGCTTTTCTGGCAGTTCCAGCTTTTTCGGCATTTCCAGCTTTTTCGGCTTTTCCTCCCTCTGGATCAGGGCAACATTATTCCTTAGGATCTCTCCTCCTATTAAAACCCAAAGACAAGTGTAGAGAGGAAGAGATCCCAAGTGTGTTGAAATGACTTGAAGGCCACCTCTATTTATACTAAAACGTTGAGCACAAGTGGGGTTTATTTGGTTGTTGGTCGACCTTGACGAATTGTCCCATAACACAAATAAATTCATATCTCCATGAATACTTATCGAAATCGAATGATCTTTAGATCAATCCTACACCTCTCGATGAGAGGGATCCAAGAAAAATATCAGCTTCCATTAATAAGATGAACCACATGGAGTTTGGCCCTAGTTGCCAATTTTAACAAAGGAAGATCTCCCCATTCTTTTGCCAAACTTCTAACCCTAGAAAATAATGCATAAACCCCATGTCCTTTATGTCGAATTTAGCTTCAAGATTCTTCTTGCAATCTTGGATGAGCCTGGATAACCCAGTTAGGAACAGGTCATCTACATATAATACCAGAATAAGCCATTCATTCTCTACCATCAAATAGTAGAGATTGGGATCAGCATCACTCTTGACAAATCCCGACTGCTGCAAGTAATTATCAATCTAACCATACCATGCTCTGGGTGCCTGCTTGAGCCCATATAGGGCTTTCTTTAATCTGCAAACATGAGTTCTCTTTTCATGAGTTTCGAATCCTTCGATTTGTTTTATGTGCACCTCCTCTTCTATCACCCCGTTCAAGAATGTTGTCTTGACATCCATCTGGTGAATCTCCCATCCCATTTCAGCTGTTAGGGATATAACAGATCTGATAGAGGTGTATCGAGAAACTGGGGTGAAGGTCTCTTCATAGCCTATTCCTTCTTTCTGAGCATACCCCTTTTCCACGAACCTTGCCTTGTACTTCTCTACACTGCCATCTGCAACATACTTGATCTTGTAGATCCATCGTGATCCTACAACTAATCTATCTTCTGGTGTAGGTACTACTTCCCAGACATCATTCGTCATGATGGAGTTGTATTCTTCCACCATGGCATCCACCCATACTTGGTGTTGAACAACTTCCTGAAAGCTAGAGGGTTCTTCAACCTGAGCTACCAATGCCTGGTATCTACCAGGTTGCCTACTCGATTCTAGGAGCTCCAAAAAACTCCTTTGCGTCCCTCAGTGTCTGTCGTATTTCTCTACTGGTTCTACCACTGGTGGTGGGAGGCTCAACCAACTCCTCTTCCTGATCCTGTCATTCCATCTGCTGAGAACTATCTGCATTTCCTCCTTTTGAGGAGATATTGGTACTGGTCACTATACTCGATCCAAGTGTCTGTCCTCCTGCCTGTCCTCCTTGCTGCCCCTACTGCTCTTGGACTAATGGAACATCTCCTGACTGATCTTCTACAGGCATCTCACGAGATTTCCTTAAAGCTTTGTCCTCCATGAACTTTGCATCTCGTCTCACTACAATCTTCCTACTGCTAGGAATGTAGATTCTGTATGCCTTTGAGGTCTCGTTGTATCCTACGAGATACCCCTTTTTGTAGTTTGATCCAGTTTACTGCGCTTCTCATCTAGAATGTGACAATAATCCACGCTTCCGAATATCTTGAGATGACTGACTTCTGGCTTTTTCCTTGTGAAGAACCCTTCGGGCGTTGTCTTCCCCAATGCTCTATGAGGAGTTCTATTCTGGATATGCATTGTTGTGTTGCAAGCTTCTACCCATAGATACCTAGGTAGATCCCGATCATACAACATAGCTTTGGCTGCCCCAACAATAGTTCTGTATTTCCGTTCTGCTACTCCATTCCACTCTGGATTATATGGGGTTGTCCACTCTCCTTTGAGGCCCTCCTTTGCGCAGAAATCTATGAAGTCTTTGTCCATATATTCTCCACCATTATCTGAACACAATACCTTTATCTTTTTCCCTATCATATTTTCAACAAGAGCTTTAAACTCTCGGAAACGATCAAAGACCTCATCCTTGGTCTTTAAGAAATAGATCTAGGTTTTTCTGGAGTGATCATCGATAAAGGTGATGAAGTATTCGCCACCACTAAGAGCTCTTGTGGACATAGGACCACAAATATCTGAGTGTATTAATCCTAATACACATTTTGCTCTATTGTTACTTCTGGAAAAAGTTGCTTTAGCGTACTTTCCTAGCACACATCCTCTGCATAAGTCATCATGTTCACTACTAAGGATTGGTACTCCTGTAACAGTCTCTCTGAGCATCCTCAGTGCTCCATGGTGTAAATGCCCCATTTGCCTATGCCATAATTCATTTCGCTCCTTCTCACCATTATAGTTGCTGCCTATCAATGCCATTGGTGATTCAAGCTGCAATCTATACAACTTGTTGCTTCGAATCCCAATTTTCCTTTTCTTCTTCCAGCTTGGATGTTTGATGTATACTTTCTTTCCCACGAAGTATACATCGTATCCCTTCTGCTATAACTGGGACACTGAAATCAAGTTCATTCCTAATCCTAGCACATGCATAACATTGGTGGCTCGAATGCTGGTCCCTGCTTCCGTTTGAAATGATATGGTGCTTCTCCCTATTGGAGTACATTTCGTTTTGTTTCCCATAGTAATTTGGAAGTCCATTTGTTCTTCTTGATAGCTCAAGAAATGTTCACGTACTCCAGTCATATGAGTTGAAGCCCTGCTATCAATGTACCAAACATCTACTAACGCTGAATTTACTAGGCATTTGAATTCTACATCTAATCTGGAAGATAAATCTGAGACACTTTGAGTATCCATATTGTGCCAATTTCTGACGCTAACCTGTCCCAGCGACTGCTACAGGAAAAATTGTGTTCCACCTGAGACAACCCCTCTCGCTGAATCTTCTGATGCGTTGTTCCTTCTACCACTGACAAATTTCGTGTTAGTTTTTGGTAGCATCGGAAGTGCTCTAGCCTTGAAAATTCGTGAAGAGGCTAAGGCACATGAGTTCTAAAGAACTCAGAAACCGTTTGGTGAAATTCCACCCGGATTGTATTTTATTAAAATAATTAATATTTTTAATGGGGTCCCCAAGTCTACACTTAAGGAAATTAAAATATTAAAGGGTATTAATCAAAATATGGGTGAGAATGATCTAGAAGGTGGATCAAGTCATGTTTTAATCTTAGTCGTTGATTAGAGGCTTAATCTTGGTCGTTGAAGACTCAACAGGAAAAGTATAAAATGGAGGCTTGGGTTCATTTGGAGATACACACAGAGAGAGAGAGAATTGATCTAGAGTTCGATTTCTAGGGCTAGGAAGCTGAGAAATTCGAACTAAGTGATCATTTAACAGTAGAGGGGCAGTGAGAATCTGGGAGGACTTTCCGGATAATACTAACAGAGCGGCAGAGAGAGCTTGCAGAGAGGCAGCGCAGTAGTCGGGAGAGCTGACACTGGTCCAGTCTGGGCCCACGCAGCCCTGACGCAAAGCCAGAAGGGCCAGCATAGAGCAGAAAAGTTACATATCACACGGAATCCGAAATTGTCGGGAATTTCCGGAATAGTCGAGATAGTTGACGTAGAGGGCAGACGATGTGACGCAGAGCTTGTAAGGCTGACGCAGGGCCAACGCAGAAATAGCCAGCGTTAGCCAGTCTTATGCCGGATCAGCGGGGATTCTGCAGGGTGAACTGAGATAAAACTCACTCAGATTTTCCACCAGTATTATCTCTGTAAAGGATTCCTAGATGGGCATCCTAGATTTGTATTGAGATATTTCTCCTACATAATAATAAACCCTCAGAACTATTACACCAGTTTTCCCGCATTGGGTTTTTCCGGGGACTATTGTGTCCAAAAATAAGTGTGTCCTATGTATCTTGTTCTTCGATCTATTTTCTATTTCATGAGATCAAATATTTAATTAGTGTAGATTGCAGAAGTAATCTGCTTCAGTATTCAGAAGAATAACTTGATGAATGTAATTTAAAAATCAAGTAGGTGAAGTAGATTCAAATTTGCGGTAGTAGGGGTTCCTTCAATGTAGGAATTTTCACATGGTATCAGAGCATTGATTTTGAAACAGGAAGAGCAGATCCAGTGCTGAGCATTGAGGCTGAAAGCTGCACTTGGCAGCAATTCGAATACCCTTGAAGGGATTGCACAGTCCTTGTCGGGAAGCACATCCGAGGAAATCTCTCTTTGAGTCAGACGACAAAGAGGTACGATTTTCAGTCCGTGGGTTTGCAGAGGCAGAGGGAATGACGCAAAGCCTCAGTGCAGTGCTTGAAGGGTGCAGTTTCTGTCAGGGCTGAAATCCGCTGGAAAAGAACGAAGACACGTAGAAGGAGAATTTTCTCCTCAAAGAAATTTTCGCCAGAAAGCTCAAATTTCTCACTTGCTGAGCAGCTAAGAAGTGCTAAGTAGTGACTAGAGGAGTCAATTCGACAGTTGGGTGAGATGGCATGACATGGGCTCAGAGATCAAGACAAGTTGGAAGGAGCTTCCAACTATGTCATATGGAAGACCAAAATCTTAGCTGTTCTGGAGGAATATGATCTCGAGGCCTACGTCAATAGTGTTGTAATTGTTCCTACTGACAACGATCAAAATAAGAAGTACAAGGTCGAGCAGGGTAAGGCAAAGAGGCTAATTCTCGATGGAGTTCGAGATCATGTGGTCTCACACTTGCAGGGCAAGGATACAGCCCGAGAGATGTGGGAAGCCTTGTCTTCTCTGTATGAAGGCTCTTTCAAACAACGAAAGATGTACCTAGAGCAGAAGTTGCAGTGGACCTCTATCTTCAGCGTCTTCAGGACACTAGAGACTAGCTTGCTGCAGTGAGGTCCACTCCTCAGCCAACCGCAATGGTGAGGATAGCCCTGAATGGAGTCTCGGATGAATGGCAAGATTTTGTCCAATGCATATTGGGCAACGAAAAACTACCTTCATGGGAGGAGATGTGGGCGACTCTTCAACAGAAGGAGTTAAGGAGGGACCTAGTGAAGGTCAACCTTAGTGGCAGCAGTGGGAGTGGCACAAAGACGAAGGAGGAGGAGGAGAACACAGCTCTAGCATCAAAGGGACAGCAGAAGCCGAAGCGAAAGAAGGACATTTCGAAGGTGAAATGTTTCAGTTTTGGCGAGATGGGCCACTATGCATCCCAGTGTCCTTTGAAGAAAAAGGATAAGGATGATGTTAGTGTCTGTCAGTCATCAGTGATCAAATTATGCTCTTTTACGGTTTTTGTTAGGGTCCTAGGTCAGAATTTTATGGTTTCAAATAGGTTTTCAATAAAAATTTGGTCACTGGTTAGTTGCCTAGGTTTATTACTACCCCTTTCAGCCTTCATTGTCAATGGACATCAGCGTGGTCAGGTCATTCCTTTTTGAAAGAGTGTCATGGTCATCATGATCATCATTCAGCTCATTCTTCCATGTTGTGTCATCATTAGGTCATAGGGTCAAAAGCATGAAAATAGGTCATTTCACCACCAAAATCATCATTTGAAGTAGTGATAGGTAAAAATCTTCAATAAAGTTTCTAAAATGATTTTATATCTCCATTATGATGTAATATATCCTAAAAGGTTCTAAAGTTGCAGTCTCAAAATAAAATGCGAAAGGACATGGTGGGGCCACTACACCATCAAAGGAGAAAATCGATTTCCAAAGCTACAAAAGACCAAAAGAGCTTCTCATTTGCTCATTTCATTTGCAAAAAAAAAAAAAAAACATATCTTCACCTTCCTACACTCTTCATACACCATCTCCCCCACTTTCTCTCATCAAATTCCTCATTTCATCATTTTTCCTCACAAAGCCTAGTCCCTACTATGCATTTCTAGACTAGGACAATGTTTCCTAGTTTTGCATCCCTTCCCATCACTCAAATTCCAAAATTCCACTTCCCCTCACTCCATAACATCTATCCCTGCCCCCCATAATTTTCCCAAGAATTTAGAGACCCCCTAACCCCTTCATCTCCCTCAATTTCAAAAATTGCCCAAATCCCCTGTTTTTCCCTTATACCAAACACTAATTTCCCTTCCCATTCAACTAGGGTTTGCTATGGATTCTGAGACTACTGAGCAGAGGAGGCATAAGGGAGGTCAGATCAGTAGGTATGAGCCAACTTCAGCACATGACATCATGTCTTCACCATTTCTCAAGAAATCATTCCAAGAGACAAATCATTTGACACACATTGGGACAATCTTACTTCAAAATTAGTTTCTGAAGTAAGGAAGATGAATTTGGCAAAAGTGAAAGAGGTTTTTGTCAATAATCGACCAAGGAACAAAAAAATCCTTCATTTTATACACAGGTATTATTATTTGGGAGAAATGCCCAAAATACAGTTGCTATAGGAGAGTTGCTGCATTTCTGGAGTAGTCTTGGGAGAATGAGTTTTTCTCAACCTTGGAGAGGCCATTTTGCTTTCTTGAGAAGTCTATTAACAAATAGACATCCTAAGCTTTCCAATGGTACCTTCAGATCTGGATTTAGAGCTTAGGAAGGCAGTCAAATCTCTCCTCCAAGTTGGCGCTTTGTTTTTGGAGTACTTGTGGGAAAATGCATTTTTCTTGGTGATGGAAGCTCCATTTTGACTGCTTAAGGTGTCTAATGACAACTAGATATCCTAAGCTTTCCATTGATATGCTCAGTTTTCAATTTGGAGCAGTGGAAGGCCTTCAAAAGTGAGCTGGAAGATGGCGTTGTGCTTTTGCCTATCTCTTCCTTTTTTCGTATTTTCTCAATAAATCTTCATTTCCAATGATGTAATTCCTCATTTTTGAGATGAACTAAGGTAGATTGATGTAATGAGAGGTGAATGAACATGTTAGAGTCATTTCCATGTAAATTTGAGGTTCATGAATGAGTAACAGTTCAGACAAAGTCTAAATGGAGGGTTTGTTACAACCTCCCTAGTCATTAGATGTTGTTAGGCCCCTATACTACTAGTGTAACCCCTTATTGTTATTAGTACAACCCCCTTATAGTACAACCCCCTTATTACATTGAAGTCCCGATATTGTTACTATTGTGCCCCATAGAAGCCCACTATTGTTATTATTGTGCCCTTAGACTCCTATATATAGAAAGGAGGTCTTTTCATTTGTATCATCCAAGAATTGTTCATTTGTGTAATGTAAAGGAGGTTGCCCCCTCGAAGAGGCTTATTTCTGAGGCGTTCATCTATCTTTTCTATCTTTTTGTGAGCTGGTTTCATAACATTTGGTATCAGAGCTTTGGATTCTAGGGTTCCGCTGCTCCAAACAGGTCATCGTGGCATTTGCACTATAACTTTTGGTTTGCGACGTTTCAGACGCTAAAACAAAAAACCCATTTGAGCCAAAATCGTTATGAACCTCGGGTCCGAATTTCAGAGCTTTTCGCGCTATATTTGTAGAGATATGATCTGAGGAAGTTGGCCTTTTTGCAGACTCCCGAATTTCATTCCAAACAGGTGACCTAGGGAAAATCGTCATAACTTTTGTTTTGAGCATCAGATTGAAATTTCGTAAGAAGTTACAGAAAGAAGACGGACTGTAGTTTCCTATGTATATTGTTCAGATACTAAGGTCAAAACAGTGACACGTGGCTTACAAGTTCGCTCTTCTAGAAAGGTCTATAATCAAGTCATCTTGGGAGATTGTGCATAACACTGCCTTGGAGAATCTAAATTTGATCACACTGGTGGCATTGGAAAGAGGACACAGAGGGCTACTACAGGTCGCAATTTCAGAACTTAAAAATCTGAAAGTACAAAGTTACAGTCGTTTCAAGATCGAGCTCCTAAAATCAAGAAAAAGCGAGATGAGGAAGTTTGATGGCAAGGATCCGGTAAATTGGATACTACAGATGGAGAAATATTTTGATCTACATGATGTACCAATGTTACAAAAGATATGTATTGCATCTTCA
Source organism: Pinus tabuliformis (assembly GCA_031772625.1). Classification (NCBI taxonomy): domain Eukaryota; kingdom Viridiplantae; phylum Streptophyta; class Pinopsida; order Pinales; family Pinaceae; genus Pinus; species Pinus tabuliformis. Next base: position 1,158,735,754 of record CM062813.1, on the reverse strand, counting down.
TATTTAGAACAAGATTAATTTTTATGGTACAAAGGGCTTTGTTCTCGTAAACAACTTGTTACGTGGTCAATTTTCACGGAGGAAATTATAGCACATTATGAGAATACAAAGAGCAACACCTTCTTTAGAGCAACACCACAACAATTGGAAGAAAAAAGAGAAAAAGGGCTTTGTTACAAAGTGGAAAGAAAAATTATGGAAACAAGGAATTCTACCCCTCACAACTATAAATATGGAAGTGTTGTTTCTCCTAGCCTTCCACAACCTACAAGGTTTACACCACAACAATTGGAAGAAAAAGGAGAAAAAGGGCTTTGTTACAATTGTGATAGCAAATGCACTAAAGGTCATAAGTGTGCTGAGAATAAATTATTTTACATAGAGTATGAAGAGGAGGAAGAAAAAGATCAAGAAACATCAAAAGAAGAGGATATACGCCAGGACCCAACCCCAGAGAAAGAAGAAATGAATCCGACCATATCTTGTAAAGCATTGGCAAGAATTACCACTCCTCAAACTCTTAAGATAGAAGGACATATCAAGAAGAAAAAGGTTCAAGAAGTGAAAGATCACATCAAGAAAGAAGAAACGAATCCAACCATATCTTGTAATGCATCGGCAGGAATTACCACTCCTCAAACTATCCAGATAGAAGGACATATCAAGAAAAAAAATGTTCAAGAAGTGAAAGATCACATCAAGCATCAAGAAATGAATCCGACCATATCTTGTAAAGCATTGGAAGAAATTACCACTCCTCAAACTCTCAAGATAGAAGGACATATCAAGAAGAAAAAGGTTCAAGCAGTGAAAGATCACATCGAGCATCAACAACAAGTTCTCCAACTTTTAAAGGATAACGCAACTTTGGTGCAAAATCGAATGAAACAACAGGTAGATCAACATCGTAGTGAAAAATGTTTTGATGTAGGTGATTGGGTATTTTTACTGCTACATCTCAAGCAAGCTATTTATGAGAAGGAAATGTTGGCAATACTACATGCACTTAAGAAATGGCGACCTTACCGAACGGGCAAACACTTGAAGGTAAAAATGGATCATGATAGTCTTAAATACTTTTTAGAACAACTATTATCTTTAGAAGAACAGAAAAAATGGGTCACAAATATGTTGGGTTATGACTTTGACATTATCTATAGAAAAGGGAAGCAAAATTTTGTTGCAGATGCACTCTCAAGAAAGCATGAGGATGTGGAAGCATTGTTTTGTGCTATTTCTATTATCCAACCAGATTGGATAAACGAAGCAAGGAATAAATGGAAGAAGGACGAAGAAGTATTTCCACTCATTCAAAAGTTGCAGAAGATCCCAATTCAAACAATAATGCCAGAACTTGAAAAGGAAGGAAAAATCATATTGGAACCTGGAGCAGTCACAGAAACAAGAACCCGACAACTACGAAATCGATCAATTTCATAGTATCTCATCAAGTGGAAGAACTTACCCACTGAAGATTCCACATCAGAGGACAAGAATTTTATACAGAAGCATCAAGAACTACTCAAGCGTTGAGGACAACACTTTTTGAAGGAGAGGGGCATGTTAGGCCCCTATACTACTAGTGTAACCCCTTATTGTTATTAGTACAACCCCCTTATTATATTGTTGTACCCATGTAGTCCCGATATTGTTACTATTGTGCCCCATAGAAGCCCACTATTGTTATTATTGTGCCCTTACATTATTATTGTTATGTCGGCTCTGATTATATTATGACCCCTTAGACTCCTATATATAGAAAGGAGGTCTTTTCATTTGTATCATCCAAGAATTGTTCATTTGTGTAATGTAAAGGAGGTTGCCCCCTCGAAGAGGCTTATTTCTGAGGCGTTCATCTATCTTTTCTATCTTTTTGTGAGCTGGTTTCATAACAGGTGTTGGCTGAGATATTCTTGTGATCAGTTCCTATACTGAGGGATTCGACCCCTGAGAGTGGGGAAGTTGTTTTTTGGTCTATATGTATCTAGTTTTTAGTCAAACAAAAGGCGGGACATTAGAGAGTGGAAATCTTGTAGCTTGTACTTCATCATACTTTTACAGGAAATTAAAGGCCAAGTTGCAACTATTATTCAGGAATTTTGGTGGTGTGAGTTTGTGGTATTGTTTTTCTCCTGTTAAAAATTCATATGAATGATAAATTAGTTTCCTTTCCATATCTATACTTTTCTATGATTTTCCTAAGAGGTATTAAACAGAATTCTTGTAATTAAGCTCTGTTTTGTTAGGAACCTCATTTTATGTGCTCAGTCTTCTGACAGATGAATTCATGGTTCACACGCTCATCTTGATTTTCTTACCTATTCAACCCTACACTACATCGACCAACTCCTAAGCTATCACAAAGGCATGCCTACCTTTCTCCTTATATCTCATGCAACTGAACCTTTGAAGACCTGACCTAGTTCCCTGATTTGTACCTCTGATCCAACAAACCCCAAATTTCAAAACCTACATGAGCTGAACTATATAGCCTAAAACCTATTCTTCCTCCAATCATTTTGTCTGTGATCAAAGAGAGAGCCCTCTCTGGTTTGGCAGGGCTAGCTGCCAAACTAAAAGCCTGGTTGGAGGTTACCTCCATCGATCTCCCTCATCAACCTTGGGATATTATGGAGCGTTAATAGATGAGAAACATGATCCTAAGGTTGCTTCAACAAAGATTGACAAGGGTGAGTTTGCCATAAGTGCCCACGCATCTCCGAGAGGGAGATGGGGCGATATTGAGTTGTAGTCGGAGGACTACATGTGGGCAGGATCCTTGAGGAGTCCACCTCTTGAATCAATTCCTTGCTACGGGAGCCTAAGATTCAGCAATAGCGAGTTGAACTCAGTGTCAGATGATGCAGTGGAGTGTTTGGAGGACAGATGCAGTAGTTGGGGACAAGAGACTAATCAGCGCAGAGCAAGGTTGGCAGCAGTGCAGTTGGCACAATGCAGGAACCAACAGCAGCACAGAAGATTCAGAGGGTCAAAATCAACAACATTCAGATTCCAACATTCAATGTATTATGTCGAACACAGTTAAGTTCAACTAATTTTGGATGTTTTTCAGTTGCCTCTCTCAGCAATTGAGTTGCAGTACGGACGCAATGTTAGCAGTGGCAGTGCTAGCAGCATAGCAGATGCAGCGTTTGAGGAGCTATAGTACAGATGCCGCAGTGGCAGTGGCAGTGTCATGGGCAGCAGTATAGTAGCAATAGCAACACAATGTTGGTAGCAACAACAGTGTAGAAAGGAGGTGCTTCAGAAACAGAGCAGCATTCAGGTGGACATTGTTGTTAGAGCACTTTCCTCGCTAAGAGGGAGTGTTAGCTTTTGGTAGCATTGGAAGTGCTCTAGCCTTGAAAATTGGTGGAGAGGCTAAGCCACATGAGTTCTAAAGAACCCAGAAACCGTTTGGAGAAATTCCACCTGGATTGTATTTTATTAAAATAATTAATAATTTTAATGGGGTCCCTAAATCTAAACTTAGGGAAATTAAAATATTAATGGGTATTAATCAAAATATGGGTGAGAATGATCCACAAGGCGGATCAAGTCATGTTTTAATCTTAGTCATTGATTAGAGACTTAATCTCGGTCGTTGAAAACTCAATAGGAAAAGTATGAAATGGAGGCTTGGGGTTCATTTGGAGATACACAGAGAGAGAGAATTGATCTAGAGTTCGATTTCTAGGGCTAGGAAGCTGAGAAATTCGAACTAAGTGAGCATTCAGCATTAGAGGGGCAGTGAGAATCCGGGAGAAGGAATTTCCAAAGAATACTGACGAAGAGGTGGAGAGAGCTTGCAGAGAAGCAGCGCAGTAGCCGGGAGAGGTGACACTGGGCCAGTTTGGGCCCACACAGCCCTGACGTAGAGCCAAAAGGGCCAGCACAGAGCAGAAAAGTTACCTGTCACATAGAAGCCGAAACTGTTGGGAACAGCAAGAACTGTTAGGCACTGTCGGAACAGCCGAGACAGCTGACGTAGAGGGCAAACGAGGTGACGCAAGGCTGGCGCAGAGCCTATCAAGCTGACGTGGGGCCTACACACGGCCAGCACAGAAATAGTTGGGGTTAGCCAGTCTTGTGTCAAATCAGCAGAAATTCTGTCGAGTGAAGTGAGGTAAAACTCACTCAGATATTTATTTTCCGCCAGTATTATTTCTATCAAGGATTGCTAGATGAGCATCCTAGATTTGTATTCAGATATTTCTCCTACATAATAATAAACCCTCAAAACTGTTGCACCAGTTTTCCCGCATTGGGTTTTTCGGGGACTATTGTATCCAAAAATAAGTGTGTCCTATGTATCTTGTTCTTCCTTCTGTTTTCTGTTTCATGAGATCAAATATTTAATTAGTGTAGGTTGCAGAAGTAATTTGCTTCAATATTCAAAAGAATAACTTGATGAATGTAATTTAAAAATCAAGTAGGTGAAGTAGATTCAAATTTGCGGCAGTAGGGGTTCCTTCAGTGTAGAAATTTTCACATGGTATTAGAGCATTGATTTTGAAACAGGAAGAGCAGATCCATTGCTAAGCATTGAGGCCGAAAGCTGCACTTGGCAGCAATTCGAAGTAAATTCAGATTTGCTGCAATAGGGGTTCCTTCACTGTAGGAATTTTCACATTTTGATTGGAAAGACTTACCTCTCTATCGACTCACTCAGAGAGAGTTTTCCCACGAAATCCAATTAGCTTGGCTTTGAACTGCGCAAGCCCCTTGGAGATTTGAATTAATAGCCCTGCAGGAATTTCGAATTCCCTTCTCGTTTCAATGTTGGGTCTTCCGGCTTCTTCCTTCTGCTTCCCCTTAGCTCTGATACCAAGTAAAAATTCTAAATAGAAATCCTACTGCAATGATTAATATAATTTCATCTACTTATTATCTCATAAATAAGTTATTTATAGTGTTCTTACAGCAAACATCAAAATATATTCTACTGTTGCCTTCACAATTAAAACATTGCAGAAAGTAAATGTAAGGAAAAATATTGGCATAAATACAATCACAGTGACATTTATTTTTGGACAAATCGTCCCCAGAAAAACCCAATGTGGGAAAATTGGTGCAGCAGATGAGGGTTTTATTATTATTCAGCAAATTCTCATGTACAAAATTACAACCAGCAAAACAGGAATGAGAAATTTTACAAACGCTTCCTAACAAATTTCTGACCCAGGTGAAGTACTTCCTCTTCCCCAGAATCCTTCTGCGTCCCTCTGCGTCAAACCTCTCACACTGGCCCAGCGTCAAGTTGCCCATTGTAATGATCCTTGTTGACCACTACCGGTCAACTGCCCATGTAGTACACCCCAACTTCTTTGCAAGAAAGGGGTAACGCTTGATTGACATGTCCGTGCCATCCTGCAGTCATCAACAGCTTGATCGATTTATGTTGTAAACCCAGTCTGCATGTATGAAATGTAAATAATCTTAGCAGATATGAGTCATGTATGTAAACTGCCTGGGTGGACCTAACTTTCTAGGTGATAAACTACGTCCCGGAAGGTTTTTCGTCTCACCAATCCATGATCGACAGAGTTTTCCTTCAGCCTAACCCCAAAGCCGGGATGGATTTTGTCACTAGAATCTTAGGAGAATCCTAGTGTGTAAATCTGCTAGATTATAGTGGTGTCGCAGAACTGGGTGGTTTATGAGGGTCTATGCTAAATGGGTTTTTCCCCTTAAGATGTAAAATTGTAAAAGTCATGTGTCTTGAGGGTTGGAAAATTTTTTAAATCCCCTCATGAGTCCTAAGTCCTAGGTCCTAGGTGTTTTTTCCAAAGGCTAAGTTCGAGGATCCATTTAAAAATGAATTAAAAAAAAAATAAATAAATAATTATTAATTAAAAATAAATAAATAAATAACTGAAAAATAAAATAATAAATAATAAATAATAAAAAAATTATAAAATAAAGCAAAAACCCTAAAAAATAATAAAATAATAATATTTTTGAGTAAATAAATGCAGAATTTCATTTTTTAATAAATTAACAAATTCGACGGATGAGATTAAGAGATGTCTTGATCCTCATCGACGGTCAAGATCATTTCCACATGGATCACTCGAACTAGCCGTTGGGATTTTTTCCTTTAAATAGGGTCCTAGGGGGCCATTTGAGATCATAGGATCTGTGAGTCTTGTGCTGAAGAAGCTCTCTTGTAGTCCATTTTTGGTGCAATAAAGAAGACTTTGGGGTTAAAAATCTTGCTGGTGTTACTCTTCTGAAAATGTTGTAAGATTGTTCTATTTTTTTCTGCATAATTTTATTTTCAGCCATTGATGATAGCTTAATGAAGATTGATTTAGGCACAGGTATCTTGTCTGATCTTTGGGGTTTGAATAATAGTTTAGATTCTGAAATATAGTGGCAGGTATCTCCATTTGATCGGGGTTTCACTATTGTTTTCTCCCTCTATGTTAATGGTTGATTGTAAGTTGTGTAGGAAATCCTTTCTTCAGATTTCCGGGCGTTAGGGGAAGTTCTCGGCTGAACCAACCAACTCCCGAGTTGTGTTTTCTGAAAGAGCCCAGCCAGTTCTTGATCCCAGGCATATCATTCGAAATATTTTTTATGAATGCATGCAGGGTTTTCTGAAGCGTTTTACATTAAAATTAAATTTTAGATAATATTTCTGCTCTTATTGCTAAATCTGGTTGTTAAGGGGCCAAGATCTGTAAAATACTCAGCTGATCTGGGATTCCAAATTTTGCTTTATACAGTTTTCATTAGGGTTTTGTTTCCTTGCAATTGCAAGCACAGGGTCTTCAGGGATTTTCGGAGCCGGAAAAAATTGAAAATCTTGTGATCAAGTTACTGGATTTTAATCCCTTCTACCACCATCTTCACCTACCCAACCTGCAAATCCATTTCCATACAGTGGTAACCCCACACGCAGTCATTCGTAAACCTGCATCTGATTTGAAGGATCTGCTGAACGTTTCGAAAAGGGGCAGCGTTTTGTTCAATCCGCCATTTAAATTCTAGCAATAGATTGTGCAGCATTCTACCATTAAAGTCTGCACAGGGGAGCAAGGACGCAGATACGCATTGTATGCATTTGCATGCGTTGGTATCTGGATCATTTCATTGCTGTTTCAAAAAAACGCTGCCGTCACCAAGCCTGAGCAGTCAAAGACAAAAAAAAAGGAAGAAAAAATCAAAAGTCTGCACAGTCATTACAGTGCGGATGAACCTGCACTTGATAGCAACCTCAAAAAAAATACCCACGCGTTTTATTAATCGCCACCATCACGTGGTCCTGTCAAAGGTTGCAACGCATACGCTGAATAATCCTGGGCATCGGTGCGTTCGCTGGACGAACAAAACGTGTCACTGTATCCAGCGTGATAAGTTTTTAAGTAAACCAGCTGTGAGTATTTCGTGTGGAGGCTTCGAGATTAACCAGGTAACATCTAAAATCATAAACTATCCGCCATATTCACCGTCGGGCCAGGTATTCCCTTTGCAAAGTCTACATAACGTTTTATCTTCTCAGCGTGAATGAAAACCGAGCATCCGTCTAGGGTTACGCTATCGTTTTGATATCGGTATTTTGGTAGATTTAATGTTTTAAATTTTGACAAATCGATTTTCATTTTGCATAAGTCTGTTGGGCTCGTGGTCCTGGATCGTATGCGGTGGTCCATCATCGCGTTCTCTGTGGATTCCTCTGCAAAAGACCGATCCAAACACGCCGTCGTCACCCCATTTTCACATTGAAATTTCATCTTACGCGTTCAGTCCTGTTCTGCTGTGCGATTTGATCAGGGTTACGATTTTTCCTGGTGTCCGATTTTTTCCGTCAACGTATTTTCTTTAACGTAGGTTTGATTGCTTTTATGAGATGTATATTTGCGTACTCATGTATTAGTTTTTTTTTTTATTAGGGTTTTGGTTTTATATTTAACTTTTAGATTTGAAGCTTTAGTCTCAGATTTAGATTAGATTTTGTAATTTTTTTGTTTTAAGTTTTAATTTAGTTTTTTTTATTTAGTTTTAGATTTAATGTCAATTAGATCATTTTTAGATTTTTCCTTTTTTATTTAGCTCTAATTTTTGTTTTTAAAAATAAATTAGATTTAGATTTTATTTGGGTTTCAGCTTAAAAAAAAAATTTGCCAAAATTTGAAAAGCATAAAAAGCATCGTGGGAATTTTTGCCAGATTCAGTTGTTTTCCTCAGGAAATTATCATGTTATATCTTTTATGCTGAGATTTAAATTTTTCAAGTCTGAATACGAATGTAATATCTGGTTAATGATTCATGATTTGAGTGGTTGTGTAAAGCATTCATCTCTTTAAAATTTTCAATTGCTTGATATCGTTTTTGAGCTTTGGCCATCATAAGAACTTTGTGGTTTTACTGGATATTTAGCATCGTTCAAGATATTTGATGATAAATGATTGTTCTACATGGTTTATATTTCTGCAATATTCAATAAATAATCATTTAATCATTAGCTCCTCAAGGCACTGGTCTTTTAACTTCTAAATCCATTTAGTGCTTATCATATCGTGTCTCCCAACCGACTGGTCGACAGTTGGTCTTCGTCATATCATAGGGTCTACCCCCCTTAGCCGCGGGAGACAGGCTTAAACGGAGAGATCGGGGATCAGAGTGACAGCCCCCGGTCTGAGCGTTGTCGTGTCAATCTGCGCGACAACATTTTTTGGCGCCGTTGCCGGGGACAGAGTTTTTCTGTTCCTGGAGTTTCATCGACATTCATCTTCTCATCTTTCTCATCTCTCATTTGAGCTGGCAGATTCAACCTTTGGGGTTATCATTTGGATCTTTTATTGCCTTATTTTTCGTCATATCAGCAGCATCTCTTCGGTTTGTTTCTTGTTTGGGTGGCGACTCCATTTTCTCATTTTTCCCAGACAAGAAGCCTTCCTCATATCTGCTTGTGGTTCCTTTTTGGATCTTAGAATCAGATTCATTGTTCAAGTGGCGACTCCACTTCTTTCATCTATGATTTTCTTGAGCAGAGATCTCGTTCTATCATCCATCTGATCCCTTATTATTCATCATGGATTATTCATTTAAACCATGTCATTTTACTGACCGTCTCCATGATTTTCCGGAGGAGGCCATTTCTAAAATACCTGTGTTCTCGGGTGGTGATTCAATCGCTGTTAGAAGGCATCTAGGCTTGTTTACTCGCATAATGATCATATATTGTAGACCCCCTCAGTATAATCATGAAGATATCAAAATGCGCCTTTTTGTCTTTTCTTTAGAGGGTGATGCTTTGAATTGGTTTAATAATTTTCCTAAGGATTCTTTCACTTCTTTACAAGACATTGTTAATGCTTTTAAAGATAGATATGGTAATCCAAACAGCTTGCCTTCTACCCCTAAAATTGTTCAACAAAATGAAAGTAATCTTGTAAAAGGTCCAGCTGTCCAAGATAATTCTTAGATATGGTAATCCAAACAGCTTGCCTTCTACCCCTAAAATTGTTCAACAAAATGAAAGTAATCTTGTAAAAGGTCCAGCTGTCCAAGATAATTCTTCATATCAGAATGTGCCATCCACTTGTACCATTCCAGATCATAGTAGTGTTGACAATGAAAAGGAAGATCATAAGCAAATTATACAAGATCTAATGATGCTGGTAAAAAATATGGAGATTAATCAAACTAATTACGTCAATGATGTGAGAACTTTATGCACCCACCTGGGAAAACGTAATAGAGAGATGGAGATTATGCAAAATCAACATGCTAAGGAAATTGAGGCCATAAAGACTAATCATGATACAATAATTAGTTTCATGCAAAGCAAAATGTCAGGCTTAGAGGAAAATATGATGACCATGAAAGCTGATCATGATAGGAAAATTAATTCTATGCAAAACAAGTTATTAACTACGGACAAAGAAATGACTATCATGACGTTCGATCATAATAATCAATTGGCCACCATGCAAGCAAATCATAAGGAAGAAATAAACTCCATGCAGTGTTGCTTGATGAATATAAAAGAAAAGAACGATAAAGTAATAAAAGATATGGAAGAACACCATGCCAGGCAAATCAGTGCTATAAAGGTTGAACACTCTAGTCAGATGGATGCCATTAAAATACAGGTTCAAAAGTTTCAACAATGGTCAGAGGATAAGAGAAACCAGGGGACATCAACAGATCAGGAGCCTTCTCATTTGTTGCAACAAGTTCCATCTTATTATGAGGAGGTCATTGGTTCGATTGAAAGATGGTTAATTGAAGGTGATCCAGATAGACTTAAAAATGATAAAGATCAGATGCAGGATAAAGAAAGACATGTCACGCATATCTTACATACTTCATCTGATAGCTTTGAAACAGAAAGTTCCATGTCATCAGTAATACAACCTGCCACAAAGAAAAAGCGCAAGAGAAAGAAAATGAGAAGAAGATTTGATGCATCAGACGGCCGCGAGCAGCTTGATGCATCAGACGGCCGCGAGCAGCTTGATTTACAGTGCGGATGAACCTGCACTTGATAGCAACCTCAAAAAAAATACACACGCATTTTATTAATCGCCACCATCACGTGGTCCTGTCAAAGGTTGCAACGCATACGCTGAATAATCCTGGGCATCGGTGCGTTGGCTGGACGAACAAAACGTGTCAGTGTATCCAGCGTGATAAGTTTTCAAGTAAACCAGCTGTGAGTATTTCGTGTGGAGGCTTCAAGATTAACCAGGTAACATCTGAAATCATAAACTATCCGCCATATTCACTGTTGGGCCAGGTATTCCCTTTGCAAAGTCTGCATAACGTTTTATCTTCTCAGCGTGAATGAAAACCGAGCATCCGTCTAGGGTTACGCTATCGTTTTGATATCGGTATTTTGGTAGATTTAATGTTTTAAATTTTGACAAATCAATTTTCATTTTGCATAAGTCTGTTGGGCTCGTGGTCCTAGATTGTATGCGGTGGTCCATCATCGCGTTCTTTGTGGATTCATCTGCAAAAGACCGATCCAAACACGCCGTCGTCACCCCATTTTCACATTGAAATTTCATCTTACGCGTTCAGTCCTGTTCTGCTGTGCGATTTAATCAGGGTTACGATTTTTCCTGGTGTCCGATTTTTTCCGTCAACGTATTTTCTTTAACGTAGGTTTGATTGCTTTTATGAGATGTATATTTGCGTACTCATGTGTTAGTTTTTTTTTTATTATTATTAGGGTTTTGGTTTTATATTTAACTTTTAGATTTGAAGCTTTAGTCTCAGATTTAGATTAGATTTTGTAATTTTTTTGTTTTAAGTTTTAATTTAGTTTTTTTTATTTAGTTTTAGATTTAATGTCAATTAGATCTTTTTTAGATTTTTCCTTTTTTATTTAGCTCTAATTTTTGTTTTTAAAAATAAAAAAATAAATTAGATTTAGATTTTATTTGGGTTTCAGCTTTAAAAAAAAAAATTGCCAAAATTTGAAAAGCATAAAAAGCATCATGGGAATTTTTGCCAGATTCAGTTGTTTTCCTCAGGAAATTATCATGTTATATCTTTTATGCTGAGATTTAAATTTTTCAAGTCTGAATACGAATGTAATATCTGGTTAATGATTCATGATTTGAGTGGTTGTGTAAAGCATTCATCTCTTCAAAATTTTCAATTGCTTGATATCGTTTTTGAGCTTTGGCCATCATAAGAACTTTGTGGTTTTACTGGATATTTAGCATCGTTCAAGATATTTGATGATAAATGATTGTTCTACATGGTTTATATTTCTGCAATATTCAATAAATAATCATTTAATCATTAACTCCTCAAGGCACTGGTCTTTTAACTTCTAAATCCATTTAGTGCTTATCATATCGTGTCTCCCAACCAACTGGTCGACAGTTGGTCTTCGTCATATCATAGGGTCTACCCCCCTTAGCCGCGGGAGACAGGCTTAAACATAGAGATCGGGGATCAGAGTGACAGCCCCCGGTCTGAGCGTTGTCGTGTCAATCTGCGCGACAACAATCCTTAATAGGAATACAAGTGATAACAAGAAAATAATACATGCAGCAAATTACAAAAACGAAATATTCAGCAAACACCCATATAAAAGCTGCAAATGGAGAACTTCTGAGCCATTTTATTATATTTATGCAAGTCAAATACAATAGATGATGGAATGGTGCACCTGGGCTTGTCTAAAAGGACAAGCAAGACCAAACCCAAGTAGGAAAATGGCTGAGCTGAAGGCTGCCCAGCTGCTGCACCAATCTGCACTGCGCTGCCCAAAAACTACTGCTTTGCTGAAGTTCGAATGGCTGGAAGGTGCACTGAAACTGCCCAGAAATTTATATGCTTTTAACCCTAGACTCCTTGGCCAAAACCCACAAAAACCCATAAATGGTTTGGCCCGATTTGGACTTCCCAAAATTGACCCCCAAAGGCACTATTCAATCCCCAACAATTCTACACTGTTTGCTACAAAGATACGACTTAAAACCCCACCTCCGGTGCTCAGAAAATTATGAAACTTTATATTTGGGATCCTTGTCAAAAACCCAGAAAAACCCAGAAAGTATTTTGGCTGGTTTAGACTTCTGATTTTTGACCCCCTTGGAGCCTCACCTCAGCTCTAGCTGCCAATTTCAACTTGCTGGAAACTGCCTGTAAATCCACCTGAAAACTTCTCCAAAATGTTGAGTTCACCCGTGCTATCCAATCCCTGACTCCCCGGATGATCTCTTGGCCCAACTCAACTGCTCCCAAGTACCACGAAAATTTGTTGTGTGGCCTTTGCGTTGTCCCCCAGCCCAGTAGTTTGAATTGCTGGAATGTTGGCTCAGCTGGTTGTAAAACCCAGCAAGAACGTTGGTCTAATGCTGCTACCTCATCTCCCCAACTCCTGGACAAGCAATCAGATCTCTGCTTGCCTCAATCTCCCTCTGCGTGTTTCCTGGCTGCCCAGAAATACGCACTCCTTGCTCTGCGCTGGTTGGTGGTGCTATGTCACTGCCCCGGAACTCCTAAAATCCTTGTAGAACTGCCTCTCTAGGGCGGGCACGGATGGTCCCCCGAAGTAGAGGTTGAATCTCCCGCTTGAGAGATTTGTGGCTAAACAGCTAGTTGACTCAGCTAAACAGCAGAGTGAACAGTCAAGTGATTTTGTTTGCAAGATGTATGAATGAATCCCAAAATGAGAGTTGCTCCCTCCTTATAACTCCTTGGGCCTCCCTTGCCTCATGTGGGCCCCTCCATCCACCTATTCGACTTTCCCTCCAAGCTATTCGAATGGGCCAATTCGAATTCCCATGTGGGTGGCCCCCACATTCCACTAGCAACCAAATTAAGTCGAATTGCCTCCTAAGTCCCTAAGTCGAAAATGATGGGTTCTCTTCCTTAGCCAAAATTGTGCAAAATTGTGTAGCAGCACCCTGTTACAAATGTGTTTGAGAAGGGACATGACACCCACGCAGGCTCTGCATCAATCTGCCTCTGCGCTGCCTCTTTCTGCATCACCCTGTTCCTGCTCTGCGTCTTGCTGCCTTGCACTCTCTGAAGATGTTGATGCTATTGGAAACACTGAGAGGGGGGTGAATTAGTATTTCTTTTCAATTGTTATTTTTACCAGTTAGATCACTTATATTTAGAACACAAAATGAACAATAAGAATAAAGGCTTTTATTAATTTCTTATTTACAATAAATCATGTACAATGTATATAAGGCTCCAACCCTAGATGAAGACACCAATCTTCAATCTCCCAGGCTCCAACCTGTTGCCAAGCACCAACTTGGACTTTTGCGAGGCTTCGACCTTTAGGGCACCAACCCTATTTTCTCAAGGCACTGACCTTGCGTTTAGAGACTCCAACCCCTAGGGCACCAACTCTTCTCCGGTACATGCTCCGACCTGGTTTCTTGAGGACGCCAATCCTCTAGGGCTCCAACCCTATCCTCCAAGGCACCAACCTTGTCTTTTCGAGGCTCCAACCTCTTGGGCTCCAACCCTTGCTTTATTTCATCAAGATGTGTTTAGTTGTACTTCACGGCTTCGAATGTCTTCTTCACCGAGCCCTATCAATCTTCAACAATGCCTTCACTTAGTCTCCACTTCACGTCATCAATAACAACCTTGTTCTTCACATGAAGGTGTCACCATTGCTCTTCATGTTACCCAAGTCCGAGCTGCTGTAGGTGACCAATCCAAATTTTAATAAGTCTGAGCCTCCTACAGGACTGTCAAAACAGTGATCCGAGGTATGGAGGGGTAAGAGTAATCCACAGAAACTTCAGCAATTCGTGTTTACTGGTCCAAGATGTTAGTCACCACAGGTTGCTGCCTTTGAACTTCTCCAATAGGTGGCTGTCACAAGAATTATTTCAGGAAACTGTCCACAGTTGAGTTTTTAAGCCTCCTGCCCCTATCCACAATTTCTGAGGTGTAACCGAGCTGCAATATATTACTCCACAGGTAGCCAATCAAAAAAGACCCAAACTGAAATATTCCTTGTCCTCCACAACCTCCTTGCTGTCCTGTGTTTTTATCTCTGAAATGACCACTGAATTCTGTGTTTTTCACCGAAATTTGATGGTTAAAATGAGGTCTGAAATCCTTATATATAGTGTTTTTCGCACAACAAAACGAAAAGACACGTCCCTGTTTGGAGGCCGACTTGTGTCGGCTGCTCAGGTCGGCTCCATGTCCAGATTTAATAAATTAACTTCAAAAATTCATAACTTTCAAACCGTTTGGAGTTTCGGGCTATGTAATAGCTCATTGGAAAGGCAAAATTATGCTCTAAAAGATGGTCTAGGAATCACATTGAGAGGCTGCCTCTAAGGTAGTGAAAATTAATTTTCTTTGTGACTGTCCTTAAATTTCTGTGCATAGAATATTTGGAACAGTTTTGGGACAGCATGGCTTCTCCATTGTTTTGCACCAATAATATCATCATGATAGTATCCAGCATCATGATGAAGGTATAGCATCATGTATTCAATGATAGTGCAGTAATACGTCATAGTGCAGCCTTCATTAATTTGTCAAAGACACCAAAGTAGTCTTCCAATTATGTCAAAGTGTGGTCATTCTTTAAAGAGTATGACATCATCAAGTGTATGACTCCATATGTCATCAAGGGTTAAGGTCTAGATCATCAAGGCACATGCAACATTATAGTTAGTTCAAGGGATCCTTAGGACTTCTTCATTAATGGTTTGACATCTTCGTGGCTTGACATCTTCATTGATGGTATCCTTGTCAAACAAGAGTCCTGACATCATCATCTGGGACCAGGCATCTCAAGAATATTGACATCTCGGTCAATGCCATATTGACATCAATGACAACCTTGATTAACAGATGCCCTCTCTTCCTTTCTCACTTGCAACTCTCCATTTGATTCGATTTTCTCTTACCGAATTTCGACCAGTGAGAAAATCGATCTTACTCCGGTAACTGAGTATCTATCTCTGGTGTATTCTCCAAGTGCCCATCACGCCTCCCCTTATAATCCTCTCGTTGATCAATCATATGCCCAGATTAGATTCTAATCAATGGCTAGGATCATTTGACTTGATCTCCACCTTCTTCTAGAAGTTTCACCCACAGTTTAGATTAATAGCCATTAATTATTTTAATTTCCTAAGTTTAGACTTAGGGTCCCATTAAAAATAATTAATTATTTTAATAAAATTGTTTCCGAAGGAATTTCCCAAAATGATTTCTGGGTATTGGAGAATGCATGTGTCTAAGCCTTCTTGCAAATTTTGACGCCTAGAGCACATCCGATGCTACCCCAAATCAACAAATGTCCCATCCTCCTGTGCCATAGTTTGTTCAGCTCCTTCCTGCTACTATTGTCCTTGCCTATCAGTGCCATTGGAGAATCAATCTGCAACCTATATAACCTGTTGCTTCTAGCTCCAATCTGTCTCACCTTCTTCCAGCTAGAGTGTTTGACATACACTTTCTTCCCTACAAAGTGTACATCGTACCCCTTGTCCTGCAACTGGGACACTGAAATTAGGTTCATACCCAATCCTGGCACATGCAATACATTAGTAGCACTGGTGCTGGTTCCTGTTTCAGTTTGAAACTCTATGGTGCCTCTCCCTACCGGAGTACATTTAGTTTTGTTCCCCATAGTGATCTAGAAGTCCATCTACTCCTCCTGATAGCTAGAGAAATATTCTCTAACTCCCGTCATATGAGATGAAGCTCCACTATCAATATACCAGATACCAGATGATGTTGAACCTGACAAGCACACAAATTCATCTTCCAATCTGGAAGACAATTCTGAGGCTTCCTGATTGCTGATTCTATCCATGACTTTTCTGTGTTATTTCTCCTTTTCTATGTTTTTGTTGCTGCAAAATGTTGCATCCTAGCTGGAAATCTGCTCTACAAGTAAACTGCTGCAACTCCCTCTACCTCTGGTAATCTTCGATCTGGAAGATTTTATTCTCTGTCGACTCTCTCAGAGAAATATATTTTCCTCAAAAACTGACCCTTTTGGCCCTAAGGGACTGCGCTGCCTCTAGAGGGTTTCGAACTGCTGCCTCTACAGAGATTCGAAATTCTCTTTCCTTCTGCTATTGAGCTCTCCGGCTTACGGCAAATATCGAAATAACTACACTACAGCGTTCGCAAATTAAATACTAAGGAAAAATAAATGCAAGGAAAATTAGAGAAATGCTAGTACACATATAAGCATATTAACACAGTTATTTTTGGACAATCGTCCCTGGAAAAACCCAATGTGGGAAAACCAGTGCAGCAGATGAGGGTTTCTTTATTATTCTTTAGCAGTAATTCATGTACAAGATATCAGACAACAAAAATAGAGAAAGAAACACTGAGAGAAATTTAGTATTAAATTTCTCACTCTCCATAGCGATTCTCTAACCCCGAAACAGCCCCTCTGCCCTTACACTGGTCTCACTGCGTCATCCTCTGTGCAGTGCCCTGATGAATTGCGTCCTCTCTCACGCTGACCCTTCCAGAATTTATCCTGCACTCTCAGACTACTATTGATGCCCTCTCTCTCTCCCATGCAACTCACCCTCTAGCTCTATCTTCTCTTGTTGAACTTCAGTCACTGAGAAAATCGATCTGCCTGGACAACTAAGTATCTGTGCTGGTGTGTTCTCCATCTACCCATCAACTTCTTATAATCTTTTGTTGGAGCACCAACAGCCAAGATTAAAACATAATCGATGGCTCAAACTAATTCCTTGTCGATCTGTGTGAGTTTCTAGATGATTCTCACCACATCTCAATTAATATTTATTAATTAACCATATTCCCTAAGTTTAGACTTAGGAAATAATTTAAAAAGTGGTTAATAATCTAATTGAGACACTTCTGGGTCAAATTTCTAGAAACGATTTCTGGGTTTTAGAGAACTCATTCGTTCTAGCCTCTCCACAAAGTTTCGTGGATAGAACACATCCGATGCTACAAAAAATTTACACTCCCTCTTAGTGAAGAAAGTGTTCTAGTGTTGATGCTCGTTGTAGCAACACCCTATCTCTGCATCATCTCCTATCACACTGTTGATGTCTGGCTGTTGCTTCCCACCAACTACTGCACAACTCTGATATGTGTTGCATCTGTGTTGTTGCTAACCCTGTTGAACTGTTGTCGACTACAGCATCTGCATTGTAACTCCTTCTCAACTGTTGTTGCTGAGAATCTATTGAAACGGATTCTCCACCATACCCATATGTTCTCTGAACTAGATGAACTTAGCTCTTCCTAGAGCTTTTGTGAGTATGTCTGCTACCTGATCGCCTACGGGGACATACTGCAGCTGCACTGCCCCACGTTGAACACAATCTTTGATGAAATGACATATGATATCAATGTGCTTCGACCTATCATGAAATATTGGATTCTCAGAGAGTTCCTAACCCATATGGCTTCGCACAAACTCACCAGCAATTTCCTAAGCCATATGGCTTCGCACATAGCTATGTTGGCCACCATATATTCTACTTCTACTATGCTCAGTGCTACTGACATCTGCTTTGTGTTGCACCAAGAGAGCATCCCTGATCCAAAGTTGAAGCAGTACCCGGAGGTATTTTTCTTGTCCACTGAACTACCTACCCAATCTGCATCTGTGAATCCTCTCAACCCGACGTCATCTCCTCGAGTATATTTCAACCCAATCCCGATTGTTCCACGCACATACCTGAGAATGTGCCTGAATGTTGCCCAATGTACCCTCTTCAATTCCACCACGAACTGGCTAAGGGTATTGACAAGGAAGCAAATCTCTGGCCTAGTGTTAACTAGATACATGAGTGACCCAATTAGTTGTTTGTACAAGGTGGGGTCGACTTCCTTGTCACCTGATGCATATATCTTCTTCCAGTTGGTAATCATTGGTGTTGCCATGGGTTTACAGTCTTGCATTCTGAATCTCTTCAGAATTTTTGCAGCATATCTCCCTTGCCCAACAAAGATCTCCCCATTCTTCTGCCATACTTCCAATCGTAGAAAATAGTGCATCAACCCCATATCCTTCA
The DNA here is from genome assembly GCA_031772625.1 of Pinus tabuliformis. Taxonomy (NCBI): domain Eukaryota; kingdom Viridiplantae; phylum Streptophyta; class Pinopsida; order Pinales; family Pinaceae; genus Pinus; species Pinus tabuliformis. The sequence goes on along the minus strand of CM062813.1, from coordinate 1,158,717,266 downwards.
TGTCGAATTCTGTTGTAGGGTTCCTTTTGCAGTCCTTTATGAGCCTTGATGATCCAATCAAAAACAAATCATCTACATATAAAACCATAATGAGAGGCTCATTCTCCACCATTAGATATTAGAGATTGAGATCTGCATCACTCTTGATGAATCCCAACTTCTGCAAGTAACTGTCAATCCGACCGTACCATGCCCTAGGTGCCTGCTTGAGCCCATATAGGGCTTTCTTCAATCTGCATACATGAGTGTGTCTCTCATGAGTTTCGAAGCCTTCAGGCTGCTCTATGTATACCTCTTCTTCTATCACCTCGTTCAAGAATGTTGTCTTGACGTCCATCTGGTGAATTTCCCATCCCATTTGTGTTGCTAGGGATATGACGGATCTGATAGAGGTATATCTGGAAACTGGGGCGAAGGTCTCCTCATAGTTTATTCCTTCCTTCTGTGCATACCCCTTTGCCACGAATCTAGCCTTGTACTTCTCCACACTGCCATCTGCAGCGTACTTGATCTTGTAGATCCATCTAGAACCTACAACTGATCTGTCTTCTGGACGAGGCACTACCTCCCAAACATCATTTGTCATGATAGAGTTGTATTCTTCTACCATGGCATCCACCCACACCTGATGTTGAGTGGCTTCCTGAAAACTGGAAGGTTCTGCAACCTGAGCTACCAAGGCTTGATATCTGTCAGGCTGCCTGCGTTGTCTTTTGTCTGTCCTGGGAGCTCCGACAAACTCCTCTGCGTCTCTCAAGGTTTGGCGCACTTCCCTACTAGCTCTACCACTGGTGGTGGGAGGTTCAGTCAATTCCTCCTCCTATTCCTGTTGCTCCATCTGCTGAGAACTTCCTGGATCTCCTACTCCTAAGGAGATGTTGGTACTGGTCACTGTGCTTGACCCCTGCGACTGTCCTCTTGCTTGTCCAACTTGTTGTCCCTGTTGCTGGACTAACAGAACCTCTGCTGACTGATCTCCTGCAGGTATCTCTCAAGATTTTCTAAAAGCTCCGTCTTTCATGAACTTTGCATCTCGCCTTACTACAATCTTCATACTACTATGAATGTAGATCATGTATGCCTTTGAGGTTTCGTTATATCCTACGAGGAACCCCTTCTCTGCAGTCTAATCTAACTTACTTCGTTTTTCATTTGGGATGTGACAGTAGACCACACTCCCAAAGATTCTCAAATGACTTATTTCAGGCTTCTTCCCTGTGAAGACTCCTTCTAGCGTTTTCTTCCCCAATGCTCTATGAGGAGTTCTGTTTTGAATGTACACTGCTGTGTTACATGCCTCAGCCCATAGAAATCTAGGCAAATCCTGGTCATATAACATAGCCTTTGCAGCCCCAACTATTGTTTTGTTCTTCCGCTCCGCTACTCCATTCTGCTGAGGGTTGTATGGAGTTGTCCATTCTCTTTTGATGCCCTCCTGCGCACAAAAACTTGTGAAGTCTTTATCAATGTATTCTCCACCGTTATTTGAATGCAACACTTGGATCTTTTTCCCTGTCGTGTTCTCTACGAGTGCCTTGAACTCTCTGAATCGATCAAAGACCTCATCTTTGGTCTTTAGAAAATAGATCCAGGTCTTCCTGGAATGGTCATCAATAAATGTGACAAAATATTCACTTCCACTAATAGCTTTGGTGGACATAGGGTCGCAAATATCTGAGTGTATCAATCCCAACACGCCTTTTGCTCTATTATCACTTATGGGAAATGTTGCCTTAGCGTACTTCCCAAGTACGCAGCCTCTACAAACGTCGTCGTGCTCAATATTGAGAACTGGAACACCTGTCACAGTTTCTCTAAGCATACTAAGTGCTCCATGGTGTAAATGTCCCATCCTCTTGTGCCATAGTTCGTTTAGCTCCTTCCCGTTGCTATTGTCCTTGCCTATCAGTGCCATTGGAGAATCAATCTGCAACTTATATAACCTATTGCTTCTAGCTCTGATCAGGTGCTCATGTCCTAAGTGTCGTAAAATGCTCAAAATTTAAAGTGCTTAGAACTGGTTCAAAGTTGAATGACTGGAAAGTGCTCGTCTTCCCGATTCCGGCGCTGCAAACGGTTCGAAAAACGGTCGCCGTATGAGGAAGTTATGGCAAAAAGAAGAATTTGTCCATAACATTAGAAATTTTAATTTTTCAAAAAAAAATTAAAAAAGGAATATTCTGCCAGCACGAAATCCGAGGCAACCACCCAAACATTAAATGTAACTACAGTTAAGTTGGCGGAATTTTGGCAGGAGCGCCAAATTTGGCGGACCCGCCATAATTGGCGGAGCTATCTGGAGTTAACTAAAGTTAGCTGGAGTTTTTCTAGGGGCAAACTGGAGAAACTTTAAATGGCCATAACTTTGGCTAGGAAAGTCGGTTTTGGACGAATTTTTTTTTTTGGGGTATTTTCGACCTTCTGAAGCCATTGGTGCAGGTCTTACAGCCATCTGAGGTCATTTGCAGAGGTTTTGGAGCCGTGAAAGTTCTAGGAGCCACCAGGGCCCAGTTTTATGAAGACTGGATAGGGTTGCAGGTATCCATTGGAGGTGATCCAATAGTCAATCCTGAAGGATTCAAGTGTTCTGAATCCATTTTTACCATCTATTTCTCCTGTAGATGCTTCTATTCAGCTGTATTTTCAATTTGAGCATTTAATAAAAACAAGGACAAGCCCGGTTGGGAGCTTTGGACCTAGCAGACGTAGCCCTGGAGGGGGTGAACTGCTTTATCAACTTCTTTTGCATTTGTGGTTGATTTATTTTGCAGAACAAATTCGTTTTAATGTGTTAAACAGTAAAAGGAAATAACTCTGTTATGCTTAAATGGGTCATAAACAGCTGAAAATTTCATGTGTTTTCTTTCTGCAAGACATGGAAATCTTTTAAACATGTTTAATTCTGAATTGAATACCTTGCAAACAAATTTCAAGTAGTTTCAAATTCAGATCAAGTTGGTATCAGAGCTCAGGGTTTTTGTGCAAAGATCTTCTAACTGTCTTGCAAAGTATTGATGCTTACCAGGTTGAAACTTAAAAGAGGGGAAGGACAGTTGACTAGAGAACGAGAGAATCCTCAGTCAAGGAAGGCCAGAGAGCCATCACCTCCACCTTCAATTTCACCCTCAAGAGTCTCAGTAGAAGCTTCAAGGATGTCTGAACATGAAGGAGAAATTCCTACAGAGACAGATCCAAGAGAAGAAGAAAGAGTCTTCAGAAAGGCTTTCTTGGACCTCACTGAAGTGGTGAGGATATTGTACCAAGAAAGAAATGAGAAATTGGCTGGAGAAGGGTCCAAACATCCACATGAAGGAGAGGGCTCTTCAGGAGGTAAGAAGGATGATGATCATTCCAAGAAAGGTCATGGAGGAAATGGTGATCCACCACCCCCATCTTCACCTTCTTCCTCTTCATCTTCGTCTTCTTCTGTTCATAAGCATAGATCCTCTGGAAAAAGTCCTTTTTTGAAGCTTGATGTAAAATTCGAATTACCTATGTTTAATGGTGAAGTGAATGCAGAAAAGCTTGACAACTGGATTAGGCAGTTGGAAGTTTACTTGAGGATCCAAAATATGCATGATGATGCCACAAAGATTCAGTTGGCTTCTTTGAGAATGGATGGAGCAGCACTGGTCTGGTGGGAGGCCAAGACTAAAGAGGAGATCAAAAAATTTGGTAAGGTTACCTTAACATGGCCTGAATTTCTGTTAGCCATTAAAAAACAGTTTTATCCTCTTGCTCACATGCAGAAGGCCATTATGAATTGGCAAAATTTCAGACAACTTAAGGGTCAGAGTGTCCAAGACTACACCCAAGAATTCAGGAGAAGAGCTCTCTTGTTAGGGGTAGATTTACAGACCCAAGAAACCTTGTTGAAATACATCGGTGGCTTGCATAGCTACCTTAGACACACCATCTTGATGTTTAACCCTACTAGCCTGGACGAGGTTTGTGTCCAAGCTACCCATTTAGAGGCAAGGGGAAAAAACACATTTGAAGAGGGTAGAAACAAGCCCCCCAAGGGGAAAAACAAAGAGAAAACCTCCAAGGGAAAGGGCAAAAAGAATGCATCTGTCAAACAGGAGAGTGAGAAGGTGATCTGTAAACACTGTTCTAAACCAGGCCATGAGGAGAAAAACTGTTGGAAATTATATCCTGAAAAAAGACCTCAATTTAACAAATCCAAAGGGAAACAGAAAACTGTTGCTACTACATCTACACCACAAGATTTAGGGGAAGATTCAGGTGATGAAACCAAAATTGCAGCCATGGGTTTGAAAAACTTGAAGGGAAAAGAAATTGAAACTCAAGCCAGCACTAGTACCTCAAACTGCCATGTACAAGCTCCTAATGAGGAAGAAAGAATTGAACTGTTTCATGTGAGGGTGATTTCAAAACATACTAAAATTGACACACTTTCTGATAGTGGGTCACAAGCAAACCTTATATCAGAGGACTTGGTCAAGCAGCTTAAACTTGAGACCGTTCCACATCCGAAGCCATATCCACTTGGATGGATTTGCAAGGATGCAAATTTACAAGTTTCAAGAAAGTGCACATTGCGCTTTGCAATTACTGCACATTTTATTGACACAGTTGAACTTGATGTGGTACCTTTTGATATAGCAGGAATTGTTTTGGGAAGTCCTTACTTGTTTGACAGGAAAGCTATCTTTCATCGCCATGAAAACAAATATCATTTGTTCAAAGATGGCAAGGAGTTCATTGTTAGAGCTCATCGCAAGAAGACAAATATAGCGATGGTGAATGCAGGACAGGTAAAAAGGCTGGTCAATTCAAGTAAGAATTTTGTTCTTCTTATGATTAAGCCCAAGGTTGATGTGAATCATGAGTCATTTGACAATTGTGATCCAAAACTTAAATCAGATCTGTATGATGTAGTTGATGCATATCATGAGATGTTTCAGGAGCCTACAGGTTTGCCTCCTAAGAGGGAGATTCAGCATGAAATCCATTTGCATCCAGATTGTCCTCTTCCAAACATCGGCATGTACCACATGTCTATTATGGAGAATGCTGAAATAAAGAAGCAAATCAAGGACTTGTTGGACAAGGGTTTCATAAAGCCAAGTACTTCGCCATGTGGGTCACCGATTGTATTGATTCCAAAGAAAGATGGCACTTGGCATATGTGTGTTGATTTCAGGGCCTTGAACAAGATAACGGTAAAGAATCGTTACCCACTCCCAAGGATAGATGATTTGCTAGACCAGCTGAAAGATGCGCGATATTTCACTAAGCTAGACTTGCGCAGTGGATATCATCAAGTAAGAATTGAAGAAAGTGACATTTGGAAGACAGCTTTTAAAACCAAACAAGGACTCTTTGAGTGGCTTGTGATGCCGTTTGGTTTGTGCAATGCACCTGCAACTTTCATGCGGGTAATGGATGATGTCTTGCGTCCTTTTCTTGATGATTTCGTTATTGTCTACTTAGATGACATCTTAATTTTCAGCAAGTCTAGAGAAGATCATGTCATGCATGTTAGAAAATTACTTGATGTTTTGAAGAAGAATCAGTTATTTCTTAAAATGTCAAAATGTGAATTTGGAAAGACTTCTTTGGTTTATTTGGGACACATAGTAGGAGGAGGCGCTTTGAGAATTGATCCTGCTAAGATTGAGGCTATTGTGAAGTGGCCTACTCCCAAATCCATAACAGAGGTAAGAATTTTTTTGGGTGCAGCTCAATATTGGAGGAAGTTTATCTCTAACTTCTCTTCTATAGCAGCTCGTATGCATGCAGTGACAAGTGTGAAGCATGCTTTCCAATGGAGAGGCAAGCAGCAAAAAGCTTTCGAATCTTTGAAAGAGAAGATTAGTTCAGCTCCAGTCCTTGCATTACCGGATTTGAGACAGCCATTTGAGATACAAACTGATGCTAGTGATTATGCTATGGGCCCAGTTCTTCTACAGCATGGTAAGCCTATTGCTTTTCATTCTGAAACTTTTAATGGTGCTGTTGTAAATTATCCTACATATGATAAGGAGTTGTATGCGTTGGTACAAAGCGTCAAAAAGTGGAAACACTACTTGATGGGCGAAGAAACTGTTATACATACCGACCATCAGCCCTTACAGTACTTGCAATCACAAAGCAAGTTACAACAGTCACGACACTTCAGATGGATGGGCTTCTTGCAACAGTTCCATTTGGTAATAAGGTATAAGAAAGGTACTTTGAATAAGGTTGTTGATATGCTTTCAAGGCCTATTATTGGTGTTGTTACTTTACTTAAGAATGATTCCATTGTACATGATAGTTACATAGAACAATATGCATCTGATGATGACTTTAAAGATGTGTATGCTAACTTGAGTAAAGGGAATCATGTAGAGGAAAATGACTATCACATGCATAACAATTTGCTGTTTCATTTGGGCAAGTTGTGTATACCACAGGGGGAGAGGATAAATGTCATAAGAGAAGCTCATTCTTCTCTTATTGCTGGCCATTTTGGTGTGAGCAAAACAGTTGCACATCTACAGAGGTATTGCTATTGGCCTCGCATGGTAGATTCTGTTTCAAGGTTCATAAGAGGTTGTTCATTATGTGCTACAAGCAAGCCTAGCAACAGGAAGCTTGGTTTGTATACTCCTTTGTCGGTACCTTCTAGACCATGGGAGAGCATCTCTATGGATTTTGTAGGAGGTTTGCCAAAATCTCGAAAGCAGCATGATTATTTATATGTAGTAGTTGATCGTTTCAGCAAAATGTGTATACTTATGCCTTGTAAGAAAACTATAACTGCTGAACAAACTGCTGAATTATTTTTTCATCATGTATGGATTCACTTTGGTTTGCCTACTTCCATTATTAGTGACAGGGATTCCAGATTTGTGGGGAATTTTTGGTCCAATCTATGGGAGATGATGGACACAAAGTTGAAGAAAAGTACTGCTTTCCATCCGCAAACAGATGGACAAACCGAAGTTGTGAACAGAACCATTGTGCACCTCTTGAGAGGTTATTGCAGCAAGCATCCCAAGCTTTGGGATGAACATTTGCACTACATACAGCATGCTTACAATCGTGCCAAGCACTCTTCCACAAACACCTCACCGTTTGAAGCTTGTTTTGGTTACTTGCCAAAATCACCTCTTGATTTCATTCTTGAGAAAGATGTTGCCATTGAGGGACATAGTGACATTGACAAAGCTCGTTCATTCATTGAAAGAATTCAGCAAATACATCAGCAAATTCAAGAACATCTTGAGAAGAGTCAAGGCAAGTACAAGGAAAGACACGACAAGCATAGAGTCGATCACAAGTTTCAAGAAGGAGATGAGGTATGGCTGTACATTAGTAAGGAAAGGATGCAAGGAGAAGGTAAAAAGCTGAAGCCTATTTGTTATGGTCCATTCAAAATCCTCAAGAAGGTTGGAAATAATGCTTTTCAATTAGATTTGCCTTCCTACATGCAAATGTATTCTGTTGTCAATGTGGAGAACTTACGTTTGTATGAACCTCCTTTGATTGCTAATCATGAAAGTGTTGTTCAGCTGCCATCTATAGAAGATTTCTCGCCAAAATTCTTAGATGAGCTGAAAGAAGATACAATCCTTGACAGAAGGACACGCACTTCAAGGAGGGGCAGTGTAGATTATGTTTGGTTGGTTTCAAAGGCAGCAAACCGAACAAGGCAAAGTGGATGGAGGTGGACAGAGTGAGGGAGTTGTACCCTCACCTCTTTAATAGGTAGTTGAAGGCTTTTGGGGTCCAAAAGCTTCCCAATGGGGAGGCGTGATCAGGTGTTCATGTCCTAAGTGTCGTAAAATGCTCAAAATTTAAAGTGCTTAGAACTGGTTCAAAGTTGAATGACTGGAAAGTGCTCGTCTTCCCGATTCCAGCGCCGCAAACGGTTCGAAAAACAATCGCCGTATGAGGAAGTTATGGCAAAAAGAAGAATTTGTCCATAACATTAGAAATTTTAATTTTTCAAAAAAAAATTTAAAAAGGAATATTCCACCAACACGAAATCCGAGGCAACCACCAAAACATTAAATGTAACTGCAGTTAAGTTGGCGGAATTTTGGCAAGAGCGCCAAATTTGGCGGACCCACCATAATTGGCGGAGCTATCTGGAGTTAACTAAAGTTAGCTGGAGTTTTTCTAGGGGCAAACTGGAGAAACTTTAAATGGCCATAACTTTGGCTAGGAAAGTCGGTTTTGGATGAATTTTTTTTTTATTTTGGGTATTTTCGACCTTCTGAAGCCACTGGTGCAAGTTTTACAGCCATTTGAGGTCATTTGCAGAGGTTTTGGAGCCGTGAAAGTTCTAGGAGACATTAGGGCCCAGTTTTGTGAAGACTGGATAGGGTTGCAGGTATCCATTGGAGGTGATCCAATAGTCAATCTTGAAGGATTCAAGTGTTTTGAATCCATTTTTACCATCTATTTCTCCTGTAGATGCTTCTATTCAGCTGTATTTTCAATTTGAGCATTTAATAAAAACAAGGACAAGCCCGGTTGGGAGCTTTGGACCCAGCAGACGTAGCCCTGGAGGGGGTGAACTGCTTTATCAACTTCTTTTGCATTTGTGGTTGATTTATTTTGCAGAACAAATTCATTTTAATGTGTTAAACAGTAAAAGTAAATAACTCTGCTATGCTTAAATGGGTCATAAACAGCTGAAAATTTCATGTGTTTTCTTTCTGCAAGACATGGAAATCTTTTAAACATGTTTAATTCTGAATTGAATACCTTGCAAACAAATTTCAAGTAGTTTCAAATTCAGATCAAGCTCCAATCTGTATCACCTTCTTCCAGCTAGAGTGTTTGACATACACTTTCTTCCCTACAAAGTGTACATCATACCCCTTGTCCTACAACTGGGACACTGAAATTAGATTCATACCCAATCCTGGCACATCCAGTACATTAGTAGCACTAGTGCTGATTCATGTTTCAGTTTGAAACTCTATGGCATCTCTCCCTATTGGAGTACATTTAGTTATGTTCCCCATAGTGATCTGTAAGTCCATTTGCTCATCCTAATAGCTAGAGAAATATTCTCTAACTCCTGTCATATGAGATGAAGCTCCACTATCAATATACTAGATCCCAGATAATGTTTAACCTGACAAGCACACAAATTCATATTCCAATCTAGAAGACAATTCTAAGGCTTCCTGATTGTTGATTCTATCCATGACTTTTCTACGCTATTTCTCCTTTCCTTCTTAACGCTAATTTTGCTGCTGCAAAATGCTGCGTCCTAGCTGGAAATCTGCTCTGCAAGGAAACTGATGCAACTCCCTCTGCCTCAACTAATCTTCGACCTGGAAGATTCTATTCTCTATCGACTCTCTCAAAGAAATAAATTATCCTCAAAAACTGACCCTCCTGGCCCTAAGGGACTGCGCTGCCTCTAGAGGGTTTCGAATTGTTGCCTCTGCAGAGATTTGAAATTCTCTTTCCTTCTGCTATTGAGCTCTCCGACTTACGATCTGTGCTCTGATACCATGTGAAAATTCCGAAGTCTAGAATCCTACTGTAGTAACTGATATTATCTCTTCTATTTGTTAAATAAATTAAACAAATTATTTGCAGTTTCTTACGGCAAATATCGAAATAAATACACTGCAGCCTTCACAAATTAAATACTGAGGAAAAATAAATGCAAGGAAAATTAGAGAAATTCTAGCACACATATAAGCATATTAACACAGTTATTTTTGGACAATCGTCCCTTGAAAAACCTAATGTGGGAAAACCGGTGTAGCAGATGAGGGTTTCTTTATTATTGTCTAGCAGTAATTCATGTACAAGATATCGGACAGCAAAAATAGAGAAAGAAATATTGAGAGAAATTTAGTATTAAATTTCTCACTCTCCACAGCAATTCTCTGATCCCGAAATGGCCCCTCTACCCTTACGCTGGTCTCACTACGTCATCCTCTACACAGTGACTGCGCAATGCCCTGAGGAATTGCGTCCTCTCTCACGCTGACCGTTCCAGAATTTATCATGCACTCTCAAACTACTATTGATGCCCTCTCTCTCTCCTCTGCAACTCACCCTCTAGCTCTATCTTCTCTTGCTAATCTTCAGCCACTGAGAAAATCGATCTACCTGGGCAACTGAGTATCTGCTTTGGTGTGTTCTCTATCTACCCATCGACTTCTTCTTATAATATTTTGTCGGAGCACCAATAGCCAAGATTAAAACATAATCGATGGCCCAGATTAATTCCCTGTCGATCCGTGTGAGTTTCTAGATGATTCTCACCACATCTCAGTTAATACTAATTAATTAACCATATTCCCTAAGTTTAGACTTAGGAAATAATTAAAAATTGGTTAATAATCTAATTGAGACACTTCTGGGTGGAATTTACAGAAACAATTTTTGGGTTTTGGAGAACTCATTCATTCTAGCTTCTCCACAACGTTTCGTGGCTAGAACACATTCGATGCTACAAAAAGCTAACAAATATGCCTCACAAGAAAGGAGGCAGTTTTAGGAGGCTGGATGTTGCCCATTGAGGGGCCCCACCGCACTTTCCCCCCCCCCAACCAAAAGGGGTTTTTGATCATGATTTTGAAGAAACCTTTGACCCTGGAATATCCACAACGTCTACATTTGGAGAACGCTTGGGGGTTAGCTTGCATATCTTGGGAATGTCACGGAGGATGCTTATTTTGGAGAGTCTTTGGAGGCTAGATGTTGCACATTGAAGCGAATTCTTTGCCAGGTTTTGTCTCAGTCATGTTTGCCTTCATCTCACCACAACTAATCCTTAGGTTGAGGGCAGTCCTCTAGGGACATTCTCCAATAAGGTTTGGCTTTATGGCTCGCCACAATTGCTTGAGAGAATACTCATCCTCTACATGCTAATCACTTTTACCCCCTCCTCTCATAGGACGGGGTAAAAGGTCCTGAAATTAGGAGTTTAAAGAGAGACAAATATTAAAATTAAACTTTTAATTTAAATTTAAAAACTTAGACAAATTAAAAATTAAACTGTGTCAGAACAACTCTGCACAATGCAATTTACAAGGCATGTACATGCTGTACAAAATCCATACGGTACAATACAACAAGTAGTTGCTGTCCCGCTGTCTGAAAACTGCTTTTCTGCTGCCTGGAACTCCGTGCACAAAATTTGTGTATGGTCTGCCATGAAATACGTGCCCTAGATCACCCTCCTTGCTGCCCCTATAATTTTCTCCTGCTGCAATTTTTTTCCTTCTTACTCTTCAGCTCAAACCCTCACTTGTTCATACAATGTGTGTCTCGACTCTCTTCCTCTCCCTAGATTTGCTTTTATAACTTCTCAATGACCAAAATCCTATATCCAAAGTGATTAACGATCAAGATCTAATCTTGATCACTTGAGATCAACGGTTGTGACTTAATCTCTCATTGACACAACTTAAGTCACCTTTTAATCATTATAAAGTAAAAGTCACTTTAACTTTATAAAATAAAGTTAATATCTAGAGAGTACCTTTTCAGACACTTCCACATGCTAGACACAAAGCCAATGTAGAAGTACCTGTCCGAGCTACAACTTTCAAAACAGACAAATAATGTGTCTAGCCCAGGTGGGGGGGATACCAGAACATAGCACATGATTAAATAAATTCTCCTTTGTTGGACATGTATTTAAGCTTGTGCTTCATGAATATCTTCAAGTCATTTCCAAAATTATCTGCATCTTAAAATTTCAGCAACTTGCTTTTAAAAAAATATAATAGAAGCAGTATGATTTTTTTTCATAAATAGAAAAGCAGGTCCCTTGTGATGATATCATCTTCAATGCACAAACAGTGCCCTCCATATCACAACCCAAGCAGCGAAATTGGGCAGAAGAAAAGTGCCCTCACCATGCAGAATCAGCCATCTATGTTTGAAAAAGAGGCCCTCTATCTTTCTCAGAATGTCTTGTTTGTCTTATGTGTAGCACTGATTTGGAGACTTGATTCTCCACACAAGTAAATCTGAAAATGCATAACATCCTTCTCAAAACATCACTGAAATGGAGCTAATTTAGTGATCTTATCATGCCAATCTAAATAGATATAAGAGGCCTTATCTTCTCCTATAATCCAGCACATTCGTTACAGCTGATTTTGGCTAAGTTTAGCCTCACAAATTTACCATATCTGCTGCTTCATAACTGTTTCTTTGACAGCGTGAAGCTGCTGAGTGACTGCCAATCTAAAGCTGAATTTGTTCATTATGAAAGTGATATCTTTATTTTTTTGTTTCGTTTTTGGAGTCCCATAAATAGACTCTTCATGTGGTTGTTTTTCCTTCAAGAACGTCTCAACTGGCACACTTACCAAGAAAGAAAGAAGGTCTAAATTTGCACATTTTCCAAGGCTAAGATATGCACAAAAGAGATCCTATTTAAGCACTAAAAACAGAGATCTTTTGCTGGCATCATTACATGTTCCTCATCATGTTTAAAACCCTAAGAGATTGGACGTTGTTTGCATGCTTTCATGCAAGACACCAAATTAAGATGGAAGGCAGCACTCCTCTTCTGGTCTTATCCATCCACCAAACATAGAAAAAGGGAGTCCCATAAATAGACTCTTCATGTGGTTGTTTTTCCTTCAAGAACGTCTCAACTGGCACACTTTCCAAGAAAGAAAGGTGGTCTAAATTTGCACATTTCCAAGGCCAAGAAATGCACCCTCCTTCACTTGTTTATTCACTAAAAAAAGCACAAAAGAGATCCTATTTAAGCACTAAAAACAGAGATCTTTTGCTGACATCATTACATGTTCCTCATCATGTTTAAAACCCTAAGAGATTGGACGCTGTTTGCATGCTTTCATGCAAGGCACCAAATTAAGATGGAAGGCAGCACTCCTCTTCTGGTCTTATCCATCCACCAAACATAGAAAAAGGGAGTGCTGCCATAGTTGTAATGGGTTTGTAAGCCTAGCTGCCTCCCTCAAATGTTCCAGGTATTGATGAAGGTTAAAGAGACGAGGGTACTAGTGTCATCTGAATTTCCAAACCACGTCTAAATATATCTTGTATTAGGCACTGGTCAGATGATATCACATACAAGCATCAGTTGTAGCACAATTTATTTGCATGCATTTCTACTCAGATTTCATTTCTATATTTAAGACTGTCCACTTTTGAGCACTGTAGTTGTTTAAGATTTATGTTCATTAAAAAAAACATTAGCTTACTCTTATCACAAAAAAAAATTAGCTTACTCTTATCACGATGCAGAAATCCTGCATTTCCCTAATCTAGGAGTATTTGCAATGAGCAAGATTGGCTTACAACATTCAAATCAGATTCCTTTGACTAGGAAGTTGCAAGTGGGGATTATCTAATCCACCAAAGTCACCTGTGACTTGCACCTAATCCCAACTGTAATCGCAAGCACAAGCAGCCCATGAGGAGCAAACATGCCACTGGGAAGACTTGAACCCTAGAAGAAACAATAACAATCATAGTATTCAAAACCGGAACCAGTGACCAGACCGGTCCACCTAATAAACCAGGTTTCAAACCAGAACCAATCAAACCAAGACTGGTTAGATCTCAATAAACCGATTTTAAAAAAACACATGAAATAATTAATTTTTAATGAAAAAACTATTTTTAAGATTTAAAACCATGATTCCAAACCAACAGAGACAAAATATGCAATTTTTTCTCATATATATACCATTTAAAGGTGAAGATATCAAAATGGCACCGAGTGCAATACATATCAGCAACAAAATATATAATCAATGAGGCTCTAAATGGCCTCTAGAGTCCAAAAACAAAGCCTACAAGCTATGGGGCCACTGGCCTACTACAAGTCTACATATTAGTGATCAACATTATCACTTGAAACTTCTCATCATGATCAAACTCAGTTGGTTGAGTCTCGACTCTCAAACTTTGCAACTGCTTGAGTCACAAACTTCTCAATTGGTTGAGTGACTTGACTCTCAAATTTCTGAAGGTATTATGCCCTAATATGCCTTATTACTTCATTTGGTGCTCTACATGGATTTACATGGCCTCCTACCCCAGCCAATTGTTGCTTGAACCTATTAATACCCCCTCCTTCAATAGATTTTTGGCAATATTTGCATATCATTTTGCCATCAATCATATCACAATGAGCCCATGCATTATCCTTGGCTTTTGGAGGCATGGTGGCTACTACTCAGCCCAAACTCTCTGTTGTTCCACTACTCCAGCAAAAACTCAACACTCTCCAAGCTCACAATGAAGCTCACAAAAACTCCAAATGAGATGTGTGAGGCAAATGAAAGGGGAGACATCCTTTTAAACTGTTTTTGGAGGGAAACAGCCCCTAGTTTCCCTCAAAACCACTTGAAAAACCATGAAACAGCCTTCCATTGGGTCCGTGGCCAGCCTGGCAATAAACTGGCCGGTTTATTACCGGTCAGGCCCAAAAGTTGTGGGTCCGCTCAAAAAAATCGGTTTTTTCAACCAGTTCGATGGTTGGGGCTAATGAAAGGGCCGGTTTGACCGGTTTATGGTTTGAACTGGCTGGTTTTGAATACTATGATAACAATGCCCCACTTAAACTGACCTGGCAAGTTCCTGTTGAATCATATTTGTATTTCAATGTTTGACATTTGTCTATTTAGGTATATCCATGCTAAGGATGGTTTGGACATTTTTCATCAGCACCAGAGTTAAACATATGTTCCTTTATTTTGTTACATGCTTTCAAATAATGTTGACAAAATGATGTTATGAATCATGACTACAACAATTTACACTGGTAGAATGAAGATACTCCATATTAGTATAAAAGGAATATAGGTGCATTTAAAGAAGGCAAAGCCTCTTTTTTACTTTGTGCTTAAAATTGTGACAAAAGAATAAACAGATGTGGTACCCTTTTCCAAACTTTCATAAATATTGCAAGCCAAGCTAAATCTGTGGTTCACTTACCATTCTCTTATAAAATAATACTTAAATATGGGACAAGCTGTAATCAAGTGACCATTAACCTCACAAATATGAACACTACTTACCACAGTAGATGAAGAATCCACGCTTGAAAGATGACCATATAGTGGCGCCCTTGGATTTGCAAACTTTAGTAATTCTGAATTTGCAAGGATGCAGGGAAAGTCTAAACCACCACCAAAAAACATGATCCTGATATCGGTTCTGATATTCACAACACGAGCAAATATAGTTCCACTACAGGTCGACCACAGGCACCATCTTCCTATGGACCTATGACACTGCTTCTTCTTGCAGGTCAAGTAGTCAGGATCTGCTAACAAAAATTGGAACTACACAAGAAAAAGGGAAACAAAAATAAACTAAATATACATGGAAAAAGTCAAAGGCACACTCAAAAAAACTGTTATCCAGCTACTTAGAACAATTCAAAGCTTAAGACCTGCTAGGAGCTCAGATGTCCCCATAAGATAAGCAGGATGGGATCAGAAAAGCATTTATTTGGTTCATGGACTGAATGCACCTAGTTTATGACAGCCTCCTAGCACTCACCTTCAAAGGATATTGACATAAAAGTGGAAGACTTGCAACATCTCCAGTCTCAACGTACATTCTTTTGACTCCAGGACAATATGTATCACTGAGTCACAAAAAGCTATTAGCATAGCAAGTATAAAATACATCCTTTTACTTGAATGATTGAGAAGCTAACTATTTCAAGTTGAAATCAAAGGATGACGGTAATGCAGTATAATGGATGTTATAATGCTATGGTAAATCATAAGGACAGGTGACAAAAACTAGAAGGGAAAGTCCCTGAGGTGTAATCGCAGAAATCATAGCGAGCATTTCAACACTTTTAGCAGGGTTTCAAATCCTATTGTGGGCATACTAACTCTCTATATTCATTATGATAGGTTTCCATGATGATAGTTAATGAATTCAGCTGTCTAGTATATATAGTTAAAGAACTATGTTCCTAAACAACATTATTATGATGAAAAAAGCAGCAGCATTGAAAGTGCCGAAACATTGCATTTATTTTAGTGCATGATGAAGATGAAAAAAATGCAACGTGATGAGGAAAATAAAGTACATGACAAATATGTATAGGGTGAAAGCAGTAATTCGTTCAGTTCAGCCCAGATGTTAGAAAAATGAAATTCAGACACATTTGTCAGAGTGAACCACAATGAATCTATTGACCTGTTTGAAGAAGCTGATAAAAGGGGCCAATGCATTAATTTGTATCTCAGATGAAAAAATGACAGAAATGCATTACTGAACACATAGCCTCGATGCTGGTGAAATAGAGGATACCCAATCAATTCAAATCCATGTAAAAGATTAGAAAATTTTGATAAAAGTCACAAATGGATGAATGCTACAGAAGCTAGACAACAAACAAAGGAAGAAGAACAAGGGATCAGCATCAGCAAAATATGAAATATAACATAAGATAAGATAATTTTATTAATGTCCAACAAGTGACCATAAACAGGTCAAAGGAATTGCTAGGCACATCAGAAATACTATGTAGTAGGAGTGCGAGTGTGGATCCTAGAAAATCATATCTAACCTTTGAGGTCATGTTACCGCTCAAACTAATAGGGGCCCTAAAAGGAACTCCTGAAGGGGCAACTGCTAGATCAAGGGCAACAATGGAGACTTAGCCCACTATCACCTCAATTAAGACTCCTTACTCTTTACGGACTTTCACTGATGGGAGGAGACCTGGTATATGGAAAGTCACTTGTGAAGGATGAATCAACAAATGAATGTGAAGTGACCTTAATGATCCTTTTCCTAGAAGGAGGTTAAGAATGGAGCTTGTTTGCTCTTCAAGTAAGGTACAAAGCTTTCTAGGAGAAGGAGGTAAGGATTTAGGGGCTAGGGTTAAGGAATATGCCTTGTAAAGGAGTTTCCCAATCCCTAAAATCCTTATTGAACTTGGCTTCCCAAGTGGTTCTTGAAGAATTGACTTTTCAAAGGTATGGGACCACACGGGACAAAGTGGACCCAAGTTAGGTTAAGGAGAGGGAGTTTAGCAACCAATGATGACTTTAACCTACATAAGGAAGGGAAAAGGATCAAAACAAGAATTTCCACTTAAAAGTGTCAAATTGATCCTATGAGGTGCTAGCCTAGCAAACAACAAGGCAAAGTTTGATCTCAGAGCTAGGGCTTGGGATATCTCACAATCCCACCATCGAAATTTCTTCAAATTTGGAGGATACCTTGAGGACACACCAGCACAGTAGAGGCTAGGAGATTGAACTTTTTTTGTGGCTACTTTGTCGGGAAAATGATGCCCTAGGTGGCCTACCGTGGCTAGACCTAGAAAAGAGGGGAAAAAGTTTAAGGTGATCACTTTATGTTGGACCAGTGCCTAATTCCTGTTGGGGATATGGGGTCAAGAAGAATTATGAAGAAGGATCTCGTTTCTAGCTCAAGCAAGCTCTAAGGGCAACTTCGTCCAATGTTAGGGTAGAAATTTAAAAAAAAAAAAGAACAAAAACAAAACAAAAAAGCGACCTTAAAGTGTTTATGCTTCGCTTGTAGATGAAGATGGCTTATCAAGATAAATTCAATCTCTAGGGCAAGTCATTCAGCAAACATGGCCCATACATAGAGATATGCTATATAGAAACATAATTCCACAATGAAGCAGTAAATGCATGCAGCAATTAGCCCTAAAATAGCGAAAATCCCATGATCAATGTATGTGACAAAGTAAAAGAAAATAGCATCAAAGTTGTACTTACATGTAAGAGAATATATCCAACCATCAATACATTTGCCAATAAAGAAGCTCCAAGATAAGAAAATCCAATCCAAACATCAAAATTCATCCATGCTCCAATTTGTCCTCCAAGAAAGAAATGTGAAATTCTCAAGAGAGAGAATGATCCAATCCAAAGTGATGATACAAATGAATTCATGTCTCTCCTATTTATACACTCATTAGGAGTTTGAATTACCTAATTTGAGCCTACATTAGCCCATCAACTAAAATAATGTGCAAATAACTATCTATTGGTGACAAGCCCACAAACTAGCTCATAAATAAAATAATAAGCCTCCCAAGAGGTCTAATAATCAATAATGCATGTCGTTGGGCTCTCTACGAGACCTGATGAAGTCCATAAGTGTCAAAATGATGAGTTGGGCTTTCAAAAGTAATGGACAAGGGGTAATGGACAAGGGGTTGGCCCCTTGTTCTCCACATAATAAACCTGTGGTGCTTCCAATGGTTGTGAGAGCACACAAGTGACCTCATGGGTATCCAAGTAAGTTGAAGATGCCTGTAGACCATATGTAAGGGCTCAGATGATGGTGTAAGTGATGTCACATCAACATACAAGTCCTGGGTCATCTACCAAGTGCATGGTACATCTGTGGGGTTGGCTGGGCAAAGGTGAACCAGGTGCATCTTCCTCATCCAATAGGTGAATCTCAACTTTCAAGCAATCTCTTAGCATATCTAGGGATCCATGGAGTGTTGTCTACTATTGTGGTGGCCCATGGCTCTCGACACACACCCTACATATGCCAATGTAGCCCTCTAGAGGGTTCGGACCCCGTATAGGGAGACCAAACCCAAGATGGAGACCACCTGCAATCCTGCATAAGATCCAATGCGTCACCTAGCCTCTAGTACAACAAGTCATCAAGGAAATCGAGGAAAAGAGCTTACAAACCATGGACCACAAGTGGGGACTTCATAATGGCATGCCCTTCCATAATGGGCTTTGGCATGCGCTAATGTCTCCAAGCTCCAAATGGAGTTAACCAAGTATCCCATTAGGTGGTTTCTACTTCTAAAGGGGATAATATGTCCAAGGTACATCCTTTAAAAGGTGGTGGTATGTGATAAAGAGATGAATGGAGTAGGGAATAAAAAGGGGCAACCCTAGGCCACATGTTGGGGTACAAGGGTAGCTAGTAAGAGGGAAGCCCACACTTGGGTATATAAAGTAGAGGAGGGAGCAATCGTGGAACATGAGGTGCCCCGACCTTGATTTTTCCACCCTTGTTTATATGCCTTTTGTTTTATAATTTTTCTTTAATTAACTACTTGAAGCTCAAGGGGTAAGAGCATGATGTGTGAGATATAGCAGTGGATACCCCCTTTTGAGTTAGGGCGGTTCATTTCCCACCAGCGGTTGGGACAATAATGTGTTCCTATATGATGAAGGAGGCTCATAGAACCTGTAAGAACCAGGGTGACGGCCATGATGATGGGATAGAGCTCATGTATTGGCTTTTGCCCACGTGCTAAATGTGTTTGTACCAACCATCTTTTGCATTTTGTGGTACATTTTCCTGTTGAATGTGGCCAATTATGCTTTTACTTTTCTTTTTAGCTATATCAACCTCCAGGGCATCATTCCAGGCCCGACCCAAGGTGTGGGTAAGGGGAAGGGGAGAGCTAGCCCTATGTGGACCCAATGGAGGAATGTGGACCTAGGTGGGAGAAATGATGAATGGGGTTATAATGAGTGAAAAGGGGGCAATATATGTGGATGAGGGAGTAGGACCATGCAACCAAAATCAGGGTTTCCCATGAAATACCATCCCTAAAGCTAAATGGTCAGTAAAAGAGATTCTACGGGACTAGAATCCAAGCTTAATATCCAAAAGGGTCCAGGGGACAAGAGCACAGACCTAGCATATTCTTTCCGCCGAATCCCCCCATTAATCCATGCCCAGAAGTTTCCATGATAAGCAAACTACAACACTCAATTACCAAATGACAAGGCATACCTTTAGGTTCGGGAGGCCCACCTTCAAACATACGATTATGACAGATGGGTGAGAGACCACATGGCTGGGTCAGGTGGCAAATAAGTGTTGGAATTTCTAAGTCGGACACGATAAAAACCCTTCATGCAGTTTACTGATTTATTCCTACCTACTTGTTCTGTTAATTAACAAGTTATTTACCATGTAAATACTGGAAATAAATACAAGTACATGCTCAACACATTACAAATCATCAACTGAAGGAAATAGAAACAAGCACACAAGTGACAGCATTGTTTTTGGACTAATGTCCCCGGAAAAACCCAATGCGGGAAAACCGGTGCAGCTATTTGAGGGTTTGATTTATTAAGAAGTTTCAGAATACAATCTGGGTGCCAAATCCGGCATACCCAACAGAGAAAACTCTCAGCAGTAGTACCTCTCTAGTCGGAAGCAGATATTTCGGCTGAAACCCCGGATAAACACTCCGGCAACTCCACAGTTCCAATCTGCCCCATGAAACCCCAGTGTCAGCCTCTAGGGACTGCGTCAGCCTCTCTCTGGCCCAGCGTCACCCTGGCTTGGCCTGCGTTAGTCCTCTAGCCCTCTGTGTCACCCACGCTTGCCCTCTGAGGCACTGCGCAGCTCCTGGCTGCCTCTGCGTGAGACCTGGCTAGCTCTACGTGAACTCTTGGCTGCTTCTGCGTCCCTCTCTTCGGCTATTGCGCTATTTCTCCCGGTGCTATCTCTGCCTCTCTGCTTCTGTATTCACTGCCCCTCAGCTGCAACTCCGATCACTCTCTCAACTTTCTCAGGAAACCCAGCCCCAGAAAGTCAAAATCTTGATCTCTTGGTGTGTTTTCCAAGTGACCCTCAAGCGTCCTCTTATACTTTTCTCGTTGACAAATCAACGGCCGAGATTAAGTCCCTCATCAATGGCTAAGATTAGATCTGGCTTGATCCATGACTTTTGGACCATTCTAACACAGTTTTATATTATTCACATTAATATTTTATTTTCCCTAAGTTTAGACTTAGGGACTCCATTAAAAATATTAATTATTTTATATCTCCCAAACTGCTTAGAATTTGCCCAAACCGTTTCTGGGTATTGGAGATCTCATGTGCTTTAGCCTCTCCACCAATTTTCGTGGTTAGAGCACATCTGATGCTACCCCAAATCAACATTCCCTCTTAGCGAGGACTATGCTCTAGTAATACTCCTCACTGAGCATCACTCTAATCATCCGGCATCGGTCCCTGTGCTGATGCTAGGCTTGTTGCCCAACATCCTCTGCACTGTTGCATCCTGTACTGCTACCCATGGCCCTGCCACTGCCACTGCTACATCTGTACTGCAACTCCCTCTGCATCCGTGTTGCTGCCCATGGCCCTGCCATTGCCACTGCTGCATCTGCATTGTAACTCAATTACTGAGAAGTAAGTAACTGATCTCCCAACTCTGACATCTCCGTCAGGCTAGAAACACTCCTGACATTGAAGCTCCCTCTGTCGCTAACAAGTGCTCCTTCTCTGACCTCTGCACTGCTGCAACAATTCTATGCATCTCGCACCGTTGCACACCTCTTTGTGCCATCCTGCATTGGTGCAACACTCCCGTGCCTCTCGCACTGTTGCAGCCTACTAGCCTCGCGTTGTCCTGGGAATCCTGCACTGTAGCTCCCTCTGTCGCTCCATCTGCATCCGTCTCTACTGACATCGCCAGTACTGCTACTCCTCTTCGGGGCTCCCGTAGCAAGGTCTAATCCAAGAGGTTGATACCTCGAGGATCCTGCCTGATGCAAGAGCATCCGGACTTAGCCAGCAATGTGATTGTATGTTCACATGTTGTGGCTAACAAGAGATGAATTTCATTGACCTGAGTGGTCAAAATCAATTCTTAGTAGAGAGGGTTGGATCTCTCACAAATTATCTTTACTCCAATTATTGTAATAATTAGAATATTGTATTATTTTTAGAATAGGAGATAAGTTGTTAGTATAGCTATGTATCAGAGCTTGAGAATAGGGATTTAATGGTTGAGTTGATAAAAATAGAGATTGAGTTGTCAATGCAATTAGGATAGGATTTGATTCATAAAAGAGGAAAGAATGTAATGACAGAGAGATTAGATGATCGAGAATAGAGTGAGTAAGCGAGAGTTTGAGTGAGAGATAGGGTTTGAGATTAAAACAGGACAAACTGTTATAATCGAGCCGAGAGGGCCAAGACTCTGTAATTTCCATTTTGTTGAATAATTGATTGAAGTGTGGTGTGGACGCACTATTCTGGTGCAGAAATTCATTTGTAGTTGTGTATCAGCGTTCTGGACCCTATTCAGGTATTTTTCTCTGTTCATACATTTTATTGAATATCACAGTCGATTAATATTAATGATTAATATTGAGCTTAAGCGTTAAACTTTCCTTAAGCGTCTTTATTAAGATTGTGAATTAAGCACGTGGTAGTATTCGATAAGTGGGAAGTGGTATCTCGCGCGCCCTAAAGGTGGTAAGCGGTATTCCTAAATTTCACGCGATTAGCCTAAGTGGGTGACACGTAGCATAGGAAAACCACTTTTCTCGCGCGCTCTCGACCTGATATCGGTCGTGCAAGAATTCATGCGAGATTGCGCGATAGCCGTTCAATTGGACGGGTCACATCGACGGTGGAGATCATCTGGGCTAGTTGGCGAGCAGACGACGCGATATCCATTGGATTTGAAGGAGTGAAATCGACGACGTGGATTGAAGCGCCTGACAAAAGGAAAAGTCAAAGAAGGACCGACGGTGATTGGTCAAGTAAGCGGGACCCTCGGGAAAAATCCACATACAAGATCCGTCAACGCGCAGCTGATTGGTTACAAAGTTAACCAGTAGTCTAATTCCAGACTACCACCTCATTTTCGTCAACCTCCTATGTCATTTTGGTATCAGAGCACAGAGATTAAGTTTTGCTACAGTAAACATGCCACCGAGGAGAGAAGGAGGCATAGGTCAAGGGAGACCTGTAGCAAATGCAATTCTGCTGGATGAGATCCGAAATCTGCGTACAAGGATGGAGACAATGGAGATTGCTCAGAGGAGAGCACCTGATGAAGGAGATGCCAGTGCTGCAGAAGAATCTTCTGAGGAAGAAGAAGAGGATGAAAGTGAAGCTGCCAAAGTTATCAAGATATTGGCCAAAGCAAGTGGAAGACCAAAGGTGGAAATACCTTTGTATGACGAGAATCTCAATGTAGAAGAGTTGATGGACTGGATCAGTTCATTAGACAAGTATTTTGACTATGAGGAGGTTGATGATAAAAAGAAGGTGAAATTTGCAGTTACCAGATTGAAGGGTCATGCAGCTATCTGGTGGGATGAATTACAAACATCCAGAGCAAGAAAAGGGAAGTCCAAGATCAAACAATGGGATAAAATGGTGAGTAGATTGAAAGCTAAATTTATGCCAAAAGATTATCAGTTAAATCTTTTCAGACAGTTACAAAATTTGAGGCAAAAAGGAATGATTGTCAAAGAATACATAGAAGAGTTTTATAAGTTGAGCATTAGAGCAGGACATGCAGAGGATGATGTAGAAAAGGTAGCCAGGTACATCAATGGCTTGAGATATGACATACAAGATGAAATCAGCTTGTTGAGTCTGAAGACAATTGAAGATGCCTATCAAGCAGCTTTGAAGGCAGAAGAGAAGATGTTGAGGAAGCAAAATCAGAGGAATAGAGGAAAAAGTTCAGCAAGAGGTAGAGGAACTACCAGATCAAGATTTCAACACCCTCAGGGTGAAGCAAGAGGTTCAAGTAGTAGACCACCACAGAGAGGAGAATTTAGTAGAGGAAGATTTGCACCCAGAGGAAGAGGCCGAGGAAGAGAAATTCGGTGTTACACATGTGGAGAATGGGGACATGGATCATGGGACTGTCCTCATAATAAAGTAACAAATCAGAGGAATGTGAATGTGGCTGAGGCAAGGGAAGAAAAACCTCAAATTGCAAACAAGGAAGAATCACCTGAAGTAGGAGAACCAGCTCAGAGAAAGAGACAGGAGAACCAGCTCAGAGAAAGAGTTTATTTAGAACTACATGCAAGTCCAAAGGAAAATGTTGTAAAGTAATAATTGATAGTGGAAGCACTGATAACCTTGTTTCTACAAAAATGGTGGACAAGTTAGGACTAGTGAAAACAGTACACCCTACTCCTTACAAAGTATCATGGCTGCAAAAAGGACATCAACTTATTGTGATAGAACAATGCAAGGTAGAGATACAAATTGGTACTTATAAGGATGTGATATTGTGTGATGTAATGCCAATGGATGTATGCCATGTGTTGTTGGGAAGACCTTGGCAGTTTGATCGGAAAGTTATTCATGATGGGAGAAGAAATACTTACACTCTAGAGAAGGATGGAAATAAACACACACTGCTGCCATTGAAGGATGAAGCAGGCAAAGAAGCGCCTAGAAACAGTGTTATGTTGATGAGTGGGAAAGAATTGCTGCAAGAAGTCAAGAAGGATGAACAGATGCATTTTGTTGTCATAAGGAGACCTAAGGTAATTTTAACTTCCACAAACTTAGATGATTTATCTGAAGAAATCAAAACTCTGTTGAATGATTTTGTTGATATTATTGTGGATGAGTTGCCAAATGCATTACCACCCATCAGGAGTATTAGCCATCATATTGATCTAATACCTGAAGCAAGTTTGCCAAACAAAGCAGCATACAAGTTAACTCCTTAAGAAAATGCAGAAGTTGGAAGACAAGTACAGGAACTGATGGATAAGGGATTAATCAGAGAGAGTCTTAGTCCATGTGCTGTACCAACAATACTCAGTCCAAAGAAAGGTGGTGAATGGCGTATGTGTACAGATTCCAGAGCCATAAACAAGATTACTATCAGGTATAAATTTCCTTTACCACGCATGGATGATTTGATGGATTGTTTAAGTGGGTCAAAGTATTTTTCTAAAATAGATCTGAAGAGTGGATATCATCAAATAAGGATTAGAGAAGGAGATGAATGGAAGACTGCATTTAAAACAAATAGTGGGTTGTATGAATGGTTAGTGATGCCTTTTGGACTCACTAATGCACCTAGCACATTCATGAGATTAATGAATGAAGTCTTTAAGGAATATTCAAGCAAGTTTGTCATTGTTTACCACACAGCAACCCTGTGTGGCTGACAAACTCAGCCACAGGGCCCTGCGGGCTGAAGAAGCAAAAAAAATTGCAAATTATAATAATAATAATACTAATAAACAAAACAAAACAAAACAAAATTGAATACAAAAAATTTTAAAAAAAATTACATGGAAAACATTCAAACAAGGTTCATGAAGCCTACCTGAAGCCGGGTTTGATCTAATGAAGCCTCCTTTAGCCTCCTCCAAGAGCTCCTTCACTGTGCAATGGAGTCACTCATAGAAATGAGCCAAACACTCAAATGACAAGTGAATGACAAATGGAAGGGAGAGAGGTGCTTATAAAGCATTTTCTTGCCTCCAATTTCCCTTTTCCTCCACCTCATTTCCAAAAAAGAAAAGAAAAGAAAAGAAAAAAGAGAAAAAAAAATTGCAATCTGAGGTTTGACGGGTCTTATAGGGGTCTGATGTGGGTCTTATGCCAAACCCGCGGGTCTTATACGAGTACACGGGTTTAATGCGAGTTTGGCTGAGTAAGGGTCTTAAGCGTGGGTTCTATGCGAGTGACCCGGCTCGCTATAGAACCTGCCAAGACCCGCGGGTACTCGCAGGTCTTATGCGAGTGGTGCTTCACTGGTAAATAAATAAATCTCTACAAAATGTCATTAGGTCAAGATAAGGAAGTAGAAAGCAACGAGGACAAACTATTTGTTGCCCCATCCACTACTAAGTATGCATGAATACATTATTTAATGATGTCATCAAGAGAATTTTGCCTTGGAACTCATTTAACGAGTTTCGCTCCTTTTATGCTTATGAATTATTGCAATAACGAGTTATACAGTTTTAGACAAAGAATTTGTCTATTCTTACTCACTGGCTATGTTTTGCAAATCGCAATTTGGCTCTAAGATCATCTTCTTTTCCCATGGACAAACTCATACAGTCATCTTCAACATCACGCTTCACATTCTCAACCTTATTTGCTTCTATGCCATTAACGCCCTAAGCTTTCAATTTTCATCTCTGCAAATATTCAACCTCCAATGTTCAAGCTAATCCCCTTCACGAACAATTGATTTGTCTCATTATTACTGTCATGCTAGGAGATAACTCCTAAAATGAAATCTGTTTATTCATTTAGTTTGCTAATAGTTATATACATGAGGGAGTGACTCTTGAGTTTCATCTCCCAGTGACTCTTCCTTTTCCACTATTTATTATTTACACTATTTACAACTACTCACCCAATCCCCATGATTAGGTGTCAACATTCCCCCCCTTACTCTGAAGGGATGTTGGTGAGTCCAAACATCGTTCTGAATCTTTCAAGTTTTTCTCTTCCAAGTGCTTTGGCGAAGATGTTTGCAATCAGCTCATTAGTGGAACAATGGCGTAGATGAATTGTCTTGGCCTCAACATGATGTTGAATCAGATGGTATTTTGTATTGATGTGCTTCGTTCGATCATGAAACTTTGGGTTCTTGGCCAACTTTATCGCAGAGGTGTTGTCGATCATGAGTGGAGTCGAATGTACTTGTTTTACCTGCAAATCTTCCAATACTTTCCTGAGCCACACAATTTCTTTTGTTGCCTCAGTCGCTGCCACATATTATGCCTCTGTTGTGGAATCTGTTGGAACTGATTCTTTGCTTGATCTCCAAGAGACAGCTCCTGATCCAAGACTCATAACATAACCAAAAGTAGATACCCCAGTTTCTTTGTCTCCATCGAAGTCTGAATCAGAGTATCCAATCAAGCTGAAGTCACCCACCTGTGTATACTTGAGTCCAAAGTCTTGAGTTCCCTTCAAGTACTTTAGAACTCTTTTTGCAGCAGACCAATGTCCCTCACAAGGCTTTTGCATAAACCTGGAGAGGATTCCAACAGCAAACGAAATGTCTGGTCTAGTAGTAGTCAGGTAGTTGAGACTTCCTACAAGTTGTCTATACTTTGTTGCATCCTCAAATTCTTTTCCTTCAATGGATGTGAGCTTTAAGTTTTGTTCCATTGGAGTAGTTAGAGGATTGCATTCAGTCATGCCAAACATGTTCAACAGATCTCCAATGTACTTCTTTTGAGAAAGGAATATAGACTTCGGACGTTGAGTTACTTCAATACCAAGATAGTAATGAACATAGCCCAAATTAGTTATTTCAAAACCTTTCCTCAATTCCTTTTTTATGGATGCAGTGTAGCTCTCATTGTTCCCTGTCATCAAAAGATCATCTACATATACCACAAGATATACAACTGTTTTTCCAACTTTCTTGACAAACAAGGTTGCATCATCAAGATCATAATGTTTGAAATTGAGTTTCAGAAGATGCTCAGTGAATTTTTCATACCAGGCTCACGGTGCTTGCTTGAGGCCATACAAGGATTTCACAAGTTTGCATACTTTATGTTCATCTCCTTTCACAGCAAATCCTTCAGGCTGGGCCATAAAAACATTCTCTTTTAGATCTCCATTCAAGAAAGCAGTTTTTACATCCATTTGATGGACTTTCCAACCGTTCTGAGCTGCTAGGGCAAAGAGTGTCCGGATGGTTGCCCATTTTGCTGTGGGGGCAAAAGTCTCCTCATAATCGACCCCTTCCTTCTGTGCAAAACCTTTTGCCACAAGCCTGGCTTTGTGCTTGTCAAGTGAGCCATCAGCTTTATATTTGTTCTTGTAGACCCACTTGCAGCCAATTGGTTTTGTTCCCAATGGAGGATCAACCAACTTCCAAGTTATCAAAGCATCATACTCCTTTTGCATCGCTTCTTTCCATTCATCACGAGAAGCGACTTCTTTGAAGGAAGTTGGTTTAAAATCTGCAGACAAATTCAATTCACAATCATAAGAAACATCCATATCAACATCATTTTCAATCCATGTATGAAAGTTCTTGAATGTTTGAAAAGCATCAAATTTGTTCTTGAATAAATAAACCCAACACATTCTAGTGTAGTCATTAATAAATGTCATCATATATTTATTTCCATTTGCAGAAGGAACAGGAATTGGACCACATAAATCTGAATGAATGAGTTCAAGTTTTCTATGTGCTCTGTAATGTGAATCATGAAAAGACTGTTTTCTATGCTTTCCTAAAATGCAAACATCACATTGCTTAGTTTCCTAGAAATTGTAGGCAAACCAGTAACACCATTTTTCTTCAACAAGTGGAGGTTGTCATAGTTCAAGTGTCCAAATCTAGCATGCCATAATAAACTTGATGGATATGTACCTTCAAGTTCATCATAATAAGAATTGTATGAGAAATTTTGTGCACGAGCCAAGGTACCTTGCAACTTGAGAAGCCTTTCTTCTTCTATCCCCGTCATGACAAGTGAGCGATCTGATGCTTTTCTCACCTCAACCTTGCCATCAAACATATGAATGGAGTGACTTTGCTCGCGAATGTGGACCAAGGACAGCAAGTTTCTCCTCAGCTGTGGGAGATATAAAACATCATGCAGAAGAAATTCTGGAAGACCAGGCAATTTGAGCCTGGTTGTGCCAAGCCCTTATGGCTTGACTTTTGATTTGTCTGCAAAGTAAACTACTCCATCAACATTGTCAGTAAATTCTTCAAAAAAGTCTCTTCTAAAAGTCATGTGGCAAGTTGCTCCTGAGTCAAGCAACCAATCATTTTTCCAAGAAGCAAGTGAAGCATTAAACAAGTCTTCATTTACTCCAATATTACAATGTGCCACAACATAGTGAGCGGATTCAGGTGCTTTACCTTTCTCTTTGTCATTGGTTTTACCTTTGGGTTGATTTCTTTCCTGCTCAATTCTGTCCCAAGGCAACTTGCATGTGGATGCATCATGTGATCCATCTCTATTGCAACGTATGCAATGCAAATCTGACTTTTCTCCTTGAGAGTGTCTGCCCCCCCTGCCTCTGAAATTTCTTCTTCCTCTTCCTCTTCGACCACCTCTTCCTCTGGAAGAATCTTGAGCAAGATTCTTCTCTCTATGTGCAAGACACACAGCCTCTTCAGAAGACTAAGGAGTTGTCTTCTTCCCAAAAGCTTTCTCTCTCTCAGCAAATTTATTCACAAGGGAATCAAAGGTAATTTCTTTGAGGTTTCCATTTGCTTGCAATGACTCAAGATAATTTGAGTAAGTGGGATAAAGTGCCTTGAAAAAAGCTATAAGAGGAATGTCCAGTTCAACATTAGTGACTTTGATATCATGCATAATAGATTTTACTTCTGATGCAAGAGCAAGAGGATCATCATTTTGTAATTCAAGGCTGAACAATTTAATCATGAGTTGAACAATTTCAAGTGCAGAGTGTGAATCATAGAGTTCCTGCAGTTTTTGTAAGGCTTCGAAAACATTTGAAAATGGCGAAATATGGCGACTCACCTCTTCATTTACTGATGCTGCAATCAAGGCATAAGCCTTGCTGTTCTTATTTTCCCAAATGGCGAATTCCTTGTCTGAGGTAGGCTATTTTGGTTCTTTGTCTCTGTCTCCAACACACACTCCTTTCCATAGCTCATTAAAAATGAGAGTGTGTTTGATTTTCCGTGACCATTCGGGATAGTTCTCCTTCCCGTTGAGAACCACTCCCACAATAGATATCAATGAATGCATTATAAAATCTGTACTGTGGGAAAAAAATACTCCTATTGCAAAATTTTACTCCTAATGGTAAAAAAAATATGATTCTGATATATGAAAACAGAGGTATTATGTGAGGGAGGGTTAAATGGGGGAGGGATTATATGAGGGAGGCCCCACGGTTATGAAATAAGTGGTATCCCAGCTTGACCATTGTACATATTTTGAAGCATTAATGGCGAAGAATCGGTGAATCTGGTCGTTCAAGGTGCCAGTCTCGAGGAACCTAAAACGCGTGAGGCACATTTATACTTGCCCTAACATGTTTTTAATGTAGTAACTCAACAATACAATGCGTTCATATATGAAATTCAAATGTGCGTTCATATATACCAAATATTCAAGTGTGAGGTCTCAGATTCGAATCACCGAACGAAGTCGGAGCTCAATTCAGGATTTCGTAGGGAATAATGGTGAAGCTAACAATGATAGCCCAGGTCACTGACGGGCTTCCTCTGGCAGAAGGATTGGACGACGGGCACGAGCAGAGAGATGTGGAGTTTTATGGTGAGCGTATTATGGACAAAGTATACCAGCGTTCAACGTAATACAAAAAAACTGTGTATTAAAACCAGACAGCATTATGGTGGTATAGTTATGCAAGCTTATAAATGATAAGATATATGGTATGCGGGAGGAGGCACAGTGGAGGGGAGGTCTGCAGAGAGGCATAAAACCGGTGTATACCACATAGTGTATACCACAGGACTGGTAAGAAAAAACACAGCGGACTGTAAAAAAAACAGCGTTATAATGTTATATTGCAAACAGTCTGCCTGCTTCAAAACACAGCCTCCAAATGCTACTCCCTCGGCCCTTCGTTGCACAGTCGAACTCCCTTCTCACAGTCTATTCCTGAAATCACACCTCCTTGTAGCGTTTGCATAGTGTATACTCAATAATGCATGAAACCCAGCATTTAATGCACCAGTGCATTCAATAATGCATGAAATTTCGCAGGGATTTGACAGAGATGTCAGTCTGCAAAGGATGCAGAACATAGGCAGAATAGGCAGAATGGGAGTTACAAAGTAGAGAGGGAAGCCAAAAATGGCGTTGGCTCTGATACCATGTCACACTCTCCAAGAAAGCCAAGGGATCCCCTTAAGAATCCATCGCCAATACCTCTACATCCATCACTACTAGTTTTAAACACCAATCACAACTATCTTTTCCTTAAATAGAGAATGTTACAACTCTTCTCTTTATGTTTACTATCTCCCATGTGGATGCCATGTGGCAATCTTTGACTTGTCGATCTTCCATGTTGATCACAAGGTACATGTGTCGCCACTCTCCTTGGCCAAAACCAAGTCCTTTGCCAAGTAGGCTAGGGTCTTCTTTTAATTGGACTCTCTTTTTCCGTTCATTCTATAGGTGGATGCCCTCTCTTTAGTTATGCAAATGTCTAGTTGCAGAGGCCACCAAGTCCTTTGCTTCCCTTACCTTGGTTATTTTGTGTGGAGTGAAAAATCGAACTTCTCCCTTCCTCTCTATGGTCCCATCTCCATGTAGCATAACCTTGTGGCTATGTTGCATGAAACGGCCCCTAAGGTGGCATACCCATACCCGAAACGCCACCGAAATGTGGCTTAAATGCCTTAGTGGCATTTCCTTATTTGGAAACACCACCTAAATATCATCGAAACGTTTCAGGGGCGTTTCAGCCCAAATCTGGCCTCGTTTCTGCCCAATTTTGCCTTGTTTTCGTGACTTTTTTGCTTTTGCGGGCTCACTCAAGCACCCAAGAAGGTTATGGAGCCCCTCTATGACCAAAATAGATTTAATATAACACTAAATTTTATCTCTAATAACTCCACAGACTAATTTATCTCTAATCAATCCACGCTCTAGTTCTGCTAAAAAACTTGTTCTATTTTTGTTAATGAAGATGAGGATTAGGATTATAAGATATGTAATTGTATTTGTCATTAGCTCATGTTATATTTCATTTCCAGCATATATAGCCATGTATAAAGGTTGATTTTGGATGTAAAGCCTCATGTATAAAGGCTGATTTTTGAATCTTGGATGTACAACCTCATTTATAAAGGATAATTTTGGATTTTGAATCATGTAATCATCTATGCAAGTTAACATAGTCTGGGTTTTCCTTCCAAAACGTTATTTATGTGTCTTATTCTTTTTTTTTCTTGCAAGATGTGTTATTAACTTATTTGTAAAAAAATTACGTACATACATATATATGACGTTTCAACCAATGTTTCCATTTTTTGGGGGTCGCATTTCCAGCTGTACCTGTTTTGGAAACTTCCAGACGTCCCGGCATTTTGTGCAACTTAGCCTTGTGGAGCGCAGGGTGCAAAGTGTAGAGTAGTGCCCGGTCTCCATTGCCCACAGCTCTACATGCCTCTACACCATCGCTGCATAGATGGGCCTTTCCTTTGCTTCCCTACACAAAGTGCAAGGTGCAAAGCAAAGGTTCCACTTTACCTTGCCCACACCTCCATGTGTGCCTTGCTCAGCCGATCTCTTGAATTTTGTGGCCTAGCCCATAGGCAGAGTGTGGAATGCAAAGCATCAAGCTTCCCTCCCTTTGTCCATGCCTTTGTATAGCCTAGAACTCCACATATACAAGGCTTTCCCAATAACGGGGCTTTGGCCAAGGCAATAATGGGGTAAAGCCTTTAAACGTGCAACTTGAGCACTAAACGTGAATCTAGAAAGGCCAATAAACAAGCCATTTCTTTCTTATTGATCCATTTAGGATCAATAAGCCACCTCACTTGGAGGGAGATGTTCCAGCCACACATCTAGACTCCAAAGGCCACAATTCCATCATTTCAGCCTCCCCTTCCTAAGGATACTCTTCTTGATAACCATACCATATCCACTAGGTAACATTGCATAACCACTTGCTTGGTGGCCACAAGGGCACCATGCCTACTCAAACCAAGTGGCTGTCCCAGTGAGCATTTGAGCAGCAATTTCCCCATCTCTAGCAGAGATCGGGGATGATTTCATCTCAACAAGGAGGAATTGATGAAACTTAGTGCGGTGAACGTATGCAAACATGTATATATTGTACTTGTCTACTTTTTTATGCTACAACACTGTACTTTATTCTTATCTCTTTTTAACTTAATTAATCTAAAGTTACCACTCGTGCACTTTACTGCATTTTATTGGACTTGGTCAACTCTGGTCACTCTCCCCTCAAATTGTACCCTACGTATAACAATTCAGATTAGTCTACAGCATGTGTACAGTTCCAGTAATCTCCTCTCATACTTACAAACTTGCTCTCTTCTGCTTTCTTGTGTGTGTATCTTCTTGCATTGTTGGTATTGTGCTCATATTAGAAGCCCATTGGAAGGATTTCAGATGGCAGACCTTGAAACCACCTTATGTTTGTTCATTTCTGTCAGATATGCCCAACACCTAGAAAAAGCAAGCTAATGGACCACTCAGAAGAACCAATTCAAGACTCCTCCATAAATAGCTTCTTTTGAGCAGCAGCAGCCAGCAGCTGGAGTCACTCGAACTGCAGAGGAATCCAGGCAAGGAGCAAGATTTAGCAGCAGCAGAATCCTGTCAAGAAGAATGAAGCTGCTCCAGAACACAGCTCAGCCGACATCCCTCAGAAATAATCCAATGACAAGAAATCAGCAAGACGGAGAACAACAGCAGGCAATCTAGGCTAGTCTAGACCTAAATTTAATCTTAGAGAAAACTCTATTTTTTTTAATGTCAGATATCATGGACTATAACATAAAAGTTTTGTATCAGTTGATCAAGCTAAATGGGTTCGAAAAAACAGATTAAAAGCTAGCATAGCTTATAGATTAAAAACCATGCAGATGAATGTTTCAGTAATCCAGGATGCAGCCACACAGAGAGATGAGTTTTATAAAACCCATCAAATAACTTCTGTGAATACCTAGTGGTAGGCACGTAAGTTATTAACATGGAGGAGGAAGATAAACAGAGGTGCCTAGGGATTAACTATTCATCCATTCCATTTACATTTCTTGGGGTATATTCAGTGTTTAACGGCCATATATAGATTATGAAAATTTGTGGACGATAGAGTTGCCTGTTTAGAGACTTGCAAGATTCCTTGAGGAATCTTATGAAGATGTGGACCAGAAATGTCTGGCATTATTTATCCGTGAGATGTTTCAGCTTAGCTACAGTTCATCCCAGTTGCCAGCTCCAGCGTAATCACATCATACTTTCAGATATTAGACAGGCAAAGCCACAAATGACCTTGTCATCGGACAAGTTTGGAGATTGACGAGGTGCCGTAGGCTTCAGCAGCCCCTGTCGAGATCACCACCAAAAATACAAGCTATTTCTTGTAGGCCTCAAAAGCTGAGAGAATTGGCCACTGACATTGGTTCCAGCTCTGAAGCTTTCATGACATTTTTCCAGTGTTTCACTTTGTTTGGCCACTCATTTTCATAGCTTGTTCTACTTTGTTTACTTTGCAGGAAATTAATAAAGCACTGTCATTGCATATTCTGTTCACGTGCTCTTTTTACAGCCCCATTATACGTATGTGTGTGAAAGTGTGCTCTAGATAGACACAAAATAACTTTTTTACCAAAAGAAAATAAGAGAATTGAATTGACCTACTTCACAGAATATGGCGAAAGAATAGCAATCCAGTCACTTGCAAGAGGCGAATGGACTCCACTAATTGTTATATTCAGCTCCTGAACGTCCTTCAATGGCCCAGGTGGATCCACAGATACTTTCAAATACGGGTTGAAGTCTGGACAGCTCAAAATCTGCCTTCTCGGAATTGACCCAAATGAGTTCTTCTTGTTCATCTTCGTCTGCATTGCATTCCTTTCGTACCCACTTCTTTCCCTGACACCATATCTTAATGATTGGGAGCAAACTATAAGAAGAAACATGAATGCAGCGAACTTCTGCATGGTTGTTGATAAAGTACCATGGTGCCATGGACCCATCAGAGATTTCCTTTGAATATGGATTGCAAGCTTCTGGGTTCTGGGATTTTATGCAGAATATGGTTCGGTTCGGAGGTCTAGAACGATCAAAACACGATAATGTGCACGCACGATCATGAAATAAAATAATGCATCTAAAATGCAAGACAGTGGGAGGTGACGCTTGCTGCTGCATTCTATCCACGGTACTATTTGAAAAGCGCGAAAGAAAAATCCACACGATACTTCCGCTGGTTTTGTCTGGTTAGTCACGGGTCGAATCCCTGTTCTAAATGGACAGGTAGACCAGATGCAGATACAGAATCCGGATCACGAAGTAATTTATTTATAAGTTGCTTTCCGTAAACATTCTCCATCGTAAAAGGCAGCTTGGCTTTATGGATCCGTGAACGAATTTATTCATATGAAATTAATTTCAAAAAATGTTAAGCAGATTATTTATATTTTATATAAATTATAAAAGAAAAATTGGAGTGCAGATTATTTATATTTTATATAATTTATAATTTAAAAAATAGTAGTTTTTAAATGTGATTTTTTTGTAAATTTTCCGTTGTTTTTTTTCCAGATTTAATTGGTCGAAAATCCTATAAAGATTTATTCAAATGATAAGGTTTAGACTGAACTCTTCACAATCTAAATGTTACAAAAAATCGCACTTAAAAGCTACTTCATTTAAAAAGATTTAAGTCATGATGATTGCTTTGGGGTGGGGAATCTTTATTCAAATGGCAAGGTTTGGAGTGAACTCTTCACAATCTAAATGTCCCAAAAAATCACACTTAAAAACTACTCCATTTAAAAAGATTTAAGTCATGATGATTGTTTTGGGGGTAGGGAATTTTATTATAATTGAGTAGCTAACCAATAATGAGAATAGTTATTGTTAATTATTGTTTATTTTAATTAATATATACTTTTAGGATAGTTATTGTTAATTATTTTTATTTTAATTAATATATATTTTTTAAATGAAAATTAAGTAATAATGAGGATAATTATTATTTCAATTTGGATTATTATATTGTTTTAAAAAATATATTAATTGATGATGATGATGATTAACATCCACTAAGACCAATGTGGTGTATAGGACCTTAAGATAAGAGACTAATTGAGACTCTTTAATATTCTATTTCTATGATCAAAGAGAAGGGAAAGAAGCATTCCTAGATCACTATAGTTTTGTTGACTTAAGAAGTGAAGAAGGTTGGTACAGTGAGAAATGTTATGGAAATTGGAACAGAAGTGAGTAAGAGTCGGGCAATCCAAGTGAAAGTGTTTTTCGTCCTCAGCACTCTTTGTATCATAAAGATGGCAGATCTTTCCTCCCAAGGTGTTTTAGGAATAGACCAATGTTATGTCTCACTTCAAAGCTCATGAGAATTAGTTCTAATCTTCCAATGTTCATTTTCTTTTTAGCACTAGTCAATACATAAAGATAATTATGGTTAGCAAGAGTGAGGTTGATCACGTCATTATAATACCTTAGCTTCCTTTTCCCTCTAGCTCCTTATCATCCCATAACTTATCCTTAAATTTGGAAGTAATAGTATTTTTAATAATATCCTTCTTCTCCAAGATGATTTCCTCCTTTATCCCCAAATAGTCGAGCCACGACTGCGCACACTTGTGTCATTCCCTCTTGAGTCGGAGGTTGGGCTTTTAGCTAGAGTTAGAAGCAATTTTGGGGAACCTATTGGCTTCCATTTTATAGAGTTTCTTCTTATACATCAAATATCTAAACATACCCATGCTTTCGATGGGGGAAAGG
Organism: Pinus tabuliformis; assembly: GCA_031772625.1. Classification (NCBI taxonomy): domain Eukaryota; kingdom Viridiplantae; phylum Streptophyta; class Pinopsida; order Pinales; family Pinaceae; genus Pinus; species Pinus tabuliformis. The sequence continues at coordinate 1,158,681,099 of CM062813.1, read as the reverse complement.
CTAGCTTCAATCAAGAGGATAGGATAGGGAGTATTTCCTTTAATCTTAAGGTCCTAGGTTATAAATTGCATTTGGATCAACTCGATCTTCCTCTGCCATTCTCTAGATATGTTGCAACCTCAAAGCTCGTAGCCATATAAAATAACAGGGGTGACAAGAGCCTCAAAGAGGAACTTTTTTTTTACTCCAAAGCCAAAGATCAATTGACTTACACATGTTTTCAAGCTCATAATAAGCTTTCCAACCTCCAATAATCCTTTTCTCAATGTTATAATTCCAATTGAGCTAACAATGAATGTCAATACCTAAATATTTATATGAAGAAACATTCTCTAGTAATTTTTATCATTTATGAAATTATCATGGTTGATCTTTTTGGATTTAATTATCATGACTTTAGTCTTGTCGGGATTAACAGTCAGACCCATCTTTGAGCAGTACTCATGGAGGATTTTAAGTTGCTTATCAAGATCACCAGGGCTTCTGGCTAGAAGGACTATATTGTCAGCATAGATGAGAAGAGCAATGACCATACTAGTGAGCTTGGGGCCATTGTATCCCACGGCTTCCAAACGCTCTTTTAGGTTATCGATGTAAATGCCAAAAAAGGTATGTGAAAGGGGACACCCTTGCTTAACATCGATATTGCATTTAATTTATTTAGACCAACCCTCAGTGGTCTTAAGCTTGGCGACAACATTCTCATATAATTGAATTATAGTAACCCTCGACTCGAGAGGAACCATCATCTCCTCGAGTCTTTGCCATAACTTATCCTGACGAATTGTGTCGAAAGTTTTTTTAATCTATAAAAAAAACACTTTTACTAAATATCTTCAAAATTTAAATTATTATCGAGGAAAAAACCAATTCTTAATCCATAAAAGAATATTAGGTATTTTTACCTGCCAAAAATGGGTGACTCCATAGGAGAATTTTCCTCCTAGGTTTGTCTTCAGCCAACAACTCCTAACGGCCACTAGTATAGTTGATATATTGTGCCTTTGATCTTTGCTCCCTAAGCCAATCATATGTCCCCTTGCCCGTCTGTCAAGAGCGTATGTTTGAAGGTGGGTCGTCCAATCCTAAAGGTATGTTTTTCATTGTGCAATTGAGTATTTATGCTTGTTTTTCCTTAGGCACTCTGGACATGGATTATTAGGTGACTTGGAAGGAGGAGGGATTTTGACTGTAGTTTTGTTCCCTCACCTTAAATGGGGGGGGGGTGTTAATCCTCAATCCTAGTCTCGTGGGATCTCCCCTATTGGCTTCTAGCTTCAGGAAGGGAACTACTTCGAAACCCCCGATTTTGGTAGCGTAGTCTTGTTTTTCGGTTTCACATTTTTTACTCCCATCCACATATTGCAAGCCCTATCTCATCATCTTCACTCTATAGGTCCACATGACCACTAATTCCACACGGTGCTGGTACACCCCCCCACCCCTTGTCTACATGTTTGGGTTGGGCCTAGAAATGTCGCCACAAAGGTTGATGCAGCTAAAAAGAGTTAAAAGCATATCATGGCCACAAGCAAGAAACAAAAGAAAAAAAATATTATAAAATGCAAAAGTTAGCTGGGACATTATATTAGCGCATGGGCAAAAGCCAAACATAAGCTTTGTCCCTTCATTATGGTCATCACCCTGTTTCCTAAGGCCCCATGAGTGCCCCCACGTCATTAAGGAACCCATGCACGTCCCAACCCCTGGTAGGCGATGAACTGCCCCACCTTAAGGGGGTAATAACTGCTTATATCATACACAACATGCTCTCATCTCCTGGAGCCTTGAGCAGTAATACAAATAAAAATCAAGAAAAGGCAAAAGGAAAATGAAGAAAGGTGGAAAAACAAAGGTGGGGTAACTCATGTATCCATGATTGCTCCCTCTGACATCTATACACCCAAATATATGGACATCCCTCATCATTACCACCCTTGAACCCATGGCATTTGGATTTGAGACCCCTATGTCCCTTTTCACCTCATCATTATTCACATGCCCCTATCAATTGAAGGATGTACCTTGGACCTATTTTTCCCCTTAAGGGTTGGGAACACCTAATAGGGTTGTTTATTAGCCACTCCTACCTAGGGAGGTAACACTATTGCATGTTTAAAGCCACAAATTTGGAAGGGAAACCCATTATGAAGTCTCATTTGTGCCCTTTATTAACAAGATTGATTCACTTAGAAGCACTAATGAATTATTGTACCTCGTGGTGAGTAAGCACATTGGATCTTCTATGTAATTGGCAAGTGGTTTCATCGTGGTCTAGGCAACTTAACTGGGGTCCAAGACCACTAGAGGATCATATTGACATTTGTAAGGGATGTGTTGAGAGTCATGGGAGCACTCAATGGGTGCTTGACCTACAAATAAATTTATCTTGAGCATGAAACCCATGCATCAAGAATGAAAATAATAAATTTATTTTCTCTTTAATATCAAATATAAATTCATGATTACAATAGACATTATGAAGACTGAACTTAGTTACACATTTTAACGCTCCCTATTAAATACTGAGGTATTCGTAATCCATACATGGTACTTGGACATTCTCGTACTGAATAATTCTCATTAGAAGAGTTAGATTGGTAACCCATCTCATAAGCTATTATTTCAGTTTATCTCATTACACCTCATCACAAACCAACATTGTCACATAGCAATTCCTTGACTAACAACTCTATCTCTCCACAAAATCAGAGTACAATGTTGGTGAAATAATGACTGATAGACACCATCACCATTGTCTCTTAAGGAACATACCCCAACAGGATGTTCACAAGGTATGTCCTTTTAGGACCATTCCTGTCTTGGAATAACACATCCTCAAGGAATTTGCTCTTCGATTACTCTTGCCTATTGGATTCCCTACCACATCCTCAAAGAGTATCAAAATCAATCTCATATGCTTACCCAATCCTTCGTTCTTTCTTCATAACTTGAAGAAAAGAATGACGTGTCTATCTCTCCCTCTCAACTAGGGAGGATCTACACATTCATATAAAAGGAATATTCCCAAGCTCCCTCTCAACTAGGGACTTGTTTCCAACAACAACACTCTACTCTTTGGTGGAGATCAATGTACTATCAGCTGCTTGTAGGGCTCATCTTTCTGCATCATGTCATGAATTTCATCTTCTTCATCGTCACTTTATCATAGGGCATCGACCATCTTCTCCATCACTTTCCCTTCAACGAACCATAGTATTGAACCAATAGTCATGTCATCCTTCTCTTCATCAGAAATTGATCTTCTATTCCACGTTTGGCTTTTCTTCATACAACTACCTCTTCCAAATCATGTTTCTTTCAGGATCTTCCATCCAATCTCATGAGTACTAGTTGTAGGTGACTTCTACAACCCTCTTTCGGTAGCCTTGTTTCAACCCAACCAAATGATTTTCAAAATCAAAATGAACATCAAATTAAAGTTACTTTTTTATGATGGTCTTTCGTCATGACATCAGCTTCTTACAACATCAACATCCTACACATGTATGAACCCATCTCCATTACCCAAATTTTTGTTTTGCAGTATCCATATCAAGGTCTTCATACCTTCTTCTTCCATGGAGATGTCATAGCTAATTCTTCTATTTATCAGATGTTGATTACTTATCTTATCTTACATTACTATAGTTGCATCTTTCGCGAACTCCTCTTCCTCTCTTCACATATTGTTTTCTTGGGAACTTCTATACATAGTTCCTTCTATTGAAAATGAAACAAGAAAATCCTAATTTAATTTTGTCCTTGAATTAAATTGGGAATAAAATTGTAATTCCACGTCTCATGACAACTTGTATTAGTTAATTAAGTTAATTTGACTTAGTTGGCTCAGTGAATTCGAGTTGAGGGTCTAAGTTGAGTCATGTGGAGTGTCTCATACATTATAGGAGCCCTCATTGAGTTTATTTTGAGTTGTAATTAATTAATTCAATTTAACTGAGTTAAAGTCAGATAAATAAGTTCCAAATTTTGGAGGAACTAGTGGGAGGTCTAGTAGTGTGATGTTGCTTGCAGTGATCAAGCAGTAAACTGATGATTCACTTATAAATAACTCATGCATGTCATATCTGAGAGTTACCCAGTTGAGATTAGAGTTCAGGGAAAATGTACTATCAATTGTATAATCATTTGAATTGTACAAGTGGTGCATGCAGTCAAAGGAAGGCTTACGAGGATTCTGCAATTCCAATTGAGGATTTTCCCGAATTAATAGGGGGTTAATTCCCAAGGAAACAATGCAAGAAAATAGGGACTTAGGCAAGTAGAAAATTGGTTAAGTATTGGCCCTGTGCTCGTCTATGAAGTTGTGAGAGAAATAGAGATAGTGTAGAGGTTGCTTGAGCTTGAGAAAAACATTATAATCTGCTCATGTTTTCCGACTAATGCAATATGCATATAGCAGGGGTTTTTAGTTGTGGCTTTCCCCAGGAAATCATTGTGTAATGTGTTGATTGAATTCTTTCTCTTGTATACTTCATGACTTCGCGATCGTTTAATTGTTTCCACTGATGAGTAGAGTAGATTCAAGTCTATTGCTTTAGTAAATTACAACTAGTAATTTGAATTCACAAGGAATTTCTACACCTTCATTATAGGAACCATCATTTTCAACCACCTCTTCTTCCATATGAGGTCATATTATGTTGATTTCATCTTATCAATATGTAGAAGAGTTCAAGGCACATTGTCTACATGCCTTCATGCATCATTCTAATGGAAGAGATCCTTATTCTTTGATGATGCTCATGAGATAGAGCATTCAACCATGCTATCTGCAACTATATGACTACATGACTTTACCTATAAAATATATACATACCTCTTCCTCCTTTTGGTCACATAGACTTCCTTCTAGTAGCTTCATTTCCTTACTTGAAGATGAAAGTACTTCAACCAATTTGTCATGGTGCATGTCTTTTTCATCATACCATCATCCTTTTAACATTTAGATCCCACATAATGTGGAATGTATACCATCTACGAGACACTTGCTTCTTCTTAAGTAGAGGTGAATCTTCTAACAAAGATTCCAATGGAGGATCTTAATGATCCTCATTCCGCAAATGCTCCTTTCTAATGGTGATGATTTATGATGATCACTTTATCTTCTATCTTGCTATATGACTTTCTCCAACCATATAGACTTCTACTTCGGTTATCCTTATATGCTTCCAATGGAGATGTTATGAGCTACTTCCTTTCTATCAAGATGACAGCTACAACCATGTAGACTTTCTACTTCAGTTAACCTTTCATCCTTCTATGATGATGTCATATCTATTTCAGCTCTAATGCATCGATCATACTTGTAATGCTTTCTCTTCTCTTTTATAACTGAAAATAACTAAGTGAAGGAGATTATCTCAGACAGAGTAGAGATATTTCACTTCCTCTTTCTTTGGTTTCTTCTTTTCTGATTCTTCCACTTCTTCGGTAACATGGGCTTCATTTCTTTCTTTTGTTTTCTTGTTGTCCTTCTTGAGTTTAGGACAATTCCTCTTAAAGTTCCCATATTCAATACATTCATAACATTGGATCTTTGACATTTTGATCTTCTTCTTCTTTCAAGGATCAAACTTTCCAAACTTCCCTTTCTTTCTAGCCATGACAACATATGCTTGAGTTTGTTCACTTGATCCAATATCGTTTTTTACTTTCAACCTAGTTTCTTCAATCCTACATAATGACCAAATTTCATTTAATGGAGTGGCTTCCTTCTTTCCATAGATACTTGATACAAAGTTGCCACGTTCATCAGGTAGTGCATTGAGCACAACGATGGTAATTTCTTTATCAAGAATTATTTCTCCTAGTTCTTGTAGTTGATCTCTTATTTGTGACACCCTCATAAGGTATGAGGTTATCCCTTCTTCCTTTGATACCTTCATTTTGTATAATTTGGTTCTCAATGATATGACTTCTCCCAACTTTTCATAGATATCCTTACATCTCTCCAACTTTGCTACAAAAGGGATGAGGGAATCCTTGATTGATTCTATGATGCCTTATTTCCCCTTTCATATACTTAGATAATGTTTGAGCTTGCTCCTGAGATGGTTTGGTGATGGAGCCCTTTACATATTCAATAACTTCATTCTCTATGAGGATCAAATCTACCCTCTTCTTCCATGCAAGGAAATTTGATGACCCAACCAATTTGTTACTTTCCTTGCAAAATGAAGTCATGTTGATAGTAGATTGAGACATAAATATAAAGATACTTACTTGTCAAGTGAAGATGCTCCTAGATGATGATATATTAAACTTGATGCCTTCTTGATGATCTTCTTCAAGGATGTTCAAGATATGATCTTTGCTTGAATGTGAGGGAGATCACCTTGATTTATTTCATGATGATGGCACTTATTCTTATTGCTTTCTTTGAATATAGAAATGTATAATATGGAGACTTCAAGATGCTTCAAATATGCAGTCCTTCTTTATTTAAGTGCGGGTAGGGTCCTTGAGGTCTTCTTCTCCTAGTGATGATGTTATCCTTGAGATGAGTACTCCTCCTTGGTGCTTCTTAGTCCTCCTTAATGATTTACTTGTGCTTGGATCTTATGTATCCTTCTTCAATAATGTGATCTTCAAGCTGCCTCTTCTTTTTGTTGTAGTCACCTTAGCCTTGAAGTCATGTTGAGAAATCTAGGGGAAGTTAGATTAGGTGTTTTCTTTTACTTTGATAATTGATTGTGATATATTTTTACTTAAATTGATTAACTTCTTCTTTCACTTGATTATTATTACATTCTTATCATCAAAAAACTACCAAACTATGAATATTAAATAGACAAAAGGACACAAAATGTAGGTCGCAAGCTAGGGCCAAAACAATTAGAAAAATAGAAGAGAGAGTAAAGATCCATTACACACAACATAAATCACCCTTAATGTTATTATTGATCATCACAGGTACAAATATATAAGACACATATTACTGACTTCGACACAACTAGATTATCATTACAACTCACACATTGGAAACAAGAACTTCTAGACTGACTCCTCATAACTCCTAATGAAAAATACACATGACATGGAAGCATTACTTCCAACACCCTCCCTTAATGCTTACATGGATAACATTGAAAACAAATATTACAACAATAAATAATTATTTGTCTCATTGGTCTTCATCAACACCCACACCCACTCTGGAATCTCACAAACACTGCTCTTTCACCAACACATCTTCGAGCTGTCACTTAACCTCCATTTAAAACGTAACCGCCTCTGACCATTGTTGATGAACTTTGCAGGATCAACAATATTGACAACTCAGATTTTCAGGGCTTCCGCGATAAGAGCCATCAAGTAATGAACCATCTTATGGTCCAACCACCATTTGTCAGATATTTCGCTTTCGGCTACCTGTCAGTTGATAGGATGGAGGTCTAGATATTGAATGTGTTCAAAAGTTGATCAAACAACTTGACGTTACAAGAATTGGTGTTTCGAACACGAGGGCTTCCAGTTTAAGAACCACCAACCCTATTTATAACCAATAAAGACACACAAGAATTGATGTTTCGGACACCGGGGCTTCCAGTTTAAGAACCACCAACCCTAAGAAAAACACAAACACCAACACAATCTCTCACATTTATTTTTACACAACATTGACCCACTGTAAGTAAATACAAGACATTGGTTGCCACACAAAAAAAAAAAAAAAAACAAACAAACAAACAAACAAAACAAACAAACAAACAAACAAACAACAAAACAAAAAACAAACAAACAAACAAAAAACAAAAACAAAAACAAAAAAAACAAAAACAAAAACAAAAACAAAAAAAAAAAACAAAAACAAAAAAAAAACAAAAACAAAAAAACAAAAACAAAAACAAAAACAAAAAAACAAAAATTAGTTCAACCCTGGAAGGCTACATAATATCTGAACATTCATTCATAAGACAGGTACAGGCAACAGTCAAGTCCTTGACACAATACCACGCTTGGCTTCAAAACTTCAACACGGTCCAAGTATCTCCTCTTACACAGTACAACATGGTGCAACATGTCCTCGCAACGTTACACAAGACATTGGCCATAGAGAGATCATTCAGAGCACATTGTGCTCTCCTTCCTGCTGGATCAGGGGCGTCTATAAGGAGGCCTATGCTCTTCCAAATTTCAGCCTACACTCTTCCAAATCTCTCACAACTTAGTGATCTCATGTGCCACAGACCTATTGATCCGTGCTCATTCCATTCTTGTCAATACTTTGACTCCCCATCAATGAATCCTCTTTATGCAGTAGATCTGAGAGAACCCTCGAGGCATCTATCTCCAAGCCCACAACAGATCCACGGAGAACAACAACACTCATATTTGTATAAAGTTTGCTTGCACTCAGAAGATTATGCTCAATCGTGGCACGATCCAAAACAATTGACTTGTCGTATAGGAGTGCTTTCTGATGGGGTTTGAGTTCTTCAGCAAATGCATGGATGGATGAGGCTAATACTATGAAGAAATCATTGTAAAGAGAGTCATAGCCCAGTGATAGACCGCAGTGTAAAGAGAGGCAACAAACATAGTGCAGAGATGTGACGACATAAAACTCCAAATCTGAGAACAACAACAAGGCAGAGAAGAAGATGCCCGCATTCCAAATCTTGTGCCCATGTTTTGCATCTGTCCACTAATGCTTTAGCTCTGTGGACTCCTCACGAAGACATTTATGTGCGGCTAGATCTGATCTCTACATTTGTAATCCACTAGTCTTCTTTGGAAGGGACAAGAGAGCGGGACGGAGTAGAGGTAGGACGGATCTGTGGAGCATTGTTTAACAACGTTGCAAGGAGCAGATCCAGGCCTATGGACTTCTAATTTGGCGAAGAAATTGACTTGTCAGCGTCTTTTAATAGCTATGAAGAAAATCACAGCACTCTGCCTTGATTATTGTAATCCTTTGATAGCAACACATGAATGATGTTCTTGTACAACAATTTCACACCCTAATTTCTTCTCATGATCATGCCCAACAGTCTTGCTTGGGCTCTAGATCTACACACAGAAACACTAAAATCAAACACTCCCTTACCCTATTTATTTACATAGAAATAAACTCAAGGCTTCTCTCACATTTTCTTGGCCCTCCCTTGAGGGAGTCAAGCCAGAATCAACTTCGATACCAAATTAGAAAAATAGAAGAGAGAGAAGAGAGCCATTACACACAACATAAATCACCCTTAATGCTATTATTGATCACCACGGGTACAAATATATAAGACACAGTGATCTAGGTGGATGTTGGTGGCCACCCACCTATCCCATTTGGACCCCGACAACTGTCTCTTTCAGTTTTTCAGTTTCCTAAATTGTAGCAACAGTTTACTATTTTTAGCAGTTTTTCAGGTCCTGAGCTTCCGGAGCCGTTTTGAGGCCCTAAACGGCGTTTTTTCAGAAATCTGGGAGCAACATGGGTCCATGGATCGATGTTGCTCTTCCCAAAGTTGTAGTGCTCGAATAGATCTTTCTAATGAGCTATTGTACACATCAAACGGAGATCGGGTGCCAAAGTTACGACCCCAGGAAATTGATGTACCAATTTACCCAAACGGGGCCCACAATTTGGCGTTTCATCTTCTAGGGTTAGGTTTTGGAATGTTAAGGGTTTTCCATTGTTTCTCAACAATAAATAGGCCTTTGAGCCTCATTGTAGCACATTTCAAAGGCATGTAGCCGCCACATCTCTTCTCAAAGATAAGCCACCATCGCCCTAGCTGGTTTATTTACATTGTTGTTTGTAAGCATATTTCAGTATTTTACATTAATGAAATGAAGTATTATTTCCGTTGCATCTCTGTGTTTATGGTTATCTCTGTAATTTGTTGCGTTCCTGTTTAAATTCGGATCAGTGGTATTAGAGGGGTCTACTTTTTCTCTATTTTTCTTTGCATGTCCCCAACGAGGTCGAGATATAAGGAGTTAGGGCTTGAACTAGTTGAGCCTTTGTAAGACCAGCCTCACAAATCCCGATGGCCTCCCATGGTGGATGAAAAGAAAGACAAGGGGGCAGGAGATCCTATCAAAATCTTGCTCAAAGAAGCCCTCGAGTGATAAAGGAACGCGATGATGGACAACTTTGCCCAAATCCTTTAGCAACTACCTAGGGGCGATGCATTGGCTTCCAACAGCTACTCTGGAAACGTCACACCATTTAAGGTACAATTTAATTTTGAAATCCCCATCTTCGAGGATCAAATAGACGCAGATGTCGTAGATAAATGGTTAAATCTGCTAGATGGGTATTTTTCTGTTCATGAATTTTCGAGTCGGGAAAAGATTGTTTTCACTCTTCTCAAAGAAGCCCCCCACGTCAAGGACTGGTGGGAAACCTACTGCGAGCAGAAGAATGAAAGTATGGGCTCACTATTTTCAGCTGCACCCACTTGGGATTCATTCCGGGATGCCGTCAAGGAGCAATACTACCCTATCAAAAGCTATGAGGACAAATACATCAAATGGACCACACTGCGGCAGGGAAGGGACCAAGATGTGCTGGAGTTCACAAACATTTTTCATACCCTTCGCACACAGTTGGGTATCAAGGACTCTGAGCTGTGTCTAGTACTCAAATATCGTGGCTGCCTACACAGATACATCCAGGAAGAGATGGAGTTCCTGAACATCTCCTCGCTCGGCATGGCGTACCGATATGCTATCAAAATCGAGCAAAAGTTCAAACAGAAGAAGCGAGACTTTGGATCTGCAAATCCGAAGACCAAAGGACAAAGCTAAGGCAGGGTGACCCAAGACAACCCATCTAAGCCCCAAGAAAAGAACAACACCACTAAGTCGAAGAAGGACACAGGAATGTGGTGTGAGTTCCACAAGAGTCCCACTCATAACACAAGTGAGTGTTGGACCAAGCAGTCGCTGGTGGCCGAGTTGAAGGCTTCAGAATCAAATGCATGTTCCGACCTTGAGTCAGAACCCGGCAAGTGGAATGGCAAAGGGAAGCAAATCATTGATGCGGAGCCTAGCATCACTGTTGCCACCACCAAGATCCAGAAGAACAAGCCCGAAGACCCAGAGGAGGGGGAGCGTCTTTTCCACTCACAGATGTGGGTGAAGGGTTCCCCGCTGCAATCATTGTCGACAGTGGCAGCCAAAAGAACCTCATTTCAGCAGAGGTCGTGAAGCGGTTGGGCCTACCGACTACACCACACCCGCAGTCGTACAGTATCGGGTGGCTTCATGAAGGACGAGATCTCAAAGTTTGCCGACAGTGCGGCCTTCCCTACAGCATCAACCCCTTCAAAGACGAGGTATTATGTGATGTTACAACTCTGGATGTTTGTGATGTATTATTAGGCCAACCATACTTGTGGAGGCGACATGCTGTGTATGAGTCAAGGCCTCGCGTTGTCATTATTTCTTTGAATAATTCATTACACAGGATACCGGAGGTAGCCCCACCTACCGCCACCTCTTTGATCACTGCCAAGAAAGGCAGCAAGCTCATCTCCCAGACTAGGAAATTCATTTTCTGTCAGGTTTGCTCCCAAATTAAGGGGAAGATCATCGCCACATCCATGACCCCGCGAAGGGTTCCTCCACGCAGCAGCAACAACAGAGGGATACGGTCATGAAAGAACACAGGAACGACTTCTCCTCACCTACAAGGGTACCACACAAGCTTCAGGTGGGCAACAAATTTTGGTTGCATCTACAGAAAGAACGCCTTACAATAGCCCATCAGAAGCTTTGACCACTCCGACATGGTCTTTACAACATTACCAAGGCTATGGAAAACAATGCTTTGGAGCACAACATTCCTCCATTCCTTTGCTTGCACCGAGTGTTCAATGTGGACCATCGTCGACCATGCTTCCCACCATTTCTAGACACATCAGAGATTGTAGAACAGCTCACCAGAGACCTAGCTCAGCAAAAGCTTCCTCATCTCAGGGAGGAACTCAACGCAATGGGGACCATTGCTTTTGAAGGGGGGAGGAATGATCCAAGTGGATGTTGGTGGCCACCCACCTATCCCATTTGGACCCCCACAACTATCTCTTTCAGTTTTTCAGTTTCCTAAATTGTAGCACAATTTACTATTTTTAGTAGTTTTTCGGGTCCTCAACTTCCGAGCCATTTTGAGGCCCTAAATGACGTCTTTTCGGAAATCTGGGAGCAACATGGGTCCATGGATCAATGTTTCTCTTCCAAAAGTTGTAGTGCTCGGATAGATCTTTCTAACGAGCTATTGTACTCGTCAAACGAAGATCGAGTGCCAAAGTTACGACCCCGGGAAATTGATGTACCAATTTACCCAAACGGGGCCCAAAATTTGGCGTTTCAATTTCTAGGGTTAGGTTTTAGAATGTTAAGGGTTTTCCATTTTTCTCAACAATAAATAGGCCTTAGAGCCTCATTGCAACATAGTTCATAGGCATGTAGCTGCCACATCTCTTCTTAGAGATAAGCTACCATCGCCCTAGCTGGTTTATTTCCATTGTTGTTTGTAAGCATATTTCAGTAGTTTACATTAATGAAATGAAGTATTATTTCCATTGCATCTCTGTGTTTATGGTTATTTATGTAATTTGTTGCGTTCTTGTTTAAATCCGGATCACACAGATTACTGACTTTGACATAACTAGATTATCATTACAACTCTCACATTGGAAACAAGAACTTCTAGACTGACTCCTCGTAACTCCTAATGACAACTACACATGACATGGAAGCATTACTTCCAACAAAAACTTATCCTCTTGAAAGGAAAACCCACAAGAATTTTTCTCTTCTTATAGAATGTTCAGATGACGAATTCCAAGACCTAAGACCCTTGTCAAAGACCCCTCCAAGACCAAGTCAAACTTTCATGATGACAATTTCAACTACAGGAACCTAGTTGCAACTATAAAAGACCCTCTAAGACAAGTCAACCTAACTGCAACAAGTCAGCCTACATGAAAGATCAAGTTGGCCTTATGGAGGTGGTTCATATCCCTGGAAAGCTTATATATAATAGGCATTCAACCTCATTTGAAGCACACATCCAAGACATACGAAGAAGCAAGAGAAGAAGTTTAATCTTAAAAAGAATAAATCCTAAGGCAAGCAAAGGTCAAGCAGGAAGCTAAAGTCAAAGTTTTTGGGTCTCTCTCTCTCTCATGTGCAATGAAATTCTGAAGTTGCTAAGTCGAAGTTGCTAGAGAATTTATTGTTTAGACGAAGTTGTTGGGGTTGAAGTTGTTGGAGAAGTTGTTAGAGTCAAAGTTTCTGGAGAAGTTGTTGGAGTTGAAGTTTTTGGGGTCAAAGTTGTTGGAGAAATTGTTGGGGTCAGAGTTGATGGAAAAGTAGTTGGGGTTGAAGTTGCTGGAAATGTTGCTGGAAGGTCAAAGTTTGTTGTTGTAAGTTGTGTAAGTAAATCTCATTAAGAAGGAAGGTTGACTTGGTCTTGGAGGGGTATTTGTCAAGGGTCATAGGTCTTGGAATTCGTCATCTGAACATTCTATAAGAAGAGAAAAAAACTTTTGGGTTTTCCTTTCAAGAGGAGGGGTTTTGGCCCTAGCTAGCAGCTTACATTTTCTGTCCTCATGTCTCATTGTTCTTCATTGTTTGGTAGTTTTCTTTTTATGATAGAAAACACAATAATAATCAAGTTAAGTAAAATACATCACAAGCAGTTACCAAAGTTAGAGAAATCATTTAATTAAGTTATCAACATGGTATTTGAGTATTCGTACCCTTGGAAAGCCTATATATAAGAGGCATTCAACCACATTTGAAGCACACATCCAAGGCATATGAAGAAGCAAGAGAAGAAGTTTGATCTTAAAAATAAACTGGGAAGTCGAAGTTGCAGAAGAAATTGTTGGGGAAGGTCAAAGTTGTTGGAAGTTGCTAGGTTAAAATTGTTGGAAGTTGTTAGGTCAAAGTAGCTGAAAAGTACATCAAGAAGGAGAAGTTTGACTTGGTCTTGGAGGGGTCTTTGACAAGAGTATTATGTCTTGGAGGGGTCTTTGACAAAGGTCTTAGGTCTTGGAATTCGTCATTTGAAGTTCTATAAGAAGAGAAAAATTATTCTAAGTTTTCCTCTCAATAGGAGATGTTTTGGCCCTAGCTTGTAGCCTATATTTTGTGTCCTCTTGTCTCATTGATCTTCATTGTTTGGTATTTTTTGATGGTAGCTTAATTAGATGAATTCTCTTATTTTGATAATTTCTTGTGATGTATCTTTACTTAACTCGATCAACTTCTTCTTTCTCTTGATTATTATTGTGTTTATTATCATCAAATAGCTACCAAACAATGAAGATTAATGAGACAAAAGGACATAAAATGTAGGTTGCAATTCTGGGCCAAAACTTGTCCTATTGAGGGGAAAATCCACAAGAATTATTCTCTTCTTATATCATGTTCAGATAATTAATTCCAAGACCTAAGACCCTTGACAAATACCCCTCCAAGGCCAAGTCAAACTTCTCCTTCTTGATGAACCTTTCCAACAATTTATACTTAGCAACTTTCAACAACTTTAACCTAGCAACACCCAGTAACTTCGACTTAGAAACTTCCAACAACTTCAACCTTGAAACTTTGACCTAGCAACTTCAACCTAGCAACTTCCAACAACTTCAACCTAGCAACTTCCAGCAACTTCAACTTCCCCAACAGTTTCTTCTACAACTTCGACTTCCCCAGTAGTTTCTTTTGCAACTTCGACTTCCAACAATTTCTTCTGTAGTTTCGGTCTAATAGCTACTTTAGAGACCTTAACATGAGAGAGAGAGAGATCCAAAATCTTGATCTTGCTTCTTTTCTTCTTTTCCTTGAATTTCATCCTTTTTCCTTATCGTCCAGCTTCTTTCTCGAGGAGATCATTTTTTCTTTTCTTTCTTGAATGAATGTCTCTCCAAATGAAGTCGAGTTTGGTTTATATATAGGCTTCTTAGGAGGTCGAATTGTTGTGCATGAGGTTGGCTTGATCCTTCTTGTAGGCCAACTTGTTTGACAAGGTTTTGGAGGGTCTTTATGAAACTTTTGACTTTACATAAAAATTATTTACAAGATACAACATTCCCAAAGGGCTCTTACATGTATCACAATGACTCTTTTGAATTCATAACTCTATGACAAACCTAGAAGAACTCAATGGGTGCTTGACCTATAAATAAATTTATCTTGAGCATGAAACCCATGCATCAAGAATGACAAGAATAAATTTTCTCTCTCTTTAATATCAAATATATAAAATCATGATTACAATAGACATTATGAAGACCAAACCTAGTTACACATTTCAACACTCACTCTTAACTAGGGAGGTATTCATAATCCATACATGGTACTTGGGAATCCTCATTCTAAAGACTTCTCATAAGAAGAGTTAGATTGGTAAGCCATCTCATAAGCTATCTTCTCAGCTTATATCAGTGCATCTCAAACATATCAACTAACATTGTCGCATAGCAAGGCCTTGAGTAATAACTCTATCTCTCCACAATATTAGAGCACAATGTTGGGGGAGACCAATGATCCATAGACACCTTCGTCATTGTCTCTCAAGGCACATACCCCATCCAGATGTTCACAAGGTATGTCCTTTTAGGACCCTTCCTTTCTTGGAATAACACATCCTCAAAGAATTTCCTCTTTGACTGCTCTTGCATATTGGATGCTCTACCACATCCTCAAAGAGTATCAGAATCAATATCATATGCTTACCCAATCCTCCATTCTTTCTTCGTAACATGAAGACAAGAATGTGTCTGTCTCTCCCTCTCAACTAGGGAGGATCTACACATTCGTATAAAAGGAATATTCCCAAGCTCCCTTGTAACAAGGGACTTGCCCAAGCTCCCTCTCAACTAGTGACTTGTTTCCAACAACAACTATTTTCTCTTTAGTGGAGATCATGGTACTACCAGCTTCTTATAGGGCTCCTCTTTCTGCATCATGTCATGAACTTCACCTTGTTCATCATCACTTTGTAGGGCATCGACCATCTTCTCCATCACTTTCCCTCCAACGAACCACAATGTTGAAGCAATAGTCATGTGATCCTTCTATTCATCTCAAAGTGATCTTCTAGTCCACATCTGCCTTTTATTCATACAACTACCTCTTCCAAGTCATGTTTCTTTCTTTTGGTCATCTAGACTTCCTTCTAGCAACTTCCTGTTCTTGCTTGAAGATGAAATTACTTCAACCAACTTGACATGTTGCACATCTTGCTCATCATAACTTACTAGTGGATACCACTCAAGGTGGAAAGTGGATTATCTGTGAGGCACTTGCTTCTTCTAAGTAGAGTTGAACCTTCTTAATGAAGATTCCAATGGAGTACCTTGTTGATACTCATTTTACACTTGCTCCTTCCTAATGATGATGATGTATGATGATTTATTTATCTCCTATCTTGCTAGATGACTTTCCTCCAACCATATATACTGCTACTTCGGTTGTCCTTATATGCTTCCAATGGAGATGCCATTTCTATCATGTTGACTATTATAACCATGTAGACTTTCTACTTCAACTATCCTTCCATGCTTCTACGATGATGTTATCTCTAGATTGCTATAATGCATCCCATCATATTTGTGATGCTTTCTATTCTCTTCTATATATGAAAAGAACTAAGTGAAGGAGATTATCTTAGCCATAATAGAGATCTTTCACTTCCTCCTTCTTTGATTTCTTCTTGTCTGATTCCTCCACTTCTTCGGTAACATGGGATTCATTTCTTTCCTTTGTTTGCTTGTTGTCCTTCTTGAGTTTGGTATAATTCCCTCTAAAGTGCCCATATTCATTACACTCATAAAATTTTATCTTTGACACATCGAGCTTATTCTTTTTCTGAGGATCAAACTTTCCAAACTTTCCTTTTCTCATGGCCATTGCAACATACGCTTGAACTTGTTCATTTGATCCAACATAGAATTTTTCCTTCAACCTGGTTTCTTCAATCTCACATAATGACCAAAGTTCACTGAATGGAGTAGCTTCCTTCTTTCCATAGATACTTGATACAAAGTTGCCCCATTCATCAGGTAGTACATTTAGCACAAGAATGGTCATTTCTTTGTCAGACATTAATTCTCCTAATTCTTGTAGTTGATCTCTTATTTGAGATACCCTCATAAGGTATGAGGCTACTCCTTCATCCTCAGATACCTTTATTTTTTATAATTCAGTTCTCAATGAGATAAATTCTCTTGTAGTGCTTACAAAAAACAATTCTACCAACTTTTCATAGATATATTTCTATTTCGCCAACTTTGCTACATAAGGGATGAGGGAATCCTTGATTGATTCTATGAGGATTTTTTAAGCCCTTATTTCCCCTTTCATATAGTTTGATAGTGCTTAAGCTTGCTATGATTTGGAGATTGAACCCTTAACATATTTAGTAACTTCATTCTCTATGAGGATAAAATCTATCCTCTTTTTCCATGTGAAGAAATTTGATGACCCAACCAGTTTGTTGCTCTTCTTGCAAAATGAAGTCATATTGATAGTAGATTCAAACATAAATATATAGATACTTACTTGTCAAGTCAAGATACTCCTAGATGATGATATCTTCAACTTGATGCCTTCTTGGTGATGTTGTTTCCTTCATGATCATCTTCAAGGATGTTTGAGATGTGATCTTTGCTTCAATATGAGGGAGATCACCTTAATTTATTTGAAGATGATGGTAATGCTTCTTTTTCCTTCCTTGGATGATAATGTAGAATGTGGAAGCTTCCCAAGGTACTTCAAATGTAGAGTCCTTCTTTATTGGAGGTAGGGTTTTTGAGGTCTTTTTCTTCTTCCAAGAGTTGTGATGAATTGACCCTTGTGGTGTGATGGATGGTCCTCCTTGATGCTCCTTAGTTTTCTCAGCCCTTATGTATCCTCCTTTCAAGTGGATGATCTTCAAGTTGCCTCTTCTGGTCTTTTCACCTTAGCTCTGATACCATGTTGAGAAATCAAGGGGGAAAATTAATTAGATGATTTCTCTTACTTTGATAATTGATTGTGATGTATTTATACTTAACTTGATTAACTTCTTATTTTCTTAATTATTATTGTGTTTGCTATCATCAAACAACTACCAATCAATGAATATCAATGAGACAAGAGGACACAAAATATAGGTTATAAGCTAGGGGAAAAACCTCTCCTCTTGAGAGGAAAACCAAAAGAATAATTGTCTTCTTATAGAATGTTTAGATTATGAATTCCAATACCTAAGACCCCTCCAAGACAAAGTCAAACTTCTCCTTCTTGATGAACCTTTCCAGCAATTTCGACCTAGCGGCTTTCAACAACTTCGACCTAGCACCTTCTAGCAACTTCAACCTAGCAACTTCCAGCAAATTTTACCTAGTAACTTCCAACAACTTTAGCTTCCCCAACAGTTTCTTCTGCAACTTCGACTTCCCAAGTAGTTTCTTCTACAACCTTTATTTCCCCAACAGTTTCTTCTGCAATTTCGGTCTAGCAGTTACTTCAGAAACGTTAACACAGAGAGAGAGAGAGGTCCAAAACTTCGATCTTACTTCTTTTCTTCTTTTCCTTGAATTTCATCCTTTTTCCTTGTCTTCCACCTTCTTTCTTGAGGAGATCGAAATTCTTTATTTCTTGAATGAATGCCTCTCCAAATGAAGTCGAGGTTCCTTTATATATAGGCTTCTTAGGAGGTCGAATTGTTGTGCATGAGGCTGACTTGATCCTTCTTGTAGGCCGACTTGTTTGACAAGTTTTTGGAGGGCCTTTATGACACTTTTTACTTTACAAAAAAATTCTTTACACGATACAACATTCCCAAAGGGATCTTACATGTATGAAAATAAATCTTTTGACTTCATAACTCTATGAAAAACCTAGAAGCACTTAATGGGTGCTTGACCTATAAATAAATTTATCTTGAGCATGAAACCTATGCATCAAGAATGAAAATAATAAATTTATTTTCTCTTTAATATAATATATATAAAATCATGATTACAGTAGACATTATGAATACTCAACCTAGTTACACATTTCAACACATCATGTGTTTGAGCATCATTTCATACCATGGGCACCCTCAACACATTTGGTAGTTTGTTCATTGTCCCACATTATTCGTGAGATGATGCACTTGGACCAGCGTGACCCAACCGACTTAACATGATTATGATCTGGGTATATTTGTGGCCACTCGCCTATTCCACTTGGACCCCCACCATTGTTTCTTTCAATTTCCTTAATTGTGGCACAATTTACTATTTTTGGCAGTTTTTCGGGTCTTGAACTTCGAGAGTCTTTTTGAGTTCCTAAATGACGTTTTTTTGGTAGTAAGAAAACTTGTGCTATTTACATGAGTTTGTAGTTGAAAGTTGTAGTCCTCGGATAAATATTTCTAATGAGGTATCATATGCATCAAACAAAGATCGTATGCCAAAGTTATGACCTCGAGAAGTTGATGTACCAATTTATCCCAATGGGGCCCACAGACTTTTGGCACTTCATCTCCTAGGATTATATTTTTGGATGTTTAGGGTTTTCCATTGTTTCTCAGTAATAAACAGACCTTTGAGCCTCATTGTAACACAGTTCAAAAGGCATGTATCCACCACATCTCTTCTTAGGGATAAGCTACCATCGCCTAAGCTAATTTATTTCCATTCTACATGTAAACATTTTCCAGTACTTTGTTATTAATGAATTGAAGTTTGTTTTCATTGTATATTTGTGTTTTTGTTTATATTTGTATTTCATTTCACTCCTTCATAAAATTTGGATCAGTAGTATCAGAGCGACATGCTCTTTCTTTGTTTTTATATGCATGTCCCCAACGAGGTCGGGGTATAGTGAGTTAGGACTTGAACTGGTTGAGCCCATCATCCTCGTTGACACCTACGACCTCCCATGGCAGAAGAAAATAAAGATGATGGAGCAAGAGATCCTATAAAACTATTGCTTGAACAAGCCCTCAAGTGATAAAGGAACGAGATGATGGACGACTTTGCCCATATCCTTCAACGGATGCCCACTGACGACGCATCTTTATCCAACAGTCACTTCAAAGGCACTGCCCCCTTCAAGGTACAAGTGAACTTCGATATCCTTATATTTGAAGGTCAAGTAGATGCAAATGTTGTAGATAAATGGTTGAATCTATTGGAAGGTTATTGTTCAACCCATAGTTTCTCTAATAAGAAGAATATTACTTTTGCACTCCTTAAGGATGCCCCATGTTAAGGACTGGTGGGAAACTTAATGTGAGAAAAGGGCTGAAGAACCCTCTCTGTTTACAACCGCCCCCTCTTGGAACTCTTTTCGAGATGTTGTCAAGGAAAATTATTACCCCGTGGGGAGTTATGAAGACAAGTACATACATTGGACCACACTATGACAACAAAGGGACCAAGATGTGCATGAGTTGAAAACTATTTTTCATACTCTATGCACAAAGTTGGGTATCAAATAATCAAAGCAACAACTAGTGCTCAAGTACAACAATTGTTTGCACAAATACATTCAGGAAGAAATGGAGTTCCTATACATCTCCTCACTCTGTGTAGCATACCGACATGCTGCCAAGATTAACTAAAAGAAGCGTGACTTTGGATCTGCGAATCAGAAGCAGGGAAGAGCGCCCCCAAACCACATAACAAAGGATAGAGCCAAAGTGGAGTTACCAAGGACAATCCATTAAAACCACAAGCAAATAATGGCACCACAAAGACGAAGAAGGACACAGGAAAGTGGTGTGAGTTCCACAAGAGCCCCACTTACATCAAAACTGAATGTTGCACCGAGTAGTCATTGGTGGTTGAGTTGGAAGCTTCAACATCCAATGCATGTTTTGATTATCAGCCAGAAACTGACAAGCGGAATGACAAGGGGAAGCAGATTATTGACGCAGAACCCTGTGCTACCATTTCCACCACCAAGGTCTAGAGTATTGAGCACAAACATTCAGGGGAGGGAGAGCATATATTCTACTAAAAAATGTGGGTGAAGGGTTCTCGTTGTAGTTCAATTTCGATAGCGGGAGCTAAAAGGACCTCATTTCAACATAGGTCATGAAGCGGTTGGGCCCACTGACCACACTAATCCTACAGTTGTACACCATAAGGTGGCTTCACCAAGGACAAGATCTCTATGTCATCCAACATTGCCGCCTTCCCTGCAACATCAAGCCCTTCATGAATGAAGCATTGTGTGATGTTGCTCCTCTTGAAGTTTGTGATGTGTTGTTATGCAACTAGCTCACAAAATAGAAGAAAAGATAGATGAACACCTTCAAAATCAGCCTCTTCGAGGGGGCAACCTCCTTTACACTACACAAATGAACAATTCTTGGATGATACAAATGACTAAACATCCTTTCTATATATAGGAGTCTAAGGGGTCACAATATAATCAAAGTCGACATAACAGTAATAACATAAGGGCACAACAATAACAATAGTGGGTTTATATGGGGTACACTAATAACAATATGGGGACAATAGGGGCACAATAATAACAATAAGGGCTACAATGACAATAGTAATGGGGGAATCACTAGTATTATAGGGACCTAACATGCCCCTCTCCTTCAGAAAAGTGTTTTCCGCAACGCTTGAGTAGTTTTGGATTCTTATGTATAAAATTCTCATCCTCCCATGTGGAATCTTCAACGGATAAGTTCTTCCACTTGATGAGATACTTCGAAATTGATCGATTTCATAGCTGTCAAGTTCTTGTTTATGTGACTGCTTCAGGTTCCAGTATGATTTTTCCTTCCTCGTCCAGTTCAATAAATATTGTTTGAATTGGGAGCTTGTCACCTATAACCTTATTTAAACATGAAACATGGAAAACTAGGTGCTCTCTGCAGGAAGCTCCAATTTGTATGCCACAGTACCAATCTTTTGCAACACCTTGTATGGACCATAATACTTTGGTGATAATTTATTATCCTTCTTAGCTTGCTTGAGGGACATTTGTTTATATGGTTGTAGCCGTAGGAATACCTAGTCACCTATATCAAAACTTCTTTGTGATGTTGATCTGCCTGTTGTTTCATTCTATTCTGTGCCAACGTGAGGTTATCCTTTAAGAGTTGGAGAACTTGTTGTTGATTCTCTATGTGATGTTCCACTGCTTGAACCTTAGAATTTTCTCTTAAATATGATGTGATGGATGGTGGATGATATCCATAAAGTGCCATAAATGGGGTCATTTTTGCTGCAGTATGGAAGGAAGTGTTATACCACCATTCAGCTAGAGGAAACCATTTGACCCATTGTGTCTGTTTATCAGATACAAAGCATCAATGATAACCTTCCAAACATTTGTTTACTATCTCAGTTTTCCCATCAGATTGAGGATGATAATATGAGCTCTGAGCTAACTGAGTACCGAGACAAGAAAATAATTATGTCCAAAAATTTCTAGTGAAAATGGGATCTCTGTTGCTTACAATAATCTTTGGGTTTCCATGTAAGTTTTGAATTGTTTCCCTAAATGCAATAGAAATTGTACTGGATTTAAATGGATGCAATAATGCACAAAAATGTGCATACTTGGTAAGTCTGTCAACTACCACCATGATGACACCGTTTCCTTCGTGCTTGGGTAAACTTGTGATAAAATCCATTGAAACCTCCTCCCAATGTTGGCTTGGAATGGATAAAGGTTGTAATGGACCTTCGATCTTAATTATTTCAACTTTATTTTGTTGGCAAAACATTCCGCCACAAACTTTTGAATATCTGGTTTAAGGCCACCCCAAAAAAATTCCTTCTTAACTATGTGGTAAGTTTTTAAAAATCTTGAGTGCCCTCCTAAGGGAGAAGTGTGCAATTCCATAATAATCTTTTGTTTGAGTTGGGAATTTTTACATAGGTATAAGCGATCTTTGTACCATAACAAATCATTTTTCCAGTTAAATGTATCAGATGTACTGGGATCTTGTTGTAAGTTTTGAACGAGTGCCCACACTTCTTCATCATTCTTCCATTCATCCCTTGCTTCGTTTATTTAATCTGGTCGGATAATAGGAATGGTGCACAACAATGCTTCCACATCCTCATCCTTTCTTGAGAGTGCATCTGCCACAACATTTTGCTTCCCTTTTTTGTAGATGATTTCAAAGTCATAACCCAACATCTTTGTGGCCCATTTTTGTTGCTCTTCAGAGAATAATATTTGTTCTAAAAACTATTTAAGACTATCATGATGTGTTTTTACGTTGAAGTGTCTTCCCATTAGGTAGGGTCGCCATTTCTTAAGTGCATGTAGTATTGCCAACATTTCCTTCTCATAAATAGCTTTGTGTAAATACTTTTCTTTGATTGGACGACTTTCAAAAGCAATGGGTCTTTCATCTTGCAATAAAACATCACCACTTCATTTCCTGGAGCATCACATTCCACACTAAAGGTTTTTGTGAAGTCCGGCGTAGCTAAGACTGTTGCTTGGCACATTGCCTCTTTAATATGTTCAAAGGCCTTTGTTGCTTCTAGAGTCCATGAAAATGAATCTTTCTTCAATAATGTTGTTAGAGGTGCTGCTATTCTCCCATAATTATTAACAAACTTGCGATAATACCCTGTCAACCCGAGAAATCCTCGCAGATGCTTTATGGATGTGGGGATTTCCAATTCCTTAATGGCTTTAATTTTTCTTGGGTCTACCTTAACATCTTCATGAGATACAATATGACCAGGTATTCCACCTCTTGTACTCCATAGAAACATTTGGAGCTTTTTGCATATAATTGTTTCTCCTTCAATAGTTTGAGCACCCTGTCAACATGTTGAACATGATCCTTCCAAGACTTGTTGTAGATTAGTATATCACAAAAAAATACTAACACAAATTTTCTAAGGAAGGCTTTGAAAATGGAATTCATCAAACCTTGAAATGTAGAAGGTGCATTGGTAACACCAAAAGGCATGACCAAAAATTCATAATGACCCTCATGAGTTCTAAATGCTGTTTTTGGAATGTCTTTAGTCTTCATTATGATTTGATGATATCCTGAACGAAGATCCATTTTGGTGAAGTAAATTGATCCATGCAATTCCTCCAATAATTCATCAATTCCTTCTTGTGCACCAATACTACTTGAGCAGAGAAAGAACTTTGACTAGGTTGAATTATTTCGGCCTCTAGCATTTCTACAACCATACGTTCAATTTCACTTTTTTGGGCATAGGGATATCTGTACGGTCTGATGTTTGGAGGAACACTTCCTGGAATCAAATGAATAGCATGATCATGATCATGAATAGGTCGAAGGCCTTTGGGGGTCTCAAATACCTTGGAATTATTGTCCAGACTTTTTGGAGACATGGAGAAATAGATGATTTCGATGTGGGAACCTCTAGCAAACATAATTGTGCAATTACGGCTCGTTGTTCCTTCTTTAGAAGCTTTGTAATATTGTTAGAGTTGATTATCTTTCCTGGTTTCCCTGCAATACCCGTTAATTCAAATTCCTTTCCTTCCGCACAAAATTTCATGAAAAGTTCTTGAAAATTAAAAGCTATTGTACCCAAGGATTGTATCCATTGGACTCCTAGTACAACATCAGCACCACCCATTGGAATGGAAAGCATTGGGCTATTCAATACATATTCTCTCATGGATAGCTTGATATTATGGCACTTTCTAGAGCAATTTATGGTTCCTCCACTTGCAATCATCACTTGACACTCTGATGCTGGATATAGGAGGCAATTCAATTCCTTGGCTATCTTACAATGAATAAAATTATGGGTACTTCTCGAATCAATCAACACTATTACCTTTTTCTTCTTGATATGTCCTTCTATCTTTATAGTTTGAGGGGTGGTAATTCCAGCCAATTCATTACAAGATATGGTTGGATTCATTTCTTCTTTCTCTAGGGTTTGTTCTTGGTGTATATCCTCTTCTTTTGACGTTTCTTGTTCCTTTTCTTCCTCCTCTTCACAATCTATGTAGAATAATTTCTTCTCAGCACAATTATGAACTTTAGTGTATTTTCTATCACAACTGTAACAAATCCATTTTTCTATTTTTTCTTCCAATTGTTGTGGTGTCAACCTTGTAGGTTGTGGAAGGTTAGGAGCAACAACACTTCCATCTTTATAGTTGTGAGTGGGGGGCTTCCTGGTTGCCATAATTTTGCTTTCCATTTTTCTTGCTAACCTGAATGTCTTCTCCAGGAATCAAGTTCCCAAAGGTGAACCTCATGTTGGATGTTATCCTTTAAAGTCCTTATGGACACATCAATCCTATGCTCCTTTGGAATATCTTTTACCCTTATGTTCAATTTTTGGAATTCCTCAATGTGCTCCATCATTTAACCCTTTTGTTTGAGATTTATCAATTGGCTAAAAAAGGTTTTGTTTTTTGTATCTTCAAAATGTGTTATCATTTCTTCCGTAAAAATTGCCCAAGTGACAATTTGTTTATGAGAGAAAAGCCATCGATACCATACAAACTGATTTGGTTCCAAATATAAAGTTGCAATACGTACCTTTTGTGTCTTTTGCACATTATGGAGATCGAAAAATTGCTCCATCTGTAGTATCCATGTTCTGGGATCCTTGCCATCAAACTTGCTCATATCGATCTTTGGAACATGGTGGGTCTTTAATCCAACGTTAGAGTCTATAAAATCATGATTAACATTTATTTTGTTCACATCACGAGTTTCCTTACTACCTTTTCTCTATTCATAAACATTTCTTGCAACGACTTTGTCAAATCTATCTTCAAAGCGTCCATTTTATCTTCAATCTTAGCTTCCAAACCATCCATCTTTGCTTCCACGACATTCGTCTTCGCTTCCATGCCTTTCTTCAAACCATCTATTTTATCTTCCACGGCTTTCCTTAAACCGTCCATCTTAGCTTCTGTTACTTTTTGTGAGAGTGACTTTTGTTGCACTTGGTCTCGTAATTTTGATATATCATGTTGCATTTCTTCCTCTTTTTCATGAGTCATGCTAGAGCTTCCAAGTTGCTTACTAGGTGTTTCCATTTTCTCTCTTCGGGGCATAAATTAATGCTAATAATTCTTCACTATTCCCTTTGAATTCCTTCAAACTAATCTTATGAAAAATTTTAAAAAAAATACACGCCTTTTTTCACTTTGTAAGAGCTCGATATTGAATCTGTTATATCTCTGTAATTGTGGATCTCCAAGAACTGAAATTGTGTATTGCAGTAGCCATCTGAGTCCTATTTCTAACCCCACAACTCTAATCAATATTGGATTCTCCAAGGAAGAGTTATGCCAAATCTCCCACAGTGACCTGATTATAGACTGGTTCAGTAGAGAAAACTTGTATGAAGTGCCACATATCATTGTTTCGAGCGTAGTACCTGAAACTGATATATAGAAAACTACAGTCTGTCCTCTTTCTGAAAGTTCTTACGAAATTTCAATCTGATTCTCAGAACAGAAGTTATGACGATTTTACCCAGGTCAACTGTTTGAGATATAGTTTGGGATCCTTGAAAAACCCTAACTTACATGGACCATATCCCCGAAAGTATAGCGATAAAAGATTTGAAATTCGGACCTAAGGTTCTAAATGATTTCGGCTCAAATGGGTTTTTTTTGTAGCATCTGAAACGTCAAAGAAAAGAAGTTATAGCAAAAATTCCACGATGACCTGTTTGGAACAACAAAACCCTAGAATCCAAAGCTCTGATACCAAATGTTATGCAACCAGCTCACAAAATAGAAGAAAAGATAGATGAACGCCTTCAAAATCATCCTCTTCGAGGGTGGAACCTCCTTTATATTACACAAATGAACAATTCTTGGATGATACAAATGACTAAACCTCCGTTTTATATATAGGAGTCTAAGGGGTCGCAATACAATCAAAGGCGACATAATAGTAATAACATAAGGGCAAAACAATAACAATAGTGGGTTTCTATGGGGCATACTAATAACAACATGGGGACAATAGCGCACAATAATAACAATAAGGGCTATAATGACAATAGTAATGGGGGAATCACTAGTATTATAGTGACCTAACATATGTTATTAGGCCAACCATACTTGTGGAAGTGTCATGTTGTGTATGAGTCCAGGCCTTGCACTGTTATTATTACTTTGGGCAATAAGGTATACATGATACCGAAGGTAGCCTCACCTACCGCCATCTCTTTGATCTCTGCTAAGCAATGCAATAAGATCATATCTCATATAGAGAAATTTGTTTTCTTTCTGATTTGCTGTCAAAGGAAGGCGAAGATAGTGGCCACATGCATGGCCTCTAGGAAGGGTTCCCCCACATAGCAAAAGCAGGTGGATAAGGTCGTGGAAGAATACAGGGACATATTCTCCTCATCCACAAGGGTACCTTTGCAATATCGAGTTAAGCATTTGATCAATCTGACCCTTGGAGCACCTCTACCTAATGGGCCGATATACCACCGCTTTATTTTGGAAAATGAAGAAATCAAGTGGAAAATCCAGGAGTTGCTGCAAAAATGGCACATCCAACCAAGTTCCTCACCCTGTGGGAGCTTGATTATACTTGTACAGAAGAAATATGGAACCTGGAGACTTTGCATTGACTATCAAGCACTAAATAAAGTCACTGTCAGAGACAGGTATCCAATCCCACGGATTGATGACCTTCTTGACCAACTCAAGGGGGCCAAGTATTTCAGAAAGATCGAATTGAAATATGTTTGTCACTAGGTACCAATAGAACCCACATTTGTATGGAAGACTGCCTTGAAATCCAAAGAGGGCCCTTTCGAGTTGTTGTTCATGCCTTTCGGGTTGAAAAATGGCCCTGAAACCTTTATGATGGATGACACCTTGTGGCCCTTCACCAACTCATTCGTGGTTGTATATCTGGACGACATCCTAATCTTTAATAAGAGTTGGGGAGCACTTATAACGCATTTGAAATATATATATATTTTCGGTTTCAAATTATAATTATATGACATAGATATAAATATAAATATAAAATTTCAATTTGAAATAATATATATTGTATAACGTATATACTAATTCTTAATTTCTCATATATATATATATATATATATATATATAAAGAGTAACTAAACACCATTTCAGAAACAGAAAAACATTTCATTTCAAAATGTGAGGCCTTCAAAGACAACTAGGAAAGTTATGTAGATATGCTGGCAGCGAGCTCTTGGGATAATCTATTTAGCGAGGAGTTTGTCGAGAAGCTGGGAGCATTTATTGTGAAGCTTCACAGAAAAAGGGTCGAATACATCAAGCAGATGAAGAAGCAATCTGTCCCATAGACTATCTTTAGCCTCGTGGACGTTAAAATAATTTCTTTCTTTCTTTCTATATATAAATTTTGGAAAAATAAGTTTTGAAACTAACATTATTCTTATAAAACTGGAAAGAAAGAGCTTAGATTTCCATGGAAAGAAAGAGAAAATTATATGTAACTTAGATTTGAGGAAATCTAAACCGTTAAAATGTTTTCAATCACAAATTTAAAATAGCATCGGGTGAAAACTTGCGTAGAAGTTAATATTCGAGGCATGCCGCCCGATGCCCTCAGTGTTCTGCATACCCGATGTGTCAATAACCTCCACGTCCAATGGATGGCAATTATGTTTAAGGCTTTGGATTATCGTTATTTGAAAAATAGGTTCAAACTTTAGTCTAGAGACTTGGAGCATTTGTTGGTCTTCTAACATATTTAATACATTAATCTTCCCTTATGCATGATTTTCGAGGAGTAAGCTCCTACATTGGTAGGTCTCTTTAATGATTTAAGTGAAGAGATTCTGTAGCGTTTTAAGAGAAAAGTAGTGAGGCGGGTAAGGTATTTTTTTTTTTAATGGTATAAATTGTATTTATTTATATTCAATTCATTTTATTATTACGTTGATTTGAATTTTTATTTCATTTTTTAATTTTAATTTATTATAATAAAAATTTTAATTTATAATTGTAATTATTAATTTAAAATAAAGATTTCAAATCTTCATTTAATGCAATAATTTTTATAAGTTATAATGATTATTATAACAATCAATTTAATGCAGGGCAAACAAGAAAATTCAAAGGAGCGATTTTTGATCATGAGAATATGAGAGGAGGCATAAAGGCGAAACTTACAGAAAGAGCCCAGAATTAATTAGGGTTAAATTGGCGAGAAAATTTGGCTCCAACTAAGGATGATGTTCCCTTGCGGAGGATCAAGAACATAGACCAGAAGCCTTCATACTGAGCATGAAGTTGGGAAAAAAGAAAAAAAAAAAAAAGAAAAAAAAAAAAACAATAGAAGGAAATCTTTCGCATCTTAAAGTTTCAGTCGATTAATACCAAGAATGAAACAAGAATAAATGTGAGGTCCCAATACGTATAGATTAACAAGTTTAATGATTATTTACATACATAAAATACATTTGTTTGTATACTAAGTGTACCCGGGTAGCTATGATAATGTTTAAGGGCATATGATCATAAATGATAAATGTCTCACTTCATAAGAGCATTCAACACCATAACAAGTCATACCTACTTACAATTAATGATTAAGAAATTACATAAACCATGGAGCTAGTCAAGATTCATAAGAGTGACTTCCATTTTGGAATAGATTTGATCAAAACTATGGAGGCTAGTTATGAGGGATTGTTTTCCTTTTTGGTCCATGACATGAGTTTCCAAAATCAGATGTAGCTTCACTGCCAGCGAGTGTGCATAGCCCCGACGGAGTCATCCACTATCTTGGGATGAGGAAATTTCTAGATTCCTGTTTTCTCTTCTTGTTAGAGGCACTTATTTCAATTTATTTAACAATCATAGCATTCACAGGATGGGAGGATTACGCACTGGACTTAATCCAATACCACTGCCCTTGCTCCATTGCCAGTGAATGTTCATAGCCCCGGTGGAGATGTCAGCATGCCCCATCGGAAGTTACCTCAACAGAAGGAGTGGGAGGTGTTAGCGCTTGAAATTTCACCTCAGGCTGAAAAAGGTAAACTCCAAGGCAACATCAAACCACTTAGCCTCGTAGCTAGCCCTACGGGGCAGGAGAGGGCTCTCTCCGGTCTATCTCGGTAAAGATCTTCAACGGGCGAGATAACCAATAAGGAAACACTGATTTTAGGCTAGTAAACTGATAAAAAGGTTTGAATTGGGAAGTTTTAGGATTTTGGTGGAAAATCGGGGAAAGGCAATTTTGGGTGCGGGGATTGGACACAGTTTTTGCAGGGGGTTCTTTGGGGCAAGGTAGGAGACTGTATTGATGCCTTTGAATTAAGTGAATGGATAGGAATGACCGGTGAGGGGCTAAAGAGAGCAAGAAACCTTCAAGAGTTCTCTTTAGACAGATGAAAACATAAATATTAAGCAAACTTAAAAGCAGAGCATGGCAATCATGAATTCTACTTTAACACTTCATTTGCCTAATTTGCAGAAGGAAAAGTAAGGAGATGATTCACATAACAAACTTACAAGTACAAAGAGAAACACACCATCAATACATGTAACCACAGGAATCCCAAAAAGGACTGCAAAACCCTGGTCTTTCTTCCTTTGCCAAAATTGCAGAGATACAATGAGTAATACAATAGAGCTTTCTCCCTCAAGAGTCCAACCATGAAAATGACCAAGAAAGTACATAATATAGGCAATCTAACATCTTTCCTTGCCTCTAGGGGTCGAGCTCACTATCCTAGGAGCTGTTTCAACCAATTCTAAACTGAGCACTAAAAACTAGGCAGTCAAGACAACTTGCCTCTATAAGCTAGGAAACCAATTCATTCATTAAATTTTTGCCTATCTCATGAATGAATCTTCTAGAAGAGATAAATAAGTGTCAAAATATCATAAAATTACATTATTTACCACATGGAGGATCAAAATCTACTCCAAAAAGTCAAACCCAGTCAAGACTGCGTTTTGTTGAGCTGTAGGTGAATTTCTGTGAAAACTGCCCAACACGTCGCGCCCTGATCCTGAACACATCGCGCGCCTTTGGAGCTGCTTTTGAGGCACTTACAGGTGTCCAAATGAGGCAAAAGTGGGCTTTCTGGAAAGGTATGGATGTCTACTTTCTGACCCAAGTGTAATTTCTGAATTTGGTGGCCATTTGCCCCTCCAAAATTGCAATCTCCCAAGACTGCTTCCAGTGTGTCAAAAAGGTGGCAGGAAGTCATTTTTTGCTTGTTTTTTGACCTTCTGGAGGCTCAAAATTTGATGAAATCTCTTGGTAATTGCTGAGCAGGTGTATCTTTGCATGAAAAATCTAAAAATGCTGAGTTTTCCCGAAATGGAGTTGCCCATCGAAAAGGTCGCGCGCGGCGTGTTGGTGGAGAAAACCTGTTTTTTGCCTAAAAATTCACAAGTGTCCAAAAATGCTCAATTTTTTTTGAAATTTGTGCTGGAGTTAAGTAATTTAGCATCATTCTCCTTCAAGGAAGCCTCAGCCAAGATGTGGAGGGGATCGGGCCTTTTCCTTCGTTTTAGTGCTTTGGCCAACCGTCTTTGGAGCACCTTCATTCTTGCTTTGCATACGTGCATTCGGGCCCAATAGTGGTTCTTCATATTCCGGAGCAGGTCCTTATCTTTGTTGGCCTTGGCCAACAACCTCTCCAAATGAGCATTGACCTGGAGAAGCATAGCCTCTCGCTCAACGGGTACCAAATCACCGGGTCTCTTACGAGCCAAGTTGCGGTCTTCATGGATCCTCCGCAACTCATCAAGAGTGTGCTCCTCCTCAAGTTGCTTGTTGCGCTGCTCTAAGTAGGTGATTTTCCAATTTGCCATTTCCAATCTTTGCTGCAATGAGTCATTTTCAGCCCTTAGGTGCTGAATGATCTCCTTTGACTCTAGGCTAGGAGAACTGATATCAAGGTCAACAACCTCTATGCCTGGAACACCTGATGGCCCCTCATCAATCTTGGGCTGCTTGCCTCTCTCTGGTACCTGTGCTGCTGTCGGAGACGAGGCCCCTTCCACCTGGTGTGGAGATAACACTCGTGGTGCTGATGAAGAAGGCGAGACCCCTTCCACCTGGTGTGGAGAAAATACTCACCTAGCTGATGCAAATAAGGCCTTGTGGCCTCTCTGATATGTGACCAATGGAGGGGAGCTAACATGTCTGGTCTCAGGAATATCATGCTGCTGTGAAGGCCCTCCCTCCTCATGAACAACCTCAGGGGGTGATGATGCTGGTGCTGTGAAAAAATCTCGAGAGATAAAATCCTCCCATGTGATACCCTGCTGAGCCAACTGATGTATGACCACAAGCTGGATCAAACCATAATGATAGACACTCCTGTGTTGCTATGTTGGGCTCTTTCTCTGCACCAAGGGCACCATCTTCTCAATATTCCGGCACATGAAAAATGGTATGTTCATCATCCGTACCTGTGTGAAATGCATCAACAAGCGAATATGGTACGAATACAAACATGAAAATCTGCCCTCACAGGTGAAATAACGCATGATGAGCCTCATCAAGGGAGCATACTCATCCCTCAAAAATCTGAAGGGAAACATACCAGTCATGTACCTCATGTAGGTAGGTTTAATGTAGGGTTCATACTGAAATCTGTCCAATAGTTTGCGCTTGTTCCACTCTTCTCCCACATTGGGTATCCCTGTTGCTTGAGCAATAATTTCAGATGACAATATAAAATCCACCCCTGCAAGATTTACATGCCCATCATGCAGATGCAAAACAAACAAGCGGACCAATTCCCTATGGTGCTGAATTTTAGAAATCCTCTCGCAAAATTCATAACATGAGAGGTGGCGTAAACATGTGACTGCAAGTGGACAAGCCTGCAAATAGGTCAAATAGGTGGCTCCTCTCTCACATGGTGACCACTCTTACCACCCCTGTGAGGCCTCCTTTGTACCTCAACCTCTGGTGTTGACTCACGGTCATCACTTTGCTCATAGTCGGTTTCGGTTTCTGACATGGTTTCAAGAGCAAAGTGGCTGAAATGTACTGCTTCTTCTGCTCAAATGACTTGCTGTTTTTCCCTGTTTGAAATGCTGCTTCAAGGGGACAAATAACACAAGGGAGATGTAAGGGAAGGGAGACTTCTAAGGGGAATTAGGGAAAATACATGAAAAAGGGAATTAAGGGAAGGAATCATGACATATACAACATCATACCATTATCATTTGCAAAGATTTTATGGGAAGTAGGGTTTAAGGTTATATTATTGGATTTTAGGGATATGGGTAGGGTGTTGGGCCTTTGATATTTTTTGGTAGGGAGATTAGGTAAAAATGATAAGGGAGATGGTTGGGATGTGGGGGAAAAAATGGGAGTGAAAGGGATGACCTTGAGAGCAGCAAAACAAAACCCTATCTCTACTTGCATTTTGACATTTTAAAGCAAATATACATGAACTTCTCATTTCAACTTGATGGCATTAAAACACATTTCCCATGCTCATTTTTCTTTATCAAGCAAAATACTTTGATGATCAGAGGCCTACCTGCAATCTTGAAGAATTTTGGGATCGTTTGGCAGTTTACAGGCAATTTTTTGTGGATGAATTCCCAACACGTCGCGAGCTGGTCTTGACAGGTCGCGCGCACCCAACACGTCGCGCCAGTGTATTTTCCTAACTGCTAAGACCCCCCTGACACGTCGCGCCTGCCCAACACGTCGCGCGCAGGTCTTGACAGGTCGCGCGCGGGCTCTGTTTACAATTTCACCCAATTTCTCTCCAAATCGCTCTTCACTACTGCTTTGAGGTAAATGATGATCAAATGAAGGGAGAGAGGGGCTTTATAGGCTTGATTTAAATTAATTTCCCCTCAAACCCTCTTTCTAATGTTTTTAACTTGACACTTTTTCAAAATTTAAATGTTGCTGACTTTATGGTTTCCTTTTGTCCTGAAATTGGTTGAACTGATGCTTTTTCTTGAAAATTTTTGCAGGGATAGCTTCTGAGGAATCTTAGCAAAGGGGACCAGGGCTGTATGCTGACTTTCAAAGAATTTTGAATTTTCACAACTTTTACAAAAATGAAAAAAAATGACCTTGTCTTTAAAAACAAGGTTTTTAAATCCAAGGTAAAAATTAGCTGTACAAGATGAAATCTTTTGAAGAAAAACTTTGATAGTCATCCCTCTGGCCTGCTGGGCATTTATTGACTTTTAAAGACATGACCTCAAAGACAAATTGGACCTAAACCCTAGACCTAGGACTTTTGACCTCAAGACAAGACAAGAAACCTTGAAAGAGTTTATTGACTGAAACAACTTGATCCAACAGTGCCAAGAGGGGAATAAAGACACCAGCTCCTCCATCAAGGTTATGGCATGCCTAATGGAATGCAATGAGATGACACTGATGAGACACCTACTTATGCAAATGCAAAGAGCTTTGATCGCTGATGGAGGGCTACTAGACCGCCTCTAACAGGAGGATTACACACTAGATTGTAATCTAGTGCCACTGGCCTTTCTCTACTGCTAGCGAGCATCTATAGCCCCGATGGAGATACCAGCATGCCCCACCCAAGAAAACATTGGTTTCTATCCCATGGTTAGTATGGTGATAAGGGAAGGTATCATGCATGGTTATAATGTAACTAGTCTTACTAAAGCTTCAATTGAATTTTATGAAAGCTCAATCTTATGGTTATAGCTCTAGCCATTATGACTTAATGCGATCCCTTAGTATTTATGTGTAAGTAGTATGAAAGAGGGATGTGGTGAGGAATATTTAATATGAAGTTGATATTACTAAGAAACTAATATATGAGCGCTTTAAAGATTGTTACCCCTCAAACGAGATTTACAAACCAAGGTATCGATCGAAGAAGATGGTAGAGCTCTGATGGTGGCATCCATGGCAGTTCAGAGGCTCAACAGCCCAGGGCCTAACAATCTGGGTATCCCTCACGGCTCGCCTGACCCCTAACCTACTTACCCACCTCAACCTACTGTGGTCTTCAAGCTCTCACCTCGTGGTTATCTGGTTCCCTCCATCCTCATGATCGTCCCATTTCCTCTTGACAACAGTAATTTCCACTGACCGTTTACTGTCGATTACTATGGAGCTAGACGAGGTAGACTATGAGGAGGACCCTCATCCCCAAGAGGTCATTTGGTCACACCATCACTCCATGTCGGGTTCTGGTCCTTTCGCTGCAACCCTGCGACCTCTGTCAGCTGTACCCTTCGTCCAGGCTCTCCCAGGTTCATCGGCACCACATCCCCTGCCCTCGATTAACATCGACGATGCCCCTGGTCTGGACTATCCCCCTCTATCCCTGACTACCCTAAACCTACTTGGAACCTGCCTCCAGCCCTCACCCATGTTCGACGCACCGTTACTCCAACTTCCTCACATATCTGCTCTGCAATGCACCCCATCCACCTCTCGCATCCACCAGTCCGGGCCTTCCTCCCTCAATAACCCTGCTCTCTCCAATGCAACCCTAAACCCTGGTGGCCCAAACCCTAACACCCCCATTCGATCTGGCTATTATAACTCCCCGATACCTAACCCTAAATCCACCCTTTCCATCACCCATACCGTAAATCAGGGTTGTCGTGGAATCCTCAGGGATTATCCGACTGCTTGTTGCACGGATAAGCTCAAATCAATGGATAAGGACATTAACCTAGCCCTGGGCGAAGAAATTTCGATGGGTGAAGTTGCAGAGACTACAAAGAAGGTACTGGTTGGTCGTGTTCATGGCAGGAATTACTCAGTTGAGTGACTTCGTCTATGGACCACCGAGATCTGGGGTTCCTTGCTCAAAGAACTGCCCATCATTCAGGTGTTGGCTCGAGGGTGGTTTGCCTTGCGCTTCCACAGGGAGGAGTATACGGACTGGATATTATCCCGGTTTTGGCACATAGAATTCACACCGGTCCTGCTAAAGAGATGGGGTCCACTCTTCGACCCTGAGAGGGAACAACTGGGTGCTGGGCCAATCTGGGTTTGCTTGCTGGGCCTTCCGATGCAATTCTGGACCCCTGTGGTATTCAAGTGCATTGGAGACGCTCTAGGAACATACCTGGAACACGATCAATCCTTCGAGAAGACTAGAATCATGACAATGGCTCGTATCCTGGTACATTTGGACACAAGGGAGGGGCTAGAGGAAAAGATAACCCTTCATTAGCGACATTTCTCGCGTCGCTAAAACCTCGACTTCGAAGGTGTTCCATTTAGATGCAGAAGGTGCCATAAGGTTAGCCACCTCTACAAGGACTGTCCTCTACTCAGTCTCACTACTCCGACAGCTACAAGGGGAACGAAGCATCGCTAGTCGGAAGAACCGATTGTGGGTGAGCAACCCACAGGTCTAGATCATTCAAAGTTTGTGGATGGAGTCACTGCCTAGCCAACCAATGCTCCCCAGATTCCACCTATATCCCCTCCACTGACTCGATCCCGGTCTACTATGGAGGCTGCTCCTACATCGAGTACTGCTTCTAATCCCTTACCCTCTGCTTTGTATTTTAATAATTTTAATGTCACTCTGGCTCAGTCTGCATCTATCTCTAGCATGGTTACTCCCATCAATTGTGCTCTTGAACCCTCCTCCCCTATTTTCTCCGCCACCCACCGAATGTCCATGGATAGGATTATCTACATCATCCCCCTCATTCCCCTTCAGCCTCGGGCTCGCAATCCTACAACCTCCGTTCTCGTCAACTAATGAACCCTAACCTGCTGGGTCTGGGCATGCCTCCCCCCTCCATTGAGCTCAAACCCTCTCGTGGCAGACCTTCAAAGATGTCCAAAGCCATCAAAACCGCGGGGGAAGATGTTGCCCAAGGGCACCAGAACACCATTGAAAGGGAACTTAGAGCACCTGATACCCTCGACTCTATTCCCTAATGAAGTGGCTATCATTCAACTGTAGGGGATTGGCCAACCCCTCAAAAAATTTAGCCCTCAAGTGACTTTTGAATAGTGTACCCTATGACATGATACTACTTCAGGAAACCCTAGGTCCATCTGAGCTGATTGTTAGGACCCTTCAAGCCATCCTGCCCGGCTGGCACCTCCAAGCTCTGGATGCGGCAGGGAGATCTGGGGGACTTGCCATTGGGATTAACCCTCTATCCATCAAGGTGATTTCATCATGGGGAGGTCAGGGGTTCCTGGGTATGGACATATTCTCGGCAGAATTACACAAACAACTCCGTATTATAAATATCTATGCCCTTAATCAAAACAGATTGGCCTTCTGGCAACAATTTCTAGAAAATCCTATGATCAGACATTCTACTATTTTAGGGGGTGACCTAAATTTCTCCATCAGACATGAGGAATCCTAGGGACACCATTTGCAGCTAGACCCCCTCTTAGACCAGTTGAGCACCCTCTTGGAACAATATGGCCTCATTGATGTCCCTATGAACAAGAAGATGCCAACATGGCATAACAGATGGACTGGAGAAGTAGCTCTAGGGCAAAGACTAGATAGATACCTCATTCATGAAGACCTCCTTCAATCCCTCACCATCTATAGACAATGGGTGGGTTCTGGGGGAATATCAGATCACTCCCCCATATATCTGGAAGTGGCGGGCTCATTCAGAAAACCAAGGGCGCCTTACAAATTTAACTCCACCTGGCTAAAGGACCCTGACTATATCAGGATGGTCTCGGATTTCTGGCAAGCTCAGCCCCCACTTATGGAGCAGAGGAAGGCTGAAGGATTCTGTAGCAACTTGAATTAGCTTAAGAGATTATCCATTGGGTGGGAAAAAAGGAAAAAAGCTAGGGATGAGCACACTCTGGCTGACATTGAATCTTAGTTGGCCTCCTTAACGGATGAATGTGGAAGAGGTTTCTTATCCATAGAAGCTAAGCTACATCTTGTAGAACTGGAAGCACAGAGAACAAATATACTGCTTGACCGGGAAGAAACATGGAGACTCAGAAGCAGGGCTATTTGGCTACAAGCGGGGGATGGTAATACAAAGTTCTTTCATAAATATGCAAATGGAAGGAAAGATAGCAATACCATCAGGCAGATGCCCTCGAATCAGGAACATATTGCTAACACACACCCACAACTTGCTTGATTGGGTATCACACATTTCAAACAGCTATTCAAAGTCCCTCCTGGAACAACACTTGTCGAAATCATCTGCATTGCTGGTCATTTCCCTGGATTTGTGGAACCTGAAAGGATGGAGTACCTCATCAAACCAGTCTTTATCCAAGTGGATATTGGTGGCCACCCACCAAGTCCACTTGGACCCCCACCATTGTTCCTTTTATCTTTTCAGTTTCCTTAATTGTAGCACAATTTACTATTTTTAGCAGTTTTTTCGGGTCTTGAACTTCTGGAGTTGTTTTGAGGCCCTAAACGACGTTTTTTTGGGAAAACTAGGAGCAACATGGGTCCATGGACCAATGTTTCCCTTCCCAAAGTTGTAGTTCTCGGATAGATCTTTCTAACGAGATATTGCACGCGTCAAACGAAGATCATATGCCAAAGTTACGACCCTGGGAAGTTGATGTACCAATTTACCCAAACGGGGCCCACAATTTGGCGTTTCATCTTCTAGGGTTAGGTTTTTGGATGTTTAGGGTTTTCCATTGTTTCTCAACAATAAGTATGCCTTCGAGCCTCATTGTAACAGAGTTCAGAGACATGTAGCTGACACATCTCTTCTTAGAGATAAGCTACCATCGCCCTAGCTAGTTTATTTCCATTACTGTTTGTAAGCATATTTCAGTATTTTACATTAATGAAATGAAGTATTATTTCTGTTGCATATCTGTGTTTATTGTTATCTCTGTAATTTGTTGTGTTCCTGTTTAAATCCGGATCAAGTATCCATGGGGGAATTAGAGAACACTCTCAAGTGGTTCAAGAAGGACAAAAGTCCAAGACCGAATGGCTGGTCTGTGGAATTCTTCCTTGCTTTTTTTGATATCATTGGACATGACCTACTCAGGGTGGTTGAAGAAAGTCTGATCCTTGGCCGTATTTATGCTCCTATCAACTCCACGTATATTGCCCTCATACCCAAATCAAACTCCCCGCTCTCCTTCAATGACTTCTGCCCTATATCCCTCTGCAACTACCTCTATAAAATTATTGCAAAGATTATTGCAAATCGCATCAAGCCAATCCTATCTAAACACATCTCACAGGAGCAATTTGCCTTTCTACAAAATAGACAAATCCATGAGGCCATAGGCTCAACACAAGAGGCCCTCCACTCCATCAAGCTGAAGAATCTGAAAGGGGTGTCGCTTAAAATTCATCTCTCAAAGGAATTTGACAAGGTTAGCTGGTTATATTTAAGGATGATACTCACCCATCTGGGGTTCCCACTGGTATTTATTAGATGGATTATGGGGTGCATTACTTCAGTTTCCTTTGCAATCTTAATTAATGGATCTGCTTCCCAAACCTTTCGGGTGGAGAGGGGAATCAGACAGGGATGCCCTTTATCCCCTTTGCTTTTCCTCCTGGTTATGGAAGGACTGAGCAGACTGATTGCGATGGAGAAGAGAGCAGGGAGGCTCAGGGGCCTCAAGATCACGAAACAATGTCTAATAACACATCTGCTCTTCGTTGATGACATCCTCATATTCCTAGATGGGGGAATTTAGGACATCATTACACTCACTGAGTTACTGAAGCTATTCAGTGCTGCCACAAGGATGGAAATTAATGGGGACAAATCTACAATATCATTCTCTAGCTGCACTCAACAAGAAACCTACCTAGCACTGCAATATTTCCCCTATCAAACCTTGGAACTGAAGGATGGATTGAAGTACTTGGGCTTCAGGATTAAAGAAGATGGATATAAAATTGCAGACTGGACTTGGTTGATTGCAAAGGTGGAAAAAATATTAAACAATTGGAGCCATCGACTACTCTCGAGAGTTGGTAGACTGGTGCTCATAAAAGCAGTGCTGGAAGCAACCCCAGTTTTTTGGATATCCCTGGCCTGGATCCCCCAAGGGATACTACATAGGATTTAGCGAGTCTGTTGTCATTTCCTATGGAAGGGTCACAAAGAAGGAAATCCCTATGCATGGGTCAAATGGAGCAGGATTGCAACTCCTAAAAAATGGGGAGGTTGGGGCTTAAAACATCTCCCTGCCTTTGCTCAGGCACTGGCAGCAAAACTTGGTTGGCTACTCCTGAAGCACAAGAGCCTTTGCTTGGAGGCGGTCACCTACAAATACATATGGTCGAGCTCCGCCCTGGATAAGTGAAAATTGGAGCAAACAAGGAAGAAATGGTCTAAAAAGAAAAGTACTCGAGCCCTTTGCAAAAAGCACTCAAACAAGTCTCCTCTACAAGCACGTGGCAACAAAAAGTCCAGAGGAAAAGTCATTGATGATTATGCCTTATATAGTTTCACAGCCACACCTCTCACTTGGTCATCTGATCTTTATGTGAAAAAATTGTTAAATGAAAAACAAAGGTTGGAGGTTTTAGAAGCTAAAGGGTAGGAAAGAGATCATAAAATTCATATAATAACAGCTAAGAACAAGGCTTTAGCAGAATGCAATAAAGTCTTAAAAGAACAAGTGGCATTGCTACAGGAAGCTCTCCTGATAGGGAAGACATAATGGCAACACATGAAGGCGGATGTGCAAAATATAAAGAAATCTGTAGTGAAAAGTACAAAGGTGGTGAATGTGAAATCATCTCAGGATAAAGGGAAAATGATTGCCCAAATAAACAACCATGAAGAGAACGCAAGAGAAGAAATGAAAGGAGATTCCACCAAAGTTTCCAAAACTTGGGCTCAAGTTATTAGCAAATCTGCTAATAAGGAAGGAGAAACAAATATTCAGGTTGACAACATGAAACATAGTGAAGGCAAGGAAAGACAAATTATGGCAGCAAACATAATTATTAAAGGGGTGAAAGACTATGGGAAAAATGAATGTGCTCTTGACCTGGCAAGAGACTTCTTGAAAGACAAGTTGCTATGGCAAGGAAAAATATTCCAAGCATGGAGGGTGGGTAAGTTTAACGAGGAGAAAGCCAGGCCCATAAAAGTCATTATGCCTAGCTTGTGTGATAAATATATCATTCTAAGCAAGAAACATCTCTTGAGGGGTTCTCATTTTTTCCTAGAAGAAGATTTAACTGTAAAACAACAGGAGGAAAGAAGGGAGGAAATTTTAAAGGTTAGGGCAGCAAGAGATGAAGGCAAGAGAGCATGGATTTATAAAGGAAAAG
The DNA here is from genome assembly GCA_031772625.1 of Pinus tabuliformis. Lineage (NCBI taxonomy): Eukaryota > Viridiplantae > Streptophyta > Pinopsida > Pinales > Pinaceae > Pinus > Pinus tabuliformis. The sequence goes on along the minus strand of CM062813.1, from coordinate 1,158,639,949 downwards.
TTGTGATAGCGCGATTTGGACCTCCTTCCAAAACAGAGCAGCAAGATGGTAATAAAGAAGAGGCAACAAACTCTTCAACAGGAAATTAGAAAGCAAGGTCAGTATGGGAAAGCATGGACAAAGACTCAAATGTGAGTCTTGCATGTCAAAATAAATAACAATAAAGTCATACCTAGGTTTCCTTAAGATTAGTTTGTTGGAACTGCAAAGGTTACCCATGGAGACGAGGACTTGGGTTAGGGCATATTGCGGAAGATAGACATAATTTGCCTCATAGAAACACATGAGCATGAAGGGTGCAAGACACCTCGGTTTGAAGGATACTGGAAGATGGCAGTGTGGAACAAGGCAACAGGGAATGGCAAAGGGCACGGGGGTATCATGGTTTTAGTAAGGGAGAAAGAAGGCTGTCTCATTTAGTTAGAAAAAGAAGACTCAAATATGCAATTCATTTGGTTTAAAATATCAGAAAATGGAAACCACATCAGAATTGCAACATGCTATTTTGCATCGTAGGTTTCAAAAATCTACAAAGGTAGAGGGCTTGACCACAATGATCCATTTGCAGCTAGGTGAAGTCCTTATAGTGGGTGATTTCAATGCTAGGACTGCAAGTGAGCAAGCTAGCATTCTTTGTTGTAAAGATGATTGTGACCCTATTTGGTTTACAGAAGAAAGTAATCATCAGTGGGAAAGAATTTCAGAGGAGATGTGTTGCAATTTCTTTGATGAGAAATTGCTTACTCTATGTGGGGCCTTTGATTTAGTCATTTGTAATGGCTTGAATAGATGGGCAAAGTCCAATAATTTCGCTTGCAATACTTACAATGGAGCAAGTGTGGTAGATTATGTAATTTGCTTGCATGGTTTGTGTGAGAACATGGAGGAAGTTGTGATTGGAGATCAGCTGTGGGACTTGAAATCACATCACAAGCCAATTTATTTACGTTTCTCTTGGATTGGATAGAAACAATTAGAGTAAAAAATCTAGCATGTCCAACAAAATCTCCCACAGGGTAGAATTCTTTTGACCCCAGAAAATTGTATTAGCTTCAAAATGATGCTAGAGAGGCTATTTGAGAAGGACAAAATTAAAATTCACAGCCTTCATAGTCATGAATTAACACATTTAATTCAATGTGCACTTGCAAAGTGAAAAAGAGAAAAAATTAAGAAGTCTGAAACAAATTGCTTTCCGATTAATGCTTGGTTTGATGAGGAATGCAAAAAGGCAAGGAGAATGTGGAAAGGGTCAAACAAGGATAACATAAAGCTCAAAGCTTACAAGAAGTTATTGAGCAAGAAAAAGACCGATTTCATGGTTTCAAGGAGGGAAGAACTAATCTTCCTTGGGAAAAATAATCCCAAATTATTTTGGAAGGAGCTCCAACCGAAAAAGATACAAATTGGAAATAATATTACTTCTTAATGGTTTGACTATGCAACACAACTCTATGAGCAGGTTCCCAAAGTTGACCCTCCCCCCTTGGTCAACACTAATACTGAACTCTTCACGGTACAAGAGGTAGAGATGGGTATCAAGAAGTTGGGTGTTGGAAAAGTAAAAGACTTAGATGAACTCCAAGCAGGATATCTAAAGTGGGGCTCAAAGATTCTTGCTCCTCACATTACAAAAATCTTCAACAACATCATAAAATAAGGGCTCCCCACAGATTGGAAAACTAGTCTGGAAATACCTCTTTTCAAGAGCGGTGACGTCAATAATCCCTCCAATTATAGGACTGTCATGATAACCCCTTTGTTTACAAAGATATTTGGAAGCATGCTAGAAAACAAAATTAGCAAGTGGGTAGAAGAAAGAGATAAACGTGCTAAAGGGCAAGCAGGTTTTAGACCTAAACATTCCACAGTTGATCATTGTATAACTTTAAGGCACATCATTGAAAAAGTTTGGGAGAAAAAGGAAGAAGTATTTTGTTGCTTTGTTGATTTCAGAAAAGCGTTTGACTTGGTTCCTAGGGATAAGCTTTGGCACAGAATGGAGGAACTTGGGGTTCCTAAACATTTGAGAGCAGCTGTGCATAGGCTGTATGAAGAGGTGAAAGTCAAAATTAGAACTTCAGCAGGCATTTCTGAAAGTTTTAGAAGCGATATCGGGGTCAAGCAAGGTTGCCCATTGTCTCCTACCCTTTTTGGTTTATATATCGACAAGCTTGAAGAGTGGTTAAATTCACAAGGGGGTGATGGTATCTATTTGGGCAAGTTTGTTATAAGGCTTCTTTTGTATGGAGATGACCTTATTCTAATTGCTAAATTGGCTCTTGGTTTGCAAGAGCACTTACTATCCCTTGAGCATTTTTGTAGAAGTGTGGGGATGCAAGTCAATATCAGCAAAACGAAAGTAGTGGTCTTCTCTAAGAAAAGAAAACATAACCATCATAAGTTCTACTTTGAAGGCAACATTCTCGAAGAAGTTACGGATTACAAATACCTTGGAATTGACTTCAACAAAAATCTAAGTTGGAGTGGTTGTAGAAAGAAAAGAACTTTGGGGGGTTGGGGAGCATTTTATGCTTTTCAAAATAGGTGTAGAGAGGCAGAGTTATGGGATTGGAAAACCACTCAAACTCTTTTTGGGCTTCTAGTGATTCTGATGATTCTCTATGGTTGTGAACTATGGGCCAGCAGTACATCCGACATGCAGTGGAGACAAATTGAGAAAATTCAGAAGCGTTTGATTACAAACAAATTTAAGATTAAAAGTGCAGTTCCTTATGATATCTTGTTAAGTGAAACAGGGACTGCTCCTATTGAAGCAATTGCTATGGTGCGAGTCATAAGGTATTTAAAAAAAATTGAGCAAATAGAAGAGGGTAGATGGCCTAAGGTTGTCTTTAATGATAGATTGTGCAAGAGCAAAAAAACTTGGATGCAACAAAATATCAAATGGTTTAGTAAATGGGGTATTGACTTGAATGCGTGTCCCATAAACAACAAAGAGATAAAATATTTTGTTATGGAAAAGTTCCACAAGCATACTTGGTATAAGGATCTAGGAAGAAATAAAAATTACTGTATTGAAGTGTTTAATCCCACTCATAGTCATCAACCAAAAGCATACATAGAGGCCAATATCTCTTGGAGAGCCAAAATTCTTATTGCTCAGTTAAGGAATAATTCTCATCAACTCCGTTGTGAAACAGGGCACTGGAAAAGGCCAAAGGAAGTGTGGGAGGAAAGATTATGAATTTTTTGTTCTTCTGGAAAAGTGTAAATAGAAAAACATTTCATTTTAGAATGTGAGGCCTTCAAAGACAACAGGGAAAGTTATGTAGATATGCTGGCAGCTAGCTCTTGGGATAATCTATTTCGCGAGGGGTTTGTTGAGAAGCTGGGAGAATTTATTTTGAAGCTTCACAGAAAAAGGGCCAGATACATCAAGCAGATGAAGAAGCAATCTCTCCCATAGGTTATCTTTAGCCTCGTGGACGTTAAAAATAATTTCTTTCTTTCTTTGTTTCTACATTGATCTTCCTTATGCATGATTTTCGAGGAGTAAGCTCTTACAATGGTAGGTCTCTTTAATGATTTAAGTGAAGAGCTTCTTTAGTGTTTTAAGAGAAAAATAGTGAGGCGGGTAAGGTATTAGAATCAGTTTGTTTTTATTTAATTTTTCAATATTTATTTTATTTATATTGTATAAATTGTATTTATTTATATTCAATTCATTTCATTATGTTGATTTGAATTTTTATTTAATTTTTATATTTTAATTTACTATAATAAGAATTGTAATTAATTCAAATTTTAAATTTTCATTTAATGCAATATTTTTTGCAAGTTTTTTTTTATAGAAACAGGTAGTGGATATATTAGATACTTGGCCTTAATGCCAAAAATCAGATTACAAAAGGTGAGTCTAATTCCACAAGTACCGCACAATCATGCAAGGCCATGGCATTTATGCTTAGCTCACATCTCTTTTTGGATGCTACTATGAGATCAATTTAAGAGATTTTTCCAAGTTTATGAATACATACGAACTGGTTTAACAAAAAGCAGTAAAACATGATAGCTATCTAAATTAAGGAATTGGTTCCCATGTTTCCTGTCCGCCTCTGAGTAACGCTCCAGCCATAAGGTGGGATGCTTTGTTGGCTTCAATGTCCGCCTCCTTATTATTAGCTCTCAACACATGGTAGAAATTCAAATTCCGGAAAGAGTCTCCAAGGTCTGTTATTCTGAAGATTAGCCTTGCAAGCCTTAGATCTGTTGGCTTAGAATGTGTCACCATAGCGTTGATGATGACCCGAGAGTCCCCAAATACATTAGCCTCCGTAATGTTGAGCACTTTCAAAAACTTGAGCCCTTGGAAAAGAGCCAAAGCCTCAGCTTGAATGGTAGAAGTAATTCCCAAACCCCAGGCGAAACTGTGTATCCTTATGCCATCTGGATTCAATATGACGCCTCCTGCGGTAGCTCTTCCAAGATTGGCCTTTGCAGCCCCATCAAAAAAGAGAGAGTATCTCTGCTGTTTTGTATTCCAATCTTGGAATTCTTTTGCTGAAACTCTTATTTGCCAATCTTTGGGGAGGGAGATACTGTTGAGAATGCAACAAGATGATGGAGCTTAGTGGAAAGGAGTCGCCTTCACTAAGTGGGCCTGCAGGCAAATTATGGCGCAAAGTCTATTTTTAGACATATGGATCATGGTCTATGAGTTGTAGTATGTTATTTGTGGATGATTGGTCATGTTGGTAAAAATAGATGGACTTCTATTTTTAGACATATGGGCAGGTTTCTATTTTTAGACTACCAGGCTAAAAATAGATACATTCGAATATTATTGTCTCATAATAATATTTGGACTATAAACATTATCTTATCCTCTTGGAGAACTTCAGTTTGAGCTACAGATGTGGCACATGCAACTGTCAGAAGGAAATACACTTTTCTTGTGGGTCAGTTGAGCTATTGCATGCATGACTTCAGTTAGAACTCATGTGGTTGAGTTTGGTGGAGTTGATGGAGTTGTGCTCAGTTTGAACTAGTTGTATTTAGTCTAACTGCAGAATACACTAGTGATGAGTTGTGTGAATTAATTAAATTAATTCACTAATTATTAACTCATAAAGAAACTAAAGAATACATTAGTTAACTCAGTGCATGTACAATTCAGTGGAGACAGGTGTTAGAGGTTGAGATTGCTATCAGTTGTGCCAATGAGGATTGCGCAGTGTGGGCCAATACCAAGGAATTATAGCCTGTGCTCACTTGATTTTTAGTGTGAGTGATTCTCTTGTAGCATTGTGTAGTGGAGGCAGGCAAAGCAGCGGAGAAGATTTGAACCTGTGACTTGTTCGGATCTGAGCTAGTTTTGCGTGTAACAGGTGGAGATAGTACTAAGTACTTGTGAAGAGTATTGTACTATGTATTGTTACATGTTCTCAATCATTATAATATACAGATAGTGTGGGGTTTTCAGCTGTATGCTTTCCCTGGGTTACATACTGTGTTAATGAGTGCATGCGATTGATGTTTCATTGTTTTTAATGCTGCTAAATTGATGATCAACATAGAGGAGCTTATGTATTATGCATGTATTCCGCAATAGTGTATAATCAGGATAATCTCTATGAATAAGTGTCATATTATTCAAAATTTCTACAGATACTATTTGCAATTTTTTGGAACTGAAGGTCAAGAGAGGAGCCCTAATTTATATCTTGTTGGCTGAGATTTAAATCATCTTTATGGTCTCTCAGACACTCTTTTAGCTGGCATTTAATCTTAACTACCACAAGCTTTGCATCCTATTCGTAGTTTCTGAAAATCCTTTTATTTCACTCAAGCCAACCTGCCCACAGATTATTTTAGGAAGAGCAGACCAAGCAGCTATGATAATTTTGTTTTTTGGGGGAGGTCCAGGATACCTTTGCAGCCATTTAGCAAAAAGTTTGGGAATGGAGGAAGGCAACGCAAAGTTGGAACTCAAAGTTCCCAACAATTCTATCTAAATCTGCAAAGTGAAGGTGCATTCAAGCATTAGATGAATAACGCTTTCCTGATTTACCTTACAAAGGCTGCACCTTGAAGGACCGTGGAAACCACGCTTTTGAAGATTTTCATCTGTCAAGATTTTGGAGTGACATAGCAACTAGTTGAAGAAGTCGATTTTAGGCAAGGAGGGATAATGCCAAATCCCTTTCCACGGCTTAGGGTTCGTGGCCACGTGAGGGTGCTGACACAGCTTGGCGTAACCTTGAGCAACGGTGTATCCACTAGCCAGCGTACCCCATCCTCGTGAGTCTCGATTTCGATCTAGCGATGGAGCCAATCCGTAGAGTTTGAAAAGCAGGATCTCGTGCTCCAAAGATAAATCTGGGGGCGTTCGAAGATTCCAACCAGCCCATCGTGAATTCTGCCAAACTGAAATGTCCCACAAAGTACGCATTCTAGCCTCATTCATCCATTTGCACAACGCTTGAATCGAACGACAGTCTCCCAGCGGCTCGTTGTTCAATATTTTGTCTGTCCAAAGTGTTAGTGTCGGTCTTGAGCCCTCCATCAGTGATCAAGAACTCTTTGCATATGCATTTATAGGTGTCTCATCAGTGTCAGTTTTGCATCCCGCTAGGCATGCCATAACACTGAATGGAGGAGCTGGTCTTTGTTCCCTTCTTGGCTTTGCTGGATCAGGTCATACAACAATGTAATTGAGTCAGGCTTGTTTTTGTTTTTGTCTTGAGGTCCCATGGTCTTAGGTCTAGGGTTTTGAGTCAAAATCATTTCAAGGTCATGAGTCATGGTCAGTAGGTGCCCAGCAAGCTGGAAGGAGTCTTGTACATACGTTTCATTATCATTTTCTTTAGCTATAGCTCATTTTATGCCTTGGGTTTAAAAACCCTGTTTTTAAGTCCAAGGCCATGTGGAAATTTGAAAAAATAATTTTTTTTTCAAAAATTTGTAAAAGTGTCGGCAATAACCCTGGTTCCTTCACTACAGTCCCTAAGGCGGTCAACCTGCAAAAAGAAAGGAGTCAAACGCATCAAAAGGCTCATTTCAGGACAAAATGACTCCAAAACAGTGTTAAAAAAGAATGTCCAAGTGGAAACATTATAAAGTGGGTTTTTGAGTTAAATTTTTTCAAATGTAAGCATATAAAGGTAAATTCCCTCTTTGAAGACCCTCATTGTGCATTTGAAGGCAAGAAAACGCAAGAGAAAGAGGTGAGAAGGCAAATTGGCAATTTGCAGCAAATTCTGGGCTTTCTGAGGGTGCGCGACCAAACCACAGGTGTGCGCGACCACCTGGGTGGGCGCGACCAAACGGAGGCCAACGCACAGTGTTAAATAACACGGGCGCGACCAAACGGAGGAGCGCGACCATTCTCAGAGCGTGCGCGACCAAAAACTCTGTCTGCCGTAAAACTCACCCAAACTTCAATTTTCTTTCAAATTTGCTCGGATTTCTTCAAGGTATGCTTCCCTTATGATGTTTATAATCATGCCATGGATGAATAAGGAGGGTTATGGTAATTTTATCATGCAAGAAATTAATGAAAAATAGGTTAAGTGACTTGATGTCTTTGCAAGCTTATGTTAGGTTGTATTGTTTGTTTTTCAAGGTAATTTTTCCTTTATTCCCTTCCATTAGTTTCCCATTATAAATTCACATGTGTTAGAGTGTCATTTTCATTGATCTCATTTGCAAATTAATGCTAGACCCCATCCCAATTTCCTAAAAACCCTAACCCCTCCTAAACCCTATTTCAAATCCTAATTTCTCCCATGCATCCTACTCAAACCCTAACACTTTGTCACACAGCAAATTTATGTATAGAAAACACAGCAAAATGAAAAAGGAATATGATGGCAAATGCATGCATATGAATATCACAAAAAACAGAGTAATATCACTATGCATAGCCTAGACAAGACAAGAGAAAAAGAGACATATTGCTGTGTAAAAATCAGAGGCAAGGTAACTAGGTGGCTGTCATGACAAAGTTAACAATATACAGCTGTACATGTTGTCAAAATGAACATTTTGTTGTGGTAAGGTTTGCATAAGAACATGGTATATTTCCCTAACCTCAAACTCTGTTTTCCTACCCTTCCCTTCATTAAAACCCTAATTCAATTGCTTATCCTTTCCCTAAAAATCCCAGTGCAATTGAAATCCCTCTTCCCTTTTGTCAACATGTAAATGAAGCTTTATTTCCCCTATGACAAAAAGCATTCATGAAGCTGCAAGTATTGTTTAAAGACCTGCTGTTATAGAGTATGGTTGGCAAAGGATTGTTAATGTATTCCCTAGTCCCTTCTAACCATACAAACCCTACCTTTTCCCCATGTTATATGATTAAAACCCTACCCTCTCTACACAGCAAATTTGCATACGTTAATACACAGCAAAGTAAAAAAAGAAAACATTGTAAAAAACAAAAAGAAAAGTGATGACAAGGCATGCACACAAGAAATTGTAAAAACAATGAAAATGCCATTTGCATAGCCTTATAAAAAAAATAAAGAAAAGTGTCATCTTGCTGTGTATATGTCAAAGATTCAAAGCTGTGTTAAAGTCATCACAAAATTCATTAAAAATACAGCTGCATAATTGTCAAAGGAAACAGTTTTGCTGTGTTAGGGTTTCTCATTAGCATGGTATCGTCTCTCTATCCATAAAACTCTGTTTTTCCCTATCTATTCCCCATATGAAAACCTAATTCAAATTGCATTTCCCTTCATGCAAAACTCCCTATGCAATTGAATTTCCATCCCCAATGTCAAAACATACAGTGAAATCCTAATTCCCAATGACAAATGCAAAAATGAAACTGCCAGCACCATGGAAAGACTGCTGTTATGAAAATTGTTTGGCAGATTTTGGTGATGGGTTTTATTGTCTCCTTAAACCTATTTCTCTATATCCCCTCATCTCCCTAACTCACAAGACATCATACTCTATTTCCATTGCAAACCTATCACAGTAACCCTTCCCTCCCTTGGTGATCAAACATACAAAATCACTGTTTCCCAAAAGCATTAAATGGCCATTCCAAAAGTTATGAAAAAACATAGTATGCTCTTAGATGACATGCAAAGGCAAAATTTAAGGAGAGCAGCCTGTTAAAGGTTTATAACTGATGCTGCCCTATCCCCCTATGCTCATGACATCCTTCCCTCCATCATGGAGATTTTCATTGTCCTTTCCCTTGGTGTTCAAAACACAAGTTTTCCCTAATAAAATTTTAATTTGCAAATGATGAAAGATGGAATGACATGTTTAGCATTGTGTGATGGTTTCCTTCAGAATTCCCTGCTTTTATATATATTTTTCCCTTTCCTATACGTAAATTTCCTCCCCTAACATATCCCTCATGATGTTTCCCCTTGAAAACAACATACTTCACAGCATTTTGCAGGCAGGGCAGCGGTCAATTTGACTTGTTTTTTCCACCTTGCTCAATAACACCATGTCAACCACTGAGACTAATGAGCAAGGTGATGACCGATCATCATCTTCTGAGATTCATACACAGCAGAGGCCTCGTAGGGGAGGCAAGGGTGGTCACCACAAGAGGGAGGAGCCTATATCATTGACAGAGTTGCAGGCTTGCCCGTTGGCACTATCTTGCTTTCAGAATATGGCTTGTTTTCAGTTTTGTGAGAGGCTGTCACACATCCAGCATCACAGGGACTTGGCCCGGTTGTTTGTCCTCCATCTCCATGACAGGCAGGTCACCCTTGCAGGGGTGAATTTTGTAGTTTCTCCAGAGGCTATCACAGATGCTACCGAGATACCCAATGTGGGTGAGGTATGGCCAAAGCGCAAGTGGGTGGACCTGGTATACTATGAGCCATATGTTAGGCCTGCCTATGTGCATCACTTGTCAAGGAAATTTCCTATCAAGTTCCTCCGAGCAGAGTATATAGACACCATGAGACTCATTATGCACTACTTCACATGCGAGGGGAGATTCTCACGAGTATTTTCTTGTCATATCCGCATGATGATGCACTTCACCAGAGTGAGGATGATGAACATCTCGGCATACTTATTTCACGACATTCAGAGGATGGCCACTACCTTTCGGAGACAGACCCCAGTACAGCAGCTCCGGAGCCTATGCCATCATGGTCTTATTCAGCTAGTAGTTTCCCATCAGCTGAGCCAGCAGGGCATCCCTTGGGCGGATTTCATCTCCCGAGATGTTTTCACACAGCCACATTCAGGGCCGGAGGCAGTTCATGAGGAGGGAGGGCCATCACATCAGCCCGAGACCAGCATCCCGAGACACATGGCTTTTTCTCCTCGGGTCACATATCAGAGAGGTCACAGGACCTTATTTGCAACAGCCCGACGAGTACTTTCTCTACAGCCAGTGGAAGGGGTCTCGTCTTCATCATCAGAGCAGCGAGTGTTATCTCCACACCAAGTGGAAGGGGCCTCGCTTTCTTCATCGGCACAGCCAGTACGAGAGGGCAAGCAGCCCATGGTTGAGGATGAGGCAGTTGGCGAGGCACATGATGATTTCACTGGTCGTGATGCTCATTCTCCTTCCTCTTCAGATTTCTATGAGCTCAAGGAAGAGAACCTTGTGTTGCAGCGGAAGCTTGAGATGGCTCAGTGGACTATCACTTATTTAGAGCAGCGGACCAAACAGCTGGAGACAGAGAAGGAGTTGGATGAGTTATGGAGGATTCGATTCGACCGAGTCATCAACCGCAGGAGGCCTGGGGACCCACTGCCCAAGGATAGAGAGTTATTGCTCATCCGAGCAAATTGGCGTTTGGAGGGACTGTTAGACAAGGCAAACCGTGACAAAGAGCTGCTCCGAAACATGAAGACACACTACTGGGCAAGATTACATGTTTGCAAGGCGAGAATGAAAATTCTCCAAAGAAAGCTATCGGAGGCCCGGAAGAGGAGGAAAAGGACAAATCCACTCCGTATCTTGGCTCAAGCCTCCCTCACTCATCATGGTACTGATCAGCCTTGATCCAGCACCAAAATGTGAAAATTTTGAAGATTTTTGAGCATTTTGAAAATTTTTGGTAAAATTACAGGTTTTTCCCAAGAACTGGTCTCACCCCGGGTGAGACCAGTTTGAAGGGCTGCTCGGAATTTTGCAAACTTGGCATTTTTGGAAAGGGCATTCAAAAAGAAAAATTACCAATACTTGGGAGAAGCCTGATTTTGAGTTTTGAGCCTCCAAAAGCTCAAAATACACCTAAAAAATGACTTTCTGCCCACTTTTTGAGTTGCAGAAAGTGACCTTGGGAGAAATGGTTTTTGAGGGGTCAAATCAACACCAAATTCATAAATTCCACTTGGGATGGAAAGTAGACAGGCCAAGCTTTCCAATGAGCCATTTTGCACCTGATTTGGATCAGTGGAACCTTAAAAACAGCTGTAAAGGGGCGCGACCAGAACTTCCAGGGGCGCGACCAGAACTTCTAGATTTGCCAGAATTGCCATTTTCGGTCAAAAAACACTGTTTTGACTATGGTTGACCATTTTTACTTGTAGATGATGGATGAATGTAATATTTTCATGGCACTTTGATAGGCTTTATCTTTCTTTACTCTTCTAGAAGCTTCTTTGATGTAAATAGTTAATATTTAATGCATGGATAGGCTTCCTAACTTTTAGAGGCAAGTTGTTGTGCTGGTCTATTATCTAGTGACTGATTTAGAATTAGTTATAACAGCTCCTAGGAAGCTGAGCTTGACCCCTAGAGGTGGGGGAAGAGGTTTGACCTTCTATATTATGCCTTCTCTTTCTCATTTTGATGGTTGGACTCTTGTGGGAGAAAGCATTATTGTGTATTGTACATCTACTTCTGCAATTTAAGGAAAGGAAGGCCAGGGTTTTGCAGACTTCATTGTGGATTCTTGTGGATCATTGTGTTGATGGTGTGTCTTCTAATTGTTACTGTAAGTTTGTTTATGTGTTACATCTCTCTTTCTTTGCTGCTAATTGAACAAGATAAAGTGATAAAGTTTGAATTCATGCATGCCATGCTCAGCTTTTAATTCTGTTCAATATCTATGTTTTCCACTGTTTAAAGAGGATTCAAAGTCCTTGTTTGCCCTCTTTAACCTCCTCTCTTTCTTCCCTGATCACTCATCCAAGCCAAAGGCATCAGCACAAGTTCCTACCTTGCCCCAAAGAACCCCCTGCAAAAACTGTGCTCCATCCCCGCACCCTGAATTGCACTCCCTCCAATTGCCACCAAAAACCCAAAAATCTTTAAATCAACCCCCCTTATCAATTTACTAGCCTAATATCTTTGATCCTAATTGGTCAGCTTATTATATTATAAGATCTATCAAATCTGACCCGAGAGAGCCTTCTCATACCTCGTAGGGCTAGCTACGAGGTGAAATGGTTTGATGTAGCCTTGAGAGTTTGTCTATCTCAGCCTAGGTGAATTCCAAGCGCTAACACAAAGATTTATCCTTTTTCCATTACCGGGAACCCAAAAGGCATGAACGTTGATGAGAGAGCAGGCTTTGTTGCAAAGCTTCAGAAAGGGCGTATTTGGATGCATCCTAGGGTGATCTAGGCAATGAGAACGCTGGCCTTTGAAATATTTTTTCCAAAGAGCTAATTGCGCCAGCCAGGATTAGGAGCAATAACTCTCCAGATTAATTTAGCTCCCATTGCAATATTATGGTAGCCAAGATTTTTGAAATTTAAGCCTCCTTCCAACAACGGTTTGGAGATGGATTCCCAGTTGACTAGCAGAATATTTTTCTCATTCTGCTTGCTCCCTTTCCAAAAAATTTCCGAATGGTCTCCTCCATTTTTCTGAGAATACCAGAGGGAGCAAGAAGGACAAAAAACTGAAATAAGGGAAGACTGGAAAGAACAGATTTAATGAGGACAGACTTACCAGCAATGTTAAGCTAGGAAAAGCCCCAGGCAAGCAACTTGTTCTTGTATTTCTCCAATTGGGGGAGCCAATCTCTGCTGTAGGCTCTTTTGAGGAAAACTGGGAGGCCCAAGTACTTGAAGGAAGTCTAGTTTGAGGATGCGGCGAAACCAAAGGTTCTGGAAATGGAGTTAAGCAAGCTGGAAGTGGTGTTCCAACAATAGATATGACATTTGCCATTGTTTAGACTGCTTCCTCAAACCATGCAAAACTCGTCCAAAGCTCTTTTAAATCTGGAGGCCATAAGCACAGAATCTCATCCCAATAACAAGGTGTCATCCGCAAAGAGGGCATGATTTATGTTTTTAACACCTCTTGCAATACAGAGTCCAACGATATCCTGATCTGCCCTTTTTTTATCTAGGTAGAAACTGAGGACAGAGGCTTGAAGAATAAATTAAAGAGGTCAGAGAGGGCACCCTTGCCTGAGCCCTCTCGTGGCTTTGAAAAAATCAGTAGCTCTGCCATTTACTAAAGGGGCAATGCGAGGCTCCGAGATGCAAGCCCAAATCCAGTTTATAAAATTCTCCCCAAATCCAAGCTTGTGTAAGACTTTCAGCAGAAAGCTATGCCTAACTCTATCGAAAGCATTTGCTAAATCAAGTTTGACAACCATACATTTTTCATTGCGACTCAGGCTTGAGTGGATTGCCTCTTGGACCAGAATGAAATTGTCCACAATCTGTCTACCTTGAATGAAGCCTCCTTGGCTTTCCAGTATGATTTTGGGGAGGATGGGCTTTAGTCTATTGGCGATGACTTTGGTGATCAATTTGTAACCAATATTGCAGAGTGAAATCGGGCGAACCCTGTTAAAGGAGTTGGCCCCCTTCTCTTTGGGAATGAGAGCAAGAAAAGCAGAGTTCGTGCTGCCTCCGATTTTCTGGCAAACTTGGGATTTTAGAACCATTTTGTAGAGATCTTTTTCCACAATAGGCCAGCAAATTTGGAGGAATCTGGCTGAGAATCCATCCGGCCCAGGGGCTTTGTCTGGGTCCATGGAAAAAAGGGCATCCTTGACTTCATTCTTGGTGGCTTTAGCTTCAAGGAGGAGATTCATTTCAGTAGAAATCAAGGAGGGGACCACGTCCATCATATCTGAATTTTGATCTAGATTTATATCTTCACTATACAGGCTTTTAAAATGAAGGGAGGCTACTTTTTTGATGTTTGCATTATCCTTGTGAATGATAGAACCATCTTTGATTTCGGAAATGGAATTGATACATTTCCTGGCCTGAGCTTGTTTGTGAAAGAAAGAAGAACTCCTATCCCCTACTCTAAGCCAAAGACTACGAGACTTAAGTCTCCAGTATTCTTCCTCAGCTAAACAAGCCTTGTGATAGTTTTGCTGAAACAGGGCTTCTTTATCTAGAATCTCTTTTGTTATATCAGCTGTTTCAGCTTGTAGATGGTGAATTTCCAGAGTGCGTTGAATATTTTTTCTTTCAATGGCTGGATTGGGCAGAGATTTGGCCCAACTTTTCAACGCCCTTTTCACTCCTTTGAGCTTCTCTTCCCAGATGAAAAGGGGGAGCCTTTGACTGGCTGTAGCCAAATGCCCTTAAATAATTGCATGAAGTTCGGTTCCTTAGTCCAGAGCGGGCTAAATCTGAAGGGAATAGGTCCAAGATCAAGCTGAAACATGAGTTCCAGCTTGATGGGTTTATGATCGGAAGTACTGCAAGGGAGAATATGGACTCTAGCCTCTAATCCAAGAAGAAGAAAATAACTTTGAAGAAAGAATTTGTCCAACCTGGTAGTTATGTGGCCAGGACCAATTCTTTTATTAGTCCAAGTGAACTTGCCTGAGGTTGGCTTGATGTCTAGCAGGTCCCAATCCTGCATAAGGTCCTCTACCCATTCCCTAGCCGGATCACGAACAATGCTGCCTCCTCTCTTGTCTGCTGACAGGAGAGTGAGGTTGAGGTCTCCGACAATGATGATATTCTCGAGATTAATTAGATCTGCTTGGTTTCTTAAGGAGTCCCAACAGGCCTTTTTTCCTCGGCGTTCACAGGAACGTACACGTTGAAGAGACTAAAAATCTGATTTGTATCTACATGCTGCAATTTTAAGAATAACTAATGAGAGTTGAGGGTCTCAGAAATGACTGAGAATTTGTTAGTGTTCCAAAGGGTTCCCACCCCACCGGAAGCCCCTTAGGCTGAGATTGCTTTCGCCTCACATTTATTCCAGAGTTTCTCACTTACCTGAAGGAAGGTGGATTCCTCCAGTTTGGCCTCCTGGATGAGAAGTAGGTCTGGAGCTTCTGTCCTGATTAAACTTCTGATAGCTTTTTCTTTGATTCTGCTCCCCATACCTCTACAGTTCTAGGAGACAATCTTCATCATTTGTATTTCTGGTTGGCTCCCTTGGAGCCTTGGGGCTGATTTCTCGCCATCTTAGGTTTTGTCGCTAATAGCTTCTCAAGAGTTGGCTAGCTGCCTTGGAGATTGTCTTTGAAAGTTTCCAGCTCTCTTTTTTCCCGATCTGTTTTGCGGCCTCTTGTGGATCTCCTTGTCGAGGCTCAGGATTCTCCTATTTCGCCTTCTTCCTCCAAGCCTTCAGATTCTTTCTCAACTTCCTTGACTTCTATAGTGTTTCCTTTAGAACTCTCAGCAAGGCTTGCCCCCTTGGGAGAAGAGGGGGCACCTTTTGTGAGGGGGTTTGATTTTTGGATATCTGCTTCCTGTGTTTCCTCTATTTGTGGGCTTAGAGGGGTGAATTTATTTTCTTGCTCCATTCTGGCAGGGGGTTGCTGAGAAGGGGCTTGCTGAGGACCTCTTTCGGTTGTACCAACATGTTTTTGGGTTTTCTTGGCCCGCTTGACCTGATTCCAGCCTTCTTCTTTACCCTTATCTGGATCAACATTGGTTGGGCATCCTCTGGCGAAGTGGCCGTAAACATGGCATTTTCGGCACTTGAAGGGCAACTATTCATAGTCAAGCTTCTGTAAATGAGTCCAACTTCCTACTTTGATTTTGATGGCTTCCGGAAGTCCCACCTCTAGATCTACTTCTACGCAGATTCGAGCACAATCATATTGATCTTTGTTGTTTGCCCGGTCTATGAATTTCCCAAGGGGGTTGTCGATGTGCTTGAACAAGTCCCAGTTCCAGCAATGCACTGGGAGATTTGGAAGCCTAACCCACACCGGAACAGCTGTAGGAACGTCAACTGTAGGGTCGAAATCCGACGTCCATTTGTTGAGATAGAGGCCCTAGGGGCCCATGAAATAGGGGCCATTCTGGAAGATCAGATCCTTGTCTTCCTTAGAGGTGAATTCGAAGAGAAAAAACCCTCATCCTAAGAAATAAGATGTGACGTTATTCTTGATCAAAGGAGCCCAGTTCTTGTTGACCCAGTTCTCAGTGGACTTAGGAGAAGGCCATAGTCTGGTGAACTGACCGACAAGTGCTCGCTCAGCCAAGGACAGGGCGACTTGGATCGGAGTCTCTGGCGACAAGGAGATTTCAGGAATATCTTCAAGCCTCTTGACAAATTTGGCAGCTTCATTCTTTTTCTTTTGCGGAAAACCGGCCAAGAGCCGGGAGAAGGCTTTGGCAGAAGAAGAAGGCAGAGGAGGGGGGAGGGGGGCTGCCTGGGGCGAGCCCAGGACCTCCATGAATGTGAACTCCTCCCAACGGAAAACGAGCCACACAGGAGGCTCTCAATTGAAGAGCGCAGGAAAGCAAGCCTAGGGCCTCGGGGCCGCAGGGCAGGGGGACCTAGGGCATAGGCGCCGAAGCGCAGGCAACGAACTAGGGTTTCGCTACCAGGTCGCTTCACGTCCAAAAATCATTGACCTTCAATATTTTTTGTGAGTTATAATAAGTGTTATAACAATTATCTTATTGCAAGGCAAATAAGAAAAATCAAGGGAACGATTTTTTATCATGAGAATATGAGAGGAGGCATAAGGCAAAACTGATAGAAGGAGTCAAAAATTGATTGGAGTCAAATTGACGAAAACATACTTCTCATCAATGATGTACCACAGATATTGAACTTGGGTCATACCAAAAGTAAATTTCTCCAAATTAGCACACAACTTGCATTGTCGCGGGGTTTGGAAATCTTGCCGAATATGGTGTAGCCGCTCTTCCTAACTCTCGCTAAAGATCAAGATGTCGTTCAAATACACTAACACGAATGAGTTGGTGAAGTGCTACAAGATGTTGTCCATCAACCTCATGAAGGTTGCGGGGACATTCGTCAACCTGAAAGGCATGACTAACCATTCAAAAAGGCCCTCCTTGGATTTGAAGGCGGTCTTCCACACATCGGGGGGTTCGATTCGCACCTGGTGATAACGGACTTCAAATTAATCTTGCTGAAATATTTGGCCCCTTGAGCTAGTCCACATGTTATGAGGATTAATTGCAAGTGTGAACACAAGAAATCTCCCTAGGTTTTCAACAAAACCTAGTAACAAGCAAACAATCAAGCTAATTCCTTCCCTAAATCTATATTTTCTTGAATCATAAATTAACAAGGTGAGAAAAGGAAATTCATATATTATTACGACTTGCTTGATGAAGGTCCCCCTTTGTGCTTCAGTGCAGCTCCTCCGTGCTTGAATCCAGACATCCACAGATGGAAACAACAAAGGATGAAAGGCATATGCAACATAAATGATTCAATAATTCAAACTAGTGATCAAGGAGACTAGTAACAAACATCATTCCAATGGACAAATAGAAATAACATAAACCATCCATGAAATTCATCAATTAATCCATTAAACAATGCAGTGAGAAGAAACACTTGTTTGTATTAATTTCAGAAACATAAAAGAGTTACAAAACCTGTGCCTTGATGTTGTGAAGCTCCTCCCATTGATCTCAATCCTCTCCAAGAATGATAAACTCTCCAACCTAATTTCTCGAGCATAAATTTATTCTCAGCAACCTCCCTCAACTCCCCCACCTATGGCTTGATTAATAGGCTAAAAGTAAGTAGTTTGAGATCCTTAGTCCAAGGATGATATCCACTAAAAGAGGGATGAGGGCAACTTGAAGAATGGGGATTAGCTCTGTCGAAAATAAGGTTAGGCTTGAATGAACATGATTTCGAGGCTTTCTGTTGGGAATGATTCAACCAACAATGATTCTAGATCTCACTTTTTATTTTTACTTTTTATTGAGTCATGTGCGCACTTTTTAGTGGCAGACAGAGCACACATCTCCGTGGGGATCAATGTTAATAACCACATATGCGCAAAAACTGACTAGGAAACTGCATAGGAGACTGAAAGTGGGTTTATGAACCATGTTTCCCAGAATTTATAGTTTATTCAAGGTATATAAGTTATTGACTTGCAAGGGAGTGCTTCATGACACTTGGATGAATGGCGAGAGCTCTAATTTGATGATCATTTGTCATGGTGACAAAATGAAGTGTAACATATTGTCCCCTAAAGTGAAAAGTCAGAAAAGTTTGAGGACTAAAGTACTTTATCATATCAAGGATTGGACCAAAGATCATGGTTGGAAACCTGCAACAATCAATCAAGGATTACAATGCAATATAATAATCATCATTGAGGTAGGAATTCCCATACTCATATTAAAGATAACTTGATGAATCAGTAGGGAAATGCATCATGTCAAAGTAGATATAGGATGGATGCAACCAACACAAAACTCTTTGTATAATCACAAATTAAAAAGTCCTCACAACCTGGATAGATGAAACTAGATCCAGGGCCTTGATCTCCATCTCTTGATCCATTGTATGAATCTAACAATGTGAGTAGATGTATTGAAGTCGAACATGGAAAAAACCACTTGATTACCAGCCAATGATGTGAACCATTAACAAGTGTGAGAGAAACCACCATGAATGACAATGGTACTCAAGGTACTATGAGTACAATCTATAGAGTGTGAAAAGATTATCTGAAGTCTAACGCTCATAGAATCATTCGATTGAAAGTTAATGATGAGAACTGTTATCACTCCAGGAAACTCTCTAAGGTTGTAAATCAGAGATGCCTGGTAACATATAATCTTCAATATTGTTCTCTGAACTATTGGAATGAAAGATGGTTTGGATGAAGTCGGATAACCATTCCAGCTCTATTCACACTTAAGACATGCATGAACACCCCCAACAACACAAGGCTTTAGACTGCTAATGCTCAATAGTTTGTAGATTAATGGATAGATGGAGAACACTGACTATGCCGGCAGATAGCATACATGGACCTATATGAATGGCTAGCTACAGGCAGTAAAAGAACTCACTGACTATATTGGCAGATGCACATATAATCACACATATAAATGGCTATCCATAGGCAGCAAAGAAGCTTGCAAATCTAGTATATCAAAGCAAAGATAAGATGAAAGTTATCTGGCCTTAAACACACAGAAAACCTGAACAAACTGTTCAAGTGCAAGCATAGAATAGAAGAGAAATGGACATTAAACATGTAGCAGTAAAAGAAGCTTGTATTACTAAAGACTACAGATGAGAAGCTTGAGAAAACAGGGGAGGAATAATCTCCAAAAGTTGAACCCTTGTTACATTTAGTTTTCTGCCCTTTATAGGCCCTTTACAATGCTCCTGAGCTCTCTAGAAGGCTCGGAGTCTTGGACTTGTTTGATTTGTCCCATAACCGTTTGATTCCCTCAATAGGCAGGTATGGCTCGGAGGTTTTTCCTTTTCTAACAGAGGAATAACCATACTCAGATGTTTTGGGTGGCTTCCTGTGATGCATGAGAGCTCCCTCGTGCCAAAGATACCCCATTATGTTTGTTAGGATGACCGCTGCACTGGCAGGGCCGTTAACACTCCATGATTTCGTTCGGTTTCGGTTGAGGTGTGTAGTGGCCCTTCTCCTTCCCTTTCCGGGCGCTGTTTGCCAGCCACCGCTTCTCCGCCAAATCCTTCTTCTGGTGTGTATCATGACTACAAGACTCAGCTACGGATGGCTTGGCGCCTGAACCTGCAATGGAGTGGCTGTCGTTCTTATGAAATCCCTGCACCGGTCCCTTTCAGACAATAGCTGTGAATGTTTCTTTTCTGTTATTGTGTCTATTTGGGTCATAAACGGCGAAAATGCTGCAACACTACTAAATCCCGCCCATTTCCGCTTCATTTGGACTTTAAAAGTCCTCAAGCCTGGTTCAATCATCTATCGGGTCCGGGATTCAGCGCAATCGGCACTTGCCCAGGCTTCCTTCGTATTTTCTTTATACAAAGAGAATACATAAAAACAATGAAAATGCGACGGGCGCGGATTTGAAATATTATAGGATGGAGCATTGTATGGTTTTCGGGTCTGGCCCATCGCCGATCACTCATCGGCGAAGTATTGTGCCCCAGTCACTGCGGACCCGATATTTTATGCAAAGGAATTAACACCACCGTCGGGTCCGGCCCATCGGCAATTGCTCGTTGGCGAATAATAAAGCCCCTTCGGTAAGTCGTCCATTGCGATACGCCGATAGCGATATCGGCGATCGCTCATCGGTGAAGTATCATGTCGCTGCCACTGCCTCCCCGATTTGTGATATGCCTACGCGATTTGGACCGTTGATCGGCCAGATCCAGCGGCTGAGATTAATTCGGTCCTTTATGCCTGCAACTTTGATTTTTACATGGTTTTTGGGGTATTTTCGCCTCTCGATAGTGTATTTTCGCCTTCCCAAGGGCTTTCCTCTTGTGATGGTTTTGATCGGTGGAAGGCCTTTAACCCAAACTTGGAGATTTCAACAGCATGCATGGATCCTTTTTTATCCCCTCGTACAACAGTGCTAACATTGGCTCCTTATGGGGATGAGATCCTCCCTCTGAGGTCTCAAGAACTTTCAGAGCAATGCCTTTCCTGTAGAAAACAAATTAGCCAAAATTTCCTAGTGTTCCATTGGGCATGGAGTCTACTTTGCTTATACTAAAACTGATAAAATAAAATATTTGCAGTTTTAAGACCTAAAGACCTTAAATCACATAGATTTTCAGAAAACGCCCATTGACTGGGCCATCAAAAACTGCTTCCCCTTCCATGCTCTTCAGCATGAAGGTATTGTTCCCTTGGACCTGAGAAATGATAAAAAGCCCTGTCCAGAAAGCATCAAACTTCCCATGGTTTCCTTTCTTCTCTTTTAGTGCATCCCATTTAAGGACCATGTCTCCAACTTGAAAATTATCTGTTTTTGTCCCTTTATCAAAGGCTTCCTTGATCTTTTTCTGATGTGCTACAACTTTTTCAACCAACTGTTCTCTAATCTGATACAACTTTGTTAAATCAGTGATTCTACTTTCCATATCATCTTCTTCATCCTGCTATGTTTGGAGAAACTTTGCCACAGGGAGGGTGAGTTGGATAAGAAAAACAGCCTCAGTACCATACACCAGCTTGAATGGAGAACTTCCTGTAGATCTCTTTATGGTCACTCTGTCTGCCCAAAGTCCATACTTGAGCTTGGCATCCCAATTCTTTTTGTTATCCTCTAATAGCTTCTTAATTATCCTGACCAGACTTTTATTAGAGGATTCCGCTAGACCATTCCCTTGAGGGTAATAAGAGGTGGAATGAACAAGCTTAATGCCCATTGAATCACACATTTCCACCAATTCTTTAGCCCTAAATGCTGCTGCATTATCTGTTATAAGCTTATGTGGGCAACCAAATCTGCTGAAAATGTTTTGCAATAAAAATTTCATTACCACATTATGATCAACCTTCCTTTTTGGGATTGCTTCAATCCATTTTGTAAAATAATCAGTGGCAACTAATATCCACCTGTGCTGGCCACTGGAGTGTGGGTTGATTTCACCAATGAAATCCAAGCCCCACTGCTGAAAAGGTCCTTTTGCAATTATTTGCTTTAGGGGCATGGATTTTAACTATTGCTTACTTTCAAATCTTTGGCACCTGTCACAAGATTTAACAAAAGCAAATGCATCAGAAAATAAAGAGGGCCAATAGTACCCAGCTCTGAGAATCTTTTGGGCTGTAGTACTCCAATAATGATGTCCTCCACACATGTTGTTATGGAACTGCTGCATAACTTCTATTGACTGTTCTTTGTCCAGACATCTTAAAAGCACTCCAGATGGGTCCCTCCAATAAAGCAAGCTATCATTGATGCAATATTTCATTGCCTTGAGCTTTAACGTTCTTGCTTGACTTTGAGAAAATTCTGAAGGAACTTCTAGCTTTAAAAGGAAATTAATTATTGCAGCATACCAGCTACATGAAGCTAGGTTCTCGGCCACTGACTGTCCTCTCTGCGATTCAGCTGTTTCATGCTCTTCCATTAGACCATTTTCTTCTACATTGAACAAGAAATCGACGTCCAAAGACTTGCAATTTTCTTCAGCCAACAGTTTAGCAAGCCCCTGACCTCTTACCAGCTTGGTGGGCTTCAGCTCTATGTTGAATTCTATCATTTTTGCAATCCATTTCGCTCTTTTTCCATCAGCATCAGGCTGCGTTAAGACATCCTTTATTGCAGCAGAAGGCACATATGCAACTATTTTGGAATGCAAGATGTATACTCTGAAAGCTTTCAAAGATTTGATAAGAGCGTATGCTTGTTTCTCAATAATATCATACCTCAGCTCAGAATCCCTTAAAGTTTTACTAAAAAATGCCACCGGATGCTCTGAGCCTTCTTCATCTGCTTGCAATAAGACTGCTGCAAGGGTGTCGTCAGAGGCAAAAGTAAATATGCGTAACTCCTTGCTATAATCTGGACTGATTAAAGTGGGAGCCTACATAATTGCCCTTTTAATGGACTCAAATGACTTTCTCGCTACACCATTCCACTTGATCTCTGACCCCTTCTTCAACATAGAGGTAATATGCTTCACAAGTTCTGCAAAATGTGGGATAAACCTCCTTACAAAATTAATCTTGCCTACAAAAGACTGGATGTCCTTCTTCGATCTCAGGACAGACAAGGTCTGTATCGCTTTTACTCTTTCTGGGTCAATTCGGACACCTGCAGCAGAAACAATATGTCCCAACAACTTGCCTTCTTCTAACGCAAACTGTGACTTCTTAGGATTTACTGAAATCCCAAACCTTCTGCACTTCAAAAACACTTTCTTCAAATGTTGCACATGGTCTTGCTGGCTGCTGGAGTATACTGTTATATCATCCGGGTAGATAAGGAAAAATTTATCCTTTTCTCCCACAAATGCTATATCCATAGCTCTCTGAAAGGTGGCTCCAACATTCATCAACCCAAAAGGCATCTTGGAATACATAAAGGTGCCCCAAGGAGTGGTGAATGTAGTCTTCTCCTGATCATCCGGATGCACATCAACCTGATTATACCCTGAAATCCATCCAAGAAAGACATCACTTTGGCCTCTGAGACCTTCTGCAGCAAGTGCTCCATCTTGGGTAGAGGATAATTTTCTTTCTTGGAGCATTTATTTAAATTTCTGAAATCAACGCAAAGTCTGATTTCTCCATTTTTATTTCTCACCACTACTAGGTTGGCTACCCACTTGGAATATCTGAGAGGGACTATGATTTTGGCAGCCAACAACTTTTTTATTTCTTTTTCGATCAGAGGGATAAGCATAGGATTTATTGGCCTCAGCTTCTGTTTGAAAGGTGTGGTGCCCTTCTCTAACGGGATTTTATGCTGGATGATATTCTTATCATAGGTTTTCAGGTCACTATATTCCCAGGCGAAGACATCAACAAATTGCTTCATTAATTTGCAGTATTCAGAACTTTGGTCAGCAGATAGATGAGAAGACAACTTTATATATCTAGGCTGACCTGGGCTCCCTATATCATGCTGACAGACTGTAGATGGATCTTCTTTTTGGGTAGCCTTGTAGGGTACATTGTTTTGGTCAAACAGTCTTTCTAGAGGAATTAGACCCTTGGGAATATGATTGCTGGGAAGCTGAACAATGCTATCTTTGCCAATTTTTTTTTTAAGCTGGGATTGGGGGGTCTCTTGCAAGGCTTCGTTTTCTTGGTCAATTTTCATTTCGGAAAATTCATTAATGACTTGCAGAAACCTATTTATCTCATCATCATCATCAAAAACTTTCCAATGCTGGACATTATCAGGCAAGGATGGCCTAAATTTCATTTGGACTTCGTAGACTAGCCTGGGCAGCATGGGAGGGATAAATAGACTAGCAGACACAGCAAGGGAATCAACAAGCTGATTCTGGACTCTAGGAATATATGAAATACAGAAATAATCAAAAGAGTCTCTGATCCTCCATACCTCATCTCTGTATGCTTTGCTTGAAACATTTTATTTACTTGCTGAATGATCAAATCAACATCTCCAAATACTTTCAGATTCTGGATTCCTCTGTCTTTTGCTGCATTAAGGCCCAGTATCAGAGCCTCATATTCTGCTATATTATTGGTGACTTGGAAGGTCAACTTAAAAGACAGTTGTGTGCTTTCTTGTTTTGGAGATATCAGCACCACCCCTGCTCCTGCAGTCTCCTTGGAACATGCTCCATCGAAGAACATCTCCCAAACTTGATTTGCTTGCTTCCCCTCAGCCTGAACAATTGGTTTCTTGAGCTGCAACGAGGCCTTCTAAGATTCTTCAATTTGGAGGATACATGCTCTGAAATCAATGTCCACCGCATAAATGGGATGATTAGAAGGATTCTTTTCGTCACTGATGATGTACGCCAACTGTGCTTCTCTATACAATCTCATGCTTTCTCCTCCAAAAACTGGGACAGTGGCATAAGATAGGTCATTCTGCAATGTCCCACCTAATCTCTTAATCCACCCTCTGGACAACAACATGCCAAACTTAGGAGGGACATCTGCCACCACAATATCCATCATTATGCTCTTCATGGGCAGCTGGGTTAGGGAAATGGCTAAATCTTTAATCAATCCCATACATTTCACCTTCCTTGAATCAAATGAGAATAGGTCATGATATGGTCTGGTGATGTCAAGGCCTAACTCTTCCATGACAGTTTTAGGCATCAGATTGTGACTGGCACCCGTATCTAGGAGGCAGTTGTGGAGAATTTTGTCATGAATGGTTAAGGAGACATAAAAAGATGGGGAATTATCATTGACAGGTTCATTCATTGGGCTTAGCACAACTGCAGGCCTATCGTCTTGCAAATTGACAAGGTCAGTGGAGGTTCGTGTGGTCTTCAGCTCGAGAGCCTCAAGGATAGGCTTTCTAAACATTTCACTCTTTACCAGTTCTGTCAGAGGCACAATTATTTTTAACTTATGAACTTCTGAATTGAAGCTGAAAGAGGGAGGTAGCTTGTCAGAACCTTTTACCTCTTGAATTGGTGCTTTGAGGGTGACTAGATCAGCTACTGGTCTTCCCTGTCTGCTATTCTGGGTCTCTGTTTGGACGACAACTTTTTGGGCAGGATTCTCCTTGATATTATTTGCATTTGACCTTAGATTATATCTTTGCTACTCCCCAGTTTGTAGAATAGCCTCTCTGTCCCACCTTTGACTGTCTTGCTCCTGCAGCAAAGACTCTTCGTATGCAGCCAATGTCAAAAAGGCATCACTGCCTTTATCTTCCATACAGAGAATTTCATCCTCATCTTCAATCTGTTCCTCCTCCATGACCACATTTTGGAAAGGAGCCTTAACTTTTTGATCTTCGTTAGTTTCTTTACCCCTCTGAATGTTTTGCAATTGTTCGTTGGTTCTTCTAACTGGATTCAGATTTCTTGGTGCAAAGGTGCCTGGGAGCCTTGTCTTCCCAGAGTTCTGCTCAAACTCCAGCTTAGAAATTTTAGCAGACAGTGACTCGATCATTCTAGTCATTTTATCAAGTTTGGTATCTGAGGATGGAGCAGAGGAAGAAGAAGCCTCGCCTCTCTGCCTCCTCCTATCAGTGTGGCTTTTGAGCTTTTCTGCAGCCATAATGTTAGATTCGACCTCTAGTGCCGCATCCTGCATTTCAGCTAGGGTAGCACATCTTCTTTCTCTTAACAACAAACATAAATTAGAGTCAAAGGCATTGGCGTAGGCAAGTTTGGTGGAGGTGGGGGTAGGCTTTACCTCAGCTGGTATCTTACTATACATACGGTTGAATCTCTTATTAAAATCCGACAAGGATTCCCCATTTTCACTCTTCAGGTTTCCAAACTCCGTATGATAGTATAGCAGGTCCTTTTTATCTCCCCAATGTTTTAGGAATGCATCATCTAGAGCTTAGATATCTGCTATAGATCTTGGGGCTTGTTCTCTAAACCATTTCCTAGCCTCCCCATCTAGACTTTGGACAAAGACTCTCATCTACACATCATCCTCACTAGTATCCAGATTATCAGCATAGCTATAAAATGACTCAAGGTTTTCTTCAATAGTGACACCTCCAGTCCCAGTGAACTTAGGCATATACTTCTGATATTCTCCATTGGGCATAGCATTCAAAGGAGTGGGCAGTATTAGAGGTCCATACCTAGCGGCTATGATTCTTTCCATTTTGGTGGGTGCTTGCGATCCTACCATGTTTGGAATTTGTGGAAGAACACTAGCAGATGGGGCAGTAGGAAATAATGTAATGGATGGCAGAGATATTGGGATGTTTTGGACAATATGGGAAGCTTTCTTTGGATTTAGATTCAAAGGGGAACTAAATGGACAAGGAGCTTTATGAATCTCTGCAGGTATTTATTCCTTAGCAATATTGGGCTTTAAATCTTCAAACTGTGTATCCTCAAATAAAAACTTCTCATGCAGAGACAAATAAGATTTCCTGGGCTTACCTGATCCTGATGCTCCTTTCTGTGATGTTTTCTTCGGGTTAACAATCTTCTCAGGGTCAGGCACAGGGACAACTGGAGACTTTTGTGGATTTCTTCTAGTATGCCTCACAAACTGAGCTGGAACTTCAATGTGGAGTCGCCGAAGGATGGCCTTCCTCCAGTGGAGTCGCCAGACAGATGATTACAACCAAAATATGTGTTCAAACCTTGTCTGTCATCAAAGGTTGAAGCTGTGTCGTCTCCCAGGGAAGCTGAGCTTCGATTCTCCTCTCCCCGGCAATGGCGCCAATTATGTTATCACTCCAGGAAACTCTCCGAGGTTGTAAATCAAAGATGCCTGGTAACATATAATCTTCAATATTGTTCTCTGAACTATTGAAATGAAAGATGGTTTGGATCAAGTCGGATAACCATTCCAGCTCTATTCACACTCAAGACATGCATGAACACCCCCAACAACACAAGGCTTTAGACTGCTAATGCTCAATAGTTTGTAGATTAATGGATAGATGGAGAACACTGACTATGCCGGCAGATAGCATACATGGACCTATATGAATGGCTAGCTACAGGCAGTAAAAGAACTCACTGACTATACTGGCAGATGCACATATAATCACACATATAAATGGCTAGCCATAGGCAACAAAGAAGCTTGCAAATCTAGTATATCAAAGCAGAGATAAGATGACAGTTATCTGGCCTTAAACACACAGAAAACCTGAACAAACTGTTCAAGTGCAAGCATAGAATAGAAGAGAAATGGACATTAAACATGTAGCAACAAAAGAAGCTTGTATTACTAAAGACTGCAGATGAGAAGCTTGAGAAAACAGGGGAGGAATAATCTCCAAAAGTTGAACCCTTGTTACATTTAGTTTTCTGCCCTTTATAGGCCCTTTACAATGCTCCTGAGCTCTCTAGAAGGCTCGGAGTCTTAGACTTGTTTGATCTGTCCCATAACCGTTTGATTCCCTCAATAGGCAGGTATGGCTCGGAGGTTTTTCCTTTTCTAACAGAGGAATAACCATACTCAGATGTTTTGGGCGGCCTGCTGTGATGCATGAGAGCTCCCTCGTGCCAAAGATGCCCCATTATGTTTGTTAGGATGACCGCTACACTGGCAGGGCCGTTAACGCTCCATGATTTCGTTCGGTTTCGGTTGAGGTGTGTAGTGGCCCTTCTCCTTCCCTTTCCGGGCGCTGTTTGCCGACCGCCGCTTCTCCGCTGAATCCTTCTTCTGGTGTGTATCATGACTGCAAGACTCAGCTACGGATGGCTTGGCGCCTGAACCTGCAATGGAGTGGCTGTCATTCTTATGAAATCCCTGCACCGGTCCCTTTCAGATAATAGCTGTGAATGTTTCTTTTCTGTTATTGTGTCTGTTTGGGTCATAAACGGCAAAAATGCTGCAACACTGCTAAATCCCACCCATTTCCGCTTCATTTGGACTTTAAAATTCCTCAAGCCTGGTTCAATCATCTATTGGGTCCAGGATTCAGCGCAATCGGCACTTGCCCAGGCTTCCTTCGTATTTTCTTTATACAAAGAGAATACATAAAAAAAATGAAAATGCGACGGGCGCGGATTTGAAATATTATAGGATGGAGCATTGTATGGTTGTCGGGTATGGCCCATCGGCGATCGCTCATCGACGAAGTCTTGTGCCCCAGTCACTCCGGACCCGATATTTTATGCAAAGGAATTAACACCACCGTCGGGTCCGGCCCATCGGCGATCGCTCGTCGGCGAATAATAAGGCCCCTTTGGTAAGTCCTCCATTGCGATACGCTGATAGCAATATCGGCGATCGCTCATCGATGAAGTATCATGTCGTTGCCACTGCCTCCCCGACTTGCGATATGCCTATGCGATCTGGACCGTTGATCGGCCAAATCCACTGGCTAAGATTAATTCAGTCCTTTATGCCTGCAACTCTGATTTTTACATGGTTTTTGGGGTATTTCCGCCTCCCGATAGTGTATTTCCGCCTTCCCAAGGGCTTTCCTCTTGTGATGGTTTTGATCGGTGGAAGGCCTTTAACCCAAACTTGGAGATTTCAACAGCATGCATGGATCCTTTTTTATCCCCTCTTATAGCAGTGCTAACAAGAACCTGTCATCAAAGGTGGGAAACCTACCATTAAGGCATGCAGGCTCCAAGGTACTAAAGGTTTCTAGATCAACTTTCTAGATAGCAGGCTGAAGTCAATAGGAGGCGATCTGTCGCAGGAGGGCCTACGACATGAAACTCATGTCAAGTTTTGAATAACAACAGTTTAGATTAATTCAGGGCTGACTCAGGGATGGTCGATGCAACTGAAGGCGACTAGGGGTAAATTAATTTGAATGAGGTTAAACTTCTCTTGAACATATCAAAGACACGACATGATGATTTAGAAGATTTTGACTCAAAAATAAGATCCAAACCAATTGAAGACTTTCAAAGAGGTATGGTTAACTGATAGGAAAATGGATTTCCCAACTCGGACACAAAAGTGACGGAGTGTCATGTTCAAGAGCGACATACTGCCTTTTACTAAACAAAAACAAAGATTCTCGATCACTTTTGCCCCACCATTACTAGCAAGTACCTCTTTATTTTTTTTAAGCTTGAGGAGGATAACATATGCTTGTCCTATAAGCTCATCCTTCAAATGAGTCCTTTGAAGTATTTTTAACAAACCCTAAGAAGGAGTGGTTTGGTCTCGTCATGATTAACGAGTCCAGTACTTTTAGATTTTACAAGTCCAATAAAGGGGTAACTCGACATCTTTTTCATGTTTAGAGAGTTTGAAAAAGAGGTGAAAATGAAAACTCTAGATATCCTTTTTCGTAGGCCGTCTCTTGAGCCTGAAAAGGTAGAAAATGATACTTAAGAGAATCTCTTAGCCATGGTTGACTAAGGTATTCCTTTTTCGTATTTATTCTAGTTCAGTTCATAAAAGGGTTAAAATTATATTGAATAAATGACTGTTCATTTACTTTTACGAATTACAATAGTCAAGTACTCAACGATATTTTTCATGTTTAGGGAATCTGAAAAGGGAATAAAGAGAACTCCTTGTTTCGCTTTTTTTGTAAGTTTTAACGAGTTTGAAAAAAGTGATAAAAATATACTCATGTCATCGACTTTCAATTTAATTAACAAGCAGGAAAAGACAAAAATAACTCGGCATTTTCATGTGTGTTTTACAAGCATGAAAAGAGAGCGAAACAAGCTCGAGATTTTCATGAGTTTTACGAGTCTTGAAAATAATAACCGAAATGGACTCAAGGTAGGTTTCATTTTTATACAAGCTTGAAACAAAGAAAAATTATGCTTGAAAGTGGTTTCATTTTTACACAAGCTTGAAACAAAGAGGAAACTGTGCTTGAAAGTGGTTTCATTTTTACACAAGCTTGAAACAAAGAGGAAATTGTGCTTGAGAGTGGTTTAATTTTTACACAAGATTGAAACAAAAGGGAAATTGTGCTTGAGAGTGGTTTCATTTTTACACAATCTTGAAACAAAGTGAAAATTGTGCTTGAGATTAGTTTTCATGCCCCCAGCATACTGACATAGGCAGATGCCCCCCAAACTTCGTTCATTCACCTGAGTAGACTATTGGTTACTAATAGGCAGATGAAATGAAGGTTCATTTACGAGATTAGATGAAAAACTTGACTTAATTATGAGATTTGTTTCATTTTTAATGAGCTTGACACATGAAAAGAATTATGCTCATGGGTACTGTTTCATTTTTTAACGAGGTTGACACAGTGAAAGAACTATCCTCAGGGACTTGTTTCATTTTTTAACGAGATTGACACGGTAAAAGAACCATCCTCATAGGTTATGTTTCATGGCTTTCAAATGGAAGAAACACATGTCAAGGGACACCCCTTGATCATGCCTTTGAAAAGGTCTTCATCAGATGGGAGAATAGTTCTCTGGAATGAACACATGTCAAGGGGACCAATAGGGATAAGAAAATTGTATTCAAATGCCCCCATTGAAGTTTTTACCATGTTAGTTACCGAATATAAGTCAAAAGAGTTCGAGTAGACAATGAGAAGTTCGCTTGCATCAGTAACTGAAAACATGGGACAGGTTGCCACATAATTAACCCGTGGCGGGGTAGGTACCACTTCCATATAAGGAAAATTCAGGGGTGTCAGATGACTAGTAGTCGAAGCAAGATCAATGTATGAAAGTTGATCAACCATAACAATGTTTCCATTGTGAGAGAAGGACATCACATGAATACGACAACTTTTATGGCATAGACATAGTCTCGCCCAAGGAGAAAATTGAAATCCAAGGGGCCTTGGAATACCATAAGATCAATGCAAATAGTCTTACCTTCCAAGTAACTTAGAAAGGTTCCCTAAAGGTTCACTATTGGTTATGTTAAAAGCTAATAGATTTTGTGTAATAGGCACAAGCTGAGGGGAACCCAAAGGTTGCCAAGCGATCGAGGATAAAATACTGACAGAAGAACCTTCATCTACATTTGTGTGTCACACATTCTTACCATAAGCCTTCACATTAATTTGGAAAGGGGTGGAAGAAGGAAGAAGAGGTTTTTCCAATCTACTCCAATCAAAAGAAATAGCCTCATTACTTGGATAGGGTTCAAAAGAAACAATTGAAATTCCCCCATGCATAGAAGAATATGAGGTAACATTAAGAACCTGAGAGGTATGAAGTTCACTCTCTAAAGGGAGAGTGGGATCGACCAAATATAGAATCGATTTGACCACTTGATCAACAAATGGTCCATCAACACGAGTGATACATGTTTCACTCTCTAATGGAAGAGTGGGATTGACTGTAATTAGATCTAGATCAATCACTTCGTCAACTAACAAAAGGTGGGGAGAAAGTTTGCAGTAATTAGTTGGAAGTTGTTGTTGTGAAACAATAAGTTTTTCCAACAATTTTGAGGCTTCATTCATGTGAGGTAAAAGGTGACTATGATGAGTCCCTTCGCATAACCTATAAGGAAACCTAACTTAAACCCTTTTCCCTGGAACCTGAAAATCACTAGTTGATGGATCAACAGTAAGTTGATGATAATTTTTTTACCATTCTTCCAAGACCTTAGGAATACTAGGACAATTGATAAGGAAGTGCTCACCCTTGCAAAGCTTGCAAGGGTATCTAGGTTTGTGATGTATTTTAGAAGTTTCCTCAACATTACGAATATTTACAACCATGGTTGGTTGGTTGACTAGTTTCTTATTTTGCTTCTTCTTCTTCCTCCCTTTCTTCTTAGTCACTTGGATACTAGAATCAAGGCTTTTACCAAGCGAAGAGGAAGAAATGGAAGAGGACATCTTGGATGAAGAAGGTAAAGGGTCAATAGTAGGTTGGTGATGATGAGATGGTGAAATTGGTTGAGGTGAAAAACTCAGTTGAGCTATTATAATTGGAGTATTTGGAATTAAATAAGTTGAGAACAACCATACACGTAAACCTATTGTGAATCCAGGAAGTGACAATGTGGCTATATAAGGAGGACCGACATTTCCAAGATTGGGAAAAAGACTAGGATTCTTGTTAATGGGGATTCCTTGGTCCGTAACTTCTGGAATGGTAGCTATTATATTCAATCCAAATAATTTTTTATTATTAAAATTAAATAATATTCACAATCCACATCTAATGTCTTGTAAAAAAAAAAAAAAACAAACATATAACACACGCTAGTAAATCTAAAGATTCAAACCATGCAAACAAAATTTTCACAGTGAAATCACTAGTTGGTAATGAAATCCAACATTGCATAGATCAAGGTGAAAAGTGAATAATGATATATCAGATGGAACCAGTTACATTGACAACCTGCTTAATGAAACAATATGGTGCAAGTAACTTCACTTATGCCATCTCGAGTGAAGATTACCTCCAAAAAGTCCAAGTGAGTCTAGTCAACATTTGTTCGAGGTACAACCGGACCTTCCCTCTGTCATCACCTCGGGTAATAGACCTAAGATTATGATCTGTAAGGTTACCAACTACAACAATTCAAACTGGGGGAATAAGTGCAGATCAGACATACATGTAAGGGCATAGTAGCAGTGCTTAATCCCCTTGAAAGCTCCTCAACATGGTTAATTGGAGGTTTACTTTCAAGTGACCCCAAGTACATTTTGACACCATTTGTAATACGTGTAAATCAATGTACCATTACCAATGAAGTGGGTACGATCACTTCACCAAGTCTAATATGATCTTGTACTTGACTCCTTTGTAAGGCGAGCTTCCCAAAGAAAAAATGTAATAACTGGATTTATCTCCCTATCAAAAGATTCTAATGTTTGTCTATAGATTTGTAAAGTTTACTCACTTCCCTATTCCAAATCCCTAAAACCTAATCTAATGTAGGTGGAAAGAGCCCTAAAAATAATAAAAATTCTAGATGAATTTTATTAACGCTGTGTTATTAAGCTGTTATTTACTCAAAGGGTAAATGACGTGAAACTGATGGTATTACGGCTTGACTCAAAACTATAATGCATCAAATATGAAATTTGTAATCTCTACATTTCGATGAATTCTAGCTAGAGTCAGTAAAGAGGTTCTTCTTTAAAATATTAACTCTAGAATTTACCACTTCTAATTTTTCAATGCAATTCAAAGCTCCAAATTGCAAACCATGAAATGTAATCTGTGCACAATTTGCTTTGAAAACTATGCAAATGTAATCTATGCATAATTTCCATGAACACTATGCAAATGTAATCTATGCACAATTTTTGTTCATGAAAAGAGAATTATAATCATACAAATGTAATCTATGCAAGATAATTCTTAAAAACAAACACAAGATGATTCCAAATCAGCGAAAGAACACCAAGACTATTTATCTTCACTAATACAAATAAAGAACCAATCAAGTGTAAGTAAATGAAATCGGGTGAAAATTCCAAAGATAAAAAATAATGAAACTCAAAGGTGATTAACATTCAAACACAATTTTCAACAATGACCAAACGAAATCAAATTCAAAACACCCAATGAAATCCTTAAAATGAAAATGCTTGAATGAATGTTATGAAATCAACACTTAAAGTGTAATTCTGATTAAACTTCAGTACTGGAATAAAAATAACTTTTGTTTTCAATGCAGCACAAGAAGCACATCTCATCAAAACACTAATTCTTGAGAAACCCTACCTTTAAATCCTTGAAAACGAAAAAATCTCAAGAAATCTCCTTCACAACACCCGATCAAACACACAGAGACTGATTGGAGGCATAGAAGCTCGAGATTTTCATGATTTTAACAAGTATTTAAAATAATAACCGAAATGGACTCGAGGTAGGTTTCATTTTTATACAAGCTTTAAATAAATAAAAACTATGCTTGAAAGTGTTTCATTTTTACACAAGCTTGAAACAAAGAGGAAACTATGCTTGAAAGTTGTTTCATTTTTACACAAGCTTGAAACAAAGAGGAAATTGTGCTTGAGAGTGGTTTCATTTTTACACAAGATTGAAACAAAAAGGGAATTGTGCTTGAGAGTAGTTTCATTTTTACACAAGCTTGAAACAAAGTGTAATGAAACCTTAAAAAACAAAAATTCAGACTTTAATGAGAGGAAAAGCTATTTTTTCAAAAATCCCCAGAGTATGCGCACGCAGACAGTATAGTACAGTGCGTATACGCACTGGTGCTAAAGGTAACCTACGCAAATCTGCACTCTGTTTCTGAACAGAAACCGCACAAATCGAGAAACTTAAAGAAAAAATAAAAAAAATTATCCAAACAAATCACAAAATCTAAAAGGTCATTAACTTGTCAAGACTCAGATAAAGCTATCAAAAAGGTTTGAGAATCAAAAACAAGGAGATGGAAGAGAATAGGAAATTCCCCAGTATGGTCGCCAATTTGTGAGGACTAATCACAAGTGTGGACACAAGAAATCTCCCTAGGTTTTCAACAAAACATAGTTACAAGCAAAGAATCAAGCTAATTCCTTCCCTAAATCTATCTTTTCTTGAACCATAAACTAAGAAGGTGAGAAAAGGAAGTCCATACCTTATTACGACATGCTTGATGAATATCCCCCTTTGTGCTTTAGTGCAGCTCCTCCATGCTTGAACCGGACCTGCACATATGGAATCAACAAAGGATCAAAGGCATATGCAGCATAAATGATTCAATAATTCAAACTAGTGATGAAGGAGACTAGTAACAAACATAATTCCAATGGACAAATAGAAACAACATAAACCATCCAGGAAATTCATCAATTAATCCATTAAACAATGTAGTGAGAAGAAACGCTTGTTTGTATTAATTTTAGAAACATAAAAGAGCTACAAAACCTATGCCTTGATGTTGTGAAGCTCCTCCCATTGATTTCAATCCTCTCCAAGAATGATAAACTCTCCAACCTAATTTCTTTAGCAAAAACCTATTCTCAACAACATCCCTCAACTCCTCCGCCTATGGCTTGATTAATAGGCCAAAAGGAAGTAGTTTGAGATCCTTAGTCCAAGGATGAGTTCCACTAAAACATGGACGAGGGCTCCTTGAAGAATGGGGATTAGCTTTGTTGTACCTTAAGAAACCAATTTCCTGGCTATGGAGAAATTGTGCTTAAGACATTAATGATTATTATTTACTGTCACTTGTTTTTCACTTAGATATATGTTGTTTTCTCAAAGGAAGGACCTAGAGACTTGGTTTTTTACTCTTAATACATGTATGACCAGAACATCTCAAAATGCCATTTGTTGCTAGATACAAATGATGAATAAAGAAATCTTGAAGGGGAAGTTAAAGATAATATGCTGGTCTTTCACAGAAACTACTATCTGTAGCTTAGAAGAATTATGAAAATGCGAACTGAATCATAGACAATATGCTGCTCAACACAAAAACTACTATCAATGACCCTTGGAGAAGTTAAAGATAATATGCTGGTCTTGCACAGAAACTATTATCTATAACTTAGAAAGGAAGGTGATAGGAGTGCTCTTTAAGGAATTTTAAATTTATCTACATAAGCAAATAAAGACCTGCAACTTCATTACTATACTTGAAACAAGAAAACATAAGATGGCACATAATAGAGAGGGTTACAAAATTATACCCGACTATTCATGGAAACTTCTGATTCTTTCATTAATCAACAATTATATCAGGAATACAGTGGCCTAGTCTCTGGGTTCTCCAAAGTTCAAACAACCCTTTCTCTGTAAATTTTCCTCCTTTTATACATTTGTGAAATAGTTGTTGATATCTGAAATTGTCAAACTACTAACATGTTTCCCTAACTATCTGAATTAAAAACTATTACAGAATTTATAGAGGTTAAAAGACACCTCAAAGAACATGAAATAACAGGAAAATAACTGAAGTTCGAAGATGACATTAACTGTTGGCTTGCTCTGTTAATCAGCCGCTGGGTTCTTCTGTATATGCTTAAATAATGATTAATCCATTTTAGTCGTGATAAACTGTGTTAGCCATGCTTAAATCTGGACTTATGTATGTATTAGGCATTTTGATTGGCCAAAACACCAAGAAATTTGACCAACTGCCTTTTTCTTCAAATTTGGCTTTAACACTATTTTTTTCGTTTACACAACAAAATCAACGCAAAACACGCAAAGCGGAACTGAAAGGAATTAACCCAATTTAATAAATCTATCGGATCCACCTATTTAGCGCTCCGTTGACTTCCCATTATAAATCACAATCGACGCTATCAAACGTTGTATTGACCCAATCCTTAACAAAACCGCGATATAACGGACGCGCCGGAGTTATAAAACATAATGTATAGACTATCGGGTCTGGAAAATTTATCGCAAATCGCAATCGGCGATTGAAATAACACCCATTGATCCGCGGACCCATCAGGCTTTTAAATATAATATATATATTTTGGGTCTGGCCCGCAATTGCAAATCGCGATCGGCATAGCCATATACATATATATTAAGTGTTATGCGATGATCGCAGACCCGCCAGGGTTTATAAATCATAATATGTATACGTTTCAAGTCCGGCTTTTCTATTATAATCCTTTATAATAGAAATACATATAAAACTGCGTAAACAAGATATATATGAAGGGCTTTTGATATAGCGGACCCGCCAGAGCTATTAAACACATTATATATCAACTATCGGGTCCGGACTTTATCATGGATCGCAATAGGCGCTTGTCAGCGGAACCAATCATCCATAATCATTGCGGATCCGTCCAACTTTTAAACACAACATATATATTTCGGGTCCGTTGTTAACACTTTAACACTTGTTTCCTTTGTAAATCCGATATATTTCTTTATTTCTTTCTTATTTCGATATGCACTATATATATATATATATATATATCCAGTCTAGCTCCATATAATGACTTGTTTTGTTTGTATAGCAACTTTGGCTACTTTGGGGCCGATTCTTTTACAATTCTTTTAGCGATTCCGCTATGTCACTTCTTCATCTTGCTTTTATTATCTTTTTAAAAATATTTTCAAGTGATTTTTGAATGAAACATGAATATTAAAGGCAACAAAAAATACATGTTACAACATCTGGCTCCACCTGGGGATAGTGCTTTTGCCACAGAAGCACTAAGAACCGTAGATTAGTGCCTTATCCATTGGGCATGGAGTCATATATTGCTTCGCCAAACTTCGCTGTGTGAAAATTTTGTACAGTGAACCCACGTTGATTTTTGTAGTGATAGGATGCTTGCGCTTTGATAGCAAAATATTGAGAATCGTAGATCAATAGCCTTATTTGGGCATGGAGTCCAAAACTGTGAAAACCCTGAAATTTGACAACTGAAACCTGACAATCTTGAAGTATGACACCTCTGCAAACTAGTATCCAATTGGGAAAGTCACCCTTATTCATCAACTAATGATTAAACCGAAGAACTACAACTGGAAACCAAATGCTCAACACCTGAGCTTATTTATGTACAAGTTCATACATATGTACATGACTGACCTTAATCATGTGAAGTCAATCTTCCAATGGTACCAGGTTAGCATCTGAGTGCCTGATCTAGAACCATTCTGCCAGTGAATCTTGAAAATGAAATTCATCCTGAACAAAAAATAAATTATGCATAAAAGCAGCTCACAACAAAGATTAGGAGTATATCCACAAAATGATGTGTGTAGATTGCTAATAAATTCTTCCATGTAATTTGCCACAGGATCTTCAAAAGTATAAGAAAAAATATGGTCCTGATCAGCTCCAAAAAAGAAATTCTCTATATATGAAGGTTCTTGCCCAAATAGACCTTATGTTGGGATAATATGCTTAACAGAACAATCAACAACATCTTTAAGAAAATGATCTATGTCATTTTCATGTCTCCACTTTTCATCTCTGAGCTGTTAGTGTCGGTATCTTCATCCCTCCATCAGTGATCAAAATTATCTTGTTGCATTGCATTTTAGGTGTCTCATCCAATCATGTACATTCCATTAGGTCATGGATCATCTGATGGCAGTGGCATATTATTAATTTTCCCTCATGGTATTTACCTGTTGGCCTATTTTTATGAATTCAGGTCATTTACAGTCATTTTCTGTCTTTACACTTGCAAAAGCCATTTTTAGGGTTTTAGGTCTCATTAGGTCTAGGGTTTGTCATCAAAGTCTTCCAAAAGCTCAATAATGGTCAGCAGGCACATGAGGAGGTCAAATAAAGTCTCAGCAACAAAAATTTCAATAATCACATGCTCAGTGATTGATTTTTCCTCAAAACCCCGTTTTGAGGAAAAACAGAGTTTTTATTTTTTATGTATAAATTTTCATGTAATTTTATTTTTCCATATGTAATAAGTCCGGAAATGCAGCCCTGGTCACCTTGCCAAGCTCCTGCACTCTAGCTCCTGCACAAGAGTAAAAAATTCAAAGCATTAATCCATCAATTTTCAAAAAAGCAAGTCCAACTGCAAAACAGAGTTTTAAATGATAAAGTGAAAGGCAAAACATTAGAAAAGTGGGTTTTTTGTAAATGAAAAATCAAAGTCACTTGTATATAAAGTTTCCCTTGTGTTATAAACTTCATTTGTGTGCCAAAGAGAGAGTGAACAAGCCAAGTCGCGTTTTTGATGCGAAGAGGGAAAATCGCAACAAAACCTAGCAGTTACACTGGGTGCGGCGCACCTGGATTGAGGCATGGCACACCTGGTCGGAACGGTGCACAGAGCGCAGAAAACACATTAAAGTTGAACGGGTGCGACGCACCTGTGTCTGGGCGTGGTGCACCTGCCCTCAAAGCCCAAATTCACTCAATCGACCTCATCAACCTCCAAAATCTTGCAAGCTTCATTCAACAAGTAAGTTAAGCATCCCAAAGTGCCTTTGCAAGATATTTTCATCCTCTTTGATGGTGTTTCAATAGGTGAAATACAAACCCTAGTTTGCTGCACAGTTTCACTACAAAAACTGCCGAGGGTTTGCAAAATCGTAATTTTTTCTGTTTTACCCCCTGTAATCATTTTCACATTCCTCATACTACATTTCACTCATCTCATTTCCCCTTCCCTCTTTCATTTTCACTCATCCAACCCCTTAACCCTAAAAACCTAATACAAACTCCCACTATTTCTAA
This sequence comes from Pinus tabuliformis, assembly GCA_031772625.1. Taxonomy (NCBI): domain Eukaryota; kingdom Viridiplantae; phylum Streptophyta; class Pinopsida; order Pinales; family Pinaceae; genus Pinus; species Pinus tabuliformis. The sequence continues at coordinate 1,158,600,749 of CM062813.1, read as the reverse complement.
ACCCTAACACTTCCCTAAAACCCTACAGTTAGCACAAAATTCCTCATTCACAGTCCCCACTCATCAAATCCCTTTCATTTAACAGCAAACAATTATTCTTGATATAAAATCTCTTCATACTCATCATTGAAAACCAAATAGTGGCAAATATGGAAATAGATTCACCTTATGAAAGGGATGAGGAAACAGTGAGTGATTCCTCCCAAGAAATTCATGCACCAAGAAAACCACACAAGGGAGGAAAACACATCCGGGAGGAGCCCACTACACTTACAGAGCTATTGGCTTGTCCTCTTGCAGTAGCATGTTTCAAACATCAGTCTTGCTACCAGTTTTGTGAGATGGTGGAAAGAGTGAAATACCATCATGAGCTTGCTAGATTGTTTTTTCTCCATCTTCACAATGGCCAGGTCAATTTGGTAGGTGTTACATTCACTTTGACACCTGAAACTATAGCTGAAGCAATAGGTATTCCGAATGTGGGTGAACAGTGGAACAAAGGACAGCTGGTGGACAAAGAGCATTATGAGCCTTATATCAAGGCTGGCTATTAGAAGAAAATCAATAGGGTCTTCCCTTTCAGATACCTACAGGACACATATGCTCCACTCATGAAGCTCATAATCAAATACTTCAGCTGTGAAGGCAGATTTTCTCGCTTATACACTTATCATGTCAGACTATTGATGCATTTCACTAGAGTGAGGATGATGAACATCCCATATTTCATATGCCGGAATATTGAGAAAATGACCACATTAGTGTAAAGGAAACCTCCTCATCAACAGTACAACAACATCTATCACTTTGCATTGATCAAGATTGTGGTTTTGCATCAGTTGAGCTTGCTGAATGTTTCATGGGATGATTTCATTTCACATGAGGTTTTCACAAGTCCTCAAGTGACCCCATCAGTTTTTCATGAGGCAGGAGGGCCTTCACATCAGTAAGAGGTGCATGAGACTCAAACCACCAGTGTGCCAGTATTTGTCACTTACCAAAAGGGCACAAGGAGATTATTTGCAGCAGCCAAACGAGTACTATCTCCACCTGGGGTGGAAGGGGTCTCGTTTTTGTCATCAGACCATAGGCAAATGCTAACTTCACCCAGGTGAAAGGGGCTTTGCCTTCTTCTTCAGCAAATCAGGACAAAGGTAAACAACCAGTGCATGATGAGGGACCTTCTGAAGGTCAAGAGAGAGATTTCATTCTCATTCAGGATGATGACACTGATTTGGGCTCCCAAAGCTCAAAACTCAAGGAGATCATCAAGGAACAAGACGATGACATTCATGATTTAGCTCTTAACCTTGAAAGAGCTAAGTGGATCATAAACTATCTGGAGCAAAGGAACAAGCAGTTGGAGGATCAGCAGACAATCATGGAGCTGCAAAACATAAGAGAAAACCGGCAAGCAACCAAGAGGAGGAAAGTCAAGTTGACACCGCTAGAGCAAGAGATTGAAGCTGATCGGGAATCTTGGCTAGAGAGGGAAAACATGCACTTGGAGAAGTTGCTGGAGAAGGCAAAAAAAGAGAAAAAGATGTTGATGCACATGGCCTGTCACTATTTGGCAAGAAACAAGATTTGCAAAGCGAGGATAAGGACCTTAAAGGCCAAGTTGAGGAAAACTTTGAGGAGGAATAAAGAGCAAGATAAGCTCAAGATCTTGGCTAAGGCTTCCTTCGCCCAAAATAGTACTTGATGTAGGTCACTCAGCCCAAATTTCAAGAAATTTGGCACACTTTTTGACAATTTTGAATTTTTGAAGGAAAAAACAGGTTTTTCTGCCTGGTGCGTAGCGCCACCCGGCGCTCGCTTTTGCTAGGGACCTCCTCTGGAGGAAAACTCTACATTTTTGGATTCCTCATGAAAAATTATGAATACCCAGAAATTACTAGAAAGTTTTGTCAAGTTTTGGGCCTCCAAAAGGGTCAAAAACACCTCAAAAATGCCCTCTCTGCCCCTTTTTGGCCACACAGGAAGCAGTGTTGGGAGAACTCACTTTTGGAGGGGAAAATGGACACCAAATTCAGAAATTCCACCTGTTCTGGAAAGTAGACAGACATAAATTTCCAACAAGCCCACTTGGAGCAAATTTGGTGCACGAGAAGGCCTCCAAAATCAGCTGCAAAAAGGCGCTACGCACAGGGACAGTGGTGCAACGCACAGGATGGAAAATTGTCATTTTTGCCAAAAAACTCTGTTTTTTGCCTAGTTTTTTCTCAGTTTGAATTTTCTCTCTCTCATGGTCAAACTCTTGATGTAAATTGATGTAACTTGATGGAATTTGATGTAAAAATGTTAAAAATTCACTCATGGAGGTAGATACATCATGAAAAGGTAGTTTTGAATTGAATGAATAAGTTTCCTAGGTTTTAGAGGCAAGCTGTTCCACTACCTAATTTTCAGTTCTTAGTTTAGATCTTGTTGAAACAGCTCCTAAAATCATGAATTCGACCCCTAAAGCCTAGCATGAGTTGTTTTTTTCCTATATCTAGTACTTTTTCAGTCATTTGTAAAGGTTGGACTCTTGTGAATGCTTTGAGCATTATTGTACATTCATCTCTACAGTTTGGCAAAGGAATAGACCAGGGTTTGCAGCATTTTGTGGGATTCTTGTGGCAACTTGATTTGGTATTGTTTTTCCTTCTGTAATTCAAGTTTACATGTGTTTATGTATGCCATTATCTCTCTCTTTTCAGTTGAGCTAAATGAATCAAGAATAAAGGTAGAAATCATTGATGTTGCAGTGCTCTACCTAGGGTTTGTTTAGTTTTTCATGTTTTCAACTGTTTGAAGAGGATTCCTGAGACTCTCATGCCCTCTCCAACTCCTCACCAGTCTTAAAACTCTCCATCTCACTTATTTCAAAGTACTAAACCATTTGCCTACCTCGCCCCACAGAAATCTCTGTAAGACTGAGTCCATTCCGGGGACCCAAATCTGCCTTTCATATTTGATCTAGCAAACCAACATTAAATTCAATCAAACTCTTCTGAGCACATACCTAGCCTAAAATTAGTCTTTATATCAGTCATCTCAAGCCTTATTGACCATATTTTCCTGAGATTGACAAGGAGAGAGCCCTCTCCCGACCTGGTAGGGCTAGCTACCAGTTAAGTGTGGTTTGATGTTACCCTAGATCCTGCCTTTCTCAGCCTGAGGTAGATTTAGGCCCTAACATGAGCTTTGATTGAAAATAATTTGTAATTCTAACTTCAGGAAGAGAGAGAAATTTTTTCGCATTACTATATGACATATGATCAACTTCAAATTGATTATTTACCTCTGATCCATGGGCATCCTTATGTTCTTCAATGCAATGATATACAATCTCTTTATCATCTTTCTTTTCACATAAGATAGCCTCTTTTGCTATGATAGATGGCTCAATATATTGTTGTTCAACACATCCCACTTGCTGGTTTCTTCCTGTATGTTCAACACCCAACTAATGAACTTGAAGAACTTCATCCTGTTCCCCATTTAAACCATTTTCATTATGGATAGGAGGATCATCAAATTTAACAAAATAGGAACTCTAGGGATTTATTTGTAACTTAATTATTTCTTCCTCTTCTCCACTGTTGAGCAGAAATTCTTGATGCATGTTTGAACTTTCTTCCATCTGAATACTCCCTTGATCTGCTTTATTCACTTGTTTTGCAGGCTGAGATTCTTGTGGAGTCACCTTTGGCGAGGAAGTTGAAACTTGTTGCTCACTTTTATTTTCTTGACTTCTTGATCTTTTCCTCAATCTCAAGTCACATTTCTTATGTAGTTCAGTCTGCATAAAATCAGAGAATTGCTTCCAATATTCATCAATCTTATTTTCATCATGAATGGCATCTATTTCATCATATCCATACTCTTCTCCTTCGATACCAAGTTCATCTTCATCTACTGCATATAACGTAGGTCTCTAAGAATTCTTATTTTATAACTCTAATTTGTTCAACCTATCTGACAAAGTTTTAATTACACTACACATATCCTCGAATGCTTGACCTTGAGAGGGTTCCATCTTTTCCTTTCCCTTGTCTTGGATAGGCCGTGTCTCAGATTCTTTTCCTGCAACCACCAGATTTTCTTGGAACAGAGTCAACCAATTCTCTGCTTGGGATATTATTGGAGAGAAATGTTTTATGAACTTCTCCACATCAATTTGAGAAAATGATAGTTCCTCGCTTTCAGAGACTTGCTCATAGTTAATCTGGCTATAATCTCTCTGAATGCTTAATATATTATCAATAAGATCATCAGTTTCTTCAATAGGATTATCTTGAGATTTTAAAGTTTCTTTCGAATCATAATATTCACAACAACCTTCAAAAAGAAACTTGTGAGGATAATAAGTTCTACAATAAGAATTGAATACTGAATGAAAACCTTTTAGAGATGAAATGCTTGAATGAGGCAGAGACCTGAACCAAACCCTAGCCTCCTGGTCCAAAGAAAACAAAAACAACTTCATCTTCACATCTTCATGAATGATGCCCTGCTGCTCCATGCATTCATGAAACTCTTGGAGATGCTGAGCTGGATCTTCATATTCCATTCTACTGAATTTTGGAAGATACTCATTCCAGGGATAAAATCTAGGCATATCATGAGGATATCCAGTGATCCTAGTAAAATCAAATGGATCAAATTTATGGACTAAGAATGCAGGGAGATCCATTAAAACCTAGAAAAGAAAACTTCAAAGTACAGTGGAGTCGCCAATCAATGTTGTAAGTGAAAATCACAAGTATGAATGTACAATCAACTGCTGAAACTTGTCATTCTCAAGAATCAGCTTCAAACTTAATAAACTCAAGGAAAAGTGCTCTTATTCAATTGATTTTATACAAAACAACCAAATATTTCCTCTTCACTGAACAACCAGAGGAAAGTATTGAAAAATCCAGGGAAAAGTGCTTTTGTCTTCTCTCCCTAGCAACGACGCCAATTAATGTTGTACCTTAAGAAACCAATTTCCTGGCTGTGGAGAAATTGTGCTTAAGACATTAATGATTATTATTTACTGTCACTTGTTTGTCACTTATATATATTTTGTGTTCTCAAATGAAAGACCTGGAGACTTGGTTTTTTACTCTTAATACATGTATGACCAGAACATCTCAGAATTTCATTTGTTGCTAGATACAAATGATGAATGAAGAAAGCTTGAAGGGGAAGTTAAAGATAACATGCTAGTCTTTCACAGAAACTAATATTTGTAACTTAGAAGAATTATGAAAATGAGAACTGAATCATAGACAATATGCTGCTCAACACAGAAACTACTATCTGTGACCCTTGGAGAAGTTAAAGATAATATGTTGGTCTTTCACAAAAACTATTATCTATAACTTAGAAAGGAAGGTGAAAATTTCAAGTATAGGAGCGCTCTTTCAAGGAATTTTAACTTTATCTACATAAGCAAATAAAGACTTGCAACTTCATTACTATACTTGAAAGAAGAAAACATAAGATGACACATAATAGAGAGGGTTACAAAATTATACCCGACAATTCATGGAAACTTCTGATTCTTTCATTAATCAACAATTATATCAGGAATATAGTGGCCTAGTCTCTGGGTTCTCCAAAGTTCGAACAACCCTTTCTCTGTAAATTTTCCTCCTTTTATACATTTGTGAAACAGTTGCTGATCTCTGAAACTGTCAAACTACTAAACTGTTTCCCTAACTATCTGAATTAAAAACTATTACAGAATTTACAGAGGTTAAAAGACACCTCAAAGAACATGAAATAACAGGAAAATAACTGAACTTCGAAGATGACATTAACTGTTGGCTTGCTCTGTTAATCGGCCGCTGGGTTCTTCTGTATATGCTTAAATAATGATTAATCCATTTTAGTCGTGATAAACTGTGTTAGCCGTGCTTAAATATGGACTTATGTATGTATTAGGCATTTTGATTGGCCAAAACACCAAGAAATTCGACCAACTGCCTTTTTCTTCAAATTTGGCTTTAACACTGATTTTTTTGTTTACACAGCAAAATCGACGCAAAACACACAAAGTGGAACTGAAAGGAATTAACCCAATTTAATAAATCTATTGGATCCGCCTGTTCAACGCTCTATTGACTTCCCATTATAAATCGCAATCGGCGCTATCAAACGTTGTATTGACCCAACCCTTAACAAAACCGTGATATAACAGACGCGCCAGAGTTATAAAACATAATGTATAGACTATCGGGTCTGGAAAATTTATCGCAAATCGCAATTGGTGATTGAACTAACACCCATTACTCCGCAAACCCTTCGGGATTTTAAATATAATATATATATTTCCGGTCCGGCCCGCAATCGCAAATCGCAATTGGCATAGCCATATACATATATATTAAGTGTTATGCGATGATCGTGGAACCGCCGGGGTTTATAAATCATAATATGTATATGCTTCGGGTCCGGCTTTTCTATTATAATAATTTATAATAGAAATACATATAAAACTGCGTAAACAAAATATATATGAAGGGCTTTTGATATAGCGGACCCGCGGAGCTATTAAACACATTAAATATCAACTATCGAGTCCGACCCTTATCGCGGATCGCAATCGATGCTTGTCAGCGGAACCAATCATCCATAATCATTGTGGACCCGCCAAACTTTTAAACGCAACATATATATTTCGGGTCCGGTGTTAACACTTTAACACTTGTTTCCTTTGTAAATCCGATATATTTCTTTATTTCTTTCTCGTTTCGATATACACTATATATATATATATATATATATATATATATATATATATATATATATATATATATATATATATATATATATATATATATATATATATATATATATATATATATATATATATATATATATCGGGTCTAGCTCCATATAACCATTTATATAATGACTTGTTTTGTTTGTATAGCAACTTTGGCTACTCCGGGGCCGATTCTTTTACAATTCTTTTAGCGATTCCACTATGTCACTTCTTCATCTTGCTTTTATCTCTTTTTAAAGATATTTTCAAGTGATTTTTGAATGAAACATGAATATTAAAGGCAACAAAAAATACATGTTACAACAAGCTCCTTCAATAATGAGGTTAGGCTCGAATAACATGATTTTGAGGCTTTCTGTTGGGAATGATTCGCCCAATAATGATTCTAGATCTCACTTTTTTTTTTTTGAGTCATGTGTGCACTTTTTAGTGGCAGACAAAGCACACATATGTGTAGGGATCAATTTCAATAACTCTGTATGCATAGAAACTGACTAGGAAGCCGTACAAGAGACTAAAAGTGGGTTTATGGACCACGTTTCCTAGAATTTATACTTTATTCAAGGTATATAAGTTGTTTACTTGCAAGGGAGTGCTTTATGACACCTGGATGGATGGTGAGAGATCCATTTTGATGATCATTTGTCATGGTGACAAAATGAATTGTAACACCAGAAGGTCATAACTCTGTGGGATTGATACCTATTTGGACAGTGACCTTATTCAACGCTCGATAGTCAATACAAACTTTATAGGTGTCGTATTTCTTATGTACCAACACGATAACGCTCGTGTAGGGTGATGAACTTGGCCCAATGTGCCCTTTCTGTAAGAGTTCTCGAATCTGCCTCTTAATTTTAGTGTTCTCCATAATAGAGCGTCAGTAGATCGGTTTGTTGGGTAGCAATTCACCTAGGGTAATATCTATGGAGTGCTTGACCTGTCAATGCAAAGGTACCTCTGTGGGTGAGGTGAAAATGTCCCTGTACTCCTCCACAACCTTGTCCGTCTGTTGTTGTTGTGAAAAGGAGCCCTATCTGGAGGGTGCGGATGTGACCACAATATTCTTCTTGCCTTAAGGGTGAATCATAAGGAAGATGAATTTCTTGGTCTGGGAAATGATCTTAGTGCATTGATTCATAGAGATCAAAGAGATGGCGATAGCCGGTGCTACCTCTGGTATCTTATATAAATTATTTCCCAAAGAAATAATAATAGTGTGAGGCATAAACTCATACATAGCATGACGCTTCCACAAGTATGGTTGGACTAATAATACATCACAAACTTCAAGAGGATCAACAACACACATTACTTCATCTGTGAAGGGCTTGATGTTGTAGGTAATGCGACACTATTGGTTGATGCAGATATCTCGCTCTTAGTGAAGCCACATGATGGTGTACAATTGTGGGTGTGGTGTGGTTGGTAGGCCCAACCACTCCACTGTCCATAATGAACTATAGTGGAGAACCCTTCACCCAAATCTGTGAGTGGAAGAGTCGCTCCCCCTCCTTTGGGTCTTCGAGCTCAATCTACTAAATCTTGGTGGTGGAAAAAATGACACTGGGCTTCGCATCAATAATATGCTTCCCTTTGTCATTCCCATTGTCGGGTTCTAAATCAGAGTCAGAACATGCATCTGATTCAGAAGCCTTTAGGTCAGCCACCAGTGATTGCTTGGCTCGACACTCACTTGTGTTGTGAGAGGGGCTCTTATGGAGCTCACACATTTTCCCTATGTCCTTCTTTGTCTTTGTGGTGGTTTTTTTTCTTCCGGGTTCTCCTGGGTCACCCCACCTTGGCATTGTCCTTTGTACTATGGTTTGGGGGTATCTTTCCCTTGATTCAGATTCACAAATCCAAAGTCTCGCTTTTCTGTTTAAATTTTTTCTCGATCTTGATAGGGCGTCGCAGGCGGCGCCAAGCGAGGAGATGTCCAAGAACTCCATCTCGTCCTGGATGTACTTGTGTAGACAAATTCATTACTTGAGTGCCAAATGCCACTTAGAATCCTTGATACCCAACTCCGTGCGAAGGGTATGAAAAATATTTGTGAACTCCGGCAAGTCTTGGTCTCTTCCCTGCCGCAATGTGGTCCACTTTATGTATTTGTCTTCATATCTCCTGAACTGGTAATATTGTTCCTTGATGGAACCTTGGAAATAATTACTAGTGGGTGCAGCCTAAAATAGTGAGGGTTTCCTCTCGTCCTTCTATTCACAGTAGGTTTCCCACTAGTCCTTGACATGGGGGCGGCTTTGGGGAGTGCAAAAGTAATCTTTAACCGATTGGAAAAGTCAAGAACCGTAAAATATTCTTCCAACAGAGTTAACCATCTATCTACGACGTCTGCATCTATATGGCCTTCAAATATGGGAATGTCAAAGTTGACTTGTACCTTAAAGGGAGTGGCACCTCCAGAGTGGCTGCTGGATGAAGATGCATCGCTTGTGGGTAGTCACCAAAGGATCTAGGTAAAGTTATCCATCATCGCTTTCCTATGTCACTTGAGGGCTTCCTCGAGAAATATTTTAGAAGGCTCTCCTCCTCCCTCATCTTTCTTTTCTTCCACCATGGGCCGTTGAGAGGCCATCGGGATTTGCGAGGCTGGTCTTGCAAAGGTTCAACCAATTAGAGCCCTAAATCCTTATACCCTGACCTTGTTGGGGACATGAAAAGAAAAATAGAGAAAGAGAACACTACTATGATGCCACTGATCCGAACTTATGTAGGAACACAACATAATACAGATAGAAACACAGAGATGTAGCATAAATAAATCTTTGTTTCATTAATATCAAAGAACTGAAAGATGCTTACAAGAAGAATGGAAATAAACTAGCTCAGGCGATCATAACTTATCTCTAAGAAGAGATATGGTGGCTACATGCCTTTGAAATGTGTTACAATGAGGCTCAAGGTCCTTTTTATTATCAAAAAACAAAGGGAAACTCTAAACAACCAAAACCCTAACCCCAAGAGATGGAACAACAAGAGTTTATGCGCTCTGTTGGGGTTAGTTGAGCAGCCAACTTCACGAGGTTGTAACTTAGTCATATGATCTTATTTTGGCATGTATGATACCATATTGGAAATATCTCTCTGAGTACTACATGATTTGAAATAATCCCCTACATATGGCTACAGGCCTACTGTGAATCTAAAAAAAATTCCATTTAGGGGATCAAATCAGCTTCAGAAGTTTAGGACCTGAAAAAATTCCTAAAATAGTAAATGCTGCTATAATCAAGGAAACTGATGAAACTAACTAGAGGTCTAGGTGGAATAGGTGGGTAGCCACCAATATCCACTTGGATCAGTCCTCCACCCTTAGGAAGTAATGGTCTCCATTGCGTGCAGAGCCGCCATGAGGAGAGAATTTTTTTTTGAATTTTGTCTTTGGTGAACCACTTACCCTGGTGAAGGAGTTGGCCTGCTTTGACAACTCAATATAGTTGTATCCTCTATTCGAGAGTGTTGTTGATATATTGTCTATGATCCTATTAGTTGTGTCTTTTTTGATGCAACTTGGATTGAGCTTGTTGGTGTTAGTTTCTTAGCAACGTCAGATGTGTCCAACAATGGGGGAAAGTATGGTCGCAGTCGGTCCACATTAAATACTGGTGCATGCCAAGGAACGGTGGAATGTTGAGCAAGAAGGAATTTCCCATAAAGCCTTGGTGATGTTGTATGGCCCATATTAGAGTGCATGAAGCTTGCGATGGGGCTCAGTGAGATGCTCCTTTCTCAAATGTAACCAAACTTTGTCGCCCACCTAGAACTTGTGTGGCACTCGATGTTGATCATGATGTTGCTTATACTTAGCATTGGCTCTATACAATATGTCATAGAACTTGTTGGAAAATGTGTTGAATGCATTCAATGAAGTTGTTAGCCCTGTCAGCTTTAGACTAGACATGAGTTGAATCTGCTTGGGTAGCTGCAAATGGTATGACCACATCAATGGGACATAGTGGTTGGAATCTTAATCCCACGTGAAAGGGGTTGTGTCCGGTTGAGCTATGGAGATATTTATTGTAGTTGTGCTAGACATAGGGGAAGGTTTCATCCCATGTGCGTGGATGCTTCGATTTGTACATGCACAGAATGTGCATGATCATCTTGTTGTCGACCTCTGTTTGGCATCAGTTTAGGGGTGGAAGGTCATGGATTTAGTGAGCTTGGTATCCAACATTGCCTAGAGGCTTGACTAAAATGTACTCAGGAACCTGTTGTCCCGATATGAGATAACGGATTATGGGATACTAAAGTGTATCGTCACCCATTCAAAGAAGAGATTAGTAGTGGCTTTTGTTGTGATACTCTTCATGTAGGGCGCTAGAATGGCCATCTTAGAAAATTTATCAATGACCACGAAAATGCAGTCGTTTCCATGCTTATGAGAAGGAAGACCTGACATGTAATCCATGGAGATGGATTCCCAAGGATGACTAGGAGTAGGAAGAGGAATATATAAGCCTTATTTCTTGATTTTCAGTTTGGTAATGGCGCAGGAAGTGTAAGATCTTAGGTACTTTCCAACATCTTGTTGAATATTTGGGCAATATGTAACACTGCCAATATTTTCTCTACTCCAAAATGTCTAGCGACCTGAACGTAGTGCACCTCAAAAATCATCTTGGTGAGCTCACTTGAAGGAACACAAAGGTGTCCCGGGTGGCATAATAGTGTGCCCTAGAGGTGAAAATCTAGAACTTTCTTTCCTTCCAAGGGCATCTGGTATGTGTTTTCGAATTTTGAATTGATCTTGTAAAGATGCAGCCACCCCGAAGTACGATTCCACAAGAGTCGAGCATAGTGGTCAATGCCATAACCGATGGTCGGCTGAGACATAATGCAACATTATTGGTGCTTTCATTCTTGAACTTGATGTTCGAATGGAATTGTTGCAGATATGTGGACCAATTCTGATGGCGATTGTTCTGCAAATTTCCTTGTGTCTGTATGAACTATAGGGGTTGGCGGTCTGTGTGGATGATAATTTCCTTCTCCAAAATGTAATGCTTCCATTTTCAGCAGACATGCACAACATAATACATATATTTGTCATAGGTGGGATACTTTCGGATTGTGTCTAAAAGTTTCTCACTATGGTATGTGATCAGATGCCCCTACTGAGTAAGAATCGCGCTGATGGCATAGTCAGAGGCATCTATCTCAATCTCAAATGGTTTTTGTAGGCCTGGTAATGTGAGCACTGGTGTAGAGTAGAGGCGATGCTTCAACTCAGAAAATGCGTTATGTTTGTTGGGTTGTGTTATATTCTTTCCACGACTAGCCCTAGTAGTTAAACTGGGGGGTCAGAGGGGCGGCGAAGCCCCCCCTTTGTTGCGTCGATGTGCAGTGGGGGGGTCATAGGGGGTTTAAGGGGGGAGGTTAGCCCCCCTCTACAGGGTCCATAGTAGTTCCCTGGGTTTTTTTTTTTTTGGACCCATGGTTTTGTGCATGGTTTTCGCACATGGTTTTGGGCGCGATGGCTTTTGGTTCATGGTATTGGATGCTTCGGCATGTATATATATGTAATTTAACATTGAAAGGAACATAATGAAAATTCAATCTGGTAGTCCCAGTTTTGGGATATAGGGGAAAATATTTGTGTATATTTATTCTATGTGTTATTGTTATCACCCCAAGAAACTCACCTAGGTTGTAAATCAGTGATGCTCAGGAACATTAAAAATTCAACAATTATGTTGGATAAGATGATGGATAAATGAAGATACGCTGCACATTTAAGCCAGATAACCACTCCTACTATGACTATCCCCAGACATGGGTGAATACCCCCAAACTACAAGGCTTTCAACTGCCAACTACTCACAGTTTAAGGTAAAGGTGATGATGGAGAAAACTAATTGCACCAGCAGATGCACATGACCCTGTGATGGCCAGCTACAACCAGTCTGAAGATCTGTAGAGCTATCGTTTAATATAAAAACAAGATGACAACTCCATGATATTAAACAACAGCGATCTGCAAGCAATTTCAATGAGCCACTAAATTATAATACAAAGGTGGGATGACAGCCCCTCTGATATCAAACATTCACAGCACATCAAATAAATGCAAGCAGGCACAGCCTAGAACAAGAAAAAGAAGTGGAAAGTGAGCAGGTGACAACAAAAGAAGCTTGTATTAGTTGAAAATCAAGACCAGAAGCTGCAGGCCTCATAGTATTTACAGTCTCCAGAAGTTAAAGGCAACAACAAAGCTTTCATTCATCAAACACTCATCCCTCCCTCTCACTACATCTGTTTTTTCAGTATATATGGTGTCTCATTACACAATCTCTCTATTAGCTATGCGTGGAGGAGCCCATAAATGGCCACCAACCACATTTACATTAAGGAATGGGCCACTGATACAAATCTGGCTGTGCTGTAAATGGATTTGACCTTTCTGTTGCTCTGCGGTCCTCCTTGGAGCAGGTGGCGTGAAATACCAAAGGAACCATAGCCATTGAATGCTCTGCATTGATAAATGACGTCCTGCTTCCTCCTCGGCCATACTTTTGATTAATGGCAGCTTCTGAATCATTAAAACGGCTCAATCATGACTGTTTGGCTTTAAAATAGTGAAACGCTGCTACACTGTTCATTCCTGCCCATCACTGTTTCAACTTTGGCTTTAAAAGGTGTCCGTCAACTGTTGATCTGCCCTCAAGAAATCGAACGACTGAGGTGAATATCGGAAGCCCTTTCCTGACTGTCCTTTACGTCCTGATAGCAAGGCTGTTTTGGAAACGTACAGAGGATGCGTCGCAGAGTTCTATTGCATTGGGCTCGCTTGTACAAAAACCACTTGCTGAGCAAAAGCGGTCCGATAAGGTTGGCGGGTTTCTTGAGTAGCTTCCTTATATTTGAAAATACATTGAAAAATTGGAAAAACATGAAATATGCCTCCGCTGGACCTGATCATATATATATTTTATTTCACAGACCCTTTTCGGTCCGGACTTCATCACAATAGGCACCCGCCAAGGCTTCCTTCGTATTTCTTCATATTTTGTTATATAACGAAAATGCCCCCAAATCATTAAAAACAGCCCTAGCGCGGATTTGAAATTTTAACAGAAATCATTCATCAAGCCATCGTGTCCGACCCATCGGATCGGAGGCATGTCATATGTAAAGGCCCCGTCCCTTTGGCAACCCTAATAGCGAAATGCCAACGTGATCTCGGCCGTTGATCTGGATACGCGATCGACGGTCCACACAAAATCGCCGATCACCATCTCCATTGCCTCCTTTTAAAAGTGCCGATACGATACGCTGATACGATATCGGCGATCGCTCATCGACAAGGTCTCCTTTGTCGCTGCCACTGCCTCCCCCGACTTGCGATATGCCGACGCGATCTGGACCGTTGATCGGCTAGATCTAATGGCTGAGATTAATGCGGATCCTTAAGCCTGTAATTTGATTTTCATATGGTTTTTTTGGGGTATTTTCGCCTCTCGATAGTGTATTTCTGCCCTCCAAAGGGCTTTCCTCTTGCAAATTTTTTGATCGGTGGAAGACTTACAGCCAAAATATGAGGATTTCAACAGCATCAATGGTTCCTTTGGCATGATTATAAGCATATTTGCAGCCTTTGAGAGCATTTTTGAATCTATTTTTGATCCTTTTGCATAACAAAGCTAACAGTTATGACCTCGCTATTGTTTATTTTCTGTTTTTTAGAATTTGTATCCAGGTAATTTTTGTACAGGGTTAAAACCTACATTTGGTATCAAAGCTATTTTTGATTCAAGGGGATGCCTTTGTTGCTAAGGGGTTTCGCTCAGGCCTGTGGTAGACCCTATTCAGTGGGAGATCTGCGAGATCGATTCTTTTGGTGAAATAAGATGGCAACTAGTGGAAAGATAGAGATCGATAAATTTAATGGTCATAGTTTTGAGTTATGGAAACTAAAGATGGAGGATTTGTTGGTGGACAAAGATCAGTGGGTCACGGTAGATACAGGTACTAAACCAACGAGAGTTTCCGATGAAGAATGGAAGAATTTGGATCGGAAGGCAAAGAGCACAATACGATTGTGTGTCTCAGATTCAATGTTGCTGAATGTATCAAGGAAGCTACGCCGAAGGCTTTGTGGGACAAGTTAGGCACTTTGTAACAATCTAAGTCTTTGGTGAATAAACTATTTCTACGGAAAAAGTTGTGTAACCCAAGGATGAAAGATGGAGACTCAGTGATAGAGCATATGAATGCATTTAATACTGTGGTAAGTCAGTTATTATTTATTGATATTAAAATTTCAGATGAAGATAAGTGCATCATTTTTTTTGTTCTCTACCATATTCGTGGGATAGCCTAGTTATTGCAATAGGTAGCAATGCCACTGCCTTGTAGTTTGATGAAATAGTCTCATCCTTACTGACGGAGGAGATGATATGGAAAAATATGGAGAGCCAGAATAGTGATGCCTTGTATGTACGAGGATGGTCCCAGAACAGAAACAAAAATAAGTCATCGAGTGGGAGATCTAAATCTAGATGGAGATCTAAATCTCCAGGAAAACCTGTAAAGGTGTGCTGGAAATGCGGAAAGGAAGGGCACTACAAAAGGGACTGTAAATATAAAGCTCCTGAAAAATGAAAGGGATCTGATGATGCTCCTTCTGCAGAGGTGAAAACCACCTTAGATGAAGGTGGCGATGTGTACTTGGATTCTTAAAGTACACATGTAGATCATGAGGCATCGTTGATTGACTCAAGTGCATCCTTTCACTTCACTCCCCATAGAGAGTGGTTCTGTGAGTATGAGAAATATGATGGTGGTGATGTCTTCTTGGGGGATGATAGGAAGGCTAGAATCGTTGGTCACAGAAAATTCAAGTTGAAGTTGCAAGGCGAAAGGATTAGAATACTTCTGGGTGTTCTGCATATTCCTGAATTAGTCAGAAATCCAATTTCTGTAAGCAAGTTGGATGATGCAGGTGTAAAAACAATGTTCGAGAAAGATACCTGCAAGATGGTTTGGGGAGCACTGGTATTGATGAGGGGAGTTTGGATTGGAACTCTGTAAAAGCTTCAAGGTAGCACTGTTATTGATGGGTGAAACAATTATGTGGTTCTTGAAAGTGGAGCAGAAAATCTAGTGGTCTCTGGAGAAAAGACCATGCTATGGCATCAAAGGCTTGGACATATTGGAGAGAAGGGCATTCAAATACTTCATGGTAAAGGTATGATAGAAGGTATGACTGATAACTCTCTGGATTTTGATTTATGTGAAAATTGTGTATATGCGAAGCAGAATCAGGTGAGTTTCCCTTCTAGTGGTAAGAGGGCGAAACAAATATTAGAGCTTGTGCATAGTGATATGTTTGGACCTATGAAGGTTCCATCACTGGGTAAGTCTGTGTATTATGTATCATTTATGGATGACTTCTCAAGGAATACATGGATATATTTCCTCAAGAAGAAATCTGAAGTATTTGACAGGTTTAAAGAATTTAAGGCTCTGGTGGAAAACCAGACAGAGAAGAAGATAAAGGTGTTGAGGACAGATAACAGTGGAGAGCTTTGCAAGAAGAAATTTGAAGAATTTTGTAAGAAGTGTGGTATAGCACGACAGAATACTACTCCATACACACCTGAGAAAAATGGAGTTACTGAAAGAATGAACAAGACTTTGATGGAAAGGGAAAGAAGCATGCTCAGTGGTGCCGGGTTAGGATGAGAATTCTAGGTAGAGGCGGTGGAGACAACATGTTACCTGGTCAACAGATCACCTCCATCGGTGTTGGAGGATAAGACTCCACAAGAATTATGGACTGGTAAGAAACGCTCTCTTTCACATCTGAGGGTATTTGGATGTGATGCATATGTACATGTTCCAGAGGAGAAAATAACAAATTTGGATAGTAAATCTGAAAAGTGCATCTTTATTGGGTATAAGGATGGTTTAAAGGGTTATAAGCTTTGGAACCCAGTAACAAGGAAGGTTATGTACAACCAATATGGTGTTTAGAGAGGTGAAAGATTTTATTAAACATGAAGTCCCATCAAGGGAACCTGAAAAGATAGAGTTTGAGCTAAAGGAGGAAGAATCAAACTCTACAGCAGAAGAGGAATCAAAAGATGAAGAGCCAAAAACTTCGGGTGTGAGAAGATCATTTCGAGAAACAAAGCAGCCAGAAAGGTATAGTCCATATGCTTTCTATTCAAATTTTTCTTTATCTATCACTGATGATGATCCTAGAACTATGAAGGAAGCAATAGATTCAAGGATGGAAAACTCTAGAAAGAGGCCATGGTTGATGAAATGGCATCTTTGCACAAAAATGAGGCTTGGGATCTGGTGGAGTTGCCAGCTGGAAGGAAACCCATTGGCAGCAAATGGGTGTTCAAGAAGAAGACGAATGTAGAAGGAAAGGTGGATAAATACAAACCTCGGTTGGTAGCAAAAGGTTATTCCCATGTGTCGGGAATTGATTTTGGTGATATTTTTTCTCCTATTGCCAAGGTAGCTTCTATTAGATTACTGTTATTTGTTGTTGTTGCTTTTTATTTTGAGGTAGAACAGATGGATGTGAAGACAACATTTCTTCACGGGGATCTGGAAGAAGAGATCTACATGAAGCAACTTGAAGGCTTTGCAGTGAAGGGTAAGAAAGAACTGGTATGCAAGTTAAAAAAGTCTCTGTATGCGTTAAAACAGTCACCAAGGATGTGGTATAAGAAATTTGATACATTTATATGGGGACTTGGCTTCACCAAAATCAAAGCAGATCACTATGTGTATTTTAAATTAATTGGTGACGTGTTATTTATCTGGTCTTATATGTGGATGATATGTTGCTGGTTGGAAATGACAAAGAAATTATCCAGGATTTGAAGACCCAATTGTCCTCCAAATTTGACATGAAATATATTGGTGCTGCAAATTATATTTTGGGCATGGAAATTAAAAGAGATCGGGCAAAGAGGAAGCTCTGGTTAAACCAGAGGAAGTATGTCGAGACAATATTGCAGAGGTTTAATATGCAGGATAGTAAATCGGTGAAGGTTCCTATTCATGTAGGTGTAAAGTTATCTGTTGAATAGTGTCCCAAGACACAAGAAGAGGAAGAGGAAATGTCCCATGTTCCATATGCAAGTGTAGTCAGTAGCCTGATGTATGCGATAGACTATACTAGACCAGACAATGCACATGTAGTGGGAGTATTGAGTAGGTTTATGTAAAAACGAGGGAAGGAGCATTGGACAACAATGAAGTGGGTTTTCAGGTATTTGCGTGGCACTAGTGATTATGGTTTGCGCTACTAAGGAAGAGGAGGATGGACATAGTTTTGGATATCCATGGATTTGTTGATGCAGAATGGGCTGGAGATCTGGATCAGAGAAGATCTACAGGGGGTATGTGTTTAACCTATTTGGAGGTGCAGTCAGTTGGATGAGTAAGAAACAATTTATAGTGGCACTATAAACTACAGAGGCAGAATATATGGCAACCACTCATACAAGCAAGGAAGTAGTTTGGTTGGAGAGATTGTGTTCAAGTATGGGGTTAGTAAAGGGAGCTATAAGGATAGACTGTGACAGCCAAAGTGCAATTTTCTTGGCAAAGAACCCTGCTTGTAATTCAAAGACAAAGCACATTGATGTTCAGTATCACTTTGTGAGGGATATGATAGAATACAAAAAGGTGTTGTTGGTAAAGGTGGACACTTTGAAGAATATTGCAGATGCATTGACAAAATCTGTGAGCTCTAAGAAGTTCTCTTGGTGTAGAAAAACAATGGGCGTTGCAGGGTTGGATAAATGACTAAGCTCTCTTGTGGGCCCCTGTGGAAAGAAAACAACAAGTGGGAGAATATTGCGTTGTGTTATATTCTTTCCATGACTAGCCCCATGGTTTTGTGCATGGTTTTGGACGCGATGGTTTTGAGTCCATGGTATTGGATGCTTCGACATGTATATATATATATATATATATATCTATATATATGTATGTATTGTAACATTGAAAGGAACATAATGAAAAATCAATCTGGTAGTCCCGGTTTTGGGACCCAGGGGAAAATCTTTGTGTATATTTGTTTTATGTGTTATGATCTCGCTATTGTTTATTTTATGTTTTTTAGAATTTGTATGCAAGTAATTTCTGTACGGGGTTAAAACCTACAATGTTGGGATTTGGACGAGAAAAACTTTGCTTTCGCTCCGCCCTTGGTGACTTGACTTAAAGGCTAAGTGATATGATAGAAACCCAACATGAACCTGTAGTAGAAATTGGTAAGACCCATAAAGTTGTGTAGCTCTATTAGTGTATTTTGGGCTGGCCAATCTCGAATAACGTGTATCTTGGTTGGGTCCCAATGCACACCCCGCTCATCAATGATGTACCCCAGATATTGAACCTAGGTCATAACAAAAGTTCATTTCTCCAAACTGGCACACAACTTGTGTTGTCGCAAGGTTTGGAGGACCTGTCAAATATGGTGTAGGTGCTCTTCCCAACTCTTGCAAAAGGCGAGGATGTTGTCCAAATACACTACCACGAATGAGTTGGTGAAGGGCTGCAAGATGTCATCGTTCAACCTCATGAGGGTTGTAGGGGCATTCATCAACTCGAAAAGCATGACCAGCCATTCGAAAAGGTCCTCCTTGGATTTTAAGGAAGTCTTCCACACATCAGAGGGTTTGATTGGCACCTAGTGATAACTGAACTTCAAATCAATCTTGCTAAAATATTTGGCCCCTTTGAGCTGGCCGAGAAAGTCATCAATATGTGGGATTAGATACCTATTCCGGACAATGATCTTGTTCAACGCTTGATAGCCAAGACAAAGTCTCCAGGTGTGGCCTTTCTTCTGTACCAACATGATTAGGAGCCCAAAGGGTGGTGAACTTGGATTGATGTGCCCTTTCTGCAATAACTCGTGAATCTGCGACTTAATTTCATCATTCTCTAGAATAGAGTGTTAGTTGATCGGTTCATTGGGTAGCGGCATGCCCGGGGTCAGATCGATTGAGTGCTTGACTTGAGAGTGCAGGGGTACCGTTGTGGATGAGGTGAAGATGTCTGTATACTCCTCCATGACCTTGTCCATCTACTGCTTCCGTGCAGAGGAGCCTTATCTAGAGGCTATGGATGTGGCCATAGTCTTCTTCTTTCCCTGAGGGCGAATCATAAGGAAGACAAATTTCCTGGTCTGGGAAATGATCTTACTGCATTTCTTTGTAGAGATGAAAGAGATGGCATTAGGTGGTGCAACCTCCAGTATCCTGTATAACTTATTGCCAAAATAAGTAATAATGGTGTGAGGCCTAGACTCATACATAGCTTGACACTTCCACAAGTATGGTTAGCCTAATAATACATCACAAACTTCAAGAGATTGATGTTGTAGGGAAGGCGAGATTGTTGGCTGACGTGGAGATCTCACCTTTGGTGAAGCCACTCGATGGTGTATGGTTGTAGATGTGGTGTGGTTAATAGGCCCAACCGCTTCACGACCTCTGCTAAAATAAGGTTATTTTGGCTTCCATTTTTTACAATGAACTATAGCGGAGAACCCTTCAACCACATCTGTGAGTGGAAGAGACGATCCCCCTCCTCCGAATCTTCTTGCACAATCTTCTGGATCTTGGTGGTGGCAATGGTGGCTCTGAGATCTGCATCAATTATATACTTCCCTTTGTAATTCCCCTTGTCGGTTTCTAACTCAGAGTCGGAACATGCATCTGATTAAAAATCCTTCAGCTCGACCATCATTGACTGCTTGGCTTGACACTCACTTGTGTTGTGAGCGGGGATCTTATGGAATTCACACCATTTCCTTGTGTCCTTCTTTGTCTTCTTGGTGTTGTTCTTTTCTTGCAGCTTCGACGGGTTTTCCTGGGTCACCCCGCCTTAGCTTTTTCCTTCGTTCTGTGGTTTGGGGGTACCTTTTCCTTGCTTTGGATTCGCACATCCAAAGTCTCGCTTCTTTTGTTTAAATTTATGCTCGATCTTGATAATGTGTCGATAGGCAGCACCAAGTGAGTAGATCTTTAAGAACTCCATCTCATTATGGATGTACTTATGTAGACAAATGCGGTACTTCAGTACCAAATGTTGCTCAAAATCCTTGATACCCAACTTCGTGTGAAGGTTATGATAAATATTTGTGAACTTCGAAACGTCTTGGAACCTTCCCTGTCGCAATTTGGCCTACTTTATGTATTTATATTCATAACTCCCGACATGGTAATATTGTTCCTATGGCATCCTGGAAATAATTCAAAGTTGGTGCGGATGAAAACAATGAGGGTTCCTTCTCGTCCTTTTGTTCACAGTAGGTTTCCCACTAATCATTGACATGGGGGGAGGATTTGAGGAGTGAAAAAGTAATATTTTCCCAAATGGAAAAGTCATGAACCGAAAAATATCATTCCAACATATTTAACCATCTATCTACGACATCTGCATCTATCTGGCCTTCAAATATGGGAATGTCAAAGTTGAATTGTACCTTAAAGGGAGTGGCACCTTTAGAGTGGTTGTTGGATGAAGATGCGCCACTTGTGGGTAGTCGTCGAAGGATCTAGGCAAAGCTGTCTATCATCGCGTTACTATGTCACTCGAGGGCTTTCTTGAGAAATATTTTGAAAGGATATCCTGCTCCGTCGTCTTTCTTTTCTTTCGCCATGGGAGGTCGTCGGGATTTGTGAGGCTGGTCTTGCAAAGGTTCAACCAGTTTGAGCCCTAACTCTTTATACCCCGACCTCATTAGGGACATGCAAAGAAAAACAAAGAAAGAGAAAACCGGTCTGATACCACTGATCTAGACTTATGCAGGAACTCAAAAGAATACAAACATAAGCATAAACACAGAGATGTAGCAGAAATAAATCTTCATTTCATTAATATCAAAGAACTGAAAGATGATTACAAGCAGAATGGAAATAAACTAGCTCGGACAATGGTAGCTTATCTCTAAGTTGAGATGTGGCGGCTACATGCCTCTGAACTGTGTTACAATGAGGCTTAAAGGCTTTTTAACAAATGGAAACCCTTAACAACCAAAACCCTAACCCTAGGAGATGGAATGGCAAGAAAGTGTGGGCCCCGTTAGGGTTAGTTGGGCAGCCAATTTCCCGGGGTTGTAACTTGGTCATATGATATCCATTTGGCACATACGATACCTCGTTGGAATTATCTATCCAAGTATTACAGGATTTGTGATAGACACCTATCTAAGGATATGGGTCTATTGCTGACCTAAAAAAACGTAGTTTAGGGGGTTAAAACAACTCTGGAAGTTCAGGACCTGAAAAAATTCTAAAAGTAGTAAATGATACTATAATCAAGGAAATTGATTAAAACAAATGGAGGTCTACATGGAATAGGTGGGTGTCCACCAATATCCACCCATACCAGTCCTCCCCCCTTAGGAAGAAATGGCCCCATTGTATGTAGAGCCTCCATAGGTGAGGAATTTTTTGTTGAACATTGTCCCTAGTGAACCACTTTCCCTGGTGAAGGAGTTGGCCTGCTTTTACAACTAGATATAGTTGGATTCTCCGTTGGTGAGTGTTTGTGATCTGTGTGTCCATGATCCTTTCATTTGTGGCCTATTCAATGCATCTTGGGTTGAGCTTTGTTGGTGTTATGTGCTCAACAACGTCAGATGTGTCTAACAATGGGGGAAAGTATGGTCCTAATCGGTCCACATTATATACTAGGTGCATGCCAAGGAATGATGAATGTTGATCTCGAAGGAATTATCCCCTACAACCTTAGTGATTGTGTACAACCCATATTGGAGCAGGCAAATCTTGCGATGGGGCTTAGTGACCCGCTCCTTCTGCAAATGTAACCAAACTTTGTTGCCCACCTAGAACTTTTCTGGCACCTAATGTTGATCCTGACGTTGCTTGTACTTAGCATTAGATCTATCCAATATTTCATGGAACTACGGGTGGATGTTTTGAATGCACTCAATGAACCTGTTAGCCATGTCAGCTTCGGACTGGACATGAGTCAAATCTGCCTGAGTAGCTGCAAATTGTATGGCCACATCAATGGCACATAGTGGCATGAATCCTAATCCAACCTGAAAGGGGTTGTGGCTAGTTGAGCTATGGAGAGCTCTGTTGTAGTTGTGCTAGATATAGGGGAGGCTTTCATCCCATGTGCATAGACGCTTTGAGTTGTGCATGTATAGAATGTGCACGATCATCTTGTTGATGACCTCTATTTGGCCATCATTTTGGGGTTGGAAGGTCATGGACTTAGTGAGCTTGGTATCCAGCATCGACTAGAGGCTTGACCAAAATGTACATAGGAAGTTGTTGTCCCGATCTGATATAATGGACTGTGGGATACCAAAGTGTACCCACACTTGTTCAAATAAGAGCTTAGCAGTGGCTTCTGTTGTGATACTCTTCTTTTAGGTCGCTAAAATGGCCATCTTAGAAAATCTGTTGAAGACCACAAAAACGAAGTCGTTTCCATGCTTAGTAGAAGAAAGGTTTGACATGTAATCCATGGAGATGGATTCCCAAGGTCAACTAGGAGTATGCAAAGGAGTATATAGGCCCTGCGTCTTGATTGTCAGTTTTGTAATGGCACAGGAAGTGTAGGATATAATGTACTTCCCAACATATTTTTGAAGGTTTAGCCAATAAAAATACTTTTGCAACACTGCCAATGTTTTCTTTACTCTGAAATGTCCAGCGACCCGACTGTAGTGTTCCTCCCAAATCATCTTGATATGCTTGCTTGAAGGAACACAAAGGTGTCCCATGTGGCATAATAGTGTGCCCTGTAGGTGAAATTATGGAACTTGCCTGCCTTCAAGGAGCATCTGATATGTGTTGTCAAATTTTGGATCACTCTTGTAAAGATGCGGCCACCCTGAAGTCACATGTCCATAAGAGTCGAGCACAGTGGTCAGTGCTATAACTGGTGTTCGACTGAGAAATTTTACAACATTATTGGTGTTCCATTCTTGTACTTGATGTTAAAATGTAAATGTTGTAGATAAGTGGACCACTTCTAATGGCGATCATTTTGTAACTTTCCTTGTGTCTGTATGAACTGTAGGGGTCGATGGTCTGTGTGGATGATCGTTTCCTTCCCCATAATGTAATTCTTCCATTGTTGACAAACCTGCACAATGGAATACATCTCTTTATCATAGGTGGGATATTTTCAGACTGTGTCTGAAAGCGTCTCATTGTGATATGCCACCGGATGCCCCTGCTAAGTAAGAACTGCCCTTATGGCAAGTCAGAGGCATCTATCTCAATCTCAAGTGGTTGTTGCAGGTCTGGTAATGTGAGCATTGGTGTAGAGCAAAGGTGATGCTTCAACTTAGAAAATTCATTTTCTTGGGATTCAGATTAGAAGAAACTTTCCTTCGCTCCTCCCTTGGTGACTTGACTTAAAGGTAAAGTGATATGAGAGAAACCCAACATGAACTTGTAGTAGAATTAGGCAAGACCCAGAAATTTGCGTAGCTCTGTTAGAGTATTTTGGGTTGGCTAATCTCGAATAACTTGTATCTTGGTTGGGTCGACATGCACACCCCGCTCATCAATGACGTAACCCATATATTAAACTTGGGTCATACCAAAAGTGCATTTCTCCAAATTGGCACACAACTTGGGTTGTCACAGGGTTTGGAGGACCCGACAGATATGGTGTAGGTGCTCTTCCTAACTCTAGCTGAAGATCAGGATGTCGTCCAAATACACTACCACGAATGAGTTGGTGAAGGGTTGTAAGATGTCGTCCATCAACCTCATGAAGGTTGTGGGGGAATTCGTCAACCCGAAAGGCATGACCAACCATTCGAAAAGGCCCTCCTTAGATTTGAAGGCAGTCTTCCACACATTGGAGGGTTCGATTGGCACCTGGTGATAACCAGACTTCAAATCAATCTTGCTGAAATATTTGTCCCCCTTGAGCTAGTCCAAAAGGTCATCAATCCGTGGGATTTGATACCTATTCTGGACAGTGATCTTACTCAGCGATCGATAGTCAATGCAAACTCTCCAGGTGTCGTCTTTCTTCTATACTAACACGATCGGGATCCCACATGGTAATGAACTTGGCCTAATTTTCCCCTTCTGCAATAGCTCTTGAATTTGCCTCTTAATTTCATAGTTCTCCAAAACAGAGAATCGATAGATTAGTTTTTTGGGTAGCGGCGCACCCGGGGTCAGATCGATGGAGTGTTTGACCTGACAGTGCAGGGGTACCCCTGTGGGTGAGGTGAATATGTCCCTATACTAATCCATGAACTTTTCCATCTATTGTGCCATGCAGAGGAACCATGTCTGGAGGCTGCAGATGTGGCCACAATCTTCTTCTTTCCCTGAGGGTGAATCATAAGGAAGACAAATATCTCGGTTTGGGAAATGATCTTACTGCGTTTCTTTGTAGAGATCAAATATATGACAGTAGGCGGTGATACCTCTGGTGTCATGTATAACTTATTGGCAAAAGAAATAATAATAGTGTGAGGTCAAGACTCATACACAACATGATGCTTCCACAACTATGTTTAGCCTAATAATACATCACAAACTTCAAGAGGAGCAACATCACACAGTACCTCATCCGTGAAGGGTCTGATGTTGTAGGGAAGATGACATTGTTGGCTAACACAGAGATCTCACCCTTGGTAAAGCCACCTGATGGTGTATAACTATAAGTGTGGTGTGGTTGGTAGGCCTAACCGCTTCACGACCTCTACTGAAATGAGTTTATTTTGGATTTCACCATCAAAAATGAAATGTAGTGGAGAGCCCTTCACCCACATTTGTGAGTGGAAGATTTTCTCCCACTCCTCTGCATCTTTAGGCTCAACCTTCTGGATCTTGGTGGTGGAAACAATGGCACTGGATCTGCATCAATAATAGGGTTCCCTTTGTCATCCACCTTGTCGGGTTCTGACTTAGAGTGGGAACATGCATCTGATTCGGAATACTTCAGCTCATACACCAGTGACAGCTTTTCTCGAAACTCACTTGTGTTGTGAGAGGGGATCTTTTGGAACTCACACCATTTCCCTATACCCCTCTTTGTCTTCGTGGTGTTGTTTTTTGCTTGCGGTTTCAACGGGTTGTCCTGGTTTGCCTCACCTTGGCTTTATCCTTTTTTTCTACAGTTTGGGGGCCCCTTCACCTTGCTTCGGATTCACAGGTCTAAAGGCTCACTTTTTCTGTTTATATTTCTACTCGATCTTGACATCGTATCAATAAGAGGCAGCAAGCAAGGAGATGTTCAGGAACTCCATCTCATCCTTGATGTACTTGTGTAGAAAATTGTGAATGCCACTCATAATACTTGATACCCAACTTCCTGCGAAGGGTATGGAAAATATTTGTGAACTCTGACATGTATTGGTCCCTCCCCTACCATAGCATGGTACACTTTATGTATTTATCTTCATAGCTCCTGACAGGGTAATATTGTTCCTTGATGGCGTCTCGGAAAGAATTCCAAGTGGGTGTGGTTGAAAATAGTGAGGGTTCACTCTTGTCCTTTTGTTCATAGTAGGTTTCCCACCAATCCTTGACATGGGGGGTGACTTTGAGGAGTTCAAAAGTAATATATTCCTGATTAGAAAATTCATGAACCGAAAAAATCCTTCCAACAGATTTAACCATCTATGTACGACATCTGCATCTATTAGCCTTCAAATATGGGAATGTGAAAGTTAACTTGTACCTTAAAGGTAGTGGTGCCTCCAGAGTGGCTACTAGATGAAGATGTGTTGCATGTGGGTAGCCACCAAAGGATCTGGGAAGTTATCCATCATCGCGTTCCTCTATCGCTCGAGGGATTCCTCGAGCAATATTTTGAAAGGATCTCCTACTCCCTCATGTTTATTTTCTTCTTCCATGGGAGGTCATTTGGATTTGCGAGGTTGGTCTTGAAAATCTTCAACCAGTTCGAGCCCTAATTTCTTATACCCTAATGCAGGAGCATCCGACACTCTTCATTAAAGAAGGAATCCAAAGCGGAGCAAGGAAGAGGACATGGACCATCGAAGTAAACAGGGGAAATTTCTGTTTAAATAGACCTAATTTGATTGAACGGATAAGTCTCTAGAAGACTTAATTAATGTAATTGTCTGCCATATGTACATGAATAGAGAGATTTAGGGGTTGTTGAGAAAATCGTCGAGAGGATCTGATTGGATCATTTCAGTGATCCGATCCAATGTTTTCT
Organism: Pinus tabuliformis; assembly: GCA_031772625.1. Lineage (NCBI taxonomy): Eukaryota > Viridiplantae > Streptophyta > Pinopsida > Pinales > Pinaceae > Pinus > Pinus tabuliformis. The sequence goes on along the minus strand of CM062813.1, from coordinate 1,158,573,781 downwards.
TATAAATTATAATGAACCTGCATGTTCAGAGGGACAGAGAGTAGTAGATAGATTCAATGTAGTCGAGAGGGGAACTTGTCTCTAAGGCTAGAATGCCTTAGTCTGTATTCAATACTATGTTTAATGAATAGATGCGTGTTGTGTGGATTCTGCGTGTGTTTATGTAATAATGCCTTTTGAGTTATCTATGTATATATGCGTTAATGGCTTGAATTCCAGTGTTATTAGATTGTTGATCGACCATTGATCACTTAAAGGATCGATGGCGATCCAATAATAAACCCAAGATGTCGTGTTTAAACCAGAGTATGGGAAAAACAATTTTAAAATGTAGAAATCCATCAAATCAAAGCAAAATCAAGTCCAAGAGGAAATGAAGAATCGATGCACAGGAACTGTTAGATTTGTAAGACCAACGGCCCGGATCGAATCGCAGAGGAGCAGAGATCTGTTATAATCGCATTGGTGGATTGTTATAAGAAGGTGGACCGCAGACCTTAAGGTATGGCGATAAGCAATTGCGCGACCAAACGTCAACCATTGGATCGAGTCTAGATTGACGGTCAAGATTTGATCGGTGATCGCATTTCGGCAAGGTCAAATGGTAGCGGCAATGGAATAGGCGATTGCGATATGCCGCTAGCGATATCGCTGATAGACCGAGGGCGATGAAGAGATATCGCCGATATGCAATGATCGGCAATCGGAGGTATCGGCGTTTTAGAGATCGGAGTTCGGAGGAGTAGCACCGCGGAGGTGGTTTGATGGGCTGGACCCGATGGAGTTATAGGTGCAGGTGGATAATATTTGAGATCCAACTTATGGTTCAACAATGGTTTTTCCCGTTGTTTCCTGTGTATTTGCGTTAAAGTGGTGCGGTCTCGGTTATAAAGAAAAATCCCGATAGTTAAATGGCCCGGGGTTTTAAAGGCTTAAACGTAATAAAATGCTTCCGATATCGTAGTGGCCATAACCCACAGGCCCAGGATCACGAAATTTATAAAGAAATGGGAAATGGATTATACCCCTATTTCTCCTTTCATCATTTGGTAGGATCCGATCAAATCCTCTCCACTATTTTCTCAACAACCCCTAAATCTCTTTATTCGTGTACATATTGCAGACAATTACATTAATTAAGTCTTCTAGAGACTTATTTGTTCCATCAAATTAGGTCTCTTTAAACAGAAATGTACCCTGTTTACTCTGATGGTCCACGTCCTCTTCCTTACTTCGCTTTGGATTCCTTCTTTAATGAAGAGTGTCGGATGCTCCTGGATCATACCCTGACCTCATTTGGGACATTCAAAGAAAAACAAAGAAAGAGCATGCCGCTCTCATACCACTAATCCGAACTTATGCAGGAATGCAAAAGAATACAAACATAAACATAAACACAGAGATGAGGCAAAAATAAATCTTCATTTCATTAATATCAAAGAACTGAAAGATGGTTACAAGTAGAATGGAAATAAACTAGGTTAGGCGATGGTAGCTTATCTCTGAGAAGAGATGTGGTGGCTACATTCCTATGAAATGTGTTATAATGAGGCTCAAGGGACTTTTTATTATTGAATAACAAAGGGAAACCTTAAACAACCAAAAACCTAACCCCTGGAGATAGAACGCCAAGAGTTTGTGGGCCCCATTGGGGTTAGTTGGGCAACCAACTTCCCAGGTTTGTAACTTGGTCAAATGACCTTCGTTTTTTGTGTATGATACCTCAATCAAAATAGCTCTTTGATTACTACAGGATTCGAAGCAAGCCCTTAGTTATGAAAATTAGCCTACTGCGGACCTCAAAAAACGTCGTTCAGGGGGTCAAAACAACTCCAGAAGTTCAGGACGTGAAAAAATGTTAAAAATAGTAAATGTTGATATAATCAAGGAAACTAATGAAACTGACTGGAGGTCTAGGTGGAATAGGAGGGTGGCCACCAATATCCACATGGATTAGTCCTCCCCCCTTAGGAAGCAATGGTCCCCATTGCATGCAAAATCTCCATGAGGTGAGGAAATTTCTGTTGAATGTGGTACCTAGTGAACCACATGCCCTGGTGAAGGAGTTGGCCTGCTTTGAAAAATCGATATAGTCAGATCCTCTATCGGTGAGTGTTCTTGATTTGTGTGTCCATGATCCTGTCAGTTGTGGCCTTTTCGATGTAACTTGGGTTGAGTTCTATTGGTGTTAGCTGCTCAACAACGTCGGATGTTTCCAACAATTGGGGGAAGTATGGTTGCAGTCAGTCCACATTAAATAATGGGTGCATGCCAAGGAATGATGGAATGTTGAGCTCTAAGGCATTGTCCCCTATAGTCTTGGTGATGGTGTACGTGCCATATCAGAATGAGACAAGCTTGTGGTGGGGCCTAGTGAAGCATTCCTTCTACAAATGTAACCAAACTTTGTCGCCCACTTGAAACTTGTGCGGCACCCAATATTGATCATGGCATTACTTGTACTTAGCATTGGCTTTATCGAATATGTCATGGACCTATTAGTGGATGTGTTGAGTTTGCACAATGAAGTTATTAGCCCTCTTAGCTTTGGACTAGACATGAGCCTAATTTGCCTGAGTAGCTACAAATGGTATGGCTACATCAACGGGATAGAGTGGTTGGAATCCTAATCCCACCTGAAAGGGGTTGTGGCTAGTTGAGCTATGGACATATTTGTTGTAGTTGTGTTAAACATAGGGGAGGATTTCATCCCATGTGTGTGGATGCTTCGAGTTGTACATGTGCAAAATGTTCATGATCATCCTGTTGACGACCTCTCTTTGGCCATAAGTTTGGGGGTGGATGGTCATGGACTTAGTGAGCTTGGTATCCAACATCGACTAGAGGCTTGAGAAAAATGTACTTAGGAACCTGATGTCCCGATCTGAGATAATGGATTGTGGGATCCCAAAGTGTACCCACACTCGTTTAAAGAAGAGCTTAGCAATTCCTTTTGCTGTGATACTCTTCTTGCAGGCTGCCAAAATGGCCATCTTAGAAAATTTGTCGACGACCACGAAAACACAGTCGTTTCCATGCTTAGTAGAAGGAAGGTCTGACATGTAATTCATGGATATGGATTCCAAGGGCCGACTATGAGTAAGAAAAGGAGTATATAGGACTTGCTTCTTTATTGTTGGTTTGGCAATGGAGTAAGCAATTCAGGATCTAATGTACTTCCGAACATCCTGTCGAAGGTTCAACCAATAAAAATACTTCTACAACATTGCCATTGTTTTCTCTTCTTTGAAATGTCCATCGAATTGACTGTAGTGTGCCTCCCAAATCATCTTGGCACGATCGCTTGAAGGAACACATAGGTGTCCTAGGTGGCATAATAGGGTGCCCTAGAGGTGAAAATATGGATCATTCTTGCCTTCCAGGAGCATATGGTATGTGTTTCCAAATTATGGATTTCTCTTGTAAAGATGTGGCCACACCGAAGTCTCATGTCCACAAGAGACGAGCACAATGGTCAGCGTCATAACTGGTGGTTGGTTAAGATAGTCTGCAACATTATTGGTGTTTCCCTTCTCGTACTCAATGTTCAAATGGAATTGTTGCAGATACGTGACCACTTTTGATGGCGATTGTTATGCAACTTTCCTTGTGTCTGTATGAACTATAGGGGTTGATTGTTTGTGTGGATGATTGTTTCCTTCCCCATAATGTAATGCTTCCAATGTCGGTAGGCCTACACAATGGAATATATATATCTTTGTAATAGGTGGGATACTTTCAGACTATATCTAAAATATTCTCAGTTATATGCCACCGAATGCCTCTTCTCAGTAAGAACTACCCTGTTGGGATAGTCAGAGGCATCTGTATCAATCTCATATTGTTGTTGCGCGTCTATTAATGTGAGCCCTAGTGTAGAGAAGAGGTGATGCTTCAAGTCAGGCAATTCTCACTATTGGGATTCAGACCAGAAGAACTTTATTTTTTGACTTTGCCCTTAGTGACTTGACTTAAAGGCCAAGTGATATGACAGAAACCCAACACGAACTTGCGGTGCAAATTTGAAAGATCCAAAAAGATGTGTAGCTCTATTAGAGTGGTTGGGGTTAGCAATTCTCGAATAACTTGTATCTTGGTTGGGTCCACATGCACACCCCACTCATCAATGATGTTCCCCAGATATTGAACCTGGGTCATACCAAAAGTGTATTTCTCCAAATTGGTAAACAACTTGTGTTGTTGTAGGGTTTAGAGGACCTACCGAATATCATGTAGGTGCTCCTCCTAATTTTAGCTAAATATCAGGATGTCATCCAAATACACTACCACAAATGATTTGGTGAAGGGTTGCAAGATGTCTTCCGTCAATCTCATGATGGAAGATCCAAAGTCTCGCTTCTTCTCTTTAAATTTATGCTCGATCTTGAAAGTGTATCGATAGGCGGTGCCAAGTGAGGAGATGTCTAGGAAATCCATCTCATCCTATATGTACTTGTGTAGACAACTACGATAATGAGTACCGAATGCCGCTCAAAATACTTGATACCCAACTTCATGCGAAGGGTATGAAAAATATTTGTGAACTCCAACATGTCTTGGTCCCTTCCTTACCTTAGTGTGGTCCACTTTATGTATTTATCTTCATAGCTCCCAACACGGTAATATTGTTCCTTGATGGCATCTCAGAAAGAATTCCAAGTGAGTTCATCTAAAAATAGTGAGGGTTCCCTCTTGTCCTTTTGTTCATAGTAGGTTTCCCACCAATGCTTGACATGAGGGGCGACTTTGAGGAGTGCAAAAGTAATATTTTCCTGATTGGAAAAGTCATGAACTAAAAAATATCCTTCCAATAGATTTAACCATATATCTATGGTGTTTGCATCTATTTGGCCTTCAAATATGGGAATGTCAAAGTTGACTTGTACCTTAAAGGGAGTTTCACTTCTAGAGTGGTTGTTAGATGAAGATGCATCACATGTGGGTAGTCACTGAAGGACCTAGGCAAAGTTATCCACCATCGCGTTCCTCTATCGCTTAAGGGATTCCTCAAGCAATATTTTGAAAGGATATCTTGCTCCCTCATATTTCTTTTCTCCCGCCATGGGAGTTTATCAGGATTTGCGAGGCTGGTCTTGCAAAGGTTCAACCAGTTTGATCCCTAACTCCTTATACCCTTACCTCATTGGGGACATGTAAAGAAAAACAAAGAAAGAGTAGACCACTATGATACCACCGATCCAGACTTACAAAGGAACACAACCGAATACAGACATAAACATAAACACAAAGATGTAGCAAAAATAAATCTTCATTTCATTAATATCAAATAACTAAAAGATTCTTACAAGCAGAATGGAAATAAACTAGCTCGGGTGATGGTAGCCTATCTCTAAGAAGAGATGTGGTGACTACATGCCTTGGAATTGTATTACAATGAGGCTCAAGCGCCCATTTATTATTGAACAACAAAGGGAAACCCTAGACAACCAAAACCCTAACCTCAGGAGATGGAACGCCAAGAGTTTGTGGGCCCTTTTGTGGGTAGTTGGGCAGCCAACTTCCCGGGGTCGTAACTTGGTCATACATCTTCATTTTGGCATGTACGGTACCTTGTTGGAAATATCTCTCGAAGTATTACAAGATTTGCGGCAAGCCTACATATGTTGGATTGTTGCGCACCTCAAAAAAACGTCGTTTAATAGGTCAAAACAACTTCAGAAGTTCAAGACCCGAAAAAATGCTAAAAATAGTAAATGTTGTTATAATCAAGGAAACTGATGAAGATGAATGGAGGTCTAGGTGGATAAGCAGGTGACCACCAATATCCACCTGTATTAGTCCTCCCCCCTTAGGAAGTAATGGTCCCCATTGTGTGCAGTGCCTCCATGAGGTGAGGAATTTTTTGTTGAACCTGGTCCCTAGTGAACTACTTACCCTGGTGAAGGAGTTGGCCTGCTTTGACAACTCGATATTGTTGGATCCTTTGTTGGAGAGTGTTCTTGATCTATGTGTCCATGATCCTATTAGTCATGGCATGTTTGATGCAGCTTGGGTTGAGCTTTGTTGGTGTCAGTTACTCAACAACGTTAGATGTTTCCAATAATGGGGGAAAGTATGGTCACAGTCAGTCCACATTAAATACTGGATGCGGGCAAAGGAATGGTTGAATGTTGAGCTCGAAGGCATTATCCTGTATGGCCTTGCTGATGGTGTACGACCCATATCGGAGCGGGTGAAGCTTGCGGTGGGGCCCAACAAGGCGCTCCTCCTGCAAATGTAACCAAACTTTGTTGCCCACCTGGAACTTGTGTGGCACCCAATGTTGATCATGAGGTTGTTGGTACTTAGCATTGGCTTTGTCCATGCTGGAGGATGTGTTGCATGCACCCAATGAAGTTGTTAGCCCTGTCAGCTTCAGATTGGAAATGAGCCCAATCTTCTTGAGTAGCAGCAAATGGTATGGCTATATCAATGGGACATAGTGGCTGGAATCCTAATCCTACCTTAAAGGGGTTGTGGCTAGTTGAGCTGTGGAGAGATATATTGTAGATTTGTTGAACATAGGGGAGGATTTCATCCCATGTGCATTGATGATTCAATTTTTACATGTGCAAAATGTGCACGATCATCTTGTTGACGACCTCTATTTGGCCATCAGTTTGGGGGTGGAAGTTTTTGGACTTAGTGAGCTTCGTATCCAACATCGACTAGAGGCTTGAAGAAAATGTACTTAGGAACATGTTGTCCCGATCTGAGATAATGGTCTATGGGATACCAAATTGTATCCACACTCATTCAAAGAAGAGCTTAGCAGTGGCTTCTACTATGATACTCTTCTTGTAAGTTGCTATAATGGCCATCTTAGAAAATTTGTCGACGACGATGAAAATTTAGTTTTTTCCATGCATAGGAGAAGGAAGGCCCGACATGTAATCCATGGAGATGGATTCCCAAAGCCAACTAGGAGTAGGCAATGTAGTATATAGGCCTTGCTTATTGATTGTCGGCTTGGCAATGGCGTAGGAAATGCAAGATCTGATGTACTTCCCAACATCATGTCGAAGTTTCGACCAATAAAAATACTTCTACAACACTGCCACTATTTTCTCTACCCTGAAATCATTAGTGACCTGACTGTAGTGTGCCTCCCAAATAATCTTGGAACGCTCGCTTGAAGGAACACATAGGTGTCCGAGATGGCATAACAATGTGCCCTAAAGGTGAAAGTCTAGAACTTGCTTGCCTTCCAGGAGAATCTGGCATGTGTAATTGAATTTTGGATTGCTCCTGTAAAGATGCGGCCACCTTGAAGTATCATGTCCATAAGAGTCGAGCACAGTGGTTAGCGCCATAAATAGTGGTCGACTGAGACAATTTGCAACATTATTGGTGTTTCCCTTCTTGTACTTTATGCTCAAATGGAACCGTTGCAGATATGTGGACCACTTTTGATGCCGATTATTCTGCATCTTTCTTTGTTTCTATATGAACTACAGGGGTCGGTGGTCTGTGTGGATGATCGTTTCCTTACCCAGAATGTAATGTTTCCACTGACGACATACCTGTACAATGGAATACAATTGTTTGTCATAGGTGGGTTGCTTCAAGACTGTGTCTGATAGTGTATCACTATGATATGCCATCGGATGCCCCTTATGAGTAAGAACTGCCTTGATGGCATAGTTAGAGGCATTTGCCTCAATCTCAAATGGTTGTTGCAGTTCTATTAATGTGATATATAGTGTAGAGAAGAGGCGATGCTTCAACTTGACAAATGCCCTTTTTTGGATTTAGACCAAAATTTTTTGCTTTTGCTTCACCCTTGGTGACTTGAATTAAAGGCCAAGTGATATGACAGAAACCCAACACGAACCTGTGGTAGAAATTGGCAAGACCCAGAAAGTTGTGTAGCTCTATTAGAGTGGTTGGGGCTGGCCAATCTCAAATAACTTGTATCTTGGTTGGGTCCACATGCACACCCCACTCATCAATGATGTACTCAAGATATTGAACCTGGGTCATACCAAAAGTGCATTTCTCCAAATTGGCACACAACTTGTATTGTCGTAGGGTTTGGATGACCTGCCAAATATGGTGTAGCTGTTCTTCCCAAATCTGGTTGAAGATCGAGATGTCTTCCAAATACACTACCATGAATGAGCTGGTGAAGGGCCACAATATGTCATCCATCAACCTCATGAAGGTTGTGGAGGGAATTCATCAAACCGAAAGGCATGAATAGTCATTAGAAAAGGCCCTCCTTGGATTTGAAGGAATTCTTCCACACATTGGAGGGTTCGATTGGCACCTAGTTATAATTCGAATTCAAATCAATCTTGTTGAAATATTTAGCCTCGTTGAGCTAGTCCAGAAGGTCATCAATCTTTGGGATTATATACCTATTCCAGACAGCGATCTTATTCAACACTCGATATTCAATACAAAGTCTCTAGGTGTCGTCCTTTTTTTGTACCAACACGATCGGGCTCACACAATGTGATGAACTTGGCCTATGTGCCATTTTTGCAACAACTCCTATATTTTCCTCTTAATTTCATTGTTCTCCAGAACAGAGCATTGATAGATCATTCCATTGGGTAGCGACACACCTGGGGTCATATCGATGGAGTGCATGACCTGACAATGTAGGGGTACCCCTGTGGGTGAGGCGAAGATGTCCCTGTACTCCTCCACAACCTTGTCCATCTATTGTTCTTGTGAGAAGGAGCCCTGTCTGGAGGCTACGGATGTGGCCACAATATTCTTATTCCCCTTACGCTGAATCACAAGGAAGACAAATTTACCGGTCTTGGAAATGATCTTACTTCATTGCTTCACAAAGATCAAAGAGATGGTGGTAGGCGGTTCTACCTCCGGTATCCTATTTAACTTATTTCCTAAAGAAATAATAATAGTGTGTGGCTTAGACTCATACTCATCATGACGCTTCCACAAGTATGGTTGGCCTAATAATACATCAAAAACTTCAAGAGGAGAAACATCACACATTACCTCATCTTTGAAGGGCTTAATGTTCTAGGGAAGGCGACACTGCTTACTGACATGGAGTTCTCACCCTTGGTGAAGCCACCCGATGGTGTACGGTTGCAGGTGTGGTGTGGTTGGTAGGTCCAACCGCTTCATGGCCTTTGCTGAAATGAGGTTCTTTTGGCTTCCATTGTTGACAATGAGCTACAACAAAGAACTCTTCACCCACATATGTGAGTGGAAGTGTCACTCCCCCTTCTCTAGATCTTTGGGCCCAGTCTTCTGTATCTTGGTGATGGAAATGGTGGCACTGGGCTCTGCATCAATAATTTGCTTCCATTTTTAATTCCACTTGTTAGGTTCTAAATCAAAGTCAGAACATGGATCTGATTTAGAAGCCTTTAGCTCAACCACCAATGATTACTTAGCTCGACACTCACTTGTGTTGTGAGTGGGGCTCTTATGGAGCTCACATCATTTCCCCGTGTCATTCTTTGTCTTCGTGGTGTTGTTCTTTTCTTGTGGCTTCGAGGGGTTGTTCTAGGTCGCCTCACCTTGGTTTTTTCCTTTGTTCTGCAGTTTAGGGGCATCGTTCCCTTGCTTTGGATTCACAGATCCAAAGTCTCGCTTTTTCTATTTAAATTTATACTTGACCTTGACAAATTATCGATAGGCGGCGCCAAGCGAGTAGATGTCCAAGAACTCCATCACGTCTTGGATGTACTTGTGTAGACAATCGTGGTACTTGAGTACCAAATACTGCTCAGAATCCTTGATACCAAACTTCGTGCGAAGGGTATGAAAAATATTTGTGAACTCTGGTACGTCTTGGTCCCTTCCCTGCCATAGTGTGGTCCACTTTATGTCTTTTTCTTTATAGCTCCCGATAGGGTACTATTGTTCCTTGATGGCATCTCAAAAAGAATTCCAAGTGGGTGCAACTGAAAACAGTGAGGGTTCCCTCTCGTCCTTTTGTTTACAGTAAGTTTCCCACCAGTCCTTGACATGGGGGGTGGCTTTGAAGAGTGAAAAAGTAATCTTCTCTCGATTGGAAAAGTAATAAATTGAAAAATATCCTTCCAATAGGTTTAACCAACTATCTATGGTGTTTGCATCTATATGGCCTTCAAATATGGGAATGTCAAAGTTGACTTGTACCTTAAAAGGAGTGGCACTTGCAGAGTGGTTGTTGGATGAAGATGCATCCCCTGTGGGTAGTTGTCAAAGGATCCGGGAAAAGTTATCCATCATCGCGTTCCTTTGTCTCTCGAGGGCTTCCTCGAGAAATATTTTGAAAGGATTTCATGCTCCCTCATTTTTCTTTTCTTCTGCCATGGGAGGTCTTTTGGGATTTGCGAGGCTGGTCTTGCAAACATTCAACCAATTCAATCCTTAACTCCTTATACCCTGATTCCATTGGGGACATGCAAAGGAAAATAGAGAAAGAACAGACTGCTCTGATACCATAGATCTAGACTTATGCAAGAACACAACAGAATACAGACATAAACATAAACACAGAGATGCAACATAAATAAATCTTCATTTCACTTAGATCAAAGAAGTGAAAGATGCTTACAAGCATAGTGGAAATAAACTAGCTTGGGTGATGGTAGCTTATCTCTAAGAAGAGATGTGGTTGATACATGCCTATGAACTGTGTTACAATGAGGCTCAAGGGCCTTTTTATTATTGAACAACAAAATGAAACCTTAAACAACCAAAACCCTAACCCCAAGAGATGGAACACCAATATTTTGTGCGCCTTGTTGGGGTTACTTGGGCAGCCAACTTCTCAGGGTCATAACTTGGTCATATGATCTTCTTTTCGTGTGTACGATACCTCGTTGGAAAGGTCTCTATGGTCAAATATATGGTCAAAAAACTTCCTACCAAAATAGGATTCCAAAGATAAAATTCCATGTTGTTTTTCTTCTCAAATTCGAGCACTCTAGCATATGAATTCTAGGTAATAATTCTATGTTTCTTCTACATCCTTTTGTGGTAGAATATATCTTCTTTTTTAATAAAAGTCATGAAAGCAATTTTTTTAAAGGTGTTGAAAACTTCGATCAGTGGGACCTCGCATTGCCACATGTTTTTATGTTTATTCAGAAGTGTTAAAAAATGTTTATATTAAGGCAACACCAAATTTTCACATGGAAAGAGATCTTGTGGAATATTATTTGTCCTACAATCTTGTTACAATGAAGTGGACAGATTTTCAGCAAACACATAATATTGAAGACATTTTCAAGGTTTACTTTAGTGTAAGGTTTTCATCGAATAAAAAGTAGTGAAGCCAATCCCTTCGATAAGAATTTTGAATTGTCCACAATAAGATATGTGTGACCAACCAATTGTTCTTCTTGCCCACCATTTTTAGAAAAAGAATATGCGTTTGGTAAGAGACAATATTAGTGCACATTGTTGAACATTCATATTCGAAACTTTTTTTTAGATTCAATACTTGAGAGGTGAAAGTTTGACCATGCGTATATATCCATCCATCGTAATTTATTCACATCAAGGTGCGATTTGAATTAAGCCATAACACACAAACATATTAATGCAAATAGATACCATCATATATTAATCACGTTGAAGTGCGAAAAGAACTGACAAGAATTCGATCATGACGCAATGTCATCTAATGCTTCTCTCACATTGCAGAAGGGGATATTATAATTTGGTGGAGAAAAATCAAATGAACCAAATGGTTATTTCTATAAAATGCTTCCTTTAAACATTCATTAGAATGATAGTGTACATGAAATTCTAAAAAAACACAAACGATGCCATAGGTTGACACCACACTTCGCAAAAATAAGGTTAGTTAAAACCAAAAATGCCCGTAATCAATATTCAACCTTTCTGCATATGGAATACCATTCAAAAATTAAGATGGCACAAGCAATAGAAGATATGGCCTCAGTAGCGAGGTTCAAGTTCTCTATAACACATAAAACACTCATATATAACATACACATAAAATCCAGGGTCTTCGTTAAATTCCCCAACACGGTTTGGCATGCATATATTAATGTTTAATGTGATATAAACAACACCATTAACCTGACCAGGCCAGCATTGAATCCCCGACGCTAATTGATATATCGCTAACATATAAATAAACTACCCAATATGATTGGCATGTATTTTATGATATTGTCATATAAATATCACACTGATCAACTATCCAAGCTTGGGCCAAATTCCCAACACAATGACATATGTATTGCATGGGATTCACGTATAAATGACATAATATTAGTCTCTTAATATACAATTGTGGAGGTTGTTGACTTACATAGTTGAACAAATATCACATATAAATCACACAACCTCTATTCGACAGATATACAATTATCGATACAGTTGATTTATATAGTTGAAAAAATAACACGACGTTGATATACATATACATATATATGATACAGTTGATGCACACAACACTTGGTCCATACCATTTTATATAAAATTTCTTCATAGCTTTACTATAATTGAACATTCCGATTTCATACAAGGATGGAATACTTATCTGGTAAATAAGTTCTTATTAGAGTTTGGAGAAGAGGTGCCACTTATCCTCCCAACCACAGAAAAATCACGAGACTCTGTTCAGAATTTTCCACCCCATGATGGATCTAGAATTTAAGAATTTCTATTCTTTGAGAAAAAAAGTGCCTGGTTAGAAGCAACTTTATTACATGAAGGTTCTTTTATAATAACATTTTCTCCCACTCGAGATTAGTGATATCCCAGTGAGGAAACTCGATAGAAGGAATCAACAATCCTCCCTTCCAGATCTAACTCTATGGTTGTTCCATGTGCTGGTAATCGTCTCTAGAATCCTATCTAACTTACTGAAAATTTTCTACCACCCTCTAGTCAACTCAAGTTTTCATTTTTAAGGTGATTCAGTGTTATCACCAAAAAATGATCACCTAGCCATTGATTAATTTTACCATAGTAAAATCACTTTCACCATGGGAAATAATTTAGTAAACCATTTTTATTAAATTATTTCTGATTAAAATTAAAAAACCCCATGAGAATAATTGAATAAATCATTATTTATTTAATTTTCTCTAGGAATAATTATTAAATCATTATTTGATAATTATTCCTTGTCACATTTGACTAAATCACCTAGGAATAATTAAATAAATCATTATTTATTTATTATTCCTTAATTCTATTATTAGAATAATTGTTAAATCACTATTTAATAATTATTTCAATTTCACACTATTCTTAATCATCGCGAAATAAGTAATAAATCATTTTATTTCTCAATAATTTATAGATAAAGATATTTGACCATTTTGAATATATTTTCCCTCTCCAAAAAATATAATAAAGTATTCCTAACAGTTAGATCTTGATTTGGTTAATATTATTTTATTATTCTCCATTTTCAAAATCAACCCAATACTTTGTTATAAATAAGAGGGTTTTACATTCATTCTTCACCATGATCATTATCATAGTCACCACTATCGTCTTCTTGCATTTGAGCTCCCAATTTGAGTTCTACACATTATTTTGGGTATTTCACATATTGAGAGAGAGAATCGATTACTGAAGCATCCGGGACATCAAAGGACCCATCCCATGGAGGGGGATTAACAGACCCATTTGTAGATCTCCTTCACCAGGTGTTATCAATAAAGATTATTATTCATTTAAAAGTCTTTCCATATTCGCTTATTACATTGGATTTATATTGTTGTTTGCTATTTTGGATCGCATATATATTTTTATTGCAGGTTTTTCTCGTTTTATTATTGCAGATCTGAATTCTAAACAACTACAAATTGTTGTTAGGGTCACTTGTCACCAGTGACCTACGTGAAGTGTTCTTGGTACATCTTCCAAGAAATTTCATACTAACAAATGACGACTCCACTGGGTCTTTAGCTACATTTTTCGTCAACAAATGGAAACTCCACTGATGTAGTAATTTAGTTCCTGGGTGACTGAAGCTTCAATATATTTCAGGGTTTTTTGTAGGTATTATAGCCTCCCAATTTATATTTATAAGTTTCTTTCATTTTGTTCAAATTTTCAGATTCTGGTGGTTTTCATGTTCTTTCCGTAGGTCACAGGTACCAACCGAGCAGGAGACAAAAAAATATGTGTGAGATTTGCTGACCAAGAGTCCCAGGAGAAAAATGCACATTTCAGCCCCAAATCTGCATTCCATAGTGCACTTTTTGGCTAGATATCTATGTTTTCCAATGTTTCTAGGTTAGTACATGCATTTCGGATTTTTCTGAGAATTTTTCAGAATTTTTTTAGACATGCTGAGAGTGTTGCTTGTGGACTAGGAAGGGTTTCTTATCTCTATTTCAGTCTCCCCTATGCTTAGATTCTCTTAGTTTTTCTCTTTGATGAAGGAAAAGTCCCACTGGGGTTTAGAGTATACCTCCAAATTTTTAGGAAGATATTGGCTAGGTGGGGAGTCTAAGGTTTCAGCTTTTTCAGCCACTACTTTTCAGAGTCTGATCCATTACTTTACAACACTTTTGGATAGGTTTATTTCACCAATCTCTCTTTAGAGTTTGGGTTTTTCCTTTCCCCCTTAGGATCCCCTTGAGCATCCTAGGTTTTGGAGCTTCATACCTATCCTTTACAACATTTTTCACCTCTGATTTTTGTTGTGTGTTTGCACCATTTACAGTAGATTAGTGCCTCTAGATCTTAGTCCCTTTGACATTAGATCTTTTAGGACTTTTATGTGTCTTTGAGTAGCTTGTTTTCCTTCTCTTGCTTAGCTGCTTGATAGCATTTTTTGGGTGGGGTTTTGTGTGATTGATTTGCTATTTATTTTTCTGTCCTTTTCAACATTATTTACAGTATTTCAACACTTTTTTTTCAACAGCGTATGGCATCATAAAACATTCTCAATTAACTCATCCACTTGACACATCATTTTCACACACTCACACCCTAAGAGAACGTGAGCTTGGTTAACACCGCCAAACCAAGACTTGAAACACTACACCTTAATAATTCAACACACATAGATTAAGCCCACTTGGGCACCAGGGCCAAAAAATCTGTGTATTTTAGGTGTAGGATCAGTGGGATAGGCTTCCAATAACACCCATCAATCACTTACATTGAGACATAGAAGTTGACATATTAGGGAGCTTAAAATCCTTCACCATCCCATGGTCCAAAGCCAGAGTGTATTAGAAACCCGATTCAGAAGGGGTTAGGCTAGGTCATCGTGCGAGCGGTTCTCCTCAGGGCTACCCAACTCGTGGCAGGGAATCCCGTGCGATGGTTGATCACCAAGAATCTCAAGACTTGACCACCCCTGTGGGATGAAGGTAACCATAGTGACCAATCTTAGGAAAACACCCTATAGGACTGGTTGTGGGAAGTAGTTGGTTCTCTACCCTACCTTTCTTTGGACAACTCTGCTTGTGGGGATGAGATTATGTAAAGTAAAAAGTTCTTTGGAAGGTCATCTAAAACATTATATTTAGGATTGTTTGAGGATTTATACCACCTATAGGCTAGAGGTATTTTTCTTTGATAGGACATGCTTGCTTGTATTAGAGTAGCATCATTAATATAGTTAGTTTACACTTAGCACCACTGCACTAGGTGTTTCCTTTTTGTTTGTTTATGTTTTTCTCCTATCATTGCCCTTTAGTCCTTAGAGTCATCATTATGCCCCCTAGGCATTTATCGCGGAGAATTCGAGGCCTCCGCCCTCAGTTTCCATTAGGACATATTACTCCTCCCCATCAAGTTATAGTTCATCCTCCCAGTCCTTCATTGAGTCCTCATTATGACTTTGGTTCTACCGATTCTTCCAGTTATTCCTTTGATTTTGCGTCTTCTCAAACCTGTACTATCACCATGTCAGGCACCAACGTGGGTGCGGGAAACAAAGGTGGTAACCCAGGTACTAACTAGGCTAACTCCACGAGTGGAACCTCCACCGGTATGGTCACTCCCACTCCATTGATTCCCTTTATGCCTGGTTTGAGTCTCTATGATTTTAGTTAGATCATCAATGACCCTCTTCTCCATGACTCCAATTGGTTAGTTATTCCTACCAAGATTACTTGCGACATACCCAAGTTCGAAGGTAATCCTGGAGAAGATCCCACAAATCATGTTCGCTCATTCCATATGTGGTGTTCATCTAATTCTATCACTAAAGACTCCATTCATCTTCACATTTTCCAGTGCACTCTTACTGGATCTACTGCTAAGTGATATGTAGATCAACCTAGAGCCACTCACTACACTTTCACGACTCTTGCCAAAGAATTTCTAGCTTATTTACAATTACCTCTTTGTTTTGACACTGGTACCGAACTATTGACTTATTTCCATCAAACTTCTGCCACTCACCTATCTGACCATGTTCAGGAATTCGAAGACCATGTCTATATGGATTGGTTCCTTAGATATATTTTGGCTCCCATTGCCAAAGATTTCGCTTCTCACTTCCCAATTAGCGGAAGAGCGCTCCAAGTAGCCTTGAAATTTGACCCGATCTACGCCCAGTCATGTTATGTTTATACTGTCATTTCTAATATGCCTCAACCTGGCGTTGCTAATGCACCGAGAGCATCTCATGCCGCTGATGGTATCATTGGACGCAATTCACACCCTCGACTTCAACCATATGCTCCACCTCTTATGAGTTATGGCCAACCACAGGGGGGGACCAATTCCTCTTACACCAACCACCCCCCCAATATTTCACACGAAAACTATTATCTAGGTCCCAGCTTGTCATATGCATATCCCCATCCGCATCAGAAGATGCCAGGGCCAGTTGTTGTTCCTCCTATATATCCTAATGTTGCCCCATCTCCTTACTATCTGTATGCATCGCCTAACACTCCAGCCTGGATGGCACCAACGCCCCAGCCCCTATGCCTCCTCCACCTCTGCCACAACAACAACCTCCCCCACAAGGTCAAGAGTATGCTAAACATAGTGCAACAAATCCCCCAAACCCCAAGAAAAGGAACAAGGGAAAGGTAACCAGAACCAACAATCTCAAGGTAATTAGGGTAACCAGGGTCCACCACCTAATGCACCTCAGGGAAAGCAGCCTAATCCAACAACCCAACAACTGGGCGAACAACCCAAACAAAACAAGGCTCTTCAGAAAATCACTTTCACCATGGGAAGTAATTCGGTAAACCATTTTTATTTAATTTCTGATTAAAAATAAACATAAAAACCATGAGAATAATTGAATAAATCATTATTTTTTTTTTTTTCTCTGGGAATAATTATTAAATCATTATTTGATAATTATTCCTTGTCACGTTTGACTAAATCACCTAGGAATAATTAAATAAATCAATATTTATTTAATATTCCTTAATTCTATTATTAGAATAATTGTTAAATCAATATTTAATAATTATTTCAATTTCACACCATTCTTAATCCTCGCGAAATAATTAATAAATAATTTTATTTGTTAATTATTTCTCAATAAAGATATTTTACCATCTTGAATATCTTTTCCCTCTCCAAAAAATATAATAAAGTATTCCTAACAGTTCGATCTTGATTTAATAAATATTATTTTATTATTCTTTATTTTCGAGATCAAATCAATACTTTGTTATAAATAACAAGGTTTTCCATTCATTCTTCACCATGATCATTATCATCGTCACCACTATCGTCTTCTTGCATTTGAGCTCCCACTTGAGTTCTACACATTGTTTTGGGTTTTTCACATATTGAGAGAGAGAATCAATTACTGAAGCATCAAGGACATCAAAGGACCCATCCAATGAAGGGGATTTGCATACCCTTTTATAGATCTCCTTCACTAGGTGTTATCAATAAAGATTATTATTCATTTAAAAGTCTTTCCATATTGGGTTATTACATTGGATTTCTATTGTTGTTTGCTATTTTGGATCGCATATATCTTTTTATTGCAGGTTTTTCTCATTTTATTATTGCAGATCTGAAGCATAAACAACCACAAATTGTTGTTAGGGTCACTTGTCACCAGTGACTTAAGTGAAGTGTTTTTGGTACACCTTCCAAGAAATTTCATACTAACATGTGGGTTGTCTCGTGGGTGACCGTGAGGGTCATGTTGCCCTGACCCTCCTCAGCATGTTATCTCTTCGGAGTGAAGTCAAACCACATTGCCAAAAATTTAAGGTTATCCTTCTTAGACACCTCC
This sequence comes from Pinus tabuliformis, assembly GCA_031772625.1. Classification (NCBI taxonomy): domain Eukaryota; kingdom Viridiplantae; phylum Streptophyta; class Pinopsida; order Pinales; family Pinaceae; genus Pinus; species Pinus tabuliformis. The sequence continues at coordinate 1,158,555,636 of CM062813.1, read as the reverse complement.
TCAACCCGTGTTCCTCTCCTCGGGTTCTTAATGGGCATTTTGAAGTTTTATTATGTAGCCTATATTATATAAAAACCAATTAATTAAATTAAGGTCCACCAAAGTGAATGCTATTTAAAATTAAACTTATTAAACAATAATTAAATTAATTAAATATTATGACTAAAAATTTTCATAATTATTTTAATGTACAATCCTCAAATTTGGTATTAAGACAAAATGGCTCCATTGTAACACCCTCCTCCCACATCTACCCAAGTAACCGGCTAATCAGGGTAAACATTCAATGAGAGGCTACTATGATCAAATTCAACCTCCTATGTGACCTTAAGGAAATGGAATCAACAGAAACACAATCATACAGGCCTTCCACAACATCTACAGGACCCTTGTGAACCATCCCAACGCTTTAGGTAACTAACCCCTGGGTGCTATTGAAGTTTTTTATCACTTGACCTTTGGACACTCTCATACTATAGGCCTGCCAGTGTCCAGGGGGCTTTGGATGCTCTCATGTTACAGGCATGCCAGTGTCCAGGGACTATTTTGTCCATTGTTGTGCCAACATCCCCAGGATTTGAGCCACTTTTTAAGGTCTAAAGTCCAAGTCATTGCCCAGAATTGAATGACACCTTCAGAACAGTAAAATAATAGGGAAAAAATGATGCAAAAGCAAATAGTTGAAGAATCCCTTAACCAAACCCCTATTAACCATGACAAGAATTTCCTCAAACATTTTGCAAATATGTAATCTACAGGTGTAAACAACATATTTAAGCATAGGGATCTCATACTTATCTGAGAATCGCTAAGAACCATTGTTCACTCATATCATTTGTTGCATTATCATCTATTAGGTCATATGTATATTCTCCATCCATTTACAAGTAAAAACATGATGAGAGCCATACATAGACACTATCATAAAACACATATATAACCAGCATAATAGCAGCAAAAATGCCAATGAAATCATAGCCATATGATCCACATATAAACCAGTAAATATTCATAGAAATACAAGGATAAATAACCTTTCATTAATGATGAAAATTCCAAACCCGAGATGGGACTACCACGTTTCACCTAACCATAGAATGGCTCAGCCAAATCTCTCTTCAACCATTCACCCCCGTGCCATATTCCAAGCATGAATGTGGGACTCAAAATTAAAGAAAAAACCAGGGTATACCAAGGCTAAACCACCTCACCCTCGTCAATAGAAACTAAGATTTACTGTAATCCATCTCGGATCACTAGGCCAACAAAATAAACATTTCATAATATGCTTTACTATGATCTCCACTCGATCACTAGGCCAAACAATCATGGATGCCACTGGATGCAAATCGATACTTTCAAAGAATCTTGTTGTAGTTGCTTGATCCTATCTTTCCCTGCTTGATCTTTGCTTCCTCTTGCCTTCTTTTCTTTACCATGATCTCCACTCGATCACTAGGCAAAACAAGCATGGATGCCACCGAATTTCTCCACCTACACCATGAGGAATTTTCTTGTCTCTTAGTCTCTCAGGATTTACCGCAATCTAAACCCAGATCATTAGGCCCTAAAACGAGACCCACTCTCCAAGCTTTACCACATATCCCAAACTCAGGATTACTAGGCCCAACAAAGATCAATCCACCTCTTGGCTTTACCATATATCCTGTCATTCACCAACAATGATACCTAGGCCCACCGAGGCAACACAATCCTAGATTTACTACAACCCACAGTCTGGCTCAGGTGTCACTAGCCTATCGTGATCCACAGTCTGGTTCAGGGACCACTAGGCCATGTTCTCTATCATTCGTAGATCCACCTCACTCAGCTTCGAATCCATCCGACAATCCAACTGAACCAAAACATGGGAACCCCATGACACCGCGACTATCCGAAAATGGAAAGGTTAGGCATGAAACATTGTTACTCCTGGAAAAACCCATGCCATAACAACAAAGAACCATATGCAATACCATGCATGCCAAATCTAGCAAGGAAAATACACATGCAAATCGATACCTTCAAAGAATCCTATTGTAGTTGCTTGATCCTGTCTTTCCCTGCTTGATATTCTTCCTCTTGCCTTCTTTGCCTATCTTAATCCAATACCAAAATGCTCTAAGAAAACTCTAAGTGTCCAAGAGTGAGAGAGAGAGAGAATAATGAGAGAGCTCCAAAATTGAACTGATAAAAGGTTACCAACTAATCCTCATAAGCCTTTTTATTAATGAGACCTATGTTTTCTTCATTTTCCTCCTCACATGAATCCTGTGACCTTTCACCTCCCTTTTCTCATAATTTACATTATTTCCATAAATAAATGTACAAAAAATGCCATTTTTCCTTTCCAAAGCCTAGCCATTGCCTTTGCCAATTTCCTTAGCCATTAAATCGATGAACACCCACATTAGGATGTCTTACCCAACATTCAACTTGGAATAACTGTCCCATCAACTGTGGTCTTATATATTTTTACATGGATTTTTAACCAGGTTTGTTACAGAACCCCCCCCCCCCCCCCCTTGGGGGAACACTATCCTCGATGTTCAATGATACCTATAACCAACAAGACATCTGAAAACAAAAATATTGCCCATATAGTTTTATAACATAGCTCATTATAGTATTTACAATGACCATCTGCTAAAACATGACAAATATATTGTTTACTGGAGCTTTATAACACAGCTCATTACGGTATTTACAATAATAACCACATATACATATACACATTTGCTTCAACCAAAAATAACCATATTGTCTATGGAGCTTTATAAATCCAGCTTGATACAATATCTACAATAATACACACATATACAAATATGCACATTTTCTCAACCAAAAAATAAAAGGATATGATGCATGCATCTGCAACAAGGGATCCAGAGGCTCACACGTCCACCCTTAAAGTGATACCAGGATTCACCTCCTTCCCAGGAAGTCCAGAATCCACTGCCAAATTCAAAGCTGCATCTAATGTCCAGCACTATAATCCCACGCCACTTGTCCTCTCAGTGAACAGTTACCAGCTCATTGTTCTAGGGCACACTCCCAATGTGCATTTGATTCCATCTGGAAATGCTAATGACCAAAAAAAATATATCCCTGACCTTCCCTTCTCTGCTACACAGTCCCTCGAGAAATCTGGTCACCCCCTTTCATGCAGTCACACACCTTCCAAGTTCCATTGGCACCCCCATCCTGGGCAGTCCATCCCTTGGCAAGGCTTCCTCGCATCAGAAGATACAAAAAACCAAGGCATATCCCTGCCTCAAACCATCATACTGGTCATAGCATGCTTATGGAAATCAATGGACACTATTGGGTACCAGTGTCCCATAATGGCCCTACTCCTGAAGTTCTTTACCAACATATTGTTGCATGTTCCAATTCCTTTCACTGCTGCTGCTAATTCTTGCATTCAATTTCAACCACCCAACCGAGCATTTCTGTGTTTCCTGTACCAAGAACATAAATTCCATTAGATTTAAAATAAATCGAAATAAATTCACATCATACCTCGTTGGTAGCTCGTCAATAAGGTACACTTGCAGTCTTGTTTACTTCCTATCACAATAAGTCAAACCAATTGTTTGATAAAATCATCATGTATAAACATATCACATCAGGTTAGCTCAAAACACAACCATCATAGCTCAAATCATAAATCACATGTAACCATCATAAACCAGAATCATAAATTGCATGCATAATAAAACTGAAATAAAATACGGATACTTATCCTTTAATCAATCCTTAACTTGTACCTTTGTCTTTATTTTGTACGCACTCTGAATCGGTTTCCACACCCGACAAACACCCAGTTCCTTCTCCTCCACCATGTGCACATACACAATGTGTGAATTGTTAGTGTCAGTATTTGCATACTACCATCAGTGATCAAAACTCCTCTTTTCATTTTCATATTAGGGTCTCGCTCATAAATTTTTGTCATTCCACCTACTCATTCAAAAATTTACTGACGAATGGTAGCCCTAGTAAAAAACCTCACTCTCCATAAAAAAATTCTATACTTGCTGGCCCACCTTCATGTCTTACTAAGCATACTTCATGATGAAAGCTCATTTCATCATGTCTTTATGTTAGTCAAGTCACCATGAAGTCTACTTGCTCAAGGTTTTCATTAGGTCTCTAGGTTTCATTCTTTCAAGGTCCAATAAAACACCATTTCACTGCATAAGGCCAACAAAAGTATGAGAGTGAACAAAATAATATCACTTTTTCATTTAAAGAGGATTTGAAAACATGTGAAGATGCTTGCCAAAGTTGTAATTTTGATTTCAAGTATGAGTTTCATTCCAAATTGTAATTTTATTCCAAAAAACAGAGATGTAATTTTATTTTTCACTATGTAATTTTATGTCTTTCAAATGTAATAAGCACATGATTTCCAAGCTGCTAATTCAGAGTTCCAAAATGCCAAAGGACCAAAAATTCAAAGGTCAAAGTGTTCTCAATGTATATCAAGTGATCAATTTGTCAAAGAAAAAGTCAAGTGTAAAGGTATAGTTTCCAAGAGTAAGGTGAATGACAAAAGGAAGAAAGTGGGTCCCAAGATCAATTTTGAAAATTTAAACAAGGTATAGAGACCATCAAAGACCAAGGGAAGGCTCATTTTCACTCTTATCCATCAATATCTCACTCACCTACACTCCATCTACCTCCCTTGACCTTTTCCCATGCCCATTCCTCTCATTTCCCTCTCCTAGGGTTTTGAGGGCATTTTTCTTGGTTTCATGACCTCCATGGTTAAATCATCAACAAAAATTGTATCCTGATGCTCTTACACCTTCCCCTATCCTTAATATACCTTCATAAACACTTCCCATCACTCCTATCCCTCAAAATCATCATTTTTCTACAAACCCTAGCCTATTGCTACGCTTTTGACACTTTTCTAGACTAGGCATGTGTTTTTCCCTTTTGGACCCTTCCCCTCACTCAATCCTTGAAATTAAAGTTTCCCCTACTTCCTAACATCCCTCCCTACCTCCCAAAAATTTCCTAAGAATTTAGAAGCCCCCTATCCCCTTTATTTCCCTTCATTCCTATAAATTTCCCAAATCCCTTGTTTTGCCTACACTAAACCCTAATTTCCTCTCCCATTGAGCTAGGGTTTTCTATGGAATCAGAGACATATAAGTAGAGGAGGCATAAGGGATTTCATTTCATAAAGTATGAGGCCACTCCAACTCATAAGCATCATGTCTCCATCATTTTTCAAAAAAGTAATTCCAAGAGACAAAATCATTTGCCACACATAGGGCTAGTTTTGCTTCAAAGTATGTTTCCAACCAAAAATAGATGAATTTTACAAAAGTGAGAGAGGTTTTTGTCCATCATAGGCCAAGTAACAAAAAAATCCTTCATTTTTTACACAGATGTTATGGTTTTGGAGAAATGTAAAACATACAGGTGCTACAAGAGGTTTTCTACACTTTTGGAGAGACCTTGGGAAAATCGATTTTTCTCCTAGCTGGAGTGTCCAAATGACTTTCTTTATGATTCAAATGCTAACTAGACAAAAATAAATTTCCAATGAGCTATCATGAGCTCAATTGTGAGTTGAAAAGACCTCCCAAAGTTTCCTGCAAGCACTTCATTTTTGCACCCTCATTCTGCACTTTTTGACCAATCTTGGGAGAATTGATTTTTGAGGGGATATAATTGATCATTTTTAGTACTTGATAGGTCCATTGTGTAGCCAAGAAAGAGATATTTCCAACGAGCTATCATGGGCTCAATTTGGACTTCGGGAAGGCACTCAAAAGTTGATTTGAAGTCGGCATTGTGCACAAACCAAAGGCGTTGCGCATAGACCACTGACGCTACGCACATGAGTTGTCTTGGGAGGAACACTTTTTGAAAGGGGAATAAACTTCATTCTACAAAATAAATACATATTTGGAAAGTAGACATGATAAGATTTCCAATGAGCTATCCTGAGCTCAATTTGGACATCAGGAAACCCTTCAAAACGCAGCTGGAAGATGGCGCTACGCATAGACCAAAGGTGCTATGCATAGACCACTGGTGCTACGCATAGGACCAATTGCCTGATTTTTCACTGTTTTCTCCAGATTTGATTTTCATCCTTGGAAATTAATTTTTTACTGGTGTAATTGATGTTGTAAATGTAATTATGGTCTTTTTACTATTACCTAGGGTAAATACATTAGGTAAATAAACTCCATGAGGTGTAATGAATCCGTTTCATTGTAATTAGGGATGAGTCATTTTGACCACCCTACACTCTAGCTATCAGTTCAGATTTTGGTGAAACTGCTCCTTCTCTCATGGTTTCGACCCCTGAGGCTGGGAAGAGTTTGTTTTGAGGCCAATATCTTGTATTTTTCAGTCTTTTCAAAGGTTGAACTCAGTTGGATGTTGTACAAGTGATCAGAGACACTATTGTATCAGATTTTGGCCAGTATTAATAGATGAGTTGCAACTATTATTTGGGATGCATGTGGTATAGATGTTTAGCATTGTTTCTTCTTTATTATCATTTGTATGAATGTTTTGTAAGCTCATAAAGTCATTTCATTTCTGTTATATGGTAATTTTCAAGTTGATAGGAAGAATACATGTTTGTTCATGCTCTGTTTTGGGAAAGTTATCATAATTTGTCCATTTTTATTCAGTTTAGGAAGAATACATCTAATATTATCTTCCTAACATCCTCATCGGTCTTAAACCATCTCACCAAATCAACTTTTAAGTGCTAAGCATCCTGCCTACCTTGCCCATTTGAAAGTCTTCAATCATATCTGATTTTCCCTAACCTAGCCTCTTTGACCTAATACCCTCATCCAGCAATAACCCCACCAAATCAAATCAAACAACCTCTGCACTTTATACCTAGCCTAAAACCTTAATCCATCCAGCCCTCTTGGCTGTGATTCTTTGGAGAGAACCCTCTCCAGCCTGATAGGGCTAGCTACCAAGTCAAAAGATTGGTATGTGGTTACCTCAGCTAGACTTTTCCTCAACCTTGGAGATTTGGAGGAATGATAACATGCATCACACACATACAAGTATAGATGACATACAAAACCATGCAATACATGCACATACACCTAACATACAACACATACACCTACACCCAATTTACAATACAACACAATACATACTCCTACACCTGGTGCACAACACAATACATATACATACACATAGTACAACACAATGAATACACATGTCACAATACCATGACTACACAATGCACATACATAGTACCGCATGCCTGCAACACAACATGTATGACATGCTCACAATACCACATGTACACTAGTACCACATGTAAATAGTACCACTTGTACAAAGCACCATCTACACAATGTGTGCACAACATCACATGTACACAGTGAACACCTACACAATGCCATGTGTACATCGTACCACCTGTACAATGTGTACACAATGCCAAATGTACATGACACCACATGCACGACATGTACACAAAACCACATGTACACAACACCATATGCATGACATGTACACAACACTACCTGCACACAACACCATATGTAAAACATGTACATGGCACCACATGCTCACAACACCACTTGTACAATCATGCACACAACACCATATGTACATAGCACAAAATGTACAACATGCACACAACATCATATGTACATAACACTGCATATACAACATGTACATAACACCCTATGTACACAACACTGCATATGCAACATGCAGACAACACCATATGCACACAACATTGCATACCCATCATGCGCACAGTACAATATGTACACAACACCGCGTATGCAATAGTAACACAATGCCATTTCTACCACCCTGTACATAACATTGCATAAACAACATGTACACACACTATCTATACACCATACCGCATGCGCACAACATCACAGATGCAACATGTACAACATGTACAACATATGCACAACAATAGTACCACACATCCCGAAACCACACTATCTCTACCAAAAAACCTTGCTTCTGGTATCTCTCTGCCATCCATGCTTATCTTAGCATGTCGCAAAGCACATTTTTTTCATTCAGCTAATGTATCCTTCAGTGTTACCTGTCATAACATAAACATAGGCATACAATATCAATTCATATACACATGATACCGACCTCATATATTTGTCATGACTACTCTTCCCACTTGATTCTTCATAAACCAGGAAACTCTTCATACCATACACCTACCTAAGCAACCATCCCTCCACAAGAATGATCCCTAGTGACCCTATTAGACAACAACATACATAATGCTAGCACTTGAATTTGCCTCAGGCTGAAGAAGGCGAAACTCAAGGTAACATCAAACCACTTAGCCTTGTAGCTAGCCCTATGGGGCAGGAGAGGGCTCTCTCCGGTCTATCTCAGCAAAAAGTTTTCTAAAAGGGGCTGAGATGACTTTAAAAGAAACTGATTTTAGGCTAATAAATTGATAGAAAAAGGGGTCTTTAATAAAATGATGAGGTTTTTCTAGGCTGCATGAGCAAAGTAACAGCTTGAGCAGAGAAATGTAATCAAGAACACAGATTATCCCCTGAGGCAAGGTAGGCAAGAAATTTAACATCAAATTGAGATTAAATGGAATGGCAAGACTGCTGAGGAGCTGACAAGGGCATAGAGGATGAATCCTTGTCAAACAAAAGAAAACATTAAATATGAACAAACTTATAGGCAGAGCATAAAATATTATGAATTCTACCTAAACACTTCATTTGTTCAATTGGAAATGATCATGAAGTGAAATGAAAACATAACAGGTTACATATGAAATAGAAGGAAAACTTATGCTAAATTTTCATACCACAGGAATCTCAGGAGTCAGAGCTGTATTTTTCATTAAAATCTCTGTCAAAGACTGTACAATAAAAGCTCTCTGTTCTCCACCAGCTCTCAGAACTCTCTCTCCCTCCCTAGCTTTTACAAAAAATTATTTTTATACATTAAATAAACTAAAAACAAAAAAAACAACAGATCGACCCCCAAAACAGGGGCGCTGTTTCAACTAAAGCCATGAAGATAGAATAGAATCCTCCATCTACTCTTAAAGATAGATGGGCCCTCCATTATTCCAACGTGAAGACAAAAATAGGCAAACAAACCTATGAATGCCACTTTGCAACTGCTCTCCAAATTTCCAGAAATGCATTGCCACTTTACGGAGAGAGTCAAACTGCCATATATGCACTTTTAGATGAAACAAATGCGCACATATTGCAATGATTTCCACCTAGGAAATGCCATTTTCTTATATCATTTTTTACGGTTTCTGCTCGTTGATAAGGATATCCATTTGAATTTCCTTTATTTCCTTTCAGAAATCTGTATTCTTTAACCAAACAAGACTGGATATGATCATTGTCAAGAACCCGAATGCACTCCTTCAAAGCCAACAAGCTCTTATTGATCTCTGTTCCTTGTTTGTCTGTCATTGTCTGTTGTGTCTGCACCACGTTCACTTCCAGCCAGGTCAATAAAAGAAAGCTTCCCAACCGTTTTTCCCCCTTTCATCTCATTTCCACTGACGTGTCTCTTAACAACTAGCTATAATATAGCATGAGATCGTGAAGACTCCTCATTGGCACCTGTTGAACCAGTACTTCGGGATGCATTTCCTTTTTCAATATAATCCCTCACAACCTAAACATCTGAGATTCAAAATTCTTGCAAACCAACAATGCAAACCTGTTGTCGGCCATCCTCCCACATGCAAAATTTCCTCCTATCACAAAGAAGATCATAGAGTTTACCCCCATAAATCTAAACTAAGCCACAAGCGGAATCCCTGGTTTCGGTACAGTGTTTGGTGTATCAACTCAAGTGTATCTCCTGCTTTGTTGACAGTGCATCTTCCAAGCAGAAAGCCTTGTTAGGGGGTGAGGATGGTTGACCAACATTATTTTTTAAGTTCAAGCCATCCCGAAAAATCGAGAAGGGAAAGCGCAGACTCAATGATAGTTGCGACCAAAAATTCATCTTTGGGGTTGATTCATGTCTATCAAGCCCAATAACGATGATTGTTGAAATGATAACATTAGGCTCTAATGCAGTTTCAATCATATAATTTGTGCACTAGACTTTGCTATTTGACGAAAGGCACGTATAGCAGCCTGTATATCTCTTTCATCCATGCTCTATGCACTGGTAATAGTAATAACTACATTGTTTATTTCCTGAATCAAACTACCACTAAGAAAAGGGCAGTCAAAAGCAGCTCTTTCTACTGATGCTTTCACACTGAACCCAGCTCCAAAACCAATGGCCGCTTTGCCCGAATGTTGCAATATATTCAAGATATCTGAGGCGCTCACCACTTTGGTATCATCTGGAATAATGTCAAAGACTTTCATGTGGCTATCAGATATAAGAGTAGAGAAGGCCATGATAGCTAGCAAGACAAAATTATTTGTAGTCCTTAATTCTTCTGCCAACGTAACCATTTCCCGTTTCAGTAACACATCACTGTCTACCACAATGCTCAAGTTTGAAAATTTTGTGAGTTTGAAAATAAGTTCTTCCACTTCTTTTTGGCGCCGCTGACCTTCAAAGCTGAATGGCTTTGTAATGATGCTTACAGCTAACCCATCACTTGACCATACTTGCTTTAGAAGTTCTACAACTGCTTTATCACCTGAACCAAATCCTATCCCAGCCACAAGAACAACCACACTACCCAAAAATGAGGGATGATTTACAAGTAGATCATCTGGGACTACATTCATGTTTGAAGCTCATCATCTGTTTTGCCATCAATTTCAAAGTGCACTTCTTGGTTTCGAGCTGTACAGAGAAGGGGCGCTGCTCCAATTTCTTCCGACAACCTTTCCAAGGAGTGCTAGAGGGAATGATATAAATGCCCAGATTACAAGGACAACCACCATAGTGTCCAAAGGAATGGCAGCCAGAGAACCATAGAATATGAAAATGATGTTCAATACAAATCCAATGCCAAAGCACATAAATGGGAAGAGAGATGCCGTCAGAACCATTGGCTTTATCCAGCGCTTGCCATCATTTACAATTGAGCGAACTCGGGTAGCATATGAAAGAAAATTATGGGTCTCATCCAAATTGGATTCTGCTGGGGATATATTTGCAAACATCAGTGTTTTGGCATCGCCATCAAGTGAATCACTCATAAGCATCGTGAGCTTGTGATTTCTGTAGGGTATATGCTGCCCTTCAGAAGCCAGTGCACTAATAACATCCCCCAGGGCTGAAAGAGACCGGTTGATATTTTGAGCCTCTTTCAATTGATTGCCTGTTGATCCTGTTATTTTATGTTAACTTAATGAAGACATCAACTTGCAATACTTTACAAGGCCCACGGAACCTGAAAAGATCGGTAAGGCATTGATTAAGGATTGATAATTCAACTACATCAGTGCTGTTGTGAACTAAGTATGACTCGGCATGATAAATCTCATTTTCATCGAGTACTGCAACCTCTGTCTCACAAACAGAACAACAAACTGGCTTGAAAACTTCATCTCTTAATTTTTCATTTGCATCTTCAGGCAAGTTGTTACAATTTCTGTTGTATTGATTGCTTCATTTCTTACAATCTTTTTCTGCCTCATGCTTTCTGCAGGCCTTCGTAATCTCTGGTTTTCTACAACTTTACAGTTCATAACAAACATGGCCCGATACTGAGTTACATATATTTCATGTCTTTGGCAGTCAATACAAAGAGTCGTAAAGCACACTGGACAGCTGAGCAATGCATCAGATTTCCTGCCTTGTCTTTTGCATGGCACCCAAGTCTCGTCCTTGTCATTAATTTTGAGTATAGTTGTCCACTTTTCTTCCCCAGGAATAGTTAAGTTGATGCAAATTAGATATCCTAGTTTGATGGCAATGAAAGATAACTCTCTCAAGCTAAATGCAAGCATCACACATATTCACTCTTGTTGTCTATGAACTTACGACTTTTCAGAGATGATTTCCTTTGCATAAGTAGCTGTGGGTGAAAGCTAATTGTCATTGGCCTGCATATTTGAACTGAGATTTTGACAGGGTTTTCCTTTAGCCTCAAACCACATTCCTTTGATCAATAAGACGCAGGGCATTCCCAGCGCTAACACAATCATTTGATTCAATAGTTGTGACAATGAAGTTTGTTTGGGATTTCCAGTGAGACCTCTCCAAATAGCTTGTAACTTGCTTTGCCTCTGATTGCTGATGATGTTTTGTTTTCTTCTGTTTGTGCTTTTGCAGAGATAGGAGCTGAGGAAGCTGCTGCCTTTTGGAGAGCTGGAGAATTTGATACATATTCTTAAAAAACACATTTAATGATTTCTTCTTCAAAACAAGGTTTTGAAGAAGAATCAATCTCACACTGGCATACAAGACGGAGTCTAACATCGTCTCCACTTGGGATGGCAGCTGCCGCTACGTGGAGGTGCCAAGAACTGCAGAACTTTGGGAGAGCAGACAATGCCTCCATCTATTGGGCAATGGAGTCATCATCGACACAACTCTTGACTTAATTTTCAAATTGAAACTAAACTCAAACTGATTTGATCTCAAGACTGAAATGACTGAAAAACCAGCTTAACTAATTTCAAACTAAATTGGAATAAGATGTTGCCCTTATGGCTGCTTATTTATTTACAACATCTACCCTAATCTGCTGTACAAACAATAGATCAGGTAATACTGAAATGCCAGATCAACCATTCAAGTAAACCTGAGAGTGATGCCGCCGCTTGAGAATGCTTCCACCAGGACACAGATGTGATTATTGGCAGCCCTTCATGCACGTAATGAGCCTGGTCACGGAAAAGACAACCTGATCTAACAATCACACTGAAAAATGTGTCCATGTATGTTGCTATTGGATCGCGGAAGCCGGACTCTGTTGGTTGCCCCAACTCTACAATACATACTTCCAACTGCACATTGTCAATGTAAACATCTATAGGCGATTTTATGATTTCTTGTTTCAATGGAGGAAGGATTTCCAAGAACTTTTTAGGGTCTTGGAAATCATATGACTGGATTTTCTCATCTAAGCATTGAATCTCCTTTTCAATTCTTTCAACAATTAACTCACAAAATTTAGTTTTGAAGAACTTTGAAGATTTCAACCATTGAAGCAAGGTACTGAAAAAATCTTCATCAAATTCAATATCTGCTAACTCCTTTCTTATTCCTTCTACAACTTCACACAGGGCGGGGTTTGCCACATACCCTACCATTGCATGAATGGATCAAAAGCGTTGGAATGTCTGGATCGAGTTGGAGTCACCAGGTGAATGGTTCAGCCTGCATATGTATTTGACTGCTGTCCACCATCAGCATCAGATCTGCAATTTGATTTCATGTACTGGGACAAGACAATCAACAAGTCGAATGTTCTCCCCAGTATGGTCGCCAATATGTTAGCGCTCGAATTTGCCTCAGGCTGAAGAAGGTGAAACTCAAGGTAACATCAAACCACTTAGCCTCGTAGCTAGCCCTACGGGGCAGGAGAGGGCTCTCTCCGGTCTATCTCAGCAAAAAGTTTTCTAAAAGGGGCTGAGATGACTTTAAAAGAAACTGATTTTAGGCTAGTAAATTGATAGAAAAAGGGGTCTTTAATAAAATGATGAGGTTTTTCTGGGCTGCATGAGCAAAGTAACAGCTTGAGCAGAGAAATGTAATCAAGAACACAGATTATCCCCTGAGGCAAGGTAGGCAAGAAATTTAACATCAAATTGAGATTAAATGGAATGGCAAGATTGCTGAGGAGCTGACAAGGGCATAGAGGATGAATCCTTGTCAAACAGAAGAAAACATTAAATATGAACAAACTTATAGGCAGAGCATAAAATATTATGAATTCTACCTAAACACTTCATTTGTTCAATTGGAAATGATCATGAAGTGAAATGAAAACATAACAGGTTACATATGAAACAGAAGGAAAACTTATGCTAAATTGTCATACCACAGGAATCTCAGGAGTCAGAGCTGTATTTTTCATTAAAATCTCTGTCAAAGACTGTACAATAAAAGCTCTCTGTTCTCCACCAGCTCTCAGAACTCTCTCTCCCTCCCTAACTTTTACAAAAAATGATTTTTATACATTAAATAAACTAAAAAAAAAAAAAAACAGATCGACCCCCAAAACAGGGGCGTTGTTTCAACTAAAGCCATGAAGATAGAATAGAATCCTCCATCTGCTCTTAAAGATAGATGAGCCTTCCATTATTCCAGCGTGAAGACAAAAATAGGCAAACGAACCTATGAATGCCACTTTGCAACTGCTCTCCAAATTTCCGGAAATGCATTGCCACTTTACGGAGAGGGTCAAACTGCCATATATGCTCTTTTAGATGAATCAAATGCGCACATATTGCAATGATTGCCACCTAGGAAATGCCATTTTCTTATATCATTTTTTACGGTTTCTGCTCGTTGATAAGGATATCCATTTGGATTTCCTTTATTTCCTTTCAGAAATCTGTATTCTTTAACCAAACAAGACTGGATATGATCATTGTCAAGAGCCCGAATGCACTCCTTCAAAGCCAACAAGCTCTTATTGATCTTCGTTCCTTGTTTTTCTGTCATTGTCTGTTGTGTCTGCACCACGTTCACTTCCAGCCAGGTCAATAAAAGAAAGCTTCCCAACCGTTTTTCCCCCTTTCATCTCATTGCCACTGACGTGTCTCTTAACAACCAGCTGTAATATAGCATGAGATCGTGAAGACTCCTCATTGGCACCTGTTGAACCAGTACTTCGGGATGCATTTCCTTTTTCAATATAATCCCTCACAACCTGAACATCTGAGATTTAAAATTCTTGCAAACCAACAATGCAAACCTGTTGTCGGCCATCCTCCCACATGCATAATTTCCTCCTATCACAAAGAAGATCATAGAGTTTACCCCCATAAATCTAAACTAAGCCACAAGCGGAATCCCTGGTTTCGGTACAGTGTTTGGTGTATCAACTCAAGTGTATCTCCTGCTTTGTTGACAGTGCATCTTCCAAGCAGAAAGCCTTGTTAGGGGGTGAGGATGGTTGACCAACATTATTTTTTAAGTTCAAGCCATCCCGAAAAAGCGAGAAGGGAAAGCGCAGACTCAATGATAGTTGCGACCAAAAATTCATCTTTGGGGTTGATTCATGTCTATCAAGCCCAGTAACGATGATTGTTGAAACGATAACATTAGGCTCTAATGCAGTTTCAATCATATAATTTGTGCACTAGACTTTGCTATTTGACGAAAAGCACGTATAGCAGCCTGTATATCTCTTTCATCCATGCTCTGTGCACTGGTAACAGTAATAACTACATTGTTTATTTCCTGAATCAAACTACCACTAAGAAAAGGGCAGTCAAAAGCAACTCTTTCTACTGATGCTTTCACATTGAACCCAACTCCAAAACCAATGGCCGCTTTGCCCGAATGTTGCAATATATTCAAGATATCTGAGGCGCTCACCACTTTGGTATCATCTGGAATAATGTCAAAGACTTTCATGTGGCTATCAGATATAAGAGTAGAGAAGGCCATGATAGCTAGCAAGACAACATTATTTGTAGTCCTTAATGCTTCTGCCAACGTAACCATTTCCCGTTTCAGTAACACATCACTGTCTACCACAATGCTCAAGTTTGAAAATTTTGTGAGTTTGACAATAAGTTCTTCCACTTCTTTTTGGCGCCGCTGACCTTCAAATCTGAATGGATTTGTAATTATGCTTACAGCTAACCCATCACTTGACCATACTTGCTTTAGAAGTTGTACAACTGCTTTATCACCTGAACCAAATCCTATCCCAGCCACAAGAACAACCACACTACCCAAAAATGAGGGATGATTTACAAGTAGATCATCTGGGACTACATTCATGTTTGAAGCTCATCATCTGTTTTGCCATCAATTTCAAAGTGCACTTCTTGGTTTCGAGCTGTACAGAGAAGGGGCGCTGCTCCAATTTCTTCCAACAACCTTTCCAAGGAGTGCTAGAGGGAATGATATAAATGCCCAGATTACAAGGACAACCACCATAGTGCCCAAAGGAATGGCAGCCAGAGAACCATAGAATATGGCAATGATGTTCAGTACAAATCCAATGCCAAAGCACATAAATGGGAAGAGAGATGTCGTAAGAACCATTGGCTTTATCCAGCGCTTGCCATCGTTTACAATTGAGCGAACTCGGGTAGCATATGAAAGAAAATTATGGGTCTCATCCAAATTGGATTCTGCTGGGGATATATTTGCAAACATCAGTGTTTTGGCATCGCCATCAAGTGAATCACTCATAAGCATCGTGAGCTTGTGATTTCTGTAGGGTATATGCTGCCCTTCAGAAGCTAGTGCACTAATAACATCCCCCAGGGCTGAAAGAGATCGGTTGATATTTTGAGCCTCTTTCAATTGATTTCCTGTTGATCCTGTTATTTTATGTTAACTTAATGAAGACATCAACTTGCAATACTTTACAAGGCCCACGGAACCTGAAAAGATCGGTAAGGCATTGATTAAGGATTGATAATTTAACTACATCAGTGCTGTTGTGAGCCAAGTATGACTCGACATGATAAATCTCATTTTCATCGAGTACTGCAACCTCTGTCTCACAAACAGAACAACAAACTGGCTTGAAAACTTCATCTCTTAATTTTTCATTTGCATCTTCAGGCAAGCTGTTACAATTTCTGTTGTATTGATTGCTTCGTTCCTTACAATCTTTTTCTGCCTCATGCTTTCTGCAGGCCTTCGTAATCTCTGGTTTTCTACAACTTTACAGTTCATAACAAACATGGCCCGATACTGAGTTACATATATTTCATGTCTTTGGCAGTCATTACAAAGAGTCGTAAAGCACACTAGACAGCTGAGCAATGCATCAGATTTCCTGCCTTGTCTTTTGCATGGCACCCAAGTCTCGTCCTTGTCATTAATTTTGAGTATAGTTGTCCACTTTTCTTCCCCAGGAACAGTTAAGTTGATGCAAATTAGATATCCCAGTTTGATGGCAATGAAAGATAACTCTCTCAAGCTAAATGCAAGCATCACACATATTCACTCTTGCTGTCTATGAACTTACGACTTTTCAGAGATGATTTCCTTTGCATAAGTAGCTGTGGGTGAAAGCTAATTGTCATTGGCCTGCATATTTGAACTGAGATTTTGACAGGGTTTTCCTTTAGCCTCAAACCACATTCCTTTGATCAATAAGACGCAGGGCATTCCCAGCGCTAACACAATCATTTGATTCAATAGCTGTGACAATGAAGTTTGTTTGGGATTTCCAGTGAGACCTCTCCAAATAGCTTGTAACTTGCTTTGCCTCTGATTGCTGATGATGTTTTGTTTTCTTCTATTTGTGCTTTTGCAGAGATAGGAGCTGAGGAAGCTGCTGCCTTTTGGAGAGCTGGAGAATTTGATACATATTCTTAAAAAACACATTTAATGATTTCTTCTTCAAAACAGGGTTTTGAAGAAGAATCAATCTCACACTGGCATACAAGACGGAGTCTAACACATACATACATATATATACATATAAATATTAGCATTAATAATCATGGTCCATGATGACCCTGAAAGACATGACATACATACATACATACACGTATACATATGTAAACATCAACATAGTTATGATCACGACATAATTATCGGATATCATAAGGTCTAGGTTAAGAGAACTTCCTTAGTTGTGCACAACATGCACAACATTGATAACCATAGTTCCCAACTTAGCCAAGGCATATAACACCTCAGATCCATTTACTTTACCTATTATGGTTACCTTTCTCATGCATGTATTGCCATCGTCCATTTAGCACAATGGACCTAACCAATCCAACTGATTGTCACAGTCTTACCTTCCGTTACGCTTACTCATGTACCAAGCTTCATCCGTGTCTTACATTACCTGTTGGGTACCACACAGCTCTCCCTGAGCTCCATTAACTTTCCTCTTTCCCAACCAATTCCCAAGACTCTCAAAAACATAAAAGACAATAACAAGAACCAAGCAAAAGAAAACCATGGAAACCAATAACAATACAAAACCACAAACAATGTGGCATAATCATGTACTAGACATAACAAAACTGCAAATCAAGCGCAAGAAAATCACAAAAGACCAAATCACAAGACTAACAACAGACACCATGACTCAATCTACTTCCAAAGGGAATCTCAACCTGAGCCTTCATCAAGATTTTATTGCAGTCTCTTTGCCATGCAATCCCCTGCATCATATTGCCAAGAACACATAATTGTTAGTGCATAAATAAACATAACAACATACTTGTTACCTTATGCACATTGCCTTGTACTGAACATGTCCATGCCATCTCTCAAGGGGCTCCAATTCCCTTGAAGAATCCATCCATAAATGGAAACTAGCTAATATACCTATCAAATACATGTTCATTACTATAGCACATATCCACATAATGTCAGACAAAATCAAGATTAAAAATACTTCATGTATGCAAAGCGCTCATTCATTTGGAATTAGGGTTTCCAAACATATCCAAAGGAGTTCTTGCCCAATTCCTTTCTTTTACCTTTTACCTTGTTGTAATTGAGTCTTATTATGCGCTATCACATCATCCAATTGTTAGTTATATAAACAAATCAATTGTTACCTTGTCACGCTAATACCAAGCATGTTACCCTGCAACTGTTCACAGATTTCAACCACATGTTCCAAATATCAAGACAATCATATCTATCAATTTGAAATCAAACTTTACCAATACTAACAATCATGTCACGATCCATAGTCAACTCATAGTCATTATACATAACGTTACAACTTTCACTTACTTACACTCAAGTACATGTCAGCTATCTCAACACATATGTATTGGTACATTCATCTTAAAACAAGATCATTGGAACACATACTCATATTATGAAATTCATCAAACACTCAACCAACTTGCAAACATACCATGTTAAATAAATCAACTAGATGACATAATAGACACCAAAAAATCAAACACCAAATAGATGACACAATCAAATGGTCAAGCACCAATTATACGACATAATCAACCTAATACCTGGATGTATCTCAAGGGAGGCTATCTTGTCTGCACAATCAATCTAGTTAGCACAATATAACTTCACAACATATCAACTCAAACATAAATAAGGTCATGATATCCATAATAGTCACTATCTAACATGTCCACATCACAAGCTCATAAACATGTACCATTCATACATAATAATCACATATGCACAATCAATCTAGATTAGAACAACACAACGTCACATATAAGTCGACTCATACTTGAATGTCATAACCCTAACCATCTGCATAGGCCAACCTAATTTAACATGATACATATAACATCAAGATCTTAGTGTAATAACCCTAATCATCAAGTTACTAGCATATAACAACAACAAGTTACATATCATGTTCATCAACATCATATAACCTAATTGTCAAGTTATCTAACATAAAACACCAATAACAATGCATACAACCACAAGTTACTACCACTCATGACTATCTGACACATGTATATGACTTTACTAATCAACTAGAATCTATCATGTATGTAACCATAACATCAATAAAATGAAAGGCATACACATAATCATAGTGCATATAACAATTCTTTAACTAACACACCCGCATGCCCAACATCCAAACATGTATGACAACATGATCTTTCCTCGAGGTCCAATGTTGCAACATCACTTTGATGGTCTACTTCTCCTGGCCAATCTCAACCAACACATCAGCACCATAACAACCAACAACATCATGATGACCTAAAATGCATACAATGACCTCACAATGCATGTATGACCTACCATACATGCATAACCATAACCATGACAATGCATGCATATAGACACTGACACGCATAACAATGCATATACACCCATACACTCATGACGACACATCCCACAACAACACAATCAACCTTCACATGGCGAAATCACTACAACCATGGTCAACACCATGCAAATGCAACAAGCACATGGACTACAAGCATAAGGAACACTTATGAAAGCGACATGAATGCATGACCAACACACCGCACATCTAGTCCAAGGGGTGAACCATGGTGTGATACCACTCCATGGTATCATATGTGACCCAAAGGGAGCACAACCCGCTTTGATACCACTCTGTAACACCCTCCTCCCACATCTACCCAAGTAACCGTCCAACCATGGTAAACATGCGACAAAAGGCTACTATGATCATATTCAACCTCCTGTGTGACCTTAATAAATGGAATCAACAAAAACACAATCATACATACCTTCCACATCAGCTACAGGACCCCTAAGAACCATCCCAACACTTCAAGAAGCTAGCCCTTAGGTCCCACTGAAGTTTTTGATCACTTGACTTCTAGACGCTCTCATACTATAGGCCTACCAACGTCCAGGAGGCTTTGTATGCTCTCATGCTATAGGAATCCCAACATCTAAGGACTATTTTTTTGAGTGTTGTGCCAACATCCCTGGGATTTGAGCCACTTTTTTAGGCCTAGAGCCCAGGTCACTGCCCAGAATTGAATGACACCTTCAAAACAGTAAAATAACATGGAAATGATGATGCAAAAGCAAATATTTGGACAAGACCTTAACCAAACCCCTACTAGCCATGACAAACATTTCGTCAAACATATAAAAAATATGTAATCTACAGGTGTAAACAACAAATTTAAGCATAGAGATCTCATAATTATCTAAGAATCGCTAAGAACCATTGTTCCCTCATATCATTTTTTGCATTATCATCTATTAGGTCATAGATACATTTTCCGTCCATTTACTAGTAAAAACATGATGAGAGCCATACATAGCCACTATCATAAAACACATATATAACCATCATAATAGCAGTAGAAATGCCAATGAAATCACAACCATATGATCCACATATAAACCAGTAAATATTCATAGAAATACCAGGAGAAATAACCTTTCATTAATGATACAAATTCCAAACCTGGGATGAGACTACCATGTTCCACCCGACCATAGACTGGTTGAGCCAAATCTCTCTTTAGCCATTCACCTCCATGTCGTATTCCAAGCAGGAATGTGGGACTCAAACCAAAAGAACCAATAAGGGTATACAGAGGCTAAACCACCTCACCCTCATCAATAAAAACAAGGCTTTACGATAACCCATCATGGATCACTAGACCAACACAATAAACATGCCATAACAGGGTTTACCATGATCTCCACCCAATCACTAGGCAAAACAAGCATGGATGCCATTGGATTTCTCCATCTACACCGTGATGAATTTTCCTATATCCTAGTCTCTCCGGCTTTACCGCAATCCAAACTCGGATCACTAGGCCCTAAACCAAGATCCACTCTCCAGGATTTACCGCATATCCCAAGCCCGGGATTACTAGGCCCAACAGAGAGAAATCCACGTCTTGGATTTACCGTATATCCTGCCATTCACCGACAAGGATTCCTAGGCCCACTAAGGCAACATAATCTTGGATTTACTGCAACCCATAGTCTGGCTCAAGGGTCACTAGACTAGTGGATTTACTGTGATCCACAGTCTGATTCAGGGACCACTAGGTCATGTGCTCTATCATTTGAAGATCCACCTCACTCAGTTTCGAATCCATCCGACAATCCAGCTCAACCAAAATATGAGAACCCCATCACACCATGGATATCCAGAAATGGCAAGGGTAGGCTGAAAAAATTGTTACACCTGGAAAAATCCATGCCATAACATCAAAGAACCACATGTAATACCATGCATGCCAAATATAGCATGGAAAATACACATGCAAATCGATACCTACAAAGAATCTTGTTGTAGCTATTTGATCCTGCCCTTCCCTACTTGATATTTTCTTCCTCTTGCCTTCTTTTCCTTTCTTGATCCAATGCCAAAATGCTCCAAGAAAAACCTAAGTGTCCAAGAGTGAGTGAGAGAGAGAGAGAATAATGAGAGAGCTCCAAAACTGAACTAACAAAAGGTTACCAACTGATCCTCAGAAGCCTTTTTATTAATGAGGCCTCTATTTTCTTAATTTTCCATTATTTTCCTTCATTTTCCTCCTCACATGCAACTTGTGACCTTTCACCTCCCTTTCCTCCTAATTTCCATTATTTTCATAAATAAATGTGTCAAAAATGCCATTTTGCCTTTCCAAAGCCTTATCCATTGCCTTTGCCAATTTCCTTAGCCATTAAACCGATGAACACCCACACTAGGATGTCTTGCCCAACATTCAGCTTGGAATAAGTGTCCCAACAACCGTGGTCTTATATATTTTTACATTGATTTTTAACCAAGGTTGTTACATCCATCTTTGCATTGATTAATCATTAATTGCATAATGAACATGAAGCACATGTTATTCCTTTTAGTATCATTGTCAAAATGAGATTAAATTTTCACCAGTAAATTTTTTATTATATTAATGACATTGAGTTACTATACAAGTATTATGACGTTGCTTTGAGATATTTCATTACATAATTTATAGAGACACAAGGGTGTTATAATATGCAGGTTATAGGTTTGTCTTATTGTTGTAGTAATAATGATTCCTTTTGCACATGGATTATAGATAGTTCACAAGCTTGGAAAGGTTCTACAAATTTAGAAGGAGAGTGATTAAGGTTACTTACACGAAAGTAAACACACTTGCAGAGAAATAAACATGCTTGCCGGAAATTAGACATGCTTGCAAGAAAGTAAACAAACTTGCAGGAAAGTAAACACACTTGCAGGAAAGTAAACACACTTTCTGGAAATTAAAGATCACACTTGTGAAATTGAACTAGAATACTTCTAAATAGTGGACGTAGGAAGCTTAATGTTATAACCCCTAGAATAGGTAGAAATACTCATATGCTTTTGTAGGAAATGAAATGTCACACTTCTACCTAGAAGCTTAATGATGTAACCCTTGACAGTGGTAGAACAAACCACATATGCGGGAAATAAATTGCAAAGGAAAAAATAAATGAAAAGACTAATCATATCCAAGATGATTCATGTTTTTAGTCATACCATCAAATGTAGTCATTGTGTTGAGCATATTTATTCAACAACATTTATGAATGCAAACCAATCTAAACACAAACATGTCAAATTAAAAATAAACATGAATAATCAATTGCATAAATAAATTAATAAATAAATAATTACAACCATGCATGAGTAATTAATTGCATATATTGATAAAATCATGCAACCAAAAATTAATTACAAAAGTAAATAAAATAAAGTCTATGTGAATAAATACCTTAGGAGTTAAATTACACAACTAGAAAAGAGAGCTACCTAAATTAGACAACACTTTATTCTATTGGACTAGGTCTTGCCTCCATACAACAGAGTGTTGATATTTATCAACACTTGTAACATTTACAGCATAAATTAATTAAATTAACTAAGCTAATTAAAAGAAATTAATATCCCACAAATGTGCAAAAATAAATAAACTAAATTACACACTATGGAAATTATAAAGTACAATTAAAATAAAATTTCAATAATTATAAATTATTCCATTATCATTAGGGCGTTGCTCTAAGAGTCTTCCTCAAACAATGGAGATATGTTTTAATTTCTTACATAAAACTAATGGAAACTAGAAATAACAAATATCTAAATAAACCTACTTATGGATTTAATAAATCCATAGTGGTTACAACAATTTCCTAAATAATGAATGGTTTCCATAATCCTTGCTAACAATTAGAAATTAATGAATAAGTCCAAGATATTTTGCTAATAATTAGCAATGAATAAGCAAGTCCAAAACCTTTTTCCAAAGAATTCCAAGATTCTTGGTTGACCACTCAAACTAATATTTTGTCTTGTATTTTCAAAATTATTTCCATATCTTTTATTTTATTGGATTAACATTATTGTTGTATGGATCCATAATTGTGATGTAAAGTAGTATGTGAAAACATGGCTCATGGTTCCAGTGTTGTAACATTGGCTCATGGAGCATGTTGCAACATCGTTGTTGTGTGTTTCAACATCATGTTGCAGTAGCATGTTGCAGCAACGAGTTGCAACAGTGTGTTGTAGCAACAAATGATCTGAATTTATATAGGAACACAACAAATTATAGATATAACCATAAATACAGATATGCAATAGAAATAACACTATCTTTCATTAATATCAAATAATGAAATATGCTTACAAACAGAATGGAAATGAGACTAGCTCGGGTGATGGTAGCTTATCTCTGAGAAGAGATGTGGCGGCTACATGCCTCTGAACTCATTTACAATCAGGCTCAAGGGAATTTTTATTATTAAACAATAAGATAAATCCCTAAACAAACAAAACCCTAACCCGAGGAGATGGAACACTAAGAGTTTATGGGCCCCGTTGGGGTTAGTTGGGCAGCCAACTTCCCGGGGTTGTAACTTGGTCATATTATCTTCATTTGACGCACATGATACCTCATTGGAAAGATCTCTCCGAGGAATACAACTAAGAACATGATTTTGGTGAACTTGATTGGAGGAATATTTCCACAAAAATGTCGTTTAGGGCCTCATAACGACTCCAGAAGTTCAGGACCCAAAAAAACTACCAAAAATAGTAAACTATGCTATAATTAACGAAACTGAAAAACCGAAAGAAACAATGGTGGGGGTCCACGTGGAATAGGCGGGTGGCAACCAATATCCACCTATATCATTCCTCCCCCCTTTGGAAGCAATTGTCTCCATTGCATTGAGTTCCTCCATGAGATGAGGAAACTTCTGTTGAACTTGGTCCCTAGTGAGCCATTTTCCTTGGTGCAGGAGTTAGTCGGCTTTGAAAACTAGATACAGTTAGATCTTCTATTGTCGAGTGTTATTGATTTGCATGCCCATGATCCGATCAGTTGCAGCTTGTTCCATGAAGTCTGGATTTAACTCTGTTGGTGTGAGTTATTCTGCAATGTCAGATGTGTCCAGTAATGGTGGAAAGTATGGCCGAAGGCAATCCACATTGAACACTTGGTGGAGGCCAAGGAATGGGGGAATTTTTAGCTCAAAAGAATTATCTCCCATAGCCTTGGTGATGGTGTACAAACCATATCTAAGAGGGCGAATCTTGTGGTGGGGCCCAACGAGGTGCTCCTTCTGCAAATGTAACCAAACTTTGTCGCCCACCTGGAACTTGTGTGGAACTCGATGCCGATCATGTCGATGCTTGTACTTAGTATTGGCTTTGTCCAATATGTCGTGGACCTGTTGGCGGATGTGTTGAATGTTCTCAATGAAGCTATTTGCCTTGTTGGCTTCGGACTGGACATGAGCCGAATCTGCCTGAGTCGCTGCAAATGGTATGGCCACATCAATGGGAAATAGTGGTTGGAATCCCAAGCCCACATGAAAAGGGTTGTGGGCAGTCGAGCTTTGGAGAGCCCAGTCGTAGTTGTGCTGTACATAGGGGAGGATCTCATCCCATGTGCATGGATGCTTTGAGTTGTACATGCACAAAATGTGTATGATCATCCTGTTGACGACCTCTGTGATGAGCCCCAAAAATGTACAATTATTTGGGCTCATTCAACCTCCTAATTTGGTTTAGTCCACCATTCTCATTTGTTTATTGCACGTTTTTTATTATTTTTATGTTAATAGAGTGAATTTGGTTAGTCATTATGCCAACAAGTCTAATGGGTGCTTTGTGTAGCCTTGTTGGTCAACTTGGAGACAAATTTGAAGGTCTTAATGAGCACTTGGCAGCCAAATTCGTGGGAGAACAAGCTAGAGGATTTGTAGGAAGGTGCCCCCCTCATTTATGGGCCCTTACCTCGAATTCTCCACCATCAGCTCAGAGTTCAAGGTCCACCGAATCAATCAGCTGAAGGGCAGCCAAGCAAGTCAAGTTGGACTGCTGTTAACTCCAAGTCTTGGGCAGCCAAGTCCCTAACTTTTAGGAGGACTGTTGGGTCCTCAAATTGTATAAATAAGAAGGCTTGGGGCCTCATTTTGGTTAGCTAGTGGTTGGTCATTTTTGTTAGCTAGTTGGTAGTAATTTTTGGTAGCTAGTTGGTAGTCATTTTTGGTAGCTAGTAGTTAGTCATTTCGTAGCAGCTAGTTAGTCAATTTGGTTTTCGCTCTTTGTAAGCCAGTTTTGGCATGACATTAGACTTTTGATTATGAATAAAAGCAAGCAGTTTTGGATCAGATTTTGAGTTTTTAAAGGAGCCTAAAGCTCTCGGGGTTGGGCCCAACCTGAGAGCTCAGGCCTCCTTCCTTTGTATCAATATTGTTCCTTTAGCATTTCGTTTCCATTTTCCTTTACATGCATTTGAGTATAGCTGCTGATTTAGATTTCCTGTAGAAGTCAAACAGATTGGTTTTATCAGTTAGAACTGCTGTAGTTGTTTGGAAGTAGGCTGAGGCATTACTTAGATCCATTCATGCACTTTCATATTTAGCATTGCTTCTTCATTCCACTGCCATGCATGAGTTTCCTTCACAATTTATATTGCTGTTCATTGATTTTATGTCACAGGTAGCTCAGGTTGAAGCATTCTTGTTTTGGTGACACTCACAAGCATTTGTTCCATTTACACTGCTTTCTCTCGTTCCATTACTTCGTCCTCCATCTTGATCACGCATGCAACCACATCTCTGACCTCTGCTCCGCTCTGTTATCCCCCAAAGTCTTTCACTCCTCACGTACTTCCATTCTCTAGCCCTTTCGTTGACATAGCCCTTTACCTTCCAACCTACTCCCTACACTCACTTCCCATCCTATTCTTTCACTTCTAAAGCCATCACCAGCCTTATTCCTACCTTACACATCTCCCCCTACCATTCCATTACTCCTCCATCACTCCAAACACTCACGGTAGGTCATCCTGTAGCCATTTGTAGACATCCTGTAGAAAACAGAGTATCCTGTAGGATCCTCCACAGCCATCCTGTAGGAGGCCACTCTCTCGGTTGCTGAGCATCTGAATGCGAGTAACCTCTGTGGATGGATGCCAAGGATCCCTAGGGACCTCTCCTAGCCTCCCCAACCTGTCCCACGCTTTCCTTCCTTCTCCATCCCATATGCACAACCAAACCCTAGTTAGCACAAGATCACAATCATTCCACACACTTAAAGGAAAAATACAAAAACATAACTTTCATGATGCAAGTAGTTTAAATCCATGCATTTTCACTTATTAGAGGTAATGACAACATTGGTAGAAGTTGCA
The DNA here is from genome assembly GCA_031772625.1 of Pinus tabuliformis. Taxonomy (NCBI): domain Eukaryota; kingdom Viridiplantae; phylum Streptophyta; class Pinopsida; order Pinales; family Pinaceae; genus Pinus; species Pinus tabuliformis. Next base: position 1,158,528,454 of record CM062813.1, on the reverse strand, counting down.
TTTACATTCTTTGCATTGTAGAGGTCAGACTAGTTAAATTAGGGTTTCCTAGGTTTACATGCTTTGATTTGCTTTCGGTTCATTTTTGTCAAGTAAAGTAGCTTTCCTTTGAGATTAGCTTTCGTCCATCAATTAGCAACCTTCTTCTGAGAGCCTATAGAAGTTGGCTTGAGCCCTAGCGGACTTGTGCCAACTGACCAAGTGACAGCTGCGACAAGAGCTAGTACTTGTGCATATAGCACCGCCGCTTCCAAGTTTGTACGAACTACCGGGTTGATAAAATTAAGAGACAGGAAGCCCCAGGAGTTGTAGCATTATTGCTACAATACTGGAGCTCACCATCTTTTTGGCGCCGTTGCCGGGGAAGCGGCAGAGTATTGGTGATTGTTGCTATTCTTCTATTTTCTACTACAACCTTCTTCTAAGTAGTTTATTTCATTTCCATTATGCAATTTCATTTATGCAAAAGTAGATTAGCCTTTCTTGCTTTCCTAGATTAGCATTTCCTGCTTTCGTAGATTAGCATTTCCTGCTTTCCTAGAATAGCCTTTCAATTCCGCATTTCAATTCTGCAAGCGTAGATTAGTGTTTCAATTTCGCAAGCGTAGCTTAGCATTTCATTCTTGCAATTTGATTTGAGCAAAATAGATTAGTCCTTTCCTGCTTTCATTTCAATTTCGCAAGATAGTTAGTTGCAGTTCAATCTATTTCATGCCTTGTAGGAGTAGAGATAAGTTAGAAAAATGATTGCACAACACCCCCACTGCTTCACACAGCCAACGTTCTTCTTCGATGGCTGTGATGAAAGAACCCCTGGGTGGACATCAAGACATATCTGAAGAACCTCTAGGGGAGAAGAAGACGAAACATTCCTCTGAAGCAAATGGCTACAAGCAGAAATGTTGGGAGCAGTCCCTTGTCCAAGGATGAATTTGCAAATCAGATCGAATATTTCAAGAGTGATATGAGGCAGTTTCTTGCCATGCAACTGGATACCTTGTGGATCCAAAAGAGGCAAGAGGAAGCCAAGAGGGCTTTGGTCATTTTTTGTCCTAGGTGCCTTAAAAAGCATCCTAGGAACGAATGTCCAATGCACTCCCTAGAAGTGTGTTTTGTATGTGAAGAATACCATCCTACAGATCAGTGCCCTTCCTTGCCCAGAATCAAAGCTGCATATCAAAGAGCCAAGGGAGCCACTGAATCACTCCATTATATGAACCAAAGGAGGCCACATGGACCTAGATCTTACCAGCAGGAACTGCAAGGGATACCCGAGACCTATTATGACCCTTACCAAGCCACCTTCATGCCTTCTTGGGGTCCCCCTGCTCATCCTTTCTGGTCTACACCTCCTCCTTGGTCATATCCTCCTTGTTCCTTCACAGATCCATATTATTCCCAACCAGTTGTTCATTCATTTTACTCTTATGCTCAGCCACAGCCTCAGTGGAATGCACCTTATCAGGAGTGGAGGCCGCAGTACAACTCTCATCCCGCTCATTTTCCTCCACCACCTGCTCATCCACAACCATCGCCTCCTCCTCCACCAAGGCAACCCCAGATGCCTACCCAACCACAATGCCATCCATCTCCATCTCAATTTCACACCTCCACTCAGCTACACGTACCTCCATTTCCAAAACCATGCAATGGAGCAGCTCAACCCCATTGCAAATCTGAGGCACAACATGTGCAAATGACTCCTCTTGAGCTCAATGATGTTCACCAAAGCTCAGGAAGAGTGTTGCAAAACAAAGATTCTATTGAAGGACCAAAGGAAAAAGAAGATTCCAAAGAGGAGATCAAAGAACCATGGGCTGCACTTGATGAAGAAAAGAGATCTAAATCACAGATCGAGAGAGATCCCTCATGGTTACCATCAAATCTTCCATGTACTCAAGAGGAAGATCAAGAGGAAGATCAAAAGGTCATGATAGAAGGTGACATGAAGAATGATCCAGATCAGCAAAAGAACCAAGGATATCAAAGCTATATTGAGATATGGTTTCAGAAGGTCACTAAGTTGCAGCAGTACTTTCTTCCTCAGTTTTGTTTGATCCCTTCAACGCCAGATCATTTGGTCTCTGAGATCTGGATACCTATCAAAGCATGCATTTCGAGCCTTCACATCGTTTTTTCTCTAATCTCGATGTGCACATGGCTCCATTGGAAGTATTCTTATACTTGAAAATGATTTTGTTTTTTTCAAGTAGGGTAGGGTAGAGAAAAAAAAAAAAAAAAAGAAAAAAAAAAGAAAAAAAAGAAAAAGAAAAAAAATGAAAAAAGAGGAAAATAGAAATCTAAGGTGAAAACCTCCTCGGAGGCGCCTTAGATTGGCTCATTGATTGAAAACCTCCATGAGGCGGTCAATGGGTTGGAAAAAAGAGAAAAGAGAAAAAGATCTTTGGGTGAAAACCTCCCTTGGAGGCGCCCAAGGCAGGCAATTAGGGTGAAAACCTCCATGAGGCGCCCTAGTTGTTTTTCAAAAAAAAAAAAAAGAGAAAAAAAAAAGAAAAAATAAAAAGCTAATCTCCATTTCATGTTGCAGCAGTGACATTGCAGGTTGCAAGAAGGACATTGTAGATCAGGTGGATCACTCAAAACAAAGACAAAGGAGTTTTTGTGCCTTCTACAGGAAGTTTCATATCTTCTACAGGAAGCTTACAAAAAAGCCAAATTGATCTCCAAAGAGGACCTGAAGGCTTGGAATATGTCCATGAGGCCTACACTCATCTATGTTTCCACTCCTCACCCCTTTTCCATCATTCTTTTCATGTCATTATGCTTCTTTCCTCAAAACTGTGTTTTCTACAGGATGCTCTATATTTCTACAGGAAACATCCTGTAGAACCTTTGGACGAGCCAAATTCAATCTCAAAAATGAATCTAATGGTGGGAATCTGTTGATTAGGCCTACAAGCACTTGTGTGTCCATCCCTTGCCTTCATCCATCATTTTTTCCACCTCCTTGTGCCTCTCATTGTGCTTCTATAGGATCTTCCTGTAGAAACTGTGGGAAACTAGACATGCATTTCAAAAAGTGGTTTTGCAAGCATGGTAGCTTCCTCAAAGGTTCAAGAGTCCTCCTGCAGTCTTCCAACTCATCCTCCATCATCTCCATACCTGCATCACAGCAAAAATTCATTTTGTCATACCATGCAAACACATGCAAAATGCCTTGAAGCCAAAAACACATAGAGCAGAATTTGTTTTTGCCATAACTTGAGAACCATGCATCCATTTGACAAACCATTTTATGGGGGATTGTATAAGGTCGATGAAAACATGCCTGAGCAGTTTCATGCAATTCCGGTGCACGGTTTCCAAGAAATCAACCTCCATCACCATCAGCCATTTTTGCATTTTCTCCATAACCGTGCATCCGTTTCAAAACTTGTTTCATGGGGAGATACATGTGGGTGATAGTAGCCTACCCAAGCATTTTCAGCCAATTCTGATGCACGGTTTCCGAGAAATAGAGCTCTGAAATCTTCGGCCATTTTCCAATTTTCTCGAAATCCGTGCATCCATTGATCACGAATTTGCTATGGGAGATGCATCATGATGGTAGGAACATGCCCACCAAGTTTCAGCTCAATCCGGTTTGCCGTTTGGGAGAAATGGAAAAAAGAAGTTCTGGTCCTGTGAAAATTCAATGGCAGCAGGTTCAGGATGCAGATCTGAACGTGGAAATGAATTCTTGTTGCATGCATCTGGCCAGAGGACACCTGCACAAGAAAACCAGCCATGGATTAGCAGCCCAGCCATCATGCAACCATAAAATCAAATGCATGCAGCAATGACAGCCCACAGCAGCTCACGACAGCCATTCAACTTCGAGGTATGTGACAAACCCATTCTTCTATTGCATAAAATTAATTTGGAAACTGCATGAATGAATGAAATGGTGAGATTAAGCCATGAATGTAGCAAGGATCAATTGATTGTCTGCTTCAGAACTCCGCCGGCAGCCACGCAGTGCACGTGGACAATGGACTCACGTAAAAATTGGAAAAAATGTAAAAGAAAAAAACAGTGATCAAAAGTTTAACTCTAGTGCAGTTGATTAACAAATAGAAGACATGCAGTTCATCTTCAGTTCGAAAAGGCCAGCGTGCATGTGTTTTTCCACCTCACCACAAGTCACACAGTAATTCAAGGGACGCTTGGCTGCAACTCTCACCACTCTTTGTTCAACTGCGGTCAACTGAAGCGCATGTCCACCATCCAGATCAGTTAACGAGTGGTCCTCTACAAGATTTACGCCTGGGTTCTCAAGATTTCTACCGTTTCTTAAAGAAATTTCCGCCTGTGGCACTCTACAGGCATTTCTACAGGAAGCTGCGCTACAGGAGACCCAGCATACAATGAAGCTTGGATTGTTCACATCGAGGGTGGAAATTCTCAGTGAGTACAACATAGCCCATGCTTTGGAGAAGACCAAATATTTAGATTCAGACATATACTGAAAAGTATGAAGAAAAATACCATTTCTCTTGCCAGTTTGCTGCAGATCTAATTGCAATGAATCATACAGATTTTATTATCACTAGCACATATCAAGAGATTGTTGGGAGCAAGGATACTGTTGGCCAGTATGACAGGAACTGCTTTCACCCTTGTTGGTCTTTATCGTGTGGTTCATGGAATTGATGTTTTTGATCCCAAGTTCAACATTGTTTCTCCTGGAGCAGACACGCAGAGTTATTTCCCGTATACAGGGAAGCAGCATCGTCTTACTGCTTTACATGGTTCAATTGAAAAACTCTTGTTCAATTCCGAACAGACAGCTGAACACATGTGTATTTTGAATGACCATAAAAAGCCCATTATCTTTTCTATGGCAAGACTCAATAGAATGAAAAACATGACAGTACTGGTTGAATGGTTTGCAAAGAGAAAAAAACACTTGAGGGATACTGTCCTCCACATCCTGGGGAGGAAACCATATATAGAATTCCAATTCTGATCAGTGCACAAGCCAAAACAGAGCGTGAGGAAGCAAGATATTGAGGCAGAAAAGAAAACTAAGGGTCAGAAAGCTAAGGGAAAGGAAACCTAGGGTAAACCATCACAGTGAAACCATCACAAGGAAAGCAAGAAAAAAGAAGGAAGAAACAGAGAGGAAAAGGAGAAATGGGCCAAATTGCTAAGCCTAGAATTGTGGGAGGAACAATGGCACAAACACCTCGAAAAAAGATTGCAGAAGAGAGCAGAGAAGATTAAAAATGTCAAAACAAGTGGGGACACACCCAAGGCAACCACAACACAGGTCGAGGAGAAGGCACCCTCAGCCAAGCAAGCCAAAACTCAGCTACAGGTCTGTTTCTACAGGAAGACAGCGTCTGTTTCTACAGGAAGACAGAACAGTTTCTACAGGAAGTTTGAAAAGAGGGAAGCCAAAGGAGAAATCAACCGAGATGTTAGCCAAAGAAGCCACCAGGGCCATCAGATGAGGAGAGAGATTGGTTGCTCAGAGGATGAGCAACACTTTCAGTAGGGGGGTGATGACGAGCCCCAAAAATGTACAATTATTTGGGCTCATTCAACCTCCTAATTTGGCTTAGTCCACCATTCTCATTTGTTTATTGCACGTTTTTGATTATTTTTATGTTAATAGAGTGAATTTGGTTAGTCATTATGCCAACAAGTCTAATGGGTGCTTTGTGTAGCCTTTTTGGTCAACTTGGAGACAAATTTGAAGGTCTTAATGAGCACTTGGCAGCCAAATTCGTGGGAGAACAAGCTAGAGGATTTGTAGGAAGGTGCCCCCCTCATTTATGGGCCCTTACCTCGAATTCTCCACCATCAGCTCGGAGTTCAAGGGCCACCGAATCAATCAGCTCAAGGGCAGCCAAGCAAGTCAAGTTGGACTGCTGTTAACTCCAAGTCTTGGGCAGCCAAGTCCCTAACTTTTAGGAGGACTGTTGGGTCCTCAAATTGTATAAATAAGAAGGCCTGGGGCCTCATTTTGGTTAGCTAGTGGTTGGTCATTTTTGTTAGCTAGTTGGTAGTCATTTTTGGTAGCTAGTTGGTAGTCATTTTTGGTAGCTAGTAGTTAGTCATTTCGTAGCAGCTAGTTAGTCAATTTGGTTTTCGCTCTTTGTAAGCCAGTTTTGGCATGACATTAGACTTTTGATTATGAATAAAAGCAAGCAGTTTTGGATCAGATTTTGAGTTTTTAAAGGAGCCTAAAGCTCTCAGGGTTGGGCCCAACCTGAGAGCTCAGGCCTCCTTCCTTTGTATCAATATTGTTCCTGTAGCATTTCGTTTCCATTTTCCTTTACATGCATTTGAGTATAGCTGCTGATTTAGATTTCCTTTAGAAGTCAAACAGATTGGTTTTATCAATTAGAACTGTTGTAGTTGTTTGGAAGTAGGCTGAGGCATTACTTAGATCCATTCATGCACTTTCATATTTAGCATTGCTTCTTCATTCCACTGCCATGCATGAGTTTCCTTCACAATTTATATTGCTGTTCATTGATTTTATGTCACAGGTAGCTCAGGTTGAAGCATTCTTGTTTTGGTGACACTCACAAGCATTTGTTCCATTTACACTGCTTTCTCTCGTTCCATTACTTCGTCCTCCATCTTGATCACGCATGCAACCACATCTCTGACCTCTGCTCTGCTCTGTTATCCCCCAAAGTCTTTCACTCCTCACGTACTTCCATTCTCTAGCCCTTTCGTTGACATAACCCTTTACCTTCCAACCTACTCCCTACACTCACTTCCCATCCTATTCTTTCACTTCTAAAGCCATCACCAGCCTTATTCCTACCTTACACATCTCCCCCTACCATTCCATTACTCCTCCATCACTCCAAACACTCACGGTAGGTCATCCTGTAGCCATTTGTAGACATCCTGTAGAAAACAGAGTATCCTGTAGGATCCTCCACAGCCATCCTGTAGGAGGCTACTCTCTCGGTTGCTGAGCATCTGAATGCGAGGAACCTCCGTGGATGGATGCCAAGGATCCCTAGGGACCTCTCCTAGCCTCCCCAACCTGTCCCACGCTTTCCTTCCTTCTCCATCCCATCTGCACAACCAAACCCTAGTTAGCACAAGATCACAATCATTCCACACACTTAAAGGAAAAATACAAAAACATAACTTTCATGATGCAAGTAGTTTAGATCCATGCATTTTCACTTATTAGAGGTAATGACAACATTGGTAGAAGTTGCATTTACATTCTTTGCATTGTAGAGGTCAGACTAGTTAAATTAGGGTTTCCTAGGTTTACATGCTTTGATTTGCTTTCGGTTCATTTTTGTCAAGTAAAGTAGCTTTCCTTTGAGATTAGATTTCATCCATCAATTAGCAACCTTCTTCTGAGAGTCTATAGAAGTTGGCTTGAGCCCTAGCGGACTTGTGCCAGCTGACCAAGTGACAGCTGCGACAAGAGCTAGTACTTGTGCATATAGCACCGCCGCTTCCAAGTTTGTACGAACTACCGGGTTGATAAAATTAAGAGACAGGAAGCCCCAGGAGTTGTAGCATTATTGCTACAATACTGGAGCTCACCACTCTGTTTGGCCATCAATTTGGGGATGGAAAGCTGTGGACTTAGTGAGCTTGGTGTCTAGCATCAACCAGAGACTGGACCAAAATGTACTAAGGAACCTGCTGTCCCGATCTGAGATGATAGACTGTGGGATTCCAAACTGTACCGACACTCGTTCAAAGAAGAGTTTAGCAATGGCTTCTTCTGTGATACTCTTCTTGCAAGCCGCCTTAATAGCCATCTTCGAGAATCTGTCGATGAACACAAAAACACAGTCGTTTCCATTCTTAGTAGAAGGAAGGCTTGACATGTAATCCATGGATATGGATTTCCAAGGTCGACTAGGGGTAGGCAGTGGAGTATAGAGACCTTGCTTCTTGATGGTTAGTTTGGCAATGGTGCAGGCAGTGCAGGATCTGATGTACTTCCCGACATCCTGTCGAATATTCAGCCAATAGAAATACTTTTGTAGTACTGCACCATTTTCTCTACCCCGAAATGCCCAGCGGACCGACTGTTGTGTGCTTCCCAAATCATCTTCATACGCTCCCTTGAAGGAACACAAAGGTGTCCTCGGTGGCATAACAGAGCATCCTGGAGGTGAAAATATGGAACTTGCTGACCCTCCAAGAGCATATGTTATGTGTGGCAGAATTATTTTATAGAGAAGTGGCCAATTATAAGTCTCGTGCCCACAAGAGTTTAGCACGGTGGTTAATGCCATGATCGGTGGTCAGCTGAGTGATTCACATCAACCTTGGGCTTAATCATAAGAAGAACAAAATTCTTACTTGAATTAACCAGCCTTTTTACCTATCCTGCATTCACCATCGCTATATTTGTCTTCTTGCGATGAGCTCTAACAATGAACTCCTTGCCATCTTTGAACAGATGATATTTGTTTTCATGGCGATGAAAGATTGCTTTCCTGTCAAACAAATAAGGACTTCCCAAAACAATTCCTGCTATATCAAAAGGTACCACATCAAGTTCAACTGTATCAATAAAATGTGCAGTAATTGCAAAGCGCAATGTGCACTTTCTTGAAACTTGTAAATTTGCATCCTTGCAAATCCATCCAAGTGGATATGGCTTCGGATGTGGAACGGTCTCAAGTTTAAGCTGCTTGACCAAGTCCTCTGATATAAGGTTTGCTTGTGACCCACTATCAAAAAGTGTGTCAATCTTAGTATGTTTTGAAATCACCCTCACATGAAACAGTTCAATTCTTTCTTCCTCATTAGGAGCTTGTACATGGCAGTTTGAGGTACTAGTGCTGGCTTGAGTTTCAATTTCTTTTCCCTTCAAGTTTTTCAAACCCATGGCTGTAATTTTGGTTTCATCACCTGAATCTTCCCCTAAATCTTGTGGTGTAGATGCAGTAGCAGCAGTTTTCTGTTTCCCTTTGGATTTGTTAAATTGAGGTCTTTTTTCAGGATGTAATTTCCAACAGTTTTTCTCCTCATGACCTGGTTTAGAACAGTGTTTGCAGATCACTTTCTCACTCTCCTGTTTGACAGATGCATTCTTTTTTCCTTTTCCCTTGGAGGTTTTATCTTTGCTTTTCCCCTTGGGGGGCTTGTTTCTACCCTCTTCAAATGTGTTTTTTCCCCTTGCCTCTAAATGGGTAGCTTGGACACAAACCTCGTCCAGGCTAGTAGGGTTAAACATCAAGATGGTGTGTCTAAGGTAGCTATGCAAGCCACCAATGTATTTCAGCAAGGTTTCTTGGGTCTGTAAATCTACCCCTAACAAGAGAGCTCTTCTCCTGAATTCTTGGGTGTAGTCTTGGACACTCTGACCCTTAAGTTGTCTGAAATTTTGCCAGTTCATAATGGCTTTCTGCATGTGAGCAAGAGGATAAAACTGTTTTTTAATGGCTAACAGAAATTCAGGCCATGTTAAGGTAACCTTACCAAATTTCTTGATCTCCTCTTTAGTCTTGGCCTCCCACCAGACCAAGGCTGCTCCATCCATTCTCAAAGAAGCCAACTGAATCTTTGTGGCATCATCATGCATATTTTGGATCCTCAAGTAAACTTCCAACTGCCTAATCCAGTTGTCAAGCTTTTCTGCATTCACTTCACCATTAAACATAGTCAATTCGAATTTTACATCAAGCTTTAAAAAAGGACTTTTTCCAGAGGATCTATGCTTATGAACAGAAGAAGACAAAGATCAAGTTGGTATCAGAGCTCAGGGTTTTTGTGCAAAGATCTTCTAATTGTCTTGCAAGTATTGATGCTTACCAGGTTGAAACTTAAAAGAGGGGAAGGACAGTTGACTAGAGAACGAGAGAATCCTCAGTCAAGGAAGGCCAGAGAGCCATCACCTACACCTTCAATTTCACCCTCAAGAGTCTCAGCAGAAGCTTCAAGGATGTCTGAGCATGGAGGAGAAATTCCTCTAGAGATAGATCCAAGAGAAGAAGAAAGAATCTTCAGAAAGGCTTTCTTAGATCTCACTGAAATGGTGAGGATATTGTACCAAGAAAGAAATGAGAAATTGGCTGGAGAAGGGTCCAAACATCCACCTGAAGGAGAAGGCTCTTCAGGAGGTAAGAAGGATGATGATCATTCCAAGAAAGGACATGGAGGAAATGGTGATCCACCACCCCCATCTTCACCTTCTTCCTCTTCATCTTCGTCTTCTTCTGTTCATAAGCATAGATCCTCTGGAAAAAAGTCCTTTTTTAAAGCTTGATGTAAAATTCGAATTACCTATGTTTAATGGTGAAGTGAATGCATAAAAGCTTGACAACTGGATTAGGCAGTTGGAAGTTTACTTGAGGATCCAAAATATGCATGATGATGCCACAAAGATTCAGTTGGCTTCTTTGAGAATGGATGGAGCAGCCTTGGTCTGGTGGGAGGCCAAGACTAAAGAGGAGATCAAGAAATTTGGTAAGGTTACCTTAACATGGCCTGAATTTCTGTTAGCCATTAAAAAACAGTTTTATCCTCTTGCTCACATGCAGAAAGCCATTATGAACTGGCAAAATTTCAGACAACTTAAGGGTCAGAGTGTCCAAGACTACACCCAAGAATTCAGGAGAAGAGCTCTCTTGTTAGGGGTAGATTTACAGACCCAAGAAACCTTGCTGAAATACATTGGTGGCTTGCATAGCTACCTTAGACACACCATCTTGATGTTTAACTAGCCTGGACGAGGTTTGTGTCCAAGCTACCCATTTAGAGGCAAGGGGAAAAAACACATTTGAAGAGGGTAGAAACAAGCCCCCCAAGGGGAAAAGCAAAGATAAAACCTCCAAGGGAAAAGGAAAAAAGAATGCATCTGTCAAACAGGAGAGTGAGAAAGTGATCTGCAAACACTGTTCTAAACCAGGTCATGAAGAGAAAAACTGTTGGAAATTACATCCTGAAAAAAGACCTCAATTTAACAAATCCAAAGGGAAACAGAAAACTGCTGCTACTGCATCTACACCACAAGATTTAGGGGAAGATTCAGGTGATGAAACCAAAATTACAGCCATGGGTTTGAAAAACTTGAAGGGAAAAGAAATTGAAACTCAAGCCAGCACTAGTACCTCACACTGCCATGTACAAGCTCCTAATGAGGAAGAAAGAATTGAACTGTTTCATGTGAGGGTGATTTCAAAACATACTAATATTGACACACTTTTTGATAGTGGGTCACAAGCAAACCTTATATCAGAGGACTTGGTCAAGCAGCTTAAACTTGAGACCGTTCCACATCCGAAGCCATATCCACTTGGATGGATTTGCAAGGATGCAAATTTACAAGTTTCAAGAAAGTGCACATTGCGCTTTGCAATTACTGCACATTTTATTGATACAGTTGAACTTGATGTGGTACCTTTTGATATAGCAGGAATTGTTTTGGGAAGTCCTTATTTGTTTGACAGGAAAGCTATCTTTCATCGCCATGAAAACAAATATCATCTGTTCAAAGATGGCAAGGAGTTCATTGTTAGAGCTCATCGCAAGAAGACAAATATAGCGATGGTGAATGCAGGACAGGTAAAAAGGCTGGTCAATTCATGTAAGAATTTTGTTCTTCTTATGATTAAGCCCAAGGTTGATGTGAATCATGAGTCATTTGACAATTGTGATCCAAAACTTAAATCAGAACTGTATGATGTAGTTGATGCATATCATGAGATGTTTCAGGAGCCAACAGGTTTGCCTCCTAAGAGGGAGATTCAGCATGAAATCCATTTGCATCCAGATTGTCCTCTTCCAAACATAGGCATGTACCGCATGTCTATTATGGAGAATGCCGAAATAAAGAAGCAAATCAAGGACTTGTTGGACAAGGGTTTCATAAGGCCAAGTACTTCGCCATGTGGGTCACCGATTGTATTGATTCCAAAGAAAGATGGCACTTGGCGTATGTGTGTTGATTTCAGGGCCTTGAACAAGATAACGGTAAAGAATCGTTACCCACTCCCAAGGATAGATGATTTGCTAGACCAGCTGAAAGATGCTCGATATTTCACTAAGTTAGACTTGCGTAGTGGATATCATCAAGTAAGAATTGAAGAAAGTGACATATGGAAGACAGCCTTTAAAACCAAACAAGGACTCTTTGAGTGGCTTGTGATGCCATTTGGTTTGTGCAATGCACCTGCAACTTTCATGCGGGTAATGGATGATGTCTTGTGTCCTTTTCTTGATGATTTCGTTATTGTCTACTTAGATGACATCTTAATTTTCAGCAAGTCTAGAGAAGATCATGTCATGCATGTTAGAAAAGTACTTGATGTTTTGAAGAAGAATCAGTTATTTCTTAAAATGTCAAAGTGTGAATTTGGAAAGACTTCTTTGGTTTATTTGGGACACATAGTAGGAGGAGGTGCTTTGAGAATTGATCCTGCTAAGATTGAGGTTATTGTGAAGTGGCCTACTCCCAAATCCATAACAGAGGTAAGAAGTTTTTTGGGTGCAGCTCAATATTGGAGGAAGTTCATCTCTAACTTCTCTTCTATAGCAGCTCCTATGCATGCAGTGACAAGTGTGAAGCATGCTTTCCAATGGGGAGGCAAGCAACAAAAAGCTTTCGAATCTTTGAAAGAGAAGATTAGTTCAGCTCCAGTCCTTGCATTACCGGATTTGAGACAACCATTTGAGATACAAACTGATGCTAGTGATTATGCTATGGGTGCAATTCTTCTACAGCATGGTAAGCCTATTGCATTTCATTCTGAAAGTTTTAATGGTGCTGTTGTAAATTATCCTACATATGATAAGGAGTTGTATGCGTTGGTACAAAGCGTCAAAAAGTGGAAACACTATTTGATGGGCAAAGAAACTGTTATACATACCGACCATCAGCCCTTACAGTACTTGCAATCACAAAGCAAGTTACAACAGTCACGACACTTCAGATGGATGGGCTTCTTGCAACAGTTCCATTTGGTAATAAGGTACAAGAAAGGTACTTTGAATAAGGTTGCTGATATGCTTTCAAGGCCTATTATTGGTGCTGTTACTTTACTTAAGAATGATTCCATTGTACATGATAGTTACATAGAACAATATGCATCTGATGGTGACTTTAAAGATGTGTATGCTAACTTGAGTAAAGGGAATCATGTAGAGGAAAATGATTATCACATGCATAACAATTTGCTGTTTCATTTGGGCAAGTTGTGTATACCACAGGGGGAGAGGATAAATGTCATAAGAGAAGCTCATTCTTCTCTTATTGCTGGCCATTTTGGTGTGAGCAAAACAGTTGCACATCTACAGAGGTATTGCTATTGGCCTCGCATGGTAGATTCTGTTTCAAGGTTCATAAGAGGTTGTTCATTATGTGCTACAAGCAAGCCTAGCAATAGGAAGCTTGGTTTGTATACTCCTTTGCCGGTACCTTCTAGACCATGGGAGAGCATCTCTATGGATTTTGTAGGAGGTTTGCCAAAATCTAGAAAGCAGCATGATTATTTATATGTAGTAGTTGATCGTTTCAGCAAAATGTGTATACTTATGCCTTGTAAGAAAACTATAACTGCTGAACAAACTGCTGAATTATTTTTTCATCATGTATGGATTCACTTTGGTTTGCCTACTTCCATTATTAGTGACAGGGATTCCAGATTTGTGGGGAATTTTTGGTCCAACCTATGGGAGATGATGGACACAAAGTTGAAGAAAAGCACTGCTTTCCATCCACAAACAGATGGACAAACCGAAGTTGTGAACAGAACCATTGTGCACCTCTTGAGAGGTTATTGCAGCAAGCATCCCAAGCTTTGGGATGAACATTTGCACTACATACAGCATGCTTACAATCGTGCCAAGCACTCTTCCACAAACACCTCACTGTTTGAAGCTTGTTTTGGTTACTTGCCAAAATCACCTCTTGATTTCATTCTTGAGAAAGATGTTGCCATTGAGGGACATAGTGATATTGATAAAGCTCGTTCATTCATTGAAAGAATTCAGCAAATACATCAGCAAATTCAAGAACAACTTGAGAAAAGTCAAGGCAAGTACAAGGAAAGGCACGACAAGCATAGAGTCGATCACAAGTTTCAAGAAGGGGATGAGGTATGGCTGTACATTAGTAAGGAGAGGATGCAAGGAGAAGGTAAAAAGCTGAAGCCTATTCGTTATGGTCCATTCAAAATCCTCAAGAAGGTTGGAAATAATGCTTTTCAATTAGATTTGCCTTCCTACATGCAAATGTATTCTGTTGTCAATGTGGAGAACTTACGTTTGTATGAACCTCCTTTGATTGCTGATCATGAAAGTGCTGTTCAGCTGCCATCTATAGAAGATTTCTCGCCAGAATTTTTAGATGAGCTGAAAGAAGATACAATCCTTGATAGAAGGACACGCACTTCAAGGAGGGGCAGTGTAGATTATGTTCGGGTTGGTTTCAAAGGCAGCAAACCGAACAAGGAAAAATGGATGGAGGTGGACAGAGTGAGGGAGCTGTACCCTCACCTCTTTAACAGGTAATTGAAGGCTTTTGGGGTCCAAAAGCTTCCCAATGGGGAGGCGTGATCAGGTGCTCAAGTCCTAGGTGTTGTAAAAATGATCAAAATTCAAAGTGCTCAGAACTGGTTCACAGCTGAACGAATGGAAAGTGCTCTTCCTCCCGATTCCGGCGCCGCAAACGGTTCGGAAAACGGTCGCCGTATGAGGGAGATATGATCAAAAGAATATTTTGTCCAGTACATTAGAAAATTGGAATTTAAAAAAAAAAAATTAAAAAAAGAATATTCCTTAGAATATTCCCTTTTCTGCAACCAATCACAGGCCGCCACGTGGCAGGCCCGAAGGGCGCCACGTGGCAGGCCCGAAGGGCGCCACGTGGCCCATGATGACGTCATCAAAGGTGTGGGCGCATATTAAAATCTGTTGGTGTAATGGTGGTTTGAACCCGTGACCAACTATACACAAATGCTAAACTTTACCAACGCGCCACCAATGGTTCATTTGTTATATGGGCGGAGAAATATATTAATAAAGTTTAAATATCAGGTGGCTGGAAACTAAAGGGGGCCAGCCCCTAAGGGCCAGCCCCATACCATATGACCACGCGTGTAGAACCGGGAGCTAAACCCAACCGCCAGCCAAACCGCCGGCACAAAATCCGAGGGAAACCGCCTCTATGGTCATATGCGCCTTTATGAACTACAGTTATGGTTGGCGGAAAATCTGGCGGTCATGGCAAATCTGGCGGACCCGCCATATTTGGCGGGCCTAACTGGCCTCCACTAAAGTTAACTGGAGTGTTTTTAGGCCAAACTGGCAGTGTGGAGTAAATGGCCATAACTTTGGCCCAGAAAGTCGGTTTTGGACGAATTTTTTTTTGATTTTTGATAATTTCGACCTTCTGAAGCCATTGGTGCAGGTCTTACAGCCATCAGAGGTCATTTTCATACGTTTTGGAGCCGTGAAAGTTCTAGGAGCCACTAGGGGCCAGTATTGGGAAGACTGTATAGGGTTGCAGGTATCCATTGGAGGTGATCCAATAGTCAATCCTGAAGGATTCATGTGTTCTGAATCCATTTCTACCATCTATTTCTCCTGTAGATGCTTCTATTCAGCTGTATTTTCAATTTGAGCATTTAATAAAAATAAGGACAAGCCCATTTGGAGGCTTTGGACCCAGCAGACGTAGCCCTGGAGGGGGTGAACTGCTTTATCAACTTCTTGTGCATATTTGGTTGGTTTATTTTGCAGAAAAAATTCGTGTTTATGTGTTAAACAGTAAAAGGAAATAATTCTGCTATGCTTAAATGGGTTGTAATCAGCTGAAAAATTCATGTGTTTCATTTCTGCAAGACATGGGAAGCTTTTAAATATGTTTATTTCTGAATTGAATACCTTGCAAACGAATTTCAAGTAGTTTCATATTCAGATCACTGAGGTAGTCTGCAACATTATTTGTGCTGCCCTTCTTGTACTTGATATTAAAATGGAACTGTTGTAGGTATGTGGACCACTTCTGATGGCGATCATTCTGCAACTTCCCTTGCGCCTGTATGAACTGCAGGGGTCGGTGGTCTGCTTCCCCAAAATGTAATGCTTCCATTTTCAGCAGGCCTGCATAATGGAATACATCTCTTTGTCATAAGTGGGATACTTCTGGACTACGTCTGAAAGTGTCTCACTGTGATATGCCATTGGGTGCCCCTATTGAGTAAGGACTACCCCAATAGTATAGTGAGAGGCATCTGTCTCGATCTCAAATGGTTGTTGCAAGTCTGTGAATGTGAACACTGGTGCAGAGTAGAGGTGATGTTTAAACTCTGTGAATACCCTCTGTTGAGATTCAAACCAAAATAATTTTGCTTTCCCTCCTCCTTTGGTGACTTGACTCAAGGGCCAAGTGATATGAGAGAACCCCAACATGAACCTTTGGTAAAAATTGGCAAGACCCAGAAAGTTGCGGAGCTCTGTTAGAGTGGTTGGGGTTGGCCAATCTCGAATGACTTGGATCTTGGCTGGATCCAAATGCACCCCCCGTTCATGAATAATGTATCCCAGATATTGAACTTGGGTCATGCCGAAAGTGCTTTTCTCCAAATTGGCACATAGCTTGTGTTTCCGCAATGTTTGGAGAACTTGTCGGATGTGGTAGAGGTGCTCTTCCCAACTCTGGCTGAATATCAGGATGTCATCCAAGTATACCACTACAAATGAGTTGGTGAATGGCCGCAGGATGTCATCCATAAGCCTCATGAAGGTTGCAGGAGAATTCGTCAACTTGAAAGGCATAACCAACCATTCGAAAAGGCCCTCCTTGGCTTTGAAGGCAGTCTTCCACACATCAGAGGGTTCGATTAGTACCTAGTGATATCTAGACTTCAACTCGATCTTGATGAAATATTTCCCCCCCTTGAGTTGGTCCAAAAGGTCATCAATTCACGGGATCGGGTACCTATTCCAGACAGTGATCTTGTTCAGCACCCGATAGTTAATACAGAGCCTCTAAGTCCCATCCTTCTTTTGTACCAACACGATCGGGCTCCCACAGGGTGATGAACTCGGTCGAATGTGACCTTTCTGCAACAACTCCTGAATTTTCCTCTTGATTTCATCATTCTCTAGAATAGAGCGCTGATAGATTGGTCCATTGGGTAGCGACGCACCTAGGGTCAGATCGATGGAGTGCTTGACCTGATAGTGCAGAGGTACCTTTGCAAGGGAGGTGAAGATGTCCTCGTACTTATCCATGACCTTGTCCATCTGTTGTTTTCATGTGGAGGGGGCCTGTATAGAGGTCGTGGCCACCGTCTTCTTCTTTCCTTGAGGGTGTATCATCAGGAAAACAAATTTCCCGATTTTTGAAATGAGATTACTACATTTTTTTGCAGTAACAAGAGAGATGGTGGTAGGCGGTGCTACCTCTGGTATCCTGCACAACTTATTTCCCAATGTAACAATAACAGCGCGAGGCCTTGACTCATACACAACATGTCACTTCCACAAGTATGGTTGGCCTAATAATACATCACAAACATCAAGGGGAGAAACATCACTTAATACCTCATTCGTGAAGGGCTTAATGTTGTATGGAAGGCGACATTATTGGCTCACGCACAGATCTCGTCCTTGGTGAAGCCACCTAATGGTGTATGGTTGTGGGTTTGCTATGGTCGGTAAGCCCAGCCGCTTCACGACCTCTGCTACAATGAGGTTTTTTTGGCTCCCGTTGTCAACAATGAACTGTACCAGGGAACCCTTTACCCACATCTGGGAGTGGAAGAGATGCTCCTCCTCCTCTGGATATTCGAGTTCCTCCTTATGGATCTTTGTGGTGACGACGGTGTTGTTGGGCTCTACATCAATATTCTGCTTCCCTTTTTCATTCCCCTTGTCGGGTTCTGACTCAGAGTCGGAACATGCATCTGATTCTGAAGCCTTCAGTTTGGCCACCAGTGACTACTTCTCCCGAAATCACTTGTGTTGTAGGTGGAGCTCTTATGGAACTCACACCACTTTCTCGTGTCCTTCTTCGGCTTAGTAGTGTTGTCCTTTGCTTGTGGACTTGGCGGGTTGTCCTGGGTCATCCCACCTTGGCTTTGTCCTTTATTCTGCGGTTTGGGGGCACCTTTCCCTTGCTTCAGATTCGTAGATCCAAAGTCCCGCTTATTCTATTTAAACTTCTGCTCGATCTTGACGGCATATCAGTACACCGTGCCGAGCGAGGAGATGTCCATGAACTCCATCTCGTCTTGGATGTATCTATGTAGGCAGCCGCTTGAGTACCAAATGTTTCTCAGAATTCTTGATACCCAACTTCGTGCGAAGGGTATGAAAAACATTGGTAAACTCGACACATCTTGGTCCCTTCCCTACCGCAACATGGTCCACTTTATGTATTTGTCCTTGTAGCTCCTGACAGGGTAGTACTGCTCCTTGATGGCATCTCGGAATGAATTCCAAGTGGGAGAGGCTGAAAACAGTGAGGTCATACTTTCATCCTTCTGCTCACAATAGGTTTCCCACCAGTCCTTGACATGGGGGGTAGCTTTGAGAAGAGCAAAAGTAATCTTTTCTCGGTTGGAAAAATAATGAACAAGAAAATATCCTTCTAATAGATTCAACCATTTATCTACTGTGTCTGCATCTATTTGACCCTCAAATATGGGAATGTCAAAGTTTACTTGTACCTTAAAAGGTGTGGAGCCTCCAGAGTGGCTGTTGGATGTGGATGCGCTGCCGGTGGGCAACCGTTGAAGGATCTGGGCAAAGTTATCCATTATCGCGTTCCTTTGTTTCTCAAGGGCCTCCTCGAGCAATATTTTGATAGGATCTCCTGCTCCCTCGTCTTTCTTTTTTTCTCCCATGGGAGGCTGTTGGGATTTCTGAGGCTGGTCTTGTAAAGGATTGACCAGTTCGAGCCCTAACTCCTTATATCTCGACCTCATTGGGGACATGCAAAGAAAAACAGAGAAAGAGAAGACGACTTTGATACCACTGATCCAAATTTAAATAGGAACACAAAAAATTACATATATAACCATAAATACAGAGATGCAGCAGAAAAAACACTATCTTTCATTAATTTCAAATAATGAAATATGCTTACAAACAGAATGGAAATGAGACTAGCTCAAGCGATGGTAGCTTATCTCTAAGAAGAGATGTGGAGGCTACTTACCTCTGAACTTAGTTACAATGAGGCTCAAGGGCATTTTTATTATTGAACCATAAGAGAAAACCCTAAACAAACAAAACCCTAACCCAAGGAGATGTAACACCAAGAGTTTATGGGCCCCGTTGGGGTTAGTTGGGAAGCCAACTTCCCGGGGTCGTAACTTGGTCATATTATCTCCATTTGATGCGCATGATACCTCGTTGGAAAGATATCTCCAAGGAATAAAACTGTAAACATGATTTCAATGAAATTTATTGGAGTAATATTACCAAAAAAAAGTCGTTCAGGGCCTCATAATGACTCCGTAAGTTCAGGACCCGAAAAACTGCCAAAAATAGTAAATTGTGCTACAACTAAGGAAACTGAAAAAACTAAAAGAAACAATGGTGGGGATCCACGTGGAATAGGTGGGTGGACACCAATATCCACTTGGATCAAACAACATATAACAACAAGGTGTGGTACTATGCTTAATCGTATTACAACAAGCATGTTGTGGTATTAGAGTTGTGGTGCCTACACCTTTGTCGTGTGATAGAAATTATGTCATGGAAATGTTGTCGCAACACCTAAGTAATAGAAACTGTAACCAAAATATATCATGTGGCAACATTAAAAACAACACAACAACCTTTCTAGCACTACGTCGTTGCACATTAACTCAAAGATAAATGCAAATATGATTTTTTTCCAATGTTTAATCATAATTTCACGTAAATTACTAAGGGACTACAATGGAAACACATTAATTCTAAATATCGCACTATGGTGGATTAATAGAATGTCTAGATAAAAAAAATAAGGGTCGGAAGTAAGGAAAAAATGGTATAAAAAGATGTTATTTTTAAAGCCTGTTATCGCCCCCTTGTAAACAATGTTGCATGTCCTCATGCAAACTAATACCTCTGCATTAGAAAAAACTGTAGAGACACTTTTCTTTTTCCTCTGAATGACCTTCTTGTTGTAAACATTTTTCATTTGTCTCAAATGCTTGCTATGAATTGTCATAAAGCATCCTTCAAACTTCAATATTAGCATCCTAAAACATCTCTAGTGAGCTTTCAACAAATATGATGGAATTGAAGTGTTGTAGTAGCAGCAAGATTCTTTTAACCATTTCTATAAACTTATTTTTATGAAATTTTGCAAGCATACTTGTCCTATTTCATTTCCTCAAAAAAGAAAAAAAGAAAAGGAATCATGGTTATCCAATGTACATATTTTAAAATATAAACAAAGAATTCTTTGCACATAAAAATGGGAGTAATAACATTAGTATTATAACAATAGTAGAAACAAAAAATCATAATAGCTTAAGTTTTATAACATGGGGATGTTTCATTTTATGTTGACGGTTCTTGTGTAGTAGCAACACAACTTCCTATTACTGGTTCTTGTGTAACAACAATAGGGTTTCCTTATTTCATTGTTTCTATCAGACTTTTGTACTACTAAAAAATGGTAAAACTCATATTTTTCCATGGGAATGGATTCTATAACAATTTCTTCTATTGTAGGTTCTTGTGGGGTAACTTATTCCTCTCAAAATTTTGTATATGGGCTATGATTTACTTGATAATATGTTACTCAAAACCATCTTTTAAAGTATCGGACTTGAAAATACTCACTCATAAAACAAGAGAGATATGCCATTAAAAAATATTAGTTGTCCCTTTCATCCACTTAATTTTTTGTATTTAGTTCTCGTGGAGAGACAAAAATACCTTATTTTTTCTCTTACTTTTGGTTCTTGTGTGGTAGCAACAAGGCCTTTTATTATTATTAATGTTGGTTCTTATGTGGTAGTAACAAGGACTTTTATTGTTCTTACTATTAGTTCTTGGATGGAAACATTAAGGTAAATTACTGATAGAATATTTGAATCCTTCTCATGCATGGATATTGGAGTGGAGATGGATCAGAATGACAGGGGAATGTTATGGAATGCAAAAGTGATGGTACCCCACAAAACTAAAGATATTGTCTCCACCTTCAAGAAATGGAAAAATATTCCAAATACAAATCCGTAGCATCCAATGAACTTCAATTAAATAAAAGAAAAAGAATAATACCTACAATTATCTAAGAGGTTCTAATACAACTAATTATTGGTGTTGTAGCAGCTCACTAGTAGGTTTTGCATCAACTAACTTATTGGTGTTGCGACAATTGACTAAGAGGTGTTTCAACAATTAACTGATAGGTGTTGCAGTAGTTGAATGGTAGGTGATTAAGCAACTGACTAGCAGTAGATAACTAATAGGTGTTATAGCAACTAATTGGTAGGTGTTATGAGAATTATAGCAAAACCTATGATGACACTTGTAACAACACTTGTAGCAGCACCAACTCTTGTAATAATCTATTTGGAACTTTCTAACAAGTGTATACTAATTTAAGATGGTCCAATATAATGTAAAATGTTACAGGAAAGAGAAATATCGAGCTTGAGATCTTTGATCACTATGTGATATGTAGAATGTTCATCAACAAGTTGATTTTCATACATTCTAAGGTTTGATGGTGCCTAAGAAAGGTTTTCATAATCAAATTTATTATGGAAAAGAATAGAATAACAAGGTGACTTAGCGTTGCATGTGGGTCGAATGAATTTATTGCATGGATTAAAGATGGTCAGAGTAAGAAGTGGGAAACGATGAGGTTGAAGTTGTGATTGTGTGGTAGTAAAAAGAAGAATATGAGTTAAAGGAAACCAAATAAACATATGAACTTCATAAACTTCAACATGCAATTATTTTGAATTGGGAAGAAGGAAACTTTATGGGAATACCGTGGTTCTGATGAATGAGCAAGATGAATAATAGGTCTCATTGAAAGGATACATCTATATCAAGGGAATTGGAAATGTAGTGATGGGAAATAATTTATAGAACACTAGCTTATACTTCATCTTTACATCAATTCTTCATTTCACTTGTTCTTGATTTGTTTGTAACTTTGGTGAAAAATTCCTCTTGTCTTTGTTCTTTAACCAAGATACTATTGGCCTAATCTTGAGCATTGAACCACGAAACATGAAATAAATCAACAACCCCATATTTTAAATTCTAGTGAGTATTCCCTTTTTTGTGAAATTTTGTCTTCCATAATTTCTTGTGCATGGATTGACCTTCTTGTTCCTCTCAAGAAACACAGAACCCATCACTTTTCTACAATAAAACGTGATACCTTGGGAGAAGAAAGATGAACATTATTTCTTCACCCAGTACATTTGAATAAATTCACCAATAGTACTAATTAAATATATTGAAAGGAATGCAAACTGTAGAGTTGTTGCAACTACACAAAGGTGTTGTAACAATAGATGTTGGAGGTGTTGCAGCAATAAGATAATGTTGCAACAATGTAGAAAATGTGTTGCAACAACTATATATCATTTTCTGTCACCTACAAAGGTACTTGTATAAGTTTTTATGGATTTTTTCTCACAATTTCACATTAGTTAGCATTAAAAATTTCATATGAAGAAATTCATTTTTTTTACTTGCTGAAGAGCGATGCCTAACTAGACTACTTGACAATGATTTGATAATAACTTCTTCATTTGATGTCTGATCAAAGTGATTCAAAAGAAAAATTAAAGTATATCCAAAGGGATATCACTAAGAGAAATATGTTTTGAAAATTCCATGAGATGCATGTCAAATATGATTAGGAAGAACCCTCATAACGTAGTTGTTTTTGAATTCCTTCATAGACCAACAATTACTATTGTAGGTGTGACTTTTTCATTTGGTGACAAATTGGTGTGATTTAAATTGGATATGAAAGTATATTTATGTAAGTATCTCAAATAGAAAAAAAGTTTTAAAAATTCCATGAAATTATTTTCCAAACATGATGTGGAACAACCTATATGACAATTTTTTTTTTTTTTCCATCCTAGACCAACAATCATTACTTTGCGTATAAATTTTCAATTCAATAATGAATAAATATGATTCCAATTAGAGATTAATTATATTCATATAGGTATTTCTAGTAGATATTATTTTTAAATACAAGAATAAATGATGATTCAAATATGCTAGTGACTAGACTACGAAACAAAGTTTTTTTGAGTGTAGATTTATTATAGACAGTTAGTATTTCGAGCATAAATTTTTCGTATGAAATCTAAATGGAGTGATTCAAATTGTATTTTAAGCTTGATCCATAGGAGAATATACCATAGAAATATGTTTGAAATATCTTGTTAG
The DNA here is from genome assembly GCA_031772625.1 of Pinus tabuliformis. Lineage (NCBI taxonomy): Eukaryota > Viridiplantae > Streptophyta > Pinopsida > Pinales > Pinaceae > Pinus > Pinus tabuliformis. Next base: position 1,158,505,120 of record CM062813.1, on the reverse strand, counting down.
AAACCAGGACAATACTAGTGGGTAAATCAATATTGTGACAATTTCAAAATTATTTGCTCAACTTCCAAATACTTAGCAAAACAATAATGAATAATAACACACCAAACTAAAAAACTAGAACATAATATATAACATGTAAACCGAACTGGGAAAACCACCAATTCTTTTTCTATTTGGATGTAATCAAAGCTACAAGTTCAAGTACATCAACTTGTAGGCTACAACTTACTTGAAGGCTTCAAATTCTCTCTTGTTGCAAGCACCAACTTGTAGCTTTCTCAGGCCCCAACATGAAGGAAGCTTTGACTCCCTATTCTATCAACACCTACTGAAAGTAAGCTCCAAATCCATGTTATGCAATAACCTACTTACAAAACCCTTTAGATCCTTCTTTCATATAATTTTCATACTCAAATCATGAATGCTTCTCTTCTTTAAAAATAGAACTCTTTCTCTCTTGCACTCCTCAAATGTTTTCAGATCTGATAACAATTTATTACTCATTCACACACTTTTATGCTCGTAACAATATGTTGCTTTTTTTCTTGTTGCAAGCACCAACTTGTAGGTTTCTCAGGCCACAACATGAAGGAATCTTTGACTCCCTATTCTATCAACACCTACTGAAAGTAAGCTCCAACTCCCTGTTATGCAATAACCTACTTACAAAACCCTTTAGATCCTTCTTTCAAATAATTTTCATACTCAAATCATGAATGCTTCTCTTCTTTAAAAATAGAACTCTTTCTCTCTCGCACTCCTCAAATGTTTTCAGATCTGATAACAATTTATTACTCATTCACACACTTTTATGCTTGTACCAATATGTTGCTTTTTTTCTTGTTGCAAGCACCAACTTGTAGGTTTCTCAGGCCCCAACATGAAGGAATCTTTGACTCCCTATTCTATCAACACCTACTGAAAGTAAGCTCCAACTCCCTGTTATGCAATAACCTACTTACAAAACCCTTTAGATCCTTCTTTCATATAATTTTCATACTCAAATCATGAATGCTTCTCTTCTTTAAAAATAGAACTCTTTCTCTCTCTCACTCCTCAAATGTTTTCAGATTTGATAACAATTTATTACTCATTCACACACTTTTATGCTCGTACCAATATGTTTTTAGATCTGATAACAATTTATTACTCATTCACACACTTTTATGCTCGTACCAATATGTTGTTGTTGTTGTTTTTTGTTTTGTTTTGTTTTGTTTTTTTGTTTTGTTTTGTTTTTGTTTTGTTTTGTTTTGTTTTGTTTTTTGTTTTTTGTTTTGTTTTGTTTTGTTTTTGTTTTTGTTTTTGTTTTTTGTTTTTGTTTTTGTTTTTGTTTTTGTTTTGTTTTGTTTTGTTTTGTTTTTGTTGTTGTTGTTGTTGTTGTTTTTTTTTTTGAGTTGGACTAATTCTATTAATAAAAAATATGGTACAAGAAGATACAAACAAGAGAGACAGAAAACTGGCAACTGGAAATGATAGGACTATCAACTTCGATTCCAGAAGTGAAACAAGAAAGAAGATACAACATATGGCTAGAAGCAAAAACACTGACTTCTACCCAGAATGGGCAGAAGCCTCAACACGAAGCTTTTTCCCTTTCCTTTTTTTGACTTCAACCCAACCATCCTGGGGTGAATGAGCAATAACAACTTGAAGATTGGGGTTCCCCACAGGGGGGCCCTCCTTTTCTGAATCAGAGGAGGAGGTCAAATGGACGCGTTTCTGAGCGATGGTTGTATTGGAGGACTGCGCCGGCCCATCGGTGGAAGGGACCACAGAATGAGGGGCTTGATCCAATTCCGCATCGCTACCTTCATCTTCAGAGCTGGAGGAATCAGAATCCACAACTGGAGGTGGAGAGCAAGGAGCCCATCGTTTGGACTTGGGCTTGGAGAGGTTATCCTTATTCTTTTTTGCCGGGAGAGATGGGCAGGTGTTCTGCAAATGCCCTGATTGGTGGAAATGGCGGCAACGGAATGCAGTATTTTCATAATCCATTGTCTGGGTCCAAACAAAGTCGTTTATCTTGAGATTGATTTGGTCTGGAAGTCCTTTGCTCAAATCTAACTCCACACATATTCTGGCATATGTGTAGAGACCTTTGGTTTCCCGCCAGAAATCTCCCATAAGGAAACTACCCAAGGTGTTGCCTATAGCTCTATAGACAATAGTATGCCATAAGTGGGCAGGTAAGTTTGGAAGCCTGATCCATACTGGTGTCCTGGTAATGACTGCAGTTGCTGGATCAAAATCTGGGAACCAAGGAGTCAAGAAGAGCCCTACAGTTCCCATGAACCAAGGGCCTTCTTCTAAAGCCTTTTCATAATGCTTACTGTTATCAAATAGAACAATGAAGTAACCTTTTGAACAGAAACTGATCTTACAATGATGAGTCCAGTTTGCATGGATCCATGCATAGAGATCCTGAGATTGCGGCCACAGTCCGTTAAATCTGCAAATGATGGCTCTTTCTGCAAATTCTTGAAGTTGGGTTGCAAGATCTTCATGGGTGATTTCAACAGAGGGAACTTCTTCTATCTTATCAACCAAAAAGGGCTTAGGTTTAAGGGCCTCCGGGGGTTTGGGGTTCTCAGAGTGTACTGCATCTTTGTATGAGAAAGGAGGAGCAGAGGATGATTGTCCCGCTGCACCTCCTCTCAAACGAAGGGTTACCACCAAAGAGCTGTTTCTGGTAATGCTGTAAGAAGAGAGGGGAAGAAGGTCTTCAATTTGTTTACCTTGAAATATAAATCTATGAAGGCTTGAAGGGATCCCAATCCGCCGTTCTAGATCCAGTTTGAGATCCAGCACCAGATCTGAAGAACTGACCCATTGCAGGATGGTTCTGCCTGTAGGTTGAGAAATTTGGATCTGAAAGGAGTTAGAGAAGTGCCCAGACATAGTGCCAGGGCCTTTTGTGTATCCGAGAGCAGATCTACCATGGTGATGATAGGGAGGGGATTTCTCCTCTGCAAGCATATTTGGCGAGTTTGAAAAGCAGATCCACTGCTTGCTTACGACAGAGAGGACAGCGGCCCCATATTTGCCAAAGAAATCCCTATGCAGAGGCTTGCTAGCCTGCCGTTTCAACTCTTCAACCTAGTTGTTTTGTACTGCCAGCATTGGTTCCTCTGTAGGCAGATCTGGCAGGTTCGAGAGACAGATCTGTTGTTGGCTGTAGCAATCCAACACTGATTGGATTGTGGCTGAAGCCTGTTAGAATCGTCGTGAACAATGAGAATTGCCTTGTGGGTATCCTCCATGAATTCTCACCGGCCCTTTTTGCACGAAACCGCATAGTGAAAACCCTCTTCCTTGATCTCCATAGGTTGCTCCACGGCCACTGCATGTTGTACCTATACACCAGGCAGCTGGAGAGGAAAAACCAGCCCCGTCGACTGTTTCCTCTTGAGCGGCGGTGAGGGACCCTTGCAGCCAGAAACCAAATCATTCTCCGGGCTCTTCTCCTCTGGGACTCCGTTACACGGAGCCACGACCATCTGCTGCAATTTTTTCACCGGGCTTTTGCCCCCATCGCTCCGCAGAAGATTCTCATCTCTCATTGCCCACACAGGCTGAAGTCGAGACCCCGCAAAAACTGGTATGAATACCCCCACTCTTGGGCGACCAATGTGGGAAGGGGTTTTTGGTTCGAGACTTCACAGACCAGCCATGGCTTCTCCCTCGATTCTTCCTATGACCATTAAAAAATCAAAACCCTATGCTCGGAGTAATTACACATAGGAAAAAATATTGTTATTTCTTTATGCTAGGAAATATCATCATTACTATGTAATGTATATGTTCCAAAATGTGTAAACATGAATTAACTTTAGTTTAACTTTAGCTCTACAAACTCTTTAATTTATGTGTTTTCTTGTTGTTCACTTTCCATTTAATCATTGTCTGCATGTGAGCTATTCAATTTTATGCCCTGCATGTTGTTTGGAATGAATATATGTATTAAAATGTTTTTAAATTATATTTTGGTTTATTATAGGTTTTGGTGGAGCTTCTCCAAGTTTAGAAAACTACCAAATATGGTACAAACTACCAAATACTTCGCAGAATTTATGAGTCTCACTTTAGTTTTATTTAACTCCATTGCTAACTTTAGTGGACTGCCAAATATGGAACACTCTGCCAATTATTTCCCTGAATTCACCTGTAGACCACCAAATTCCTCAACTGCCTGAATTATCACCCTCTACCTATAGAACCATGGGATGTGACCTCAACTAAATGCTTCGAGGGCTAGACTCTTATTTAGTGTTTAGGGCCATTTCTTTGTTGCATTGCACAAGTAGCCCGAACTGCTAAAGGCCAAAACTGTGCCCAAATCATCGTATGGCACCCTAAAGCCCAAAGGTTGAATGACCACATGCTAATTGCTTTTCGTTAACACATGAATTCATCACAAAACATGACCCTGGCACTACTCCCAATGCTTTGACAGATTCATGGTTGACGGAAATTTTTCCTACCTCTCACTATGTCAATTCGGCCGATCCGCTTACAATCCTTTTGATATATGCTTTGTCTCTGGGGCAGGACGTGAATTTTCACATTAGTTGATGGAGATATTCACGTCCCTTGGCCTCCATATCTCAACACGTTTTATGGAAATTCTTCTAATATTTGCTTTCGCTCCAAGGTAGGTGTTGGGAAATTTAATTTCTTAAATTGATGCTCATTAAATTATCGCCCAGGGCACATAGGTTGACAAGGTGCTACAAAAACATATGCAAAAATAACTTCAACTAGTTCTAAATTAAAGACACTACAACACTCTATTATAATGACACTTTTTAGGAGCTTAATTGAACATGGATTCACCCTTTACATGCCACACAAACAGAGGAAGAATGAATAATTTAAATCATCGTCTCATTCATCAACATCCTAAGGGTGTCTAGTCGGTTCAATAATTCTTATGACTCAATAATCAAATAAAAGAATCATGCAATGCCAAAAAAATTCATTCAAAATAAACATAATTAAATCAAATTAGAATCATTGGTCCAAGTCTTGAAGTCTTTTGAATTCCTGTGGATTCCTTGGGTTGTTATCTCTACACAACAAGCACCCTCACACCATTCCACATAAATGACCATTACATCTGAAATTCAAGGACAAAGCTAGAAATGAATAAATCTATTCTACGTAATCAAACTTAAATAAACAACTTATCTATATATATCAACAACAAGAAACTTGCATTAATTCACAAGAAAATTACAGAGTACAAAGATTTCTTTCACAAGATATGGAAACTACAATAATCTCCCTATTACAGTTGCTAACCCCTCTAGATTTGTTTGCATCAATAAATAGGACTTTAATCTCTAACAAATTGGACCAAGAGACCCAAACCTAGGATATTTGTCCCATTCCCTACCAAATATACCCAACATTACAACCATAGTAAACGATTTATACAAAAATACAATATGGATCGTAACTGTCCAATAAGATGTTATATTGAAATTACATTCCCAAGATAAAAATATTTTATGTTTAAGCAAAATTATATCCTTAGTTGTGACGATCCAAGTGGTTGAATCACTTGTTGGACGTAAAATCCAAAACTGGGTGTAATTGTCTGCCTATAGCGGCTTCCAGTAGTTCAACCGCTTCTGGTAGTTCAACTTGATTTGCATACCTTGCATGTTTCCCATAGTTCAATCTGCAACTGCTAGTCTTGTAACATATATGAAAGTTGCAATACCCAAGATTAATCAAGCACAGAAAATACACCAAAAATGCAAACTTAATTCATGATAAAATGTGTTTAATTGTAGATAATCACCTTTTCTAACTTATAATTGCTATGGCCATGAAACTGACAGAAATAGTAGAAAATTATAGGATAAAGGGAAGACAAAACAAGAAATGATAGGACAAAATGGTGTCCAATGTATGCAACAAATGGTTTAAATTCGAGACTCGTCATCTCCCCCACACCTAGACTTGTACCCTCTACATACTGGAGCAGAAGATCAAGCCTCGATGAACCTTTCTTCTCTCTTTCTTGAAAAAGATTTAACTTCAACTATCTACAACGATTTACCATCTGACTTAATTTAATATACTAGTACTTACCCCACTTGACTAGAAACTGATTTCAAGATGTTGACATATCCCTGACCTTTCTAAGTTGTGCATTCCTTTCCTTCAGGGCTTGGTTTTCCTATTTAATATGTTCATTTATAAATTTAAATTCTTTAACTTGTTGCTTGAGGTTCTTTATCTTCTCATCCTTACCCTACTTGCGTCGTGATGTTTCAAGTACATCAACCACTTCCACACCTTCAGTGGATTTGAATTCTTCAAGATCAGGAGCATAAGGTTTCCCAATTTCATTAATCTTCTTGTGCCCCTTTTCTTGTTTTAATTCCTTCGAGACACCAACCACCTATACTCCTATTTTTGTTGCAACAAACTCCCTCCAATATTTTTCTTAGACTTGAATTTTGGAGCCTACTTGTGATCCTATGATATGTTGTTCCTTGATTTTTCATAGTTGCTTCATGGTTGGTTGACATTTCCTGATATCTTAACTGTCAAATTCAATTTCTTACACATTCTTATCCTTTAAGGGATTTACAAGTGCTCTTCTTTCAAACAATCCTAGCAGTGAATGTGTACCTTAGAAATTCAAGCATTATGTAATCCTTGCTGACAGTGACTGCGCAGATGTTGAGGAAAGTGATTGTGTAGATGTTGAGGACAATGATTGCACAATTCCTGGAGACAGATACTGTGCAGTCCCTATAGGAAGTCATTTCACAACCCCTACATTGTTAGTAGAAATTTTATCACCCCCCCAGTGAGTTTTCTCAGCCGTCGCTTTTTGTGCACTTTGGTTTTCATTAGTGTCGCTTTCACATTTATGATGTTGTTTTTTCTTGATTTCACTTTCACAAGTGGAACTTTTGTGTTCTCTTTGCTATAACATGTGTCTCTTTCACTTTATTTAGATTTTTCAAGTGTTGTTTTCATGTTTTCTTGTTGTTGCAGTTGTCACTTTTGGTTATTTTCACTCTCGCATGTGTTGCATTTTAGTGCACCACTAGAGGCCATCCTAGCACATTCTTCTACAGTGGTTGATCCTATATCATAAGAATATGCACTAGACATTTTCCCACAGCTTAACACACTCTTTGGTTGCAGTTGACACTCTTGTCGATACTTGTATTCTAGGTGTCGCAAAGTGATGTTTCAACTATCGCACTTCGAAATAAGTGTTGTTTTGATGTCGTTTTTAGGTATGCATGTCGATTTTGAGTCTTATGGTGTGTTTTGATGTTATCCAAGTGTGATATAACCATTTCAAGATTTGATTGCATGTCTTCTTCTCTCTTGTCTCATTAATCCCACACTTAACCATTTTGGAGCTTTCACTGTCTTTGCAACTTGCTTAACCTTCGACTGATATTTCTCCCTCCTAGAACTGCGCATTTCACACTCCCAGGCCACAATGAAGCATCTCCTATCTCTTAAAACTGCACATTGCATATTCCTAGAGGATATTCTCCCTCCATCAACACACTTAGCAACCTTGAAACCTAAGCCATTAATTCAGTTGCCTAGCCTTGTCATCTGTACAATCCTTTTTCTCTCTTTCCCTGGATAGTGCATTGCCTGGTTGCAGTGGGAAGTTAGGCCTCTTTGTGCCACTAACTTTCCCAACTGTGCAGTTTCCTAAGCCTTCCTCTCAGTCACTACACATTGTGTAGTTCCAACAAGAAACTTTACATCCTTGTCTCTCTGAGTTGCTCAACTGCACAATTCTCTTCCTCAGGTGAGCCTCCTACTGCACATTACATAGTTCTAGTGAGAAAGGGATCATCTATATGTCACTGAAGTATTCAATTGTGCAATCCACTGAGCCTGTCCCTCAATGAATACACATTGCACAGTTATAATGACTATTCATGCTCCTCCTACTAACTGACTTCCATCACTATGCAATCCTTTGTCCTGGATTTCTCCCTACTATGCATTGCACAGTTCGAGTGGATAGTGAAGCTTTCCTTCGGTCCTTTTGATGCCCAACTACACAATCATTGTCTCTTCCTTGTTGGGCACTCCTCACTATAGATCGTAAGTCAGCAAGCTGTTGTGGTATTCAACAACCCCCCATTTATTAATGATAGTAGTTAATATTACGTTAATAAATGGGGACCCTTCAAAAAATCTATCCAAAAAACAAAACTTAGCATTTAGGCATTTCTTCTATTTTTGGAATAAAGCAAAGATAACAATCAAAACCCCCCTTTTTTAGAAAAACTACTAAAAACTTACCTTCTCACATATAGCTTGATTAAAACCCACCAGAAGACCTTTCTAACCCTCCAAAATCAAGAAAAATGATTAATTAAGGACTCTATACTCGAACTATCGTAAGATCCGACATAAACTAAGTCCTTAAGCTTTTTAGGCTTAGTCTCGCAACACATGTCACCATTCATAAAGGACATGCTTTAAAAAGGTTATTGCGAAACATGCGAGATGTGAAACTGCGATGGCGTTGTAACCTTTATCGCATCGCATTTCGGACATTCAAACAAACACCGTATACTTACAACCACCCGATATTGTGAAATGCGATTAAGACCTAGACCCACTCCTTAAGTATCATAAGCAAATATTTTAGGTTTGTCACTCAGTAAAAAAGGGTCTTTTACATAGGATAAACATGGCAATTAGCTATGCTTTGAAACGAATAACGAGCGGCTCGCATCTCGCATCTCGCAGAAACATAGTGGGAGGTAAAAAAGGAAAAAGGCATATTGCGATATCGTGATCTCCGATATTGCTTCGCAAATTGCACAATCGCTATCATCGCAGTTCAAAGGATTGTCACCCTAAAAAGCTTTCTTCCTGTTTTATGATGCAAACATTTATGAGCATTAAAGCTAAGGGATAATGAATCATTAGTGGGCATTTAGTAAGAGATAACTGCATTTATGTGTGAAAAGCCATTTAGCGTGATATGATATCTTCTTACATGCATTCAAATAAAACTCCTTTTATCACCTTTACAAGCTATCTGCATTATTTTGTTTTACGTTCATCTTTGTGTATCCGATAGCTATTGTTCTTCACTTTCAGGAAAAATCCGCAGAGCAAAGCATTGAGAACAATGGTGAAGAAAGGCAAGGTAGTCGCCTCTGAGAAGTCAGAAATGACTCCTCTATTTACGGATACTACATGCAACAGAGAGGGAGGAACCTCTACATGGGAGGCTATGTATAATATATTGGAGGAGGAGAAACCGAGGATTATGGAAACAAAAATTACAGTTGACAGATGTGATTCCTCAGATGCTTCCATGTTAGAGACGACATGCTCATTTTTGCACCGCATAGCTGCGCGCCCGAAGATAATCCCTTATATCGACATGGTTAAATGGGTTATTGATGAAGCCGACATCTCAGACAGAGAATTCAAGACAAGAAGCCAAGAGGTTATGGGATCTTTTACCCCAGACAACCTACGGCTTATGTACCACCTATCAGAGCCACAAGTCATCTACAATAGGTAGTTCATGGAGAAGTTTTCCAAAGAGAACAATGACCCAGTAGACTGCACTCGAGCCTCATTGAAAAATGAGGAAAAATCAAGAAAGACAAACACAGTATGTACACTACTTCGTCTATTTGTCCCCCTCATAGTTTTGCAGCGGCCATGTTATGTAGACTATTTGGCAGACCCGATAGTACTAAGTTCTCCCGAAAGTGGTTGCCGCTAATAGATGCAACTGTTAATGCAATTGTAATGAATTGGGCACAAATTTTGTCTGACAATTTAGAAAAAACAATTATTGAGTATAGAAGGAAAAGAAATGTTGCTTCGAGGGTTTACCCTCCATTTTTATGAGAGCCTATGTCATGGATGCAATTTGTTTTAGTTCGAAATTCCCTATCATGGGATGGAAATGGACTGTTCAAAATCCGCTTCCCATTCACATATACCACAAGGAAATGTGGGAATCCAATTTTAAACCACATTTTTTCAATATTTGTCATGGAGTTTTTCTCCCTATTCAAAAGCAGCTTTATAATCGAGATTCCCCCAGGTTTTCCCAGGAAGCTGAAGTAGACATCCTCCTGGTAGCTAGATGGTTTGGGGAGGAAACATTTACATATATCAGGGTTTTTGGCAGCATCACCTCCCCCCATGTCCTCCCATACTATGTTCCAGATAAATTGATGGCTAGAGAGATAGCCTATCAAACAACTAGTGAGGGAGGAATGAGCAAGACATTAAAGGAATAAAAAAAGGCCATCTGGCCTACATTCCTTGTACAGTGTGGAGCATTTTCATTACACGACCTAGGGCATGCATTCAGAGAAGCAGAGAACATGCTATCTTTGCGATTACCTAAATTCCCTGGAAGGCAATATGATCCGTTTGGCACTGTCGAAAATTTCACCACTTTGGTGAAAATAAAAGTATTGAGTAATGAGGAGGATGCCTTTGATGACATATTTTTGCAAAAAAACACCTTCACAGAGGTGAAGCATATGGCACAACTAATTTTTGACCGTGAAGATTGGGAGATTTTTTACAGTTATAGAGAAAGGAGGTTAGCAAAGGTCCCACTGGACCAATTATTGATTGAACCAATAAGGGAGCCTACTCCCAGTGTGACTATAGAAGGTTACTGCAAAGAAAATCCTAAGACTGATTTTGGAGTATAATCTCAAGAGAAATGTATAAGGGAATCACAACAGTCATCGCAAAATGTGAAAAGTAGAAGCATGGAGTCAGTAAAGGATACATCCCAGTCTACACAGAAAATAGCCAAAGAAACTTTAGTCAGCAAGCAGGATGAAATCCCTACTACCTCCACACAACCAATAAAACCCCTGGTAATTGATTTAGAGGAAGAGTGGGACAATTTTAATAAAAGTCTCAACATAGAGGAACAGGCGCCAAAGTTGCAAACTCCTCAACAAAAAACAACTCTGGAAATTATAGTGGAAGAGACTGCAAATACACAAGAGGTAGAGCACATCCCTGTTACCCCCACTTCTGAAATAGTTTTGAGAATTGAATAAATTCCCCCTCTATATGTGTTTTATAGCCCACAACATAAGGCCGTGGTGAAAAGACAAAGAAAGAAAAGGAAATTGGACTCAAATGAACCAATGGATGTTTTATGGAAAGACTCACTTGTTGACCCATCCGCTAACCTTACTAGACTCTCACAGTTTGCAGGTGCTTACGCTACAGCGACCATGGACAAAGCAACAGAAGTACAAATGTTGCTTAGAGAAAAGGAAGATAAAATAACGTCACTTGAGCAACAATTACAACAAGCAAAATTTGACCAGCAGGCAGAGATACAGTTAGCCAAGCTACAACAGGAATCCGAGCAGATGAAAATAGAACATCAAACCATTTTAGCCGAGAAGGAAGCACAGATACAAGCAATAACTGATCTACACAAAGGCGATCCAAAAATTGATCATTTTATTACCGAAGCACTCGGTCTTAACTCCTAGCTGATGCAATATAAAGAATTATTGTGCCAGAAGATTTCACTGCGGAAATCTTATTGTGAAACAAGCGATAAAATGACAAGTCAAGTCATGGAAATGAGACTTGAATACAATGATATCTTTAAAAAGGTCTTCGATTTTATCGCCTAGCAGAATACAGAAGATGGGAGAAAAGCTGACCTATCTAAGCTAGAAGAATCACATAAAGGAATCCTATTTACGAGCTGGGATTCTCAGCTTAAAGAAGCAGAAAAGGAAACAGTAGACGTAGCGGCAGCAATAAACAATGTCATAGAAAACATCAATGAAAATTTTCATAGTGCCAACCTTGTGACAGAGTCCATTCCAAGTTTCCTTCCTAATGAGAAAAAGCTTGAACAACAATGGAACAGGCAATGGAATAAAAAGCAGAAGTGATAAGGCAAACGACCAGGTTAATCTGGGAGGCATATTGGTAACATTTGGTAAAACCTCACAGCCAATGGATGACCTTGTGATGCTTAACCACTTCTACGGAGAAAATGGTGCCAACACTGACCGATGCTGTATTCGCTGGACAGTTGAAAGGTGAAGTCGGCCAACCAACATAGCTCAAGCCCATGATGGATATTTGTGATCTGAAGGATAAAATGCAGGATAGTTAGTCACCTTGTTTATTTCCATTTTTATTTTATTTTTGCACAAATTGAGGCAGGTCGTTTAAACCTCGTCGACTATTTTTGTAATAATCTACTTTTAGTTTTATAGTTTAAGTATTTAAACCCCTCTCATGCACTTGAGAGGGGTCCAGAATTTTATCAAAAAATAGTCTTCAAAACATGCACTTTTGTCCCTTTGAGGAAGTTATCGTGAAATTAATGGAACATGATTTATTTTTATCTGATTTAGCATCTTCTACTGAAATTGCACCTTTGTACTCTTAGATGGTGTTGAATGGATTGAAGATAGATCAATATTACTGAAACAGATGAGTAGGACGTATTATAAATGGTACTTTTATCTCGTAATCATTTTTACTTATGTATTTTTTTTTCTCTCTATAATACTACCTAAGCACCCACGGGGGATTTGAACTGGTGACCTATCGCAAGGAGTTCCTTAACAGTACACCCATTCACTGTCAATCCAAAGCCCCATGGGCATTTTTACTTCTGTATTAAGCAATGATTTCTTTTCAAATTGTTTATGTATGAAAGTCTGAATTTTGATTGCCATTATTTCACTTTTGTATGGTGATGATCTATATTTTATGCTGAATATATGAATAATTCCTTATGCGATATATCTTTCGCAATCGTTTCGGCTAACTTTTTATACGAAATGATTATTGTTAAAACGGATTCACTTCTCATTGCAATTGAATGATCTTTATTACCAATTACTTTAAGATATTATTGTAGATCGCATACATCAATTTAATCTCGGGTATATTTATAATTAGATAATGCTTGAATTATGATAAAATGCATGTGATTGTTAATTTAGATTAGATTACTTTTAGCTTAGACATTACTTTAAAACATCACATATCACCCCATTAGCACAATCATTAAATAGATTGGGAAACTGGTCCCATTATCCCCAGTCGGAGCCACTACTCCAAACAGAAAAGGAGATTCCAACCAAAGTCCAAATCGGGTGGTTTTCCCCCATGTTGAAGCAACAATTTTTGAGGCTTCAACATTTTGGCGCTAGAAGGAGGGCCTACTATGAACGCAAAGTAAATCTAATTAACAGGCCATTCTAAGAGTAAAACTCCCTCACCCTCACCTCCAACTTCTCGAAAATCTTCCAAATCCCCTGATCCTAAGCGAGAAGTTTCACAAAATATTATACAACGTGTTGTTGGAATCCCAAACAAACCAGATCATTCTTCTTTTATTGAATCCCCTGAAGTTCAATCTTTGATTCTTAAATTACAGGGTATTTCACTATCTCAAGAAGAATCTAAGTTATCCCATGATAGTGTTACCTCTCAGTTCACCCCATCTCAACGGTTAACTAGACCACAGAGCAAAAAGTTTAGAATTCCTTTGTTCAAATTTCCTCTACCAAGCTAGAAGAAAGCTAAGAAAACATCATCTAATTCTCACAGCGAGGTTCTATCATCATCTTCATTCATTCCATCTATACCCTCACAAGATCAATCATCCACCTCACCACTCCAAATCGTGATTCACACAAGTACAGGAGCTACATCTTCCTCTACCCAATCACCTTCAAACACTATTGCTACACTTTCCCCTACCCACATACCAGTAATGGCACATAATCCTCCAAGGCCATGGACAAACCCAGGGGCTATTAGGATGGCTAGAACTTTACCTCAATTACCAGCACACCCAGAGAAATGGTTGCCCAAATTCAATCCTGATAATGGCCTATTAGATGAGGAACATATAAATAATTTTATGTTGTCCATTAACTTGAATGAAGTAGTGGAAGAAGACGCAGTTGTAATATTATTCCCATATACTTTACAGGGAGTAGTAGGATCATGGTACTTTTCGTTACCATTAGGTTCTATTAATAGTTGGGATGCTTTTCAAGAGAAATTTTTAACTAAATTTGGAGATGATAGATCTACGGCTACCCTAATCAATGATCTCTCCAATTTGAAAGCTGAACCAAAAGAACCCATTAAGGACTTCAACTCTCGCTTCAATAAATTATTGAATAAGATACCAACGACATCTAAGCCTAGCGATGAGGTCCAAAATGAGTGGTACATCTCTGCTCTACCATCAAACACAACTATCTTCGTTGATAGAGCTGCCAAACCAACTTTGGCAGAAAATATGAAAGAGGCAATAGCTGTGGAAAACACATTTTAGTTGTGGAAAATAAAAACGCATTAGAAGAACGGAAATCTAAGAAAGTAACCTTCAGAGATGACTCTAAGAAGAAACCACCAAAAGATCCTTTTGATCTTGAAGGGTTACAGAAAGTCCTCAAGACCATGTCTAACGAAATGGTTGATATTAAAAAACAGGTAGTAGAGACTTCCTCTAAAAAACCTTTTAGACCATTCAAAAGGAATTCCCCTGTTGATCCTAAACCCCCAAATTCCATATCAAATGCTGAATCAGATGGAGAGGAGGACGAAGTTTCAACAAACGAAGAACAAACAGATGATGAAGAAGTAGCAAAATTACAAGGAATGTGGGATTTTATCCTTCCCAATGAAGAAACTCAAGAAGCATTACCTATTGCTACCCGAAGTAAAAATCCTGTTGAATTGTCACAAACAAATCCAAAACAGAAGGCTTCAATGCCACCCCCTAGGGACAAAGAAATAGGTAAGAAATTTGTACCAAAATCCACTCAAACTACACCTACTCAGTTGGATCCTTCTCCTTCATCTAAAACTTTGATAGTTTCTGATGAAATGGAATATAATATTATTGATGATATGAAGAATACTAGGGAAAACATCACATTTCATGAGCTTAGTAAATTGAAACATCAGCAGAAGTTACTTCTCAAAGAAATTAAAGCAGTACCTACTGCACCACTTCCTACTGCCGTGATCTCACAAGTTGCCCAAGAAATGGGAAGACCCCCTAGTGCTTCTTTGAACAAGATTGATCCAACTGATATAGCTTTAATTGGGGGAAGATCAAAATCCCACACTCCACCATTTCTCCTTACTTTTGAAGTCTTTAACAAAAACTTACACAACTGTCTAGTTGATTTTGGAGCTTCATCTAACATCTTACCCATAACAGTTTGTGCAAAGTTGAATGTTCAGCCTCATAAATCTGTTGTACAAATAGTTCAGTTAGATCGCTCTCAAGTCGAAGTTGTTGGGGAACTTAACCAAGTAACCATCAGACTTTCATCAAACCCTAAAGTTTGCCAAGTCATTGACATACTTGTAGCTGACATTCTTGAGTTCTATGGCTTAATCCTTAGTAGAGACTGGTCAAAAAAACTTCATGGTTATTTTGCAACTGACTGGTCTCACATGTGGCTTCCCTATAATGGCAAACCAAATCAAATAAGGGTTGATCGCGAGAAACATCAAAAGTTCATAGTGACAAAATTAGAAGGAGAAAATGAACCAGTCGTGTATAGCAACAATATCATCAGAAATTATTCTGTAGAATCATTTCTAGGGAATTTCAATGCTCATACTTCACCTTTCTTAGAAAACTCTGTTGTCTCTCAAGTTGAATTTTTTTCTCAAACAGACACTTCTAAATGTGTAAATTTTGTAGATAAACCTGTAGTTAGATCTTTATTTTGGAAATTATTTTTTGATGGATCTAAATCCAATGATGGAGTAGGAGCAGGTTGCATCTTAGTCAGCCCAGAGGGGGGAAAAACTATGTTAGCATGTAGACTTGAATTCGATTGCACAAACAACACCGTTGAATATGAGGCACTAGTTCAAGGTTTGTATAAGGCAATTGGCCTTAACGTCAAATACCTCCAAGTATTCAGAGATTCAGAGATTGTCATAAAACAGGTGAGAAATATTATACACTATTTATCAAGACATTTGAAACATTATCAGTCATTAGTCCAAGACCTGACTCTCCACTTTACAACATTTAATATTTCCCCTATTCCAAGACTCCAGAATGCTAGTGCCGATCTTCTAGCCAATGTCGCTTCCAAGCTTATCCCACCAGAAGATTACAACCCAGATCGATTTTCCATTGAATTAATTTTTAGGCCTTCTATTCCTGATAATATCACCAACTAGAGAGTCTTTAATAACGATCTGGATATCATAAGCTTCCTGACCTCAGAAGGCTCTTATGATGACCAGATAGTTGATGAAGACCAGCATGATAACCAACTTAAACAAGAAACAATCATTAATGCTATACCAAAATCTGTAGTTAAGTTGGAAGATTTATATGACCTTAAAGACAGATTTAAACGATCCACCAATTCAAAACTTCAGAGTTCAACTCTGAGGTTTGAATTGATCAATCTTGGGACTGATTTAAAACCTCAAAATATTAACTTAGGTCTCGGTCTTACATCAGATGAAAAAGCAGCTTTTATAGGCTTGTTGAAAAGATACAAGAATGTCTTTGCATGGAACTATGAAGATCTCAAGACATACGACACCTCTATTATTCAACATATTATTCCCATGATATTTGACGAAAGACCTATTCAACAGAAATTGAGGAAGATCCATCCTAATTTAGAAAGTCAAATTAAATCTGAGTTGAATAAACTGCTGAAAGCCAAAATTATTTTTCCTGTCAGACACTCCCGGTGGGTTTCCAATCTTGTCCCAGTCAGAAAAAAGAACGGCGATATTCGGATATGTATAGATTTCCGCAACCTCAATAAAGCTTTCCAAAAGGACAATTTCCCATTACCCCCTATGGAACAGATTTTGCAATCAGTAGCAGGCTTAGAGCTAATGTCTTTCCTAGATGGATTCTCAGGTTATAATCAAATCTTAGTACATCCAGATGACCAGCTGAAAACTACATTCAGGACAAAGTGGGGCACTTACGCTTATCAGAAGATGCCATTTGGACTGATCAATGCCGGTGCCACTTTCCAGAGAGCTATGGATATAGCCTTCAAAGGTTTAGTAAACAAATCAATAGTGATCTACTTGGATGATATAACGGTATACTCCAAAAAACGCAGTAATCATCTAAGAGATTTAAAACAAATCTTTGAACGTTGCCAAAGGTATGGAATTTCTCTGAACCCCAAGAAGTCTTTTTTCACATTAAGTGAAGGAAATCTCCTTGGATTCATTGTGTCCAAAGCAGGAATTCATATTGATAGAATTAGAGAAATTTCTGAAATACCTTTACCCCATAACAAAAAATCAATGCAATCTTTCCTGGGTCAAATAAATTTTGTTAAAATATTTGTCCTTGATTTCTCAAGAATTGTTTTACCTCTTCAATCCATGATAAAGAAAAATTATTTGTTTAAATGGGGACATTCAGAACGTGAAGCTTTTAGCTTGATAAAACAACCGATTATAAATGCCCCAGCTTTAGTAATGCCGGAATTTTCCAATCATTTCATTCTACATAATTTCTCTTCCGAGAAATCATATGTGGCCATATTGACACAAGTAAATCAAGAAAAAGCTGAAGCCCCATTCTCTTTCTTTAGCTCCAATTTGCAAGGAGCTTAATTAATTACTTAGATGTTGAAAAACAAGCTTTTGTTGTTTTCAAATCTATAAAACACTTCAGACATTTTCTCCTCAAAACCCACATTAAAGTAGTAGTACCATTCTCAGCAGTGAGAAATCTTTTAACACAAAGGGACGTAGGAAAAAAGAGAGCAAATTGGGTGATAGCCCTGCAAGAATATGATAGAGAAATTAAACCAACGAAAATTGTAAAAGGTCAAGGTTTTTGCAGGATGTTGGAAGGAGCATCGAATCTATCAGAATTGCAGCATTCAGGTGACGATGTACAAATCTATGAGTTAAGTATTAATGACACAGAATCAAGGTATGTTGATATCATATTTTACTTAAAAAATGGATATGCACTAACCCAATTAAATTACACAAAGAAAAGAGCCTTGAGATTAAAAGCTAGGCAATATCAAATTGTCGACGATGTGCTGTTTAGAATAAATTATGATTCTATTTTACTTAGATGCCTTGAAAAATCTGAGGCAGAGAAGGTGTTGCATGAACTTCATGATGGACCAGCTGGTGGTCACTTTGGAGGTGATACTACAGCACATAAAATCCTGCATGCCGGCTATTACTGGCCAACGTTGTTCAAAGATGCACACAATTATGTAAGGAGATGTAAAAGTTGTCAAACAGTCGCCGGAAGACAAAGAAAACCCGCGCTATCATTACAGCCAGTCAACATTGACCAACCATTTGAAAAATGGGGATTGGACGTAATAGGTCAGATCGTTCCTCATTCTTCTAAGCAACATAGATACATCATTACAGCCACTGATTATTTCACCAAATGGGTAGAAGAAATTCCACTCAAGGTAGCCAATTCAGAAAATGTTATTGAATTTATAGATCAATTTATCATCACCACGTTTGGCTTGTTAGAAAATTATATATTACAGAGAAATGGAACACATAGAATATGCATAAATATAAACACAGAAAACACATAAAACCAGAGAGACACAGATATACGTCGTTCACCCAGTTTGGGCTACGTCCACCCCAAACAACCAGTCTTTCCTTTCTATTATCCAGCAAAATGAAGAGACACAACCTACAACATATCTGCTGTAATATCCTCTGTTTTCTCTCACAATCTCACCTCTCTGTTTCTCGCTCGCAGAATACACATCTATTACACAGCCTCAATACAATGCCCTCATACAAAGAGAGGGGGTTTCCTTCTAGGGCAAAAAACCATAAACTAAACATAAGTTCTACCGTCAGATCATCCGCCTAATGAACGGCCCAGATTGACTAGAAATTACTATACTTTTACAAGGCAATTTTACATCTGTTTTTAGCTTCGAGGGCGTTGCCCCCGAAACCCCCGCCGGGGGACCGCTGGCCCCCAGACCGCCCAGCCGGAGGGATGGACCCCCTCGAACCCCCGCGGGGGGGACAAGTCCCCCCTGCATCCCCCCACGTGGAGGGGTGTACAAACTTCCTGGGGCATACATCTGGCTGAAACAAAGACCTCTAAATAATCATGCTCCACACCCAATTACCATCTGCGTTGATGTTTGATAATGCATCTTATTTTTCAGGCAATGCTATGACAGAATTTGCTCTTAAAAGAGGTTTTAAGCTTAAGTATTCGGCCAATTACTATCCGCAAGGAAATGGATTAGCCGAATCCACAAACAAAAATCTCATCAGGATTATTAAATGAATTGTTGACCAAGGCCAAAAGAACTGGCATAAGTCTTTAGTGTTTGCTCTGTGGGCAGATCGAATAACTCAGAAAGCCTCTATTGGCACTTCTCCTTTTAATTTGGTCTATGGGAAAGAAGCAGTCTTACCAAAAAACGTAGCTATTCCCTCCTTAGCCTTAGTTCAATTCATTGAAGAAACTCCTTCCTCATCTATGTAGGTTAGACAATTACAAATTCTTAAGCTTGAAGAGGAAAGGGAAAAATCCAGGACCACGCATGCACATCATCAACAGTTAGTCAAAGCCTCCTTTGATTCAAATTTTGTAACTTCAAAGTCTTTTCAACTCGGAGACCTAGTATTAAAATGGGATAAAGCCCATGAAGAGAAAGGTAAGCATACCAAGTTCCAACAAATGTGGCTTGGCCCATTTCAGATTGTGGAACAAATAGGCCCATCGACTTTTCTGCTACAAGATTTATCAGGTAAGAGAGAATCTCTACCTGTTAATGGACCGGTCCTATAGAAATAATTTCCGTAGAAGACGATCTCTTTTGTTCACTATATATTATTACCTTTAGCTAAAATTTTCTTTTAGAAAGAATAATACCAATTGAAAAGCATTTACTTTTTGTTTTACAAAGGATAGTATCTTTTTAATTTTGAATTTTCGCTTGTTTAAGTAAAGATTGTTATGAAAGTAATCTTCACATATGAAATATATAGTTAAGTTCTATTGCTCTTAAACTGCTTATTTTCTGCCTCAATTATCTGATTTTTTTATGAAACTTAGCTTTAAGAAATAAACTTCTCCTTTACATTAGTCTAGAAAAGTATCTATAACAAAGCAAAGTCCCTCTAGATAAGAGAATAGAAGAACTGGTAATCTTACAAGCATGAAAGCAGAGCTAGAAGGGTATAATTTGGTATATAAGGGCGAGCGTACCTACCTGACTAAAAGCAAGCCAACCAACTGATTCCTTTTGATTGAGGTTCTCGGTAGGCTCGACACTCTGCTTGCTTCAGGGGAAGCAGACTAGTCAGGACGGCTCCTGCTATTTCGAGTGCTGCTCCTCTTTGGACACTATTCACTATTATAATGTTATTACATATATAGCATCTTTAAAACTCTACAATTGTCGTCTAGAAATTCTTAGAGAGCCAATGATCTTCCCCACTTAATCAGCTTTCATTTTTAGAGTGTAATTATAAAATATACTTAAACTTAAAGGATAAGAGGTCTCATCAAGGGCCGGCTTACCATGATCATAAGATTATAACTAACTGACATTACCAATAGTGCATATCAAAACAGGGTAATGGCTTAAGATTATATTAATCAAAAGACAAGGGGTCTCATCATGAGAGCTTATTCAGTTAAGTTACAAATCAAGTGAATGGCATTGTCAATATTGGTCACAAACCAAGACATTTTCCTTGAAGAAATAAAAAATGAAGTGCTGAAGCAACAATAAATTACTTCAGAAAATAAAGAAAGCAATAAATACACTTACGAGCTTATCTTTAAAATTGCATTTCGATTTAAGTGGGATACTGGATCATTGCTGGTTAAAAAGTAACCCTGTCGAGGCTATGAACGCCTGTTGGCAGCAGAGGCTCTACCTACGACAACTGAGTATACCAAAAACTGATCTGAGGAGAGACTTCTTGCTTTTATCTTTAAAAACCAAGTAAAGACTGATGTAGACAAAGTGAATTTTTATGAGAAAAGAATAATCAAAAGAACGGTAGTTAAGTAGATGTTGTTTTATTAATAAAAATCAATATTACTTACCTTATATTCCATGTAACTTATTTTATTTTCAAAACTATCTTTATTTTGGAAGTTTTAGAAATTTCAAAAAACTCTCAGAGATAACTGGTTCTTCCAAGTGAATCGCCAATTGTTGTGGTATTCAACAACCCCCCATTTATTAATGATAGTAGTTAATATTACGTTAATAAATGGGGACCCTTCAAAAAATCTATCCAAAAAACAAAACTTAGCATTTAGGCATTTCTTTTATTTTTGGAATAAAGCAAAGATAACAATCAAAACCCCCCTTTTTTAGAAAAACTACTAAATACTTACCTTCTCACATATAGCATGATTAAAACCCACCAAAAGACCTTTCTAACCCTCCAAAATCAAGAAAAATGATTAAGTAAGGACTCTATGCTCAAAACTATCATAAAATCCGACATAAACTAAGTCCTTAAGCTTTTTAGGCTTAAGTCTCGCATCACATATCACCATTCATAAAGGACCCGCTTTAAAAAGGTTATTGCGAAACATGCGAGATGCGAAACTGCGATAGCATTGTAACCTTTATCGCATCACATTTCGGACATTCAAATGAACACCGTATACTTACCACCACCCGATATTGCGAAATGCGATTAAGACCTGGACCCATTCCTTAAGTATCATAAGCAAATGTTTTAGGTCTGCCACTCAATAAAAAAGGGTCTTTTACATAGGATAAACCTGACAATTAACTACATTTTGAAACGACTAACGAGCGGCTCGCATCTCGAATCTTGCAGAAACATAGCGGGAGGTAAGAAATGCAAAAGGCATATTGCGATATCATGATCTGCAATATTGCTTCGCAAATTGCACAATCGCTACCATCGTCGTTCAAAGGCTCGTCACCCTAAAAAGCTTTCTTCCCATTTTATGATGCAGACATTTATGAGCATTAAAGCTAAGGGATAACGAATCATTAGTGGGCATTTAGTAAGAGATAACTACATTTATGTGTGAAAAGCCATTTAACGTGATATGATATCTTCTTACGTGCGTTCAAATAAAACTCCTTTTATCACCTTTACAAGCTATCTGCATTATTTCGTTTTATGTTCATCTTTGTGTATCTGATAGCTGTTGTTCTTCACTTTCAAGAAAAATCTGTAGAGAAAAGCGTTGAGAACAATGGTGAAGAAAGGAAAGGTAGTCGCCTCTAAGAAGTCAGAAATGACTCCTTTATTTACGGATACTACATGCAACAGAGAGGGAGGAACCTCTACATGGGAGGCTATGTATAATATACTGGAGGAGGAGCAACCGAGGATTATGGAAACAAAAATTACATTTGACGGACGTGATTCCTCAGATGCTTCCATGTTAGAGACGACATGCTCATTTTTGCACTACATAGTCGCGCGCCCATAGATAATCCCTTATACCGACATGGTTAAATGGGTTATTGATGAAGCTGACATCTTAGACAGAGAATTCAAGACAAGAAGCCAAGAGGTTATGGGATATTTTACCCCAGACAACCTACGGCTTATGTACCACCTACCAGAGCCACAAGTCATCTACAACAGGTAGTTTGTGGAGAAGTTTGCCAAAGAGAACGACGACCCAGTAGACTACACCCGGGCCTGGTCGAATAATGAGGAAAAAATCAAGAAAGACAAAAACGGTATGTACACTACTTCGTCTATTTGTCCCCCTCATAGTTTTGCAGCGGCCATGTTATGTAAACTATTTGGCAGACCCGATAATACTAAGTTCTCCCCATAGTGGTTGTCATTAATAGATGCAGCTGTTAACACAACTGTAATGAATTGGGCACAAATTTTGTCTGACAATTTAGCAAAAACAATTATCGAGTATAGAAGGAAAAGAAGTGTTTCTTCGAGGGTTTACCCTCCATTTTTTATGAGCGCCTATGTCATGGATGCAATTTGTTTTAGTTCGAAATTCCCTATCATGGGATGGAAATGGACTGTTCGAAATCGCTTCCCATTCACATATACCACAAGGACATGTGGGAATCCAATTTTCAACCACATTTTTTCAAGATTTGTCATGGAGTTATGCTCCCTATTCACAAGCGGCTTTATAATCGAGATGCCCCCAGGTTTTCCCAAGAAGCTGAAGTAGACATCCTCCCGGTGGCCAGATGGTTTGGGGAGGAAACATTTACATATATCAGGGTTTTTGGCAGCATCACCTCCCCCATGTCCTCCCATACTATGTTCCAGATAAATTGATGGCTAGAGAGATAGCCTATCAAACAGCTAGTGAGGGAGGAATGAGCAAGACATTAAAGGAATCAAAAAAGGCCATCTAGCCTACATTCCCTGTACAATGTGGAGCATTTGCATTACATGACCTAGGGCATGCATTCAAAGAAGCAGAGAACATGCTATCTCTGCGATTACCTAAATTCCCTGGAAGGCAATATGACCCGTTTGGAATTGTCGAAAATTTCACCACTTTGGTGAAAATAAAAGTATTGAGTAATGAGGAGGATGCCTTTGATGACATCTTTTTTCAGAAAAACACCTTCACAGAGGTGAAGCATATGGCACAACTACTTTTTGACCGTGAAGATCCAGAAATTTTTTATAGTTACAGAGAAAGGAGGCTAGCAAGTCCCATTGGACCATTTATTGATTGAACCAATAAGGGAGCCTACTCCTAGTGTGACTATAGAAGGTGACTCCAAAGAAAATTCTAAGACTGATTCTAGAGCGGAATCTCAAGAGAAATCTAAGAGGGAATCACAACAGTCATCGCAAAATGGTAAAAGCAGAAGCATGGAGTCAGTAAAGGATACCACCCAGTCTACACAGAAAATAGTCGAAGAAACTTCAGCCAGCAAGCAGGCTGAAATCCCTACTACCTCCACACAGCCAATAAAACCCCTGGTAATTGATTTAGAGGAAGAGTGGGACAATTTTAATAAAAGTCTCAACACAGAGGAATAAGTGCCAGAGTTGCAAAATCCTCAACAGAAAACAACTCTGGAAATTACAGTGGAAGAGACTACAAATACATAAGAGGTAGAGCACATCACTGTTACCCCCACTCCCGAAATAGTTTTTAGAATTGAATAAATTCCCCCTCTAGATGTGTTTTATAGCCCATAGCATAAGGCTGTGGTGAAAAGACAATGAAAGAAAAGGAAATTAGACTCTACAACTGCTACTACCCCTGAAAATGAACCAATGGATGTTCTATGGAAAGACTCACCCATTGACCCATCCGCCAACCTTACTAGACTCTCACAGTTTGCAGGTGCTTACGCTACAACAACCATGGAAAAAGCAACAAAAGTACAAATGTTGCTTAGATAAAAGGAAGATAAAATAATGTCGCTTGAGTAACAATTACAACAAGCAAAAGTTGACGAGCAGGCAAAGATACAGTTAGCCAAGCTACAACAGAATTCGAGCAAATGCAAATAGAACATTGAACCAGATTAGCCAAGAAGGAAGCACAGATATAGGAAATAACTGATCTACGCAAAGATGATCCAAAAATTGATCAGTTTATTACCAAAGCACTCGGTCTTAACTCCCATTTGATGCACGAGAAAGAATTATTGTGCCAGAAGATTTCACAGTGGAAATCTTATTGCGAAACAAGCGATAAACTGACAAGTCAAGTCGTTGAAATGAGACTTGAATATGATGAGATATTTAAAAAGGTCTCCCATTTCATCACCTAGTAGAATACAAAATATGGGAGAAAAGATGACCTGCCTAAGCTAGAAGAATCGCATAAAGAAATCCTATTTGCGAGCTGGGATTCTCAACTTAAAGAAGCAGAAAAGGCAACAATAGACGCGGCGGCAACAACAAACAATGTCATAGAAAACATCAATGAAAATTTACATAGTGCCAACCTTGTGGCAGAGTCCATTCCAGGTTTCCTTCCTAATGCGAAACAGCTTGAACAACAATGGAAACAGGCAGCGGAAGAAAAAGCAGAAGTGATAAGGAAAATGACCAGGTTAAACTGGGAGGCATATTGGCAACATTTGGTAAAACCTCACAGCCAATGGATGACCCTGCGATGCCTAACCACTTCTACGGAGAAAATGGCGCCAGCACTGACTGATGTCGTATTCACTGGACAGTTGAAAGCTGAAGTTGGCCAACCAACACAACTCAAGCCCATGATGGATATTTGCGATTTGAAGGATCAAATGCAGGATAGTTAGTCACCTTGTTTATTTCCATTTTGATTTTATTTTTGCACAAATTGAGGTAGGTCATTTAAACCTCCTCAACTATTTTTGTAATAATCTATTTTTAGTTTTATAGTTTAAGTATTTAAACCCCTCTCATGCATTTAGAGAGGGGTCTAGAATTTTATCAGAAACAATCTTCAAAACATGCACTTTTGTCCCTTTGAGGAAGTTTTGGTGAAATTAATGGAACATGATTTATTTTTATCTGATTTAGCATCTTCTACTGAAATTGCACTTTTGTACTCTTAGATGGTGTTGAATGGACTGAAGATAGATCAATATTGCTAAAACACATGAGTAGGACGTATTATAAATGGTACTTTTATCTCGTAATCCTTTTTAATTATGTATTAAGCAATGATTTCTTTTCCAATTTTTTATGTATGAAAGTCTGAATTTTGATTACCATTATTGCACTTCTGTATAGTGATGATCTATATTTTATGTTGAATATATGAATAATTCCTTATGCGATATATCTTTCATAGTTGTTTCAGTTAACTTTTCATACGAAACGATTATTGTTAAAATGGATTCACTTCTCATCGCAATTGAATGATATTTATTACCAATTGCTTTCAAATATTATTGTAGATCACATACATCAATTTAATCCCGGGTATATTAATAATTAGATAATTCTTAGCATAAAATGCATGTGATTGTTAATTTAGATTAGATTACTTTTAGCTTAGCCATTACTTTACAACATCACATATCACTCCATTAGCACAAGCATTAAATAGATTGGAAAACTGGTCCCATTACCCCCAGTCGGAGCCACTACTCCAAACGGAAAAGGAGCTACCAACCAAGGTCCGGACTGGGTGGTTTTCCCCCATGTTGAAGCAACGATTTTGGAGTCTTCAACACAAGCTAAGTACCTTGCCTCCTAGACTCCCTCACTTTGCAATAAGACTTGTCATGCCCTCTTATACTATGCATTACACAATTTTAGTCAGTATTGAGGCATCTCTAAGTCCCTACATCCCTCAATTGTGTAATTCCTAGCCTCCTTCTCTAAAAACCCTTGCATGTTGTCTCATCTCAATCAACATCTTCCATGAGTAAGGAGAGCTAGAATAGGTGGTTTTTGGACTGATGTTGGCTTGTCATCAGTGGTCATTATGTGCAAGTATCATCATCACAACATGAAAAGGTAATGCTCAAGATAGGTCATCAGTAGAGGCCATCAAGGAGAGGCTACAGGAAAGTACTTATAGAGAAGGAGCAATGGAAGAACCGTCATGAAGAACACAAAGGAACCTTGGATCAAGAGACATAATATAACTTTGAAGGTTTCAACATTCACCTAGACCTTTGGAGGGGTGAAAATGAAGAACAAGCAAAGATCTATCATGAAGAAGTCAGAGTCAAAGAAGCAAAGAGAGCAGCTTGGTGTTACCATATCATCATAAAGTTCCATGTAATCATTTCCAAGTCATGGCTTGTACAAGTGTCATCACAATGACATATGTGTCAATAGGTATTTCCATGTGATGTGTAGTGTAATTATGTATTTTCAAAGAAATGACAAAATGTGAATGTGTGGAAGTCCAAGAGTCACATATGGAATATAAAAAGTCACATGTGGACCAAAGAGTCAATAGAAGTTCAAAGGTCACTTAGTAATTCCAAGAGTCATGAGGGAAGCTCAAGAGTCATGGGGATATGAAAGGTCACTCCTCTTGTTATAAAAAAATCCCCATAACTTAAGAAAAGGGCTTTTGGAGTCCCAGAGTTTGGAGAGCTAACGTTGACTTCTCTAGCTTGGAATAGGAGAGAAGATCATTCATTAGAGAAGCAAGAAATTGTTTAATGTTCCACTATTGGAGATAATGTCTTATCATTGTAACTGTGTACTTGGATCTTTCACCTAATTATCAGAACCTCATTGAGTCAACACACTTTCATGCATGCATCACGAATATTGTAAGGCTATTTTTTAGACGTTTCTGGTATATGTTATGTTTGCATGTACTAAAGATACTGAACTATTTCATTGGATTTGGTGCTCATCTTGTTGAGTGCATGTTGTATTTTCTTTAATGATTGTTGTATCTACGTGAATTATTTTAGTAGATAATTAATGAATCTTTCCTTTCTCTCATGTGCCTCTCATAGGATAGTACTATTAATTTCCTTTTAGAGACTCATTCTTTACTTGCTTCTCATGATTTCCTCCTTTTACACATTGTGATTGGTGTTTCACAGTGTCAACTTAATTGTTGGTTTCAAAGGTTATGTTCATACTCTCGTATGTTATTCATTGCAGCTAAGGAAAACCTTTGAGTTATGGTGGTCAAGTTGATAGACTGGATGGGGCTCCTACTCTAAACAGTGTGAGGTCTAATTGGGACTTTATACCGGGTATACCCCCATATTTGATGGATTTCCAACACCATGAACAACTCCTTAAATCACTTCAATCCATTCAAAATCAGGGGCATCAAGTATCTCAGATTTTATAGCCTACAAAGGCCTTTCAACCTCCTCCACATTAGAGTCAGAAAAAGGAAGATTAAGTTTTGTTTTATTTTCTTGCATACCTCAAACAAGATAGTCTCCACCGGAATTAGCTTTGCTAATGGGCTCAAATAAAATTCTAAGAGTTTAATCACTTCCTCAAAACTCATACTCCTATCATCCAAAGAGTATGTTTGAGGCCTAACAATAACCACTTTGTTTGAATCATTATCTCGTTTGATTCCTTCCAACGACTGGTTTTCATTGCCATGAGAAATCCTAGAAAGGGTTACCTGAGATGCTTCCTGGTGTTTTCCTTTCTTTGATACAAACTTCCTCTTATTATTATGATGATCCTTTCTCCCACGCACAATTTTCTTATGCACTAGAGCCTCTTTAATTTCTACAACGGAAAATTTTTCCTCAAAAGTTAGAACCTTCCTAAATTTCTGGGATTGTTTCTTCTTTTTGGAAATAGGCATGTCTTTTCCATCGATAAATATTTTCCCTTCTACCTCCATTGTATGTGTTTCATGAGAAGATTCATCTTCCAAGTGTTCCTTCTTCTATTTAAGTAGAGTGGCTCACCCCTTCTTCGTTAATTCTCCCATTTTATGGCTCGCTACAGATGATCAAGGGATTCTTTCAAACCCTCTCTAGAAAATAAAGTGACTCCAAGTCTGGTTCTTCTTATTTAGTTCCTCTTCAACTAGTATCTTAATTAGGTCGTGATGGAATAGACTGGTCTGAACATGCTCATGATGAGCTTGCACATTCTTGGCCATTTTTGTCAATATTTTTATAAGACAATATGGTAGGCTCATCCTTCAAGAAGAGAGAGAATGGGACAATGTTGTGGTATTCAACAACCCCCCATTTATTAATGATAGTAGTTAATATTACGTTAATAAATGGGGACCTTTCAAAAAAAATCTATCCAAAAAATAAAACTTAGCATCTAGGAATTTCTTTTATTTTTGGAATAAAGCGAAGATAACAATCAAAACCCCCTTTTTTTAGAAAAATTACTAAAAACTTACCTTCTCACATATAGCATGATTAAAACCCACCAAAAGACCTTTCTAACCCTCCAAAAATGATTAAGTAAGGACTCTATGCTCGAAACTATCATAAAATCCGACATAAACTAAGTCCTTAAGCTTTTTAGGCTTAAGTCTCGCATCACATATCACCATTCATAAAGGACCCGCTTTAAAAAGGTTATTGCGAAACATGCAAGATGCGAAACTGTGATGGCGTTGTAACCTTTATCGCATCGCATTTCGGGCATTCAAATGAACACCATATACTTACCACCAGCCGATATTGCGAAATGCGATCAAGACCTGGACCCACTCCTTAATATATCATAAGCAAACATTTTAGGTCCGCCACTCAGTAAAAAAGGGTCTTTTTCATAGGATAAACCTAGAAATTAGCTACGTTTTGAAACGACTAACGAGCAGCTCACATCTCGCAAAAACACAACGGGACGTAAGAAAGGCAAAAGCCATATTGCGATATTGTGATCTGCGAAATTTCTTCACAAATCGCACAATCACTATCATCGCAGTTCAAAGGCTGGCCACCTTAGAAGCTTTCTTCTTGTTTTACGATGCAAACATTTATGAGCTTTAAAGCTAAGGGATAACGAATCATTAGTGGGCATTTAGTAAGAGATAACTGAATTTATGTGTGAAAAACCATTTAGAGTGATATGATATCTTCTTATGCACGTTCAAATAAAACTCCTTTTATCACCTTTACAAGCTATCTACATTATTATGTTTTACGTTCATCTTTGTGTATCCGATAGTTGTTGTTCTTCACTTTAAGGAAAAATCCGTAGATAAAAGCGTTGAGAACAATGGTGAAGAAAGGCAAGGCAGTCACCTCTGAGAAGTCAGAAATGACTCCTCTTTTTATGGATACTACATGCAATAGAGAGGGAGGAACCTCTACATGGGAGGCTATGTATAATATACTGGAGGAAGGAGCAACCAAGGATTATGGAAACCAAAATTACAGTTGATGGACGTGATTCCTCATACACTTCCATGTTAGAGATGGCATTCTCATTTTTTCACCACATAGCCACACAGCCGAAGATAATCCCTTATACTGACATGGTTAAATGGCTTATTGATGAAGCCGACATCTCAGACAGAGAATTCAAGACAAGAAGTCAAGAGGTTATGGGACCTTTTACCCCATACAACCTACAGCTTATGTACCACCTTCCAGAGCCACAAGTCATCTACAACAGGCAATTCGTGGAGCAATTTTCCAAAGAGAACGACGACCCAGCAGACTGCTGTTATGTACTTAGGGGGGATAATATGGGGTACCAAGGGGGGTACCCAAGGTAATAATGTAATAATGGGATGGGCCATAGTAATAAATAAGGTGGTTAACCCATGTCATGTAAGGGACCACAAGTAGTTAATAATAATGTAAGGGGCCCATGGTATTAGTTGATGGTATGAGGAAACCATGGTAATGATACATGGTATTGTATGTATGAGGCCTATATAAAGGCTAGAGACTCCACATGGAGAGATATGAAGATGAAGTGAAGTATTATTGTATGAAAAAGCATATGGCTTTTGGAGTGCTCTCCTTCCTTAAGGAGTGAATGTATGGTGTTGCCCTACCATAAGGGTTTTGATAATAAAGAAGCATTTTATCTATATTTCATCTTGTGATTCTTGGGTTTATTTCTGTTATCATATATCTTTTGGATCAGATCTACAACAATTGGTATCAGAGCTACAACAATTGGTATCAGAGCTACAACAAGTGGTATCGGAGCACTTTCTTGGGCACAAAAGTGGAGATTTTTTTTTATTATTTTTGCAGGGTTTCGGGGGCGGCGAATTTGCAGATCAGATCTGTACGTTTTGGTGCCAGATCTGTAGAATCTAATTGCATATTTGTATTCTTTGGGAAAAAACACCTGATTTCAAAAAAAAAATCAGTGGAATCGGAGTCCGGATGAAGAAGATATCGCTGATTTAAAAATTAGTGGGGTTGCAGACAATTTTCAGGATAGCGAGTTTGCGGTGCAGATCTAGAAGTCTTGGTGCCAGATCTACAAGATCTAATTGTAGATCTGGAATCTTTGTGAAAAAACACATGATTTCAAAAAAAAAATTAGTCGAATCGGAGTCCGGATGAGGGAGATATCGCTGATTTAGAATCAGCTCTTTTTGCCTTGTTGTAGCTCTGATACCACTTGTTGTAGATCTAACCCAGAAATATAAGATAATAGCAATAAACCCATAAACAATAAGAGAGAAATAGATAGAAACTCTTCTTTATTATCAAACCCTTACGGTAGGGCAACACCATACATTCACTCCTTAAGGAAGGAGAACACTCCACAAGCCATATGCCTGTTCATACAAGAATACTTCTCTTCATCTTCATATCTCTCCATGTGGAGTCTCTAGCCTTTATATAGGCCTCATACATACAATACCATGTATCATTACCATGGTTTCCTCATACCATCAACTAATACCATGGGCCCCTTACATTATTATTAACTACTTGTGGTCCCTTACATGACATGGGTTAACCACCTTATTTATTACTATGGCCCATCCCATTATTACATTATTACCTTGGGTACCCCCCTTGGTACCCCATATTATCCCCCCTAAGTACATAACATATATATACAAACAAAGTATGCAAATGTCTTTTATGTATATTCGCCGAGGCTGCGGAGGTTTTATACAATCGCATTAGTATATGGTCTCACATTCGTCTCTTTGATGTGGTATGACATTCACATAATATCCCTGGTTATAATGCCATATGATTACATCCCTCAATGGCATATGATCGCGATACTGTGATGGTATGTGATATTGCTCTGGTGTGAAAATTGATACAAAGATGTATGGCATCAGCGTTATATGATAGGGTCTCGATATATATGATCTTGATCCAGCAGTATATAGGGTTTTAATATGTATCTGGTCTTGATGTGTATGGTCTTTATATATACGGTAGACTGTATAGATGATGGGCAGTAATCGCTGGACAATATACGCTATAGTACATAAGTTATATATATACGCTGGACATGTATATACACCGGGCAGTCATGATTATATATACACTTGTCATGGTTAGTAATCACAAGTATGGGTTGTATGATGAAGTCATGAAGTAGCACGACACATGGGCAACATGAAGTATGAAGTCATGGACAATTCGATGTATGGGCAGTACAATGATCATGAACATCATGAAGATGCGTGATGCAGCATGATGGTGCTACACAGTAAGGTGAAACAGATGAACGAAATGGATAGGTGAAGTCGTCACCTGGGAGATTCAGTTGAAGCAGAATGTCTTCAACTGATCTCATTGTTATAGGAAATAAACTATGCTCAGATCCAGATAAGTCAAAGTGTTGACTTCTGTTGTAAACGTATTATCTCTCTCTCTTTCTCTGTTGAACTTTGAAGATAAAAGAAAATTTGATCAAAGGGTTTCCCCACACATTGTGGGGCTTGTCCTTGGCTCGCGCCATATCTTGTGTCCTCTTGTCTTGGCTTGTCTTCTGCGTTTTATATTTATGTTCTATCTGCAGTTTATCGTAATGCTGATGTGATTGCTAACTGTGAAAATTTAAATAAATTTCTCTAGCATAGAAAATACCTAATTTTAACATGGTATCAGAGCTGAGGTGAAGACAATGCCCAAGCAAGAGTGAAAGAGCAATCACAGAATACAGTTGGGACAAGACAGAAGGATCAATGGGTTCCTCATAATTCACCTAGGGTGAAGACAAAGCAGAGAATGTTATTAGAATGGCACAGTGGAAGATTCTGATGGTCCATCTTAAGATCACTTCATTGGGAAGTTCAGATCTAAGGGTGGAAGGAAAGGCGGATGCCTTGTTGAAATAAGTTCGTTCGTTATACGAAGGAGTGTCCGAATGGTAGAGACACATCTCTTGATGAAGATAACAATCATTCCTGGGACATCTTCAATGATCAAAAGAATGACTGGTAATGCAGGTCATCAAGGAAATGGTCGACTCTTCCACGAAAGCAAGGAACCTCAAAATCTCTTTTATGTACCTGATCGAACCTGATGTCCATCTCGGAAATGGAAGTCAAAGGTTATAGGGTGGTACTTATCGATGGAAAGTTACGTGTTTGAAAATAGATCTTTTAAAGATGTTTTTGAGTTCAGGGTTGTATCAAGTTGTAGGAAGTCCTCTGGGGACCATGTCCATTGACTCAGCACCGGAGGTCTTTGAGTCAGATGGTGACTAGGATGCCTGAATTCAAAAAGAAGCATGAAGGTACATGTACCGAAGGAAAATATTATAAGGGGACCATTCCCCTCATGCAGCAGGTTCACAGGTTTGGAACAACCCGAGGAGTTTGAGAATCATGATCAAGGAATATCATGTGTATAAGTGAAAAACACCTCGGGCATAGTATGAGAGGATTGATAGCTATCTAATGCAGCTGAGATTCACTAGGAGTGAAACCGATCCAAACCATTACTAGAAGGTTGTGGATGATAAACCTCTCGTACCGAAACCTATGTCTGACAGGTGCAGACCCTCTCATTTATAGGAGACAGAGGGAGTTGGATTCTGAATGTGGGAAGATAAGCTGCAAGCTTGTGACAGCCTCGAGGATCTTAACTTTCAGAAGTTATATGGTAATGATGTCGGACCAGATTTGGGAAATGCCTCTCAGCTTCATAAACTCATTCGCGTTGATGTTCTTGGAGAACCTTTGTCCGGACATCTGTGTTGCAGTTAGCATGGTGAGCTCATATTTGGTTGAGCCTCACTAGATTGGTGCCAAGAATCTTCTAAGATATCTTCAGGGCACAATCTCTCATGAATTAAGATACACTACCGGAAATATGAAACCACATGATTATTCGAATGATGAGTGGGCAGGCAGTATGGAGGATCACTAGAGCACTTCGCAGTGTTGTTTCTCTTTGGAATCTGCCTCGATATCCTAGATGAGCAGGAAGCAGAAGTCGGTTATATCTTCAGGGCACAATCTCTCATGAATTGAGATACACTGCCGGAAATTTGAAACCACATGATTATTCGAATGGTGAGTGGGTAGGCAGTATGGAGGATCACTAGAGCACTTCTCAGTGTTGTTTCTCTTTGGAATCTGCCTCGATATCCTAGATGAGCAGGAAGCAGAAGTCGGTGACTCTGAGCACCACCAAGGCAGAATACATTGCTGATAGTATGGCCTTCTGTGAGGCAGTCTGGTTGCTGAATCTCTTCAGTGAGTTGTTCGTACATATGATGAATACCACTGTGATTTTTTGTGACAACCAGAGATGGGATTCGATTATTGAGGAATCCCGTATTTGAAAATTGCTCCAGCAGATAGACATCAAATACTGCCTTATCTGGGATATGGTAAGTCGATGATCAAGGAGGCTCCATCGCACTGAGATGATGTACAGGACATAGCCCTGAGGAAAGGCCAAATTTGTGATTTTCCCGAATGACTGGGAGTCGTCGAGAGATCTTTGTAAAAGGGTCCTGAATGTTGCATACATTGAGCTCTGGGAGCTTTAGGGGGCTTGCGGTTCTAATGGAGCAACATATGACCACAGGGTGACTCACCCTCCCCTGGTGGTGCGCGCTGGAACAAGATGATTCGCTCTCTTGTGGGACAAGATGATTTTCTCTCTTGTGTAGCAGGATGATTAGTTCTCCTGTGAGGCCTAGATTGATGTGTTCTCCATGGCGATTATAGCAGGATTGATGTGTTCTCCTGTGAGGCCTGGATTGATGTGTTCTCCATGGAAGCCTGGATTGATGTGTTCTCCATGGCGATTGTAGTAGGATTGATGTGTTCTCCTATGAGGACAGGATTGATTAAGTTCTCCTATCGAGGCATCCTACCCATGCAGTCTGGGACTCATGGGAAGTACCTCTCATCTGATCAATGAGCGGGGAAATGAAGTTAGGGACCATAGTAGTACCGATGGACGCATCGTTGTATCTACCATACTCCCTACGCTAGGATGTCCTCCATTGATCTGGGATCAATGATACTGGTCTGGGACCAGTGGTAGGAGTTGTACATACTATGACGCTGACTTCGGGTCGGCTGAGACTGGTCTGGGACCAGTGGTACATACTCCGAGACTCACTTCGTGTCAGTGCAGTACTGGTCTGGGACCAGTGAGAGTGGTACATTCTATGACGCTGATTTCGGGTCCGCTGAGACTGGTCTAGGACCAGTGGTACACTCTCTGAGACTACGATACTGGTCTGGGACCAGTAGTAGGAGTGGTACCTACTATGACGTTGACTTTGGGTTGGTTGAGACTAGTCCGGGACTAGTGGTACACACTCTGAGTCTGACTTCGAGTCAGTGGAGAATGGTATGAGACATTCTCGATCAATTCTTCTTCTTCATAGTTCAGTAGCACTGAGCAGAGTTAAGCAGAGCAGAGCTAGCAGAGCCAACAACGCTGAGCAGAGCAGAGCTAGCAGAGCCAACAACGTTAAGTAGAGCAGAGCCAGCGGAGCTGAGCAGAGCCAGCAGCGCTGAGCAAAGCTGAGCAGAGTAGAGCCAGCAGAGCAGAGCAAAGCTAGCAGAGCAGAGCAGAACAGTGCAGGGCACTGATGGCAAAGATACTACAGTCAGACTTATGGATCAATGGATGGAGTTCTCCCTAGTTGAGAGGGAGTGTTAAATTGGCAACTAAGGCCAAACTCCATGTGGGTCGGCTTATTTATGGCTGCTGATATTTTTATTGGATCCCTCTCGTCGAGAGGTGTAGGATTGATCCAAAGATCATCCGATTCCGATAAGTATTTATGGAGATATGAATTTATTTTGTTTATGTAATTATTATCAAGCTGACCAGCCCTTATGTAGGCTCTAGAAGCCCAACTGACGTGTCTATTCATCATCCTCGTTGTGGTATAAATAGATGAGGATTTGATATCATTTACACACTCTTCGTGTGATCTTCTCCTCACCACGTCTTGGGTTTTTGGTGAAGGAGAGACACACAAGAAGATACATTCGATGATGCCATAGCTTATGCGTGGATGATGCCCTAGCTATATACGCAACAAACATTTTACACGCACAGCTAGCCCTACTACACGTAGGCATACAACGCAGCAAACATGTTACACGCACAACATGCCCTATACTCTACATGTAGGCATTCAACGCAGTCATATAATATGGATCTATACGCAGTTATGAAACCAGTGCAATGAAGCAAAATTAACACTTCAGGACTCTTGCATCTATGGATTAGCTTGCTACAGGACTCTCGCATCTATGGATAATGACCTGGCATTTTTGAGTTCACACATCATGTTATGGCATCAATTCAAATCGCAGAAGTCTTGTATGCATTGCAGAGGAGTTATATTAGCCGCAGAAGTTTTATACAATATTATATAGGTCACAGAGGTCCTGTACACGTCGCAGAAGTCTTGTACGCATCGCAGAGGAGTTATATTAGCCGCGGAAGTTTTATACAATATTATATAACTCACAGAGGTCCTATACACATCGCAGAAGTCTTGTATGCATCGCAGAGGAGTGATATTAGCCGCGGAGGTTTTATACAATGTTATATAAGTCACAGAGGTCCTGTACACATCGCTGAGGTTATATATATACACGCAGAGGATGCCAAAGACTCTTATATATACAAACAGAGTATGCAAATGTCTCTTATGTATATTCGCCGAGGCTGCGGAGGTTTTATACAATCGCATTGGTATATGGTCTCACATTCGTCTCTTTGATGTGGTATGACATTCGCATAATATCCCTGGTTATAATGGCATATGATTACATCCCTCAATGGCATATGATCGCGATACTGTGATGGTATGTGATATTGCTCTGGTGTGAAAATTGATACAAAGATGTATGGCATCAGCGTTATATGACAGGGTCTTGATATGTATGATCTTGCTCCAACAGTATATAGGGTCTTAATATGTATCTGGTCTTGATGTGTATGGTCTTTATATATACGGTAGACTGTATAGACGATGGGCAGTAATCGCTGGACAAT
Organism: Pinus tabuliformis; assembly: GCA_031772625.1. Lineage (NCBI taxonomy): Eukaryota > Viridiplantae > Streptophyta > Pinopsida > Pinales > Pinaceae > Pinus > Pinus tabuliformis. The sequence goes on along the minus strand of CM062813.1, from coordinate 1,158,468,278 downwards.
ATACGCTATAGTACATAAGTTATATATATACACTGGACATGTATATACGCCGGACAGTCATGATTATATATACACTTGTCATGGTTAGTAATCACAAGTATGGGTTGTATGATGAAGTCATGAAGTAGCATGACACATGGGCAGCATGAAGTATGAAGTCATGGACAATTCGATGTATGGGCAGTACAATGATCATGAACATCATGAAGATGCGTGATGCAGCATGATGGTGCTACACGGTAAGGTGCAGCAGATGAACGAAATGGATAGGTGAAGTCCTCACCTGGGAGATTCAGTTGAAGAAGAATGTCCTCAACTGATCTCATTGTTATAGGAAATAAACTATGCTCAGATCTAGATAATTCAAAGTGTTGACTTCTGTTGTAAATGTATTATCTCTCTCTCTCTCTTTCTCTGCTGAACTTTGAAGATAAAAGAAGATTTGATCAAAGGGTTTCCCCACACATTGTGGGGTTTGTCCCTGGCTCGCGCCATATCTTGTGTCCTCTTGTCTTGGCTTGTCTTCTGCGTTTTATATTTATGTTCTATCTGCAGTTTACCGTAATGCTGATGTGATTGCTAACTGTGAAAATTCAAATAAATTGCTCTAGCGTAGAACATACCTAATTTTAATAGTTGCCCCATATATGTCGATTGTTAATGTTTTCCTTGGTTGACTTCTTTGTTGCCTCCATTCATCAAATAGAGTAGAACTTCCTTTTCACACTAAACAAGCATTTGGTTCTTTGACACTACCATCACGATCACCTAAGGGAAATTTTCACTTCTTCTACAAGGTTATCAAGATGTCTCTGCAACTAAATGATTCTTCCAAGGCACCCATGCACTAGTTCCTACATCTTGGACTCCAAGTTATCCAATTTTTTGTTGCTATAGAGGAGAGGATGGCCTATTTATATAACAAAATTATAACAAAACGACTCCTCCACATCCTTCCTCTTTCACCAAGTCTACAATATGTCCACCAAGAGAGTCATCGTCACAACTGTTATTCTAAGCTTCCATCCACAAGTCTACCCAAACCTATTGTCGAGGTATCTAGAATGTCCAACATCCCATTAAAGTTTGTAGCACTTCAAGTACTCTCAATTCTATTAGCATACCCATCAAATTGGGTTACACTTGGACTTCCACCAAGACACCAAACTTCACCTTTAAAGAACCAACCATTGCAACATTTTGAAAATGCAAGAAACAAAGAACATGCATAAAAAAAACTTGGTTTCATTAACGATTCAACTCCAACTTTCCACCTCAATCATGTAACTCATCCAAGACAACATATATGTTATACACTAAATTGTATTGGTGGCCTTCTACATCAAGGCATAATTTTCCACATGTGAATTGGGCATGGTTTCTCACCTTGGTGTTTGGAAATTCATCCCCAAATCCTACTTCCCTGCCATGAAGTGCTCATTTGTTCAATAGAGTGCACAATCTATGACAAAGTCAAGCTCATGGACACAAAATGGATCTAATACCAATGTCATGGTCTTGAAGTTTACACAAAATGTTTCTACAACTTGATGCACTCAAGTCATTTTGGCACTTATGTTATGCTACACTACCTTGTCTCGGCCATAGTGGCTATGGAAATCTATACTTGCTATAACTAGACTACACCATTTCACCCAAGGTTTGCCCATAACTTTTACTTAAGCTACAATGTTAGATGCACCAAACCCTACTAAACTCAAGATTGTCCAACAAACATACTACGTGCACGTCCAACCGTGAACTGAAAAATTCCATAGAAATACTTATACTTAGCCAAACGTAACATGATGGGTATGTACTATATTCTTTACACAATTAGCCCCATGTGCTCATATGTGTCGAGTGCAAAGGGGGGCCACCAAGGTGGGGGAAGCAACCCCACTTATCTAGGTGGATCCATGGAGGGGTTTAAGCCACTGGAAAAAAAGGTAACTTTTTTTTGTCTACTTTTGATGGTTTTAGACACATGGCTTTTCTTTTCGTGTTTTTGTGGTGCGTAGTGTTTCAACCCATGGTTTTCTAATTTCAGTTAAGGAATTAAGGTTTTAATCTAATCCAAGTCAACTTATTAGGGGTCTTGGATGTCACAGGATCCTATATATTCTATTGTAAACAATGAAGTTGATTGATGATAAAACTAAAAGATGTGGCTCTATACGGTTTGTTAGTTTTCCTAGTTTTGGTTTCCAAGGTAAATCCTCATGTGTTTTGTGTTTTTCATTGTTTACTATTATGATTATTAAGATTTTGTGTGTGCATTTCATTATTGTAAAAGGATTAAAATTTACATAACACTTAGAAAACCATAAGCTTACATGGGATAATACATTCAAATGTGTAAAACATCCACACATGTTCTTAGTATATGTGGATGGGTAACACCCAAGCTAGGCACCTAACATCCGCATATCCGTGTGTGAGAGATACAATGGGAATAGCATGGCCTCTTCTTATGGCTCAATTTTAGAGTACAAAGAAATCAAGGACAAATAACATCGTGCCCAAAGATGTCCAAATGACCATGTACAAACCAACCCAAGAACTTCCATAGGTCTGCCTCCTACAACCACCTTCCATTCTTCATCTCACCAAGGAAATACAAATTTATCCATTGCACCCCTCTATGGCACAATCATAGAAATCCTTATCCTTGCTCCTTGCCAAAGCACTTTTTTATTCCATCCCTTCGTGATGTTTCATATATGATTGATGGAGCCTTGGCTCGTGAAGCACCCACTTTCATGAGTCTTTTCTTTCTCTTAACAATTCATATCACTCTAAGAAGTCCCATCAAGCTAGTTCATTCCACCAAACCATTCCATCACATCAATTCTATGTCCAAGTTGTCATTATCCCACTAAATCATCCATCCAGACAGGTTGTCTCCACCTAAGTTGTCTCATCTGCCAAGTCTTCCCTATCATGCCAAGGGTGTTCATCCATCCACTACTCCATCTACACTCAAATGCGGTTGAGGTACCCATTGAACATATCCTGATGGAAGCATGCCCAGGGCAGTATACTTAGTGAGTGCATCTAACAATTGCAACCCATGGCAACTTATACCCCTTGACTGCTCCTTACAACCCCCAAGTGAAAAACACCTACCTCCATTGATTCATATAAGTCTCAACGCTCCAAATTCTCAAGCCTCTATCCAAGTCCAACTAACACCTTACCGCATTCAACTTAACTTCATCTATAATGCGCTCCATCTAAATGAGTGCCCAAACTGTATCTGTGGGGCACCCTATCTATCCACAAGAGCACCCAAGTCCCTATAGTGTGCCCTATATATCCTCAAGAGTACCAAGTCTTTGTAATACACCCTATTTGTTTGCAAAAGCAACCAAGTCTTCATAGTGCACCCTATTTTTATGTAGGAGCAACCAAGCTTGTCCATAATATATCTTGCGAATGGGTCGAAATGTTCATCCAAAATATGTGTTACCAAGTTAACCAAAAAATGCACCTTGCTAGTGGACTAAGGCATCTCCAATGAATCATCTATCGAACATGGTCATTAGTTTGATGGGATGCCTAATGCCACTCTAGGCAAGGGTCTTACACCCTCTTAATAATGACTCAATCTATTGATAATAGCTCACATAGAAAAATATATTCACTAACTTTTACTACTCGATAAAGTTCATATGAAGAATCTCACCTTTTACACAATAGCTTATAAGTATTCATAGAGGGAGCTCTATGAATGAGCACCTCATGCTTTCTCTTTCCTCTCAAACATATTCAACTCAATTATAATATGAGGAAGCTATAGAAAGTAGTTTACCCCTTAGCAAATCTCAAATTTTCTTTACAATAATTAAACACAATTTTATGACATGGTAGGAACAATTTAGGAGTATACCCCTCTTTTATTGTAATATTCTAACTTCAAAATCTCAACATTGCACATAATCCCATTTCATACTTATGAAAATTAATATAATTCTCTTTAAAAAATCAACTTGAATGTCTTCTTAGTGTTTCCTTTCCACATCTACCACTTGATATTTTTCTTCTTTTCCCTTAAGAAATCTTTCTTCTCATCATTTTCTTACAAACCATCACAATTGATTGCTAAGATATAATGCTCAATAATCTAAAAAGAATGCAAAACAAACTCAATATAAAAAATTGTCTTTGAGAAATCAACTCAATGTCTTCTTAGTGATTTATTTCCACATCTACCACTTGATATTTTTCTTCTTTTCCCTTAACAAATCAATAATCTAAAAAGAATGCAAAACAAACTCAATATAAAAAATTGTCTTTGAGAAATCAACTCAATGTCTTCTTAGTGATTTATTTCGACATCTACCACTTGATATATTTCTTCTTTTCCCTTAACAAATCTTTCTTCCCATCATTTTCTTACAAACGATAACAATTTTTTGCTAAGATATCACACTCAATAATCTAAAAAGAATGCAAAACAAATTCAAAATGAAAATTTATCTTTGAGAAATCAACTCAATGTCCTTTTAGTGATTTCTTTCCATATCTACCACTTGATATTTCTCTTTTTTTTCCTTAACAAATCTTTTTTCCCATCATTTTCTTACAAACCATAACAATTTTTTCCTAAGACATCACACTCAATAATATAAAAAGAATGCAAAACAAACTCAATATGAAAAATTATCTTTGAGAAATCAACTCAATGTCCTCTTAGTGATTTCTTTCCACACCTACCACTTGATATTTTTCTTCTTTTCCCTTAACAAATCTTTCTTCCCATCATTTTCTTATAAATGATAACAATTTTTATGCTAAAATATGACACTCAATAATAATAAAAAAATGCAAAACAAACTCAATATGAAAAATCCAACAGTAAAACAATTTTTATTAAACAAACTTTCCAATACCTACCCCTAAAAGATTCAAACATATATAATTTTATATTTTTCCTTTTTTTTCTAACTTCTAAACCACCCTTTTAAATTTATAACACCAATTTTTTAACATTAATAAATTCTTTATAAATCTCTCATATTGAAACCTTAGTAATGTAGCTAAAATGTATCCTCTCTCTTGTCTACAGACTTTCTCTTTATTAAATAGAAGTCTGCAATCTATCTTGTAAAAAATAGTGAATATGTGAATATGTAAAACTCTCTTTTATTGAATAGAAATTTGAACAATCTATCTGGTTAAAAAATAGCGAATATGTAAAACTTTCTCTTTATTGAATAGAAATTCTATTTTTTCTGTCTAGAAAAAAAACACAACTAACATGTACCCTCTCACCGCGTGAATTGCACTGAACATGGAAAAAAGTTTTTTTCAGAAAGAAAAGCTTTAATATTATATTGAGGCAATATATACAACATATGCTTGTTGAGTACAACATGGAGAGAGTAGACTGCCTCTGTGGAAGAAGCAGATAAACCCCAAAGAAGGAAAAAGATAATTAAACAAGGTAAGTGCATAATTGTCTCATGGAAAAACACATATAGCCCATACCACGGCGTGATTTGCACGGAAAACAACTGGAGTTATGTTTATTTTGGGTTTCCTAATATCTCAATCTCCTTCACATTTTTCTTGTTCCTGAATTTGTCGAGTTTGGGTTCCCTAATATCTAGAATATCCTTCACCTTTTTCTTGTTCCTGAATTTTTCAGCTGATTGGGGTCCTCATAGTGTTGGGACTTAGATCAGGATTAGTCAATAGTCGTTAACAACTAATTTCAATTTTAATATGTTTGATGGGTCAAGGGTCAGGTGTGAAAGTAGTCATCCGCCCAAAAGTCACTTACCAATAGTCATAAGTCAAGCTGACCCAGGCAAGATTTGTTGGACGATGCGTTGCCGTGTAGTTGGAGCAGGAGATTGATAATGGAGAACGATTGGGAATCCTATTGAGATGCGCGGCGTATACGCTAGATTTCTGGAAAAATTAGCGTCCGTCCAAAAGTCACGCACCAATAGTCAATAGAGAAGACGACCCGCGCGAGATATCAAGAATCTCACCTTTCACACAATAACTCATAATTATCCACTGACAGAGATCTATGTATGAACACCTCATGCTTCTTCTTTCCTCAAACATTTTCAATTCAACTATAATGGGAGGAGCTATTGAAAGCAACTTTACCTCTTAACAAATGTCAAACATAATTTTATAACATGGTGGGAATTCTTTGGGAGTATTCCCCTCTTCTAATATAATATTCTAACTTCAAAATCTCAATTTTCCACATAATCTCATTTCATCCTTTATGAAGATCAACAAAAATTCACTTAATGTCTTTTTAGTGATTTTTTTCTACATCTAAAACTTGATTCCGCCAAGAGGTGCATTCTACAGCCCAGTATGAGGGCACTATGTGATTCCATATGTGCCCAATGTGGAGTTGACACATGTCCCTCTTAAAAAAAAAACAAATTCTCTAAATAGAAAAGCAATGTCGGCTATAATAAAAAACAAATATAAATATGCATGTTTAGTTAGTTCTAATTAAAATCATTATAAAACATTAAGAATCCCAACCTCACTAGGGCCACTCAATTTTTTGTTGCACCAAGAGGCACTCTCCAACCCAATATGGAAGAGATGTTGTAATGTCCTAAACTATTATGTTATGTAAACATTTTGTCTCGGTTAAATTACATATATATATATATATATATATATATATATATATATAGTAATAATTAAACTGCCCTAGATCTATCTTAACTCTGGATCTATCAATTGTCGAGAAGGATTAAATCTCTTAAGGTGCAAACCTTTCCTCAAGTATTGCACTTAGGTTTGCACCTTAAAAGATTTGATCCTTCTTGACCCTTCATAGATCCGAAGTTATGATGGATTTAGATTGGTTGATATTACAACCCAATGTGATAAAAATATCTCACTTTTAGTCATAAATAAAATATTTCGATGTCTATATGACATAAAATAATTTCATATCAACTTTAAAAAGAGATAAAGTAATTAGAAGTAAAAAAAAGTTTGAGCAAGATGTTTAAATCTTATACTTTTCAAAAACATCTCAACAATAATTTAAATAAACTATTTGAAAATCTATTCGAAGATGTATTTTAATTAATTTATGTCTATATCAACTTCATACATCTCTATATATAGAAAGAAAATGTTAAAAGAAAAATACTTTAATGTTGTGTATAATAAAATATTCAATGTCCAAGGAAAAAGGTAATTGAAAGTTAAAAATAAAAATAAAAAATATCAAGTACTTAAGAGGGAGATGTGTAATTAATTCAATTTTTAATATAAAATTAATATGTGATATTTAGAAATATTCATAATAATAAAAAAAATTCAATGTGGGTCATCAACAAAATATTTCAATATCCATAATTAAGTAATATTGAGGTATACTTAAAAATATATTAATAACAAAGAAAACAAAGTTAATGGTCAAAATGTTTGAATTAGTCTCACTATTTTACATTTTGGTCTTTTCTTAAGTATATTTTATTTTTTTCATTTTTTCCTAAAATTCAACAAAATTTTTTGGACTAGTTTAAGTTATGTACTTTATATAACATTCAAAAATACAATTTAAACAATGAAAAATTACACATTGTATAGATAGAGAGAGAATCACTACAAATTCATTGGAATCTATCGAGGATGAGAAGGATACAAATTTTGCACTCTAAAAAAAGTTTACACTTAAAGATATTTGATCCCTCATAACCCATACTAAATCCGTACTTAAAATAAATCTATATTAATATATTTCTTCTTTATACTTAATAAATATTTCCTCAGTTTTTAACAATAAATATCTTAAAAAAATATAAAACAAACTCAATATCAAAATTCCAATTTGTAAACACTCTTTATTAAACAAACTTTCCAACTATCACCCTAACAAACTTTCCAACTATCACCCTAGATATTGAACACTCTTTATTAAACAAACTTTCCAACTATCACCCTAGATACTGGTGCTCTCTACCTTATTATAAAAACATGTTTAAAAACGCCCTTCCATGGACACAGACAAGATTCAAACCTCCTATATAACACCAATTTTTAAATATTATTAAATCCTTCGTAGATCCGTTATATTCACACCTTAGTAATGGAGCAACGTGTAACCTATCTCACAACGTGATTTGCACACAATACGATTGGATGCTTCTTCTTTTTCGGGTTTCCAACATCTAGAATCCCCTCCACATTTTTTCTTATTCCTTGATTATTCAACTAAGTGGGGTCTTCATAGTGTTAGCATTTAAATAATTCCTAGGAATAGTCGATAGCCACTAATTTCAAAACTAACTTGCATAGTTCAAGGGTTATCTTCTTCTTAAGCTTTTGCAAATGATTTTTATTAATATAAGAAGGTATTACAACAAGTATATTAAGTATTCGAAATTTCTAAAAAGACTACTTTTGGGAAATCATTTCTTCAACCAGGTGTGCCCAAAGAACCACCATTACTATTAGTTCAAAACTTGGATACAAAATTTAACTAAGACATATAACAAAAGGGACCAAACTATGTCTACCAGGTTTATCCATCACCACCAATAATGTTTAGAAAAAGCTAAAGATGATGGCAAGAGTGGAACCATGCATTATTGGGCTTGCTAGTGGCTGATTACATTAGAGACTCATAAGAAGTAAGAGATCATCATATGTCATCTTATTGAAAGAAAAATCGAGATTGATACAATAGTAAATCAGTAAAGCATTGACCATTGAATTTCCAAAGTGAATAACAACAACCTCCAGAAGTTCCATACCCAAAACCACTTGAAAAAGAGAGTGTTGAAACAATGGAGGCCACATCAGTTTAAGATAATGATTGGAGAGAGAGGAGAGGAATTTTCTTGTGAAGAAACAATGGCAGGAGAAGACACGATGGTTGGTGGAGCGTTTATGATTGCAAAAGTGTCATTAAGCTCCCCAAATCGCGAGGATACTAGAGATGGAGACTAAGAGCATCTCGACAAGTAGAAACCCTCTTCACCACCCTAGATAATGTAACAATGTCGCTACCCTATTAAAACGACCATGCATTTATAATGCAGGGATGATGTCTTAGGACCCAGCATTTGAAGGCATTTACCATAGTGTGCGAGGTCCATGGGATGGACACATGCTTTAAAACCTACATTCCTCTCGTAGATCATGTTCTCATCTATGAGCTCGCAAAACTATATGTCAAGGTGTCCCAAGATAATGCCCAATCTGCCCTGCGAAAACTAATCCATATCAACTCGTGAATGATAATAAAGGGTGCCAAATAGAATTTTGTACCTTTTCCCAAATGCTACCACCTCCATGCGTTTAAATTGATGGGACTGAGGTAGGTGACCCCAAACCTAGGAACGAGGTTTATGCCACGCGACAACACAAAGTTGACAAGTGTAGGGTTTGGCGCTCTTTTCAAAGGCCATCGACGCATGCTCCACTCGCAACTGCAACATGTTAATCATGTATCATTTGTCATTATAGGGGACATTAATATCACCCCCATCGAGACACTATCTTCCCAGGAAGACTTATCATACTCCATCCATTGTTTAATACCTTGAACGCCTTCCCTCATAGAAGAAACTAACTAAGCTTTGTCCAAGGTAAGGTTTTGATACCGGCATACCTAGTTAGCCAATGCATCTGCCACCCTACTCCCTTCTTGACGCATGTGTTGAACAACAATATAATCAAACATGGATAGTAAGTCTTTAATATTAGAAACCACATCCTCTAGACGTTAGTTGTGCATTATTTTGTGTGTAGGGTGCCCATTTAACAATTTTTGATACATTGAATGACAACCTGTGAATCTCCATGAACTTATAACAACCAAAAACCTTATTTGATTGTAATTTGTAAACCATTTTCGACAACGATAAATTTTGCTAAATTATTTTTGGTCATCCCAAACAACCACGCATATATATGCAATGGTAGGGACTTATCATCACAAAAATCCCCCCCCCCCCCCCCCCCCCACACCTAGCGCCTTCGCGGTTTCCTTTGGAAGCCCCATCAAAACTCAACTTAAGGAAGGAGCATGGGGGCAGGGAGCGTGAACTAGTTATAGAGTGACTTGAGCTTTGCACCTAAGATGGAGAGGGAGATGACATAGAAGGATCCAAGTTGAGGTTTTTCGGAATGGATCCTTCAGGCTGATCCACCTGTCAATTATCAATAGTCCAAGAGGATACAAGAAAAGTTTCTCAGATATTCAAAAGTATCACCTCTTTTAAGACTTATACCGACATGCTTTTCATACTAAAAACTTTGAGATTTCGTTCTTTCCATAAATTCCAAAGGAAAACACCTAGCGCCCACTGCTAGGCTCATGAAATAAAAGGGTTTTTTAATTTACGATAATACCATTGATCCAATAGAGTCTTCAAATCTCCCAAAAATGGTCGACTGAACCAAAAGATCTAAGAAATTCCCAAATGCCACTTGCAAAAGGACAAGAGAGAAAAATGTGTTATGTTGACTCTTCCGCCTTAAAACAAAGTTGATGTAACTATATTATGTCAAGGGTCATCTTAACTATACTAGGTCTGTGAAATTAGTCACACGGAAAGGTGACCATCGACTATTTATTTGTATCCATGCACAAGTCACATAGATCAATTGTCAATAGTCAATGAAGACTTGGGCAAGATTTTAATTTTGGACGATGTGAGGCCCTTTTTTTGTGTAGTTGGAGTAGGGGATTGATAATGGAACAATTAGACTATTCATTTTTGGAATCCTATTGAGTTACACAGTATATACTTTTTAACAATGAAAAGAAAGTGATCTGAATAGATCTCAGGAAAAAAAAATAGCAAACTTTGGCAACTTTTTCCAAGTTTGAATTTCTTCTCCTTTCACATCTTCTGTGAATTCTAAATATGAACTTGAAAATGAATCTGTGTGTGTGTGTGTTGTCACAATGATTTTTTGACCCATTGTGATTGTTGTGTTTAAGAGGTAATTTATGAGAGAAGGAAAAGATGGAGATTTGTTAAGTTTTGGTGGTGCTTGCTCATATTTTGTTTCATTTTTAATGTATGAATGGATTTAACATCTTGAAAATCCCTTTGAGCACTGGATTATGTTTCCTGCACATCTTGAACTTGTAATTACAACAATTTTTTGTTGGATTTCAAACAAAATTTCCAAAAAAAAAATCATAAAATATACCTGAAAATGATAATAAGACTACTTAGAATGTTTTAACCATTAAAAAATATTTTATCAATTGCTTTATATGATATACACAGTTTTTGTTGCGCTATATATAATTTATATGACATTGAAATATTTTATTTAACATATACATTGAAATATTTTATCTATGGACTATATTATCCACATTTATTATTAATATATTTTATTTATTAATGATGTTATATTATTTTTTATTAATATTAATATTTCTACATATCAAACTTATATTAAGAACTAAGCAAATTATACATATACTCTTATTAAGAAGTAATTGATTTTTTTTTAACACTCAATTACTTATCATCTTTAAGTATTGAAATATTTTATTATAGTTAGTATTAAAATTAAATTTATTATGGTTATTATGTTTTTTTTTTACTCTATCTCTCTCTATCGATACATAGAAAGTTAGTATATTCAAAATAGTTTATTTAAGTTCTATATTGTGGTACAAGATATTTTCTGCTTTTAATTATTTTCTCTCTCTAAAAGTTGATATAAACTTATAATAGTGACATCCGAATATATTATCTATGGCTGCAAGTGAGAGTGAAATATTCTCACCATAACTTTTTCATACTAATCCTGATATCAACAACTAAACAAGCAAGCACATTGCGAGCGGGATTATTTATGCTTTATGATGTTTTTAATCCATACATACATACATACATGTGTGTGTGTGTGTTTCTCATTGTAACCAACTTTTTTTTTTTTTTATTTAGAGATTATTTTAAAAGGGGCATGTGTCAACTCGAGGTTGAGCACATATGGAGTTACACATCTCCATCATACTTGACTATAGAATGTGCCTCTCGGTGCAACAATCTCTCCTCTTCTCGCCAACCTCTCCTTTCTTACAATATTGAATCTTAGCAATACAAGTTTGCATCGGATCCACGTACAAGTTCACACAACTACTTGGTGCATCCAACCTAACTCCCTCCACAACACACCATATTTGTAGATAGGAGGGGTACTATCCACAATGCACTGTATCTAACCATAGGAGCACCCAAGTCCCTACAACGTGTCTTGTTTATTCACAAGAGCACCCAAGTCTCCATACTACACTCTATCTGTTCACAAGAGTACCAAAGTATCCATAGTCTACCTTGTCTATCTATAAGAGTACCCAAGGTTCTCAATGTCCATCTTGCCAATGCGATGAGATGTTCGACCAAATTCTGCCTTGTGAAGGAAACCCCAAAATGCACCGTGTTGATGGGCCAAGGTTGATTTCAATGACACAACTTACTAATGGGCTAAGGCATCTCAATAAATTGTATATTAAACATTTCCATATGCATCAATGTGATGAAGGTGCCCAACACAAATCAAAGTGATGGTATTACATCCCCATCCATTAAAAATCATTGACATCCTCAACAACATCCCAAGCACCACCTATCCTCAAGTTCATAAGAATCCATGCATTTGTTTGCAACCCAAATCTAAGTGATCGTATTACATCCTCATCCATTAAAAAATCATTAACATCCTCAACAACATCAGAAGAACCACCTATCCTCAAGTTCATAAGAATCCATGCATTTGTTTGCAACTAAAGACAAGTGGAAACCTTGGATTTCATGCTAATGGGAACCCCAAAATTTTAAAATCCTACTATATCACAAAAATCTCAACTACTCAACATTGTCCATGATAATATTTCCATGCAATTGCACCCTATCCACTTCATGGATAGTGCCTCGTACCCAATTCTATAAAAAAACCCTCTAGTCATTGTCGCAATCTGCTACAATGGTTGCACTATAATCCACCACTGCTGCTACTATCTCCTGTAAAGGAAATCCAACCTTCATCAAGAATATCATCTTAAAAATCCAAGTGTCACACCTCCAAAACTACTACAACTTCCATACTTTGACCCCTTTGGCATACTTTTGTGCTCTAGACATCTCAATCCTTGAAATGGTTAGGTATCTAATCAAATTATGGCATCCAATTTGTGATAATGCATGTCTCGGTGCCAAAAATAGACTTTTCCTTTTGTAATTTGGTCCCTCTACACAACACTTCTTGGACCAAGGAAAGGTCACAACTCTTGCCTCAATTGTCAAGTTATTTCCTATAACCCAACATTACGTCATATGTATTAAACCAAGGCATGTCCTTCAAAGACACACTAGGCTCCACTATTAGTTTCTTGACAATGAAATATATTGTTGTAGATCAATGAGAAGTCAATGGCAAGTGGCTATCAAGAACATTGCCATTTTCCACAATTCATCCCATATCTAAGTCATGTGAAGAGGTTGGAAGGTTATTGTACTTTTGCATCAAACACCCAAAGAGGTGCGTCCAATCCAAATCTGCCCTTTTATTCTTCCAAAAGTCATTTGATTTATATGTCCTATCATTGACTGCCTCACCTATGAGTTCTCAACAATGGTACAACCTCCTCCTTGGTCCTCACATAAGAAGGTTGCTACACTTCTTACTCATTATATTGGTTTGTTTCTAAGCATACCATACAAGTCAAAATCTTCTTGGTTTCCTTGGTTGAATATTCCGTCATCTTTATCTACTTACTCAATTTTGGGTCAACCTGCTTAGACAAACATCCATCCATCATGTAGTCACTACCATTTCCATGGTGACAATTATGGCTCCAAGTCTAGTGAGCCTCTACTTCAACATGTTCAATGTTCATCCAAGTCTTAGATGTCCAAACTTGATACTACACCATTACTTCAATTAACATGTCATGTTTTTGTACATAAACCTCTCTATGTCCTGAGATAGTCAAGTGACTAGCCCAACTATCATGCTAAAGTAATGAGCAATACACACCATGGTTAAAATAATATTTTCATGCTACTATTAAGTTTATCTGTGTAATTCTTGTGGACCTAGGCAAAGTCCCCACCATTTCCTCGAACTATCAAGTCACCTGTTGCAACTCAAAATCCAGAATGAAGGTGGCATATGGACAACATATCCACATCCTTTTAAGTGTCTCAACAATCTATCCAAAGTGTCCTAAGTCAAATGAACTAGCTAAAAGGCTCGAGTACCTCTTGTCAAAGAGAGGCACGTTTGCACCAATACTTTAATCACTTTCAAATAATGGTCCTTCCAATCTTCAGGTTGTCCAAGAATCACTTGCAAGCTACCCAAGGAGTTCTCTACCTCATCGTAAGTTTTATACAAAAGTTTGGAGTCCATTTTCCAATTCATTTGGTATGGGTTCCTTGTTGCCCCATATATGTCGATTGTTAATGTTTTCTTTGGTTGACTTCTTTATTGCCTCCATTCATCACATAGAGTAGAACTTCCTTTTCACACCAAACAAGCATTTGGTTCTTTGACACTATCATCACAATCACCCAAGGGGAAATTTTCACTTCTTCTACAAGGTTATCAAGATGTCTCCACAACTAAATGATTCTTCCAAGGCACCCATGCACTAGTTCCTACATCTTGGACTCCAAGTTATCCAACTTGTTGTTGCTATAGAGGAGAGGATGGCCTATTTCTATAGCAAATTTATAACAAAACGACTCCTCCACATCCTTCCTCTTTCACCAAGTCAACAATATGTCCACCAAGAGAGTCATCGTCACAACTGTTATTCTAAGCTTCCATCCACAAGTCTACCCAAACCTATTGCCTAGGTATCTAGAATGTCCAACATCCCCTTAAAGTTTGTAGCACTTCATGTACTCTCAATTCTATTAGAATACCCATGAAATTGGGTTACACTTGGACTTCCACCAAGACACCAAACTTCCACTTTAAAGAACCAACCATTGCAACATTTTGAAAATGCAAGAAACAAAGAACATGCATAAAAAAAACTTGTTTTCATTAACGATTCAACTCCAACTTGCCACCTCAATCATGTAACTCATCCAAGACAACATATATGTTCTACACTAAATTGTATTGGTGGCCTTCTACATCAAGGCATAATTTTCCACATGTTAATTGGGCATGGTTTCTCACCTTGGGGTTTGGAAATTCATCCCCAAATCCTACTTCCCTACCATGAAGTGCTCATTTGTTCAATAGAGTGCACAATCTATGACAATGTCAAGCTCATGGATACAAAATGGATCTAATACCAATGTCATGGTCTTGAAGTTTACACAAAAAATTTCTACAACTTGATGCACTCAAGTCATTTTGGCACCGATGTTATGCTACACTACCTTGTCTCAGCCATAGTGGCTATGGAAATCTATACTTGCTATAACTAGACTACACCTTTTCACCTAAGGTTTGCCCATAACTTTTACTTAGGCTACAATGTTAGATGCACCAAATCCTACTAAACTCAAGATTGTCCAACAAGCATACTATGTGCACATCCAACCGTGAACTCAAAAATTCCATAGAAATACTTATACTTAGCCAAATGTAACATGAAGGGTATGTACTATATTCTTTACACAACTAGCCCCATGTGCTCATATGTATCGAGCGCAAGGGGGGGCCACCAAGGTGGGGGAAGCAACCCCACTTATCTAGGTGGATCCATGGAGGGGTTTAAGCCACTGGAAAAAAAAGGTAATTTTTTTTGTCTACTTTTGATGGTTTTAGACACATGGTTTTTCTTTTCATGTTTTTGTGGTGCGTAGTGCTTCAACCCATGGTTTTCTAATTTCAGTTAAGGAATTAAGGTTTTAATCTAATCCAAGTCAATTTATTAGGGGTCTTGGATGTCACGAGATCCTATATATTCTATTGTAAACAATGAAGTTGATTGATGATAAAACTAAAAGGTGTGGCTCTAAACAATTTGTTAGTTTTCCTAGTTTTGGTTTCCAAGGTAAATCCTCGTGTATTTTGTGTTTGTCATTGTTTAATATTATGATTATTAAGATTTTGTGTGTGCATTGCATTATTGTAAAAGATTAAAACTTACATAACACTTAGAAAAACATAAGCTTACATGGGATAATACATTCAAATGTGTAAAACATCCACACATGTTCTTAGTATATGTGGATGGGTAACACCCAAGCTAGGCACCTAACATCCTCATATCCGTGTGTGAGAGATACAATGGGAATAGCATGGCCTCTTCTTATGGCTCAATTTTAGAGTACAAAGAAATCAAGGACAAATAACATCATGCCCAAAGATGTCCAAATGACCATGTACAAACCAACCCAAGAACTTCCATAGGTCTGCCTCCTACAACCACCTTCCATTCTTCATCTCACCAAGGAAATACAAATTTATCCATTGCACCCCTCTATGGCACAATCATAGAAATCCTTATCCTTGCTCCTTGCCAAAGCACTTTTTTATTCCATCCCTTGGTGATGTTTCATATATGATTGATGGTGCCTTGGCTCGTGAAGCACCCACTTTTATGAGTCTTTTGTTTCTCTTGACAATTCATATCACTCTAATAAGTCCCATAGTTCATTCTCCTAAACCATTCCATCACGTCAATTATATGTCCAAGTTGTCATGATCCCACTAAATCATCCATCCAGACAGGTTGTCTCCACCTAAGTTGTCTCATCTGCCAAGTCTTCCCTATCACGCCAAGGGTGTTCATCCATCCACTACTCCATCTACACTCAAATGCGATTGAGGTACCCATTAAACATATCCTGATGGAAGCATGCCTAGGGCAGTATACTTAGTGAGTGCATCTCACAATTGCAACCCATGGCAGCTTATACCCCTTGACTGCTCCTTACAACCCCCAAGTGAGAAACACCTACCTCCATTGATTCATATAAGTCTCAACACTCCAAATTCTCTCAAGCCTCTATCCAAGTCCAACCAACACCTTGCCACATTCAACTTAACTCCATCTATAACACGCTCCATCTAAAGGAGTGCCCAAACTGTATCTATGGGGCACCCTATCTATCCACAAGAGCACCCAAGTCCCTATAGTGTGCCCTATCTATCTTCAAGAGCACCAAGTCTTTGTAATACACCCTATTTGTTTGCAAAAGCACCCAAGTCTTCATAGTGCACCCTATTTTTATGTAGGAATAACCAAGCTTGTCCATAATATATCTTGCGAATGGGCCGAAATGTTCATCCAAAATATGTGTTACCAAGTTAACCCAAAAATATACCTTGCCAATGGACTAAGGCATCTCCAATGAATCATCTATCGAACATGGTCACTAGTTTGATGGAGGTGCCTAATGCCACTCTAGGCAAGGGTCTTACACCCTCTTAATAATGACTCAATCTATTGATAATAACTTACATAGAAAAATATATTCACTAACTTTTACTACTCGAGAAAGTTCATATGAAGAATCTCATCTTTTACACAATAGCTTATAAGTATTCATAGAGGGAGCTCTATGAATGAGCACCTCATTCTTTCTCTTTCCTCTCAAACATATTCAACTCAATTATAATACGAGGAAGCTATAGAAAGTAGTTTACCCCTTAGAAAATCTCAAATTTTCTTTACAATAATTAAACACAATTTTATGACATGGTAGGAAAAATTTAGGAGTATACCCCTCTTTTATTGTAATATTCTAACTTCAAAATCTCAACATTGCACATAATCCCATTTCATACTTACGAAAATTAATATAATTCTCTTTAAAAAATCAACTTGAATGTCTTCTTAGTGTTTCCTTTCCACATCTACCACTTGATATTTTTCTTCTTTTCCCTTAACAAATCTTTCTTCTCATCATTTTCTTACAAACCATAACAATTTATTGCTAAGATATAATGCTCAATAATCTAAAAAGAATGCAAAACAAACTCAATATAAAAAATTGTCTTTGAGAAATCAACTCAATGTCTTCTTAGTGATTTATTTCCACATCTACCACTTGATATTTTTCTTCTTTTCCCTTAACAAATCAATAATCTAAAAAGAATGCAAAACAAACTCAATATAAAAAATTGTCTTTGAGAAATCAACTCAATGTCTTCTTAGTGATTTATTTCCACATCTACCACTTGATATTTTTCTTCTTTTCCCTTAACAAATCAATAATCTAAAAAGAATGCAAAACAAACTCAATATAAAAAATTGTCTTTGAGAAATCAACTCAATGTCTTCTTAGTGATTTATTTCCACATCTACCACTTGATATATTTCTTCTTTTCCCTTAACAGATCTTTCTTCCCATCATTTTCTTACAAACGATAACATTTTTTTGCTAAGATATCACACTCAATAATCTAAAAAGAATGCAAAACAAATTCAATATGAAAATTTATCTTTGAGAAATCAACTCAATGTCCTTTTAGTGATTTCTTTCCACATCTACCACTTGATATTTCACTTTTTTTCCCTTAACAAATCTTTTTTCCCATCATTTTCTTACAAACCATAACAATTTTTTCCTAAGACATCACACTCAATAATCTAAAAAGAATGCAAAACAAACTCAATATGAAAAATTATCTTTGAGAAATCAACTCAATGTCCTCTTAGTGATTTCTTTCCACATCTACCACTTGATATTTTTCTTCCTTTCCCTTAACAAGTCTTTCTTCCCATCATTTTCTTATAAACGATAACAATTTTTTTGCTAAAATATGACACTCAATAATAATAAAAAAATGAAAAACAAATTCAATATGAAAAATCCAACAGTAAAACAATTTTTATTAAACAAACTTTCCAATACCTACCCCTAAAAGATTCAAACATATATAATTTTATATTTTTCCCTTTTTTTCTAACTTCTAAACCACCCTTTTAAATTTATAACACTAATTTTTTAACATTAATAAATTCTTTATAAATCTCTCATATTGAAACCTTAGTAATGTAGCTAAAATGTATCCTCTCTCTTGTCTACAGACTTTCTCTTTATTAAATAGAAGTCTGCAATCTATCTTGTAAAAAATAGTGAATATGTGAATATGTAAAACTCTCTTTTATTGAATAGAAATTTGAACAATCTATCTGGTTAAAAAATAGCGAATATGTAAAACTTTCTCTTTATTGAATAGAAATTCTATTTTTCCTCTCTAGAAAAAAAAACACAACTAACATGTACCCTCTCACGGCGTGAATTGCACGGAGCATGGAAAAATGTTTTTTTCAGAAAGAAAAGCTTTAATATTATATTGAGGCAATATATACAGCATATACTTGTTGAGTACACATGGAGAGAGTAGACTGCCTCTGTGGAAGAAGCAGATGAACCCCAAAGAAGGAAAAAGATAGTTAAACAAAGTAAGTGCATAATTGTCTCATGGAAAAACACATATAGCCCATACCACGGCGTGATTTGCACGGAAAACAACTGGAGTTATGTTTATTTTGGGTTTCCTAATATCTCAATCTCCTTCACATTTTTCTTGTTCCTGAATTTGTCGAGTTTGGGTTCCCTAATATCTAGAATATCCTTCACATTTTTCTTGTTCCTGAATTTTTCAGCTGATTGGGGTCCTCATAGTGTTGGGACTTAGATCAGGATTAGTCAATAGTCGTTAACAACTAATTTCAATTTTAATATGTTTGATGGGTCAAGGGTCAGGTGTGAAAGTAGTCATCCGCCCAAAAGTCACTTACCAATAGTCATAAGTCAAGCTGACCCAGGCAAGATTTGTTGGACGATGCGTTGCCGTGTAGTTGGAGCAGGAGATTGATAATGGAGACAGCAAGTCGTTTCCCTAAATGTTTCGCACATGGGATTACAAGGTACAATCTCTCCTCTTCTCGCTAATCTCTCCTTTCTTACTATACTAGACCTTCACAATAACAGTTTCCACGGGCACATTCCTTATCAATTGGGAAACCTCTTTCGCTTAAAGATGCTTCGCCTCTCTCAAAATCAACTCCATGGTTCCATTCCGCCCACCCTTGGTAGGTGCCGAGGTTTACGGAACTTGACTCTGCCCAATAACAATCTTACGGGAAACATTCCCCCAGAACTATGTGTTCTCCCCAAGCTTGTATTAATATCCTTGATAGCTAACAATTTGATGGGAACAATCCCGGACTGCTTGGGGAACATATCCTCTTTGCAATACATATATTTGTCTGACAACAACCTTCACGGCAGTGTTCCTTCCGAATTGGGTATGCTAAGCCAGCTCAGAATTCTTGATCTGTTTGAGAACCATCTCACGGGACGTATTCCATCTTCGTTGTCTAATTGCACCAATATTGAAATAGTGGATATGTCTTTTAACCAATTAGTTGGCCACATTCCATCAGAATTGTGTAGCAAGAAGACCACCCAGTTAAAGGAACTCTATCTATCTACCAATCAGCTGAGTAGCATCCTTCCTTCTTCCCTCTTCAATTGTACCAAGTTTCAAATAATTGACCTATCAACGAACCAGCTCAGCGGAATAGTGCCCACGGAGCTGGGTAAATTGACACATCTCCATACGCTTTACTTGGACAACAATCACCTGATTAGCGGCAACACCAGCAATTGCCCCGTTCTTACTGCTCTTAGTAACTGTTCCAATCTACAAGATGTAGACTTATCCCATAATAATCTCACTGGACAATTGCCCTTTTCTATAGGCTACTTTTCTGCAAAACTCTACTGGTTGGATTTGGGTTTCAATGAATTAGCAGGAGGAATTCCTTCGCAAATTGGAAACTTAACTGGGTTAATATTTCTTGGTTTAGATGATAATTTTTTCACAGGGTCAATCCCGTCTTCTCTTAATATGCTTTACAAGTTGGAGAGGTTATATCTATCTTTCAACAATTTACAAGGAAACATCCCTATAGAAATTGGGCAGCTCAAAAGTTTAGGGCTCTTATATCTCCAAAAAAACAACCTCTCTGGAAGAATCCCCCATTTTGTGGCCAACCTCCAGCAACTAAGATATCTAGATCTTAATAATAACCAGTTATCTGGAAATATTCCTACAAATTTAGGGAAATGTGTGAACTTACTAGAGCTAGATCTATCATACAACAAGCTTAGTGGGCACATACCTCCAGAGGTTGCAGGCCTTGGAAATTTAGCCGTCTATTTCAACTTGTCAAACAATTTATTACATGGCCATGTACCTTTAGAACTAAGCAAGCTCAATAAACTTCAAGCTATAGATATTTCTATGAATCAGTTCACTGGCTACATTCCAAGTGCACTTGGAAGCTGCAAAGAAATAGCATATATGAATCTTTCTTACAATGCACTTGAAGGTCCAATTCCAGTGTCAATCGGTGAACTTCTAAGTCTTCAAGACCTAGATCTCTCCTCCAACAATTTGTCCGGTGGAATACCTGTATCTCTACAAAATCTCACGATGCTCCACCACTTGAATTTTTCTTTCAACAAGCTGTCAGGAGAAGTCCCTAAAGGTGGAGTTTTCAAAAAAATATCAGTGCAACAGCATTTCTGGGAAATCTTGGTCTATGTGGACCTTGGGTAAGTCTATCACCATGTTATTCTCACAAACATAGAAGTGTTTTGAATGTCAAACGAGTTATCATTCTTGTTGTTGCTATTGCAACAATTGTTGTATTGTGTTTGTTTTTGGGAATATTGTGGAGAAAGAATTGTAGGAGAAATATTCAGAGAGAGCCTGGTCCATCATTAAATGTGGGGCATCGAAGAATCTCCTATGGAGAGCTCGTCATTGCAACAAATGAATTTAATGATGCAAACTTGTTAGGAATTCGTAGTTTTGGAAAAGTGTACAAAGGGATTTTGAATGACGGCACAATGGTTGCTGTCAAGCTTCTCAATCTACAAAATGAAGGGGCTCAAAAGAGTTTTGATAGAGAATGCAAAGTTTTGGGTAGAGTTAGACACCGGAATTTGATTCGGGTCATAACTTGCTATTCAGATCTCCAAATCAAAGCTTTGATATTTCCATTAATGCCAAAAGGAAGCCTAGAAAAGTGGTTATATCCCGATGATGGAGAACAAAGTTGTTTGAATTTGATTCAAAGGTTGAATATAGCAATAGATATCGCCCAAGGCATGGCATATCTCCATCATCATTGCTTTGTGCAAGTGATTCATTGTGATTTGAAACCCAACAATGTGTTGTTGGGTGAAGATATGACTGCATATTTAATAGACTTTGGCATTGCTACTATATGTTTTGCAAATAATGAAGATGGAGCTCTCACTTCCACAAATGCACTCAAAGGATCTACCGGGTACATTCCTCCAGGTATTATTTAAACTATATCCCATATGAAGCAATCTTATGATTTTCTTATGTTTACTTAAAATTTTCAATTAAATTAAAAAACTTAAGATGAGGATCTATGAATGCAGAATATGGAGTGGGAGGACAAGTTACAACCAAAGGCGATGTTTATAGCTATGGAATAGTGCTATTGGAAATGCTCACTAGAAAGAAGCCCACCCATGACATGTTTGTAGAAGGAATGACATTGCACAAATGGGTGGGTAGTAGTTTTCCAAACCAAGTACAAGAAGTGGTGGACATGGGTCTATTAACGAGGACTAGTAGATGCATTGAAGAAGATAAAGATCTCAATTGTCTCAGTGCACTGATAAATGTGGGTTTGCTTTGCACAAATGAATCTCCTCAGAGACGACCTACAATGATGGGCATTCTAGGCACATTGCAAAACATCAAAGACACTTTTTTGGGCACTACTTCCATTCCCAACTTCCAATCAAATCTAACACATTTGTTGGGTAGTACAAATGCTACTATCAACAACATTTGTGAAGGTCAAAGTTCTTCCACATCTTAGTCTATTGTAAAAAAGTAGTGGTTATATGCTTCTTTGTACATATAAATCTTTGTTGTTGATTGTATATAAATGTTTTATAATTGATTGCTTGTAAATGTAAACAATACAGTGATATCTACTCATGAGTATTGTGTTGGAAATGTGTTTATGATTATAATTTATTATTCTATCTTCAAAAAACAGTTATATTCAATAGCCTTTACATCTATATGAATGTGTGACACTCTTCTGGTATTAAATACAAGAAGAATTTTGTATTTGTTATGTTTTTTAGTTTTTATACCACTCTTTACTAGTAAGGGTAGAAAAGTCTTTCACTTTTAAAACTTGTCATAACCAACATAAAAAAATGATACTACTACTTAATTTAAAGGAACAAGAAAAGTTAATTAACACACATCTTTGACAATTCAGACGACCTTTAACATTAAGTAATCATAGTTCACAAATTCTATCTTGCCCCATCTTGAAAACTTTATTGTCATAACAGCTACCAGGAAAACATATAGCTTTTCTATCTTTAAATAAATTATACATCTCAAATTCTATCTTGCCCCATCTTGAGAACTTTATTGTCATAACAGCTACCAGGAAAACATATAGCTTTTCTATCTTTAAATAAATTATACATCTCATTTCTTTTAAGAAGTCAGGATTAGTCAGGAATTTGTAGCTAAATGTTGCGATGATGTTTTTACAACAAGAAGAGTTTTGAGTTTTTCAGAGGAGCATCTTTGTGATTAACAGGCAGCTATCTACAATTCCCCCACTTTAAATGCACTGTCCACTTCCATTGCACGATTCTCTTAAATGCAATTTCCAATTCCATAGCAGGATTGCAGGATTCTTTTAAATGCAATTTCCAACCTTCCCTTCGCCTTCAAAATCTCCAAGGTGGATAGCATTTTGCACTAATTTGGCGACAAAGAGGTCCATTTCTCTCTCCGCATCTCTACTCACACCTTATTTTGTTTTTCTTGAAACAGATTCTAATTTTGAGTTAGTTATGGAAGGGGAATGCAGCAATGGTGGTTCCCACCTCATCCTCTCCTTCGGATATATATTTGGACAGTAAAGCAATTTGAGTCGAGTTGTTATTGAAAGCAGATTGTAAAGAAAGCAGATTTTACATCAAATTTGATCTCAAATTCTCTGAGAAAAGCAGGATAGAGTTGTCAAGATTTTCGACATCGCTTATCCCACTCAAAAGCCCTCCTGTGAAATCTCACTAGAACTTGCTGAAAGGATTGGAAAACTTGTAGTGGTGGAGCATGATGTTTCCCCTCTGACATCGAGAGAGCCTGTGCATGCGTATTAATTGAAGCAATACACAACATATTTGTGATTTCCTCATTATAAACAATATGGGTGAAGCACGAGGAAAAAATAAGCACAAATGTGAAGCTCGTTGCTTTGGTTTTATTGGGTATTTTTCAATGGGAAATACCAAAACCAGACATTCTAACACCACAGAGCCAATGCTCTGTTTCCACAGTTCCATGACCTTTGTGCACAGGGAAGCTTTTAAAACAAATCTACTCATAACAGAGTATTACACAGCCATAAAAATATTTCTATTGATTAAAATACAAAGCCTGATACAAACTTCATCCTCTGTGCAAAGAGGGATTCAAAAATAAAACTCTGCTGCTCTCACAGATTTTCCACTGCTGTGGTGATTACATAAACAGCTTCAAAAACATTCCTGTGTTTTTCATTGCCAGACAAACATTACAGCACTGCTGTGCATATACAAAAATCGCACTACTGTGCGCAACCGCCACATAACACCATTACAAAAAGAATTGTGCGCAGGCACAATACATCTCTCTCATATGCAATAATAACATTCTGTTATTTTCTTCATGCACTGTTGTGCACTCTCTCTTTGCTTTTCGCTTCACCACTGGTTTTTAATGGGCATCACAAACATAAAAAAAAAAAAACTCGCATTGTGCGCAGCCACCATACCCGTAAAACTTGCTCGCTGGCACTACCAAAAAAAATTACTACAGCACACACCAAAACTTTCTACATGCGCTCTTACATATCTCCCATAATACGCACTAGCTAAAAAGACTCAACAACAACATATATAAAATAAAAAAAATTACGCCCATACCCATATTAATGGGACTCCACCAAAACTACGTACATATGACAAGATGATAAAGTGCCCCATAACCATTTAAAACAGGCCTCCACCAAACAATACGAACAGCATTAAAATCCATTACTCTTCTACGGCGGTCAACAGGAGAAAGTCGTTCACTCCACGCAAACATTGATTTGACGCAGGCGGGCAGCAGCTTCAATCGATCAACGACAGAGAATACGCAACCAGATCGGACGATGGAGAGGATATCGGAAGCCCTGAGCGCGGACTTGAAAGTTTATCAAAAAATATTTATAATGTTGTCGGGTCCACTCCATCGCATCGCAACTTTTCTCATGTCAAAGACCCCGACTCTATGACATTGCCGATAGCGATGTGCCGATGCGATATCGGCGATCGCTCATCGGCGATGTTTCATATTGCTGCCACTGCCTGCCTCCGATGCTCCAACCTGCCGATATGCCGATTTGCCGATATGCGATATCGGCGATCGCTCATCGGAAGCACAAAAGCTTCTTTATGATTTCTTCACTTCGACTTTGCCGATGCGATATCGGCGATCGCAGTTGAAATTATATTTTCAACACTCCCCTTTAATTTCAACTGTCAGGCATTCAATCATACCCAAACACTTCCTCACATGGAGGGATTCACTAACTGCTATTACAAGAATATCTTCCTCACATAGAGGGGTTTACCAATCTTCCTCGAATAGAGGGATTCACCAACTGCTTCTGCTGCAGTTCATAAACAAACAAAGTTGTCTTCCTCTTAATAGAGGGATTCACCTGAAACTGTGCTTAAGAGCACCTTCCTCATGACAGAGGGATTCACTATGTGACTGTGCTTAAGAGCACCTTCCTCATGACAGAGGGATCTACCAAACTATGCTAGAGAGCATCTTCCTCTGAACAGAGGGATTCACCAATGTAACTGTGCTTAAGAGCACCTTCCTCATTACAGAGGGATTCACTAATGACAATGTGCTTAAAAGCACCTTCCTCTTCAATAGAGGGTTTCACCAAATGACTGTGCTGAAAAGCACCTTCCTCATTAACAGAGGGATTACAAACGGACACTGCTTTACATGCAGTTCCGAAACAAACAACCATTGCACTGCTGTGTGTGCAAACTCATTACGATGTTCTTTTATGCTGCTGCATATTCTCTGCTGCACTGTTGTGCCATCTTCTTTACTGTGTCTACCTCACACTGCTGTGTCTACACTTGCACTGCTTCTGCACTTTTCAAAGACAAAATACTTTGTCTTTCTTGGAACAATTATGCTGTCCCAATTTACAAATTTACACTGCTGTGTGTAAGCATTCACTGCTGTTGCATATATTGCATTTCAACTCAATGAACAACAAATTCATTACATTTACCTTTACTGCTGTAAGGAAAATTTCTTTTGCATGTGCTGCTGTTCAAAACTTCTTGCTGCTGCATTTTTCACATTTGCATTGTTGTGTGCTTCTCCTTCTTTCCGTCATGCTGCTGTCCATAACTTCCTGCTGCTGCATTTTTTCATATTCAATGTTGTCCATACCCATAACCATGGACTGTCATCCCTGGGTTTTTATTTGCTGTTGCGTTGCCTCTGCAATTTGCACTGTCGCTGCCTTTTGTTTCATCATATTGTTGTGTGCTCATATACTAACTCTTTACTCTCCATTACTTGCACATAGAGAGAAATCATCCTCACGCTGTTTTGCGCTGCATTCTCCACACAACAGAAAATAACACGGGCTGCTGCCTTTTCCTTTTACACCCTTTCATTTTTTTTCTGCCACACACATTCTTATACATCCAGTGTGCATTAAAAATCTGCTGTCCCTGTTTTTCTTTACGCATTTCTTTGCATGTTGCATTGCATATGAAGAAAAACATTACATTTTTTTTACTGTTGTGTGAGAAATTTCATTGCATTCTCAGCCACTGGGCATTTACGCTCTGCTGCGTTTTGCCTTCTCATTTTCTTCTCACTGCTTTGCATTTTCATTCCCACTACAAAACATTTCATCTGCTGTGAGTATGTTCTATCACATTACATAGAAGGAAACTACCTTCCATTGCCATGCAAAAATTCAAAACTGCTGTTCAATCTAATCCATGTGCTCCAAAAAAAAATTTTCAAACTGCTGTTTTATGTTTTGTCCTCCCACTGCTGTGAGGGTCTTCTTGCTTTGCATACTTCTTATTGCGCTGCTGCACTTTACATTTGAGCGCTACCCCTTTTTCTTCTCTGCTTTTATGGTAGATTTGATTTCATGTCTTTCCTTTATAAAAAGAAGTCTTCATTAAAGAATGACTGTTAAGACAGTTCAGCAACAAAAATTACAAGCTCCCCTTTAATGTATGCTTGTCTTCTTTTAACAAGTTTTCTCAAAACAAATTTAGATCCACTGGGGAGTTCAAGGGGTTTTCAGATTGCCTTTCCTTCCTTCTCCATACTTGTGTAACTTTCTTCTTTTGCATGGGTCTAGCTTGCATAGGAGCCCATGTTAAGTTACATTCACGTGCCATATGCCCAATGTTATGACACTTGAAACATTCAACATTCTTCATGAATAAAGATTCATGATTTCTTCTTGTGAAATTATTTCTTGGAGATTGTCGAGGACCACAACATCTATCTCCATTAAATGCTCTACAGTCTTTTGCCATATGACCAAAGTTTGAGCAAGCATAACAATAACCATAAAATGAACTTTGATACCTGGGAGATGGAGGTTTCCTTGATGTACTTCTGAAGCCTTGCTACCTTGAGATCCTTTGATGATGACCATTGCATCTTGCCTCTTTGCCATCAGCTACATTTCTTCTTGGAGCTGATTTTCTTCTTGGAGCAGGATCTCTTCTATTGCAGCCTTCATTTTTCTCCTTGTCTTTGCTGGAACTAGGAGCATCATACCTTCTTTCTGGCTTCTTCACATCTCCTTTGCTTAAAGCATCCTCATCCTTGTTTGAGGATTCAGCTACATACCCAAGTCCTGATTTATCAAATGGAGATCTGTGATAGTTGAGCATGTCATCCAGAGCTTGAGAGCTCTTCATGATCTTGTTCATCCCTTCAACCTTCTTCCTGAGGAGGACAATCTCTTCTTCTAACTTTTCACATTCATTATTTTTCTTTGCTAGTTGTCCCTCTGTTTCTTCCTTGCTACGAGTAGCTTCAGCTGCTACTATTTTGAAGGAGATAATATCTGTCTTCATCTTGGAGATTTCTTCATCTTTTGCTTGGCTGCTCTCCATTTTCTTTTCAGCTCCTTGTGCCTGCTTCCTGGCTTCTTGTAGTTCGGACTTAAGGGAGGAGATCTCTACCTTGTACTGTCCAATCTCTTCTACAAGCTTGTTCACTCTCTTGTGCCTTTGTTCAAGTTGACTTGTCAAGGCATCTTCCTGCTTCTTTGCTTTGTTCAGCTGATTTGTCATAGATATGACTTCTTCATGATGTTTCTTCTTGCATTGGTCAAGCTCCTTCTTGAGCTTTGTAAGTTCTTCATCTCTTTCTTTTACTTGAAGCTTGATGAGGTCAAGCTTTTCATTCTCAGCTTCTATGATGGGTTCATGACCTTTTTCTTGACTCATTTCCATGGTCAGTGCTCCCTTTGCATGAAGGTCATGCAGTCTGTCCCATATATCCTTTGCTGATGTGTATTTTCCTAGATTCCTCTTCACAGAATCAGGGAGTCCATCCAAGATTAGTTTTGCTGCTTGTGCATCATACTCCATGAATTCTTTATCCATCTGGCTGTCATCAATCACTGACTCCCAGACTTCAATCCCCTCAGACATTAGGAAAGCCCTCATCATTATTTCCCATACATCAAAGTTTCCATCAAACTTTGGGGTTTGAAATAGAATGTATTCTAATGGATTGCCTTCTAGTTTAGTAGAAGGGGGAGACACATTTTTAACAGGCTTGGAGGCTTTCTTCTTTGACCTTGCCATTCTTATCTATACTCCAGATTACTTGACTGTGTTTTTTTTAAAACAACTGACTGTCTTTAATAATAACTCAGAAACTTGGGAAATACCTGAATCCCTTCGGCTGAAACTTCACACTGCTGGAGAAGCTTTCTCTGCTGCAACCACACCTTCCTTCAGCTTCTTTGAGTCTTCAAAGAGCATGAACCTGCTCTGTCACCATCAAAGAGCCTGGACTAGCTCTGATACCACTGTTGGGTATTTTTCAATGGGAAATACCAAAACCAGACATTCTAACACCACAGAGCCAATGCTCTGTTTCCACTGTTCCAGGACCTTTGTGCACAGGGAAGCTTTTAAAACAAATCTACTCATAACAGAGTATTACACAGCCATAAAAATATTTCTATTGATTAAAATACAAAGCCTGATACAAACTTCATCCTCTGTGCAAAGAGGGATTCAAAAATAAAACTCTGCTGCTCTCACAGATTTTCCACTGCTGTGGTGATTACATAAACAGCTTCAAAAACATTCCTGTGTTTTTCATTGCCAGACAAACATTACAGCACTGCTGTGCATATACAAAAATCGCACTATTGTGCGCAACCGCCACATAACACCATTACAAAAAGAATTGTGCGCAGGCACAATACATCTCTCTCATATGCAATAATAACATTCTGTTATTTTCTTCATGCACTGCTGTGCACTCTCTCTTTGCTTTTCGCTTCACCACTGGTTTTTAATGGGCATCACAAACATAAAAAAAAAAACTCGCATTGTGCGCAGCCACCATACCCGTAAAACTTGCTCGCTGGCACTACCAAAAAAAATTACTACAGCACACACCAAAACTTTCTACATGCGCTCTTACATATCTCCCATAATACGCACTAGCTAAAAAGACTCAACAACAACATATATAAAATAAAAAAAATTACGCCCATACCCATATTAATGGGACTCCACCAAAACTACGTACATATGACAAGATGATAAAGTGCCCCATAACCATTTAAAACAGGCCTCCACCAAACAATACGAACAGCATTAAAATCCATTACTCTTCTACGGCGGTCAACAGGAGAATAATTATTAATAAAATCCATTATTATTAATTATAAATAAATTTCATATTCACAAAAAAAATTAAAAATCAACTCAATTATAATTTTATAATAATAATAATAATAATTCATATACATTAAATATATAATTTAATAATAAAAATAATTAATATATATTAAACATATAAACATTTAAAAAATATGTAACAAAATTATTAATAAGATGCAAATATTCATTTCTTTTAGACTTTCCTTCTTATTAGGTTTTTTCTTTCTTATTTCTTCCCTTATTTCTTTTTTATAGGGTTCATATGTTCCTTAGATTCTCAAAATAGAAAGAAATTGATGGTGCCTTAGATCAAGTAGATGATTATTGAAAGGAATAATGTTAGATATAATCTTAATTTATAGCGAGCCAAAAATTTTAGGGGAATAAATGATGGGCAAGCAGCTTGAGATACTTCAATAGATATCCAGATATCTTCCCTTTATCATGGAGATTCATTCCACTTTAAACCGACTTTGTTACAATCTCCCCTTTACCATGGAGATTCATTCCACTTTAAACAAGATTTCTTACAATTTATCATGGAGATTCATTCTACTTTAAACAAACTTTGTTACAATCTCCCCTTTACCATTGAGATTCATTCCACTTTAAATAGGCTTTCTTACAATACCATCAGCTAATACCCTTACTATACCACATGCCAAAAAACCATCACTCACATTCATATGACACAGGATCATATGGCATTTTAAGAATATTCTAGAATATTCCATAAAGTGAAATCCATACCATCCACCAAATAATCATTGACAATTAAATTAAAATTTTGGAAGCCCTATTCCAATATATATATGCCTATCACCATAAATACGGGAAAAAATAAACACAAATGATCCTAGACGTCAAGTATAAGAGATTTTTTTGAAGGAAAAATCGTATTTTATTCAACCTGAAAAACAAGGAACAAAATTACATTCTCATATGCTCAACAACATTCAATCATATCAGTCTTGCAATTGATGCACGATAAGAAGAAAGAAACTACTTTGGGGGAATGCATGAAGATGGGTTACTCTTTTGGGACAAATATAGCTTTAAAATTTCAAAATTTTTAGAATTGAAGCCCTCTAAATTCATATATGTTGTGAATTTTGATTTGGAGTAGAAAGACAATTTGTGAAGAATTATGTTGTTGTCCTATTGACAGTGCTAGACTCGCCAACATTCAAGGGATCTCCCTGTTATGAAGCCCCAACTAGACCTCACACCATTTACTGTAGGAGTCCCATCCAGTATGATGGCGTGGTTGCAATTATCTTAAACATATGCCTTAGCTCTTGCTTGTCAGCACATGAGAGTGGTATACTTAGTCTTCAAACAACAAGGTTCGTGTGCTTGGAGAGTGCTTAGTGTAACTTGTGTCTAAGTTCTTTCACTAAGAGGGAGAGGGTAAGAGTGAGTCTAAGTCGAAATGGAATAGTCCCAACTCAGCTAGAAACACACAACACAATAGGACCTGTGCAGCTTCCGGCCGAGTTGTCCACATGAATGCGGCAATCACAAACACAAAGTGAATAGATAGCATGTACAACACCCAACGGAATAGTCCACACAAGTGCGGCGGTCTTTATAAAAAGTTTATAAGGATGAACCTGTCAAGTGTTCGACAGAGTAGTCCACTCGGGCGAGACAACGTTAACAGCTGATACAACACATTTACAACATCATATGCACTAAAACAACCAAAATAGTTCAACTATCTTAGAATAGGTTAAAGCAACATGCATTACAAGCGTCCAAAGAATAATCTTACAAACGAATACAATACATGTGTGAAAATATGCTAGCATGAGACTTTTGAATTAAGAGAAAGTTCCAAGACACATCTGTACACCATACATCACTAACCCCAATAGTTGGGCGTTGGAGCCATTGCTCGCTCCTCAAAGAAAAGACTACAGACTCTCAAGGCTATGTGGGAGGAGCCAAGCTGAAAAATTCTTTTGCATGTACAAATGAGGGGTATATTTAGACAAGGGTGAACTTGATCGTTGTGACTCTTCGAATTTCCTCATGAATGTTTGACTTACATGACTCTTCAACTGGCATGAATCTTCAACTTCGCATGTGGGTCTCTTGGACTTCCATGCTACATTACGTTGATAACAATAATATGGCCCACAATAGTGATGTGGCTGAGGTGACTCATGACATGACTCGACATGACAATACTGGTATGTTCATGTTGATGGTGGTGTCCACGTCAAGTTGCAGTGCTGCTGAATGATGAGTGTGCTCTTAGTGTATCATAGCTTCAACTCTGCATGAAAAGGTGTGCGGATCCTTCGATGGAGTTCACTTGATGTTGCATGTGCATGTATCCCCTTCGTTGGTACTTGGCATGCTTCATGTGTTCATCCATTCGTGAACAAGTCTCCTAGCATGCACTCCTTGTTCATCCCATTCATCGTCGCACCATGTCTCATCCATGTACCTGTATCTGCAATCACTCATGACGAGACGACATCAAATCCAGAAATCCCCTAGTCTACCATGATGCATCATCTTTTGCTTTCGGGTGGAGGTGACCATGAGAGAGGACAAGGCTTTTGAAACTGCGAAGAGCATATATCATGCCAGAATGTCGTGCTTCGGGACACTGTCGGGAAAATTGTGCAAAGGTCACTGAGAGGTTGGGTTGATCAGTCTGGGAAAGGAGTGACATTTGCGGAATCTAGCTCGGCTGGGAGGCAGAACTGCGCAATTTTTTCGAGGAAGGCAGTGCGGGCAACAGGAGGTACTTGCAATCAAAACTACGCAGATTTTTAGAGGAGGCTAGGAGCAGGATTCGGGAAGCTTGCTAGCCAAAACTATGTAGATCTGGGAGGCAATCATGCAGGACATGTCTGCGTAGTTTTCGGGCTAAGCGGGGTGTCGGGAAGCTAGTGTATAGACCAAGAAAACTATGCAATTTTCAGGAGGAGTGGCAGGCCGACAGACAAGGGGACTCCCTGACAAAACTGTGCAATTTCCAGAGACAGTGCAATGACAGGCAGCGGGTGCCTATCCCTCTTTTCTGCGCAATTTCTTCAGTTAGTGCAGGTGGGCAGGATGATAACTTCTGCACAATTTTTGGGAGGAGTGAAGCCCGGGGTCACTTCCAAGTCAAATTCTCTGGTTGACCAACAAGAGGCTTGATGGATAGGCTTGCGGGAAGCGCAGATTGAGATAGCTTCTTGGGCAACTTCTGCATTTTTCTGGGTGACAGTCAGCCATGTTGATTCCAAGATTGTGTAGTGCAGACTACTTGGGAGGCAACCTCAAGCTTTGCACAATTCTGGGCAACAACGCTTGGTCACTGAGGGTTGAGACTGCGCAGTGCAACTTAGTGAAGGTTTGGCTAATGGAGGGTGGTCCAATCGATAGATCTTCGAAAAAATGGTTAAGTGTGTGAGTGATTGAACTCATGTTAACATGACCTTGCGAACACACACTCAACATGACTCAAGGACAAGACACCTCAAACAAACTAGACAACATGCTCAGTGTGATTGACTAACGGCTGTGAACGACAAGTGAGACACTTGAGATAGATCGTTGAATGATCGTGATGACACTTGCATGACATTGCATACACCTTCTTGTGTGAGTGCGACAAATGCTTACATAGCGAACACAACTTGTACACATGAAGATAGACCTTGAATATAGCCAGAACAAGACTGCAAGCATGACATTGCAACTAACATGCTAAAAGATGACCGATGAACGGTCACGAAAAGAGGGTTTAAAGACTCGACATGAGCTCATGGGATGAGACCAAGTGTTTACAATCATCAAGGAAAACCAAGGAAGGCTCTGAAATTGGATGTAAGCCAAAATTTTGGAGGGTGTTGCAGCTGCTACGACACTTGGCGACACATTGGTTGAATACCATCTTCTGTGTTTCAGTCCATTGACAACACAAGGACTTGGTCTATTAGGGAGTATTGAATCGTTGTGTGGGTTAATTCGGTTTCCCCACTTACCCCATGGACAAACATGGTTCACCTTTTTCTAACTCAGTCGAACACACAACAAGTTTCAGCCTGATCATAGTGTTTCGAAATTGGGAAGGGTAGTTTGGCTTGTGAGTTTAAAATTTTCATAGTATAAGTTTTCATCTTTGGTGTTGCTCCGCTGCCAGCAGGCCTGGACAATACCCCGATGGATTCACACAGGAACACACGTATTGCTCCACTTCCAGCGAGTATGGTCACTACCTTGGTGGAGTTGCATGCTTCACCTCTTTGCGCAAGAAGCTTTTCTCTTCTTTCGCCTTTGTATTGATTAAAACAGGACTGCGCATAGGCACTTATTTATTTTTGGGTCGGAAGAGGGATCCTGACTTATTGAGAGCAAAAGAGGTTGTTCCTTCAGAGAAGCATGTAAGATCTCTAATTTAGGTTTTCTCATTTAGATTTTTGCCTTCTTTGTTTCTACTAGTTGGATGAGCTTGAACACACAGAGCAGAAGACTAAGTACAAGAATGGGGTTTTCTAGTGTGGACATAGGTTCATGGTTGGACCAAAGATCCCCTTACATACGGCTCGTATTTTTCGTCGAGACTTCATCAGCCAAATGTTATAACAAAGCATAGAGAAGACATACACAGGGCTGAACAAGTGTTGCAGTGTCACAAGACTCTTTGGATCTTAGCCACATACTCATTCAAAAGCCATAACTCATTGTTGCATGCAGAACATTCCAAAGGTTCAGGATCGGGTTCGAGTTGAATGCCTTTCTTGTTGAGAGGGAGTGTTGAAAATAGCAACAAGAAATGCTAAAAATATAAATGTTATAAATAGCATTTTAGGTACCAGTGTTGGATATAGCAACAAGGAATGATAAAATAGAAATGCTAAAAATCGCATTTCGGGATACATTCCAATGTTAGTTAGTCCCTGAACTAAAATTGAGAATTAAAATTCGAATTTGATCTTAGCAGCTGTTTGAAAAATAATTAATTAATTCATCTTGAGTTAATTAGTTGGAGAAAATCAAACATGAAGACATGCAACAATTATCCCTTTGATTGAGGAAGTTATCCCTTAATTAAAGAGAAAATGATGAATTGTAATTAGTTAGCTCAATTAACTGAGTTAAGTCCAGTTAAATTAGTTCCAAACAGTTGGAGGAACTAATTGTGAGTTCAGTCAGTTAATGCATGCATGCATGCATGCAACTAGTGTTCTCCAGATAACTGAATATTCTCTCATAAATAACTCATGCATGTCAATTCAGAGAAAGACCCAGTTGAGATTAAAGGAAGGGACAATGTACTATCAGTTGGAGGAATTTTCCTATAAAGGAAACTCATCCATGCAGAAGGAATTATCTCCTTCAGGATTGCGCAGTTATTTCAGAGGTCAGTGTTGTGTGTGAGAGGATTATTCACACAGGTTGCAGCTAGAGGACCCAAGAGAAACTGCGCAAGGAAATAGGAGGCTTGGAGGACTGAAGGAAGGCATATGTGTTGTCTATTCTGTCTATGAGCAACAGTGAGGGATTGTACTGAGAGTTGGATAGCTTGTGAGCTAAAGCTTTGTGTAATCCGGTGATCTGAAAATCACTCATGAGTGACCTAAGTTAGTTAATTAATGAATGAAGGTATTACAGACTCATGTGCGGGTGTGTGTCTATGTTATTTTAGGCAACGGATTGATCATATTGAACAATACACAGACACTGGAAGAATGGAAAATAGTAAGAGAAACACAATAAGAAAATGCAAGAACACAACGGATTTAATAAGGAGTTCACCATATTCTCCATGGCTACTTCTCTGGTCCAGCTTTCAGTGGTGGCCTTCATTTATTGTGTCTTTGAAGCAAAGGTTTACAATGAGGAGCTTAATTTGAGTCTCCTGAAACAGATAATGCTTGGTAGGGTGGTTCTTGGATTCCCCAAGCCACTAGAGTGCACAGACTCTTTCCTCTTTCCAAGTCTTGACCTCTCTGGTCTTTAATGGGAGGAGCCCAATGTGGTGCTCAATTCCCGACAGATCCTCACAGGGATTTGCTTGAACCTCTCAAGCCTTCTGTCTACTCGATGTTGCCTTAGGTCAGCTCGACTCTCTGTTTCCTGCTTCTTGCTTCACTGTCTTTTCTTTGCTCTCACTCTCTCTGTCTTCATTTTCTCTCTTCTCTCTTCGTGTTCTGTTCTCTGTCTGTTCATGGCTTAAAGCCAATCTGTCCTTGACTATTTGATTCCTCTTCCGCCCCTTCAGTTCGCCTGCTGCTGTTCGTTTGGAGTTCCCTGCCTCTGTGTCATCGCCATCGTCCACAGGGAAGTGGCCACTTGTCCTCTCACGAACTACGCCATCTCTTCCTCGACGGTTCGGTAATTCAATTACACTGTGGAATGACTCATCTGCCAACTCAACGGTCAAATCGGACTTCAGAATTTTATATGTCACGACTTAATTCCCCTGTCAAATCCAGTTTCTCCATTGGGTGCAATCTCCGCCATCAGATCTGGAGCCCCCAGATCCTACGGTGTTCGCTCATTTCGCACGGTTGACTTGCTTGACCATTAGTGCGTGATGAGAGGCGGTTTTCTCTCTCATCCGCCGGACACGCATCGTGCGTTGAATGGAATTGCTCGTTTTCAGCCAAATCTGCTTACTGCCTAAGGATGCCCCCGATATACCGCTGGTTTTGGAGCGTGCGTCGTGTCTTTCGCCTTAGCGCTTTCCACATGATTTCCCAGCTTCCCATGCGACCAAGCACTTAGGGCCTTTCCTTCTCGAGGGGTTTTGCCCAGTGATGCACGATTAGCGCTAATCGCACATCAGAAATGGCCTCCGTTTCCTGATTCGGGCTTCCCAACTGCCAGTTTTTCCTCCTGCGCGGTCTCCATGGGCCTCGGTCAGCGCGCTTTGACCGAGGTCCTCGTTGTTCCTTACTAGCTGCAAACTACCACTGTCCAGAGGTCTTCCTGATCGCTCTTTGTTCATAAATTTCTGAGGTCTGTCCTGATTTGATACAGTCATGGTACTTTGATAATTTTTCATGGATCTAATTCGGATCACGACCTTCCCACTGAAAAGCTTTTGGACCACCAAAAGTTGGTTTTCAAGCATCAACTAAGTGAGGGTACAATTGTCTCACTTGTCCAATCTCTGTCCACTTTGCATTGCTCGACTTTGAACCCTTGAGCCCAATTCTGAGGCAGTCAACATCTCCTCTACGTGTTGTCATCACCTTCTTGTTGAGAACTGTGTCTTCCTGCAATTCATTGAGATATTCAAGTAGCAGGTCATCAATAAAAGGCAATTGACTATGCTCTTCGGGATCCTCAATTAGTGAAGGTTCAAACAATCTCAAGCAATCTACATTTACGACCGAGTAGATGTGCATGTAAGATGGTAGATCGAGGTGAAAAGCATTCTCACCAATCTTCTCAAGTATCTTGAAGGGTCCATACCTGATAGGCTTTAGCTTTTTACCTTCACCTTGCATCATGTCCTTGCTGATATATAGCCAGACTTGGTCACCAACTTGGAAACTATGCTTCATCCGATGCTTGTCATGCCTCGCCTTGTATTTGGCTTGGCTCTTTTCCAGTTGTTCCTGTATTGCCTGGTGGATCTCTTGGATCTGTTCAATGAACCTAGTTTCCCTGTCCACATCACTGTGTCCATCAACTGTGGTATCTTTACCAAAGACAAAATCCAAAGGAGACCTTGGTGTGAAACCAAAATAGGTCTCAAAAGGAGATCTCTGTGTAGAAGAATGTTTTGCTTTGTTGTAAGCATGTTGCACATAACACAAATGTTCATCCCAAAGCTTAGGATGTTTGCTGCAATATCCTCTGAGCAACTGGATCACTGTCTTGTTGACTACTTTTGTCTGGCCATCAGTTTGTGGATGAAAAGTTGTGCTTTTCTTCAGTTTGGTGTCCATCAGTTCCCATAGACTTGACCAAAACTTCCCCACAAATCGGGTGTCTCGATCAGATACAATGGAAGTGGGTAATCCAAAATGAACCCATACATGTTCAAAGAACAATTTTGCAGTTTGTTCAACTGTAATCTGTTTATTACAAGGTATCAAAATACACATTTTTCTGAACCTATCCACAACAACATACAGATAATCATGACCTTTCCTAGATTTAGGCAGTCCTCCAACAAAATCCATGGAAACACTTTACCAAGGGTGAGAAGGAACTGGTAATGGAGTGTACAAGCCTAATTTTCTATTGCTGGGCTTGCTTTTAGCACACATAGTACACCCTCTTACATATCTAGAAACTGTCTTGTTCATTTTTGGCCAATAACAAAATCTTTGCAGCTGTGCAACTGTTTTACTTACCCCAAAGTGACCTGATATCAGAGAAGTGTGTGCTTCTCTAATTACCTTTACTCTTTCAGTTTATGGAATGCATAACTTCCCACAATGATATAAGAGTTGGTCCTTTACATGATAATCCAATTCTTCTACTCGTTTGCCTTGACTTAAAGTTGCATATACATCCCTAAAGTCTATATTTTGAGCATATTGTTCAATGTAGCTTTCATGTAGCACAAAATTATGCTTAATTATAGTAGATGCATTTATAATGGGTCTAGATAACATGTCTGCAACTTTATTGTGTATGCTCTTTTTATATCTGATGACTAAATGAAACTTTTGTAGAAAACCCATCCATCTATAGTGCCTTGATTACTGCAACTTAGTTTGGGAGTGTAGATATTGAAGTGGTTGATGATCAGTATGTATTATTGTCTCTTTGCCCATTAAGTAACGTTTCCACTTTTTCACACTCTGAACTAATGCATACAATTCTTTATCATATGTAGGATAGTTAACTATTGCAGGATTAAAAGTCTCAGAATGATAACATATGGGTTTACCGTGCTGTGTCAACACTGCTCCCATGGCATAGTCATTGGCATCTATTTGGATCTCAAATGATTTTTGAAGATTAGGCAGTGCTAGTACAGGTGTTGTACTAATCTCTTCTTTCAAGGTGTTGAAGGCTTTCTGCTATTTGCCTCCCCACTGAAACACCTTGTTCAATCTTGTTAAAGCATGTAAGGGAGTTGCAATTAAGGAAAAGTTACAAGTGAACTTCCTCCAATATTGTGTTGCTCCTAAGAAGCTTCTAACTTCTGTAGCAGATTTGGGTTTAGGCCAGTTTAATGACTGCCACCTTAGAGGGATCTATCTTCAATTCACCACCCCCTACTATATGACCCAAATAATTCAGAGATGTTTTTCCAAATTCACATTTTGAGAGTTTAACATAAAGTTTTTCTCTTTTTAAAACATCTAGTGTCTGCTTAACATGCTTTAAGTGTTCTTCCCACGTTTTGCTAAAAATCAGAATGTCATCCAGATACACAATAAAAAAATCATCAAGAAAAGGTCTGAGTACACCATTCATTAGTCTTATGAAAATAGCAAGAGCATTAGTTAA
Organism: Pinus tabuliformis; assembly: GCA_031772625.1. Taxonomy (NCBI): domain Eukaryota; kingdom Viridiplantae; phylum Streptophyta; class Pinopsida; order Pinales; family Pinaceae; genus Pinus; species Pinus tabuliformis. The sequence continues at coordinate 1,158,428,856 of CM062813.1, read as the reverse complement.
GCCAAAAGGCATAACCAGCCACTCATACAATCCCTGCTTTGTTTTGAAAGTAGTCTTCCATGCATATTGTTCTGCAACTCTGACCTGATGGTATCCACTGTGCAAATCTATCTTGGAGAAATAAACAACTTCTTTCAATTGATCTAAAAGATCATCTCTACGAGGAAGGGGATAACGATTTATTATTATTATCTTATTTAGTGCTCGGTAATCAATGCACATTCTCCATGAGCCATCTTTCTTTCTCACCAAAACGATTGGTGACCCACATGGTGATGTGCTTGGTCTGATGAACCCTTTCTCAAGCAACTCCTGCACCTGTTGGCATTATGGCACAAGTTTGGAGCTATGGACAGGTGTTGTCCTTGATGGCAACTCTCTTTGGTGACAGTTCAGGACCAGATCTCAGTTCAGGCTTTCAGAATTAAGAAAAAGATATATACGCAGGTTCACCTAGACAAAGGCGCGTATACACACGGGTTAGACGTTACAAAGGTGCATATGCGTATACATGCACTTTCATGCAAGGAAAAGCGCGTATATGTTGGAGAAATTACTTTTGGTCCGTGGTAGTTAGTCCTTGGTATTTGAACCTATGATTTTGGACCATGGTATCTCGTCAGAAGTGTTGACCCCAGGTATTGGGTCCTTGGTATTGTTTATTATGGTTTTGGACCAGGGTATTTTGAAAGGTCTAAGACTATAAAAGAGGAAGGAGATCATTTGGCAAAGGATCATTTGAATTATTATTGAATATCTGATAAAGTGCTAGATTTGGAATACTGGTAATTGGGTTATGGTGCAGATCTGGATCTGAATGAAGGAGGAACCTTAGCGCAAAGAGAAGGATAAGTTCTATTGATGGATCATAATCTTTAAGCTTGAATAATAGTATCTTTGTTTGATTTTGATCTATTATAAGTGGCACTTGCTTGATCTATAAACTGAGAATCTGGGTTAATTAGTGTTTGAATATCTGAAAGAGCGAATTATCCTTTATAGATCTGTACACAGGTTCAGTGAAGTGAAGACGCATATACACGTTGGTTCAGTGAATGAAAACAACGTATACGCAGGTTGTTCCATACGCAGAAGTGTATGCACGCAGGTTTCAGGCTATTGAAGTAGCGTATATCTTTTGAGTTGTGATCTTACTGCTTCTGTTTATTGCTCCAGTGTTTTGGGTTCAGAATTTGGTGTGTGGTTGTTGTTACTGTGTTTTGGGTACAACTGTCAAAGAAGTATCTACTTGATTCAGTTCTAATTGGTGAAAAGAAGGTTGTTTGATGCAAAAATTATTTATGATTGTTTGATGTTCATGGATCCAGTCTGAAAATTTATGAAACGTGGTCCCTGGAAGAAAGAGAAGGTTGTAGCCTTCTGTAGGCCAGCACCTACGTACTAGTATCTTGGCTAGTGCAAGAGCTAAGGGGGTTGTAGCTCCCTTCCAGGAGAAGCTGGAGAACAAGAGAGGGTTTTAGCTCTCTGCAGGTTGCAGCCTATGTACTGGTAAAGGACTGCACCAGTACATTGTAAAAAGAAGTTTCTAATTTAAAGGAAGATAGAGACAAATTGCAGCAGGTGGTTTGCACCCACATTGGGTTTCCACCTTATATCTTGTGTTCTTGTGTGTGATTGTCTTTCTGCTCTGTTTTACTGTTTCTAGTTACTGGTTATTTGATTCTGAAACACAGATTAACAATCAACATCAGAAAGATAAAGTAAATTAAGAGTTTGCTTTGTATACACGGGTTTCCTTATGCATAGTTGCGTATATACGCGGGTTTAATTAACAGAAGTAGCGTATATCATTTGATTTTGAAAAAGGAATATTTGACTTGATAATACTGATTCGCCCCCCCCCCTCTCAGTATTATTTCCAACAATTGGTATCAAAGCAGGTCCTTGAGAAGAAGCTTGATCGCTTGAAGGAAGATCTTTCATCATGAGCAACTACGAGAGGGAAGCATCAATCAGGCCACCAGTTTTTGATGGGACAAACTTCGTATATTGGAAGGTAAGAGTTACTGCCTATCTTCAATCTCTTGGTACAAAAGTCTGGGATATCATAGATACAGGGTATACTTTTCCATCAACAACTCCTACAGATCCAGCTGAGAAGAAGAAATATGAAACAAATGCAAAGACAGTCAATACTCTATTAGGATGTTTATCTCAATCAGAATTTGTCAAGGTTATGCAGTATAAATCGCAAAAGAAATATGGGACAAGATTGTTCTGAGCTATGAAGGAGATGATCAGTTAAAACGAGAAAAACTTCAAACCCTCAGAATTCAGTATGGAAATCTCATAATGTACAATGATGAAGGTGTGGCTAACTCTTTTCTTCGTGTAGATGAGATTGCTAATTGTATGAAAAACTTGGGTGAAGAAATAAAAGAGGCTTTTGTGGTTGAAAAAGTTCTAAGATCTTTGTCCCCTATGTTTGAATCTAAAGTTTCTGCAATAGAAGAAAAAGAGAATCTACAAAACCTCAAAATGTCACAGCTGCATAGAATTCTAACTGCTTATGAAATGAGGAAAGGAGGTCCATCAGACAGGAGAGAAGCTGCCTTCAAGGCTTCAGGCAAAGGAGAGTACTATGAGTCAGGACACGTGTCAGAAGAAGAAGAAGAATCAAATTTTGTCAGAAATCTTCAACGGGGTGTTGGACGATTCCAAGATAAGTTACCTTTCAAATGCTTTGCTTGTGGAAGAGTAGGTCACTATGCTGCCAAATGTCCTCATAAGGATAAGATTGACAAGGGGAAGGAACCTGTTAGATGGAACAAGAAACAGAATGCAAATAAGAAAAGTTATTACTCTCATGAAGATAGTGATGGACTTTCAAATAGTGATGAAGATGAACGAGGTAATAATTATAAACTTTTAATGGCTTTTGAAGATGATGATTACATGGATGCTATAGATGAAGAAGGTTTTTATGAAGAAATTTGTAAACTCAAAGTCTGTTTAGAAGAGAAAAATATGATTATTGATTCTCTGCAATGTCAACTGGCTGAAAGGGAAAAACATCATGAAAAATTGGAATGTGAAATTGTTGGTCTTAGAAAAGAGATTGAGAAAACAAAAGCTCTTAATCTTAAATTTGTTAAAGGATCTGAAACTCTAGATGAGATTATCAATGTGCAACGTTCTCCACTAATCAAGACAGGTCTGGGATATAATGGAGAAGCATCACAAACATCCACTTCCAAAAGTTATCTTGATGCAGCAAGGAGGAGTGAGCAAAGGCCTAATAGACATCATCAGGTAAATCAGGGACAATTTTCCTCAAGAATGAACAAAGACTATCAGGAAAATCGGGGACAATCTACTTTAAGGACAAACAGAAGCTACAACCAGCCACAGGTAAAACCTTCTCCATTTGCCTAAGGAATGGATGCCAATAGAAATTACAATCAGTTGGTTGGTAGATTTGAAAATCACAGGAGTTTCTTCAATGGACAATGTTTCTCTTTCCATAACTTTGGCCAAGAATCTGCTCAATGTGTTACCTATAAGACAATCATGACTAGAGAAGCTCAAAAACAAAAAAGAATGACAGGAATCACAAAAAGGACCTATAACAACTTTTCGACATTGAAAATGAAATTGAATGTTCTATTTGTAATAACTTCGGTCATGAAGAGTCTGAATGCAGGAGCAGGTTTTGGAAGACAACTCAGAAGGAACAAACCTCAAGTGCCAGAACATGGAGAATGAAGGAACCGCAACGAGAAAGATGTGGGATAGCTTTATATGCAAAAGGACAAGAAAATCAATGGTACATCAACAGCGGATGTTCGAAGCATATGACAGGTGATAAAGAAAAACTTGAATCATATAGTGTTTTAGAAAATGGAAAGAAAGTTTCTTTTGGAAATGATACCCCTGCTGTCATAAAAGGAAAAGGCACTGCTCAGTTGAAAGAAAAGGTCAAAGCTGGAAATGTTTTGTATGTTGATGGCTTGAAGCATAATCTTCTGAGTGTCAGTCAGATGTGCGATCAAGGAACCAAGGTAATATTTCGATCAAATGGATGTAGTGTTCGTGATCTTGATACAGGAAAAGCAATGATCAAAAGCAGAAGAACTCCAAATAACTTATACATATTTGAAGAAGGACAACAACAATGCTATTTGAGCAAGGATGATGAACACTGGTTATGGCACCGCAGGTTGGGGCATCTAAGCTTTTCACAAATAAGGAAAGCATGCAAATACCAAGCAGTTCGTGGTCTTCCAGATATCAAAATTCCAGACATCACCATATGCAAATCATGTCAGTTTCGTAAGAAAAACAGAACCAACTTCCCTGAGAAGGAAGGATCAGCCAGCAGGCCTCTTGAACTAGTCCATACAGATGTATGTGGTCCATTTAGGACAAGGTCACCTCAAGGAGAAGAATACTTTATATTATTCATTGATGACTTCTCCAGGATGGTTTGGTTAGGACTTATGAAACACAAGGACGAAGCATTCGAAAAATTAAAATCTTTCAAAGCCTTGGCTGAAAACGAATCAGATCACGAAATTAAGTGCCTCAGATCTGACAGAGGTGGGGAGTTTACCTCAAATGAATTTTTTGATTTCTGTGAAGAACATGGAATAAGAAGGGAATTCTCTACAGCTAGGACTCCTCAGCAAAATGGAGTGGTGGAAAGGATGAACAGAACGGTTCAACAAATGGCTCGTGCTATGCTTGATGAGTCTAGAACTCCCGCAACCTTCTGGGGTGAAGCTGCATTTGCTGCGGTTGTTATTCTCAACAAAGCAAATGTCCGAGTGAACAACACTCAAACTCCTCATGAACTCTGGTATGGTGAGACTCCTTCGGTAAAGCATTTCAAAAATTTTGGAAGCAAATGTTATATTAAGAATAATGATGAACAGCTTGGAAAACTTGAACCTAGAGAAGATGAAGGCATTCTCCTTGGTTATTCTCCCCACAGCAAAGCTTGTAAGTGTTACAATAAAAGGCTTGGAAGAATTGTTGACAACATTGATGTGGTGGTTGATGAAAAAGGAAACATTCTTAGGCAAGTAAATTATGAAAATATCGAAGAGGATGAAGACTACCCTCCAAATCAGACTGATGATGAAGAAGAAGAACCCCAAGAGGCACCAGAGGAATAGATAAGGATAGAAGAGAAGACTCCATCTAGGTATGTTCAGAAGAATCATCCAGAATCTCAAATTTTGGGGCAGAAAGAGGCAGGTATACAAACAAGAAGAACAATTGCAGAAGCATCAAGCTATTTGGCATTTCTCTCCTCCACTGAACCACAAAATGTAAAAGAGGCATGCAAAGATGAATGCTGGGTCAAGGCAATGGATGAAGAACTTGAGCAGATCGAAAAGAACAACACTTGGGAGTTAATTCCTAGACCAAAAGATAAGAATGTCATAGGGACAAAATGGATCTTCAAAAATAAGTTGAATGAAAATGGGGAAGTAATTAGAAACAAGGCCAGATTGGTTTGTAAGGGGTATGCTCAACAAGAAGGAATAGACTTTGAAGAAACTTTTGCTCCTGTTGCTAGACTTGAGGCCATCCGGGTGTTCCTTGCTCTCTCAAGCTTTCAGAAGTTCAAAGTATTTCAAATGGACGTGAAGTCGGCCTTTCTAAATGGAGACTTAGAAGAAGAAGTGTACATCGACCAACCAGTTGGTTTCATTCTTGGGAATGATCCAAATCTTGTATGCAGACTAAAAAAGGCTCTCTATGGTATTAAACAAGCTCCAAGGGCTTGGTACTACCGTTTGGACAAATATCTTCATCAACAAGGTTTTTCAAAAGGATCAACAGATAGCAATCTTTATATAAAAATTGAAAATGACAAATTGCTAATACTTGTTGTGTATGTAGATGATATTATCTTTGGCAGCAATGAAGAAGCTATGAGTCAAAGCTTTGCCTTGGTGATTCAGAAAGAATTCGAAAAGTCTTTGCTTGGAGAACTGACATATTTTCTTGGATTGCAAATCCAACAAAATGAAGACGGTATCTTTTTGTCTCAAACCAAGTATCTCAAGCAAATCTTGAAGAAATATGGCATGGAAGATGCAAAACCAGTATGTACCCCCATGGTTACAGGATGTAGCCTCAGTGCAAATGATGAATCAGCAGCAGTGCATCAACCAACCTATAGATCCATGATTGGAAGTCTACTTTATTTGACAGGTACCCGACCAGATATCATGCATGCAGTAGGAATGGTTGGAAGATTTCAGGCAAATCCAAAGGAAACTCATCTTCAGGCAGTTAAGAGAATCTTCAAGTACCTTCAAGGAACTCAAAACTATGGCTTATGGTATCCTAGAGATACAGATCTCACACTTCATGCTTATACAGATGCAGATTGGGCTGGAAGCGTGGATGACAAGAAGAGCACAAGTGGTGGTGAATTCTTTATGGGTTCCAGATTAGTATCTTGGTTCAACAAGAAACAGAGTTCGATTGCTTTATCTACAGCTGAAGCGGAATATGTGGCTGCTGCATCTTGTTGCGCTCAACTCATTTGGATGATGCAGACCTTACAGGATTTTCAAATCACTTGTACACCACCTATCTCCATCTTATGTGATAACACAAGTGCAATCAGCATTTCAAAGAACCCTGTCATGCATTCAAAGACCAAGCACATACCGATCAAGTATCACTTTCTCCGGGAACAAGTTTTGGAACAAAAAGTCAAATTGGAGTATGTTCCTTCTAAGGAACAAGTTGCTGATATTCTCACTAAACCACTACCCAGGGAAACTTTTGAATACCTCAGACAGAAACTGGGAGTAGTTGATGCATCATCTTGTTGTTAAATCTTGTCCGTTTCAGAGAAAAAACGGGTGTACGCGAGTTGCCTTAGGAGGATCCGCGTACATACGCTGGTTTGTGCAGAGACAGTCGCGTATATGGAGGTTTGATGGATATCAGTAGGGACAGGCTCTGGTTGAAGTTTGTCTGATTTGGGTCTGACAGAGACCATCTGGCACAGGTTCAGGGGGAGCAGATAAACTTCTAATGATGCATTGTTGGCATTATCTTAGAAGCTTTTGGTTCTAGTTCACAGCTGATGTTGGTTTCAGGTGGATCAATTGTAGAGGGAGAACAGAAGGAAATCATGGTTGTTGATTTGAATGGTGATTGACAGATGCTGCTGCTATCAATTATTGGTGACTTTCATAAGTCTTGTTCTAGATATTTCGTCTCTATGTCATGTATCTCTTTTGTGGTATCTCTTTTATGGTGTCAAGGTCATGTAATGGCCTATTTTGGTTTCCCCACTATGCCTGGGATGAACATGTAATGAACTTGGTTGTCATATGTAAATTTATGATGACCCCCACTTGGTTGGGCGATGGATGTATGTATTGAGTCTTTTGGTAATAGGAAGGTCTTTTATGATGTATAAGTCATGGTTCTTCTTGAATAACATCTTTTTGCAGATCTTGCCTACAGTCAGGGGGAGCATGGTAAGCACAGCAAGGTAGAGATTTCAGCATGTACTCAGGGGGAGCACAACCCTTTGCCCTTGATGACAAAGGGGGAGAATGACTTTGAGGATTGTGGGGTTGCCATCAAGTCCAAAGGGGGAGATTGTTGGCATTATGGCACAAGTTTGGAGCTATGGCACAGGTGTTTTCCTTGATGGAAACTCTCTTTGGTGACAGATCTCAGGACCAGATCTCAGTTCAGGCTTTCAGAATGAAGAAAAAGATATATACGCAGGTTCACCTAGACAAAGGCGCGTATACACGCGGGTTAGACGTTACAAAGGCGCGTATGCATATACACGCACTTTCATGCAAGGAAAAGCGCGTATATGTTGGAGAACTTACTTTTGGTACGTGGTAGTTAGTCCTTGGTATTTGAACCTATGATTTTGGACCATGGTATCTTGTCAGAAGTGTTGACCCTAGGTATTGGGTCATTGGTATTGTTTATTGTGGTTTTGGACCGTGGTATTGTGAAAGGCCTAAGACTATAAAAGAGAAAGGAGATCATTTGGCAAAGGATCATCTGAATTATTATTGAATATCTGATAAAGTGCTAGATCTAGAATACTGGTAATTGGGTTATGGTGCAGATCTGGATCTGAATGAAGGAGGAACCTTAGCGCAAAGAGAAGGATAAGTTCTATTGATGGATCATAATCTTTAAGCTTGAATAATAGTATCTTTGTTTGATTTTGATCTGTTATATGTGGCACTTTCTTGATCTATAAACTGATAATCTGGGTTAATTAGTTTTTGAATATCTGAAAGAGAAAATTATTCTTTATAGATCTGTACGCAGGTTCAGTGAAGCGAAGACGCGTATACACGTTGGTTCAGTGAATGAAAACAACGTATACGCAGGCTGTTCCATACACAGAAGCGTATGCACACATGTTTCAGGCTATTGAAGTAGCGTATATATTTTGAGTTGTGATCTTGCTACTTCTGTTTCTTGCTGCAGTGTTTTGGGTTCAGAATTTGGTGTGTGGTTGCTGTTACTGTGTTTTGGGTACAGCTGTTAGAGAAGTATCTACTTGATTCAGTTCTAATTGGTGAAAAGAAGGTTGTTTGATGCAAAATTTATTTATGATTGTTTGATGTTCATGGATCCAGTCTGAAAATTTATGAAACGTGGTCCCTGGAAGAAAGAGAAGGTTGTAGCCTTCTGTAGGCCAACACCTACGTACTAGTATCTTGGCTAGTGCAAGAGCTAAGGGGGTTGTAGCTCCCTTCCAGGAGAAGCTAGAGAACGAGAGAGGGTTGTAGCTCTCTGCAGGTTTCAGCCTACGTACTGGTAAAGGACTGCACCAATACATTGTAAAAGAAGTTTCTAATTTAAAGGAAGATAGAGACGAATTGCAGCAGGTGGTTTTCACCCACATTGGGTTTCCACCTTATATCTTGTGTTTTTGTGTGTGATTGTCTTTCTGCTCTGTTTTACTGTTTCCGGTTACTGGTTATTTATTCTGAAACACAGATTAACAATCAACATCAAAAAGATAAAGTAAATTAAGAGTTTTCTTTGTATACGCGGGTTTCCCTATGCATAGTTGCGTATATACGCAGGTTTAATTAACTGAAGTAGCGTATATCATTTGATTTTGAAAAAGGAATATTTGACTTGATAATACTGATTCACCACCCCCCCCCCCCCCCCCCCCTCTCGGAATTATTTCCAACAGCACCTGCTTCTTGATTTCAGCATTCTCTAAAGCGGACAACCTGTACATTCCAATGATAGGCAATGGAGCATCTTGCTGCAAAATAATATCATGTACTATTTCCTTTTTGGGTGGCAGACCTTTAGGTTATTGAAATAAGATATCATACTCTGAAACAACATTTTCTAAATCAGCTTGCTGTTTAGCATTACAGCCTTCAAATACATTGGTTTTATCAGGTTTCTTTTTCTTTACAACCATTAGTAAGAATTGTTTGCATGAATTTATTATCTATTTCATCTGCCTTGAGTTTATGAGAGTATAATTATTGTTGAGCTTATGATATCTTACAAAGTCTTCGATTCCATCTTTAACAAGTAGATACTTGTTCTCAACTCTATAGAAAATAGCTTTTCTATCATACAAGTAAGGACTTCCTAAAACAATTCCACATATATCCAAGGGAATTATGTCTAACTCAACCTCATCTACAAATTCTGACCCAAAAGAAAACTTGAGTTTGCATTGTCTAGTCACTTGTAGTTGTGCTTTATCATTCAACCATCCTAATGGGTATGGTTTCTTGTGAGGTGTAGTTACTAATCCCAACTTCTTTACAATTGCTTCAGAAATAAAATTTACTTGCGAGCCACTATCAAACAAAGTATCGATCTTTTGATGTTTGGAAATAACTCGAATATGGAAAAGCTCATGTCTTTTTCTCTCATTTTCTTCATCAATAGTAGATTGTGCAGAATCACTAGTAAATGCTTCAAAATTCTTACCTCTTATACTTGTGTCTGCAATGGTTGTTTCATCTCCTGATACTGACCCCAAATCTTTCTGAATAGCTACAAAAGTCTTCTTCTTCTTGCCCTCGAACTTCTTAGGTCTCAGCTCTGGATGCAGAATCCAACAATGCTCATTATCATGCCCATCCTTTTTACAATGAGTGCATGAAGCTTTGCTTTTCTGTGCAGTGTTAGCCTTCCTTGCTTTCCATTTCTGCTTTCTTTTCTCATTATCTTGCTTGCAGTGGGTTGGGATGATCCCCCAACTTCTGGATTTCCATTCTTTCCTCTAGCTTCTAGATGAGTAGCTTGTATAGATACCTCATTTATACTAGTGGGATTAAACATGAGGATAGTGTGCCTCATGTCGCTGTGTAGACCACAAATGTACTTCAACAGAGTCTCGGGTGAGTCTAATGAGATTCCTAGAATCAATGCTCTCTTTCTAAATTCTTGAGTGTACCCTTGCACACTTTGCCCTTTCAAATGTCAAAGAGTTTGCCAACTCATCATGGCTTCCTGCATGTAAGCCAATGGATAGAACTGCTTTTTGATTGTAGAATCAAATTCACTCCAAACAGAGATAGTCTTACCATGTCTTTTCATGTCAGCTTGGGTCTTGCCTTCCCACCAAACCAAGGCAATGCCTCCAAGACGCAGGCTTGCCAGCTGAATCTTGCTCTTATCTGAGTCCATATTCTGCACTCTGCAATAAACATCAATTTGTCTAATCCAATTGTCTAGCTTTTCTGCATTCAACTCTCCATCATATATAGGTAAATCAAATTTAACATCTAGTTTGATCAAAGATGTTTTCTTTTTAGGGCTATCAGGAGGTGTGAGAAAGCTTTCCTCTTTCCCTTTGCCTTTTGAGTGGTCATGGGAATGTGACTCATCTTCTCCTTTGTCTTGCTTAGAGCCTGATGAATCTTCATCCTTATGTTTTCTAAAGTCCCTATACATTTCTTCTACCATGGACTTTATGGCTAGGAAACTATCTATGAATTGAGGGTCTGGCCCGATGGAACCTTCCTCTGACATTGTCTTTTGAAGATAGACTCTCCCAATTTCAGGATTAGTTTCGACCAACTCTCCTTCTCCTAATTTGAGCTTTGATCTAGTTAGCATTCAACAGCTAAACCAACACAAGCTTGTCTAACCTTAATAACCTAAAGCTCTGATACCACTTGATCTGAAAATCACTCGTGAGTGACCTCAGTTAGTTAATTAATGAATGAAGGTATTACAGACTCATGTGCTAGTGTGTGTCTATGTTATTTTAGGCAATGGATTGATCAGATTGCAAAATACACAGACACTGGAAGAATGGAAAATAGTAAGAGAAACACAGTAAGCAAATGCAAGAACACAACAAATTTAATAAGGAGTTCACCCTATTCTCCAAGGCTATGTCTCTGGTCCAACTTTCAGTGGTGGCCTTCCTTTATTGTGTCTTTAAAGCAGAGATTTACAATGAGGAGCTCAATTTGAGTCTCCTGAAACAGATAATGCTTGGTAGGGTGGTTCTTGGATTCCCCAAGCCACTAGAGTGCACAGACTCTTTCCCCTTTCCAAGTCTTGACCTCTCTGGTCTTTAATGGGAGGAGCCCAATGTGGTGCTCAATTCCCGACAGATCCTCACAGGGATTTGCTTGAACCTCTCAAGCCTTCTGTCTGCTCGATGCTGCCTTAGGTCAGCTCGGCTCTCTGTTTCCTACTTCTTGCTTCACTGTCTTTTCTTTGCTCTCGCTCTCTCTGTCTTCGTCTTTTGTCTTCTCTCTTCGTGTTCTGTTCTCTGTCTATTCATGGCTTAAAGCCAATCTGTCCTTGATTGTTCGATTCCTCTTCCGCCCCTTCGGTTCGCTTGTTGCTATTCGTTTGGAGTTCCCTACCTCTGCATCATTTCCACCGTCCACAGGAAAGTGGCCACTTTTCCTCTCACGAACTGTGCCAGCTCTTCCTCGACAGTTCAGTAATTCAATTACATTGTGGAATGACTCATTCGCCAACTCAGCAGTCAAATCGGACTTCAGAATTTTACATGTCGCGGCTTAATTCCCCTGTCAAATCCAGTTTCTCCATTGGGCGCAATCTCTGTCGTCAGATCTAGAGCCCCCAGATCCTACGGTGTTCACTCATTTCGCGCGGTTGACTTGCTCGACCGTTAGCATGTGATGAGAGGCGGTTTTCTCTCTCATCTGCCAGACACGCGTCGTGCGCTGAATGGAATCGCTCGTTTTCAGCCAAATCTACTTACCGCCCAAGGATGCCCTTGATATACAGCCGATTTTGGAGCACGGGTCCCGCCTTTCGCCTTAGCGCTTTCCCCACGGTTTCCCAGCTTCCCATGCGACTGAGCGCTCGGGGCCTTTCCTTCTTGAGGGGTTTTGCCTAGGAAATGGCCTCTGTTTCCCGATCCAGGCTTCCCAACTACCAGTTTTTCCTCCTGCGCGGTATCCATGGGCCTCGGTCAGCGTGCTTTAACCGAGGTTTTCGTCGTTCCTTGCTGGCTGCAAACTGCCACTGTCCAGAGGTTCATAAATTTTTGAGGTCTGTCCTGATTTGATACAGTCATGGTACTTTGATAATTTTTCATGGATCCAATTCAGATCATCCAGAGATATTTCCACTTGTATGATAATACAGAGATCGGGGTTTTTAGCTGAGGCTTTCCCCAGAGTATTCTTCTATGTTCATGTGTGATTGATTTCTCATTCTCTGTTATATGTGTTCTATTTGATCTTGCTCAAAATCGATTAAGCTTTCGCAAGTTTGTTTGTAGAAATAGATAAAGTATTTTGCTTTAGTATATTTCATTATCAGGTGATCTACAGTGGAAAATTCTACAGCACATCAATACAAAATATCATCTGATTGGATATCATGTTAAGGCCAAAACAATCCATCTTCGCCATTCTTCCACTAATGAGAAGATTGCAGACATCTTCACCAAAGCGCTTGGAAGAGAAAATCTTGAAAGATTCATAACGATGCTTGGACTCACCAACATCCCTTCAGATTAAGGGGGGGAATGTTGACACCTAATCATAGGGATTGGGTGAACAACTGTAATTATTGTAAATAAATAATAGAGGAAATAGAGAGTCATTGGGAGATGAACTGAATAGTCACTCCCTCTTATATATAATAATAAACAACCTGAATGAATAATATGATTACATTTGAGGAGTTACCTACCGGTCTGACAAAAATGAAGGGGCTCAAAAGAGTTTTGATAGAGAGTGCAAAGTTTTGGGTAGAGTTAGACATCGAAATCTGATTAGGGTCATAACTTGCTATTCAGATATTAAAATCAAAGTGTTGATATTTCCATTAATGTTGAATGGAAGCTTAGAAAAGTGGTTATATCCCAATGATGGAGAACAAAATGGCATGAGTTTGATTCAAAGGTTAAATATAGCAATAGACATCGCCTAAGGGATGACATATCTCCATCATCAATGTTTTGTGCAAGTGATCCATTACGATTTGAAACCCAACAATATTCTTTTGGGTGAAGATATGACAGCTTGAGTGGGCCTAATGGTTAAGAGCATGTGTTTCCTCCTAAGAGGTCACAGGTTCAAAACCAGAGGGGGGTAGAGTATGTATGCCTTCGTAGACTTAGCAGTCAAATCGCTGCGCGGAGGTGGGTCCCTTGTCCCACAAACAAGGGGGTCTCATACACCAATTTGGTGTCTGGCTTGGCTGTGACCTTAAAAATGGATATTATATATTTAATAGTCTTTAGCTTTGCTACTATATGTTTTGCAAATAATGGAGATGTGGCTTTCACTTCCACAGATGCACTCAAAGGATCTATAGGGTACATTCCTCTGGGTATTATTTAAACTACATACCATATTAAGTAATGTTATAATTTTCTTATCTTTATTAACCATTGTGAATTAAAAACCTTAAGATGAGGATCTATGAATGAAAAATATTTAAACTACATACCATATTAATGTTGGGTGTGGAGCCTGATTATCTTATGTATTCAAAGGTCCCAGCCAGATGTATACCCCAGGAAGATGGGGACTTGTCCCCTCCCCCCCGTGGGGGTTTAGGGGGGACGATCCCCCCCGACTGGGGGGTCCGGGGGTCAGCGGTCCCCTGGCTGGGGTTCGAGGGCAGCGCCCCTAAAGCTAAAAACAGATGTAAAATTGCCTTGTAAAAGTCTAGTAATTTCTAGTCAATCTGGGCCGTTCATTAGGCAGATGATCTGACGGTAGAAGTTATGTTTAATTTAGGGTTTTTTGCCCTAGAAGGCAACCCCTCACTATATATGAGGGAATTGTATTGCGTCTATGTATCTCTGTATTCTGAGTGAGGAAGAGAGAGGATATTGAGAGCAAAGAGGGTGTTACAGCGGATCTGCTGTAGGTTGTATCTCTTTAAAGTTTGTTGGATAATATAAAAGGAAGGACTGGTTGTTTCTCCGTGGACGTAGCCCAAATTGGATGAACCACGTAAATCTGAGTCTCTCTTGTTTCATGCGTTTTCTATGTTTATATTTCTACAATATTTTATGTGTTCCATTGCTCTGTAATATATAATTTTATAACAACTGGTATCAGTGCCGAAGGTTTATTTGGCTGATAAACTCGTAGGAGAGAAGGATTCCTGGTTCGAGTGGGAGAAATGGAGGAAGATGGTAGGTTTAGGGTTGAAAAATTTAACGGCCAAAATTACCAGCCGTGGAAGATGAAGATGGAAGATTATCTATATCAAAGAGATCTGTACCTACCATCGAGCGGAAAGAAAAAGAAGCCGACGAGTATGACAGACACTCAATGGAATATTCTCGACAGAAAGGCACTTGGAACAATACGACTGTGCCTAGCGGCGTCAGTAGCATTTAATATTTCAAAGGAAACGACAACAGAGGGTTTAATGTCGACATTGGCCAAACTATATGAAAAACCCTCAGCCTTAAATAAGGTATTTCTTATGAAGTTTTTATTTAATATTAAGATGTCAAAAGGTGGATCTGTTGCTGATAATTTAAATGATTTTAATACAGTTACAAGTCAGTTAAGTTCTGTAGGGGTAAATTTTATGATGAAGTTAGGGCTCTGTTATCTTTGTGCTCATTGCCGGAAAGTTGGAATGGTTTAGTTATGGCCATTAGTAACTGTCTCTGGATCTAGTACTTTAAAGTTTGATGATGTTGTCGGTGCAATCCTTAGCGAGGAAATGCAACGGAAAAGCTCCGGTGAGACATTAGGTAATGCTTTGACTGCAAAGACTAGGGGAAGAAAAATGGAAAGAGGAAAGAGCCCAAGATATCACAGTAAGTCAAGAAAAGGCAGATCCAAGTCCAGATCGGGGATAGTGTGCTGGAAATGCGGGAAGAAAGGACACCTGAAGAAATATTGCAAGTCTTGGAAGGGAAAAGAAGGAGACGCGCAACAAGAAACTAATCATGAAGTGAATGTAACAGGTGATGTGTTGCAAGATGCTTTGATTATTTCATTAGAAAATATTATTGATGCCTGGGTGGTAGCTTTAGGGGCCTCATTCCATGCCACACTTGATAAGAAACATTTTCATGATTATGTTCAAGGAGATTTTGGACAGGTTTGATTGCATGATGATAAACCCTGTAAAATCATTGGAATGGGTACAGTTTTCATAAAAAAGAAGAATGGAAATCAATGGCTATTGAAGGAGGTAAGGCATGTTCCAGATCTAAAGAAAATTATGATTTCAACAAGGCAGTTGGGAGGTGAAGGTTGCGTAACTACTTTCACAAATAAAACCTGGAAGGTCACTAAAGGACCCCTGATAATAGCGAAAGGAGAAAGGTTGGTACATTGTATTTATGCAATAGTATTTCTAATTCTGTTAATTCTTTAACCTATACAGGAGAAGATACGACATTGTGGCATCATAGGCTCGGGCACATGAGTGAGAAGGGGATGTAGATTCTTCACTCAAAAAATTTGTTTCCAGGTCTGAAGCATGTTGATTTAAAATTCTGTGAGAATTGTGTTTATAGAAAACATAAGAGAGTCAGATTCCTTAGAGTTGGGAAAGAAAAGAAGAGCGAAAAATTAGAACTTGTGCATACAGATGTATGGGGACCTGCTCAAGTATCATCTCTTGGTGGCTCTCGTTATTATGTTACTTTTATTGATGATACAACCAAAAAAACCTGGATTTATTGTATTCGAAATAAATCTGATGTATTTGATACTTTCAAGAAATGGAAAGCTTTGGTTAAAAATGAGACAGGAAAAAGGTTGAAGTGTCTCAAATAAGACAATGGGCACTGAATATTGCAGCAAAGAGTTTGATAGGTACTGTTCAGAGAATGGAATTTGTAGAGAGAAGACAGTTCTAGGAACACCACAAGAAAATGGCGTGTTAGAAAGGATGAACACGACAATCATGGAGCGTGCAAGGTGCATGAGATTACTTGTAGGATTGCCTTTACAATTTTGGGCAGATGTTGTAGATACTGTTGTTTATCTAATAAACAGAGGGCCTTCAAGTTCCTTGGATGGTGGTATTCCAGAGGAGGCATGGACAGGTAAAAAGGTTAACTACTCTTTTTTAAATACTTTTGGTTGTGAGGCCTTTGTCCACATTAACAAAGAAAATAGAACAAAGTTTGAGGCAAAATCAAAGAAATGTACCTTTATTGGATATGGTGTTAATGATTTTGGTTATCACTTTTATGATTATGAAAAACATAAAATCATTAGGAGCAGGGATGTCATATTCAATGAAAAGGTTTTGTATAAGGATCAGCTGCAGAAAAAGAAACAGGAAAAAGAAAACAGAGAATACATAGTGCTTGACGAGATCACAGAAAAGGTGATGGTGCCTGAAAATCATAATGATCAATAGCCAGAACAATAACCACAACAGCAACAACCACTTCAAACACCTGAAAGTGGTGTTATAAGATCTACTAGGATGAGTAGACCCCCTAAACGATACTCTCCTTCATTATATTGTGTATTGTTGACTGATTCTGGTGAACCAGAATGTTATGAAGAAGCAGTGCAGGTAGAAACCAGGAAGAAGTGGGAGCAAGCCATGAAAGAAGAGATGGAATCCTTAGCACATAACCGGATTTGGGACTTAGTCAGGTTGCCTGCAGGTAAAACAACATTGTAGAATAAATGGGTTTACAAGTTGAAGGAAGAAGATGGAGGTAGAAAAAGGTATAAAGCTAGACGTCTGGTGAAAGGGTTTGCATAGAAAAAGGGTATAGACTTTGATTAGATATTTTCTCCTGTTGTGAAAATGACTTCAATTAGAACTATTCTAAGTCTAGTAGCAGCTGAAGATTTTCATTTGAGCAGTTAGATGTAAAGATAGCCTTTCTCCATGGAGATTTGGAGGAAGAGATATATATGCAGCAGCTGCAAGGATATGAGGTAAAAGGGAAGGAGAAACTAGTGTGCAGGTTGAAGAAGAGCTTGTATGGCTTAAAACAGGCTCCAAGGCAGTGGTATCTAAAATTTGATAGGTTTATGTCTGAACAAGGTTATACTAGGTGTCACTCTGATCATTGTGTTTATCTCAAAAGGCAAAATGATGGCATCTATATTATATTGTTATTGTATGTAGATGACATGCTTGTTGCAGGTTCTAACATGCAGGAAATAAATGTGCTCAAAAAGAAATTGGCAAACTCATTTGGAATGAAGGATTTGGGTGCTGCAAAACAAATCCTTGGTATGAGAATAAATAGAGACAGGAAGAATCACAAATTAACATTGTCTCAAAGTGAGTACATAGAAAAGGTGTTGAAAAGGTTTAATATGCAGAATGCAAAACCAGTTAGTATACCTTTGGCTAGCCATTTCAAATTAAGTAAGGAGGCGTGTCCCAAGACTCAGGAAGAAATGGATCATATGTCTAAAGTTCCATATGCATCAGCAGTTGGAAGCTTAATGTATGCAATGGTCTGCACAAGGTCTGATATTGCACATGTAGTGGGAGTTGTAGGCAGGTACATGAACAATCCAGGAAAAGAACATTGGATGGCGGTGAAGTGGATTCTCAGGTATTTGAGAGGTACCACAAATCAAGCATTATGATTTGGTGGTTCAAACATTGCTCTACAGGGATATGTTGATGCAGATATGGCAGGTGACAGAGATAATAGGAGGAGCACTACAGGATATGTATTTACTGTAGGTGGAACAATTGTTAGTTGGGTTTCAAAAATCCAAAGTGTTGTTGCACTTTCAACAACAGAAGCAGAGTATGTTGCTGCTACAAAGGCTAATAAATAAATGATTTGGTTACAAAGGTTTCTAGATGAATTGGGTAAGAAGCAGGAGTTGGGCAGGTTATACAGTGACAACCAGAGTGCCATACATCTTGCAAAGAACTCTGCATTTCATTCCAAGACTAAGCATATACAGCTCAAGTACCATTTCATACGGTCAGCATTGGAAGATGGATAGTTGAAGCTGGAAAAGATACACACTAGCGAGAATCCTGCAGATATGTTAACAAAAGTTGTAGCCATGGAGAAACTGATAATCTGCTTAGTTTCAATTGGTCTTCAAGTATGATGAAGAAGATGAGAAACAACTAGGTCCAAAGTGGAGTCATTGTCTAGCAAATGAAGCTGCAGTGGAGTTGCTATAATCAGTCTCCAAGTGGGAGATTGTTGGGTGTGGAGCTTGATTATCTTCTGTATTCAAAGGTCTCAGACGGATGTACACCCTAGGAAGATTGTACACCCCTCCACACGTGGGGATACGGGGGGGCCGATCCCCCTCGACTGGGGGGTCCGGGGGCCAGCGGTCCCCTGGCGGGGGTTCGGGGGCAGCACCCCCGAAGCTAAAAACATATGTAAAATTGCCTTGTAAAAGTCTAGTAATTTCTAGTCAATCTGGGCCGTTCATTAGGCGGATGATCTGATGGTAGAAGTTATGTTTAATTTAGGGTTTTTTGCCCTAGAAGGCAACCCCTCACTATATATGAGGGAATTGTATTGCGTCTATGTATCTCTGTATTCTAAGTGAGAAATAGAGAGGAGATTGAGAGCGAAGAGGGTGTTATAGCGGATCTGTTGTAAGTTGTATCTCTTTAAAGTTTGCTGGATAATATAAAAGGAAGGACTGGTTGTTTCTCTGTGGACGTAGCCCAAATTGGGTGAAACACGTATATTTGAGTCTCTCTTGTTTTATGCGTTTTCCGTGTTTATATTTCTATAATATTTTATGTGTTCCATTGCTCTGTAATATATAATTTTCTAACAATTAAGCAATGTTATAATTTTCTTATCTTTATTAACCATTGTGAATGAAAAACCTTAAGATGAGGATCTATGAATGAAATGAACTTGCAAAAATGGGTGGGTAATAATTTTCCAAATGGAATAAGGGAAGTGGTAGACATGGGTTTATTAAGGAGGACTAGTAGTTGCACTGAAGAAGATAATAATCTCAATTGTCTTAGTTCATTAATAAATGTGGGATTTCTTTGCACAAATGAATCTCCTCAAAGACGACCTACTATGATGGTCATATTGGGCATACTGCAAAACATCAGAGACACCTTTTTTAGCACTACTGTCATTCCCAAATTCCAATCAAATTTAACAGATTTGTTGGGTAGTACAAGTATTTCTCTCAACAACATTTGTGAAGGCCAAAGTTCTTCAACATCTTAGTCTATTGTAACAAAGTGGTGTTGTGTAACTAAACCATGAAGTAACTTGAGTCTTATTTCCCTTTCCTTCTTTGTACATAAATCTTTGTTGTTAATTACATACAAGTGTGAACAATAAAGTTAGATCCTCCATGAATGGTGTATTGGAACTATTTTTGTAATTATAAAAGTTCCTACTCTATTTTAAAATCTATTATATTCAATATCCTTTTTACATCTATAATTAAATGCATCATACTCTTTTGTATTAAATATATGAAGAATTTTATATTTCTTTCAAATAATTAAAATATAGAAATAATTTTTAGTTTAAAAATTATTGAAAAAAATATCATCATTAATTTAATTCTAGTTAATGAATATAACTATTGGTTTTTCTTTTTATAAAAATCCTTATAAGTACAAATAAACAAACTTTCCAATGCCTACCCGTAAAAGATTCAAACATATACAATTTTATATTTTTTCCTTTCTTTCTAACTTCTAAACCACCATTTTAAATTTATAACACCAATTTTTTTAACATTAATAATTTCTTTATGAATCTCTCATATTGAAACCTTAGTAATGTAGCTAACATGTATTCTCTCTTGTCTACAGACTTTCTCTTTATTAAATAGAAGTCTGAAATCTATCTTGTAAAAATAGTGAATATGTAAAACTTTCTCTTTATTGAATAGAAATTCTATTTTTCTTCCTGGAAAAAAAACACAACTAACATGTACCCTCTCACGGCGTGAATTGCATGGAGCACGGAAAAATGTTACCCTCTCTCATGGCGTGATTTTCACGGAAAACAATTGGACACTTGTTTATTTTGGGTTTCCTAATATCTTAATCTCCTTCACATTTTTCTTGTTCTTGAATTCGTCAACTTTGGGTTCCGTAATATCTAGAATATCCTTCACATTTTTCTTGTTCCTAAATTTTTCAGCTAAGTGGGGTCTTCATAGTGTTGGGACTTAGATCATCTTGACTAAATCCACAACATCCATATCAGGCTTTATGTGCATGTGCCATTTTGTGTATAAGCTCATTATTTTGTAATAGTGTTATACTGTAAAAGAACCACATTAGTATAATAAGGATTTAACGACTTGGTGGCATACCCCCTTTAGCTAGGGGTTTATCATGCTTTTGGTCTCCCTTTGGATATAAATAACTGCTTTCTGCCTCTCATATGTATATCATTTTGTCACTACAAATCAATCAATTATTGATGTTTATTGGGGATATCTTCCTCCATTGCTCGAATTTGCAAGTGCAATCCAAGTAGGTGTGTAGATGCCCTCATTGTTTCCGGCTTATTTTCTCTTATTATTGATATGTATGAGTATGGATGGGGAACCATCCTACCACAAAAATTACCAACAAGTAGAGAGTGGAGCAACCACAAAATGTTATTGCTAAAACAAGAAATCCTAAGGGAGAGGAAAGAAAGAACGGAAGAAGGAGAAGGACCTCTAGAGTAGTTAGGGTTTGTCTTTGTTATTTACCATGGTAGGTCAATCAAGGTGCTTTAGTTAGGATTTTCAGTGAGTAATAAAAAATGAATTAACAAAGAAAATCAAGTCGACTAAAGCTAATTCTTAGCTTCCTTCTGTGAGTTAATTAATAGTGTAGGAAATAAAAGGGAAGAGAAAGGGAAAGAACTGACTCAAATGACTATTGTAGGTGTTGAAGCTTCTTAGGCTTAACTGATATAATGAAATAATAAAAAAAAAAACAAAAAAAAAACCTAAATTATAGTTTTTTTCAAAGGTCTTTTTGGTGGTTTTCTAAGTTGTTTTTGGTCTTCAAGGGTTTTCTTGGTGGTTTTCTAGGTTGTTTTGTGGTTTTCAAGGGTTTTCTTGGTGGGATTTTGTGGTTTTCATGATTTTTTTTTGTAGTTTTTGTATGGTAGACTTTTTTTTTCAAATTAATTTATTTTATTTTATTAAAAAAAATATTTTATAAAAAAAATATAAATAAAAGAGACAAAAATGATAGGAAATCTACCTTGGCTTGAGCCTTTGGGTTGTTGGCGGGGTTGATGGGTAGCTGGATTGAGTTCCTCCATCTCGGTCGAGCTTAGAAATATTCCGTTGAACTCCTTTTTTTCTCGTGGTCTGATTAAAATGACTTGCACAGGCCACAATTGGGGTTTTTAATAAGAAATATTGCTCAAATGAGCCATAGGATCGATTGAGCCTCTACCTTGGGTTATAAAAGGGCTCAATCGAGGGTTTGTTTAAACACCCAAATGAGCTATTTTTAAGTGCCTAAATAGCTCGATCAAGCACTTGAAAATTGCTCGATTGAGCATCCCTTTTTCACCAAAACGTGCCCTCGCTTTGCCAAAAAGTGTAGCCCATCTCCATGCACTCATCCTTCTATGTCCTAAGATAATCAAGTGATTATCCCAACCATCATGCCAAAGTAATGAGACATACACAACATGCACAAAATAATATTTTCATGCTATGATCAAGTATATTTGTGTAGTTTCTTTGGACCTAGGCAAAGTCCCCACCTTTTCCTCCAACTGTCAAGTCACCTTTTGCAACTCAAAATCCAAAATGGATGTGGCATATGGAAAACATATCCAAATCCCTCAAGTGTCTCAACAATCTATCCAAAGTGTCCTAAGTCAAATGAGCCATCTAAAAGACTTCCATACCTCTTGTTAAAGAGAGGCATGTTTGCACCAAATACTTCAATCACCTTCAAATAATGACGCCTCTAATATTTAGGTCATCCAACAATCATTTGCAAGCTACCAAAGGAGTTCTCTACCTCATCCTATGTTTTGTACCAAAGATGGGATACCACTTTCCAAGTAACTTGGTCCACATTCCTCGCTACCCCATATAGGTCAGTTTTTAATGTTTCCTTTGTTGACTCATATTTTGTCTCCATTCATCACATAGAATATAACTTCCTTGTCTCACCAGAAAAGCATTTGGTTCTTTGACAATATCATCACAATCACCCAAGGAAAATTTTCACCTCTTTTACAAGGCTATCAAGTTGTCTCCACAACTCAATGACTCTTCTAAGAAACCCATCCGCTAGTGCCTACATCTTGGACTCCAAACTATCCAACTTGTTGTTGCTATAGAGGAGAGGATGGCTTATTTCCATAACAAGTTTCTCACAAAACCACTCCTCCATATCCTTCCTCTTTCACCAATCTCAACACCTTCAAGTTCCTTTAGGCTCCACTACTTCTTGGTAGTGACTTGTCGATGCTTTAATAAAAAAAAGTAATGTTGCAGGTGACTACTAATATCACCCCTAATAACTACAAAAGCAAGTGTTCCTCTTTTCCACCAAGAGATTCATCCTCACAACTGCTATTCCAAGCTTCCATGTAAAAGTCTACCCAAACCTATTATCAAGGCACCTAGAATGTCCAACACCCCCCTTAATGTCTATAGCAGTCAACTACTCTCAAGTTTGTTAGCTTAGCCATTAAAGTGGGTTACACTTGGACTTCCTCCAAGTCACCCAACTTCTCCTTTAAAGAACCAACCATTGCAACATTTTGAAAATTTAAGAAACAAATAACATGCACAAATAAAAAATTGGGTTCATGAACAATTCAAGCCCAACTTGTCACCTCATTCCTATAACTCATCCAAGCCAACATAGATGTTCTACGCTAACTTTTATTGGTTTCCTTCTACATCAAGGAATAATTTTGCACTCTTCAAGATTATCCTCATCAATTGTCTTCCACATGCGAATTGGTCATGGTTCTTCATCCCAGTGCTTGGAAATTCATCCCCAAATCCTAATTTACCAAAAAAATATCTGACTTGATGCACTCAATTCATTATGGCACCTATGCTATGCAACATTGCCTTGCCTTAGCCATAGTGGCTTAAGCAACTTGTGCATACTGTAACTAGACTACATCTCTTCACCTAAGGTATGTGCACAATTTCAACTTAGGCTACAATGTTATATGCACCAAATCCTACTCAACTTAAGATTATCCAACGAGCACACTAGGTGCACATCCAACCATGACCTCAAGCTTTCCATAGTAATACTTAGCCAAACTTATCATGTTGGGTATGTGTTATATACTTTGGATGACTAGCCACATGCGCTTGTATGTATCAAGTGCATAGGAGGGTTCATAGTGGGACGTAAAACCCCCTTATCTGAGTGGAGCCATAAGGGGAGAGGGGGAGGGGGTTGAAGCCACTAGATTAAAAAAATGTGGTTTTTTTTTTGTCTAATTTTGGTGGCTTTCAACACATGGTTTTTCTTTTTGGCATTTTTGTGGTGCATAGGGTTTCAACCCATGTTTTTTTTTATTTCAGTTAAGGAACTAAGGTTGCATTCTAATCCAAGTCAATGGATTATGGGTCTTGGATGTCGCAATAAACTATATATTGTATTGTAAACAATGACGTTGATTGATGATCAAACTTAAAGGTGCAAGTCTAAATAGTTTGTTAGTATTTTTTCCTAGTTTGGGTTTCAAGGTAAATCTCAATGTATTTTGTGTTTGTTGTTGTTTACTATTATAATTATTAGGAATCTGTATGTGCATTGCATTACTATAAAAGGAATAAAACTTACATAACACTTAGACAGTGAAAACCATACATGGAACAATACATTCAAATGTGTAAAACAACCACACAAGTACTCAATATATATGGATGGGTAGCACACAAACTAGGTGCCTAACACCCTTATGTGTGAGTGTGTGAGATAGAAAGGGAAGAGTATGACCTATACTTTTGGCTCAATTTTAGGGTACAAATAAATCAATGAAAGATATCCTCATGCCAAAAAATGTCTAAATGAACTTGTACAAACCAACCCAAGAACTTCCACAGGTCCACCTCCTACAACTATGTTCCATTCTCCATCTCACCAAGGAAATACAACTCGCTCCATCGCACCTCTCCATGGCACAATCATAGAACTCCTTATCCTTGCTCTTTGAAAGAATGTTTTTCTTCCATCTCTTGGTGATGATTCATATATGATTAATGGTGCCTTGGCTCATGAAGCATCCACTTACTTATATGGATCCTTCCTTTCTCTTGATAAGTCATGTCACTCTAAGAAGTCTCATCGAGCTAGCTTATTCCACCAAACCATTCCATCATGTCAAGTCCATGTCCAAGTCGTCTTAATCCCACTTAGTCATTGATCCACCTTGGTTGTTTGCACCTATGTTGTCTCATCTGCTAAGTCTTATCTATCATGCCAAGGGTTTCCATCCATCCACAACTCCATCTACACTCAAAGGCACCCAAGGAACCTAATTAACATATCATGATGGATGCATTCCCAAGGGAGAATGATCAGTGAGTGCATCCCATGATTGCAATCAATGGAAACTTGTGCCCCAAGGCACCTGAACTGCTCATTACAACCCCCAAGTGCATAACAGCTAACTCTATTAACCCATAAAGTCTCAACACTACAAATTCTCAAGCCTCCATCCAAGCCCCCTAAACTCTTTACTGAATTCAACTTGAGACCATGTAAAATGCGCTCTATCCTTCCAAAGTATTGCCCAAGCCTTATCTGTAAGGCACCCTATCTATCCGCAGTAGCACACAAGTCCCTAATAGTGTGCCTTACTTGTCCACAAGAGCACCCAAGTCTCTACAGTGCACCCTATCTATCCACAGTAGCACCCAAGTCCCTAATAGTGTTCCTTGTCCACAAGAGCACCCAAGTCTCTGCAGTGCACCCTATCTATCCACAAAAGCACCCAAGTCTTCATAGTGCTCCCTAGTTACCTATAGTAGCACCCAAGCTTGTCCATTGTTTATCTTACCAAAGGCCCAAAATGTCCATCTTAAGTATCTATTACCAAGTCAACCCCAAAATGTACCTTGCCAATGGACCAAGGAATCTCCCTATAATCGTCTATCCAACATGGTCATCTACATCAATATAGTGGAGGTGTTTGATGCCATTCTAAGGAAGGGTCTTACACCCTCTTACTAATGGCTCGATAATATTATAATAACTCACATAGAAAAACACATTTCACTAACTTTTCAATTCAACTATAATGGGAGGAGCTATTGAAAGAAATTTTACCCCTCAAAAAATGTCAAACATAATTTTATAACATGGTGGGAATTCTTTGGGAATATTCCTCTCTTCTAATATAATATTCTAACTTCAAAATCTCAATTTTCCACATAATCTCATTTCATCCTTTATGAAGATCAACAAAAATTCACTTAATGTCCTCTTAGTGATTTATTTCCACATCTAAAACTCGATTCTACCAAGAGGTGCATGCTACAGCCCAGTATGAGGGCACTGTGTGATTCCATATGTGCCCAATGTGGAGTTGACACATGTACCTCTTAAGAAAAAAAAAACAAATTCTCTAAATAGAAAAGAAATGTCGGCTATAATAAAAAAACAAATATGAATATGCATGTTTAGTTAGTTCTAATTAAAATCATTATAAAACATTAATAATCCTAACCTCACTATGGTCACTCAATTTTTTGTTGCACCAAGAGGCACTCTCCAACCCAATATGGAAGAGATGTTGTAATGTCCTGAACTATTATATTATGTAAACATTTTGACTCGGTTAAATTACATTAAAAAAAAAAGTATAATTAATAATAATTAAACTGCCCTAGATCTATCTTAACTCTGGATCTATCAATTGTCGAGAGGGATTAAATCTCTTGAGGTGCAAACCTTTCCTCAAGTATTGCACTTAGGTTTGCACCTTGAAAGATTTGATCCCTCTCGACCCTTCATAGATCCGAAGTTATGATGGATTTAGATTGGTTGATATTACAACCCAATGTGATAAAAATATCTCACTCTTAGTCATAAATAAAATATTTCAATGTTTACATAACATAATATAATTTCATATCAACTTTAAAAAGAGATAAAGTAATTAGAAGTAAATAGAAGTGTGAGCAAGATCTTTAAACCTTATACTTTTCAAAAACATCTCAACAATAATTTAAATAAACTATTTGAAAATTTGTTCGAAGATGTATTTTAATTAATTTATGTCTATATCAACTTCATACATATCTATATATAGAAAGAAAAATTTAAAAGAAAAATACTTTAATGTTGTGTATAATAAAATATTCAATGTCCAAGGAAAAAAGTAATTTAAAGTTAAAAATAAAACTAAAAAATATCAAGTACTTAAGAGGGAGATGTGTAATTAATTCGATTTTTAATATAAAATTAATATGTAATATTTAAAAATATTCATAATAATAAAAAAATTCAATGTGGGTCATCAGCAAAATATTTCAATATCCGTAATTAAGTAATATATTTTTTTTCTCAGTAAGACTACTCTAGGAAATTATATTATATACAGAGAGAAATTACATGCAGTGAAACAAGTTTTCCAAGGCCAGCGATGGCACTGTGGTATTGCAGCTGACAGTTGCTTGCATTGTGCGCTGGATGCCCCAAAACCTTATCAAAAAGTCATTGTTTAACTTTGACATTGCCCACGCAGGGGCTGAGACTCAAAAACACTACCCACGCAGGGGCGACCCTGTATATTAGCAGACTTCCATAATAAACTAGGTGACATAATTGAAAACAGAGCAGGACCTATATAAAGATTACCAGACCCATTCATAATAAGCGACCAAGACAGAGGACCGCAAAACAGGACCAAGCGACCAAGACAGAAGACTACAAAACAGGACCTGAAAGGAGGGAGGATGATGGTGCTATTCTTCTGGCTCCAATTCTTCCGGGTCCATCTCCACGACCGGGTACCCAAAGCCTTCGAAGGGGTCTTCCTGGACCTCTTTCGCTCCCGCTCTGGACGACGACGCCTCCTGCGTCTGAGTTTGGATGGGCGCCTTCCCTTTTGCATCAACTGCTTGATCCTCGACCTTGTCCAACGGATTCGCAGAGGGTAATTCTCTGCTGCTTGCTCCATCGAGGTCCTCCTCTGCGTCTCTGGCAAAGAGGATTGAAATATGGGCATTAAGATTGCCCAGCTTAAATACTGCTGTGCCAAATGCCGGAAGCGCAGGCTGCCCTGGCGGTCCCTCATTCGGGTCGGAGGTGTCCATGAACTGAGATACTTGCAGGTGGGGAATTCCAACTCTACGAAAACAGTAGCAACAACAACAGTGGTGATGCCCTTCTGCCGCTGCGGGAGGGCGAGAAGGTGCCCCACGACCAGGCCCTCTTCGACATGGTTGTCTTTCTCTTGTTCTTGCCATATGAACAGAGAAACTGCCCAGAATGTCCGCCTCACGAATCGAATTCCCAATCTCCAGAGTCTTCCGAGAGCAGAGAATGTTCCTGCTCGTCTGCACCTGAAACTGATCTTGCCAAGAATGTCGCTGCAACATCCTTGCTCCAGCTTTAAAATCCGCAGCCCTCTCTTGGAACCTGAGCGCCATGAATGCGCTTCTCTCTCACCTTCTGCCAACATTAATGTTCATTAAGATCTGGAGCAGAGGCTCCCTCATTTATTCCCTCGGCATGATGTGCCTCGTCCCTCCACGGGCTGGCTCGTGGCAGCTCTTGCTGGCCATGTGGCCTTACCGTGCTTTCAGTCCTTTCACCCGCATCCGGGTGTAATTAAGTAATATTGAGGTATACTTAAAAATATATTAATAACAAAGAAAACAAAGTTAACGATCAAAATGTTTGAATTAGTCTCGCTATTCTACATTTTGGTCTTTTCTCAAGTATATTTTATTTTTTTCATTTTTTCCTAAAATTCAACAAAATTTTTTGGACTAGTTTAAGTTAAATACTTTATATATCATTCAAAATACAATTTAAAGAATGAAAAATTACACATTGTATAGATATAGAGAAAGAGAGAATCACTACAAATTCATTGGAATCTATCAAGAATGAGAGGGATACAAATTTTGCACTCTAAAAAAAGTTTACACTTGAAGATATTTAATCCCTCATAACCCATACTAAATCCACACTTAAAATAGATCTATATTAGTATATTTCTTCTCTATACTTAATAAATATTTCCTATTTTTTAACAATTTTACTAAATAAAGGTCACTAAATAATCTAAAAAAATATAAAACAAACTCAATATCAAAATTCCAATTTGTAAACCTTCTTTATTTTTTTCTTGGCAACTTCTAAATTATTATTTTGCATATATAACACCAATTTTTAAACATTATTAAATCGTCCGTAGATCCATTATATTCACACTTTGGTAATGGAGCAACGTGTAACCTATCTCACAATGTGATTTGCACACAATACGATTGGATGCTTCTTCTTTTTCGGGTTTCCAACATCTATAATCCCCTCCACATTTTTCCTTATTCCTTGATTATTCAACTAAGTGGGGTTTTCATAGTGTTATCAAATTAATACATTCATAGGAATAGTCGATAGCCACTAATTTCGAAACTAACTTGCATAGTTCAAGGGTTATAAGCTTTTGCAAATGATTTTTATTAATATAAGAAGGTATTACAACAAGTCTATTAAGTATTCGAAATTTCTAAAAGGACTGCCTTGGGAAACCATTTCTTCAACCAGGTGTGCCCAAAGAACCACCATTACTATTAGTTCAAAACTTGGATACAAAATTTAACTAAGACACACAACAAAAGGGACCAAACTATGTCTACCAGGTTTATCCATCACCACCAGTAAAGTTTAGAAAAAGCTAAAGATGATGGCAAGAGTGGAACCATGCACTATTGGGCTTGCTAGTGGCTGATTACATTAGAGACTCACAAGAAGTAAGAGATCATCATATGTCATCTTATTGAAAGAAAAATCGAGATTGATACAATAGTAAATCAGTAAAGCATTGACCATTGAATTTCGAAAGTGAATAACAACAACCTCCAGAAGTTCCATACCCAAAACCACCTGAAAAGAGAGCATTGAAACAATGGAGGCCACATCAGTCTAAGATAATGATTGGAGAGAGAGGAGAGGAATTTTCTTGTGGAGAAACAATGGCAGGAGGAGACACAATGGTTGGTGGAGCGTTTATGATTGCAAAAGTGTCATTAAGCTCCCCAAATCATGAGGATACTAGAGATGGATACTCAGAGTATCTCGACAAGTAGAAACCCTCTTCACCACCCTAGATAACGTAACAATGTCGCTACCTTATTAAAACGACCATGCATTTATAATGCAGGGATGATGTCTTAGGACCCAACGTTTGAAGGCATTTACCATAGTGTGCGAGGTCCATGGGATGGACATATGCTTTAAAACCTACATTCCTCTCGTAGATCATGTTCTCATCTATGAGCTCACAAAACTATATGTCAAGGTGTCCCAAGATAATGGCCAATCTGCCTTGCGAAAACTGATCCATATCAACTCGTGAATGATAATAAAGGGTGCCAAATAGAATTTTGTACCTTTTCCCAAATGCTACCACCTCCATGCATTTAAATTGATGGGACTGAGGTAGGTGACCCCAAACCTGGGAACGGGGTTTATTCCACGCGACAACACAAAGTTGACGAGTGTAGGGTGTGGCGCTATTTTCAAAGGCCACCGACGCATGCTCCACTCGCAACTGCAACATGTTAATCATGCATCATCTGTCATTATAGGGGACATTAATATCACCCCCATCGGGACACTATCTTCCCAGGAAGACTTATCATATTCCATCCATTGTTTAATACCTTGAACGCCTTCCCTCATAGAAGAAACTAACTAATCTTTGTCCAAGGTAAGGTTTTGATACCGACATACCCAGTTAGCCAATGCATCTACCACCCTACTCCTTTCTTGACACATGTGTTGAACAACAATATAATCAAACATGGATAGTAAGTCTTTAATATTAGAAACCACATCCTCTTGACGCTAGTTGTGCATTATTTTGTGTGTAGGGTGCCCATTTAACAATTTTTGGATACATTGAATGACAACCTGTGAATCTCCATGAACCTATAACAACCAAAAACCTTCTTTGATTGTAATTTGTAAACCTTTTTTTACAATGATAAATTCTGCTAAATTATTTGTGGTCATCCAGAACAACCACACATATATATGCAATGGCAGGGACTTGTCATCATGAAAATTCCCCCCCACACCTAGCGCCTTCGGGGTTTCCTTTGGAAGCCCCATCAAAACTCAACTTAAGGAAGGAGCATGGGGGCAAGGAGTGTGAACTAGCTATAGAGTGACTTGAGCTTTACACCTAAGATGGAGAGGAAGATGACATAGAAGGATCCAAGTTGAGGTTTTTCAGAATGGATCCTTCAAACTGATCCACCTGTCAATTATCAATAGTCCAAGAGGATACAAGAAAATTTTCCCTGATATTCAAAAGTATCACCTCTTTTAAGACTGATACCAACATGCTCTTCATACTAAAAACTCTGAGATTTCGTTCTTTCCATAAATTCCAAAGGAAAAAACCTAACGCCCATTGCTAGGCTCATGAAATAAAAGGGTTTTTGAATTTACGACAATACCATTGGTCCAATAGAGTCTTCAAATCTCCCAAAAGTGGTTGACTGAACCAAAATATCGAAGGAAGAAATTCCCAAATGCCACTTGCAAAAGGACAAGAGAGAAAAATGTGTTATGTTGACTCTTCTGCATTAAAACAAAGTTGATGTAACTATATTATGTCAAGGGTCATCTTAACTATACCAGATCTGTGAAATTATTCACACAGAAAGGTGACCATCGACTATTTATCTGTATCCATGCACAAGTCACATAGATCAATTGTCAATAGTCAATGAAGACTTGGGCAAGATTTTAATTTGGGACGATGTGAGGCCCTTTTTTGGGTAGTTGGAGTAGGGGATTGATAATGGAATGATTAGACTATTCATTTTTGGAATCCTATGGAGTTACACAGTATATACTTTTTAACAATGAAAAGAAAGTGATATGAATAGATCTCTGGAAAAGAATAGCAAACTTTGGAAACTTTTTTCCAAGTTTGAATTTCTTCTCCTTTCACATCTTCTATGAATTCTAAATATGAACTTAAAAATGAATCTCTGTGTGTGTGGTCACAATGATCTGTTGACCCATTGTGATTTTTGTGTTTAAGAGGTAATTTATGAGAGAAGGAAAAGATGGAGTTTTGTTAAGTTTTGGTGGTGCTTGCTCGTATTTTGTTTCATTTTTAATGTATGAATGGATTTAACATCTTGAAAATCCCGTTGAGCACTGGATTGTGTTTCCTGCACATCTTGAACTTGTAATTACAACAATTTTTTGTTGGATTTCAAACAAAATTTCCAAAAAAAAAATCATAAAATATACCTGAAAATGATAATAAGACTACTTAGAATGTTTTAACCATTAAAAAATATTTTATCAATTCCTTTATATGATATACACAGTTTTTGTTGCACTATATATAATTTATATGACATTGAAATATTTTATTTAACAAATACATTGAAATATTTTATCTATGGACTATATTATCCACATTTATTATTAATATATTTTATTTTTAAATGCTACATATCAAACTTATATTAAGAACTAAGCAAATTATACATGTCCTCTTATTAAGAAGTAATTGATTTTGTTTTAACACTCAATTACTTATCATCTTTAAGTATTGAAATATTTTATTATAGTTAGTATTAAAATTAAATTTATTATGGTTATTATGTTTTTTTTTTACTCTCTCTCTCTCTCTCTATCGATACATAGAAAGTTAGTATATTCAAAATAGTTTATTTAACTTCTATATTGTGGTACAAGATATTTTCTACTTTTAATTATTTTCTCTCTCTAAAAGTTGATATAAAATTATAATAGTGACATCCGAATATATTATTTATGGCTGCAAGTGAGAATGAAATATTCTCACCATAACTTTTTCATACTAATCCTAATATCAACAACTAAACAAGCAAGCACATTGCGAGCAAGATTATTTATGCTTTATGATTCTTTTAATCCGTACATACATACATATGTGTGTGTGTGTTTCTCATTGTAACCAACTTTTTTTTTTTAATTTAGAGATTATTTTAAAAGGGGCATGTGTCAACTCGAGGTTGAGCACATATGGAATTACACATCTCCATCATACTTGGCTGTAGATTGTGCCTCTCGGTGCAACAATCTCTCCTCTTCTTGCCAACCTCTCCTCTTCTTGCCAACCTCTCCTTTCTTACAATACTAAATCTTAGCAATTCAAGTTTGCATCGGATCCACGTCCAAGTTCACACAACTACTTGGTGCTTCCAACCTAACTCCCTCCACAACACACCCTATTTGTAGATAGGAGGGGTACTATCCACAATGTGTTGTATCTATCCATAGGAGCAGCCAAGTCCCTACAACATGTCTTGTTTATTCACAAGAGCACCCAAGTCTCCATACTACACTCTATCTATTCACAAGAGTACCAAATTCTCCATGGTCTACCATGTCTATCTATAAGAGTACCCAAGGTTCTCAACGATCCATCTTGTCAATGGGATGAGATGTTCGACCAAATTTTGCCTTGTGAAGGAAACCCCAAAATGCACCATGTTGATGGGCCAAGGTTGTTATCAATGACACAACTTACTATGGGCTAAGGCATCTCAATAAATTGTATATTAAACATTGTCATATGCATCATTGTGATGAAGGTGCCCAACACAAATCTAAGTGATGGTATTACATCCCCATCCATTAAAAATCATTGACATCCTCAACAACATCCCAAGCACCACTTATCCTCAAGTTCATAAGAATCCATGCATTTGTTTGCAACCCAAATCTAAGTGATCGTATTACATCCTCATCCATTAAAAATCATTAACATCCTCAACAACATCAAAAGAACCACTTGTCCTCAATGCATTTGCTTGCAACTAAAGACTAGTGGAAACCTTGGATTTCATGCTAATGGAAACCCCAAAATTTTAAAATCCTACTATATCACAAAAATCTCAACTACTCAACATTGTCCATGATAATATTTCCATGCAATTGCACCCTATCTACTTCATGGATAGTGCCTCGTACCCAATTCTATAGAAAAACCCTCTAGTCATTGTCGCAATCTGCTACAGTGGTTGCACTATAATCCACCACTGCTGCTACTATCTCCTATAAAGGAAATCCAACCTTCATCAAGAATATCATCTTAAAAATCCATGTGTCACACTTCCAAAACTACTGCAACTTCCATACTTTGACCCCTTTGGCATACTTTTGTTCTCTAGACATCTCAATCCTTGAAATGGTTAGGTATCTAATCAAATTATGGCATCCAATTTGTGATAATGCATGTCTCGGTGCCAAAAATAGACTTTTCCTTTTGTAATTTGGTCCCTCTACACACTTCTTGGACCAAGGAAAGGTCACAACTCTTGCCTCAATTGTCAAGTTATTTCCTATAACCCAACATTACGTCATATGTATTAAACCAAGGCATGCCCTTCAAATACACACTAGGCTCCACTATTAGCTTCTTGACAATGAAATATATTATTGTAGCTCAATGAGAAGTCAATGGCAAGTGGCTATCAAGAACATTTCCATTTCCCACAATTCATCCCATATCTAAGTCATGTGAAGAGGTTGGAAGGTCATTGTACTTTTGCATCAAACACCCAAAGAGGTGCGTCCAATCAAAATCTACCCTTTTATTCTTCCAAAAGTCATTTGATTTATGTGTCATATCACCGACTTCCTCACCTATGAATTCTCAAGAACGGTACAACCTCCTCCTTGGTCCTCACATAAGAAGGTTGCTACACTTCTTACTCATTATATTGGTTTGTTTCTAAGCGTACCATACAAGTTAAAATATTCTTGGTTTCCTTGGTTGAATATTCCATCGTCTTTATCTACTTACTCAATTTTGGGTCATCCTGCTAGACAAACATCCATCCATCTTGTATTCACTACCATTGCCATGGTGACAATTATGGCTCCAAGTCTAGTGAGCCTCTACTTCAACATGTTCAATGTTCATCTAAGTTTTAGATGTCCAAACTTGATACTACACCATTACTTCAATTAATATGTCATGTTTTTTTTACATAAACCTCTCTATGTCCTGAGATAGTCAAGTGACTAGCCCAACTATCATGCCAAAGTAATGAGAAATACACACCATGGTTAAAATAATATTTTCATGCTACAATTAAGTTTATCTGTGTAATTCTTATGGACCTAGGCAAAGTCCCCACCATTACCTCGAACTATCAAGTCACATGTTGCAACTCAAAATCCAAAATGAAGGTGGCATATGGACAACATATCCACATCCTTTTAAGTGTCTCAACAATTTATCCAAAGTGTCCTAAGTCAAATGAACTAGCTAAAAGGCTCGTACCTCTTGTCAAAGAGAGGCACATTTGCACCAATACTTTAATCACTTTCAAATAATGGTCCTTCCAATCTTTAGGTTGTCCAACAATCACTTGCAAGCTACCCAAGGAGTTCTCTACCTCATCCTAAGTTTTGTACAAAAGTTGGGAGACCATTTTCCAATTCATTCGGTCTGGATTCCTTGTTGCCCCATATATGTCGATTGTTAATGTTTTCCTTGGTTGACTTCTTTGTTGCCTCCATTCATCACATAGAGTAGAACTTCCTTTTCACACTAAACAAGCATTTGGTTCTTTGACACTACCATCACAATCACCCAAGGGAAATTTTCACTTCTTCTACAAGGTTATCAAGATGTCTCCACAACTAAATGATTCTTCCAAGGCACCCATGCACTAGTTCCTAAATCTTGGACTCCAAGTTATCCAATTTTTTGTTGCTATAGAGGAGAGGATGGCCTATTTATATAACAAAATTATAACAAAACAACTCCTCCACATCCTTCCTCTTTCACCAAGTCTACAATATGTCCACCAAGAGAGTCATTGTCACAACTGTTATTATAAGCTTCCATCCACAAGTCTACCCAAACCTATTGTCGAGGTATCTAGAATGTCCAACATCCCCTTAAAGTTTGTAGCACTTCAAGTACTCTCAATTCTATTAGCATACCCATCAAATTGGGTTACACTTGGACTTCCACCAAGACACCAAACTTCACCTTTAAAGAACCAACCATTGCAACATTTTGAAAATGCAAGAAACAAAGAACATGCATAAAAAAAACTTGGTTTCATTAGCGATTCAACTCCAACTTTCCACCTCAATCATGTAACTCATCCAAGACAACGTATATGTTATACACTAAATTGTATTGGTGGCCTTCTACATCAAGGCATAATTTTCCACATGTGAATTGGGCATGGTTTCTCACCCTGGTGTTTGGAAATTCATCCTCAAATCCTACTTCCCTGCCATGAAGTGCTCATTTGTTCAATAGAGTGCACAATCTATGACAAAGTCAAGCTCATGGACACAAAATGGATCTAATACCAATGTCATGGTCTTGAAGTTTACACAAAATGTTTCTACAACTTGATGCACTCAAGTCATTTTGGCACCTATGTTATGCTACACTACCTTGTCTCGGCCATAGTGGCTATGGAAATCTATACTTGCTATAACTAGACTACACCTTTTCACCTAAGGTTTTCCCATAACTTTTACTTAGGCTACAATTTTAGATGCACCAAACCCTACTAAACTCAAGATTGTCCAACAAGCATACCACGTGCACGTCCAACCGTGAACTCAAAAATTCCATAGAAATACTTATACTTAGCCAAACGTAACATGATGGGTATGTACTATATTCTTTACACAATTAGCCCCATGTGCTCATATGTGTCGAGTGCAAAGGGGGGGCCACCAAGGTGGGGGAAGCAATCCCACTTATCTAGGTGGATCCATGGAGGGGTTTAAGCCACTGGAAAAAAAAGGTAACTTTTTTTTGTCTACTTTTGATGGTTTTAGACACATGGTTTTTCTTTTTGTGTTTTTGTGGGGCATAGTGTTTCAACCCATGGTTTTCTAATTTCAGTTAAGGAATTAAGGTTTTAATCTAATCCAAGTCAATTTATTAGGGTTCTTGGATGTCACAGGATCCTATATATTCTATTGTAAACAACGAAGTTGATTGATGATAAAACTAAAAGGTGTGGCTATAAATGGTTTCTTAGTTTTCCTAGTTTTGGTTTCCAAGGTAAATCCTCATGTATTTTGTGTTTGTCATTGTTTACTATTATGATTATTAAGATTTTGTGTGTGAATTGCATTATTGTAAAAGGATTGAAACTTACATAACACTTAGAAAACCATAAGCTTACATGGGATAATACATTCAAATGTGTAAAACATCCACACACGTTCTTAGTATATGTGGATGAGTAACACCCAAGCTAGGCACCTAACACCCTCATGTCCGTGTGTGTGAGAGATACAATGGGAAGATCATGGCCTCTTCTTATGGCTCAATTTTAGAGTACAAAGAAATCAAGGACAAATAACATCGTTCCCAAAGATGTCCAAATGACCATGTACAAACCAACCCAAGAACTTCCATAGGTCTGCCTCTTACAACCACCTTCCATTCTTCATCTCACCAAGGAAATACAAATTTATCCATTGCACCCCTCTATGGCACAATCATAGAAATCCTTATCCTTGCTCCTTGCCAAAGCACTTTTTTATTCCATCCCTTGGTGATGTTTCATATATGATTGATGGTGCCTTGGCTCATGAAGCACCCACTTTTATGAGTCTTTTCTTTCTCTTGACAATTCATATCACTCTAAGAAGTCCCATCAAGCTAGTTCATTCCACCAAACCATTCCATCACGTCAATTCTATGTCCAAGTTGTCATGATCCCACTAAATCATCCATCCAGACAGGTTGTCTCCACCTAAGTTGTCTCATCTGCCAAGTGTTCGCTATCATGCCAAGGGTGTTCATCCATCCACTACTCCATCTACACTCAAATGCGGTTGAGGTACCCATTGAACATATTCTGATGGAAGCATGCCCAGGGCAGTATACTTAGTGAGTGCATCTCACAATTTGCAACCCATGGCAACTTATACCCCTTGACTGCTCCTTACAACCCCCAAGTGAAAAACACCTACCTCCATTGATTCATATAAGTCTCAACGCTCCAAATTCTCAAGCCTCTATCCAAGTCCAACTAACACCTTGCCACATTCGACTTAACTCCATCTATAACGTGCTCCATCTAAAGGAGTGCCCAAACTGTATTTGTGGGGCACCCTATCTATCCACAAGAGCACCCAAGTCCCTATAGTGTGCCCTATATATCCTTAAGAGCACCAAGTCTTTGTAATACACCCTATTTGTTTGCAAAAGCACCCAAGTCTTCATAGTGCACCCTATTTTTATGTAGGAGCAACCAAACTTGTCCATAATATATGTTGCAAATGGGCCGAAATTTTCATCCAAAATATGTGTTACCAAGTTAACCCAAAAATGCACCTTGCCAATGGACTAAGGCATCTCCAATGAATCATCTATCGAACATGGTCATTAGTTTGATGGAGGTGCCTAATGCCACTCTAGGCAAGGGTCTTACACCCTCTTTATAATGACTCAATCTATTGATAATAGCTCACACAGAAAAATATATTCACTAACTTTTACTACTCGAGAAAGTTCATATGAAGAATCTCACCTTTTACACAATAGCTTATAAGTATTCATAGAGGGAGCTCTATGAATGAGCACCTCATGCTTTCTCTTTCCTCTCAAACATATTCAACTCAATTATAATACGAGGAAGCTATAGAAAGTAGTTTACCCCTTAGCAAATCTCAAATTTTCTTTACAATAATTAAACACAATTTTATGACATGGTAGGAACAATTTAGGAGTATACCCCTCTTTTATTGTAATATTCTAACTTCAAAATCTCAACATTGCACATAATCCCATTTCATATTTACGCAAATTAATATACTTCTCTTTAAAAAATCAACTTGAATGTCTTCTTAGTGTTTCCTTTCCACATCTACCACTTGATATTTTTCTTCTTTTCCCTTAACAAATCTTTCTTCTCATCATTTTCTTACAAACCATAACAATTTATTGCTAAGATATAATGCTCAATAATCTAAAAAGAATGCAAAACAAACTCAATTTAAAAATTGTATTTGAGAATTCAACTCAATGTCTTCTTAGTGATTTATTTCCACATCTACCACTTGATATTTTTCTTCTTTTCCCTTAACAAATCAATAATCTAAAAAGAATGCAAAACAAACTCAATATAAAAAATTGTCTTTGAGAAATCAACTCAATGTCTTCTTAGTGATTTATTTCCACATCTACCACTTGATATATTTCTTCTTTTCCCTTAACAAATCTTTCTTCCCATCATTTTCTTACAAACGATAACAATTTTTTGCTAAGATATCACACTCAATAATCTAAAAAGAATGCAAAACAAATTCAATATGAAAATTTATCTTTGAGAAATCAACTCAATGTCCTTTTAGTGATTTCTTTCCACATCTACCACTTGATATTTCTCTTCTTTTCCCTTAAGAAATCTTTCTTCCCATCATTTTCTTAAAAACCATAACAATTTTTTCCCAAGACATCACACTCAATAATCTAAAAAGAATGCAAAACAAACTCAATATGAAAAATTATCTTTGAGAAATCAACTCAATGTCCTCTTAGTGATTTCTTTCCACATCTACCACTTGATATTTTTCTTCTTTTCCTTTAACAAGTCTTTCTTGCCATCATTTTCTTATAAACGATAATTTTTTTTTTTGCTAAAATATGACACTCAATAATAATAAAAAAATGAAAAACAAAGTCAATATGAAAAATCCAACAATAAAACAATTTTTATTAAACAAACTTTCCAACGCCTATCCCTAAAAGATTCAAACATATACAATTTTATATTTTTTCTTTTCTTTCTAACTTCTAAACCACCATTTTAAATTTATAACATCAATTTTTTAACATTAATAAATTCTTTATAAATCTCTCATATTGAAATCTTAGTAATGTAGCTAACATGTATCCTCTTTCTTGTCTACAGGCTTTCCCTTTATTAAATAGAAGTCTGCAATCTATCTGGTAAAAAAATAGTGAATATGTAAAACTTTCTCTTTATTGAATAGAAATTCTATTTTTTCTTCCGGGAAAGAAAACACAACTAACATGTACCCTCTCACGGGGTGAATTGCACGGAGCACGGAGAAATGTTACCCTCTCTCACGGCGTGATTTGCACGGAAAACAAACATGTACCCTCTCACGGCGTGAATTGCACGGAGCACGGAAAAATGTTACCCTCTCTCACGGCGTGATTTGCACGGAAAACAAACATGTACCCTCTCACGGCGTGAATTGCACGGAGCACGGAAAAATGTTACCCTCTCTCACGGCGTGAACTGGACGTTTGTTTATTTTGGGTTTCCTAATATCTTAATCTCCTTCACATTTTTCTTGTTCCTGAATTTGTCAACTTTGGGCTCCCTAATATCTAGAATATCCTTCACATTTTTCTTGTTCCTGAATTTTTCAGCTGAGTGGGGTCTTCATAGTGTTGGGACTTAGATCAGGATTAGTCAATAGTCGTTAACAACTAATTTCTATTTTAATATGTTTGATGGGTCAAGGGTCATCTTGACTACAGGTCTGTGAAATTAGTCACCTCCGCATCTGTCCAAAAGTCACGCACCAATAGTCATAAGTCAAGCTGACCCGGGCAAGATTTGTTGGACGATGCGAGGCCTCGTTGCCGGATAGTTGGAGCAGGAGATTGATAATGGAGAACAATTGGGAATCCTATTGAGATGCGCGGCGTATACGCTACATTTCTGGAAAAATTAGCGTCCGTCCAAAAGTCACGCACCAATAGTCAATAGAGAAGACGACCCGCGCGAGATATTATGTTGCCGTGGAGTTGGAGCAGGGGATTGATAATGGAGAACAATTACACTATTCCTTTTGGGAATCCTATCGAGTTGCGCGGCATATACGTTGTTATAGTCAAAGGAAAGCGGTCTGAAAAGATTTGTGGAAAAAATAGCACACTAGACGATTTCAACAACTTTTTTCCAAGATTGAATTTCTTCTCCTTTCACATTTTCTATGAATTCTAAATTCGAAGTAATAAATGAACGTATGCGTCTATATAAACAATCAAAATGGTTTTCTGAAGCATTGTGATTGTTGTGTTTCAGAGATCATTCTGTTAGACAACGAAAATATGGAGATCTGTTACGTCCCTTCTCTTTTCTGGTGCTGCCTCCTAATCTCTTATTTCATTCTCTTTCTCAATCCTTTTCTGTTTTCCACACTCGCCCATTTCTCTAATCCTGGCCATCCCTCCTAATCTCTTATTTCATTCTCTTTCTCAATCCTTTTCTGTTTTCCACACTCGCCCATTTCTCTAATCCTGGCCATCCTCGTCTCACCAATGCTTCCGATCAACAGGCTCTGCTCGCATTCAAGTCTGCGATCGCATATGATCCGTACCACTCGTTAGCCACTACCTGGAAACCAAGTATTTCATTCTGCGAGTGGACGGGTATCATATGCAGCAGGCGCAGACAGCGAGTCGTTTCCCTAAATGTTTCGCACATGGGATTACAAGGTACAATCTCTCCTCTTCTCGCTAATCTGTCCTTTCTTACTATACTAGACCTTCACAATAACAGTTTCCACGGGCACATTCCTTATCAATTGGGAAACCTCTTTCGCTTAAAGATGCTTCGCCTCTCTCAAAATCAACTGCATGGTTCCATTCCGCCCACCCTTGGTAGGTGCCGAGGTTTACGGAACTTGACTCTGCCCAATAACAATCTTACGGGAAACATTCCCCCAGAACTATGTGTTCTCCCCAAGCTTGTATTAATATCCTTGATAGCTAACAATTTGATGGGAACAATCCCGGATTGCTTGGGGAACATATCCTCTTTGCAATACATATATTTGTCTGACAACAACCTTCACGGTAGTGTTCCTTCCGAATTGGGTATGCTAAGCCAGCTCAGAATTCTTGATCTGTTTGAGAACCATCTCACGGGACGTATTCCATCTTCGTTGTCTAATTGCACCAATATTGAAATAGTGGATATGTCTTTTAACCAATTAGTTGGCCACATTCCATCAGAGTTGTGTAGCAAGAAGACCACCCAGTTAAAGGAACTCTATCTATCTACCAATCAGCTGAGTAGCAGCCTTCCTTCTTCCCTCTTCAATTGTACCAAGTTTCAAATAATTGACCTATCAACGAACCAGCTCAGTGGAATAGTGCCCACGGAGCTGGGTAAATTGACACATCTCCATACGCTTTACTTGGACAACAATCACCTGATTAGCGGCAACACCAGCACTTGCCCCGTTCTTACTGCTCTTAGTAACTGTTCCAATCTACGAGATGTAGACTTATCCTATAATAATCTCACTGGACAATTGCCCTTTTCTATAGGCTACTTTTCTGCAAAACTCTACTGGTTGGATTTGGGTGTCAATGAATTAGCAGGAGGAATTCCTTCGCAAATTGGAAACTTAACTGGTTTAATATTGCTGGGTTTAGATGATATTTTTTTCACAGGGTCAATCCCTTCTTCTCTTAATATGCTTTACAAGTTGGAGAGGTTATATCTATCTTTCAACAATTTACAAGGAAACATCCCTATAGAAATTGGGCAGCTCAAAAGTTTAGGGCTCTTATATCTCCAAAAAAACAACCTCTCTCGAAGAATCCCTGATTTTGTGGCCAACCTCCAGCAGCTAAGATATTTATATCTTAACCATAACCAGTTATCAGGAAATATACCTGCAAATTTAGGGAAATGTGTGAACTTACTACTGCTAGATCTATCATACAACAAACTTACTGGGCACATACCTCCACAAGTTGCAGGCCTTGCAAATTTAGCCTTCTATTTCAACTTGTCAAACAATTTATTACATGGCCATGTACCTTTAGAACTAGGAAAGTTCAATAAGCTTCAAGCTATAGATATTTCTATGAATCAGTTCACTGGCTACATTCCAAGTGCACTTGGAAGCTGCAAAGAAATAGCATATATGAATCTTTCTTGCAACAAACTTGAAGGTTCAATTCCAGGGTCACTCGGTGAACTTCAAAGTCTTCAAGACCTAGATCTCTCTTCCAACAATTTGTCAGGTGGAATACCTGTATCTCTACAAAATCTCACGATGCTCCACCACTTGAATTTTTCTTTCAACAAGCTGTTAGGAGAAGTCCCTAAAGGTGGAGTTTTCAAAAATATTGGTGCAACAGCATTTATGGGAAATCTTGGTCTATGTGGACCTTGGGTAAGTCTATCACCATGTTATTCTCACAAATGTAGAAGTGTTTTGAATGTCAAACGAGTTATCATTGTTGTTGTTGCTATTGCAACGATTGTTGTGTTGTGTTTGTTTCTGGGAATATTGTGGAGACGGAATTGCAAGAGACATATTATTAGAGAGACTCGGCCATCCTTAAATGTGGAGCATCGAAGATTTTCCTATGCAGAACTTGTCATTGCAACAGATGGATTTAGTGATGCCAACCTATTAGGAGTTGGAAGTTTTGGAAAAGTGTACAAAGGGGTTTTGAATGATGGCACAATGGTTGCTATCAAGCTTCTCAATATTGAAAATGAAGGGGCTCAAAAGAGTTTTGATAGAGAGTGCAATGTTTTGGGTAGAGTTAGACACTGAAATCTGATTAGGGTCATATATTTCCATTAATGCCAAATGGAAGCCTAGAAAAGTGGTTATATCCTGATGATGGAGAACAAGGTGGCTTGAATTTGATTCAAAGGTTGAATATAGCAATAGACATCGCCCAAGGCATGACATATCTCCATCACCAGTGTTTTGTGCAAGTGATCCATTGTGATTTGAAACCCAATAATGTGCTTTTGGGTGAAGATATGACTGCATATTTAATAGACTTTGGCATTGCTGCTATATGTTTTGCAAATAATGAAGATGCAAATTTTACTTCCACAAATGCACTCAAAGGATTCATAGGGTACATTCCTCCAGGTATTATTTGAACTACATAACATATTCTTTTATGATTTTCTTATCTTTGCTAAACATTGTGAATTAAAAAATTTATGATGAGTATCTATGAATGCAGAATATGGAGTGGGTGGACAAGTTACAACAAATGGTGACATTTATAGCTATGGAATAATGTTATTGGAAATGCTCACTGCAAAGAAGCCGACACATGACATGTTTATCGAAGGAATGAACTTGCACAAATGGGTGGGTAACAATTTTCCAAATAGAATAAGGGAAGTGGTGGACATGGGTCTATTAAGGAGGACTAGTAGCTGCATTGAAGAAGATAATAATCTCAATTGTCTTAGTTCATTAATAAATGTGGGATTGCTTTGCACAAATGAATCTCCTCAAAGACGACCTCCTATGATGGTCATTCTGAGAATGCTACAAAACATTAGAGACACTATTTTGAACCCTACTGAGATTCCCAAATTCCAATCAAATATAACACATTTGTTGGGTAGTACAAGTACTACTCTCAACAACATTTGTGAAGGCCAAAGTTCTTCAACATTTTAGTCTATTGTAACAAACTGGTGGTTGTATAGCTAAATCATGATGTAATTTGAGTCTTATTTCCCTTTCCTTCTTTGTATATAAATCTTTGTTGTTAATTGCAGGAACATGTGAACAACATATTTAGATCGACCAGGAATGGTGTTTTGGAAATGTTTTCATGATTATAAAATTTCCCATTCTATTTTAAAAAGATTTTATGTTCAATATCCTTTCTCCATTTATAATGATGTATTACATTCTTGTTATATTAAATACATAAAGAGTTTTGTATCTCTTTCAAATGACTAAAAAAAGAAATATTTTTTAGTTCCAACAATTATTGAAGAAAATATCACAATGAATATAATTTATTATCACAATAAATATAATTCTAGTTGATGAATATAACTATTGTTGTTTATTTTTTAAAACAACCCTTTACAAGTAGGGATGCAAAAGTCTATCTTTGATCTTTAAAGAGTGTCATAACCAACATAAAATTGATGTTACCCTTTAATTTAAAGGAAATTCAATTGACATACTTCTATGACAATTGAGACAAGATTTAGCTTTAGGTCATCCTAGTTTATA
The DNA here is from genome assembly GCA_031772625.1 of Pinus tabuliformis. Classification (NCBI taxonomy): domain Eukaryota; kingdom Viridiplantae; phylum Streptophyta; class Pinopsida; order Pinales; family Pinaceae; genus Pinus; species Pinus tabuliformis. The sequence continues at coordinate 1,158,384,270 of CM062813.1, read as the reverse complement.
ATTTCTATGATACCCAATCTTCAGAACAATATTGTCATCATAGATATAAGGAAAACATACAACTTTTCTAAGGAAAAACTATAACTTTTCTGTCTTTCAATAAATTAGTAAATTTCATTTCCTAAAAAGATTAAAGTATCAACAAAACATATGTTTTATATTTCAGATTTTTATTGTGTGCAAAATTTGATTTGTATTTATCGTACAGAATTTTTTAGTGCATGGACTCAACCAACAGGAATTACTTATATGATAGGAACTAGTTCTTTTTTTTCAACATGTCAATGATAAAATACATCTCATGTTACAACCCTTATGCATCAAATCCATACCATACTTTGGCAGCTTGAATATTGCACATCCTATAATGTGAATCATGAATGCACTAATTATATTTGTGTGCATGACAATGTGTTACACTATCGACTTCATTTTTACCCTTTAAGGTAAACTGCCAGAAACTATCATTGAAAACTATTTTGTACAAATATTCTAAAGAGGCTGAGTGAAGGATGATATAAATGATATGTCATTCTATCATATGGTATACTTTACATCATCTAAAGTAGAGAAGGAAATTAGAAAACTCCTTTACTCTACATCATCTAAAGTAGATAAGACTATTTTGTAGAAATATTCTAAAGATACTGAGTGAAGGATGATATAAATGATATGGCGTTCTATCATATGGCATACTTTACATCATCTAAAGTAGATAAGGAAATTAGAAAACATAAAATAAGTTTTTGAGTTTCCAATCTTAGCCATGTTTGTTATACAGGTGATAATAAGGGTTTCTCGCATTCAAAAGTTAAAAGGCTATTTTCCCAATAGATGTCCAATATTTTAGATTGAGTCATATAGGTGAATGATCTTGATATTCCTAGCATCTAGTGTTTTATCCCTCTAAATGCTTATTAGAAGGTTAAGATGGATTTATGTCAATTAGTATATTGGAGTGAATAATATTAGTTAATGAATTTGAATGTCGGTGATCAAGATGAAGTCTTGTTGAAATATTAATGTTTCTTTGCCCAATACCAAGAATGTGATTAAAAAGGTAATGGCTTGGGCACCTTTGGTTAAAAAACGTGTATGTACTAAAACTTTGAGAGCTCTAATTTGATTGTATTATCAAACTAGAATTGTTATGATTAGCATAATCATAGGTACATCCATACCCTATTGAAGAGGTTGTGTATCTTGCAACATACACTAAGAGTAAAAGGTTATGTATCTTCAAACACATCCATACCTATTGAAGAGGTTGTGTATCTTGCAACATACACAAAGAATTAAATGTTGTGTATCTTGAAACATACACTAAGAATAAAAGATTGGGTGTTATTATCATAATGTGCAACATAGGTTGAGAATAAAAGGTTGTGTATCTTGCAACATACACTAAGAATCAAAGGTTTGGTGTTATTATCATAATGTGCGACATAGGTTGAGAATACAAGGTTGTGTATCTTGCAACATACACTAAGAATAAAAGGTTGGATGTTATTATCATAATTTGCAACATAGGTTGAGAATAAAAGGTTGGGTGTTATTATTAGAATGCGCAACATAGGTTGGGTGTTATTATCAGAATGTGCAACATGTGATAAGCCTTTTCCCTTAAAGGTATGGAGTTACGCAACAAAAAACTGACCTGCACAAATTAATAAACTTTCCTCTGATATTGGATGTCATAGTAGTGGTAGTTCTATTTTTGTAATGTTTTGTAGATTCTATGTAAATTTCATGTTGTGGATATTCTTCAACGAAACCATGCACTCCCTTACCTAGCATCACATTTTATGGTGGAAACTATTCCATTTGGAAAATTTGCATAAATAATTTTTTAGTGAAGCAAATATTGTGGAAGATCATACAGGGCAAGGAGATTTGGTCCTACTAACATTGCTTTTGGAACAATGATTTTGGTGATCTTTGAGGCATGTGATGACAATGCAAACTATAAATTCAAATCTATTGTAAGTCATCATATCATTCCTCATTCAAAGATTGGGAAAGTTAACATGCTTTGAAACATATTGAGAATGATACTTGTTGATTATATAACCCACATGGAATACTTTGCAACCAACTTGTTGTTTATACTCTCGACCGAAAGGAACTAGGTGCTCTGGCAATAAAATTAGATAGAGATCCAAAGGATTTTGTTGTTTTGACAAAGCGATTGGTTGATTTAGGTGTTTGAACCATCAAGGAAGACTTTCATGGTTTCACTTGAAGAGCTTGGTGATATGCTCCTTCAAGAAAAGCAATGCCTTAATAAATTCAAAACAAATTTTTTGATCATGTGCTTACTATGGAGACAACCAAGAAGGAATATCAAGGAAAGAAATTTGAATAATGGAATTCAAAAGGAGGAAATTCATAGAATCCAGAGAATCTTGAAGGAATAAAGTCCTTTGTTACTGCTATAACAAGAAGGAAAATTTTCACAAAATAGCTATGAACAAAAGTGCAAACAAAATAGGAATAACTTGTCCATTGTGATTGATAAGAAGTAAAATGAGCACATTAAGAAAGGTGTGTTGATAACATCACTTGGTGTGTCAAATGTTATACACTAAATTAGCCTCATTCCAAACCCTCTAAGGCATAATAATGAACTTAGCTGAATTCACCTTTAAATTTGAGTTGATCAGGGAAGATGGTATCGTGTTCATAGAGGTGGTCATTTTATCTACTCCCTTTCGAAATCAATGATGGGAAATGGTTCGTCAGGTAAGATGATATCTGAGTTTTAATCTTGTCTTAAATGCTCGATGGACATAAGATCCAATCAATTCTATACCTCCTTCGCCATTCGATGCAAGATCAACGTCTTGATCCACTCTATTTCATCTGAACATGCATGGAGGTTATGGGCGGCCTTTCCACCGGATGGATCGCAACCATTAAAACCAAGTTGATCTAACAAATTTTGATTCACAATTGGTTGTAACATGTGTGAAAGATAACATATCCCGCGGACCTAATATGATCCTGTTGTAGCGGCTACAACCACCCTCCAAAATTTTGCCTTAGCTTCATTTTGGAGCCTCTCTTACAACCTTCAGAGCAACTTGCCTTGCTTCATCAAGTTCACAAGTTTCAGTGTTTTTCTTGCACAAAGGCAGCATGTCGATCACAGCTTGATGCATTCCCCTCACAGGCTGTTCACTCGGACTTGGTCCAGCTGCAGGCTGAGCAACTTCCCCAAGAAAATTGCACATTTATGGAGGGCAACCAGCCTTCCCTCCAGAAATTTCACAATCTTGTCTGGCAGCCTACTGAGCTCCAAGATTGCGCAATTCTTCTAGTCAACACTCCTAGCAGGAATTACACAGTTTTCACCAACAGGGATGCTCAGCCCAGAATTTGCACAAATCTGGGCAGCAGTTAGCTGCTTTGCCCAAAAATTGCACAAATCTCCTAGGTAGTCAGCTCATCTCCCAGCCAGAAATGCGTATTTCCTTCCAGTAGTCGAGTAGTCTCTTGCATGTTCAGCTAAGTTGACCGGTTCCCTTCGGGACCAAGCAAAGCGGACTTGCATGCATGGACTTCTTCTCTGAAGGCAACATGCAAAGGCATCCCTTGTTTTAGGGATCTATGTTTAGTAGTTGGAGGTTATATGCAAGGATCATTTTAGAAAGCTCCCAAGTGTTGCTTTCCCTAGATTTGTGGCATGCGCATCACAACCTCGATTTTATCAAAACTCATCAACCAGATGCTGCAAAGCTCATTCCTCACTTCAACCTTGCAACTCTGACAACCCACATCACATCTAGGAGCAGTCGACACATTAAACTCAGTTGTTTTGGGTTCCCATGCCTTGAATTGCATTTCTGTCACTTTTTGTGTTTTTTCTTGTATGAGTATTGTTTTCTTGATTTCTTTGAATGCTTGTTGTTGTTTACATGTATATTAGCTTTTCCTAGCACTATTTCAGTTTTCGTCAACATCTCACTGTTGTCGCATGCATGAAACTATTTTTCGCGAACGGTCGTCGATTCGGCGACTCGCCTCACCCACATGCATGTTGTTCCATTTTCTGAATCTATCATTCACCATTTTCATGCATGATCATTCACTTATGCTTACACTCAGTATCAGCATGCATTCGCATTCACATTCACTTTCAGTTGCCCGTCGGCGAGTCTAGCCAACCTCGGCTCGGACTCTGCCTCACCAAGAGCCTCACCAAGACAACATTGCGCAATCTTGAGAGGGAAGGCTTTGTCGTCCTCCCCAGAAATGCAAATTTCTGCCTATAAGCTATGCCCCAGGCCTAGTTTGCAAAATCTTGAGGGACAGTGACTGCTGGCCAAGAAAATTGAGCAATGTAGTCACTGAGCCTACAACCATTTCCAGCTGAGATTGCACATTGCGCAATCCCAGCAGTCAACAGCCAGACTAGATTGCGCATTGCGCAATTCCAACAGTCAGTCAGTCTCCCAGTAGCCCAGATTGTGCCTTGTGTAGTCTTGGCAGTCAATCTCCCCACCTCCCAACCGAAATTGCGCAGCCTTGATGATTAGTCACACAAGTATGTTGCAAGTCAGTTCTCAAGTTTATTTTGGTTTTCGACTAACATATTTCTTTCCATGAGTGTTGCCATGTCCCCAGGTATTGCAGGTTCTCATTTGCCTCTCAGCAATGCAGCTACAATGGTTTCCAAGAGAGAAGAGTCGAAGATACCATTCAATGCACACCTGGAGATCCAGTCGATCAAGTGTCTATGAGCTTGCCTACTCCCGAAGACATCAAGTTGTCCATAGACAAGGACATCAAGATATGACAACAACAACATCACAACGAGCAACATCATGAGCAATATCTAAAGGCAGGATACCGAATGCAGCGAATGCAAGAGAAAGGTTGTTGACAACACAGAGGCGGGACAAAGTTGCAAGATCAAGCAAATCCACTGATAATGAAAGCAACTTTGGAGACTCAGGATATGAGGTGATGGTGCGACATGAAGGTCGCATGAAGATAAAGAATGGAACAAAGAAGGAGTTGCATGTGCTAAAGCAGCAACTCAAGGAAGAACATGAAGCTGCACAGATAGATGAATGAGTTGCAACAGGATCAGGAACAACAGTGGGCACATTGTGCACTCATGGATGAAACTATGCCCGTACAAGTTAAAGATCCATCCCAGCAGCTAACACAGAGCAGACATGGTGAGCAGTGTTGTTGATCGCATGCAAGGGATTCAACAACATGCATGTCATTGTGCACACGCATGCAACCCAACTCATTTAGCACACTCACCAAGGCGAAGACAAGAAGCAAGTCCAACTAGAGCTGAACATGTACTTCGGCAAGTTGATGCGCATGACCACCAGCACACACTTGAAGATCAACACAGACACTATGCATCAGTGTGTTGCCAGTTCAACCACACCCAAGAAGACCATGTGCATGTTAGCAGATGAGTTGGATGAAGGGGCCGAACCAATGCACCGGTTGCAATGGAGGCAAGAGTTCGCTTCAGCAAGATGTCACCATGAGGTGCATGCACACCATCACGGACGACCAAGCTTGGCATCATCTCACCACCTTCACCATCACAAGTATGTCAAAGAGTTGGTCTCATCACAGCAGACCGAGTGTCAGTGATGTCTTGCATGGCTTGCTCAAGCCATGTTGTCTCACATGAGTACATGTGCATTGTAATGTTTAATCATGTCAAGTGTAAGTCAAGTGTCAATAGTTGGATGTAACAGTCATAGAGTAGGTGAAGAGTCATGAGGGTAGTTGAATGGTCACAAAGGGGAATGTCATGGGTCTCCCCACCCTTTGCTATAAATAGTCCCTCCTAACTCATTGTATGGGCTTTTGGTCAGCCAAGCTTCTGATAAGACTATCTTGGAAAGAGCTTGGACAGTATTGTAATGCGCCTTGGCTTCTCCACTACACGAAGCTTGTTCATCTCTTTGGAGGAGTAGGCGGATGTGACTATAACGTTCCACTATTGGGGCTAGCAGGTTTACATGGATGTATTGTATGATTGGAACTTACACTTCTTTATATAATAAGATCCAACACGTTTTCACACATGTATTGTATCTATTGTAAGATTGATCTTTAACACTTGCAATGCATGTTGTTTTAACCTATGTTCTACATCTGAACTAATTCATTTGTTGTAATGCATAATCTATTAATGGAAATGTGTTGTATATGTTGTTAATGTTGTCCTGTCCATGTCGACTGCTCTGCCAGACATTAGACAAACCTTTCACATGAACCTTGTTGTGACAACTGTTGCACTCGCTTGGACTGATCCATGAGTCTTATCTTACCTTGTATGTTGTGACTACCGCATTCGAGTGGACTGCTCCACTAGAAGCTGTGTATGTCCTGTGTGTTGTGTGTTCCTCGCCAAGTTGGGATTGATTCCTTTCAACCTGGAAGTCACCTTCACTCTCATCTTAACCCACCTATGTTAGAAGCTCTCATACACCTTCCTTGACTCACTGCAACAGTCACACCCTTGCTACTGATAGAGTTATCTTACTTGCCTCTGTGAGACATTGCGGTCAAGGCATTACCATACGACCCATTGCTAGGACTCCTACACCAAACGGTCTGAGGTCTAATTGGGACTTCTTACCGGGGAGATCCCCTTACATGTTAGCGGGTCTAGCACCGTCAACATTTTGGCACTAGAAGGAGGGCCAGATGACAAGCTGAGTCCTCACATATATTTTGAATCTCTTCACATCTATCATGACTAACTACCGAGTTGCTCTTCCGGAATGCATGTCTTATGGAAACGATTTCATCATTCCAAAAAGGCTCTTAGATAACTTGTCTCATAAAACATTTGATGGTGGAGGCTACTTAGCCTTGGTAAGAACGCAATCAACATTGTAGGCTCATGCAAAAGACATGGATTCTTTCAGGAATACATGAGCTACATGGTGTTCATCTCCATGCTTCAAGGGCACCCAATGCACTAGTGTGCCATGCTGCTTGAAAAATCTATTCATTCTCTTGCTCATCTGGTCGTAGAGATAGACCATGCTTTCAATCACTATGACCATAAAGAACTCAACAAAGAAATTCTGAAATTATGAAAAGCACCCGATGAATCCGTTGAACAGTTTCACACATGCTTTTGTAATCTTGCATATCGATTCTCGGAAGATGATATTGATTGGGAATTTCTTGATGGAAGATTTGAGTATCTTCTTCACATATCTGAACCCCGCTTATCACACTTCGATGATGGAGCTACGCAATCACATGCAGACACAGTCCCTGTCACAAGTGACTGTCTACCTTCACCTCATCAAACAGCTCCACCACCACGGAGTGATGTGGGAGATCATGCACATGCCTCTGTTTAACTGTCACAGTCTCCCGCCTCACCCGCTCTTGATATTTGTGCAGATTTGGCTAGCAATCTTGTTGGTTTTCACCTGGACTCTTTCCCTCGACCTTTTTCCTCGCGCTCTGTTGATCCTCCAGATTGTACTATCTTGTGTTCTCCCATTTCGGACTCCTCACTTATTGTGAATGAGGATCAAGTTGTCGAAGGAGTTGGTGTTATGCAGCCAACCTGCACCATAATTTATGATGAGTGTGTGTGGGAATCTAAAGAAGAGCCCGCAGTGAAGGATGACCCCCTTCTAGTTGCGCCTCATCTGCTTCATCCTGACATCCCTTGTGATTTTGCTACTACTGGTTCTTCCTATGAAAACTCATTTCTGGATGCTTCTACTTCCGATCATTCACAGGACACGTTGGATGTCAATTTGTCATTATAGTGCAGAGAAGACACATCTTCCTCGGAAAATCTGTTCAATATGTCATTAATCTTTCTTGAAAACACAAAGGGTGAACATCTTTGCTTCTCATCTACCCCTCTGCCCGATTCATCAAATCATTAGGATGTCGATGAACATCCTGAATTTTCTGATCTTAGTTTTCGTGATCTATTCACTTCCTCATCCGATCACGATATTGATTCAACCGTTGTTAATATATCCAAGACACTGGTCTACGATGATCTATATGTCAATGAGGTCGAAACCCCGCAGACTATCGAGGAACTTCAGCCCGAGATGATGGTTATGTTAGGGCCTCGCTATCCTGAAGTTGGTTTCACTCCCAGTCAGGAAATTGTTGAAACACGCAAGGCTCCTCATCACTCTCTTCTTTGCATTGAATATCAACCAAACACCCATATTTCACTTCCTCCACCCGAACTACATTATCCCATCGCTTATGCATTGGAGGAATCTTACACAGCAAACACACATGCATGCACACAAGTGGTCTACCTTTATCATGTTTGCTTGCATGTCATAGTCAAGAGAATGCATACACTCAACATCTCCACGCAGTGTAGCATGACATCATGGCAGCACCACAGAATGCATGTCATGCACTTTCACTCATCTTTGTTCTATGGTCACTTGTAAGCTCGAAGTGTTTTTGTCTTCAGTGTTATATCTTTCTTGTTTTCTGGTTTGCACAATTGTCTTGTTCACGAACCATGCCTTCACCAACATGGGTAACCCAATGCACCGGTGGCTGCATTGGAAGTATCACTTCACGTGATATGACCCATGCACTGTTAGCTTAGGAGTAGGAGTAGTGTTTTCTTTTAGTCAATTTGCTTGTAGGCTTGTTTTCTTACTTGCTTTGTTTGTTTGTTTGTTTATTTGTCTACTTGCTTGTTTACTTACTCACTTTGCTTTCGATTTTGCTTTTGCTTTTTCTTTGCTTTGTTGATGGTTAGTTCGCTGGTTTCGTTCATATAGTTCGCTTTTTTCATTTGTAGGTTTGTTTCGCATGAAACCGTGTATGACTCTTGAAACGAGCTGGGTGAAATACAAGAGGGCTTGTACAACTATCACTACTTGGTTATATGTCATCTTGCCTCTGTATGAAGAGCTTGTTACTTTTATTCCATGATACATCGAAGGAAAATACGTACTATTCAAAGTGAACCTTGTTGAAAACACAACGCTTACACACTAACTAGTGTAACCTTCTCTAGTCGGTTGTTTTTGGGTTAACCCTTGTCAGCTCAGTAAAGTAGAGTAAGGTGAGGGGGAAAATATTAATAGGCACATCAAAGATACAATAAACTACTTCTCTGCTGGAACAACCTCTTCTCCCCTCAATAAGTTGGGATCCCTCTTTCGCCTCTGAAAGAATAAGTGTTATGCAGAGTTATGAAAATGAACGAATGAAAAGTTAAAAAATTCAAAATGAAATATGAATAAGGCGAAAGAAGAGAAAGGCTTCCTGTGTAGGGAGGTGATGCAAGTAACTCCACTGGGATACTGACTAGGCTCGCTGGCAGCGAAGCCATGCTTGTGTTCCTATGTGACGCCACCAGGGTACTGTCCAGGCCTACTAGCAGTGGAGCAACACCAGAGATGAAACTAAGACTTTGACGACTATACTGCTTGTGCATCAATATACCCTTCGACCCCAATAAAAAAAACTATGTTTCCTTGGTTTGGAATGTGTGTCAATCGACCAAGAGCTTGGCATATGCTACATCTTATAATCAAGCTAGTGTGAAGCCAAGATGAGCTAGGAACTGAACAATAATTCTAGAGGTGTTAGACTTGCTTTTCATGAACAAGGTGCATTCGTAGAGCTGGAGTTCTACCAATGTGTCACCAAGTGTTGTAGCGGCTACGACCACCCTCCAAATTTTTTCCTTAGATTCGTTTTTGAGCCTTCCTTCCAACCTTCACAACAGATTGCCTTGCTTCATCAAGTTCACAAGCTTCAGTGTTTTTCTTGCACAAAGGTAGCTTGTCGACCACAACTTGATGCATTCCCCTCACAGGTTGTTCACCTGGACTTGGTCCAGCTACAGGTTGAGCAACTTCCGCAAGAAAAATGCACATTTCTGGAGGGAAACCAAACTTCCCTCTAGAAATTGCACAATCTTGTCTGGCAGCCAATTGGGCTCCAAGATTGTGCAATTTTTCCAGTCAACACTCCCAGGGGGAATTACGCAGTTTTCCCCAGCAGGGTTGCTCAACCCATAATTTGTGAAAATCTGGGCAGCAGTCAGCTGCTCTACCCAAAAATTACGCAAATCTCCTGGGCAGTCAGTCCAACTCCCAACCATAAATGCGCATTTCTTTCCAGCAGTTGAGTAGTCTCTTGCATGTGTAGCTGCATTGACCGGTTCCCTCCGGGACCGAGCAAAACAAACTTGCATGCATGGACTACTTCTCCCAAGGCAGAATGAAAAGGCATCCCTTGTTTCAGGGATCTATTTTTAGCAGTTGGAGGTTACATGAAAGGATCATTTCAAAAACCTCCCACCAAGTGTCACTTTCCCTAGATTTCTGGCATGCTCAATCCCAGTAGTCAGCAGCTAGACTGGACTATGCATTGCACAGTTCCAGCAATCAGTCAGACTCCCAGCAGCCCAAACTGTGCCTTGTGCAGTCTTGGCAGTCGGTCTCCCGACCTCCCAGCCAAAATTACGCAACCTTCATCATCAGTTACACAGGTATGTTGCTAGTTAGTTCTCAAGTTCATTTTGGTTTCCTACTGACAGATTGCTTGCCATGAGTGTTGACATGTCCCAAGGTATTACAGGTGCTCATCTGCCTCTCTGCAGTGCAGGTACAATGGTTTCCAAGAGAGCAGAGTCAAAGAGACCGTTCAGAGAACACCTGGAGATGCAGTCGATCAAGTGTCTATGACATTGCCTACTCACGAAGACATCAAGTTGTTCGTAGACAAGAAAATCAAGATATGACAGCAGCAACATCACAACAAGAAGCATCATGCACAACAACTGAATGCAGCATACCGAATGTAGTGAATGTAACGAATGCAACGAATGCAAGAGGAAGATTTTTGACAACACAAAGGCGGGACAAAGTTGCAAGATCAATTAGATCCACTGATGATGAAAGAAACTTTGGAGACTCAGGCTATGAGGTGACGACATGACATGAAGGTCGCGCAAAGACAGAGAATGGAACAAAGAAGGAGTTGCATGTGCTGAAGCAACAACTCAAGGAAGAACATGAAGCTGCACAGACAGACGAATGAGTTGCAGGAGGATGAGGAACAATAATGGGTGCAACGTGTACTCACGGATGAAACTGCGCCCGTACAAGTTAAAGATCCATCCCAGCAGCTAACACGGAGCATACATGGTGAGAAGTGTTGTTGATCGCATTCAAGGGATTCAACAGAATGCATGTCATTGTGTGCATGAATGCAACCGAACTCATTCAGTGCACTCACCAAGGTGAAGACAAGAAGCAAGTCCAACTGGAGCTGAACATGTACTTCGCCAAGTTGATGTGAATGACCACCAAGACACACTTGAAGATCAGCACGGACACTATCCATCAGTGTGTTTCCATTCAACCTAACCCAAGAAGACCATGCACATGTTAGCAGACGAGTTGGATGAAGGGGCCGAACCAATGCACCGGTTACAACGGAGGAAAGAGTTCGCTTTAGCAAGATGTCATGATGAGGTGCATGCACACCATCATGGACAACCAAGCTTGGCATCAACTCACCACCTTCACCATCACAATCATGTCAAAGAGTTGGTTTCATCACAACGGACCGAGTGTTAGTGATGTCTTGCATGGCTTGCTCAAGCCATGTTGTCTCACATGAGTACATGTGCATTGTAATGTTGAATTATGTCAAGTGCAAGTCAACTGTCAATAGTTGGATGTAACCATCATAGAGTAGGTGAAGAGTCATGAGGGTAGTTGAATGGTCATAAAGGGGAATTTCAAGGGTCACCCCACCCTTTGCTATAAATAGTCCCTCATAACTCATTGTATGGGCTTTTGGTCAGCCAAGCCTCTAATAAGACTATCTTGGAAAGAGCTTGGACAATATTGTAACGCGCCTTGGCTTCTCCACTGCACGGAGCTAGTTCATCTCTTTGGAGGAGCAGGCGGATGTGGATGTAACGTTCCACTGTTGGGGCTAGCGGGTTTACATGGATGTATTGTATGATTGAAACTTACACTTCTTTATATAATAAGAGCCAACATGTTTTCACACATGTATTGTATTTGTTGTAAGACTGATCTTTAACACTTGTAATGCATGTTGCTTTAACCTGTGTTCTACATCTGAAATGATTCATTTGTTGTAATGTATGATCTATTAATGGAAATGTGTTGTATATGTTGTTAATGTTGTCCCATTCATGTCGACTGCTCTGCCGGACATCAAACAAACCTTTCACATGAACCTTGTTGTGAAAATCATTGCACTCGTTTGGACTGATCCGTGAGTGATGTACGTGTTATCTTACCTTATATGCTGTGACTACCGCATCCGAGTGGACTGCTCCGCCGGACGCTGTGTATGTCCTTTGTGTTGTGTATTCCTAGCCGATTTGGGAATGATACCTTTCAACCTGGAACTCACCTTCACCCTCATCTCAACCCACCTGTGTTAGAACTTCTCATACACCTTCCTTAACTCACTGCATCAGTCACACCCTTGCTACTAACAAATTTATCTTACTTGCCTCTATGCGACATCGCAGTCAAGGAATTACCATACAACCCACTGTTGGGACTCCTACACCAAACAGTCTCAGGTCTGATTGGGACTTCTTATTGAGGAGATCCCCTTACATGTTGGTGGGTCTATCACCGTCAACAGATCCCAACCGTCTAATGTGCTGACCATCAATGATTTTCGGGTTCATACCCGCTCAAAATTTAACCATGCGTTTATACCCCATGGATGGGACCCATCTTTTCAGTCGCTAAGTCTGCCAGTTATTGCTCGAAGGTGTTACGAAACATTATTTAACCTCGTAACCCCATTTAATATTAATACCTCCAACCTCCCACAATTCATTCACTTTTTCTTGTGTTTCTGTGTTGATTTGTGTCACGTGGGAGGTACTCCAAGCGTGAGGGTTCAGGATTTGGAGGGCAAAGTACCGCAAGGGAAACTTGTAGGCTTAGAACCCAAGTATGGGGTTTTGGCACCCATCATGTTTTGGGGAAAAACCATGATGGATTCATGGCATGTGATGGATGAGGATGACAATGCTCGGAAATATGATTCCAACGCATCGAAAATTGTGTGAGTCCGAGTTGCCATTTGGGAGAAATTGAATTTTGAAGTTGACATAATTAGTATTGGATTTTTCAAGTAGACTGACTTGAAGTAAAATCCAAAAGACATGTCTCTTCATGTGATTCGTTGTAGGCCTTAAAGGCTATAAATTAAGGATGGATTAGAGTCATTTGGAGCATCCATTTTGGTGCAATACACTCCAAGATAAGATTTGAAATTTTGGTGGAGAAAGAGGAAGGTCTAGCCGTAGCAAAGGGAACATAATGACAACATGGAGTTCCTGTTTTGGAGGTCGAGGTACAATTGTCACTGAGCCACTGTGTTGTAGGTGACAACGTGGAATTTTGGAGGGATGTTTGGGCTTATTTCAAGGATGTCTTTATTGCATATTGTTGGGTAGTGGAGACCGAGGAATAGGAGCATATGCTGGAGTAGTGTTTGAGGGGTGCCAGATTGCTAGAAGAGTGTTGTGTGGTAGGCTGCAAGCAATACCGCAACAACAAAAGATAGCGAAGGTTGTTTTGAGGGCTAGTTCTAGCCCTTAACCTCAACATGGAGGAGGAGTGTCCCTCCTAGCCAAGGCCGCAGTTTGTGAAGGTTGTTTGAGGGTTGTTCAGTGGTTGGTTAGTGGTTGTTGCAGCCTGCAAAGTGCCCTAACTAGGAACAGAAGATAGTAACAGTACGACAGTAGACTTGAAGCGTTGAGATGGAGGTGTAGTGGGTCAAATATTGACCAGTCTTGAATCAGTTTGAGGAGAAGCCTGTGGGAGACAATTTGGAGACGAGATTGGGTAATCGTGAAGCCTTCATCGGTGCATATTCTGCAGTGACAGTATTGGGTTCTATAGGACTGATTGGAGGGCAGCGTGTTGGCTACCTAAAGTAGCCCTAAAGCAACCGACAAGAAGGATGTTTTTGGTGTGTGTTTGGGTGAAGGATTGCAACCTTATGTGCAACACTTTGATGGACGAAATTGATTTCTATATTGGCATATTGGAGCTCGAGAATTAGGCCTACCAAGAGAGCAGTTTGATGAGCTTGTGTTCATTGTAGCAGATGTGACTTGCAGTCGTGATAGGAGGCAACCCTCTTGGAGTCTCGATGTGTAGATGCCTTGATGGACTAAGGCACCACTAGTGATCAGTATGAAAGTGAAGGACCGGGAGGACGAGATACAACATAGAAGTTGCAACGAAGATTGTCATTGTATCTTGTAAACAATAGACTATTGTATTACTCAATTTGTTTAATATAACGAAGATTGGGATTGTACATATTGTATAAATTTGTTTAAAACTATGTATATTGTGCATATGTGATTTACTGCTTTAAATTTCTGTTGTGAAAAGTAGTTTATGGTTGAAATTATTGGTTTGGTAGCATCAGTGATTTTAAGACTCTAACCTAGACCCAAGTTCGTGGAAATTCAACATGGTATCAGAGTGTGTCTGAGTTACTTTGAAAGTGAGTAAATCAGAGTTGTGCGCAGTGAAGTATAGTGTGAGAGGGAGTTGGTCACATTGTAAGTGAAGGGCTCATTACAATGTCAAAGTTGCAGGTAGGTATCAGATATGTGGATAGATTGGAGGGGTTGTCCAACTACAGTCCATGGAAGGATAGGATCAAGTTGATCTTGCAGGTCAACAGGATCTGGGATTTTGTCGACAAAGAGATCAAGAATCCAACCGACCCTAAGAAGCTGGAAATATGGGAAGATTTGGATGCGAGGGCGAGATTTATCATCCTTGTTGGTGTGAGGGATGCCCTAATACCTCATTTGTCTGAGAAGAGCACCACACATGAGATGTGGATGGCTATTCAAAAATATTTCCACAATAAGAACGAGAACCAGGTACTGGTATGAAAGGATAGGTTGAAGGCCACCAAGATGTTAAAGGGTGAAATCATGGTCTCATATCTGACAAGATTGTCTTATGTCAAAGATGATATTGCTTCCATCGGTGTGACTGTCTCAAATGGAGATATGGTAAGGATTTCCATTGAAAGGGTTCACGGAGGAATGGAAGCCCTTCATCAAAGGGATCGTTGCTAGGGAGAAGCTACTAGACTGGGATAAGCTATGGGATGAATTCATTAAGGAAGATTTGTGAAATGAGGATCTTTAGCTGAAGCAGAAAGCTTTAGATGATGACGTGGCACTTGCATCACGAATGAAGGGTAAGCACAAGAAGGAATTGAGTAAAGTTAATTGTTTCAACTGTGGCGAGATGGGTCATTTTTCGTCAAGATGTCCGATGAAGAAGAAGGGAAATGATGAGAAGGAGAAAGGAAAGCAAACCTTTGGTGTTGCCGCTTCAGCAAAGATGGACTATCTCTCTAAGAGATTGGAAGAGGAGGACTTTGTTGTGATTTCTCATTTCTCACAGAGTACTATCATAGAGGATGGATGGTACATGGACAGTGATACGACGAAGCATATGACATGGTCACAGGACATTTTTGAGACTCTAGCTAGATGGGACTCGAAGTTGCACATGGTGTTGGGCGACAAGAGTCAGTTGGAGATCTAAGGATCGAGTGTTGTGCCATTTAGAACGAATATATGACATATGATGCGGGTCCAAGATGTGTTGTTTGTACCAAGACTCAGATATAGTGTGATTTCTGTCTCAATGATTGAGAGGAAAGGGTTTGAGGTCTTTTTCTAGGATGGGAAGGTAAGACTCAGGCTCAAAGGCTCTAAGTCCAATGGGATTGCACTTGGAGTTAGGGAGCATGGTCTCTACAAGTTGACGGGAAATCCTGTTGATCATGGAAAGAAGAAGATGGAGTAGCTGTAGGTTCCATAGAAGTAGGTTCAAGTGCAGGCTTCAGAGGAGAAGGCACAGGTTCTTGAGAAGAAAGTACACTTTCCCAAGAAGGTCCAGATTCGAAAGATTCAGAAGGAGTCCACTTTGAGAGAGATCTTACAGATTCAAAGGGAGACTCTGCAACCCAAGAAGAGTGCATGGTTAGTGGTGAGCAAGAGTGCTCCTACAACATCAAAGAAGGAATCATGGAAAGAGTGGAAGACATCAGAGGATAAGAAGAAGAAGCAGGTTGCTTCCAATAGTGACAGTGACACTTCCAAGGAGAGCGTATCTCATCATACAGACATTGTTGCAATTGTAAGCACCAAGAGTTGGGCAAGTGTTGTGAGCAATGATGATGATGACGAGATACTTCCTAGTCTTGTAAGTACCTCCCTCACTAAGAGAGAGTGTTGATTTGTGTAGCTTGGAAGGTACTCCAAGCCCGAGGGTTCAAGGTTTGGAGGGAAAAGCACCACAAGGGAAACTTGTGGGCTTAGAACCAAAGTATGGGGTTTTGGCACCCATCGTGTTTTAGGGAAAAACCATGATGGATTCATGGCATGTGATGGATGAGGATGATAGTGCTCGGAAAGATAATTCCAACGCATCGAAAATCATCTGAATCCAAGTTGTCGTTTGGGAGAAATTGAATTTTGAAGTTGACATAATTATTATTGGATTTTTCAAGTAGGCCGACTTGAAGTAAAATCCAAAAGACATGTCTCTTCATGTGATTCATTGGAGGCCTTAAAGGCTATAAATTAAGGATGGATTGGAGTCATTTGAAGCATCCATTTTGGTGCAATACACTCCAAGATAAGCTCTAAAATTTCGGTGGAGAAAGAGGAAGGTCTAGCCGCAGCAAAGGGAGCATAAGGACAACATGGAGTTCCTGTTTTGGAGGTCGAGGTACAGTTGTGACTGAGCCACAGTGTTGTAGGTGACAACGTGGCATTTTGGAGGGTTGTTTGGGCTTGTTTCAAGGCTGTCTTTATTGCGGATTGCTGGGCAGTGGAGACCGAGGAGTAGGGGCATATGCTGGAGGTCTGCGGATTGGCTGGAGCAGTGTTTGAGGGGTGCCAGATTGCTAGAAGATTGTTGTGTGGTAGGCCGCAGGCCATACCACAGCAACAAAGGATAACGAAGGTTGTTTTGAGGGCTAGTTCCAGCCCTTAACCTCAACGTGGAGGAGGAGTGCCCCTCCTAGCCAAGGCCGTAGTTTGTGAAGGTTGTTTGAGGTTTTTTAGCAGTCGGTTAGTGGTTGTTGTAGCCTGCAAAGTGCCCTAACTAGGAACAAAAGATAGTAGCATTATGATAGTAGACCTGAAGCATTGAGATGGAGGTGTAATGGGTCAAATATTGATCGGTATTGGACTAGTTTGAGGAGAAGCCTGTGGGAGCCAATTTGGAGGCGAGATTGGGTAATCGTGAAGCCTTCATCAGTGCAGATTCCATAGTGATAGTATTGGGTGCTATAGGACTAATTGGAGGGCAGTGTGTTGGCTACCCAAAGTAGCCCTAGAGCAACAAACAAGGAGTGCGTGCTTGGGTGAAGGATTGCAACCTTATGTCGAACACTTTGATGGAAAAAAGTGATGCTAGATTGGCATATTTGAGCTCGGAAATTAGGCCTACCCAGAGAGATGTTTGATGAGCCCATGCTCATTGTAGTAGACGTGACTTGCAACAATGATAGGAGGCAACCCTCTTGGAGTCTCGATGTGTAGATGCCTTGATGGACTAAGGAACTACTAGTGAGCAGTACGAAAGTGAAGGACTGACGGGACGAGATACGACACAGAAGTTGTAGCAAAGTTTTTCATTGTATTTTATAAACCATAGATTGTTGTATTACTTACTTTGTTTAATATAACGGAGATTGGGATTGTACATATTGTACTATTTTGTTTAAAATTGTGTATATTGTGCATATATGATTTAATGCGTTATATTTATGTTGTGCAAAGTAGTTTATGGTTGAGATTCTTGGTTTGGTAGAGTCAGTGATTTTAAGACTTTAACATAAACCCAAGGTCGTGGAAATTCAACATTCTGCATGTCATTCGAAGAGCCCATCAATGGTGGAAATTAACTTTCAAGCAATCTTAGCATCTAGAATTCTCTTCCATTAAACCAGTAAGTCCCCTTTCACTTGCTCCGTTTTCGCCAGACTGGTAACTTAGTTGCAGAATTTTATAATGTCTGAGTCATTGGTTAAAGAAGCTCTGGTTAATTAACTAGCTAGGGTCCAGGACACTAAAGTATGTTTTACGAATGTTCTTACACTTAAAAGAACCTTAACCCCTTCCTCAAGCGTATTAGATGATGATTTGTGCCTAATAAAGTTTGAGTCCTAGATGCTACACTTCAATCCATTTTGACCCTGACTCCATTTTGTTTCTTATCGGTTGCTATGAGCTCTAACAACAAACTATTTTCTCTCATTCCACTCGCAAGGTTTTCCTGAAAATAAATGAAGAGATAATTTCCAAAATTCTCGGCATTCCTGCCCAAGGAATTGATATAACCAAAAAAGGGTTAGACCAGGAGTTTATCACTTGTGCCAAGGGTGATAAATTAGAATTTTTGAAAAGTTTGCTCGCAAGCCCCGATCCAAAATTAAAGTTGCAATTTCACACACCGGCCCAATTGCTGAAACCCTTTTATCAAATGTTGACCTCTCTTTTTGCTATTATTTTTGGGTTAACAAACGACTAAAAAATGGACGAGTCTGTTTTCTTAGCCATTCGACTCATCACTCTTCAACCAGACCATCGGGTGATTAATTTTCCCAAATACCAAACCCGATCCATCACAGTTGACCTGTCTATTGCTATTCCATTTAGCTCATGCCGCCATTGCAAGTATTTAATCCATTTAGTCTTGTTCAATTACCCATCTTACTTTTTGTCTACCAAGCTCCTTTTGAGTGTTACATATGTAAATGATAAAGAAAAGGAAGTTTACAGATGGATAAATGTAATATATCCACAATGTATTCCTGATTCATATGCTCAATATATAGATTGCTTCACATATCCTTTGAAAGTCAAACTGACAGAAGAAAAATGTAGATAGAATTTTAGAAGAACATAGACGAACACTAAGGCTTACTAAAGAAAAAAGCATAGGGAGTTGGTTCTTATACCCTAACTTCACCATAATTCATCTATATGGTTTTGAGAAGCAACCCTTTCAATTACCAAAGTATGTTTCACCCTTGTTGTTTTCTTTTGAAGTTCTTAGACAAAATATTGTTTTGAATGAATTGAATTTTATTTCCAAGAAAAAGGGAGCATTATTTAGTTATCCATATGTTATTTCTCCCCTAATTGCTAAAAATAAGAATGCTATAGATGCCCTAGAAAGGGAAATGGTATCATTTGGACTATTTCAGGACAATATTTGGCATTATGATCCTTTGGGAATCATCTCAGGATTGAAGTAATAAGTAGGACTGTCAGCTTATATTCATGAAAATAATCCTGAAGCAAAAAAGGTGGTGAATGTTCTATTACCCATGGATGATATCGAATGAACAATGTCACCTGCACCTACAGAACACGAAGGAACAACTCGCGTTGTTCTAAGCTGTACAAATGCAGATGCAGGAAATCGATATAGAACTATCAAACCCTGCCTCTTCGGCCTCCACAACAAAAAGGAAGTCGGAAATTTTAACCCTGTCTCAGGTATCACGGCGGGTAAAGGAAAAACAAGATGATATTGATACCGAGACATTTGAGCAAAAGATAGAGCAGTTGGGAAAAGAAATCCATCAAGTTATTAATGACATGAGGTGTAGAGATTTAGGAGCATAGGTCCTTAACATTAAGCACAGTTTCACTGAAGGGAAATAGATGATGATGATCAGTATAGACTTGGCTTTATTATCTGTGTTGTGGAGGTAAATCCTCTCTGCGGACAGAGACGATCCCTACTAGCCCAGACCGGGTCTAGCAACAATCACACAATGCTATCACGCAAGTTCCTAATTGCAAATAAAAAGTGGATGGTGAGAACCTACTTGGATTCCAACGCTAGTGTTCGTAGAAGAGATGTCGCCCTCGTTCCTTTGCCTCGGCCGGTCACGATCCCCACGATCTCCGTGATTGGACACCTGCACATGCAAAGAACAACACAAATACAAGCATAAAATCTAGTAGATGCAATTATATATCAGTCAGAAAAGATATAACTCAACATCAAACATAAGACAATGAGAGTGGAACCATAATGATAGTCATCTATTATTAATAAATAACAAAGAATAATACAACCATTGTTCTGACGTCAATTCCTCCTTTGGCTGGGTAGTCAGCTACACAAGTCTTGCAAAGCTTGTTGGGATGAGGAACAAGCCTCTCTCTCTTTGGGTGACAAGAATCTCCTTACTTAGATTTGGCCTTATGGGTGCAAAGAAGGCTCTTGCAGCTTCAAACTCTCTATCACTATGTTGGAACTAGAACTACTGTAACTAGCTTGCTCAAGGCATAGAGGCAAGCTTTTATAGATAGAGAAGAAAGAGATAGGATCAACCACATTATTCATGGGATTGACTTTATCACTTGGAAACTTCCATGAAAGGTGGCAAACCACTTTCCTTTCTATGGAGATTCGAAGCCAAACCATCCTAGCTCAACATAGATTCAGTTGGTGAATGGGTTGAAGAGAACCTTCGGAAGCTTGTTGGTTAAAAACTTTACTCAATTCGGTTGGCGCGAGTGCGACTCTGGGACAGAGTGCCAATGGCGCGCCCTTTTTAGAGGATTTCCCTCATTGGCGCGGGCAGTGAACTATGGACCCGCGCTAATGCAAACAGAGCTGTTTTCATGGATATTTTACAGGAGATGTCTTCAGGGCAAATGAAGCTCATACTTAGAGGAATATGATGCAAGTGGTTTTAGGTTATGTCACTTCTCACAGGTCCCGGAATGAGTCCTCCAGTGTGCGGGTGAGGGGTAATAGGGACGATGACAAGCGGTGACAAATTGCTGTGTAACAATCTGAAAAATCTCAGTCAGCATAGGTTCCAACACTTAAAAACGTAATTCCTATGGGTGGACCCCGATTTATCTTTGCCATTGACTTTGAAGCGAATACTTTGAACCTTACAGTTGTCCAGCCAAGAATCAGAGAAAAACAACAGGTGTTGGGAGCCCAAACTTCTTCCCTGGCTATTAATTTGGGGAAAGTATCGGATATGGATGTTATCAACCTACATCAATAAGCAAGGGAAATTATGGCTAGAATATTTCTTGACTCAACAACAGAAAATAGGAAAATGCGAGCAATGTTTGAAAAGGTCTATGACTAGCTGCATATAGCACAAGTTTCCCTAAGGACTAAGATAAACCGAATTAAAGAATTAGAAGATATAGTAATTCGGCAGTCCGGATAGCCTAAAGACACCGGGCCAATTAAAAAGTTGTTGGAGGAAAAAGAAAAGGAAATCAAAGGCCTACAGGTTATTTTGAAAATACCAAATCACGACCCTCATGTTCTGATCCAAGCGTTTGAAAGAAAGGAAGAAGTCAAGACCCACCTGCAAGAGATGGAGACATATTTGTGACTCAAATAAGAATAATTTCAAGAAACACTTAGACAAATGGAAGTTTTGAAAGTGAAATCCTGCGAAAAGGAGGAGCACCACCCCAGGCTCCTGGAAGTTTCCAAAGCTACAATTGATCAAGCCCTCAAGACTGCTCAGGGATCTGAAGTTGAAGATTCAGAGCTCATACATATCAATCAAAATAACCCAGTTAGAACAGAACATAGACTATGCAAAAAATTGAAGGAAAGATAGTCTTATCATCATCTTCAAGATGAAGATATGCTTCTCGTTAATCAACAACCTACACTTCACAAGCCCAGTGTGATGGCTGATGTTTCTCGTGTATTCAAAGGGGAGGAAGTTCTTTGGTTGCGTTATGCCAATTGATGTACTTACAATGCAGAATTTGTAGAGATGGCTTGCGAGTTTTAAACAGATTGACGTCCCAGAATGTTCGTGCTTGAAATCAATGAAACCCTGACATCAAAATATGCACAGAGTTTATCCCAAGGAGTGCCCCCTCAAGAATTTTAGTTAATTCCGCTCACTTACAAATCAGCAGATGATATTAATTACGGGAGAACCCTCCTCGACCTTCATGAACTTCCAGAGTGCCCCCGTAATAAGTTTCTGGTTTTGATAAATGACATATTCATGACAACGATTGGGACCCACGGTGGTATCCATCCTCCAACGCAAAGATTTAGGATTGCATGCGATGTTAAAGGATTCGAACACAAGCATCATTTCATATTAAAGAATTTGGATCATATGAAATATTATATATATATATATATATATATATATTTATTTGTAATATATATTTATTTGTTTTAGTTGTAAATATTTTTAAAAGACAGGGCAGTTTGATAACCGCTCCCAAAGTCAGTTTTTGGACCTGATTAAGACAGTTAGTTCAGTTATGCTAAGCAGCAGAAATAAAAGCTCTGAAATTAGATGGGGAGAGGGTTCAGAAGGCCACAGTCATCCATGACTGGCAATGTAAACAAAACATATTCTTTGAAATTTGAAGATGAAATTGCAGTTTGATTCCAGCATTGGGAAGTTGTCGTGATTGTTTTTATCTTGAGTTTCAACATTCATATTTATGTATTTTCCTCTCTTGGATAGTGTAAGATGCAATTGGTGCCTTGATTTAGTTTTTAATGAATTTATGTAATTGTACTCATTAAAATTAATCCTGAAGCCCTTATCTTGAGTTTCAACATTCATATTTATGTATTTTCCTCTCTTGGATAGTGTAAGATGCAATTGGTGCCTTGATTTAGTTTTTAATGAATTTATGTAATTGTACTCATTAAAATTAATCCTGAAGCCCTTAATGGGCGCTCCACATCCAGGAACATCATTCATATTTTCTCAGTCTTACATCATTCTTTCTATAGAGTTAAAGCACAAATTCTTAATTTCCTATGCCAAAATTTTGTCTCCTCCATTTTATGCTTTACACCTCCACCCTGTAACTCTCATAGCCTCTTTGGACATTATGCTTTGGAAGGCTATGGTTTCATAATTAGAAGCTTTGCGTGCAAGCCTTCATGGCCTGTACTTCCAACCATTGAATTTAATTGTTTTTAATTAATCTCAAGATGTCTCGGGCACTGGTTCCCCCATAGCCAGGAACTGTCTCCTAAGGTACAACACTTTTTCGCGCCATTGTCGGGGAACAGAGACACGAAGTTATTTTTCCCTGGGTTTTATAAAGTTTGTAGTTGATTCTTGAGGGTGACAAGTCTCAACAATTGGCTGTATATTTTCACCTGTGATCGTCACTTTGGGGTTTCCTTTGTTGGGTTTTCAAGATGGATATCCTTGCATTCTTAGCCAATATGTTTGCCCCACTAGATTTACTGGAATGACAAGCTATCCTCATTATCTACCTACATTTCATGAGTGGAATGAGTATCTTCCAAGATTCAATGGAGATGCAGATGAAAGTCTGATTCAACATCTTAGAAGCTTTCATGAATGCATGAAGGAATAGAGTATCATTCATGAAGATGTGAAGATGAAGTTGTTCATGTTTTCTTTGGACCAGGAAGCAAGGGTTTGGTATAGATCTTTATCTTTTTCAAGTATTTCTTTTTTGAACGGTTTCCATGCAACATTTAATTCATTTTGCAGCACTTTATATGCACACGAGTTTATTTTTGAAGGTTGTTGTGAGTATTATGATTCTAAAGAAACTTTTAAATCTCATGATGATCCAGCTGAAGAAATGGATGATAATGTTGATAATGTATCAAACATTCAAAGGGGCTATAGCCAAATTAATTATGAAGATGTCTCTGAATGCAAAGAGTTATCCTTTTCTAAAAATGATGCTTGAAAGTTTAAAAAAGACTCTTCATTAATCCAACAAGCAGAAAGTTTGTTGATCATGTTCCAAGAAAATCAAGAAAGCACTAAAATGGAGAAAAGTTCAAACATGCATCAAGAATTTCTGCCCAACAATCAAGAAGAAGGAGAAATGATTAAGTTGTAAACAAATCCTGAGAGATCTTATTTTGTCAAATTTGATGGTCCTCCTATCTATGATTCGTATGATACAAAAGAGGAGCCATGGGCAGTTGCACAAGAAGAGATGTGATTATAAAGTTGGCAAAGATACTTCAGTTTATGGTTTTTATGATTCCGAGGAGGAATTTGGTACAATTCACGAGGAAGACAATAAATACATCTTTTGCTAGAGACAAGAGGGTAGGGTTTTTTAAATGAAGGAAGGTAGTTTTCAAAAAGTCACTCATACACATAAATATTTAGAAAGAAATAAGTATTTTTCCCAAAAGCCTAAAGTTGAAGAGTTGATTAATTATGATGAATTCCTTGCAAAAGAAGACATCTCCAGCAGTTCCAAAAAAAATTGATGAATTGTTTTTATGAAATACATCAACCATCTCCTACAAAGTTGAGTGAAAATAAAATTGTTGATCAAAGTGACTTCTTCTTTCATACATTCTATGATCTTGTAGCAGATTATATGGCAACTTTGTTTTCTTGGCAACCAATCTCTTTTGCTAGGTATGTACTTGCTCTTGTGGACCAGTTTTTACTGCTTTTGGTTCTGCTCATTTTTATTCTTGAAGTTCAGGGAGCTAGTGTAAGATATAGCACTCAAAAGTTGACATGGTACCATTGGAAGACTGACTTCACCTTATTGAGATCAGTCATGTACATAGTTAGGAACTTGTACATAAATAATCTCAACCAATGAGAATTTTATTTTCAGTTGTAGTTCCTCAGTTCAGTTTTTTGTTGATGAATAAGGGTGGAAGTCCCAGTTGCAAACAAGTTTGGAAGGGTTTTAGATTTTAAAAATGCAAGATTTCAGTTTTTTAGATTTCAAGATTTTCAGAATTCTGGACTCCATGCCCAATTAAGGCCACTGATCTACAGTTCTCAACACTTTGCATGCAAATTGTTGTCCCCAGTTGGAGGCAGATGTTGTAGCCCAATCGGGCACAACTAAAATATTAAAATCTTCAAAAAGTTCCAGCATAAGACTAAATTTTGCAAAAATTTGATGGTGCTTAATAACATTTGCTGACAACTCTACAAAGGGAATATATTCTTGTTTTTAGGAAAAATGATAAGAATGATGAAATACCTTGTGGTTTCATTTCAAATGTTTGGAAAGGGGAACAATTTATGGGATTTTTTTAATATCAACTTTGGAGTTAATGAAAAAGAACAATGTGGCAATAGTAGGACCACAGTTCGTTGTGCTGGTTCATGATGTTTCTCATGTAGAAAGTGAACTCCATATACAAATTTTGTCATTTGGAGAAATAGACCCAACTCTCATCCAATTTCAAAATCCTTATTTTCTTCACATGATACAAAGTGATTTTTGTGAAGGGTCAGTAGTTGCGGCTGTGATTGGTGAATTAGGCTAGAGGACCGAGCTACCGAGTGCCATGGGTCCTTGTGGAGTCGTTTTTTGTACAGAGGTTGTATAAAATTCGACCCACCAATACCACTAACAACACAATTGTTCAGGGCATTCGTAGCCCAAATATATTCGACATAATATACTGCATAGAGGTGGTGGAGGGGCATGCATTCTTTGCTTCTGATCACTCCCTTTTGAGGCTATCACTCTTTCCTAGATAGAGAATGATTTTTATTTGTTGATGGCCGTAATTTCAGGGAATCCAAGCCCTAAACTCTGTAATCATCAACATTATCTTACTGGAGCTACACCACTAATGGTGGCTGCTAGCAAAGGCAGAGTCAATGATGTTTTAATACTGCTTTTATATGGTACCAATTTTGTTTTACAGGCACAAGGTGGGAACATGGCTTTAGAATGGGCTCAAAGGGATCATCAAGATGAAGTTGCATAACTTATTAGGAAACAAATCAAAGAGGAGCTCACAATGGGGCCAAGGCAATGAACAAAGTGTTGGAAAAATCAATTTTTCAATTGTCACAAAGGTCAATTGTTCAATCGTCATATTCCATCAAAGGGTAGTGCAACTCTCAAACCAATTTTATAGGTTTCTAAATGAGATAAATCATTTGTATGGAATAAGGGTTCATCGCTTTTCTACTATGATGTCCAAATACAAGGTTCATAAGTTCAATGTCATGCTTTCTAGTAGACAGTCTGTTTGTAAACAGTTTGAAGATGAGCCAATGGGATTCTCCTTTGGAACTATTAACCGATTGAGGGGGTTTCTAATTCATTTCAGCTTTAGAGAGACATAGAATTAGATTATTTGGGAAGTGCAACCCATCAATAGCTAAGTTGTTATCTAGAGTACTTAATTTTCACCATTGTTTATTTCACATATTTTGAGATAAGCATTACAGCTCCACTTTGGTGTCTACATAGTTGATTGCTAGCAGGGACATATCCTAAACAATGACGTTAAAGAGATTTCATTGTATACACTCAAGCTCTTGTATTTGCAGTGCCAATGGCCATTATAGCAAAATAGTGTTGTTGCTTGTATTTAAATCTCTTAATTGGAATCCTAGGGTCCTTTGTTCTATAGCTTGTGTTTGCAAGTGGTTTGAAGACATAGTCAAACGGGTTCTTTGGAAGGAGTTTTGTAAGTTTTGCGCTGTTAGCCTCACTCTCTTAAAAATCAATAATAAATCCAATTATTAAATTACATAAATAAAATCATGAGAATTCCTCAAACTAAGGAGTAGTTTGGATGAGAGATTCTCTCCAACTAGCTCTCCTAAATTAGTGTGTAAGTTGAGAAATTGTCTCAACCAAGTGAGTCTAAGATAGACACACTATCTTAAGACGAATTACTCATGTATTTAAATGTATTATTAAATTATTTGAATAATGTGAATTACATGAGCATGAGAGACCACATGACGGCTCTCTGCCTTTTCCTCCAGTTTAATTTTTGTGTGTTAATTTGTTGTGCATATGGTTATATGGCTTTGTGATTCTTCTTCATGTGGTATCAGAGCTTTCACCAATTTGTAAATTTCCTTCGTTCTCCACAGTGGTTCCCATTGGAAAGCTGATTTGATTTATCATCAAAATTTGATGCTGGCACATCATTCCTTTGTTGCAGTAATATTGCTACAGTAACCTGCATTTCAATTTATTTCCGACGTTCTTCAGGGGTTTTCATAACATTTTTGCCTAATCTCATTAGGCCGCCTGTTCTGCAATAGGCACAACTCCACTAGATCCTTTGAAAGCCTCCTCATTGGAATTAACCAAAACTATATTGGACTGCAGATCCAATTGCATTTTTCATGTGATGTTGTTTCACACTCGGATCCTCAATAAGAGCTTCTCTTTTCGTACTAATTGTACCCTGCACACAGTGCAACAGAGCACAGTTATCATTCCTTACACATGCTTTCTTCATGAGCCTCGGGGATTTATTATGGCTTCCTCTCTTGAATGCCAAAAAGGCCTTATCGCAGTTTGCCTTAATCGAAGAAATATCCAAACCTGCTCCTGCTTTCGAAACTGGGCAACTACAATAGAATGCAACCAAGAAGAGGCGAAAGCGATGAAAACGTTGCTGCCCAGAGAACATACCTGATTCTTGAACGTTGCTGCCCAGGCTGGTGTCTTCAAGGCTGAATTTGGGGTCTACGATCGATTGCTAGGCTAACTGCGCGTGAACCTGTCTGATGGATGTGCGTAAAAGATTGTCTCTGCATTGATGCCTAGACGTGTTGGATCAGTTAACATCTCTGCGTTTCTTTTGAAGGATCGTTGCACGTTGTGGGTGCTCATCAAAGTATACGGTGAAAAAAACTCCTATGGTATATTATCGTCTATTTTTAAATGCATAAAGGCCAATGGTGAGTATAATTTTATATACATAAGTTGTAAAATTTAAAAGGATCACAGTAGCAAGGCGTTTCCACCTGCATTGAAGGGCGCATGGACTATGATATGAATTTGTAGAGATTTGGGTTATGAAGTATCGTGCACTGGTTCCGGAAATTTGATAGCGTTTACCTTAGGGAAGATGTTAGTCCACTACTGACTAAACGAAAATAGGATCCCGTGACGTTCAACGCAGCTGCAAAAAGAGATTGTCTATGCACATACATAGATGGAGACAAAATGATTGGGGTTTGGATTGGAACTCATAGGCTTGACAATTAGATATAGGTGAAATTGGTATCTGGTGCAGCAGCAAATCCAAGTGTAAAGAAAGCTAACCTGGAGATTCCTGCGGTAAACCATCAACATACAACATATTAAAATATCTCCAATAAATGACTGTTGATTTGTTGTGTTGTTTGCAACGAAAAGGGAAGCATGTAAAATAATTTTTTATTTGGGTCATAAGGGTGAATGAGAATGATGATTTATAAGATTGATGATTTTTGGAGTAATAAGATGAATTTTTATTTTATTTTGGAGTAATAAAGTGAAATGATTTTTTTCGTATTTGGAGTGATAAGTGAAGATTTTTAAAAGGGAAGCTCATTGTTGTATTTTGAAGAAAGTTTTATTTTTAGCAGATTGAGTCAGAGTACATTTATTTTTAAAGACAAGTTGCTTCAAGAATTTGTGAGTTTTGCATTCTTATTTTTGGAGAAATTTCATTCACGATGTTGTGAACGTGAAGGTTGATTTACTCCCATATTTAATAAAGACATTTTTTTTGTGGTGCTTGTGTCCTAGATCCGCCCGAAATTGAATAAGGGGATCTTAGGTACACGGTGTGTAATGAATGCATGTGCATGACTTGTGTTCAAATTATCTCTTTGTATTATGCTTAAACAAACACATAAACAAGCTTAAGTATAATAACGCTTAATCAAGCTCCTGTAATTACGCTTAAGTACACAAGCACAAAGCATCACATCATCAACTTGATAAGATGATCTTCCAAGCAAGCACATTTCACATCATGTAATCAAAGCAATCAAGTTAATGACACTACAAAATCAAGCATTTCAAGCCAAGACGACATCAACATCATCAACACTTTTTGTATCACTTGCAGATTTTTTAACTGAATTGTACGAGTGCATTCTCGGTTGTAACCGACACCCTAATTTGAATTGTTAAGGTGAATACATTAAGTCAAGTAAGTTTTCAACTGAGTCATCAAGATTGAACTTGTCATTTGTCTCTTGGGTGCATTTTCGACAGTGTTCGACACCCTTCCTCCTTTTTTTTTTTTTTTTTCAGTATATTCAGTGAGTACATTCAAGAAAGCACAAAGTGTCAGTAATCAATCAAGCAAGTTCAAGCAAGCCATCTAGAAAGCAATCATCATTAAACGAGTGTGAATTCTCGTGAGCATCAAATCAAGCCAGTGTTTAACGCAAGTGTCATTTAAACAACAAAGCAAGCGAGCGTGTAATTCAACAACCAGTACAAGCGAGTGTGTCATTTCAGTGATCGACTCAAGTGAACATTTTTTTCAAGCACGACTTCTACGACAAGCAAGCCTGACTTCAAAGTAAGTAAGGCAACATGGCGACACACATTCAGTTGTCCCAAATTATTACTAATTTAATGTTATCATTAGCCGTGACATGGTGTACATCAGCAAAACCACTCTTGCTGACATTCAAGTTCATATTCAACATGCACATGAAACGATTGAGTTCCTTCAACTGGAGTCGCAACTGCAGAGAAATGAGTTGCAAGAGAAGCGTGTTACTTCCAAGTCTTTGACCAATCTACAGATAGCTGATCATTCGAATTCATTCATCCAACCAACTTCCAGTGTTGAATTTGTTCCAGTTCAACTTTCTTCCAAACCCATCATCAAGCCATGGGAAGAAATTCAAAGTAATCGAAATCGACGCGGCTTAGGATATGTCAAAGATAATGACAACTTACATATCCCTGATTATTCAAAGCCCATTCAGTTTGTCAGTGTCAGATTACTTGAACAAATCACCTCAACAAGTTCTCAACAACTTGTAGACCGACGTCAATGCACACAAACTGAAGTTGTAGACAAACAGAAATGCACACAAACTCAAGTTGTAGACAAACCGAAATGTTCTCATTGTCAAAGAACCGGTCATCTGGAAAATCAATGTTTTGATCTCCATCCTTGTAGCCATTGCGGCAAGTCAAATCATACATCAGAGAAATGTTGCAACCAATGAAAGTCAGCCAGATTGAAGATAAATTATTCATGGATTGATCCCTGGGAATGGTCATCCACAGCTAGAAGATTGTCCAAGTTTTACAATCAAATTCACTCACACATATTGCAGCCAACAGTCAAATGAATATGGTACTCTCGTGTAGTTGAATGGGGGAGTACACCAGTGAAATACTCCTCCACCTACAGGGGGGGAGTTCAAATATATTTTGGAGAAGATTGCCTCTCCTTTTAGCTGACAAAGGGGGGAAAATGTCAATGAAATTGACAAGTGGTTGTCAGACTGAAAGTCTCAACAACATCAGTGAAGTAGCCAGTGGGCATCTCCATCAGCCAGTGGGCGATCATCATCAGCAAATACGCCAGTGGGCGTTCATCAAATTGTGTCAGTGGACACCGGATGTTGTTTTCAAGCAAAGGACAGTTGGATCCTTTTGTGGCTTGGCACATGATGGAGTTGTCAAGCGACATTCAGAGATGAATCAGTCATGCAGCTGACTCATGGTCTCTTCATATTGTAGTTTCTTCAACATCCAGCTTTGGTGGTTTTTTCAAGCAAATGTTTTTTGAGGATCAACTTGAGAACTTGGAAGATGGTTCCTTGTTCGTTTTGGATTTATCATTGAGGGGGGGGAATGTTAGCCTCACTCTCTTAAAAATCAATAATAAATCTAATTATTAAATTAAATAAATAAAATCATGAGAATTCCTCAAACTAAAGAGTCTAGTTTGGATGAGAGATTCTCTCCAACTAACTCTCCTAAATTAGTGTGTAAGTTGAGAAATTGTCTCAACCAAGTGAGTCTAAGATAGACACACTATCTTAATACCACTTACTCATGTCTTTAAATGTATTATTAAATTATTTGAATAATGTGAATTACATGAGCATGAGAGACCACATGATGGCTCTCTGCCTTTTCTGCCAGTTTAATTTTTGTGTGTTAATTTGTTGTGCATATGGTTATATGGCTTTGTGATTCTTCTTCATGGGCACCAAAAAAGGTAGCTGATCTCCTTTATGGAGGTAGTCATGGCACCACTGATAGGAATTGGGGTGCTCTGGGAAAGCTTATGATCTATTTTTCAGGATGTTCTGATAGTAGCAATATTTTCTAATTGAAGCCTATACCACGACACTTTGTGTATAGAACAAGTTTTTCATGGACATTTGGTAGGATTTTTCTTGCCCCACAGTGCAGATGCGATACTCTGTATGTGATAGATCCTTGTGAGCATCTAGACCAAGGAGAGTATGGTGATGTGGGATTATTTCGAGTATTTAAAGCTTTTGGGAAATCAAAGGTAAGGAAAATGCTAATTAAAAAACATGTAAAATTTCATCCAAGAGAAATTTTCCCATATTGTTGTGCCAAGGTATGGAGCATGCTTCAAGCCAAAATGAACCCTAAAAGTGCACACAGAATATTGGGATCTTATGAAGACTAGATTGAGTATTGTGTATGCCTTAATGGGCACTTTCTTGGTGTCTGCACACTTTTACCGCTCTCAGATTCTGAGACTACATCAGAAGAATATTAATGTCTGAAACAGATTCTCTCCAAACTTTTTCCTTTTACTGGTAGTTGAATTTCTCTATTGGATACTTTCAACATATGACAGTTCCCGCTCTATTTGTTTCTCCATAGGCATCCTTCACATCATTGTATTCTGATATGAGGGATCTAAAATTTTTATGTCATCACATAGTGAAGAAGCAACTCACAAGGCATTGTGGAATTGAGAGGAGGCCTCCAGAACAT
Source organism: Pinus tabuliformis (assembly GCA_031772625.1). NCBI lineage: Eukaryota > Viridiplantae > Streptophyta > Pinopsida > Pinales > Pinaceae > Pinus > Pinus tabuliformis. The sequence goes on along the minus strand of CM062813.1, from coordinate 1,158,352,469 downwards.
AAGAAAACTAAACTGAACATACTCATCTATTCTTGTATGGATGTAAGATGGTTGGCTTGAAGGGATTAATGACATCGAACATCTTATGTCGAACCAAATATTGATATGTCTGCAATGTTACCATTGGAAAAGCAATGTGCCTTTGAGGAGCCTTGCATCAAAACAATTATAGCGGAAAATATTGGTGGACAGTTATTGAATGTTGTCTAAAATACAAATAGATGGATAAATATTCAATATTATGTCAATGCCCTCCTCGGTAACAACATCGCTAACACCATGAGAGGCAAAGAAAACACCGCAGTATGCCAATTATTAAAAAAAAGTTTATTTTGACAAAACATGATGGGAAAGTGAGTTAACCATGCATGTCATGCTGTCATTTCTCCTGATCCTTACATTGCAATAAATGAGATTGGAATACCCCCATATTTTGCAGTGTGGTTGACATATCCTGAGAAAGTGTCTCATTGGAATGTCAAGAAACTAAGGCAAGTTGTGTGAAATGGTCCTAATGTTTATCCTGGAGCAACTCATTTTGAGGATGAACAAGGGGTTCTCCATTTATCCATTGTTTTGCAATACCAACGAAATTCTATTGCTTATAAATTACTTGTACAACTGGAGCAACCTCATTTGGTGGGTCAGAACAAAACATAGACTCTGCAAAAAATTGAAGGAAAGACAATCTTGTTTTCATCTTCAAAATGGAGATATACTTATCGTTAATCGACATCCTACACTTCACAAGCCCATTATGATGGCTCATGTTGCTCGTGTATTCAAAGGAAGGAAATTATTTGGATGCACTATGCCAATTGTAACACTTACAAACGGAGGTTTGGACCTCCCACAATAAAGAAGTACAGACAGAAGATATCCCCTCTTATAGCATAGGCACTCAGACGAACATACAAGCCAAAGACATTATGACGCACCATGACCCCATTCTACTAAATCTTCAGGAGGGATTGGCACAAGCCCGACTTGCGTTGGAACGATTTGAACAAGAGACCGTTTCCCACAGAAATATCAAGAGCTGCAGAAACAACTTCGGGAACTGACTATAACAGAGAACGAGACTTTTGACAGGTGTAGAAAGGCGGAAGAAAAAATGGAGAAGATCAAGTTCAAGCTAGACAGAGTCATAAGTCAGACAAACACCATCTGCTCACTGTATTTAGATGTCTTGACATGCAAGTCTCCCGCCACCAATTATGCCTTGTTTCTATTAGAACAGTACCTGTTATTGAAAATCAAAGCCGTAAGAGCTGGTAAACCAATTGAATTAGGGACAATTGAAGATTTTATAAATTGCTGCAAGAAACATGGTGTAAAGGTCCAAAGGCTTCTTTGTGAGTTTTATTTGCACAATTTCATATTAGAAAACGAGGTGGAAAAGAACCCTAACCCTTTTGTAGGAGATGTTCAATTCCAGGCTTTTATTTCATTTGTAGTTAACCAACTCAAATGGTTTAAAGCTTATAATGCATTTCAAAGATAGGAACATGGATTGGATCTTTGGGTGAGAAGTGAACCTAAACACCCCTTACAAATGTTTGCCAACCATAAGAGTCTGATGAAACGAGAAGGGGTGATTAAAACTTTAGGGCCCATACATAAGGAGATTGTGCAGAAAGGAATATCATATTTCCTCTCCATTCAAGAAAGATCTCTGACTGCATCTAAGCTCAGATGGACGATCTCCACTAATAATGTGAAAGATAGGGAACCATTTAATTACAGAAATTTTAAAGCTGTTGCGGCCCGTATGGTCACCTACAACAATCTTATTTTGAGAGAAGGACCTTATTGGTTAGGATGCCGGTTTCAGAGTCCCATTATTTGGTATCCCCCTGAAGGGTATCAGGCTGACTACGAATTGCCTGAAGGACAGGAAGGGCCCGCCTTTGTGCTCCTGGCTCAACATCATGGTTTTAGACCAATTTTTGACGCTTTCTCTCCAGCCTACTCTTTAACTACACTGCATAAGAACTATTTACTTTTCATGAGGACATGAAACAGGGTAAGCAGGGGAGTATGTTGAGTTACGCAATGGGTATGTATTTACTCTTAATTCCATCACCTTTTTCCTCTTTTCTTATCTCTTTCATATCTTGATACGCTAACATATTGATGGATTATTATAAGAAATGAATGAACTACTCTCGATTAATATTTAGCCACCGTAACTAACTCTTATTCCTTTTTATGCAGAGAAATGACGAAAGGAACAATTGTTGTTCCCTAGAGATGGAACAACATAAACCAACAAAGGAAGAATGAGGCGCATCGGTTGCGGTCAGGTCGGAGGACGAATCAGGAGGATCAATGCTAAATATGAAGGGTGTCAAAAGATAGCATTCAGTTGTGAATCCCTCAGGATCTCCCAATCCTAAGGGATCACATTTATCTTTTACCTCTTTCTGACTATAAAAGTAAAAACTGTAGGAGGAAAGGGGATCGACTTTCTGTTCATTTCAAATTGTAATTTTAAAGTACAGACTCTTGCTTTGGAGGAACACGACCATATTGTAATGAGAATTGAGTTCAATGGTTAATATATAATTTACGTTGTTGTTCATTCGTATTCTCTGAAGTAGCTCAGCAGTATTCGCTGGTGGCTAAGGGCCCGGCCTCTGGTGGATCAAACTGCTATCCTTTGTGTTATATCTTTCTAATTCACGCAAGTTTGATTGGTTTGATATTTTTTCCATTTTTTGTGAGTTTATCTTGTTTGCTATTTACCAATTTCCTATATTGAAGTTAGTACATTTTCTTTACATGCTTCGCAACATTGTCATTTGATTCTATTTATGCTTATTGTAGATTAAATTAATTAGCAGTTAAGACAGTGAACCTTGTTGATTACAATAAGAGTGTGGTTAGTATCTAATCAGCTGAAAGAGTTTGGTTACCACTACTGAACTCTCGGTTGACCTCATCTCCATATAAATTGCTTAATTGGGATTGAATGTGATTTAGATAGAATCAGCTAGAAGAGATTGGTTACTACTACCGAACTCTCGGTTGACATCATTTCCATTTGAATTTCCGGTTTGAGATCTGATTATGGTTTCAGTTGAAGATTAAGTCTTGATGTAATATTTCCATTAACAGTTGTAGTTTTTGAGTTGTATAATGCATCCGCTTACTCTTGTATCAAAGTTTTATATTTCATTTTGAAGAAACATTACTCTCTGGATTCATAGCATGCACATATTGTGTACACTCTTGGAATAAAAGGACTTGCCCGGGTTGATGATTAATGTGAGGTAATTAGGAGTTTTAAAAGACACCTTTTAGCACCCAACAATCAACACAAGGTATTTAAGGTGTTTCAGGTTGGGGAACATGTGTACTTATGCATTAAACCCAAGAAGATCTCCTTGAGGATTGGATCATGTGCTAAGTTGGCACCTTCATACTGCGGGGCTTTCGAGATCCTTGAGAGGATTAGACTAGTGGATTATCAACTTGCACTACCTCCGATAGTGAAATTCCATGATGTTTTCAATGTTTCATTACTTAAAAGATATGTAAAGGATGTTGATCATGTGATTGACTGGTCTATATTGCAGGTGGAGGTAGAAGGATAATTCCAACCGGAATCATAATCCATATTGTAGCGGAAATAAATCATGCTCCGAAACCAAGAAATCAAGCATGTTAAATTTCATTGGAAGCACTTTGGACCCGATGAAGCTACATGGGAGATGGTTGATCAGATGCAGGATATGTATCCTTCTCTATTTGTTGGTTGAGCATATGTATTCTGGTATATGTGTTTGATGTTGTGTTGGTTATATGTATATGAATATATATGTTGTAAATACCACATCGAGATCTATTATAAAGCTCCAATAAGCGGTATGGTGTTCATGTTATGACTGTCATGGTATGGGTAATATGATATGATGTAAATGTTGCATTAAGCGGTATTATAAATATCCAAAGGAAGAATGTGTTTTGTTGGTTTATAAGTGTCAATGAACACTAAGGACGATGTTCCAATAAGGGGGATGGGTTTATAACAAACCCTAGTTTATTTTCATGTAAATAAAATAAGACCAAGGTCATGGGACATGTATTAAAAGCTAAATGTTGGGCAAAAAATAGTGATGGGTATCACTTGTGATTAATTTATGGCTATGGAAATTAGCAAAGTCATTGGTGAGTCAAAGTTGCAATCATTGGTATTTTACTTATGAAAATAAAGGAAAGTGGGAGAAAATGGAGATGAACGTTTGTTATAGCTCCAAATCTCAGCCTTGATATTTGTGATGCTGCATTTATGGCCTAGGGCAACCCCTCCTTCCAGACTTGGTCCAAATACTTAAAAAACAGTGTTTTACTCCCTATACGTGACATTTCCCTGAGCTAAATGCTTGTGTATGCAGGTCAGTGTATACCCAACCCGCGTATATGTCTTAAAACACTTTTAAAAAATTAAATCTCCTTAATTTCGGGTGGAGCTCATGGGTTTTACCTATTGATTACCTATTAGTGCCCGTGACCCAACTTTTCCCAATGAATTCCCAACTAAAAAACTACTTTGGGAGAAGTATAAAAAGGCTTCAATGGGAAGTCCTAAAGGAGGAGAGAAGAGAGAGAATTACTCTGCTGAGATTATCCCTGATCAAGTTGTAGAAATTTTGAATAATATGACACATATTCACGGAGATTATCCTGATTATACACTTATAAGCGGAACATGCATAATACATAACCTCCTCTACGTTGATCATCAATTTACAGAAGCAGAAACATTCACAGGCGCACATAGAAGCATCAATCACACATATCAACACAGTATTTTCCCGGGGAAAGCATCTCGCTAAAAACCCCAACTATTTGTATATTATAGTGATTGAATCATGTAACAATACATAGTACAATACTCATCACAAGTACTCAGTACTATCTCCACATGCTACACACAATACAGCTCAAATCTGATCTCCAAATCTCCCCTACTTCTTTCCTGCCTCCACAGCTCAATACCTGCTCAAGAATGAATGAGAATGGTTTACCAAACTCATATTTAACCTCCAAAGAATCAATCACACTGGGAAAGACGTGAGTAGAGGCTATAATACTTGGTATTGGCCAATTCATTGGCATACTCAATCCCTTTGATTGTGCAAATCCTCATGCACAACTATAGTCACAACTGATAGCAATCTGATCCTCTAACACCTGTCCCTGCTGAACTGAACATGCACTGACATGCAACTGAGTTAACTAATGTATTCTATAGTTGCATTATGAGTTAATAATTAGTTTAACAACTCATCATTAGTCTATTTGCAGTTAGACTAATTACAATTAGTTTAACCAAGTCAAACTGAACACAACTCCATCAACTCTACAATCAACTCCACTAAACTCAACTGATTGAGTTCTAACTAAAGTCATGCATGCAACAACTCAACTGACCCACAAAGAAAGCATACTTCCTTCTGACAGCTGCATGTGCCACATCTGTAGCTCAAACTGAAGTGCTCCAAGAGAATAATATCAAGTTTATAGTCCAAATATTATTATGAGACAATAATATTTGACTTTTCTATTTTTGACAGCTAGTCTAAAAATAGACTTTGATCACTCCTGGTGTGATCACTCCTACTGTGATCACTCCTGCTATGGTCACTCTTGCTGTGATCATCCCTGCTATGGTCACTCCTGCTGTGATCATCCTTGCCGGTATCCAAAAATAGAACTTGCACCATAATTTGTCTGCGGGCCCACTTAGTGAAGGCGACTCCTTTCCACTAAGCTCCATCATCTTGTTGCATTTTCAACCAGCATTTATTCTTGCACACTTTTCAACACAAGTCTGAAGATTCTTGTGCTTCCAGCGCTTCCCCCATCACAGGAAACCCTTGTTTCCTTGAGTTTTGATGTCATTTCACTAGTTGAGATATCCTTGTGTGAGTCATGGAATGAGCCTTTTGAATACTTGGGATTGGACGGACACGGAGGACGGTTATGCTTGGAGCCAGCAAGAGGAAGATTCAGGTGATATCATTCCTTGCTTTGTTTTAGTTATCTGCAATAAAGAAACATTTGTCTTGTTCCCGAAATCAATCTTCTTTATGCATATGATGTTATTGTTATGGTTTACATATGAATAATTGTTTCAATGTATAACTAACCATCTTTCAATAAGTTATGAAGCTGATTTCTATATGATACTTTGTCCATATATTGCTATGCTTCTTTGAATTGGCTATTTTGCAGGTTCAAGGATCGAGAGGAACTCCAAGAGGGTTTGGACCTTGGCTGGATCTACTTGAATGAAGGACCCCTAGGTGCACCTCTCTTCGCATAGTTTGCTTATTTAAGTATCATGTCTGTGTGGAATGCTTGTATTTTGCTATAGATAACCCCTCGCTCTGCTAGGGTGTTGACCCAAAGCCCTAGGGGACTTAGTCCCTCAATCGAATTGGCGACTCCGCTGGGGAAAATAGTATTGTTGTTCCTAGTTTGGGTTAATTTAAGCCAATTAAAGCTCAACGATTTGTTTTCTTGCTGTCACTGATTTGTCTGTTCCTGTAGGAACTCAGACTTTAAGTCTGAGCAGTTTCTTTAGACCTATTTTTTTTTTCTTGTGAACTTTTATATACACAATTTTTTCGAGTTACAATAGCGTATGTACGCAAGTTTCCCCATATGAACTCATGTATACGCAGGTTTCTTTAGGCTGAATCATGTATACAATCAATTGTGTATTGACATGGTTGCGTATACCCTAATTTTCCAAGATTTTTTCAAGTCTTTCTTTCTCAAAATATTTGTTTGTTGGTCTAAGTATTTCCTGAGCAGTCAGTTTTTGTTGTCAGTCTTTGGTTTTGTAGCAAGTTTACAGTTTCGAATTCTCTCCTGTTGTGGAAAGTTTTGGCCTTGTTTTGCTTTGTTGCAAGTGTCATCATTTGTGTTTGGGCACACGAGATTTCTTTCTAAGAATCTTGACTGTTATGTTCTTCCAGAGTAGAAAGATTGGTTTCAATCTATGTGACAAACTTTATCTTTGTGATCTTCTTTCTTTGTGTCAAAACTACATCTTGTGGCCATTTGCTTTTCTCGCTTTTTGAAACTTGTTGAGTGACGATTTTGAAAGTTGTCTTTCTTAGTCTTTTGATCGTTGTCGCCAAGATATTTTTGCTGCTTTTTGGTCGTTCAAGGCATATTCAAACACCTATTTTGTTGAGTTTTCACCCATTTTGAGTTGATAACTTGCAAGGTGTTTTTGTTGCCTATTTTTCGGTCTCAAAGTCTTCAATAGTATTTGGAGCGCTTTTGAAAAGTTGTATTTTTTTTCGCTTTTGTGAAAAAGAAAACTTCTTAAAAACTTGGTTTTCGCTTTCTTTTGCCTTGTTTTGATTTGGTTTCTTTTTGCGAATGAGAGTGCATTTTGTTTGTCTTAAGATTTTCTTTTAGTGTTTGGACGAAAATTTGCATTAGGAACTTATATTCTATCTGAACATCTAAGGTGGCTAATTAGAAGCGATAAATGATTTGCTTTCATTCTTTTCTTTAGAGTAACCTTAAATTCTTGCATCTTCATTACACCTTGCATTAGGATAGTTTGCATGGTTAAAGCATTAGTAATCTTTTTGTGAGTGTGAAGTGTGTTGCAAGAAAAGAAAAGAAAAAAGTATTTTGTTTTTTAGGAGTTTCGTAGAACCCACATAGAATTCTCTTTTCATCAAAGGAAAAATGATTTCATTCATGTAGTTACTTTTTCATTGATTTTGTTTGAGTCAAGAACACCATCAGTTTCACTTCCGTGTTGTCCCTTTGACTTAAGAATAACCAATGTAAAAAACAAGCGCTAAATAAAATATACTAGAACTTTTTTATATCGTCAATTTATACACACCAACAAGTTTTAGGATATTTAGGGCCTTGGATTAGGCGAGTGGAGAGAAAACTCTCCAAGGCCACTTTAAACTGTCAAATATAGAAGTCTGAATAACGAGTGCAAATCCAATAGCATTAGGGAGACCAGGAAAGCTCCAGATCTGGGAGTTAAGCACGAGGGTTTTTGAAGATAAAGAAGAGAGATACCCCCTCTCCTACTTGTCGGATCTTACCTCAAGACTATTCCGCCTGGCTTCTAACACGAGTTGGTAACCTTAGTTTCTTATCCTAGGGATCTACACAGGTGGTTGCAGAGGGGAATCCCGTGGCACCTGAGGTTGACATTGCATCACGTTCAGCAGTACTTCTGGAGGGCACCCTTGCGAAGCTTGGGGGCTTGCACCGGCAAAGGCTATTGTCTGGAGGTCAGCGTAACTACCTCTGATACCTTCGTTGGTAGGCCTAGACCGTCATTATCCCAGACTGTCTTCGAAAGGTCCCTTACCTCACTTTCTTGTATTTTGGTGTTCGGTCCTCATCACTCAAAGCAGAAATACTTGGAAGTTGCTTGATTGGTTATATCTTTAGGGACTTTATAATTGAGTGCTCTTTGCTCCTTGTATATAGTTGGCTTTATATATTTTTGTCTAGTCACTTTTGGACTTTAGATTTTGAGTGACTGACTTACCACTCTGCCGATCTTGAAAGGCTTTTGATCATTCCTTCGAAAGTTGTGGAGTTGCCTCCTCAAGGGCAAAGGTTTTGATTGTGTGTCTATCTTCCTTGAAAAGTCATTTGTAAATTCCCATAAGGGAAGGGTCTGTGAATTAGTTAGATATGGCCAATATTCTTGTGGAAACCAACCAAGGTACCCTCCCAAAACGGGATCCTTGTGCTTTTCCTTTCTTTGGAAATGTTGGTACTCCCTTGATGGCCACTTTGAATATTCCTAAATTGAATGTTGGACTACCCGTTTGGTTGTGGTCCACTCCGAATGTTCCAAATGCTCTTGAAGCTTCTCAGTTGAATGCTTTATTTCAGGGGCATCACATGGATGTTAATTGTTCATCTTCTTTCAAAGAGAAATATAGGATTCCTTTTTGTCCTCCTTCTCATAATAAGAAATCAAAAAAGAGGAGAAAGAGGAAGATGAAGAAGAAGAATAATTCTATCCATTCATCATCAACCTCTGCAAGTCATGTTGAAGATGAGCCTTCAGCCACTGCAAGTCATGCTGGGGGCACAAGTCTAGTCACTGCGAGTCATACTAGCAATTCATCATCAACCTCTACAAGTCATGTTGAAGATGAGCCTTCAGCCACTGCAAGTCATGTTGGGGGCACAAGTCTAGTCACTACAAGTCATACTAGCAAAGAGTCACCGACCTCTGCAAGTCATGTTCAGGACTCTCCGCAAACCATTGCTAGTCATGTTAGCGGAATGGATGTTGATAAGAAACCTGGACGTAGAATTTTTAAACCTAAGTTCCCTTGTAAGATATGCAAGGGAGACCATCTTACTCATTTGTGCCCTAGTATTCCAAAGGTACAAAGGATATGGTCTGAGTCTGAAAGTTCTTCTACTCCTGGATCTGATATGGTTTCTCATCAATCCCATAAACCGTTGGTTGATAATGTGGTAGAGCCAATGCAATCTCTGGCTGATTACACTCCTCTTTTGGGGGGTGAAGTGCCTAACAAAAGAGTCTGTTTGATCTCTAGTATAGAGTCTTCTAGTATAGGGGGCATTCCGGTCTCTTCGAATGTCCCCCCTCCAAGTTCTAGGAGTGTCTCCTTTTATTGGGATAGTCTTGTCGAGCCTCGTCTTCCTTCCGCTGCACCTTTCCAAATAAAGGTCAGAGTTAATTCCACAAACGTCTATCGATGTATGGTGGATGAAGGATCCTCTGCAACTATTATATCCTCTTTGACTTGGAAATCTCTGGGTTCTCCAAAGTTGTTGAAAACTCAGAGTCAATTGTTAGCCTATGATAGAATACCTGGTGAATCTATGGGTATTCTTCCTCAATTTCCTATTAATTTAGGTGGGAAGACTGCCTTAATCGATATGATGGTGGTTGACAACCCTTTAGACTTTAATGTGCTACTTGGGCGTGATTATGTCTATGCTATGAATGTTGTGGTGTCTTTACTCTTTCGAGTGATGTGCTTTCCTCATAAAGGGAATATTGTCACTATTGATCAACTTGCATCTGATAATCATCACCATAATTCAAATTTACTGTAGAATACCCCTTGGTTTGTTCCAAGTGTTCAAGTAAACTCTACCCTGCCTCAGGTGAATTATGTCGCATTAAATCCTCAATGTTCAATCGCTTATGAGAAGGATCCTTTGACTTATTATTCTCCTTCTTGGGACTTGGTCCCAGTAGTTGACCAAGAGATTCTTCCTATAGGGACATGGGACCCCTTAATTCCCTCTTTTGATCCTTGTAGTTCTCATGATTTCTCATATATTGATTTGCCTTCACATGAGGAACTATTTGAAGCCATGAGTTTTGACTACCAAAGGAGTCTTTGGCCTGGGCCCTGCAAGTGGTTTGTCCAGAAGAACTATTATGCATAAGACGCAAGGTTGCATGGTTCCCTGTACCATATTGTATATAAAAGGTATGCATTTTCAAGTTTTGAATTCTATAACACAAGATTTTATATGAAGTTTATATGTGGGATGTATTAACTTCTTGTCTAGTGTTCCTATTTATGTTTACAGAACATGGAAGATTTCTCCTTTGGAAGTTAATGGTTAATCCGTTCTGACAGGTATTGGTTCTCGAAACTGGCATATAGGTTACATTTTCACCTGCATTGTGCACTTATCGATTTCCTTTCCCATTTTGGCCTTAGGATCGACCCCACCAAGTTATGGTGCAGAACCTTCTCATTGCTTAGAAGTATCATGACTTGTGTGGTAGAGCCTACCTTATCATGGGTGCCCTAGATAGTACCTTGTTGTCACTTGGCACCCATGTTGATTCATGTCCTTAGGCTTGGGAGTCCTCTTTAGTCCTGCCATGACTTATGTGTTGAAGACTCATTCCTCTTTGCTTCTTCGCTTCATTCTGGCCTTATACCCTAGAGGCTCCTTCGTGTTGAGTTGTACTACTGCATTGCATATTGACTATTTGCACCTTTTGGCCTTTAGCCGGCTTCACTTGGACTCGTGTTTAAGCCAAATTTTGACCAAGTCATCTGCAAAATCAAACTTGCACTCCCTTAACTTCTGCAACTTGACACACTATGACCCATGGAAGGAACACACCTTTGAGTGTCTTTGACTAGTTTTCGCCTCCTTGCATTGAGCATAGGATTGTTCCAACCCCAGGAACTAGATAATCTACTTCACCGACACTCGTTCTCTCCACTTTATGATAGAATTATTTTATTCTTTTTCAAGCTTAATGAAAAAGACAAAAAAATTATATATTCCAAAAAAAAGCGGGAAAGAGACAATATTTCCATTTATTGTTGGCAACTAGAGTCGTGTCGCCCTTGAACAAAGCACTCAAACAAAGTGTCTCCTCCATTTGGGTGGGATTTAGCTTGGCTTAGGTTTGCCTTGACCTTGTTATTGAGTCAGTCCTCCTCAGGTTGGTTATCTCTTCCAATCATATGGAGAGTTCATTCATGCCTCCTGCGTGACAAGCTTATACAAAGTTATCATATGCTGCCACAAAGTCATCATTTGAGTCATGCTTTTGTTCAAGGGAAGTAAGCCTGAGTCGGCCTCTCTGCGGTGTCTCTTGACTCATTTTTCAGTCGGCCATTCCTGGTTGTCAGTACATTATTTCGTATCACATCAGTTATATTGGTCCTTTACTCGTGCCGGTTTGAGAAGGTCCCCATTGACTTCTTGTTGGCGGGTCTTGTCCTTATCGACGACAACATCTTGCTCTAAGGGCAGGCCTAGAGCCGCACCTTGGCCCTATTTTCATTATTGATAAGTCACCTTGTCCTCAGCATCGATCAGTATCATGGGTCTTTGACTGAGTGGTTTCCCTTGTTTTCGACGTCAGCTTACATTATCTCACATTGGGATTCGTGCAATACCTTGGTTTCCATTTGACCCTATTGGTGGATACCTCGCCTCTGTGTCAGCTTTCATTATTGGTTGGTTTAGAGGGTTTCTGTCATGCGCTAGCTACATCTTGTGTACGCTAGAAACATGCTTCGGTTGGGTTACTACATCTTTTTCATCTAATTCCTTCCACATTATTGGCCAGCGGGTTACACTCGTGCTAGATTGATGAAGGATGCCTTAATGCCTTCCTTCTAGCAGATCTTTCCCTATTGACTACGATTCATTGCTCTGGGGCAAAGGTTTAGGGTCCACTTGGCAGTACCTTGGGGTTTTCAGTCATCAGTGGCAGATCCTTCGCTATCGACAGTGGGAAACCATCATTGTCTCCCTGATCGATAGATTCTTACAGGTGTTCGACTACAACTCATCTATTCGTACTTGTTAGATTGTATTGGGTACCTTGACTCTCATTATCATTATCGGTGAGTAGTCTCGTGTTTTTTAATGGTATACATCAATGACTGGTAATCAGATGATTTCTCACATGGTCGACTTCACATCATTTATTCCCATTGTGTAGAAATGTACCACGGTGGTCGGTTGCATCAACATTCTTTGGTTCACTTGTCAGTTGCTCCTGTTGCTGCTAGTTGATACCATTCCACATTATATGTTGCAGTCCTTCACAACGACATCTTATATGCTGGCATCTGAGTTGCGATGTAGTACCATCTTATTCCATCATGTTCATTTGGTACTATTGGGATCAGTTTTTGAGATCAGTGGTCAGCTCCATCCTTCAGCTTCATTGATCATCATCTTATATGTGATATTCAAACATGTACTTGTTCGATCGTGATCAGATGATCCATTATGTACTTTCAGTTCCTTATACTTGTATACACAGTGGATCCGCTTGTGCTTGATATGCGGACATGCTTTACTTTCTCTGAGCATGGGTATGCCCGCCTCAGACAGTGTTTCTTTCTGATCTCCTTTTGTGGCTTGGCAGGCTGAAATCTGGTGAAGTCCTTCTCAGTTTTTGACAGGTTTCCTTTCCATGTACTTAATACATTTCAGCCATCATGTACCCCTTTTGACCTCATATATTAGGGGGCATTTTTTATAGCTCCAAATCTCACCCTTAATATTTTTGATGCTGCATTTATGGCCTAGGGCAAGCCCTCCTTCCAGACTTGGTCCAAATACTTAAAAAACAGTGTTATACTCCTTGTACGCGACATTGCCTTGAGCTAAACGCGTGTGTACGTGGGTCAGTGTATACCCAACTCGCGTATATGTCTTAAAACACTTAAAAAAATTAAATCTCCTTAATTTCGGGTGGAAATCACGGGTTTTACCTATTGATTACCTATTAGTGCCCATGGCCCAACTGTTCCCAATGAATTCCCAACTAAAAAACTACTTTGGGAGAATTATAAAAAGGCTTCAATGGGAAGGCCTAAAGGAGAAGAGAAGAGAGAGAATTACTCTGCTGAGATTATCCCTGATCAAGTTTGAAGATCCCTGTGCTTCCAGCACTTCCCCCATCATAGGAAACCCTTGTTTCCTTGAGTTTTGATGTCATTTCACTAGTTCAGATATCCTTGTGTGAGTCATGGAAGGAGCCTTTTGAAGACTTGGGATTGGACAGACTCAGACGACGGTTCCGCTTGGAGCAAACAAGAGGAATATTCAGGTGATATCATTCCTTGCTTTTTTTTATATATATGCAATAAAGAAACATTTGTCTTGTTCCCGAAATCAATCTTCTTTATGCATATGATGTTATTGTTATGGTTTACATATGAATAATTGTTTCAATGTATAACTAACCATCTTTCAGTAAGCTATGAAGTTGATTTCTATATGATAATTTGTCCATATATTACTATGTTTCTTTGAATTGGTTGTTTTGTAGGTTCAAGGATCGAGAGGAACTCCAAGAGGGTTTGGACCCTGGCTGGATCTACCCAAACGAAGGACCCCAGATGCACCTCTCTTCACATAGTTTGCTTATTTAGGTATCATGTCTGTGTGGAATGCTTGCTTTTACTGTAGATAACCCCTTGCTCTGCTAGGGTGTTGACCCAAAGCCCTAGGCGACTGAAGGGAAAATGAAACAAAATGGAGAAAATAGAGGCTTCAATGATAAAAAGGATTCTGAGGATCATGTCACAACCTATTGCAAGTTCATTTTTGGATCTCCCTTCTATTCTCTCATTCTCTCATACTCTTACACACTTAGAGCATTTTAGGAGCATGCTTGGAGCACTCTAGAATTCACTTGGATTTCCATAAAGAAGGAAAAGGAAAGTAGGAAAGCACAAGGGAACAGTTGGATCAACCACTACAACTAGATTACTTTGTAGGTAATAGGTCTCATGTGTGATTTCCTTGTTGATTTATGGATGCATGGTATATGCATGTGATTATCGGGTTATGTGTGGTCATTGGCATGGATATTTTCCTGGAATAACAGTTGTTTTAACCTTTCCTTGTCATTTCCTGGATATCTATGGTGTTGTGGGTTTTCCACTTGATTGTTTTATGATTGGTGCTCATAATTCCTTATGGTTATGGGTTGGAAAAAATTCTCTGGAAGCCCTTTAATAGCTTGGGTTGAATTACTTGTACTAGAGCCTAAGTTGGGACAAATGTTTTGGAGCCCTTGGTGGGTTGAGTTACTAGTCCCTGGAAACAGGTTCAACAAATGCTTTGGAAGCCCTCGAAGGTTGTGGGTTGAGTTATTAGTTCTTGGATCCTTAGACATCTTGGGTAGAGACTGATTTGGTTGGTGTTAGTGATGTTCAGCTGTGAGGTGGAATCACTGGTTGAGGGTTGAGGTGGTTTGGCCTCTGGAATCCCTAGTTTTTTTGTCTTGGCTTATTCCACGATATCACACATTCATGTTTGGAATATGGCATGGGTGTGATAGGATAAAATAAATATTTGATTCAGCCCAATATATGGTCGGGTGGTATGTGGCAGTCCTTGACTTGGTTGGCATTTTCCTATGTTAATATGACACATTTTCCTATGGTGATCTATGAGTATATGTATTGATTATGATGGTAATATTATAAGTTTTCTGCCATGTTTTATATGTTGGTTATTTTCTTGTTATATGAGGTGTAACATTTATATCTCTTGTCATGAATTTTTTAGTTATTGATCGATTGATGAATATATGTACTAATAAGTGTGGTTGGAGCTATGTGGAGAGGGCATAGGACCTTCTCGGTGTTATGTGGACTTATCCCTCTTGTGGACAAGAGTGATCTCATGTTCGCAAGGCATAGTGTATGAGAGTGCGTACTTATGTGCATATTTTAATTGTATTATCTGCATATGCGTAGAAATTAACTAGGGAACTACGCAGGTAGCTAAAAATAGGGTTTTTATACCATAGGATCCATGAATATCACTTGCTTTGGGATGATTTAGATTCTAGCTTTGCAGTGGAATCCTCTTGGGACACATTTGTGGATAGTGAAAGATCCAAACCGATTGTCATTTTCCTAATGCGACAAAATGATGTGTAAGAAATTTCCCCCTAAAGCACAAACTCATAAGAGATGTATGATGAATGAAATGCTTTATCATGCCAAGGTTTGGGTTTGAGACTACAGTCGGAGACCTGAAACAATCAAACAAAAGTTAAAATGTAATATACAATATCATCATTGAGGTAGGCATTCCCATACTCATAACATAAATGTCTCAAAGTACAGTACGAAAATACATCTGAAGGTCCATGTCAATAGACGACATGGTATGGATGCAACCATCAATGGATTTATGTTTCCAATCATGAATATTCAATAACTTTACACATCCTAGATGGATCAAACTAGATCCAGGGTCCTGATCTCCATCACTTGATCCATAGTACAAATCTAGCCATGCAAGTGAATGTCTCGAAGTCGAACATGGTAGAAACCACTTGATTACTTATCAATGGTGTGAATCGTTAACAAGTGCGAGAGAAACCACTAATAATGGCAATGGTTGTAAAGGTACTTCTAGTAAAATATATGAAGTGCGAATAGATGTGTTGATGTCGAATACTCATAGAATCATTCGATCCAAGGTCAGTGATGAGAACCTATCATTGAAGGCGAGAAACCTACCATTAAGGAATGCAGGCTCCAAGGTACTGAAGGTTTCTAGATCAACTTCCTAGATAATGACTTAAAGTTGATAGGAAGCGACCCGTTGTAGGAGGGCCTACGACACAAAACTCATGTAAAGTTTTGAAGAACAATAGTTTAAAGTAATCTAGGACCGACTTAGGGATGGTTTAGGCAATTGAAGGTTAAGACTAGAAAAATAATTTGACTAAGGTTGGACTTCTCTTGAACATATGAGAGACATGACATGATGACTTGGTAGCATTTGACTTAAAGAAAACCCAAACCAACTAAAGACTTTCAATGCGGTATGGTCAACTAAGGAGAAAATTGATTTCCCAACCCAGACACAAAAGTGACGTAGTTTCATGTTCAAGAGCGACATACTGCCTTTTACAAATACAAAACAAAGATTCTTTCTCACTTTCCCCCACCATTACTAGCAAGTACCTCTTTATTTTTTACAATCTTGAGGAGTGTTATGAAACCAGCTCATAAAAAGATAGAAAAGATAGATCAACGCCTTAGAATTTAGCCTCTTCGAGGGGGCAACCTCCTTTACATTACACAAATGAATTATCCTTGATGATTCAAATGACAAAACCTCCTTTCTATATATAGGAGTCTAAGGAGTCACAATATAACCCAGCCGACCTAAAAATAATAATATAAAGGCACAAAAATAACAATAGAGGGATTCTATGGGGCACAGTAATAACAATATGGGGACAATAGGGGCACAACAATATTAATAAGGGATACAACTACAATAGTAATGGGGTAATCACTAGTATTATAGGGACCTAACATGCCCCTCTCCTTCAAAAAAGTGTTGTCCTCAATGCTTGAGTAGTTCTGGATGCTTCTGTATAAAATTCTCATCCTCCCATGTGGAATCTTCAGCGGATAAGTTCTTCCACTTGATGAGATACTCCGAAATTGATTGATTTCGTAGCTGTCGAGTTCTTGTTTTTGTGACTGCTTCCGGTTCCAATATAATTTTTTCCTTCATTGTCGAGTTCTGGCAATATTGTTTGAACTGGAAGCTTGTCGCCTATAACCTTCTTTAAACATGAAACATGGAAAACTAGGTGCACTCGACAAGTTGCAGGAAGCTTCAATTTGTATGCCATAGTACCAATCTTTTGCAACACCTTGTACGGACCATAATACTTTGGTGATAATTAATTATCCTTCTTAGCTTTCTTGAGGGACATTTGTTTATATGGTTGTAGTCGTAGGAATACCCAATCACCTACATCAAAACTTCTTTCGCTGCGATGTTGATCTGCCTGTTGTTTCATTCTATTCTGCGTCAACACGAGGTTATCCTTTAAGAGTTGGAGGACTTGTTGTTGATGCTCAATGTGATGTTCCACTACTTGAACCTGTTGTGACTAGCAACAACCACCCCCCCTTTTTTTCATTTAAGTGTCGTTCGAAATACTAAATGTGTGGGGACCCTTAGTTAAAATTTAGGAAAAGCAAGAGTAGTGCTTAAATTCCTTTTTCGCAAAATAAAGTTACCATCGTAAGCTTAGGAAACTCCTTGGAATACTTAAAACCTAAGTTTATGATAAGGGAAAAATCTTTAAAAAATCGCATCGTAAAACGGTAGTAGAATGCCACCATTCAAGTGCAATCCCGGCATGTGCGAGATTGTGGTATTGAACAACTATCGCGTCGCAATAAGAAAAACTTATAAGAAAAACTTCAAGATTTACCGATTTGCGATAACGTCGATCACAAGATCGCATATCGCAGGAAACAGGTTAACGAAATTTGTCATACATAAAACTTCTGCGATCTGTGATATTGCGATATTGCGATAAAGCGATGGTTGCGAGGTTAGGCCAGATCAATGCTGCGATGTGATGTTTGTTTAATTTTACGATATTGCAACGTGCGATCTGCGATGGTGCGATCTGCGATGTTGCGAAGCAAATCGCAAAATCGCTCCATCACAGATATTTCCGGCACAATATTCAAGAAAAGATATTTGCCATAAGCTGACACACGATTATGCACTTTAAATGCTAATAAAGGAGTTAGTTGTCAGTTATTAATAAAATATGAACGCGTGCTTTTCAAAGAATCACTTCACGTAAGGTGGTGTATTTGGTATGTCTGCGGCATTTAAAACTCTCCCATCACCCTTCCTGGTCATTCATTTCCACTTCACTTGTGAATTGCAGGAACAGAGAACGGAGGACGATACAAAGCAATACGCAGGTTGAAATGGGAAAGAAAAACAAAGCCCCGAGCTCTGAAGAAAAGGAAATGGCACCTTTGTATACAGACATGGCTTTTAACAGAGACGCATGAATAGTTACGTGGGAAGGCATGTACAATCTACTCAAAGAGGAGAATCCCAAAGTAATGAAAATTACTACTGTCGCGGGTTCAATGAGTTATTCTGAAGCATCCCTAGAAGAGCTAGCGTGCTCATTTCTACATCGGATAGCAGCAAGGCCCAAAATTCTCCCATACACAGACATGGTCAAGTGGATACTTGATAGTGCAGAAATAAAAAATAGAGAGTTCAAGGTTCATGGTCAAGGGCTTATCGGGTCATTTGCTGCGGAGGATTTAAAGCTCATGTATCATCTTCCTGAGCCACAAGCAACTTATAACACACAATTCATAGAAAAATTCGTGAAGGAAAACCAGAACCTATCAGAAACCACCAAAGGATGGTCCAGGAAAGACAAACCACTCAAGAAATATAAACACGGTATATACAGTACTGGTTCCCTTACTTCCCCATATTGCTTTGCTGTTGCCATGCTCTGTAGAATATTTGGAATGCTAGATATCAACAAATTTTCATCCGAATGGTTACCATTACTAGATGCTTCCACAAATGCCACTATTGTAGACAGGGCCAAAATTTTATTTGATAACCTAATCATGGCTATTGTCAGTTACCGGTCCAAAAGAGCTACATCTCAAAGGATTTATCCTCCTTTTTACCTAGCCGCATATGTTATGGATTCAATATGTTATGTTTCTAAGTTCCCCGTTATGGGTTGGAAGTGGACAACTCAAGAACCCTTACCCATCCATGTCTATCATAAGATATTGTGGGACTCTCAGTTCACTCCATATTTCTACCAGATTTTTCACGGACTTATGCTGCCCTTGTATAGAATGTTGTATGATAAAGAACCCCCGAGGTGCTCACCTAAAGCACAGATAGATATCCTCCCCATCGCAAGATGGTTCGGAGAAGAATTGTTCACTTATGTTAGGGTATTTGGAAGTACTGCACCCCCTCATGTTCTACCTTTGTATATCCCTGATAAACTCCTAGCTCGAGAAATTGCATATCAAACCTGTGGAGAAGGCGGCCTAACTAAAGAATTAAAGGACAAAAAGAAGGCTATATGGCCACAGTTTCCTGTGGCTTGTGGGGCCTTTTCGCTATTTGATGTAGGTCACGCGTTCACTGAAGTACAGAATATGACGTGTTTACAACTATTTAAATTCTCGGGAAGACCATTTGACCCGAATGAGGTTGCCCAGAATTTCACAACTACAGTCAAGATAAAAGTGTTCATTGGGAAAAAAGATTTATTTGATGATATATTCCAACATAAAAGCACACTTCAAGAGATTTTGCGTGAAGCCCAATTGCAATTGTCTCCAAAAGACTTTCAAAAGTTCATGGTGTACAGAGAAAGAAGATTAGCTAGTATTCCTCTAGAAAAGCTACAACTGTCTGCAAGAGAACCGACTCCAAGCGTTAGTCTCAGTGGGATTTCAAGCACTAACGGATCTAAATCCAAGTCTGAACAAGAAATGCCTGAACACTCTAAAAGATCCGGAAATGACCAAGATAAGAGCGAAGAGTCAGCTAAGGATACCGCTTAGTCAATGGAACTTCTACAACAGCAGGTTATTGCCTCCCCGCAAAGAGATCCTCCTCCTCTCATCATTGAAGCACCACCAGTCACGACCGAATTAGATAAGGAATGGGAAACCTTCAACGAACTGATCAATCTTGAAGGACAAGCCCTAAAAACACCTGTGAGCAATACATAGGTAGCCAAGGAAGTAGTCACAACAATAGTCAGTGATGTCTCAGATACAGAGCATATTCCTATTGCTCCATCTCCTGAGCTTATACTTAATATAGAAGAAATTCCCCCTCTGGACATATTTTATAGTCCCCAACATAAAGCAGTGGTAAGAAGACAGAGAAAGAAAAGGAAATTAGAAAATACACTCTCTCAAGATGCAGAACCATTAGACGTCTTGTGGAAATATCCCACCAGCAATCCGACTGAAAATCTCACCAAACTGTCTCAAATCGCAGGAGCGTATGCCTCTGCGACTATTGATAAAGCATCAGAAGTACAAAAGTTGTTGAAAGAACAGGAAGATCAAATACAAGTACTGCAACTACAATTGCAACAAGCCAAGACCAATAATGAGGCACACAAACAGCTTGAAAAGTTGCAGGAGGACTTCCAGCAAATGCAGATAGGTTATCAGAAAAGTTTGGATGAGAAGGGAAAACAGTTACAGGATTTACAAGAGATGCACAAGGATGACCCTAAGCTTACAGAGTTTATTTCGGAATCTATTTCCTTGAATGAACAATTACTGCAGCAGCAAGAAGTGTTGGGCCAAAAAATATCACTGTGGAAATATTATTGCGAAATTAGTGATAAGATCACTAATCAAGTGGTCGACTTACGAAGTGACTATGATCTGATTGATAAACGGGTGACTGAGTACTTGGCTTGGCAGGATGAAGACGAGGGAAAAAGAGCAGGTGCACCAAGGATAAATGAGAACCATAAAGAGCTGCTCTTTAACAAGTGGGACGATCAAATCAGGGAGGCAGAACAAGCGGTAGAAACAACAGCCACGGCAGCAAGCAGTCTTATTAACTATGTAAATGAGAATTTGCACAGGGAAAATTTGATCGCAGAAACCACCCCAGGATATTTACCGAACAAACTACAACTAGAGGCGGAATGGAAACAGAGAGCGCAAGAAAAGGCAAAAGCAATTCAAGCGCTGAACAGGTTAAATTGGGAATGTTACTGGACATACTTGGTAAAGATGCATAGTCAGTGGATGACTGTGAAGTGTATCATAAATGTGGCCGAAAAGATGGTAACAACTCTCATCAATTCCGTTTTCTCAGCCCAGCTCAAAGCAGAAGTCAGCCAGCTGACTCTCCTTAAACCAATGCTGAATACATGCAGTTTTAAAGACCAGATACAAAAAGTAGTTTAGTTCTTAATTTAATTTTCACTTTAAGTTTTGCTTAGAAAAAGGGCGGTCATTTAAACCGTATCCTGAATCTATGTAATTAAGTTATTTAGTTAGTAGTATTTAAAACCTTCTCATGCATTTAGAGAAGGGTCCAGAAATTTATCAAAAACTTGTCCTCAGAACATGCACTTTTGCACCCTCAGAGGAGGTTTTGGTGAATGAATGGATCAAGATTTGTTGATGTTTTCATTTGATATCTGCTACTGATGTTGCACTTCTGTACTATTAGTGGATGTTAGAGCAAGGAGAGATAAATCATTGTTGCTTGAAGCTTATGAGTAGGACTAGTCATAAATGGTACTTTTATATCTTGACCATTTCTGCTTATATGTTAAAGTGATATACAGTTTTTCGTTGTTTATGTATTATTACATGAATGTTTGAGTTATCATTTGGCACTTTTGTACGGTGATAGCTATTTATTTATGCCTAATGTATGAATAGCTCATTATGCGATATGTTGTTCACAACTGTTTCGTCTAACATTTTATGTGAAGTGGTTCATCTTGATTGATTTTCTTTCTTATAATTGCTGAATGATCTTTATTACCAGTTGTTATTTGAAATCTCTTTAGATCGCATAATAGAAGAATTACATCCCTGGTTAGTATAGATTTAGATGTGCTGTTTATTATATTACAATAGCATAGAATTAGATTAAAAGTTTGAATTAGAATATCTTAGATAGGAACTGTTATATCAGCAACATCAAATTCTACACGCACACACATAGATTGGGAAACTGGTCCCATTATCCCCAGTCGGACCCACTATACCAAATGGATAAGCAGCTACCAACCAAGGTCCGGACCGGGCGGGTATCCCCCTTGTTGTTGACCCGATTTTCGGGGCTTCAACATATTTGGCGCTAGAAGGAGGGCCTGAAACATGTTGTCTGTTGGGGTTTGTTTTCAATTGTAAATTCGAATTAGGATGGCTTCTTTTAAACTTCCCATATGGAGTTGTATCCATGTTCGTGCCTCTTCCAACACTCCACCCGAAGTGGTAAGACTCTTGTTTCAGGTAAAATTCAATGGTAAGAGAAATTCTTCTGCTTTTAATCATGCCGTTCAATTTATTCAAAATGTTTCAAATTCAAATTTTCAAGGAATTGATGAAGGCATTTTATGCAGAATTTTTACTCTCACATTCGTAGCGGAAGCTAGAAACTAGTGTAGAACCCTCCCAGTTGCCTCAATTCACAGCTGGGACCAATTTGTCACGGATTTCATTTGTAAATTTGGTTACTATGATTACGATCAGGTATATGATGAAATTGAATATCTACGCAAAGAAGATGAGTCCGTTAGAGATTTTAATATTCGATTTCATCTTAATTGTTTGAAATATGATGTTGAGAATGAACTCATGAATGAAGAATCATTAGATTGTGTTGATCATAATTATTCTTTGCCTCCTATCCCCGATCCAGTAGGAATTAGTCCAAGCTTTGTTCCATTTTCTTCTAATATAAATGAGAATTCCAATTTGGATGTGCGAATAAGTCATGATGAAGAAATTTCCCAAAGCTTAGGGGACATGTCTGATCCAATACAAGAAGACAAAAGCGGCAATGTTGGAAGAAAGCCCTCCTTGGAATCGGAAAGCAACTTTGAGACAAAGTCAGATAATATGATCGCAACTCGACAAATGCAAATGCCAAGGTTAGAACAGCAAAGTAATCCTCTTCCAAAAAACATGAGCACACAAAGGTATGATCTAAAACCTGAAGCCTACGATGAATGTGATGAACAAGAGTTTTCACAAGGAGATATTTTTAAATGCATTATTGAAGAGTCACATTTTTCTCTTTATCCTGATATTTTTAATGATGATAATTTTCCCCCCCTCGGTATTAACGATATCTCAGAAAGTACAGAGGATCATCCAAATGAATCACCATTAGGTTTTCAAGATAGAGAAGCAGCTATAGAACACCCTTTTGTCATTTACAAACATGAACGGCTTGACCCTCCTTGTTTGAATATACTGGATCAAAAAGAGCAATCTAGGGAATCCTGTGAAGTCATTTATGATAGCTACTTTGATGTTGAAGATGTTGATTTATCTCGAGTGAATCATCAGAAATCTGAGAATGAGAGATATTCTAATTCAAGAATTATCTCAGCTGATCCTCATTCCAAAGTAGAAGATCATCTGCATGATTTCACTACCCAAGAGGGTATTCCAATCTATGATTCATATCATGAACAAACCTTCACGCCTGCTCACAATCATAATTTGTTTTCTAATTCACAAGATGTAATTCAAGACTCGAATCCCATAATTCTGGCCAATCCTTGTTAAAGAGAAAATATTTCAAAATGATCCCAATTGTGCTATAATACTAGTTGTACAGATAGTCATTGCATTCTTTTTCGTTTGCACTCATTTTGTATAAAACCGGATTTTGCTTTAAATTTTAATTTTCAGACTCTTGATAGATTACTCTGGCATACTGAGCACCTTATCGACAAACATTCGAGTGATGTTCTACCATTTTGGAAAATTGAAGTTTGTCAAAGGAATGTAGAACTTTTTCAATTTCAATTTCAATCAATATCAGTTTTTCTTGAAAAACTTCTATCTTATCCAAAACAGCATCAACAAAAGAAGGTATTTTTGGAGAATTGCCAACAATTCAAGTTAATTGATAATTGTCCTTTGAGAAATTTCCATCCATTCTTCATTGATTCATTCAGAGAGATATATTTGGAAACTTTCCTTTCATTAGAAATTGTCAAAGGCCTAACTTTCACACATAACAAAAATAATAGGATACAGGCTATTAAATCCAAAAATTCATATTCTCAACCCAGCCTGTCATCTTTCCTATTGAACGATTACCAATCCATAATGGAAACCCATCTTGATTTTTATGATCCAATAGGTATCCAATTGGAAAGAAAATTTCATAAGAAGGAGATTTCAGGCAGAATTTTGACAATAATTACAATTTCTAATTCCACTTTTAACGTTTTCAGTTCAATAATTTTTTTTTCCTAATACTGATATTTGAAATGTATACACATGTAGGAATAAAAATGGAAAGATGGTTACACTGGAAATATCATTATACCTAGGAAATTTTGTGTGTATAATTAAAATAGGAGTAGAATTAATTTAGCTAGGTTGTTAGGTGGATAGTTTATTTTTAACAGTTTGTAGCCAAAATAAAAGAAGTAATTAGCCCTATTCATATCCAAGGGAATAGTTGCCTCTCATTTCCTTAAAAATGTTTTTCCATAATAAAATCTGTTGTTGTTAACAGCATTTGACATTTACTAAAAGATACCAATTCTCTTTCAGATTTTGAACTTTTCGCTTGTATAAATAGCAAATCTTTTGGAAAGCTGATCTTTATTATTGATAGATACAGTTAAAGACTCTAGCCTAGATATGATACTAGTTTCAACTTCATAAATTTTGACGAAAACAACCTTTAGTGAAGAAATTGTTTTATCTCAGTACAATGAAAGGTATTAATAACAAAATAAAGATTCTCTGTAGAACAACTGTTTCCAAAAAAACTCTATTATTGTTGTCCAGAGCTATCTTAAGGAAACAATGACTTCCTCCCTGCTAAGGAAATCGCAACTTTCAGAGGAACAACCCAAGGATACACTTTATCTTGAAGAATAAGAGGTCTCATCACGAGCCGACTTATCATTATCACAGATGTTATAACTTGCTCGCTTTGCCAATACTGTACACCACAATCGGGCAATGACTCAAGATTGTTGCAATCAAAAGACAAGGGATCTCATCGCCAGCCAGCTTGGTCAGAAAAGTTATAAATCAAGTGAATGATTGTGTCATAATTTGGCTACCAAACCAAGACATGGTTCTTTAAGAGTAAAAAGAAAATCAAAGCAATAAGTGTGGATATGGATTTTTCTTTGAAAAGTTGTGGGCTGCCTTAAGTAGGATACAGGATCATTGCTGGGTAACAGGTAACCCTGTCGAGGCTATAAATGCCTGCTGGCAGCAGAGGCTCTACCTACGACAAATGAGCATATTTAAAACTGCTTTACAGAGGAGATTTGTTTTATCTTTACAAGACCAAGTAATGACTGATATAAATACAAGGACTAGCCTGAGGAAGCAAATAATCAAAGTCGAAGAATGAAACAAAATATCATTGACAGATTAGAAGCATAATGTACTTTATCTTTCCATAACAAAGTTTAACTTTTCGGAAAATTTTCTGTTTTGGAAGTTTGGAAAATTCGGTAGGAAAACAGAGATAACTGGTTCTTCCAAGTGAATCGCCAATTGTTGTGACCAGCAACAACCCCCCCTTTCTCATTTAAGTGTCATTCGAAATACTAAATGTGTGGGGACCCTTAATTAAAATTTAGGAAAAGCAAGAGTAGTGCTTAAATTCCTTTTTCGCAAAATAAAGTTACCATCGTAAGCTCAGGAAACTCCTTGGAATACTTAAAACCTAAGTTTATGATAAGGGAAAAATCTTTAAAAAATCGCATCGTAAAATGGTAGTAGAACACCACCATTCAAGTGCAATCCCGGCAGATGCGAGATTGTGGTATTGAATAACTATCGCGTCGCAATAAGAAAAACTTATAAGAAATACTTCAAGAGTTACCAATTTGTGATAACGCCGATCGCAAGATCGCATATCACAGGAAACAGGTTAACGAAATTTGTCATACATAAAAATTTTTCGATCCGCGATATTGCGATATCGCGATAAAGCGATGGTTGTGAGGTTAGGCTAGATCAATGCTGCGATGTGATGTTTGTTCGATTTTACGATATTGCAACGTGCGATCTGCGATGGTGCGATCTGTGATGTTGCGAAGCAAATCACAAAATCGCTCCATCGCAGATCTTTCGGGCACGATATTCAAGAAAAGATATTTGCCATAAGCTGACACATGATTATGCGCTTTAAATGCTAATAAAGGAGTTAGTTGTCAGTTATTAATAAAATATGAACGCGTGCTTTTCAAAGAATCACTTCACATAAGGTGGTGTATTTGGTATGTCTGTGGCATTTAAAACTCTCCCATCACCCTTCCTGGTCATTCATTTCCACTTCACTTGTGAATTGCAGGAACGGAGAATGGAGGACGATACAAAGCAATACGCAGGTTGAAATGGGAAAGAAAAACAAAGCCCCGAGCTCTGAAGAAAAGGAAATGGCACCTTTGTATACAGACACGACTTGTAACAGAGACGCAGGAATAGCTACGTGGGAAGGCATGTACAGTCTGCTTGAAGAGGAGAATCCCAGAGTAATGAAAGTTACTGCTGTCGCGGGCTCACAGAGTTCTTCTGAAGCATCCCTAGAAGAGCTAGCGTGCTCATTTCTACATCGGATAGTAGCAAGGCCCAAAATTATCCCATACACAGACATGGTCAAGTGGATACTTGATAGCACAGAAATAAAAAATAGACAGTTCAAGGTTCATGGTCAAGGGCTCATCGGGTCATTCGCTGCACAGGATTTAAAGCTCATGTATCATCTGCCTGAGCCACAAGCAACTTATAACATGCAATTCATAGAAAAATTCGTGAAGGAAAACCAGAACCTGTCAGAAACCACCAAAGACTGGTCCAGGAAAGACGAACCGCTCAAGAAAGATAAACACGGTATGTACAGTACTGGTTCCCTTACTTCCCCATATTTCTTTGTTGCTGCCATGCTCTGTAGAATATTTGGAATGCTAGATATCAACAAATTTTCATCCGAACAGTTACCATTACTAGATGCTGCCACAAATGCCACTATTGTGGATTGGGCCAAAATTTTATCTGATAACCTAATCACGGCTATTTTCAGTTACCGGTCCAAAAGAGCTACATCTCAAAGGATTTATCCTCCTTTTTACCTAGCCACATATGTTATGGATTCAATATGTTATGTTTCTAAGCTCCCTGTTATGGGTTGGAAGTGGACAACTCAAGACCCCTTACCCATCCATGTCTATCATAAGATATTGTGGGACTCTCAGTTCACTCCATATTTCTACCAGATTTGTCACGGACTTATGCTGCCCTTGTATAGAATGTTGTATGATAAAGAACCCCCGAGGTGCTCACCTGAAGCACAGATAGATATCCTCCCCATCGCAAGATGGTTCGGAGAAGAATTGTTCACTTATGTTAGGGTATTTGGAAGTACTGCACCCCCTCATGTTCTACCTTTGTATATCCCTGATAAACTCCTAGCTCGAGAAATTGCATATCAAACCTGTGGAGAAGGCGGCCTAACTAAAGAATTAAAGGACAAAAAGAAGGCTATATGGCCACAGTTTCCTGTGGCTTGTGGGGCCTTTTCGCTATTTGATGTAGGTCACGCGTTCACTGAAGTACAGAATATGACGTGTTTACAACTATTTAAATTCCCGAGAAGACCATTTGACCCGAATGAGGTTGCCCAGAATTTCACAACTACAGTCAAGATAAAAGTGTTCGTTGGGAAAAAGGATTTATTTGATGATATATCCCAACATAAAAGCACACTTCAAGAGATTTTGTGCGAAGCCCAATTGCAATTGTCTCCAGAAGACTTTTAAAAGTTCATGATATACAGAGAAAGAAGATTAGCCAGTATTCCTCTAGAAAAGCTACGACTGCCTGCAAGAGAACCGACTCCAAGCGTTAGTCTCAGTGGGAGTTCAAGCACTAACGGATCTAAATCCAAGTCTGAACAAGAAATGCCTGAACACTCTAAAAGATCCAGAAATGACCAAGATAGGAGCGAAGAGTCAGTTAAGGATACCGCTCAGTCAATGGAACTTCTACAACAGCAGGTTATTGTCTCCCCGCAAAGAGATCCTCCTCCTCTCATCATTGAAGCACCGCCAGTCACGACCGAATTAGATAAGGAATGGGAAACCTTCAACGAACTGATCAATCTTGAAGGACAAGCCCTAAAAACACTTGTGAGCAACATAGGTAGCACAGGAAGTAGTCACAACAATAGTCAACGATGTCTCAGATACGGAGCATATTCCTATTGCTCCATCTTATGAGCTTATACTTAATATAGAAAAAATTCCCCCTCTGGACATATTTTATAGTCCCCAACATAAAGCAGTGGTAAGAAGACAGAGAAAGAAAAGGAAATTAGAAAGTACACTCTCTCAAGATGCAGAACCATTAGACGTCTTATGGAAAGATCCCACCAGCAATCCGACTGAAAATCTCACCAAACTGTCTCAGATCGCAGGAGCGTATGTCTCTGCGACTATTGATAAAGCATCGGAAGTACAGCATTTGTTGAAAGAACAGGAAGATCAAATACAAGTGCTGCAACTACAATTGCAACAAACCAACACCAATAATGAGGCACACAAACAGCTTGAAAAGTTGCAGGAGGACTTCCAGCAAATGCAGATAGGTTATCAGAAAAGTTTGGACGAGAAGGGAAAACAGTTACAGGATTTACAAGAGATGCACAAGGACGACTCTAATCTTACAGAGTTTATTTTGGAATCTATTTCCTTGAATGAACAATTACTGCAGCAGCAAGAAGTGTTGGGCCAAAAGATATCACAGTGGAAATATTATTGCGAAATTAGTGATAAGATCACTAATCAAGTGGTCGACTTACGAAGTGACTATGATCTGATTGATAAACGGGTGACTGAGTACTTGGCTTGGCAGGATGAAGACGAGGGAAAAAGAGCAGGTGCACCAAGGATAAACGAAAACCATAAAGAGCTGCTCTTTAACAAGTGGGACGATCAAATCAGGGAGGCAGAACAAGCGGCAGAAACAGCAGCCATGGCAGCAAGCAGTCTTATTGACTGTGTAAATGAGAATTTGCACAGGGAAAATTTGATCGCAGAAACCACCCCGGGATATTTACCGAACAAACTACAACTAGAGGCGGAATGGAAATAGAGAGCGCAAGAAAAGGCAAAAGCAATTCAAGCGCTGAACAGGTTAAATTGGGAATGTTACTGGACATACTTGGTAAAGCTGCATAGTCAGTGGATGACTCTGAAGTGTATCATAAATGCGGCCGAAAAGATGGTACCAGCTCTCATCGATTCCGTTTTATCAGCCCAGCTCAAAGTAGAAGTCAGCCAGCTGACTCTCCTTAAACCAATGCTGAATACATGCAGTTTTAAAGACCAGATACAAAAGTAGTTTAGTTCTGAATTTAATTTTCACTTTAAGTTTTGTTTAGAAAAAGGGCGGTCATTTAAACTGTATCCTGAATCTGTGTAATTAAGTTATTTAGTTAGTAGTATTTAAACCCTTCTCATGCATTTAGAGAAGGGTCCAGAAATTTATCAAAAACTTGTCCTCAGAACATGCACTTTTGCACCCTCAGAGGAGGTTTTGGTGAATGAATGGATCAAGATTTGTTGATGTTTGCATTTGATATCTGCTACTAATGTTGCACTTCTGTACTCTTAGTGGATGTTGGAGCAAGGAGAGATAAATCATTGTTGCTTGAAAAACAATGTAAACTTTGAAAAGGGAACTGATACTGTTACCCGTTTTGTAGAGATAGCAAAAAAGTGACCCGATTTTGAAAAGGGGTGATGCAGAACACACATGTTTTGTTTAGAGCATAGTTTTTGGCACTTTAATTTTTTTTATGTACATTACGTTTTAGAATGGTAGTGAATGGTAGTGATTTTCATGCTGATTTTAAAAAGTGGTTATTCTGCATCACACCCTTTTTTTAAAAGACCTATTTTTTGACTTTAAATTTTCTAATGTATGAAATGTAAATAATTATTTTGTAAATTTAATAATTTTGGAAGTGATCTTCTTCTTCATATTTTCTTGTTTATTTTTTTTTTATTTTTTTTTTGTAGTGAGGTTTTTATTGATTTGCATATTTAAAGAAGAAGGTCGATATTTTTTATTTTCGATATTCTACATATTTATACATCGTTAATTAAATTTTCAATCCACATGAAATAATTGTCTCTAAAAAACAAAAATAAAAATATATATAAAAAAGACAAAAATAAAAGATAAAAAATGTTAAAAAAAATTATCTCATAAACCATAAAAGAATTTGGAAAAAAAAAATAAATTAAAAAAATATATATAAAAAATTAAGTAAGTAAAAATTGAGAAATTAAAAAAAAAAAAACATTAGCAAAAACTAGGAAAAAAAAAAAGAAAAAAAAATTAAAAACAAACCAGTTAAAAAAAAAAGAAAATTAACGAAAAAAATTAAAAAAACTAGTAAAATTAATATTAAAAAAAAAACAAAAAATGTTAAAAAAAATTTATTTCACAAACCAGAAAAGAAATTGGAAAAAAAAAAATAAAAACATATATATATATTTATATATAAAATTAAGTAAAAATAGAGAAATTAAATAAAAACATTAGAAAAAACTGAGAAAAAAACTAAAAGCAAACTAATTAAAAAAATAGAAAATTAACGAAAAAAATTTAAAAAATAGGTAAAATTAATATTAAAAAAAAGCAAAAATAAATTTAAATTATAAAAAAAAAAAACCAAAAAAATGTGTATTTTATATTTTAAAAAAAGTGTAATTATTTTTTATTAAACATACATATTTTATTTACAAATAAAAAATTAAAAATTAAAATCTATTTTTTTTTTTTCAACAAGCTTTTTTTTTATTAAAAAAAATTATGTTTTTTTTTTAAACAATTTTTATTATTATTATTTTTTTATTTAAAAATACAAATGATTAAATTTACATTTTATACTTAAAAAAAAAAAAAACAAAAAAATTAAACCTACATTTTATACTTTAAAAAAATAAAAAATTAAAATTAATTTAACAATTTTTTTTATTAAAAAAAAATTATTATAAAATCACAAACCAATTTAAAACAAACTTGTTTTTTTTTAATTTAAAATTAAAAAATTATTATAAAAAAAAAATATTTATAAAATCACAAACCAATTTAAAACAAACTCCTTTTTTTTTTTTTAATTTAAAATTAAAAAAAATATTAAAAAATAATAATTTAAAAGTTAATATTTTTTTGTTTTTTGTTTTTTTATTTTTAAAAAAAATTGGTGGCCATCTGCCCCCCGACCGCTCGTGGTGGCGCGGCGATGGGCGGAGTGGCCTGCATGCAGGCCCTCCGCCCACCGCCGCGCCACCATGGGCGGCCGGGGGGCGGATGGTCGATTCCGCCCACCGCCGCGCCACCATGGGCAGCCGGGGGGCGGATGGTCGATTCCTGCATGCAGGCCACTCCGCCCATCGCCGCGCCACCACGGGCGGTCGGGGGGCAGATGGCCACCAATTTTTCTTTTTTAAATTAAAAAAAAAACAAACAAAAAAATATTAACTTTTAAATTTTTTAATTTTAAATTAAAAAAAAAAAAATTTGTTTTAAATTGGTTTGTGATTTTATAATAATTTTTTTTTAATAAAAAAAATTTGTTAAAAAAAAATGTAAATGTAAATTTTTATTTTTTTTAAATTTTTTTTTAAAGTATAAAATGTAGGTTTAATTTATTTTTGTTTTTTTTAAAATGTATAAAATGTAAGTTTAATCATTTGTATTTTTAAATAATAATAATAATAATAATAATTGTTTAAAAAAAAATCATAATATTTTTTAATAAAAAAAAAAAAGCTTTTTGAGAAAAAAAAATTAGATTTTAATTTTTAATTTTTTATTTGTAAATAAAATATGCATGTTTAATAAAAAATAATTACACTTTTTTTTTTAAAATATAGAATACACATTTTTTTGGTTATTTTTTATAATTTAAATTTATTTTTGTTTTTTTTTTTAATATCAATTTGACCTGTTTTTTAATTTTTTCGTTAATTTTCTATTTTTTTTTAAAACTAGTTTGTTTTTATTTTTATTTTTATTTTTTTTCCCAGTTTTTTGTAATGTTTTTTTTTTTTTTTTAATTTCTCTATTTTTACTCAATTTTGTATATATATATATATATATATATATATATATATTTTTTTTTTTTTTTTCCAATTTCTTTTATGGTTTGTGAGATAATTTTTTTTAACATTTTTTGTTTTTTTATTTTTGTCTTTTGTATATATTTTTTTTAAATAATCAACATTTTAATCTTAATTTTAGTAGTTTTTAATTTTTTTTTTGTTAATTTTTTTTTTTTTTTTTACTTACTTACTTAATTTTTTTTTTTAATGTTTGTTTTTTTTTTTTTCCATTTTTTTATTTTTTTTTCTTTTGCCAATATTTTTTTATGGTTTAGAAGATAACCTTTTTTTTTTTTTCCCATTTTTTTTAAATATTTTTTTTTTACTATTTATTTGTTTAATGTTTTTTTTTTCTTTAGTTTTTTTATTTCTTATCATTAATTTTGTTTTCTTTTTTTACATTTTTATGATTGATTTTCTTTTTTTTATATATTTGATTTTTTTTTTTTTTCATTTTTCATTTTTATTTTATGTTTTGTTTTTAGTATATATTTTAATTTATGTTTTGTAATTTTTTTTTTGAAGTGTTTTTTCATTGTTTTAATTCTTTTTTATTTTTTATTTTTTTATTTTATGTTGTCATTATTTTTTATATTTAATGTTTTTCGGGGTCATGATAAAAAAAGTGTTCTCCCAACATTAACACTTTTCGTTTTAATGGTGTTTTTTTAGATAATTTTTGCGCAAAAAATTGGTTTTGACCGCCATTTTTAAAACATGTTGAAAATTTACCCCCAAAAAAAATGTGTTATTCCAGCATCAACACTTTTCGTTTTTAGCACTGTTTTTGATGTTTCTTCGGGGTTTTTTGGCCAAAGTTCCCTTTTTGAGTTTATAGTTCCCGTTTCAAAGTTTACATTGTTGAAGCTTATGAGTAGGACTAGTCATAAATGGTACTCTTATCTCTTGACCATTTCTGCTTATATGTTAAAGTGATATATAGTTTTTCGTTGTTTATGTATTATTGCATGAATGTTTGAGTTATCATTTGGCACTTTTGTACGGTGATAGCTATTTATTTATGCCTAATGTATGAATAGCTCATTATGCGATATGATGTTCACAACTATTTCGTCTAACTTTTTATGTGAAGTGGTTCATCTTGATTGATTTCCTTTCTTAAAATTGCTGAATGATCTTTATTACCAGTTTTTATTTGAAATCTCTTTAGATCGCATAATAGAATAATTACATCCCGGGTTAGTATAGATTTAGATGTGTTGTTTATTAGATTACAATAGCATAGAATTAGATTAAAAGTTTGAATTAGAATATCTTAGATAGGAACTGTTAGATCAGCAACATCAAATTCTACACACACACATAGATTGGGAAACTGGTCCCATTATCCCCAGTCGGACCCGCTATACCAAACAGATAAGGAGCTATCAACCAAGGTCCGGACCGGGCGGGTATCCCCCTTGTTGTCGACCCGAGTTTCGGGGCTTCAACAGAGCCTTAGAATTTTCTTTTAAATATGATGTGATGGATGGTGGCTGATATCTATAAAGTGCCATAAATGGGGTCATTTTTATTGTTGTATGGAAGGAAGTGTTATACCACCATTCAGCCAGAGGAAACCATTTGACCCATTGTGTCCGTTTATCAGATACAAAGCAACGAAGATATCATTCCAAACATTTGTTTACTATTTCAGTTTTCCCATCAGATTGAGAATAATAAGATGAGCTATGAGCTAACTGAGTACCGATACAAGAAAATAATTTTGTCCAAAAATTTCCAGTGAAAATGGGATCTCTGTCACTTACAATAATCTTTGGGTTTCCATGTAGCTTTTGAATTGTTTCCATAAATGTAGTAGAAATTGTACTGGCTTTAAATGGATGTGATAATGCACAAAAGTGTGCATACTTGGTAAGTCTGTCAACTACCACCATGATGACACTGTTTCCCTCAGACTTGGGTAAACCTGTGATAAAATCCATTGAAACCTCCTCCCAACATTGGCTTGGAATGGATAAAGGTTGTAATAGACCTGGGGTCTTAATTGTTTCAATTTTATTTTGTTGGCAAACCAAACATTCCGCCACAAACTTTTGAATATCTGATTTAAGGCCATCCCAAAAAAATTCCTTCTTAACCCTTTGGTAAGTTTTTAAAAATCCTGAGTGCCCACCTAAGGGAGAAGTGTGCAATTCCATAAGAATCTTTTGCTTGAGTTGGGAATTCTTACAAAGGTATAAGCAATCTTTGTACCATAACGAATCATTTTGCCAGCTAAATGTATTAGATGTATTGGAATCTTGTTGTAACTTTCGAATAAGTGCCCACACTTCTTCATCATTCTTCCATTCCTCCCTTGCTTCGTTTATCCAATCTAGTTGGATAATAGAAATGGCGCACAACAATGCTTCCACATCCTCATCCTTTCTTGAGAGTGCATCTGCCACCACATTTTGCTTCCCTTTTTTGTAGATGATTTCAAATTCATAACCCAACATCTTTGTGACCCACTTTTGTTGCTCTTCAGAGGATAATCTTCATTCTAAGAAGTATTTAAGGCTATCATGATCCGTTTTTACCTTGAAGTGTCTTCCCATTAGGTAGGGTCGCCATTTCTTAAGTGCATTTAGTATTGCCAACATTTCCTTCTCATAAATAGCTTTGTGTAAAAACTTTCCCTTGATTGGACGACTTTCAAAAGAAATGGGTCTTTCATCTTGCATTAAAACAACACCAATTCCATTTCCTGAAAAATCACATTCCACAATAAAGGTTTTTATGAATTCTGGTGTAGCTAAGACCAGTGCTTGGCACATTTCCTCTTTAAGATGTTCGAAGGCCTTTGTTGCTTCTAGAGTCCATGAAAATGCATCTTTCTTCAATAATGTTGTTAGAGGTGCTGTTATTCTCCCATAATTCTTAACAAACTTGCGATAATACCCTGTCAACCCGAGAAATCCTCGCAGATGCTTTATGGATGTGGGGATTTTCCATTCCTTAATGGATTTAATTTTGCTAGGGTCTACCTTAACTCCTTCATGAGATACAATATGACCTAGATATCCCACCTCTTCTACTCCAAAGAAACATTTGTATCTTTTTGCATATAATTGTTTCTCCTCCAATAGTCGTAGCACCCTGTCAACTTGTTCATCATGATCCTTCCAAGACTTGTTGTAGATTAGTATATCATCAAAAAATACTAACACAAATTTTCTAAGGAAGGGTTTGAAAATGGAATTCATCAAACCTTGAAATGTAGAAGGTGCATTGGTAAGGCCAAAAGGCATGACCAAAAATTCATAATGACCCTCATGAGTTCTAAATGCTATTTTCGGAATATCTTCAGTCTTCATTCTGATTTGATGATATCCTGAACGAAGATCCAACTTGGTGAAGTAAATTGATCCGTGCAATTCATCCAGTAATTCATCAATGACATGAATGGGAAACTTATCTTTAATAGTGAGCTTGTTGAGCTCCCTATAATCCGGACACATGCGCCATGATCCATCCTTCTTGTGCGCCAATACTACTAGAGCAAGTTAGAAATAATTAATTCCTACTTGTCTATGGTTGTAATTCTCCATTTGAGGAGTTTGTTCCTACATAATAGGAATTAGCTAGAATATAGTTTCTCCTAGTTTAGTGTGTGGTTGAGAGAATCTCTCAACCACACTACTATATGTCTAAGATAGAATTCCTATCTTGAGACTATTGCTTGTATAAATATGTGTGTAAATTTCCTCATTCATAATAAAAGAATATTTTTGTTGTGTGCTATTTTATCTTGGTATCAGAGCTTCAGAGTCCTGTGGGCCTAGCCCTTGTGGGCTTGGCCCCTCTTGGGCTGAGGCAAATGAAAGATATATTTTGTTTTAGCTTATGTTTGTTTGTCCATCACCGTCCTTGGCCAATGCATCAGTGGTTGTGGCAATTCATCCTTGAGATCTGGTTCATTGGGAGAATTATGGATTGAGTTTGCCGACTGGTATACACACTGCGTATACTACCAATACATTTATATATTTAAAGCCCGTTAAAGGAAGGGAAGTGGCGAGGGAATCAAAAGGGGCCACGCTGTTCACATTCTGAGGTCACGCCAATTGATGGAGAACTGGCAGCGTGCAGATATTTTATTTTGACAGGCACACTGACGGTATCAGAGACGGGAATTCAGAAATTCATGCCGGCCGACGGTGACGGAGAAATTTACCGCCTGGATGAGGATTTCTTTTTCGTTAAAAGAGTCTTCATGGCGATGGACATCCGCCCACCGTCAATTAATGGTGAGTGGATGGATGGACTATGCCGATGTTGATGATGGTGCTGCTGAAGAGTGTTAACGCCGTACCGTCCGTTTGTTCATTCATTTCATTCATGCCTTAGTTGGCGTTGTGTGTCAGCGTAATTGTGCGTGGCTTGCCTACCTGTCTACTGGATCGATCCGTTCTTCGACCCTCTTTGTAGCAGAGATCTGCGGTTCGAATCCTGAGAACTCCGATTCCTAAATTCGGCTCGAATCGCCCTAGAAGTCAAGCCGTAGAGGGTCCTGCGATCTCACCGGCCCATCGTGGTCGAATACTTCAGAACACGATCTGAAGCCCGAATCCTGCTAAAATTCATATACATCCCGTACTATTCTGGTATCGTGTTGATGAATGCGCTGTGTGTTTATGGAGCCGAAGAGTAAAGTGTGTGGTGCAGGTGGCTTCGAATAATTTATTTGATTTGGTTGTTGCATCCTCCGCTGAGAGAAATAAAACAATATATTTTTTGTTTTAGTTTTTAAGTTTGTCCATCGAGCACTCTGGAGCCTACTATGAAACATTGCATGCTGCATGTTGGTGATATGTATTATGGAGTATTGCACGTTGGTTGAATGAGGTTGCTTGAAGTCTGTTTGAGCACTGAAGGTATCAATTGAATGAGGCGAGCGTGGGGAGCCATGGATGTGAGCCTCTAGGAACCTACAGGTCGTTGTTAGCACTGAGAAATAAAGAGCTTGGTTTGACAATCAATTTTTGAGTTTATCCATCATCGATCTTATAGCGCGGAGCGTTGGTAACCAGCGTCCTGGATGGCACAGTGGCGAAGTGGTGAATCCGATGAAATCTGTTTGGGGAGGAGAGGATATGGATGATGGACGGTCTTCGGTGGGCATGCAACACATGGCCAAGCTCCAGATTGAAGTGGTGCGAATGCTGATCCCGCTGGGTATCCTGTGCACGCCCTTGATGGCGGTGTAGGCGGAGGAGACTCAGCCACACCCACTCCCAATCCCACTTCTCCCATACGACCCTCTCCTTTGCAGGTCCTGCCGCGTCATCCTAAACCCCTATGCCCACGTCGATTACCAGACAAAGTTGTCGACGTGTCCCTTTTGCTTCAACTGCCAGGTGGTCAACCAAACAGCGGCAACAATCTTCTCGGCCTTCAGGGATCCAATACTGTGGTGGTTTGCGAACCCGATGGGGGTGTTCCCCATTCACGTAGGCGATGTTTTTTCTTTTTTGAATCTGGGCGCCGAGGGAGGCAATCCGCTTTATGATGGATCGTGGAGGAGAAGCGTGAATTGTGCATCCAAATTATGCAGATCTGTGGAGATCTGAGTGCTTGGTGGAGATCTGCATGCTTGAGGTAACCTAGTGATCGATCTACATGCTTGTTGGATTGGTTTATGGTTGTTGTGGAAACTTTCGTTGCTGCAGACCTGCAGATTGAAGTGTGCTTCGGTGAAGATCGCATCTGAGTGGCAAGCTTTCAATCCGTGCTAGTATAGGATCGGCCGAGGGAAAGAGAGCCACTGGATTGTTGCAGAGCCTATTCAGGGGAAGGCGTATCAGGTGTTGTTGAAGG
This sequence comes from Pinus tabuliformis, assembly GCA_031772625.1. Classification (NCBI taxonomy): domain Eukaryota; kingdom Viridiplantae; phylum Streptophyta; class Pinopsida; order Pinales; family Pinaceae; genus Pinus; species Pinus tabuliformis. The sequence goes on along the minus strand of CM062813.1, from coordinate 1,158,314,419 downwards.
CCCAGGAAGCGGCGATTAATGCGAGCGCTGCTTATAAGGCCGCGGTGGAAGCTGTTCAGAGAGATGGACCAGAGTCTCTTCTACATTTGACAAAATTTGCAGGAATAGGGATCGGAGAGATCCAGGAATCCGGATTGACCTTGAATGCGATGGAAGATTGGACCATGGAGTCCTGGATTATTATTTTGAAGGGAAAAATGTGTTCTCTTCGGATGGTTGTGTTGTTGTTGTCAAGAAATTATCATGAGTTGTGTTGTTCAGTAATTGTGTGTGTTTTAGTGATTTCTATTATGGTATCGCAAATATTATTGGCATAATATTTGTCTTGATGAGCCAAGTGGGAGTTGAGCGAATGAGTTACTGTTTTGGAGATTGGACGGCCGGCAGTCCACTCCTAAGTAGATGGTGAAGGAAGATACTTGGCTATGTCAAAGGCATGGCAGCGATGGCAGTTACCTTGATGGTGATGGAAGCTAGGCACAAATCTGGCATTGTTCCGGACTCTAAATAGTTGCTGTTATGTTTGAAAAATAATCATCTATGGGCAGAGATAGAGAAATTAAACCTGAAGAATTTATGTTTTATTTAGTTTCTTGGAATCATGTTTAAATATTATTGAGCCTAGCTAACTCAATGTAGGTAAAGTTGTTTCGTTAGAATTCATGACTCTAACAAATGACAGGATAAGCATGGAGTTCCAAGAATTTATTTGACAAAGATGCCCAAGATGTGAACAATGAACATATGAGATAAAGGAGTAGCAACAATGTTTATGATGGACAGCAAAATAGATGTTTGTTTGAGTTAGTGTGGTTTGTGGAATAGATTCCATAGCATGTTATAAGCAAGTCCAGTTGTTGTAATAGTCATTGTATGTACCCAAAAACTCCAAAATGTGGAATCAAATGTAAGATTTTTTAAAGGCATCTGAAAGTTCGTGGTGATCTTAAAACCACTTTGTAATGGTTTATGGTCAGCCTGAAACCATCTTTTGTCAATGTGAAGTGAGGGTTGGTGGTGAGCCAGAAACCATCTATAGTCTTTGTGGCTAGAGTGCTTTTTGTGACCAGCTTGTGTTTGTGGCAGAATCGCCTCTGTGTCTTGAAGTACCTTTGTGGCCGCGTGTACACGAGAGCTTTGTGCTCAATTAAGCAGGTGGACTGCAGAACACCTGGCTTGGACTCAGATGATTTTTTCATTTTCTGAGTAGAAGGGGATCCGCGGGAATCCTTATCTTCGTTTGACGATTTGTGAGGGGAGGCAGATTGTGTTTTGGAGGTTTTGTACATGCAATTCGCCTCATGGTGGTGGATTTGACTATCATGACAAGTAGTCATTAAGGGGGGGAGTTAGAAATAATTAATTCCTACTTGTCTATGGTTGTAATTCTCCATTTGAGGAGTTTGTTCCTTCATAATAGGAATTAGCTAGAATATAGTTTCTCCTAGTTTAGTGTGTGGTTGAGAGAATCTCTCAACCACACTACTGTATGTCTAAGATAGAATTCCTATCTTGAGACTATTGCTTGTATAAATATGTGTGTAAATTTCCTCATTCATAATAATAGAATGTTTTTGCTGTGTGCTATTTTCTCTGAGCAGAGAAAGAACTTTGACTAGGTTGAATTATACCAGCCTCTAGCATTTCTGCAACCATACGTTCAATTTCACTCTTTTGGGCATAGGGATATCTGTACGGACTGATGTTTGGAGGAACACTTCCTGGAATCAGATGAATAGCATGATCATGATCACGAATAGGTGGGAGACCTTTGGGAGTCTCAAATACCTTGGAATGATTATCCAAGACTTTTTGGAGATCTGGAGAAATAGATGATTTCGATGTGGAAACATCTAGCGAACATAATTGTGCAACTACACCTCTTTGTTCCTTTTTTAGAAGCTTTGTCATACCGTTTGAGTTGATTATCTTTCCCGGTTTCCCTGCAATACCTCTTAATTCAACTTCCTTTCCTTCAGCATAAAATTTCATGAAAAATTCTTGAAAATTAAAAGCTATTGTACCCATTGGACTCCTAGTACAACATTAGCACCTCCCATTGGAATGGAAAGCATTGGGCTAGTCAATACATATTCTCCCATGGACAACTTGACATTATGGCACTTTCCAGAGCAATTTATTGTTCCTCCATTTGCAACCATCACTTGACACTCTGGTGCTGGATATAGGAAGCAATTCAATTCTTTTGCTACCTTACAATGAATAAAATTGTGGGTACTTCCTAAATCAATCAACACTATTACCTTTTTCTTTTTGATTTGTCCTTCTATCTTGATGGTTTGAGGAGTGGTAATTCCAACCAATGCATTACAAGATATGGTCGAATTCATTTCTTCTTTATCTAGACTTTTTTCCTAGAGTATATCCTCTTCTTTTGACCTTTCTTGCTCATTTTCTTCTTCCTCTTCACAATCTATGTAGAATAATTTCTTCTCAGCACACTTATGACCTTTAGTGTATTTGCTATCAAAACTATAACAAAGCCCTTTTGCTCTTTTTTCTTCCAATTGTTGTGGTGTCAATCTTATAGGTTGTGGAAGACTAGGGGCAACAACACTTCCATCTTTATAGTTGTGAGTGGTATGCTTCCTGGTTGCCATAATTTTGCTTTCCATTTTTCTTTCTAACTTGAATGCCTTTTCTAATGAATCAGGTTCCCAAAGGTGAACATCATGTTGGATATTATCCTTTAAAGTCCCTATGAACACATCAATCATATGCTCCTTTGGAATATTTTTTACCCTTATGTTCAATTTTTAAAACTCCTAAATGTGCTCCATTATTGAACCCTTTTGTTTGAGACTTATCAATTGGCTAAAAAAAGTGTTGCTTTTTGTATCCTCATAATGTGCTGTCAATTCTTCCATAAAAATTGCCCAAGTGATAATTTGTTTACGAGAGCAAAGCCACTGATACCATACAAACTGATTTGGTTTTAAATATAAAGTTGCAATACGTACCTTTTGTGTGTTTTGCAAATTATTGAGATCGAAAAATTGCTCCATCTGTAATATCCATGTTACGGGATCCTTGCCATCAAACTTCCTCATATCGATTTTTGAAATATGGTGGGTCTTCAATCCAACATTAGAGTTTATGAAATCATGATTAACATTTCTTTTGTTGGCATCATGAGTTTCTGTTACTACCCTTTCACCATTAGTAAGTATTTCTTATAGAAAATTTGTCAAATCTGTCTTCAAAACTGCCATGCCTGTCTTCAAATTTGTGTTCAAATCTATCTTCAAATTGTCCATCTTAGCTTCCATGCCATTCATCTTAGCTTCCATGCCATTTATCTTAGCTTCTATTAGCTTTTGTGAGAGTGACATTTGTTGCACTTGGTCTTGTAATTTTGATATATCATGTAGAATTTCTTCCTCTTCTTCATGAGTCATGCTAGAGCTTTCAGGTTGCTTACTAGGTGTTTGCATTTTCTTTCCTCGGGGCATCAGTTACCGATAATAATTCTCTAATATGCCCTTTGAATTCCTTCAAACTAATTTTTCAAACCAAGCTTAAGCAAGAATTTAAAAAAATCTACACACCTTTTTTCACTTTGTAGGAGCTTGATATTGCCTCTGATGTATCTCTATAATTTCGAATCATCTAGTTTTGAAATTGTGACTTGCAGTAGCCCTCTATGTCCTCTTTCCAATGCCACCACTCTGATCCAAATTGGATTCTCCAAGGAATAGTTATGCCAGTCTCCCACAGTGACCTGATTGTAGACTAGTTCAGTAGAGCGAACTTGTACAACATGCCACGTGTCCCTGTTTTGACCTTTGGCTCTGAAAAATATATACAAGAAACTAAAGTCCGTCCTCTTTCTGTACCTTTTGACGAAATTTCAATCCAGTGCTCAGAGAGAAAGTTATGACGATTTTCCCTAGGTCAACTGTTTGGAATGTAATTCAGGAGTCTACAAAAAGACCAACTTCCTCAGATCATATCTCTGCAAATATAGTGCAAAAAGCTCTGAAATTCGGACCCGAGGTTCAGTGTGCTTTCGTCTCAAATGGGTTTTTTTTTTCGCTTCTGAAACGTCGCAGAAAAAACGTTATGGCAAAAATGCCATGATGACCTATTTGGAGCAGCAAAACCCAAGAATCCAAAAGCTCTGATACCAAATGTTATGAAACTAGCTCACAAAAAGATAGAAAAGATAGATCAATGCCTTAGAATTCAGCCTCTTCGAGGGGGCAACCTCCTTTACATTACACAAATGAATGATTCCTTGATGATTCAAATGAAAAAACCTCCCTTCTATATATAGGAGTCTAAGGAGTCACAATATAACCCAGCTGACCTAAGAATAATAATATAAAGGCACAAAAATAACAATAGAGGGATTCTATGGGGCACAGTAATAAAAATATGGGGACAAAAGGGGCACAACAATGTTAATAAGGGATACAACTACAATAGTAATGGGGTAATCACTAGTATTATAGGGACCTAACAAGGAGGATAACATATGCTTGTCCTATAATCTCATCCTTCGAATGATTCCTTCGAAGTATTTTTAACAAAATCCTAGGAAGGAGAGATTTTGTCTCGTCATGCTTAATAAGTCTTGTACTGTTTAGATTTTATGAGTCTAGTAAAGGGGTAACTTGATGTCGTTCTCATATTTAAATAGTTTGAAAATACATGAAAAGAAAACTCATCTCGTTATTTCAACTTAAATTTTAACGAGCCCGGAGAAAGTAAAGCTCAATGTTTTTTAGTTTTAGGGAGTCTGGAGACAAACATAAGTCAACTCCACAGTGTCCTTTTTCATAAATTGAGTCCCTCAAGCCCAAAAAAGTGTAAAATAATGTAGGAGAGAACTCTATTGACCATGATTAGTCAATGTATACATTTTTCATAGATATTCTGGTTCAGTCTGTAAAAGGGGTAAACTTATGCTAAATAAATGGTTGTTCATTTACTTTTACGAGTTCGAACAATCAAGTACTCAATGATATTTTCGTTTTTAAGGAGTCTAAAAAGGGTGTAAAGAGAACCCCATGGTTTCACTTTTTCATAAGTTTTAACGAGTTTGAAAAAGTGATAAAAATATACTCAATACCAAAATGATATGTTCCTATAAATAACCTATAATCTGCACAGTTACACTCAAAATAATCATCTCTGCTAAAAAATAAAGTGAAAAAAACCATATATTTGGATTTTAAAAGTCAATGGGAAAACAATAATATTTAAATAGGCTTAAAAAACTTATAAAAAGCCCAAAAGTAAACAAAATTTTACCATTTGTGTTTTAAACCTTTTGAGAGTGGTAGAGGTCATTTTCACAAGAAACGTCAGAAGTTGATTCTTGACAAACCGTTGGGCGAAATTGTGAGTCGTCTTCTCCAAGTAGATTATCTCTCCAATGATCCGGATTTAAACATGAATGCAACAAAATATAGATATAACCATAAATAAAAAGGTGCAGAAGATATAATACTTCATTTCATTAATATCAAATACTGAAATATGCTTACATACCGAATGGGAATAAGACTAGCTCAGGCGATGGTAGCTTATCTCTGAGAAGAGATGTGGTGGGTACATGCCTATGAACTAAGTTACAATGAGGCTTAAGGGCCTATTTATTATTTAGAAACAATGGAAAACCCTAAAAATCCAAAAACCTAACCCTAGGAGATGAAGCACCAAACTATGGGCCCCGTTTTGGTAAATTGGTACATCAACTTCTCGGGGTCGTAACTTTGGCATACTATCTTCATTTGATGCGCACAATACCTCCTTAGAAAGATATATCCAAGGATTACAACTCTTGAATGGCCAACATCGGTCAAAGTCCCATGCGGCTTCGGAAGTTTGGGACCTGAAAAATTGCCAAAAATAGTAATTTGTGCTACAAATAAGGAAACTGAAAAACTGAAAGAGACAGTGGTGGGGGTCCAAGTGAGATAGGTGGGTGGCTACTAACATCCACCTCGATCATTCCTCCCTCCTTACGAAGAAATGGTCCCCATTGCGTTGAGCGCCTCCAAGAGATGGGGAAATTTCTGCTGAACTTGGTCCCTGGTGAGATGTTCTGCAATATCTTATGTGAACAGTAATGGTGGGAAGAATGGTCAAGGGCGTCCACATTGAACACTTGGTACAAGCAAGGTAATGGGGGAATTATATGCTCCCAAGCATTATTTCCCGCAACCTTGGTAATGGTGTAAGGACCATATCGAAGTGGTCTGAGCTTTCGATGGGCTCTTGTAAGGCGTTCTTTCTGCAAATGCAACCAAACTTTATCACGCACCTGAAACTTGTGTGGCACTTGATGTCTATCATGTCACTGATTGTACTTGTAATTTTCCACAATGAAGCGGTGATATATCGGCCTATTGGGTAGAGGTGCTCTGGGAGTCATATTGAAAAAATGCTTGACCTGACAATGCAATGGTACCCCTGTGGGTGAGGGGAATATGTCCCTGTATTCTTTCATGACTGTATCCACCTACTTCTATTGTGTGGAGGAACCCTTTCTGGGGGCCATGGATGTGGCTACAATATTCCACTTACTTTGAGAGCGAACTAGAAAGAAAATAAATTTCCTAGCCTTGGAGATGATCTTACTGCATTTCTTAGCAAAGATCAAAGAGGTGATGGTAGGTGGGGCTACCTTCGGTATCTTGTAAAAAGTATTACCCAAAGAAATAATCACAGAGCAAGGTATAGACTCATATATAGCATTTTGCTTCCATAAGTATGCTTGTCCTAATAATACATCACAAAATCCGAGAGGAGCAACATCACATAATACCTCATATGTGAAGGGCTTGATGTTGTAAGGAAGGAGGCACTATTGGCTGACTCAAAGATCTCATCCTTGGTGAAGCCACCTGATGTTGTACAACTGCGGGTGTGATATGGTTAGTAGGCCCAACCACTTCACGACCTCTACTGAAATGAGGCTCTTTTGGTTGCCACTTTCAACAATGAATTGCAGTGGCGAACCCTTCACCCACATTTGTGAGTGGAAAAGACTCTCCCCCTCCTCTAGATCTTCAGGCTCATTCTTCTGGATATTAGCAGTGGAAATAATGGCGTTGGGCCTTGCATCAGTAATATTCTTCCCTTTTTCATTCCTCTTGTCGGGTTTTGACTCAGGATCGGAACATGCATTTAATTCTGAAGCCTTCAACTCGGCCACCAACGACTGCTTGGCCCGACACTCACTTGTGTTGTGAGTGGGGCTCTTACGGATATCATACCACTTTCATGTGTCCTTCTTTGACTTCGTGGTGGTGTTCTTTTCTTGCAGCTTCGATGGGTTGTCTTGGGTCACCCCACCTTGGCTTTGTCCTTTGTTCTTCGGATTTGAAGATCCAAAGTCTCGCTTCTTTTGTTTTAACTTCTACTCGATCTTGACAGTGTATTGATACATCGTGCCAAGCGAGTAGATTTCCAGGAACTCCATCTCGTCATGCATGTACCTGTGTAGGCAATCGTGGTATTTGAGTACCAAATGCCGCTCAGAATTCTTGATACCAACCTTTGAGTGAAGGGTATGAAAAATATTGGTAAACTCTAGTATGTCTTAGTCCCTTCCCTGTAGCAGTGTGGTCCACTTTATGTATTTATCCTCATGGCTTCCGATAGGGTAGTACTGCTCCTTGATGGCATCACAGAATGAATTCCAAGTGGGTATGGTTGAAAACAATGATGTTTTACTTTCATCCTTTTGTTCACAGTAGGTTTCCCACCAGTCCTTGACATGGGGGTCGTCTTTGAGAAGTGCAAACGTGATATTTTCCAGTCTCAAAAAATCATGAACAAAAAAGTATACTTCTAGCAGATTTAACCATTTATCTATGGAATCTGCATCTATATGGCCCTTAAATATGGGAATATCAAAGTTAACTTGTACCTTAAAGGGTGTGGCGCTTCCAGAGTAGCTGTTGGAAGTAGATGCGGTGCCCCTGGGTAGTTGCTGAAGGATCTAGGCAAAGTTGTCCATCATCATGTTCCTTTGTTGCTTGAGGGCTTCTACGAGAAATATTTTGATAGGATCCCCTACCCCCTCATCTTTATTTTCACCCGCCATGGGAGGGCATCAAGATTTGCGAGGTTGGTCTTTGTAAAGGTTCGACCAGTTCAAGCCCTAACTCCATATATATCGACCTCATTGGGGGCATGCAAAGAAAAACAGAGAAAGAGTAGACTACTCTGATACCATTGATCCAGATTTAAACAAGAATGCAAAAAATACAGATATGTAGCAAAAATAATACTTCATTTCATTAATATCAAATACTGAAATATGCTTATAAACATAATGGAAATAAGACTAGCTCGGGCGATGGTAGCTTATCTTTGAGAAGAGATGTGAAGGCTACATGCCTCTGACCTAAGTTACAATGAGGCTCAAAGGCCTATTTATTATTGAGAAACAATGGAAAACCCTAAACATCCAAAAACCTAACCCTATGAGATGAAGCGCCAAACTATGGGCCCCGTTTCAGTAAATTGGTACATCAACTTCCTGGGGTCGTAACTTTGGCATACGATCTCCGTTTGATGCACACAATACCTCGTTATAAAGATCTATCCAAGGAATACAACTTTTGAATGGCCAACACCAATTATTAAGCCATTTTGGCCCCGGTTTTAGCAAAAAAAAACGTCCTTTAGGGCCTCAAAATGGCTCCAGAAGTTAAGGACCTGAAAAACTGCCAAAAATAGTAAATTGTGCTACAAATAAGGAAACATAAAAAACTGAAAGAGACAGTGGTGGTAGTCCAAGTGAGATAGGTTAGTGGCCACCAACATCCACCTGGATCATCCAAGCTCTTCATTTTCATTCCTTTTATTTAGCATTTCACTGTAGATTTTGGTTTTTTGGGGAGGGTTTTCAAAACAATTTTCGCCCTCGATGTGTGCAGGTCACCCTTATCGGGCCTGTGCACATTGATATTTTTTTAATGTTATATGCGTATTTTCTAAGGAATAAACCACACACATACACACTATTCATAATAGTCCATTGTGTGCAGCATTGAGGGCATAAAAAATGAAATAGAAAACACCCAAATTCTTTGCTAATTTTCTCCATGATTACTTCTAATGATATTTTATGTTTATTTGCAGGGTTTTGAACTGCAAATATGGAATGGAGAGAACGTGAGCATGAAGAGAAAGAGATAGCTTCTCTAAACCATCCAACAACCATACAGGCCTTAACAAAATGTGGCTTGTACAAGTTTTTCATTGTTTCGGGCATGAGGGCCCAATTAGACTTACTTCAATGGATGGTGGGGAAGTGGAATGTTCAAGAAGAATTTTTCATAGTCTGAGACCATAGACTTGTCATTGATGCTGATGAAATTTACTTTCTGAGTGGAATTCCACTCTTGGGATGGAATCCAATCTTTATGGGCATAAGAGAGGTGGTGAAACAAATGCCACCTATTTGCTACAACATTGCACTAGAGAGGTTTCTCTCAAAGATGGGTGAATTGACATCAAGACCATAGCAAAAATTCCTTTGAAATCGATCAGGTTCATGTTGCATGGTTGTGTGGTAGTGAAGCTTTTCATTTTCTCATGAAGGATCATATGCAAATCGTCGTAGAGTGTTTGCAACATACCATATTCAACTGGAGCGAGGTTGTAGTTGTTAATCTGAAGGGGACACTAACCAAGGTCAAAATAGACAAACTCAAAAACTTTGGGTATGGTGCCTTTGTTATTTTTCTTTTATTTGGAGTGGATTCCTCTTCTGGCTCCACAGGTGGTTGTAGAGACAGGAGAACCTTGTGACCCTCACATACAGAAATGGGTTACACATATGGCATGCCATGGAGGCGACGAAGGATCAACAATCAGATATACTCCTGACTTCTTCAAGTGGATGGAAAATAAAATCATCATGATTGAATATTTTATGTATGTAAGGATGGACTACATAGGAGTTCCAAACATGCCACTGCCTCTTGGGATGCAGTGGGGCGATATGGGTAAAAATTCACAATTTGGTTTATTTTTGAAAATTTTCATTTTTCTTTATGTTTTGGTATCCAAAACTAATTATCCAAAATGATCATGCAGATGTGGCCCCAATGAGACCAGTTGGATTACGTAAATATGATAGGTGTGGTGAGAAGCCAGTAGCTCCCATAGTGCCGAACCCGAATGTAGCAGAGACACTAACAAAGATAGAGCACAACCTTGAGAGGTTTAACTTGGAAATCTAGGATGACGTGATGGATGATTTGCCTCTCTATTACCAAAGGCATACTGAAAGGGTTCCAATACCTATTAGTCATTTTCTACGATGAGTAGCATGTGCTATTTTATGCTACCATGATCATCATCATGTGTAGTCACTAGTCTAAGTGCTAGATTTTTTATTTTTGATGATGTATCGACATGTTCGGAAAATAAAGGCCACGGGGTCTCATGTCTTTGGATGCCATTTTTTGTAAAAGCCACAATTTTATAGACACTTATCTAATGAAAGCTACTACTTCTATTTTAGTCTATCTTGTACAATATATGGATGAATATTTCATTGATTTCTTTACAAATGTCTTACAAGCCTCAATTTAACACATAATTAGCTAATGCATCTATTAATGTGTTTAAATTTCTTGAAATACGTTGATACTCAATATAATCATATTATTTTTCTAAGAGATGAACCCTCAAAAACATTATTAACATGGAAGCCCTTCTAACTGAATAAACACCATTCAAATGTAATACCATGACTTGTGAATCTAACCTAATGATCAACCAACGAATGCCAAATGCAATGGAATCAGATAATAGCTCAATCACTAAACCATATTCTGCATTATTATTTGTTGTTCGACTGTTTAGTAAATTTGATGTTCTTAAATTGCGACCAGAGTTGGTAAAATTATGAATTGCATGTGCACTATATATGCTAGAACCCTTTCCTTTAGTTTGTAAGATGATGGTTATGTTTGTTTTGGGATTCTTGTTGTTATCTAGATTCCTATTAGATTAGAGTTATATTTCTACAAATTAAAGTTGAAGTTAAGCTACTATTAGATTAATCTACCAGGTCATATCTATATTGAGTATCATCCTAAAATATATTATGTTAATCATCCTAAAATTATGAAGTTATCTAAACACCTTGTTGCTATAAAACAGAGTATTGAAATTCAAATTATTCTAACGATCCTTCAAAATCTTGTCTACAAAATATATACAAATTATGATTCTAAAGAGCATGAAAGTAATATTCTAATTGTTGACTACAGAGTAGATACAAGTTCTAATTCTAAAATAATAAAAATATTGATTGTAATTAAGTGAAAAAACGTTTGAAGAACTAAACCATTAAATGACTGTGAATAAATGTAAGTGCAAACGAAATAATGAAAAAACTGAGTTATAATGAAATGATGAAAACAACAAAGTAATGAAACTAAACTAGAATGCAATGATAATGCGATAACAGAAAGTGATTAAATGAAAACAACAGAAAGTGATGAAATGAAATAAACTAAAACCTCGACTGTCTACAGGGCCCTCTGCATCCAGTAGGTGTAAATTACGCTCACATATGCATCGAATCACATAAAGGTAACTTTAATTCAATATGAGAACAAAGGTTTGTTTCACAATTCTTCAGAAATTAACTATTACTTCATTTCTATCCTTTACAGAGGATACATACTTATATATAAAATGTATGCTCAATATTTTGAGACTTCTACGCCTATAGGTCTGTTAATCAATCCTTATTCAAATTTGAAGCTAAACAGAAAAAACATTATCTCATTGATTTTCTATTTGGAATGAAAATTGGAGAAACATTAGGCATTCAGACTTTTGTTGCTATGTGTTTGACCCATGCCTTTGACCATGCCACTGTGTGATTCCTTCAGTGAATTGGATTGAGCGAATAGGAGGAGATCCATGAGGGGATCGATCCTCAACTACCCATGTGCTTCTTTGCTTCATTGGCGCACTAGAACCCCACAAAGCATAGAGGTAGCTGCAGAATCATGTTAATTCTATAGCTAATGCAATCTTTAACATAACAATAAGGCACATTAATGAATATGAAAAATAAGACATATAAGAGTCTTTACCTTATCCAAATCTATGATTTATTGCTTTTATTGAGTTGATAACAATGATGAAAAAGAGGAAAATGGAGGAAAAAGGTTTTCAAAACAAAACAGTTATGGAACTCTACATTCCCCCACACTGAAGATTTTGTATGTCTTCATAAAAAACAAAAACTTGACATCTTTATTGAACTATTGCATTTTCTTGGACACTTCTGCTAGTACATCTAACTTCAGCCTTTTCACTTTCTTTCAAGTCATTTCCATCCTTGGTTTCCTCATGAGGATCTTATATTTCAATTTCATAACTTGTCTCCATAAAGCCCTATTTTTCTTCTTCAGTTTCTTGTTCTTATTAAACCACAGACTTAGATGTAAAAGGAGGTTGTCACTCCTAGCTATTTGGATTTCATTTTGTGCTTTCAAGGCTTGATTTTTATTTTGAATGTACCTGTTTAATGTCTCTAGTTTGAAGATTTCCTATTTTAATATATTGATTACTGGAGGTTCTTGTGGTTCATTAAACTGGACTTCTTCTTCCTCTTGAATTGGAATTGATGTTCTTGCTGCATCCCTTTTCTCCAGGGATTCAATATAATCATAGATCTCTTGCTGCACCAGATCAATTTCTGGCGTTCTTCATCTTGGACTCTAAGGAGGCGAGGTGACAGTTGGTGATGAAACCCTTGGCGATGTTCTTGGAGAAATTCCTTAATCTTCTTCTCCCTCAGATTTTTCTTTTGTTTCTACATTGACATGATTTATGCTCTTTGAGGGTAATTCTTTTGCTGAGTTGAGTCAGGTACTCCTTCTTAGATCTATTGTTGAGGTATAAAAGGTGTCTTTTTAACCCCTATTTATCCTACATTAATTATCAACCTAGGGACGATTTTTAATCTCAAGAGTGTACTCAGTCTGAGGCAGTCACTTGCTCAAGAGTAATGTTTTACAGTATAGTGCTTTAAAATGCAAAGATAGATGAATGTTGGAAACAAAATCTAATTGGAACAACAAAAAACTGAAATGTTCTGTAACTAAGTCATTCACTCAAACAATCATCAGTTGAGGACTCAATAATGATAACTCTCTCCCCTGTAAACTGATGCAAATGAAAATCAATCATAGGCAAGATCTCCAATCTGAGAACTTAGACAGCGGTAGTCAGTGTCCTTTACAGTTGTAGATCCTTCAATCCACACTAAAGCAAATAACTGGAAATAGCAATTCAATTGATAGAAAAGGAACAACAACTAAGTCTATTGAAAAACTGAACAACAAAGCTTGATTTATTAGAAATGAATTAAACAACAGAGTTTATCCTAACAGAAATGAATTGAACAACAATCTTAATCCAACAGAATAGCAAGCAAATCAACTGGAAACACACGGCGACTATAAGTTAAATTGAATCAGCAACCTTATTCTAGCAGCATGAACATTAATCGCAGGTATTAAAGGAACGACAATCGCAGTTATAATTGAACAGTAACTGAATTGAACAGCAATCACAATTATAAGTGAGCAGCGATTAAATGTACAACAATCTAAATTAGACAACGCAGTATTAGATCAGAATGAACAACGGGACATTTCAAGTTATAGTTAATAATTTTGTCACCAATGCAATCCAATTATGATTTCGATATAACAGAGCAATTCCACGAAATGTTCATAAACAAAAGACTACTGAATAAAGCGAATTAAGGAAATGAAAAGGAAATCAAACCACCCAAGGCTGTAATTGTAAAATCGTGATACAAGAAGCAGGCGAATCCACCAGGGCCGGGCCCTTAGCCACCAGTGAAGCACCATTGAGTTTACTCCAGGATCAGATAATGGAACAACAACTGAGTTATATATTAATCATGTATGGAAAAGTTTACAGCTATCGCTCTTCAAAGAGAGTCGATGATCAAAGTTGAGATTACAACAGTAATTTCTGCAAAATGATAATACATGCCCCCAGGGCTACAAGCGTTGTCCCTTTTTATAACAGCCAGGCGGATATATCAAGAGTATAGATAAGTTCTTTGATTTCTAGTTTATCGTTTTGTCTTCTTGCGCTGATGCCGCGCTTTCCCTTTCTTCTCCTGGATTATGCGCTCCGATCTTGATCTCCTTGTCTGGATACGGCTTCCTGGGGAAGGGATAGCAGTTGCTTCTGCTTTGTCTTTTCCTTCCGAATAGTGGTTTTCCATTTCCTTCATTTTCCGTATAGAAAAAGACAATAATCAATTATTTTGTATCAATCACAAATCTCCTTAATTCTACCATAATTCTTTAACATATTACCATTTTAGAATGTAAAGGAGTTATGATTCAAAGGAAAAGATAAAGAAATAAATGGCAAATGCATACCTTTTCCATCGCTCAACACACCCCCCTGCTTACCCTTTTTCATGCCCTCATGAAAACCATGTAATTTACATGCAAGGCAGTTAGGGAATAGGCTGGAGAGGGATTTTCATGAAGTGGTCTAAAACCATGATGTGTAGCTAAAACTTCAAAAATGCGCCTTGTCTGCCCTTCAGGTAATTCATAGATGGCCTTATATTCTGCTGCAGGATACCAGATAATAGGGCTTCAAAATCTACAACCTAGCCAATACGGTCCTTCCCTCAAGATGAGGTTACTATAGGTAACCAGGCGATCAGCAGCTAACTTAAAATTTTTGTAATTGAATGGCTCTCTGTCCTGAATATTCCGATTGGAAGTCTTCCATCGGAGTTTAGCTGCTGCTACGGCATGGTCTTTGATAGACAAGAAATATTCTACCCCTTGCTGGACAATGTCTTTGTGGATGGGTCCCAATGTCTGGATCACACCCTCCTTTTTCATTAGGCTTTTATGCTTAATCCACAGTTGTAATGGGTTTTTCGGTTCACCCCTAACCCAAAGGTATAACCCATTTTCTTGTCTCTGAAAGGTGTTATGGGCCTTGAGCCACTTTAACTGGTTGGCAACAAACGAAATGAATGCTTGAAACTGGATATCTCCCACAAAAGGACTGGGATTCTTCTCCATTTCCTCTTCCAAGATAAAATTATGCAAATAAAATTCACAGAGTAAATGCTGAACTTTGACTCCATAGTGTTTACAACAATTTATAAAATCAACAGTTTTCAGTTCTATAGGTTTCCCTGCCTTAACAACTTTAATTTTTAATTACAAATATCTTTCTAATAAAAACAAAGCATAATTTTTGGTAGGGTCCCTACATGCTAGGACATCTGTATATAGAGAACAGAGAATATCCATTTGACTCCTTACTATTTTTAGTCTATTTGTTACCTTTTCAACTTTTTCCTCTACCCTCCAACATTTATCGAAGGCCTCGCTCTCTGATGCATTGATGTTCTTTACTTGTTGCTGTAACTTTTGATATTTTTCCTGAGGAACAGTCTCTTCTGTGAGCTTTTCTATAGTCTGTTGAGCCTGTGCCAGATCCTCTTGGAGTTTTACTACCCTAGGGTCATTGTCTGTCGAAACACTTTTGGGTTGAAGATCTACCTGGATCTTCTTATTGCGACATCTGGTTCCTACAGTCTGTGTCTCTTTATCATAAATTGTCTGGTCAGTCGTGATGCTAGAGGACAGTGCCTCTGTTTGGACATCCTTATTACAGACTGGTGTATCTTCTGTTTGGGCCGCTGCGTTTGTAACAGCCGCATGTTGTTCCTTGCTGTCCTGAATGGATATGGGCTCGGTTTGAGTCCTCGTGGCCTTTATTTTATGGGGTTTCGTTCAGATGGTTGCATTTCTTATTCTTGGGGTTCTTTTTTTAGATTTTCCCCATTTTTAGGGCCCTTATCTGTTGTCTGAGTTGTTTTATTACATTTAGTAGCCTTTGTTGTTCCTTTCGCAGCCTCTTGATTTCATTCATCTTCTTCTTCTTTTTCTTGGGAGGAACAACTGTTTCCTTGACTAGACTTGGCTGCTTAGTTGGGTTTTGTTCTTCAAGGACTATGCCCTCGCCCTGGCTTGTTTCCATATTTTCTGTTTGGAACACTTCTTCAGTGTTCTCGTCATCCCGATTTGGTTCCTCAGGGGAGGTAACCCTAGTTTTATCTGCCACTTCTCGAGTGGCTTCTGCTTCTTCTTCTTCCTCGTCATTCATTTCCTCGGATGCACTCTTACTGTGAGCAGAGTGTTCCTGTGACTGTGCTTCTTCTTCTTCCTCATCATTCATCTCCTCGGATGCACTCTCACTATGAGCAGAGTGTTCCTGTGATTGTGCTGCCTCAATATTGAGGTTGAGTGGGCTCTGTGGTTGAATATACTCACCCATATTGGCCAAAATTTGGGCCAATTTGCCTTCCTGCAATGGACTTTGTAGTGGACTTGCACCAGAGCGCTCAGTTTCTTCCTCCAATTCTTCTTCCAATTCTTCTTCCCATTCTTCTTCCACATTTTCCCCTCCTTTGAGTTGTGGGGGTTGCTCATCCTCGGAGTCCAGTATTTCTAAGGGTTGGCTACTGTTATCTTGGAGATTTTCCAACATTCCCCTGCTTCTCCTCGATCTGAGGGACTGTTTGTGTTTCTAAGGTCTAGTTGTTGTGTTGGTGGTTCTTTTTCTTTTCAGGGTTGGTAAGGCCAATCCCCCGTCTATTGAAAATACCAATTCTTCCCAACTAGACTGCTGCTGAGAAAGACTATAACTAACTATTAATCGAATTAAACCATGATGACTTACTACCATTTCTATATGACATGATTTCCTTATGCTCCGAGCGGCGTCATGCAATAAAGAAATTAAATATGCAGGCAAATTTACAGCACATTTTTGTCTTAATACTGCTAATAATTTGAGATGGCATGGTCTTACCACATCCTTTCTCCCATCACATGTGATATAACTTTGCACTATTCTGGCTAATTTTGCCCATGGTTCTCCCAGAGTTGCAAGCAGGACTCCTTTTCCTTTGACGGTAAGGTTTTGTCCTTCGTCTTGGAAGATGGCTATGGCGTCTCGAAGTCTTACTTTTTTCTAGGTCCATATTGGTCTGACTGTCGGTAGTCCAGATACTTCGGCAATTACTGCCTCTGTTACCATTATTTGCCTTCCCCTCACCATGGAATAATCTTCCTGCAAATTCTGCAGAAATTCAATGGCCATAGTTTCATGGGACTGTTGTAGCCGTGTAAGGTAATTGATCCATCCTACTCTTTCCAGAATTGCTCGTGCAGCGTCGGAAATTATCAGCACTTGTGGTTCGCTGCGTATTGCTCTGCCTCCCATTTCGTCTAAGCTTAGCACACTGTTAATTTTTTCAAAACACAGAAATGACAATGGAACAGCACAACTGTGCATATTGGAAAATGTCAATACCGTTAAACTTGCTATTTCCAAGATTTGATGGAGTCGTAGTACCTCCAAATAAGGAATTGACACGTTTGCCAGTGTATTTTGGAGATCACCCGCCTCCCCCTGAAATATTATAGGTTGTCCTCGACTAGCAAATGGAGGAGCGGCGTACTGGATGGCAACCGTACAGAAAAAAAGGAACGGCGTATATATCCATGACATGATTGCAAAAAGTAGCGAATTACTGAAATCGAGGCTTATGATGAAAATCGCGAATAGATATGGAAATGCTATGAAATGATGCGAAAAATAGGGAAGAGGACAACTGTCGTAAGTAAAAATGCTTATGTGGTCATTATCCACTTTAACCATTATGATTGATTTTCAAACAATATTTCATGTGTAAGAGGTTTGAAAGGATTTTAAAGCATAATCTCATTTGAAATCAAGATAAAGATATAAGAAAAGGGTTTATAATGACTATTGATGTGTGAAAAATATGACTTCAATACCATCAGCAGAGCTCTGTTGCCCACAGGTGTTCATAACCTTGACAAAGTTGCTTTTTCACCCTTGGAACCATAATCCTTTATGTATGCCTAGGAAAGTGCTTTGTGATGTCAGAATGGAGGTCATTGTGCTGGCTTGGTAACCAAATGAATCACAATGCCATTCACCAGGAAGGAGTGAAAGGTGGGCAGGCTGACTCGTGATGAGACCTCCTATTCCAAGGACTTTTTTATTTTTATGATGTACCTCTTGGATCATAACCCTGGTGTTGTGGCCATAGTGGGAATGCCACTTCACTGCTTCCTTATGATCATGGTAGGCTAGCTCTTGATGAGACCCCCTATCATTCATCTGACAAATCATATAATTTTTAGTAATCATATATATTTTTTCTTTTCCTTTTTTTTTCTTTTCTCTTATATAGCACTTTCCTATTTATATACAGAGGATGGCTCAGCACTCCTTAAGAGTAGGGATGATGGAAGAAGTCCGAAGATCTCAATAGAGGAAAATATTCCCTTATTCTTATTCAATAATAATAATCAAAGAGAATTATGAAGATTAGGGAAGAACCAACATGATGAAAGTAATCAATCAAATTAGTTTTAGTGAAAATAAAGACAACAAAGTGATATAAATAGTTGTGTCCTTTCCTTTTTTTTCTTATCGATACAAAGCATTTTCTCTAAAGATAATGATTTTTCTTTGGTTTGTTGATTTCAGTATCCTCTAGTTTTTGTATCCTTGCATAAATTTATATCTGTGCCTTGAAGGGATCATGAACAGTGAACCATCATTCACAAAAATTCTCTAAATGATGTTCTTTAAGAAGCACACATACAAAAAATGCTCTCAGAAAGTGTTGTTCCTTTAGATGGAACAATTGTTGTTCCTTAAGAGGAACAGCAAAAATGCAATCTGGTGGAGGTGTTGTTCCTTTAAGAGGAACAGAAAAAATGCAATCTAGCGGAAATGTTGTTCCTTTGAAAAGGAGCAACAAAAATTGCGAAAATGTTGTTTCTTTGAAAAGGAACAGCAAAAACGCAAAAGTTTCGTTCCTTTGAAAATGAACAACAAAAATGCGGAAGTGTCGTTCCTTTGAAAAGGAATAGCAAAAATGCGGAAATGTCGTTCCTTTGAAAAGGAACAACAAAAATGCGGAAATGTTGTTCCTTTGAAAAGGAACAACAAAAATGCGGAAGTGTTGTTCCTTTGAAAAGGAACAACAAAAATATGAAAGTGTTGTTCCTTTGAAAAGGAACAAAAAAAAATGCGAAAGTGTCGTTCCTTTGAAAAGGAACAACAAAAATGTGGAAATGTTGTTCCTTTGAAAAGGAACAACAAAAGTGCGGAAATGCTGTTCCTTTGAAAATGAACAGCAAAAATGCGGAAGTGTCATTCCTTTCAAAAGGAACAACAAAAATACAAAAGCGTTGTTCCTTTGAAAAGGAACAACAAAAATACGAAAGTGTTGTTTGTTTGAGAAGGAACAGCAAAAATGCGAAAGTGTCGTTCCTTTGAAAAGGAATAGAAAAAATACGAAAGTGTTGTTCCTTTGAGAAGGAACAACAAAAATGCGAAAGTGTTGTTCCTTTGAAAAGGAACAACAAAAATGCAGAAGTGCCATTCCTTTGAAAAGGAACAGCAGGAAAAAAAAGTCTGTACAGAAAGTAGTTTATACAAGCAGGAAAGAAAAACTTATATACAAAATTTGGAAGCAAAAGAGTTATTCAGTGAACTAATGCTGAGGAAGGATTATTTTCCTCAGCAAGAATCTGCATATCAGAATCTTCCCGTAGCTGCTGGTAAAAGGATTCCCGAGTAAGCGGTTTATGGTACAGTCGCACTCGATGACCGTTTTCTTTAAACGAATGTCCAAATCTGTCAATAGTAGTCAAAGTAATGGTGCCATTGTCATGCACTTTCTGTATTTCATACGGTCCAAGCCATCGAGTCTAGAGTTTTCTCGGAAAATCCTAAAACCTAGAATCATATAGGAGTGCCCAATCTCCTTCGTGGAAGATTTTCTTTTTGATTAGGGTGTTGTGCCATTTTTCTCTCTGTTGTTGAATTAATGCAGTGTGTTGAAGAGCCAAGAGCCTGATTTCATCTAGCTCGTTAATTTGTTGTAATCTGTTAGTCTGGGCCTCATCTAAATTCAAACCCACCTCCTGTGTTGTTCTTAATGTTTGTATCTCTAATTCTATCGGAAAGATGGGCTCTTTCCCAAATACTAGCTAATATGGCGAATGGCCGGTGGTATTTCTCCACGTTGTTATGTATGACCATAAGGCTTCCGGCAATATTGAAGCCCAATCACGTCTGTGAGATGCAACTGTTTATGTAAGTATTCCCTCTATCACCTTATTCATGCTCTCTACTTGGCCGTTTGCCTGCGAATGGTAAGGGGTTGTAATTTTGTGCCGAATGTGGTAGTTTTTTTAATGTTGAAGCAATTTTATTACCTACAAATTGTGGCCCTCCTTCTATAATTATGTCCCTTGGGAGGCCATGTCGCACAAATATTTGGAACAGGAAATGAATCACGAAGTTCTCTATAGCTCTTGGTAGTGCCTCTGCTTCAACCCATTTGGTAACATATTCTGTTGCTACCAATATGTATGTTTTCTGATTTGATGATGGGTTAATCAGACCAATAAAGTCGAGTGCCCAATGCTCGAATGGCTCAATTACTAACTATGGCTACAAAGGCATTTCATCGGATTGCCCAGGGCATCCTGCCCTTTGGAAACTATCACAGGCTTGTACAAACTTCTTAGCATCTTTAAAGATTGTAGGCTAGTAATAGCCTGTTTGTAAAACCTTGTGACTAGTTCTGCGGTCTGCGAAATGTCCGCCACACGGTCCGTCATGACAAGATTTCAGAATGTCAAATATTTCGTCTTCGCGGACACATCTTCTGATGTGCATATCTACCCCTGTATGAAATAGGTAGCCCCCAATCCATGAGAATCAGGTGTTGCGCTGTACAATCTGTTTTTGTTCATTGGGGGTTAGATGCTTGGGTAATTTACCTACTGCTAAATAATTTGCAACATCAGCATACCATGGTGTTCTGACAGTAACAACAAACAAATGTTCATCTAGGAATTGATCTTCGACTGCTATTGCATTCGCTGGCTTTGGCATTCGTGAGAGAAAATCAGCTACAGGATTCTCTTTCCAGGTTGATCTTTTATTGTGATGTCAAATTCCTACAATAAAATCAACCATCTTGTTACTCTACCATTTGTAACAGGTTTATTTGCTAAATATTTCATGGCAGAGTGATCTGTATATAAAACAACAGAATACCCAGTGATATAATTTACCTAAATTTATTTACAGCATGTATTACATCTAAAAACTCTTTTTCAGTTATAGTATAGTTTAGTTCAGCAGGAGACAGTTTTTTGCTAATATAATAAATTGCATATGGCTTTTTACCTTCTCCCTGCCTAAGGACTACTCCAATAGCTGTGTCTGAAGCATTAGATGAAATTTGGAATGGCAAATCCCAATTTAGGCCCCTTAGCACTGGGGCTGTAGATACAAGCTTTTTCAAATCCTCAAAAGCACGGTCGCACTTATCTGTCCAGATAAAATCAACATTGCCTGATAGTGCATATAAAGGTGCAACAATCTGATAAAAATGTTTGATGAATCTTATATAATAACCAGAAAATCCCAGAAAACTGCATACCTCTGTTTGTGTGGTAGGTGTAGGTATTAACAAAATTATCTGAATTTTAGCCCGATCTACCTGTATTCCAACTGCTGAGATATAATGACCTAAGATGAGTCCCTCAGTCATCATCATATGACACTTTTCATGGCTCAAGCAAAGCCTGGTGGCAATACATCTTTGCAGCACCTTTTCTAATTTATCTAGTGTTGTCTCAAAATCATCTCCATACAGTGTGAAATCATCCATATATACTTCGAGCCCTTCATTTATTAAGTCTAAAAAAATGCTTAAGATAGCCCTTTGAAATGTGGTAGGGGCATTGCATAGGCCAAAGGGTAAGACTCTGTAAGCGAATGTTCCCCATGGACAGGTAAAAGTAGTTTTATCTTGGTCTTCAGGGGCAATCTGAATTTGATTGTATCCACTGAAGCCATCTAGGAAAGAAAAGAATTTCTTTCCTGCTAATGAATCTAATACCTGATCAATGAATGGAAGGGGAAAGTGATATTTTTGTGTTTCTTTGTTCAATTCTCTGTAGTCTACACATATCCTCCATTTTCCATTCTTCTTTGGCACCACTACTAGTGGAGAGACCCACTTGCTATCGGAGATTGGATAAATAAAGTTTACATCTAAAAGTTTTTGTAACTCAGCTTTCACAATGTCTTTCAGGTGAGGATTCAATCTCCTTGGAGGTTGGCGAATGGGCCTAGCATCATTTTCTGTATATATGTGGTGTGTGCATAGCTAGGGGTCAATTCCCTTAATGTCTGGGTAGTCCCATGCAAAGGCTTCCTTATATTTTCTTAGAAGTTGGACCAGTTTTTCCTCTTGTTCAGCTGTCAGATTTTTGTTAATGTTCAGAGTTTTCCCGGTTCAATTTCTATAGTTTTGCTATTGTAAATAGAGGTAGTCAGTATAGATTGATCATGGGTGTCTTTGAGGGGATCTTCTTCTAGTTCATTATCAAATGTTGCCTCTATCATGTGACATTGTACATGGGATCTGGTTTCTGGTTGGTTAATGAAATTGTTAACGATGTCGTCCTCTATTTGGTCTTTAAATTTGAGGGCATATTCTATGGTTAAAGGTGATATAACATTTTCTGTGAGATAAGATACAGGTTTTTTGATAGTTTTCATTATTGTTAGGCTTGGCTAGGCTGGAGGGTATAAAGCTAAATTTTTTACATTACTCCCTCTAGTTATAGTCATACTGCCTTGTCGGAAGCCAATGTAAGCATCAACAGTTGATAGCCAAGGTCTACCTAAGATTAAAGGGTGTCCATCTAGCTGGTTTTTGGGATTAATTATTAGAAAGTCTACAGGGTATTCCCAGGAATCCACAGATACCATTACATCATGTAGTGTACCCTCTGGTCTGACTACTAATCGGTCAGCTAGTTCCAGTAGGGTTGTAGTTGGATCTAATGATGTAACGCCAATTTTTTGACATGTGGTGGTTGTCAAAATATTAATTGCAGCTCCTAAATCAACTAAGGCATTTGGAAAGGAGTGTCCATTGATTTGCATCGTAACTATAGGATTCCTTGGGTCCTCATATTTTACGGGTGCATCTCTTCCTGATAGTAAGTCAGATAGGGTGTCGACTACTTGGACGGTTGGGTTAGTTGTTATTCTCCTCTTTGGCTTTTTTATACATAACTCTTTGATGGTTTTTGCATAGATCGGGATATCTTGGATAGCCTGGAGGAGTGGGATTTTTATACACAAATTTCTTAGTTCTCCCAGAAGATCAAAGTTAGGATGTTCTATTGGGCGTGGTATGATTAGTCTTTCTAGGAATGGAGGAGAAGAGGTGGTTGCCTGATCATGAGTTTGTTGTCTAACTAATTCCTCTTCTTGTACTGCTTGTTCTGAAGGAAACGAATTTTCAACTTGAACATTTTTATCTCCCTCAGTTTCTATTATGCGCCCAGACCTTAATTGAAGGTCGTTTCACTCCCTTAACTCAGTTTCTAGTTCTGGTGCTTTGATTATTTGAACAGATTGAACCGGTCTATTATTAGGGTTCGAGTTGGGTTGGGCTGGGAGTTGTGGTCTTAAGTTGGTTTGAGGATTTTGTTGCAATGCATATGGTGCTGGAAATGTAGGTTGAGGGAGAAGAATTATTTTGGTTGGCTGATTCATAGGTTTTTGCCAGTTCAACTGCCAGGTTTGACTTTGCGAAGTGGAGGGTGACCATTGTGTCAGATATGCATTATTTTGCCAAAATGGAGGACAGTAAGGGAAGTTTGGCCAATTGGTTTGATTTGTTTGATTTGGCCATGGTGATGTAGGAAATGAATGTTGTGACCAGCTGGGGAAAGGTGGCTGATTTTTCCACATTCCATTATATTGCTTAGCATTATACTGAGGAGACTGAAAAGAACAGGATGAATAAACAAGCATACCTGTTTGTCATGGCTTCCATTCTCAGCGTTGATTGAGTAGGTACACTGGTTCTGTTTCTTCTTCCACTTCCTTGTAGACTGCTTTCAGGCCCAGGAGTGAGGGACAGTTTTTTGTGGAGTGGTCTTTCGTGCAAATGGCGTAGACTTGGACTGTATCCAGCGGGCACTCTTTATGGCTGTGCTTCTTTCTGCATCTTGGGCAGAATATTGCCAGATTTTTCTCTGCTTCTACTTGCTTTTGTT
Organism: Pinus tabuliformis; assembly: GCA_031772625.1. Classification (NCBI taxonomy): domain Eukaryota; kingdom Viridiplantae; phylum Streptophyta; class Pinopsida; order Pinales; family Pinaceae; genus Pinus; species Pinus tabuliformis. The sequence continues at coordinate 1,158,290,177 of CM062813.1, read as the reverse complement.
TAGCTTGCATAATGTCGAGCTATGTTGTTAGAGTCCCTAGAATATCGGTTTTGAAGTCTTCCAGTAGATTCCCAATTTCTACGCGGGTTACACCTCCACCAGAGATCTTGTTGTCCCTTGTGATTATGTCACGTTCTGCCAGTTTTAGCCTTGTACTACCTCTCAAACTCCTGATACATAAATCAATAATGTCAGCAAAACTTTCTTGATATATGTCACCTTTTCCCATAATGTTTAATGTTTCAACCCATTGTTCCTTCATCCCTTTAATTAATGTAGTTTTTAACACATTGTCAGGTAAGGGTAAAGATGCATAAGGAGATCTCTGGAGATTGTATTGAAAGCATTCTACATATTCCTCCAATGTTTCATTAGGTTGGGCTGTCATTTGAAATATTTCATCCTTTAATTCTCTAGACCTACAATAATCCTAATATTTCTTTAGAAAAGCCCCTTTCATCTGATCCCGGTCATTTATAACACCTCCACCTAACCCCATAAACCATCGTAAAGCTACTCCTTTTAATGTGGAGGGAAATAGTTTTAGCTTTTGGGGATCGGTGGTATAGTCATACCCCTGACATAATACATCGAATTCAAACAGAAATGCATCTAGATCTTCCGATGTTAGGCCATGGAATGTAGGAATATGCTGGAGAGGAATGGCCTTCATAGGTGCATTAACTGCAGTATCTACAATGGGATATTACAGTGTGGAGGTTTGAGGTGTTTGCTGGTTCTGGGCCATTTGATCAAATATGTGCCAATATCCTTCTGGGATTTCTAGGGAGTTATTCCTAGGCTGACTAGAAGGAGTAGGAATGGCCTTAACAACACTTCCTTGGTCTGGGATGATGAATGTTCCTTGCTGAACTATTATCTGGGGGGATTTTGGCTTTTCAGGTTCTTCAGCTTTGTTTTGGATGATCTTGAAAACACTTCCCTTATCTGGGCTACTTAGTGTTTGAACTATCCCAAGAGGTGATCTTGGTTCTTCTGTTTCCCCTGTTTCTCCTCCTCCTTCACAGAGATTACTAGAGTTCCCTTCTTGTAAATAAATTGGGCGAGAATTCTTAGTTTCTTGAAAATCTTGCTCAGTTTCTTCTATCTGGCTATGCACCTCAGCAAAGGCTACAGATGGTGATTTTGTGGCCCGAAGGGAGCTAGTAGGTTGTCTAGAAGCAACTTTTCTAGGACCTACTGATGGCTGAGATTCTGCTTTCTTGATGATATCGTCTATAAAGGTTGATCGGCCAAGGGTCACCGATCCCTTAGCTTTATTAATTTTGGGTAGTGGTTTTGGATTCTTTTAAGGCTTTTTCTGCTTAGTCATGCACACAACTCAAATACTTATTTCTACCCACAGTAATCAACAAATCTGCAGGAAAGTGGGCGAGGGAGAAGGGTTGTTACATGCTCCATACGCAGGTTCTTACCTTTCGTTTTTAATACCCAATTCTCTCCTAGCAGGTACTTATCAAATGCACACTACTCTTCTTAAAACAAATGGCTACACTCTCCCCAGCAACGGCACCAAAATGTTGAGGTAAAAAAGGTGTCTTTTTAACCCCTATTTATCCTACATTAATTATCAACCCAGGGACGATTTTTTATCTCAAGAGTGTACTTAGTCTGAGGCGGTCACTTGCTCAAGAGTAATGTTTTGCAGTATAGTGCTTTAAAATGCAAAGATAAATGAATGCTGGAAACAAAATCTAATTGGAACAGCAAGAAACTGAAATGTTTTGTAACTAAATCATTCACTCAAACAATCATTAGTCGAGGACTCAGTAATGATAACTCTCTCCCCTATAAACTGATGCAAATGAAAATCAATCATAGGCAAGATCTCCAATCTGAGAACTTAGACAGCGGTAGTCAGTGTCCTTTACAGTTGTAGATCCTTCAATCCACACTAAAGAAAATAACTGGAAATAGCAATTCAATTGACAAAAAAGGAACAACAACTAAGTCTATTGAAAAACTGAACAGCAAAGCTTGATTTATCATAAATGAATTAAACAGCAGAGTTTATCCTAACAGAAATGAATTGAACAACAATCTTAATCCAACGGAACAGCAAAGCAAATCAACTGGAAACACACAGCGACTATAAGTTAAACTGAATCAACAACCTTATTCTAGCAGCATGAACATTAATCGCAGGTATTAAAGGAACGACAATCGCAGTTATAATTGAACAGTAACTTAATTGAACAACAATCACAATTATAAGTGAGCAGCAATTAAATGAACAACAATCTGAATTAGACAGTGCAGTATTAGATCAGAATGAACAGCAGGACATTTCAAGTTATAGTTAATAATTTTGTCACCAACGCAATCCAATTATGATTTCAATATAACAAAGAAATTCTGTGAAATGTTCATAAACAAAAGATTACTAAATAAAGCGAATTAAGGAAATGCAAAGGAAATCAAACCACACAAGACTGTAATTGTAAAATAGTGATACAAGAAGCAAGTGAATCCACCAGGGCTAGGCCCTTAGCCACCAGTGAAGCATCACTGATTTTACTCCAAGATCAAATAATGGAATAGCAACTGAGTTATATATTAATCATGTATGGCAAAGTTTACAGCTATCACTCTTTAAAGAGAGTCGATGATTAAAGTTGAGATTACAACAATAATTTATGAAAAATGATAATACATGCCTCCTGGGCTACAAGCGCTATCCCTTTTTATAATAGCCAGGTAGATATATCAAGAGTACAGATAAGTTTTGAAGCAGCTATCCCTTAGGATCAAAGGATCCTAAGGGATTCGCTCTGTCTTTGATTTCTAGTTTATCGTTTTGTCTTCTTGCTCTGATGTCGCGCTTTCCCTTTCTTCTCCTGGATTATGCGCTCCGATTTTGATCTCCTTGTCTGGATACGACTTCCTGGGGAAGGGACAACAGTTTCTTCTGCTTTGTATTTTCCTTTGGAATAGTGGTTTTCCATTTCCTTCATTTTCCGTATAGAAAAAGACAATAATCAGTTATTTTGTATCAATCACAAAACTCCTTAATTCTACCATAATTCTTTAACATATTACCATTTTAGAATGTAAAGGAGTTATGATTCAAAGGAAAAGATAAGGAAATAAATGGCAAATGCATACCTTTTCCATTGCGGGTATTTTGAGTTTTCTTCCTTTCAGTTTTAGGCTTCTCTATTTGTGGTGAAATATCTGTCTCTTTACTGACTTTCTTCCTTTGAACATTTATTTTGTTTATTTTCTATAAAAACTCTGCAAGAGGGATGCCATCCTCTGACATTTTATGTGGTTGTTGTGGTTCTTGTTCCTATGTCCTATCAATTTTTCTTTTCCTTCCCCTCTTAGGTCTGCTGCTATTTGGCTTCCCATGAGTTTCTTCCTGAAAGTGATTTCTTACTAGAAATGTTTCCCAATTAGCACCTATGTTTTGGAGATGATATTCAACAAGAATTTTGACTAGACCATGGTGATACATTGTATTATCTATGAATTGAATTCTCCTCTGAACATTCCCTGACTTCTTTCTAAGACTATTCAGTAAGAAATATGGAAGATTTATCTCATTTTCTTCAAGAAAATTCATTAGCAGCCGATTATGATAGAAAAACATACAACCAAACCTTCCTCCGCAAGTAACAAATTTTTATATTATTAGAAGTAGGTTCCTCGACTTACTTTTTAATGTTGTTCTTGGGATTCCCTTGGTGAAAATGGTGGTTTGTTGCACTAAAAATTGTCACCTTGACATTCTGCTATATATGTGAGTTCATTATCACTCATACTTTCCCCCTCTGCAAGTCTGAAACACCAGTTCCTCATATCAAGCCTTGAAAGTAAGAGAAAAGCCCTCAAAATCTTTAAAACTCTGGTTCCACACTTTCTCTTTGCATTACCTACGTTCCCGCACCTAATGGTCATGTCTCTTGTGCACTTGACTGCTCTGTCTCTGTGTTATGGGTGCGAACCCCTGTAAAAGTCAAAAAGGCACGAGTACATTCTATAAACTCACTTTCAGCCATTTCTAGAAGCTTCTGGAAGGAATCTTAAGGTGGAAAGTTCGCTCTATTAAGGTTCACGCATCCCATACCTTAAGGAGCTAACCCCTTGATGTGAGAAGCTTATCCCTTTCAAGGAGGATTCTATCCCTTCATAGGTGGACCTGTAACCTCCTCCTCTGCACTATAAAAAGAAGCATTGGGTTGGTTACTTGGGAGGTTAGAAGTTGAATGTTTTTGAGGTGAAATGTTGCTGGAACTTAGTCTTCTTTAGTTGAGTTTTTATGAGGAGAGATTACATACCTCTAAGATCTCATTTGGAAGAGTGCAAGGCTTTTCAAAGTAAAGGAAATTACTGTTTTGGACCCCAGGAAGAGCTTGTTCAACATCAAGGCTGAAAAGGTTGTAAAGTTCTTCTACTTCAAAGTTCATACAAACAAATCTATCTTTCTCTAGACATATTTTTGGTTTTCCTTTGTTTTGAATTGAGAAAATTGTTTTCGTTTCTGGTTTTTGATTGATGTACATTGGCTTGGGTAGTTTTTAGAATCTGGATTTTTTTTGTTTTTTTCAAATTTTTCAGGGGACCATACTTTCTCTTTACAGACAGTGCGGGCATCTCCACACTTTTCCTTTAGTAAACAAAGCGGAACCGCACCTGTTTCTTCTGGAGCCTGCAGACCCTGTAAATTTTTTTGAAAAACCTAAAATATCTTCTTCTAGTTAAGTTTAGGTTTCATTTAGGATTTTTAGTGTCTACCCAGATCTGTATTTTTCCTGTCAAAAATCTCTTGTGAGTGAGTTCCGATAGTATTTTTGTTTTAGATGATTTTCTAGAAGTTTTGCATGCCTAGAGTGGTTTTCACTTTGTCTCTGTAGTGACTCAAAGATCAGAAGCTTGAGAAACCTTAGATCACCCTGGTGTCTTTTCGTCTTCTTGATGAGTCTAACTTGGTTGTGAAATCTATCCTTTGTGAGAAATAGATTTAGTTTTCTCGTTGCAAATATTTGAACAAACTTTGTTATAAGTTTTGAATTTCATTTTTACAAAAGAAAACATATCTGGATGTTTTTTGATTGATTTGTTATTCTGAACAAATGAATCCTTAGTTTATTGAACAACTAAGTAAAACATCCTCAAAAATAATTGAAGCTTTTATTTAATTAGATTTTTAAAATTTTTTAGATCTCAAAATTAGTTTTTGTAGTTTTGAGTGTTTTTCTAGAACTTGTAGATCTCTTTTGAAGCAAATTGTTTTTTGTAGTTTCGAGTTTTGAAAAGGGAAAGGGATTTATTGTGAGCATTAATTAGTAGTCTCGTTTTGAGTTCTTATTGAAAAAGACAAAAATATTTTCTTTCCATTTCCATGTTGAAAGAAAGAATTGTTTCTTAAAGAATTGCATTCTCGAACTCTTTCTTTTAGCTAGAATTTCATTGAAAGAAAAACGAATTGCTTATCATTTTAGGTGCATCTTTTTAGTGTTTTTGGAGTCGAGTCTTCACACCATCAAAGTTTCATTTCCATACCTATTGACTTAAAGAACAACCCATAAAAGCAATGCTTAATTAAAATTGATCTAGTAATATTTTCTATTTCTAGGGCTCTTATCACCAATATAGCTTAGGCTAGTATCTTGGAGTAGGGAGTAATTAACTCTCCAAGATAGTTAAAACAAACAAGTAGATACATCTTGCAGTAGGAAATAAATCCAATTATAATTGATGCATTCTAGGAAGCTTCTCTTAAAGGAGTCAATCACGAGATCATGTCCGAACCTTTGAGACAATCAATTTTGTTTCATTGGGAAAGATAGAAGATTTGCGCGTATTATAAACGGTAAACCTCGGATTGACCATTGTTGAGGATCCTAGGGTCACTTGTTGGTAAACCTCGGATTGACCATGTCGAGGAGCCTTCAAGGGGATTGAGCTTTGTTACTCTGCCCTTGCGCATAGATCAAATCGTAGACTGTTCCCCCAGTTGTATTTGTTGTTGTTCGTAACCTTAGTGTCCATAAACTTAAGATTATTTCCTAAGGTGACGGTGAAGGAAGGATCTCACTATACCTGGAGCAGACGTCGACTAGACTTACTTGGACTCTCTGGGGGGTTCTCTTCACTCGAGATGGTTTTGTGAAGAAACTTGTGCTAGTCTGTTTCATTAAGCAGGTTATCGGGTAACTATTCCAACCGCCCTTTCTGTATTAAAGTTCTACTACATTGGATTTCATCACCAATTAGTGTTTTTAATACGAGAAGTTATTGTTTGTGTGTGGTATGAACTCTTAGATTTTTTAGGCGTGTGATTCAGTTATTTGTTTCTTTAGAGACTTTAGGTGCTTTTATTGAAATTTTATTTGTTTGTGTGTGATTATTTTCATCCTACACCAAGAGGTTATTATCCTTCATCGATCATGTCAAGACAGTTGTCTATGTTTTCCCAATCACCGGAAACATTTTTATACGACAATCCTTCTGTTCCTTCGGCGTACCAGTTGATGAGCCCCAGAAATGGGTAGCTATATGGGCTCATTTTGCATATTGTTTCCATTTAATCCACCATTATCCATATTTTTGTGCATGTTTTTTAATATATTTATGTTAATTGAGTGAATGGGGATAGTCATTTTGCCACTAAGTCTAATGAGTGTTTATTGCAGATTTTTGGACATTTTTGGACCAAGACCAGTCATTTATGAGCAGATTGATAGCCAAAAATCAAAGAAACCAAGCTGAGGACTTATAGGAAGGGTGTCTCCTGCATTAATGACCCCTTCCTTGAGTTCTCCACCAAAAACTCGGAGTTCAAAGGCCACCACATCAATAATCACAAGGGCAGTCGTGCAGGTCTAGTGAAGTCGCTGTTATCTACAAGTTTTGGCAGCCGAGTTCCTAAAGTTTAGGAGGAATATTGGGAGTCCTCAATTTGTATAAATAAGAAGGCCTCAGGCCTCAGTATTTTAGCTATTGAACATTCTATTTTCGCACTTTAGTGTAGCTCTGCATTCAGCTCATTTTCGAGCTCCTTCTGTAAACAATTTTGTGATATGACTAGTATTTTTTGATCAACGAAGATGAATTTAGCCTTGAACCAGAACTGATCTCTCTAAGGGGGTTGTAGCTCTTGGGGTTGGGCCCAACCCAAGTTCTAAGTACCTCCTTCTTGTATTTATATGTTTTTTTCTTGCATTCATGAAATAATTTCTGTTATTTAGATTAAATATTGCTTTATTACTTAGGTTGTTTTTGATGATTAGAATAGTTACTTTAGTTTCAGTTTGATTAGTTAGTTTGCTAAAATAATAGAAAAGATCCACAAAAAGGCTACCAAGTAGGCTTTGAGCTCCTTTCTCCCTCCTTGGGACCATGAATTGAGACCAAAGCACTCTTGCTGCCACCAAAACATTGTTTTTGCTTTCCAATGCAATTGCTAGTGTGTGAATTCGAGTTGGAGAAGTTGATATCAGTTGTACTTACATGCTTGGATTTTTCCTTGTTCAGTTTTCATAGCTTTCTTGCATCATTTCCTGTCCATAAAATTATGTTCAGCACTTTTCTGTTTTTTAAGGGCAGAATTAGGTTAAAATAGGTAAAACTCTGTTTTTTTAATTCTCCTTGAATCAGTTTGTAGAAGCAGGTGTGCAGCTCACTCAAATACCATCCCAGCTTATCATCCTCTCATCCCCCAACCTACTCCAGTCCATTTCTCAAGGTTTTCTCCACTCATTCGCCACACTTTCCCAAACAGCCCTAATTTCTACATTTTTGTGCAAAATCACTTTCTTATCCTTTGAACCAATCCAACCATCACCTTCATGTTTGATCTTCATTGACAGAGTCCTAGACCCTATAACACCCTCATCCAACCTTCATTTTCCTTTTCCCACCATTTTTCCTCCTCCAAACCTTCAAAAATCACTTTCAGCCTGCTCCTGTAGAACTTCCTGTAGAATTTCCTATAGATCCCCTGCAGACTTCCTGTAGAAGTTCATGCGAGCGATTTTTCGAAATCTGATCGCAATGGAATTCTCTAGAAGGGTGCTAGGGACTCCTTAGGTCCTCTCCACACCTTCCTCATCATTTGCAACAACCAAATCCATCTCCTTTCGCCACCAAACATCTGCACAGTCAAATAGTTAAAACACAACCATAATAATTCTGCATAAAATTGCTCAAAAGTACAAAAAGATGGTTCTTCCACATTTTCCTTCAGAAATAGCTTAAGTACATGCATTTTACCTTGACAGTAGTCCATGGCATCCATTTCAGTAGTTTCATCTCTTTTTCTTGCAAAAGTAGGGTTAATGGGTAAAACTAGGGTTTGCTAGGGTTTGCATTTCCTTTCAGCTTTCATCCTCTTTCTGCAAGTAGAATAGCCTCTTTTGAGTTAGCTTTCTTCCATCACAATTAAAATATTCTTCTGAGAACTCATAGAAGTTGGCTTGAGCTCCTAGCGAACTTGTGCCAGCTGATCAAGTGACAGCCTGTAGTAAGAGCTAGTACTTGTGCATACAACACTGTCGCTTCCAAGTTTGTTACGAACTACCGGGTTGATAAAATTAAAGACGGGAGTCCCAGGAGTTGCACCATCATTGCTGCAATACTAGAGCCCACTACCAGTCACTCTCTAGTACTTTTTCAGGAGCAACTCCTCGATTGACTGAACATCAGTTATCACCTGGTAGTAATGGAACTCAAATGTTGAACGCAGAGAAAATTCTTATGATGTCTGGTAGTATTCCAAATCCTCAATCCCAAGGTAGTCAGTTACCACCTAAGGGGCAACCTCAAGGTTGTCAGTTACTGCCTGGGGGGAAATCCCAAGGTAGTCAGTTACCGCCTGGGGGGCAACCTCAAGGTAGTTAGTTACCGCCTGGAGGACAACCTCAAGGACAGTACATTCCTTCAGGACATTACATACCTTCAGGACAATACATACCCCAAGGTCAACCCCAGACTCAGTATACTCCTCAGGATGCTTATCAACCCCATAATTAGTATGTGCCTTAGGGTTATCAACCTCAAGGTCAGTACCCAACTCAAGGTTTCCAACCACCTTCTGGTCAATCATTTTTACAAGGAGCTGAAAATGTACCGCTTAATTATAAGCCCTACGTTCAACCAGGTTATGGTCCTCCATATGCACAACCTATTATGAGTCCATACCCCGGAATAAACATGGTGTGGGATCCATCTCAAACTCAACAGACTATGCAACCTAATGTGCATTTATCTAATCAACCTGGAAAACCTTTGGTCTCTGGTCCAACCCAGCAACCTATCCAATCTACTGTTCAAACCCCTGCACCTGGTTTAGTTTGGCATCCTGGGCCTAGCTCACCTCAGATTCTGCCTCAAACTGCTGCAACTACTGCAACTTCTGTTCAACCTATCACACCTGTTTCTGGAGTATCTATAGATATGTTTTCTGCTATCCCTGTATCAGTGAAAAATCCTCAAGTCTCTGTGCCACAATCAGGACCGACTGTTCAGACTTCAGTCCAGATCCCTGCAGGACAAGCTGGTCCAAGTGCGATTGCTACAATTCAACCGCATTTCACTTATCAACCGTACCAGGGACAGTATCAATTCGGTCCTACTGTACAAAACCCAGTTTATCAGTATCAACCGTATCTTGGCTATACTTATCAATAGCCTCAACAACCTCAATTTGGTCCAGTTAATCCTAGTTTCCCAAGAGGTTATAACATTCCTAATGCAAATCCAATTCCAGGTTATCCTGGATATCCTCCTCCTAGAGCTGGTCTTGTTACTCAAGGTTTTCGCGACCCTAACCATCAGTTACCATTTATTGCAACTTTGGATTTACCTGATTTGTCGCACCTTACAAATGATCCGATTTACTATCTTCCGTATTGGCTGCCAATGCCTAATAAGTTGCCTAGTGATATCCCGAAATTTGAGGGTAAGTCAAGAGAGGATCCGTCAAATCACATTATGACTTATCACCTCTGGTGTGCATCTAATTCAATCATTGATGATTCAATTCGATTGCGTCTTTTTCAATGAACTCTTATTGGTCTTGCTGCCAAATGGTACATTGAGTTACCATGAGGCTCTTTTTATAATTTCAATCAGTTAGCCACTGCTTTCTTAACTCATTTTTAGTTGCCTGTCAGATACGAAAATGGCACGAAACTGTTAACTTCACTAAAACAATCCACGTCCACATATATTTTTGATCATATTCATGAATGGCGATGTAGAAGGCATTTAGTGAAAGTTTTCATTCCGGATCAAATTTTAGCAGAATGGTTCTTTAAATCATTGTTACCTAAAATCATTGACGATGTAGCTAAGGGAGTAGTTGTCACTGAAGAGAAATTCATTGCTCAGGCTCAGTACCTTGACCTCGTCTATACACAGTCAAGTACTTTACATGAAAAAATCCCTAATATTCCAAAACACGGTCAAATAACTGCAACTCCTTAAGGGTCTCATGCCGTTGATGGTATGATTGGTTTAGTTAGTACTAAAAGTAAGAAGAAATCTTCAAAGAATTTTTCTCCTATAATAACTTTATCTGATTCCCCAGAAGGAGACTCTTCTGTTAAAGTTTCTGCCGACGTCCATGTCGTAGAATCATCTACGACCAAATCCAGTAGTAAAGAGAAGGGGAAGAAGGAAAACAAACAAAATTCAAAAGATAAAACAAATAAAAATGAATCCATTGACAAAAAACAGAAACCTCACTATCCTTGTTTCATTTGCGACGAGGATCATTTTACCAAAGACTACCCACATCGAGCTGAGGTTTCGAAAACATTAAAGGTTCTCAAACTCTTGTTGTCTTGAAGGATCCTTTTCCTACTCAAGATAGTAAGATGATTGGTTCTTCCTCGAATGCCTCAGAAGAACCCATTATGATGATGTCTCATGTCAGGATTGTGATGCAATCGCAAGATTATGGTAGTAAAAATCCTGTTGGTGGTAAAGAAGCAGAATCTTCTAATTCAAACACATCAAATTCACCTCCTCCTGGTTCTGGTCCACTACAGATCGAGAAACCCAACCCTGACTTAGTAATCAAACCACCTGCTAAAGGTATACTTTGGAAATCAGCTTTCAATCCACATGCGAGAGCTGCTCAAAATTATAACATTGTTGAAGACTTAGCTATTTCCCCTTCAACAATGTCGGCTTTGGAAGTACTGCAATCATGCCCAGCACAACGTAAATTACTATTGTCTTCTATAGGAGCTATCGATATTCAGGATCAGAACCTAATAATCTTCGATTTAGATAATAGTACACCACACCTACCTCATCAAATGGCTTTCTAGATTCCAGTTTTAGTAAAAAATGGACCTTGCTTTCGGACTGTGATTGATGAAGGGGTTTCTACATGTATTATGTCGATCAAGTGTTGGAGATCGCTTGGTTATCCCACACTCAATCAGTCTCCGACAATTCTAAAGGCTTTTGATGGCTGAGGGTTCCATCCTTTTGGTATTTTGCAGGATTTACCTATAGGGGTCGAAGGCAAAACTATAAATCTAGATGTGGAAGTGGTTGATGCCCCTCTAGATTACAACCTTCTCCTGGGTCGCAGTTGGTCTTATTCTATGACTGCTATTGTTTCATCAGTATTTCGGCTTATCAAGTTTCCTCATAATGGAAAGATCATTACGATATACCAGCTGACCTATTTCTCATCTGACCCAACCTCTACAGATAGTGTTCAACACATCGGTAAAACGTCTATCCCTTACAAAGATGTTGGCGTAGGTTTGATTAAAGATTCTGGTTTACTGAGAACTTTTTCCTTCCCTCCTCCTAACGTATCGCCTTCTATTACAAATATTCATATGATTTCATTAAATACTGTTACTTTTGATGATCCTCAGATCGTACCTTTCGATTCTGAGGTGGATTCATTTGATGGCGTGATGCCTTTGAGTCCCTTTGAAATTGCATATCAGGCTGTACAGTCGTTTTCTGATTCCTGATCAAGCTCGAGGATAGTTTTTTCCTGTGTCAACCTCGTTAAAAAATGAAACCGGATGTCTCAAGGATAGTTTTTTCCTGTGTCAACCTCGTTAAAAAATGAAACCAGATGTTTCGAGGATAGTTTGATCTTGTCTCAACCTCATTAAAAAATGAAACAAGGATCATCGAGGATAGTTTGTTCCTGTGTCAACCTCGTTAAAAAATGAAACCGAATGTCTCGAGGATAGTTTGTTCCTGTGTCAACCTCGTTAAAAAATGAAACCGAATGTTCCGAGGATAGTTTGTTCCTGTGTCAACCTCGTTAAAAAATGAAACTGGGTGTCCCGAGGATAGTTTGTTCCTGTGTCAACCTCGTTAAAAAATGAAACCGGGTGTCTCGAGGATAGTTTGTTCCTGTGTCAACCTCGTTAAAAAATGAAACAAGGAGTCGTGAGCATAGTTCCTTGTCTTGTGTCAAGCTCGTTAAAAAATGAATCAAGGGTTATGAGCATAGTTCCTTGTCTTGTGTCAAGCTCGTTAAAAAATGAAACAAGGAGTCTTGAGGATAGTTCTTTTCCTGTGTCAACCTCATTAAAAAATGAAACAACTCCCTTTCCAAATCGAGTCTTTGATTAATATCTCGTAAAATATAAGTCGAGTCTTTCCAAGATCTCGAAAGTGAACTTTCATTCCATCCTTGTTGAATGAAATGAAGCTTGGGGGGCATGTACCTCGATTTGAGTCATTATGCTAGGGGGCATGCGAACTTATAACAAGCATAGTTTTTTGTTTCAAGATTGTATAAACATGAAACCAAATCCAAGCAGAGTTCTCCATGGCTTGTGTAAAAATGAACCCATACCCGTTTTACATCTCGTGATTGTTGTTTTTATCCGCTAAATTTTGCTAGACGAGCCTTGGTTGTTTTCATTCCATCGCCACTATCTCTTTGGTTGACCATATGCTTTCACTTGGTTGTTTTTCCTTTCCTGAGGGACCGCAGCGATGAGTGGTTTTATTAGCCAACCTCTTAACCATTACATGTTTTGAGTAGTTCCACCATTGCCGGAACCAGTTGCTACCCTTTATACCACTCGTTCCTCTAGGACGAGTCTTCTTTAAGCTCTTTTCTGACTCGTAAAATATGAAAAGATTGCCGATTTTTTCCCTTTTAACTTGTTAAATAGAATAAAAAGGTGGTCCACTTTCAGCTCTTTTGTGACTGTATAAACATGAAAAGATCGCCAGACTTTTTTCGTTTCAGGTTCGATACTGGTTTTGAAACAACGTGTCTTCATCACTTTTTTTACTTTTTCAGATCGGAGCCACTAATTATGAAAAGTACTCCTTGATCGTAATGGTCAAGTGGTTCTCTCAAGTATTATTTTATACTTTTTCGGGCTCGAGGGACACAAATTTACGAAAAAGGACCCCCCATGGAGTTTTCTTTTCCGTGTCTTTTTCAAACTCTCTAAACATGAAAAAGACTCCGATTTTTACCTATGTCGGACTCGTTAAACCCTGATGACATTGGACTTGTCACCATGACGAGACTAGAGTCCTCTTTAAACCCTTTTCAGACTCGTTAAATATGAAAATATTGTCGAGCACTTGTCCTTTCCAGCTCGTTAAAGTATTGGAAATGTCATCCCTCCTGTATTATTTTATCCTTTTTCGGACCTGAGGGATTATTTTACAAAAAAGTACCCCCATGGAGTTTTCTTAAGTTTTTCTTCTGACTCCCTAAAATTGAAAAACACCGAGTTTTTCCTATACTGGACTCGTTAAAATTTAACAATAAAGGGCCTGTTCAATTTTCAACAGGAACGAACCACTCCTTCTTAGGGTTCGAATGTTAAACTAAGTTGGACTCATCCGAAGGATGAGCTAATAAACAAGCAAATGTTATCCTCCTCAAGCTTGTCAAAAATAAAGAGGTACTTTCTAGAAATGGTGGGGTAAAAGAGAGAAAAATGAACCTGTTTGTTACACTTTGTTTTTTAGAAAAGTCCTTAACCATTCTTGAACACGACACTTTTTGTTCACCTGGGTTGGGAAATCCTTTGCCTAATAGTTAATCAAACCACATTGAAAGTCTTCAGTCGATTTCTAGGTATTAGCTTTGGGTTAATTGTCACCAAGCCATCTACAGTGTCGTTATGTGTTCAAGGGATCAATTCAAACAAATCATTCATCTGCAAAATATCTATCATCCATTTTGACCATCCCTGATTTAGTCCTTGCTGATATATTTCTTCAAAACTTGATCTATGATTTTGTGTTGTGGGCTTGCCTATGACAGATCGCTTTCTATCGACATCAGCTCATTATCTAGGAAGTTGATCTAGAAATCGTCAGTACCTTGAAATCTGCGTGCCCTAATGGCAGGTTTCTCGCCTTCGACGATAGGTTGCATCATTCGTTATTCGATCAAAGAATTCTATGACATGTTCGACATCAGCTCATTTATTCACATTTCATGGATTGTACTGGGCACTTTGAGAGCCATTGACATTACTGGTGGTTTTTCTCACACTTGTTAACAGTTCACATCATTGACTGGTAATCAAGTGGTTTCTACCATGTTCGACTTTAACACATTCATTCCCATGGATAGAATTTTACTAGTTCGGGAAGCGGAAATCAAGACCCTGGATCTAGTTTCTACCATCCAGGATGCGAGGAATTTTGTTATTCATTATACAGTGGACTATTCATAAACATATGGTTGTGCCCATACTGTGTCTACACATGTCTATACTCTTGATGTATTACAACATCATTCTTGTATCAGAACAGTTTAGTCAGTTTTGATCTGAGTATGGGAATGCCTACCTCAGCGATTATATGTCTACATATATATATTTTGCATTGAATGTTTTTACAGGTTCCGACTGGGGTGTCAAAAAGATGATCCTTGAAATGATAAAGTACTTCACTCTTCATAAATGACAGACTCTATCTTCATCTATTACAGACTTCACACTTTAGGGGGCAATCTGTTGCACTAACATTTGTCACCTTGACATTCTGCTATCTGTATGAGTTCATTATCATTCATACTTTCCCCCTCTACAAGTCTGAAACACTAGTTCCTCATATCAAGCCTTGAAAGTAAGAGAAAAGCCCTCAAAGTCTTTAAAACTCTGGTTCTGCACTTTCTCTTTGCATTACCTGTGGTCCCCCACCTAATGGTCATGTCTCTTGCGCACTTGACTGCTCTGTCTCTGTGTTATGGGTGTGGACCCTTGTAAAAGTTAAAAAGGCACGAGTACATTCTAAAAACTCACTTTCAGTCATTTCTAGAAGCTTCTGGAAGGAATCTTAAGGTGGCAAGTTCGCTCTCTTAAGGTTCATGCATCCCATACCTTAAGGAGCTAACCCCTTGATGTGAGGAGCTTATCCCTTTGAAGGAGGATTCTATCCCTTCATAGGTGGACCTGTAACCTCCTCCTCTACACTATAAAAAGAAGCATTGGGCTGGTTACTTGGGAGGTTAGAAGCTGAATATTTTTGAGGTGAAATGTTGTTGGAACTTAGTCTTCTTTAGTTGAGTTTTTATGAGGAGAGATTACATACCTCTAAGATCTCATTTGGAAGAGTGCAAGGCTTGTCAAAGTAAAGGAAATTCCTGTTTCGGACCCCAGGAAGAGCTTGTTCAACATCAAGGCTGAAAAGGTTGTAAGGTTCTTCTACTTCAAAGTTAATACAAATAAGTTTGTTTTTCTCAATAAGCTGTTGATTCATGGTTTATTTTATGGATTCCTTGATCACCATAATAGACATGATTTATGATATTTGCTATGCAGGTGCTATTTAATGTTTGCTTGTTTGTGATTGCAGGTCCTCAAGGTAACTCTTTCGAACGATTGAAGGATGACTACTACGAACAAGCATTGGATCTAAGGTAGGGTCTTAACACCTTTATAGTATTTATTTATAAATCGCATATGTCTAGAGAAAGATAGATTTGTTTGTCTGTTTGTTGCTAGACTATCTTCTGATACTAGGGAGATCGGTCTTGTCCGCAAGATCGATTTATCCGTCCAACATGGTGTCCATGCTTGATTTCTTCAAGAAAACCCTCTAGTATTAGTTTTCAATACCTCTATTCTTGAACCATTTCTCTCCAATCCATGGAAGTCCATTGGCTTCAGCTATAAACGACTTTGTCACTTGTGAATTTGATGTCTCCTATCTCCACTTTGACTCCATCAAAAGTCCTGGCGAAGGATTTGGTCACTTCTTTATCGAAGACATCGAATTTCTCTACAAATTCTAGCCACTGCGCTTTCTACAACAATTCTTTTGTCTGTGGATACCCCTCCAAAAGTTTATTCCCTGTTGGCTCTGTTCTGACTATCACTCCCATGGCTGAGAAACTTTGTCTCAAAAATTGTTTTGTTTGACAGGGTAGAATCGTTTAGCAGCATTTTTAGAGCAGAAAAGTCGAGAGTGTTAGTGATGGAATAATGAGAGCGTAGGTAGTGAGGGTATAAGGGAATGAGGTAGAATCTAACTGTTAAGATCATTCATGTTTATGATTTGGGTGGTCGGTTCAATGGATCAGAATATGAGCTATGATGACTGTGAGTGAATGGCGGATTAAGCACAATTTTACATGACACAATCAAAACTCTTTGCAAAAAAATGATTTTGATTTTTTTGGTAGTACTATGTCTTATAATTAATATATATAATGTTTTGATCCCTATTATTAAATTAAAGAAGTGAATACCTTTGAATTATTTTCTTGCTAACCTTTGGTTTCCTTTTATGCAGTCTTCAAATACTTTGCAGTGGAGGGAGCCAATCATTCCTTTAATTGTATCATCAAAAGTTTCTGTCAAATTGGCTGCAAAAAGTCATCAAAGTTGCAGAAAATCAATAATTTTGTAGCTATTTATTATTTTTGAAAAGAAACGGATAAAAGAAGATGGAATTCTAGAAAATGGGATATAAAGAAAATTTAAGATGCCAAGAATTCTTCATTTTCACCTTGAATTTTTTGCATAAACATGCCAACAATTGTTTTTTTTTTTTTATCGGTAAAGACTAAATCTATTAAGTAAAATATAGTACAGTCAGGAATAGCAAAATACCGGCAGACCGGAAATGATGGAATCATCAACCTCGGTTCCGGATGAAAGATACAATCTCAAAGCTACAGGAAAAGAAAAAAACCGACAGACCGGAAATGATGGATTCATCAATCCCGGCCTCGGAGGAAAGATACAATCTAGAGCTACATCAGAAAATTCGAGAGCAGAGACTAGCTATCATGCTATTACCCCAGCGGGACAATAACTACACCACAATGTTTTTTCCCCTTCTTTTTGTTGACTTTTGTCCAGCCATCATGGTGCGAGTGGGCTAGAACTACTTGAAGACTGGAGTTCTCTATCTTCAGGGACTCCTTCTCTGATTCAGAGGATGAAGTCTCATGGGGACATTTCTGGGAGCTTGCTGAGACATGGGTGTGCTCCATATTTTCCGAGGGCGGGTCCATCGGCTGAGGCGTCTGATCTGGTTCTGACTCTCTTTCCTCCTTTTCCATACTTGGGGAACTTGAGCTACCAGCTGGCGGCGGTGGACAGGGAGCCCAACGCTTGGGCTTGGAATGTGCGAAGAAGCTCTTTTTCGTGCTTACTGTCAGCGATGGGCAGGAGCTATGCAGGTGCCCTGTTAGGTGACAATGGCGGCATCGGAAGGCAGTGTTTTCGTACTCTAGAAACTGGGTCCAGACAAAGTCCTTGATCTTGAGATTGATGTACTCCGGCAGTCCCTTGCTTAAATCAAGCTCCACACAAACTCTGGCGTATGTATAGAGACCCTGCCGCTCTCTCTTGTAATCTCCTATTAAAAAGCAACCCAAGGCATTGCCTATTTCCCTGTATACTTCTGTGCGCCACAGGTGAACTGGGAGATTTGGAGGTCTGATCCATACAGGGGCTTTAGTGATGACTGCTGAAGCTGGGTCAAAGTCTGGAAACCATGGAGTTAGGAAGAGGCCAGCTGAACCCATGAACCAAGGGCCTTCATCAAGGGCATTGTAGCAGTGCTCGAGGTCATCGAACAGTACTATGAAGTATCCCTTTGCACAGAAGTAAACCTTGCAGCGGTCAGTCCATTTGTCCTTGATCCAGTCATACAGATCCTTTGAGCGCGGCCAGAGCCCATTGAATCTGCAAATGATGGCCCTTTCAGCAAATTTTTGGGTGTCGTCTTCAAGATCAGGGTAAGAGATCTCAACAGAGGGAACTTCCTCCAATTTGTCAACCATAAAAGGCTTGGGTTTGCGAGGTTCTGGGGTTGCGGGCTTCTCAGAGCGAACTGCAGCTTTGTAGGAGTTTGGAGGAGCAGAAGAGGATTGCCCTGCTGCTCCTCCTCTCAAACGAAAGGAAAACACTAGAGAGCTATTGCTCTTTATACTGTAAGAAGAGAGAGGAAGAGGATCTTCGAGCTGTTTACCTTGGAAGATAAGTCTTTGAAGGGCTGAGGGGATCCCAAGCCTGTGCTCTAGGTTTTCTTTGAGATTTTGAACCAGATCTGTAGGGTTTACCCATTGCATGACGGTTTTGCCAGAGATCTGTGTTATTTGAATCTGAAAGGGGGCAGAGGAATCTTCAGAAGATTTCTGGAGCAGCTTGGGGCCTGAGTCTTTTGAGTCTTCCGCCTCTTGACACAGGGGGGGCTGCAGGAGAGCAGAAGTCTTCTGCCTGAAATATTTTTTACCCCAACTCGGATCTGCCGTAAAGGGATCTGTGGATCCTCTGTAAAAGCGCTGCGTCAGGGTGAAAGAAAACCAGAACTGCGCAGCCGAGAGCAGAGAAATCCTTGAACATCGCGGATCCAGGTCCATATTCCCTCCATAAACTTGATCTTCGACCCTGTCATTTGAAATCAACCCTGGCACATGAGATCGGATCCTTTCCTTGCTAAAATGGGGCATGGCCACCATGCGTCTTTGTTTTCCATAGATGCAGACGGATCTGCCAGGCTTGTGCAATGCGTTCGCAGAGGGGAGCGCATCAAGACAGGTCTGGGTGAGGATCGATTGTTTTATATTGAGAACCTCTGGATTAAAGGCTGGTGCCGCCTTGAGGGATTCGATCTGCGCCCAGAAGAAAGGGTAGCACGGCGAGCTCTTCTTGCTGTATCTTGAAACGTTTGAATCCTTTCCCTTAGCGAATCTGTCCCAAGGCGAGAGGGAAGATTCAAGCATAGAGTGGCCAGCGTTCAAGCTTCTAGCCGTTCGTGAGCAGGGCAGACCTTCAAGAGTTGCGGCGGCGCTGACTGTGGAAACCCTAATGCCGTGAGACGCATCCATCGCTCCGCTCCCCAATAACAAATGTAATCAACATGCCAACAATTGTTGGTTTTCATGTTTATACACATTTATTTTTCATTTGTTTATTTTTATTTTATTTTTTTATATATACAAATAATAATAATAATTCTAAGGTGAAGAAGAAGAAGAATACTTCTTGACCAAATTCAAATCAGAGTTGTCCTAGAAAATATTTACAAATTCCTCCTTTGTCATTGGCTTATGATAGATCCTGAGTCGATGTCTATTCACCAAGAGAGGAACTTTTTCTTCATCAATAGTCCTAATTCTGACTGCTCCATTATCAAAAACATTTTCAATCTCATAAGGCCAAAGCGAGTGAGTTTGAAACGTTCCTTGGAAATTTTTGAACTTTGAAACAAGAGTAATGCCCAATCTCCTGGCTGAAATTTTCTTTATTTGATGTAGTTATCATGCCATCTAGATCTCTATTGCTGGACTAAACTAGTCTTATGGATAGCTTCTTGCCTTATTTCATCAAGCTCATTGAGTTGTCCCATTTTTTGCTTTTGTGCTTCTGATAAGTCAAGTTCCAACTTGACTATTGTCTTGTAGGTCTGAATCTAGAACTCAATTGGAAATAGGACTTGTTTCCCATAAACAAGTTCATAGGGAGTATGTCTAGTAGTGCTTCTCCATGTGGTACGGTAGGCCCATAAAGCATCTGGAAGATTTTCTACCCAGTCCCTTCTGTGCAAGTGGTGAACTGTCTTGGTAAGGATTTCTTCAATCACTTTGTTGGTAGACACTACTTTTCCATTTTCTTATGGATGGTATGGAGTATATTTCCGATGCTTAATTTTATATTCTTTCACTATCTTTTGTACTACTCTAGATGTAAATTGATTTCCTTGATCTATTACAACTTATCGTGGGACATTAAAAAGAGTAAAAGTGTCCTAAAAAAGAAATGAAACTACAACATTTTTAGTAGCAAAAGAAAGTGCTTTAGCTTCTACCCCTTTAGTAACATAATCAATGCATATGAGTCTATATTTTTTTTGTTTTGAAGATGGATTAATTGTTCCAACAAAAATCAAAGCCCATTTTTCGAAGGGTTCAATGAGTACCTGAGGTTGTAGTGGCATTTCTTCTGAAGGAATAGTTTTCCCCATTCTTTTTTATAGCTATCACACCTCTTAACATATTCCTTGGCATCCTTAAAAAGGAAAGGCCAATAATATCCTACGAGAAGGACTTTATAAGTAGTTATTTTTTCAGAAAAATGATGCCCACATGGTTCATCATGGATTCTTTAAGTATCTCAGGTATTTCATCTTCTCTTACACACCTTCGGATGATGAGATTTGGTCTTGTCTTGTATAATTATTCATTTATCCATGAATAAGAAGCACTTGTATGGATTATTATTCTCTTTTCTCTAGGAAACAAATAGGAGGGTAACTTCCTTGTAACTAAATAATTTGCAATATTTGAAAACCAAGGTGATTTAGTAGATACTGCAAAATGAAATTCATCAGGAAACTTATCCTCTACAGGTGTATCATTGTTATCATTTTGAATTCTAGATAAAAATTCAGCAATTGTGTTTTGTTTTCCAGGTCGATCTAGAATGGTGATATTGAATTCTTGTAATAGTAATAGCCATGTTGTTACTCTACCATTAGTAATTGGTTTATTCATTAAATATGTAATGGCAGAATGGTATGTGTGAACAAAATTTTCATAGTCAGTGATGTAATGCCTAAATTTATTAATGGCATGAATGACAACTAAAAAATCATTTTAAGTTATAGTATAATTTAGCTCTGCAGGAGTTAAATTTTTACTGGTATAATAAATGGCATAAGGAGTGAGGTATTTTTGTCCTAACATAGCTCCTAGAGTTGTGTCTGAAGCATCAGTTGATATATGAAAAGGAAATTTCCAATTAGGTCCTTTTAAGATGGGTGCTTCTGAGATCTTCTTTTTCAAAGTTTCAAAAGCCTTTTGACAATCAGAGTTCCAACCGAATTCATAGTGTTTCAAGAGTAATTTTAAGAGTGGAGATGCAATATTTGTGAAGTTTTCTATGAATCTTCTATAATATCCGGTAAAACCAAGAAAATGCCTAACATCTCGTTGACAACTTGGGATCGATAATTTGTAAATAATTTCTACCTTAGATGAGACTACCTTAATTCCATTTCTTGAAATATGGTGACCTAAAACAATTCCTTCATAAAACATCATAAAACATTTTTCATGACTTAATGAAATATTTGCTTCTTTTCATCTTATGATAACTTTTTCTAAATTTTCAAGTGCTTCTTCAAAAGAATTTCCATAAACTGTAAAATCATCCATATACTCTTCCACACAATCATGAATAAGACCAGAGAAAATTCCTAGTACTTCTCTTTGGAATGTTTTTTGGGCATTTCATAATCCAAAAGGAAGTACTCGGTACTCATAAGTCCCCCATGGACACGTGAATGTGGTTTTGTCTTGATCTTCAAGTGCTACCTGAATTTGATTATACCCACTAAAACCATCCAAAAATGAGAAATATATATATATATTATGTTAATGTATCTAAAAATTGATCTATGAAAGGAAGTGGAAAGTGATCTTTCAAAGTTTCTTTATTCAATTCCCAGTAATCAATGCATAATATCCATTTTCCATTTTTCTTAGGAACGATTACTAGGGGTGAAACCCATTGACTGTCTGATATTGGATAAATGAAATTTACATTTAACAGTTTTGGAATTCCTCTTTAACAATTGCTTTTAAGTTTGGATTCATTCTTCTTTGTAATTGTCGAACTGGTCTAACATTTTCTTCAATATAAATATGATGCATGCAGGTTTTAGGATCAATTCCCTTCATATCTGTGTATTCCCATGCATATGCAGAAGACTGTTTTTGCAATATTTCTACCAATTGCATTTTCTGTAATTCTTCTAGGTTTTCATTGCTGTTCAAGGTTTTTCCTGGAAAATTTTCTATTGAAGAGTTTCCAAATTTTTCTAGAGAATTTAAAGACATTTGTCTAGATGTTAGATATTCAATATTACATTGTTCTTGAAATTTTTTACTATTGTCACAATATAAAGAGGATTCATTATTTTCTATTGAATTTAGAATTTGATCCTCTTCATTTATTTGTGCAATAGTTAAAACTAGTTGTATATCATTATCATCATCTATCCATTCTTCATTTTCTACTTCTATCATTGTTTTTGCAGGTGGGTACAATGTAAATTTCTTTATTGAGCTTCCATCTGAGATAAACATGTCTCCTAATCTACATCAAATAAAAGCATCGGTTGTAGCTAACCATGACCTTTCTAAAATTAATGGATGTCCTCCTAAATTATTCTTGGGTGTTAGAATCATGAAATAAATAGGATATTCCCAAGAATATAAGGATACATATATATCCCTTAACACACCATCAAGTTTAATTACAGACATGTCTGCTAATTGTAACAATGTTGGTGTGTATTGAAGATTAGGAAGCTTCAATTTACCCATAATTTGTTTGCTCATTACGTTTATGGCCACTCCTAGATCAATCAGTGTGTTTGGTATTTCAGTTCCATTGATGTGTGTTTTCACAATGGGGCTTCTTGGATCTAAATATTTTTGAATTGCTGTCTTCCCCATCAAGATATCTACAATTCTCCTGACTAGTTGAATTCTTTTTATTTATTTTCTTTTTCTTCCTGGTCCTAGAGTACTCAATTCCTTAATTTCTTTTGCAAAAATTAGTATTTATTTTATTGCTTGTAATAAAGGAATTTTTCTACAAACATTTTATAATTAATATAACATATCACAATCATGCAATATGATTTGTTTTTCTACTCCTTTATCGATTTTCAACCTTTCAGGAAAAGGTGATCTTGAGATAAATACTGAAGGTTGTTCTATAATAGGAGTATTATTAGAATGTGTAGGAATTTTTTTTGTTTCAATATTTTCTTTCAAAGGAAGGGAAATCTCTTCAAATTTATTATTATTTTTTTGAGAATTATTTTATGTTTCCTGAACAACAACAGATGGTTTCTTCCTTTCTAATACTCTACCAGACCTTAATTGAACATTTTTTAGATCTATTGGAGTTATCATGTAATTTTGAGGATTATGTCCTTCTAAGTTGTAAACAGGTTGTGAAGTTTTATTGTTTGGATTTGGGAGTGGTTGAACGGGTAATTGATTTGGTCTTTGTGGAAATGGCAAAGAAAGTTGTGGATTTGAATTTTGAGCTTGAGCTTGAGGTAACTAGTTGGTTTGAGGGAAGTATTGTGGTGGAAAATTTGGATAAGGTGGCGGATATTGTTGATATTGAGAATATATTCCATAAGGATTTTGCCATCCTTGATTCCAAGATTGTGGTTGAGCCCAAGGCTACCATGACATAGGTGGATTCCAATTATTTTGTGAAGATTGTGCAAATTGTTGAGGATTAAAACCTTGAGTTTGATTTGTTTGAGGATTTTGCCATGGTCTTTTGGCAATAAAGTAAAGAGGGTCTACCTGATTTGGCATTCCTTCTTCACTAAACACAGCCTTAAGACCTGGTATAGAGGGACATTATTTTGTATCACAATTTTCTGCACATATAACATAGGTTTCTATGCTTTTTAAATCTAAAGGACATTCTCTCAGAGCATGTTTCTTTTTACACCTAGGAAAAAAGATGGATAATGCAACATTTCGACTTTCTGCTTGTTTTGTATTTTAAGGGTATCAATTTTCTCACTGAGACTCCCTAAAATATCTATTTTAAAGTTATCAAGCAAACTACCTATTTCTTCCCTACTTACTGTCCCGACTACAGATTTGTTTACTCTTGATAAAAGAGGATCCCTTGAACTTTTCCTTGTTCTTGCTTTACCTCTTGAAATATGTACACATAGATCACAAATATATGTAAATGATAACTGAGAAATATCTCCTTTTCCCATTAGATTGAGAAGATCAATCCACTCATCTTTAATGGATTTGAGTAAGAGAGATTTCAAAGTTTCCTCATCTAGATTATTCATTTTTTTCCTTTTGATATTATAAACAAATCTTTCAGCAAAATCTTCAAGACTATCATCTTCTTTTTGTACCATTTTGAATACTACATATTTAATGCTATGAGGCATACAATAATCCTTATATTTCTCTAAGAATTCATCTTTCATTTGTGCCCATGTCCTTATAGAATTCGTTTCTAAACTCATAAACCATTTTAATGTTGAATCCTTTAAGGTGGAAGGGAACAATTTTAGTTTTTGAGCATCATGCAGATAATCATATGATCTACATAATAGTTCAAATTCAAAGATAAATGTCTTTGGGTCTTCACTTCTTATTCCATGAAAATTGGGGAGGATAGAAGGCGAGATGTCTTCCATTGTTAATGTTGTATCCTCATCAAGGATAGGGAACCCAAAAGGTTTTGGATTTCCTCTTCCTCTATCTCTACTACCTCCTCTTCCACCTCCTCTATTTCCTCCTCCTCCTCCTCCAATCCTATTTTTTTTTCCATTGACATTGTGTACTTCTCCTTCTCCTTCTTCAGCCATGATGGATTCCTCAGAATAGATATCTGGTTCTACAACATGATTATCTAGTTTGTTCGTCTGGTTTCTCTATCAATGGTTTGAAGTAAGTTTCTTCCTCTTCTTCTTCAGTAGGAATTTCCAACTCTTGAGCTAGAAGTTGCTATCCAGTTGAAGATAGGAAAATTATTCCATTTGTTGGAGATGTAGGATCTACTTCTATTACATCATCTGTTGATGAAGTTGGTGAACCTTTAGATTGGATTTTGGATCTTAAGACTTCAGGAAGTCTATATTGGCCTGTTATGGATGGAATTCAAGTTTGTGTGGGTGGTGTGGCACTACGAGGTCATGGTGTAGTGAGTGATGATGTAGGAATCAAACTTCTTCCTTGACTTACAAACCTACCTCTAGAGCTTCTTTCCCTATGCATATCATGTTTTTATTTGGTGTTTTTTCTTAGGCTTCTATTTACACTTCCCCGGCAACAGTACCAAATGTTTGGTCAATTTAATGTTCTTAAATTGCAAGCATGAATTATTGACCGAAGTTGGTAAACTTATGAAGTGAAGTTGCACTATATATGCTAGAAGCCTTTCCTTTAGTTTGTAAGATGATGGTTATGTTTGTTTTGGGATTTTCGTTGTTATCTAGATTCCTATTAGATTAGAGTTAGATTTATACAAATTAATAAGTGGAAGTTAAGCTACTGTTAGATTAATCTACCAAGTCATATCTATATTGAGTATCATCCTAAAATATCTTATGTTAATCATCCTAAAATTATGAACCTATCTAAACACCTTGCTGCTATAAAATAGAGTATTGAAATTCAAATTATTCTAACGATCCTTCAAAAGCTTGTCTACAAAATATATACAAATTTTGATTCTAAAGAGCATGAAAGTAATCTTATAATCATTGACTACAGAGTAGATACAAGTTCTAATTCTAAAAGCATAAAAATATTGACTGTAATTAAGCGAAAAACATTTGAAGAACTAAACCATTAAATGATTGTGAAGAAATGTAAGTGCAAACAAAATAATGAAATGATAAATGAAATAACTGAGTTATAACAAAATGATGAAAACAACGAAGTAAGGAAACTAAACTAGAATGCAGTGATAATGCGATAACAGAAAGTGATTAAATGAAAACAATAGAAAGCAATGAAATGAAATAAACTAAAACCTCGATTGTCTGCAGGGGCCCTCCACATCCATTAGGTTTAAATTACGCTCACATACACATCGAATCACAAAAAGGTAACTTTAATTCAATATTATAACTAAGGTCTGTTTCACAATTCTTCAGAAATTAACTATTACTTCCTTTCTATCCTTTACAGAGGATACATACTTATATATAAAATGCGTGCTCAATAGTTTGAGACTTCTACACCTACAGGTATGTTAATCAATCCTTATTCAAATTTGAAACTAAATAGAAAAATCATTATCTCGTCAATTTTCTATTTGGAAAGCAAATTGGAGAAACATGATGCATTTGGACTTCTGTTGCTACGTGTTTGACCCGTACCTTTGACTATGCCACTGTGTGATTCCTTCAGTGAATTGGCTTGAGCGAATAGGAGGAGATCCATGAGGGGATCGATACTCAACTACCCATGTGCTTCTTTTCTTCATTAGCGCACTAGAACCCCGCAAACGATGGAGGTAGCTGCAGATTTGTAAAATAACTGAAGAATCATGTTAATTATGTAGCTAATGCAATCTCTAACATAAAAATAAGGCACATTAATGAATATGAAAAAGATGAAATATAAGAGTTTTTACCTGATCAAAATCTATGATTTACTACTTTTATTGAGTTGATAGTGATGATGAAAAAGAGGAAAATGGAGGAAAAAGGGTGTCAAAAGAAAATAGTTATGGAACTCAACATCTACCAATGCATATCCCATGAATAAAAACTAACTCATTTGTGGGAAAATAAATGACCCACGTTGCGGAAGATAAATTCTGAGTACTACAACTAGCACCATCAGCGAAGCCAATGTAAGCTTGAGGGAGTGTCGACATCTTGAAATCATGTGTAACACAAGATGAGCAGGAGAAGTAGTGAAAATTTGTAAAAATCTACTAAAAACTACTACATGTAAACTATGGTATAGTAATATACAAATTTTTCACCAAAAAATCTAAGCATAATATCTCTTTAGGTAAAGACCATTTATGGGCTTTCCCAAAGGAATTATATCATAATCAACTAGTTCATAGGCCCCTTTTTCCAATGCACGTTTTACAACATAAGTGCCATGCCACATGGGCTCAAATTTACCAATGCCTAACTTATCATGATCTTGATCATAGACCAAGACTAAATCACCTTCTGCATATGAACAAGGTTTGACATTTTGATCATATCGTGCTTTAACTCATTTCTTTTGGGCCTCGCTAGCTACTACAACATCATGGCAAGTCTCATCAAGACGTGCTAAGTATAGGAAACATTATTCTTCAATAGAAGTGGCTGGTAATAATTCAATTGCCAGTTTCAAATACATTATCTCGTATTCAATCGATAGAACTGCTTCCATGTCGTAGTGTTAGGTCCCTATAATACTAGTGTATTCCCTTATTATTATTGTCATTGTACCCCTTATTGTTATTTTTGTGCCCATGTTGTCCCCATATTGTTATTATTGTGCCCCATAGAATCCCACTATTGTTATTGTTGTGCCCTTACATTATTATTGTTATGTCAGCTCTGATTATATTGTGACCCCTTAGACTCATATATATAGAAAGAAGGTCTTTTCATTTGTATCATCCAATAATTGTTCATTTGTGTAATGTAAAGGAGGTTTCCCCCTCGAAGAGGCTATGTTTTAAGTCATTGATCTATCTCTTTCTTCTATTTTGTGAGCTGGTTGCATAACAATTGGTATCAGAGGTTTGGATTCTAGGGTTTCGCTGCTTCAAATAGGTCATTGTGGAATTTTCACTATAACTTTTGTTCTATGAAGCATCGAAAGCTGAAATTAAAACCCATTTGATATGAAATCGTGATGAACCACGTGACCAAATTTCAGATCTTGTCTCACTATATTTTTGGAGATATGAACTGAGGAAGTTAGGTTTTTTTCTAGCTCCCGAATTGGATCTCAAACAGGTCACCTTGGGAAAATCGTCATAAATTTCTCTCTAATCATATGATTCAAATTTCGTGAAACGTGACAGAAAGAAGACAGACTTTGGTTTTTTGGGTATCGTTTTTAGGTCGAAACAGTGACACATGGCATGTCGTACAAGTTCTTTCTACTGAACCACTCTATAATTAGTTCATCGTGGGAGATTGGGCATAACTCTTTCTTCGTGAATCCAATTGCAATTAGACTTGTGGGCTTGGAAAGAATACCGAGAGGGATATCACAGGCTGAAATTTCAGAACCTGGGCATCCAAAATTACAAAGTTAAAGGCATTTCAAGATCGAGCTCATACAAAGTGAAAATAAAAATAAATAAATGAAATAAATAATAATAATAATAATAAATTAATATATATATATATATATATATATATATATTATTTGAAGTGATTCAAAGGGCATTATGAAGCAAAATTATTATTCAATGATGAACCGAAGAAAGAAAATGGAAACACCTAATAAGCAACCTGAAATCTCTACTATGACACATGAAGAAGAGGAAGACATGCAACATGATATATCAAAATTACGAGACCAAGTGCAACAAATTTCGCTCTCACAAAAAGTAACTGAAGCTAAGATGTATGGTTTAAAGAATGGAATGGAAGCTGAGATGGATGGCATGAAAGCTAAGATGGATAGCATAGAAGAAAAACTTAAAGGCAACATGGAAGATTTGAAGATAGATTTGACAAAGTTGCTACAAGAAATTCTTACTAATGGCGAAAGGGTAGTAAAGGAAACTTGTGATGAGAACAAATGAAATTTTAGTCATGATTTCATAGACTCTAACATTGGATTTAAGATCCACCATGTTCCAAAGATCAATATGAGGAAGTTTGATGGAAAGGATCCTGTAACATGGATATTACAGATGGAGCAATATTTCGATCTCCATAATGTGCAAAGCACACAAAAGGTACGCATTGAAACTTTATATTTGGAATCCAATCAATTTGTATGGCATTGATGGCTTTGCTTTCGTAAACAAATTGTCACTTGGGAAATTTTTATGGAAGAAATGATAGCACATTATGAGGATACAAAAAGCAACAACTTTTTTAGCCAATTGATTCGGGAAATACCCATAATTTTATTCATTGTAAGATAGCCAAGGAATTGAACTGCTTCCTATATCCAGCACTAGAGTGCCAAGTGATGGTTGCAAAT
Organism: Pinus tabuliformis; assembly: GCA_031772625.1. Taxonomy (NCBI): domain Eukaryota; kingdom Viridiplantae; phylum Streptophyta; class Pinopsida; order Pinales; family Pinaceae; genus Pinus; species Pinus tabuliformis. Next base: position 1,158,261,031 of record CM062813.1, on the reverse strand, counting down.
GGAGGAACCATAATTTCTCTGGAAAGTGCCATAATATCAAGCTATCCATGGGAGAATATGTGTTGAATAGTCCAATACTTTCCATTGCAATGGGTGGTGATGATGTTGTACTAGGAGTCTAATGGCTACAATATTTGGGTACAACAACTTTTAATTTTCAAGTACTTTTCTTGATATTTGTTTCGGAAGGAAAGGAAGTTGAATTAAGGGGTACCACAGGGAAACCAGGAAAGACAATCAGCTCTAATAGCATGGCAAAGCTTCTAAAGAAAGAACAACGAGGCATAATTTCACAATTATGTTCGCTAGAGGTTCCCACATTGGAATCATCTATTTCTCCAGATCTCCAAAAAGTCTTGGAAAATCATTCCAGGGCATTTGATACTCCCAAAGGCCCCCCACTTATTCGTGATCATGATCATGCTATTCATTTGATTCTAAGAAGTGTTCCTCAAAACATCAGGCCCAAAAGAGTGAAATTGAACGTATGGTTGCAAAAATGCTAGAGGCTGGTATAATTCAACCTAGTTAAAGTTCTTTCTTTGCTCCAGTAGTATTGGTGCACAAGAAGGATGGATCATGGCACGTGTCCGGATTATAGGGAGCTCAACAAGCTCACTATTAAAGATAAAATCCCCATTCCTTTCATTGATGAATTATTGGATCAATTGCATGGATCAATTTACTTCACCAAGTTAGACCTTCGTTCAGGATATCATCAAATCAGAATGAAGACTGAAGACATTCCAAAAACAACATTTAGAACTCATGAGGGTCATTATGAATTTTTTGTCATGCCTTTTGGCCTTACTAATGCACCTTGTACATTTCAAGATTTGATGAATTCATTTTCAAACCCTTCCTTAGAAAAATTGTGTTAGTATCTTTTGATGATATACTAATCTACAACAAGTCTTGGAGGGATCATGTCCAACATGTTAACAAAGTGCTTAAACTATTGGAGGAGAAACAATTATATGCAAAAACCTCCAAATGTTTCTTTGGAGTAAAAGAGGTGGAATATTTGGGTCATATTGTATCTCATGAAGGTGTTAAGGTAGACCCTAGCAAAATTAAAGCCATTAAGGAATGGAAAATCCCCACATCCATAAAGCATCTGCGAGGATTTATCGGGATGAGAGGGTATTATCACAAGTTTGTTAAGAATTATGGGAGAATAGTGGCACCTATAACAACATTACTGAAGAAAGATGCATTTTCTTGGACTCCAGAAGCAACGAAGGCCTTTGAACATCTTAAAGAGGCAATGTTCCAAGCACCAGTCTTAGCTACGCCAAACTTCACAAAAACCATTATTGTGGAATGTGATGCCACAGAAAATGGAATTAGTGTTGTTTTAATGCAAGAAGAAAGACCCATTACTTTCGAAAGTCGTTCAATCAAAGGAAGATATTTACACAAAGCTATTTATGAGAAGGAAATGTTGGAAATACTACATGCACTTAAGAAATGATGACCTTACCTAATGGGAAGACACTTCAAGGTAACAACAGATCATGATAGTCTTAAATACTTTTTAGAACAAATATTATCTTCACAAGAGAAACAAAAATGGGTCACAAAGATGTTGGGTTATGACTTTGAAATCATCTACAAAAAAGGGAATAAAAATGTTGTTGCAGATGCAATCTCAAGAAAGGATGAGGATGTGGAAGCATTTCTTTGTGCCATTTCTATTATCCAACCATATTGGATAAATGAATCAAAGGATGGATGGAAGAATGACGAAGAAGTGTGGGCACTCATTTAAAAGTTGCAGCAAGATCCCAGTACATCTGATACATTTAGCTGGAAAAATGATTCGTTATGGTACTAAGATCACGTACACCTCTGTAAGAATTCCTAACTCAAACAAAATATTCCTAGGGAATTGCACACATCTCCCTTAGGAAGGCATTCAGGATTTTTAAAAACTTACCACAGGGTTAAGAAGGAATTTTTTTGGGATGGCCTTAAATCTGATATTCAAAACTTTGTGGCAGAATGTTTGGTTTGCCAACAAAATAAAGTTGAGACAATTAAGACCCCGGGTCTATTAAAACCTTTAATCATTCCAATTCAACATTGGGAGGAGGTTACAATGGATCACAGGTTTACCCAAGTCCGAAGGAAAGAGTCGCATCATGGTGGTATTTGATAGAATTACCAAGTATGAACAGTTTTGTGCATTATCTCGTCCATTTAAAACCAGTACATTTGCTACTGCATTTATGTAAACAATTCAAAAGCTACATGGAAACCCAAATATTATTGTATGTAAGGTCCCACCTTGCCAACCATCAACAGTATAGATAAGTAAATGTCACATTGAATACTATTACTCAATTTTTATTTTATTTTTGTTTTACTCATAATATGACTAACTTATCTATCATGTAAACATGTTCCTTCAACTATTTCAATATAAGAATATAACATAAGAAGTCAGGGATAAATTTCCCTTAAGACCAATTCCAAAACACATTTCCTCTCAAGTTTAAAAGATCCTAACATGTGCTCTTTTCATACGTATGTTGTATCTCTGAGATGATAATGGTCAGCTATCATGCCAGGGCATCTAAGATATTTGTTTTTGGGGGTTTTGTTTTAATTTTGGAGGACCAATGTATGAAACATATATAAAATAGTGATGCCTAACCTTTTTGAATAATACTAATATTTAAACAAAGGGCTGCTATTAAAATCCACACAGTGATTTAGCTTGTTTGGAGATGAGCAGAAACAGAAAGATGATATGAGTATAACAGTTTTCAAATAGAAAATTAAATAACCATAAGTTAGAAAACCTTCAAACAATGTTCAGAAAGTTTAACAGAATATGCCCAAGATTACAAAGATGTTGATGATTTTATGATTTAGAGGGAATTAGTCAAACAAACAGTTTATATAATTCATTCTCTTTAAAGATGATCACTTCAGAAAGCTTATAGGAGTAAACTGAGAAACAACTACTCCTACCTGATTATCTTTGTAAATTTAAGAATATGAAGAAAACACAGTGAATGAAAACTGGAAAAACTTACAAGGAATACAAAACTGTATGAATCAAAATTCAGAATCCTTTGCTTTGATATTAATGATTCAGAAAAAGTTGAGTACATTTAGTGCTTACAAATGTTTCTTCAAGGGTGCAACCCTTAATAACTCGTGAAAGAGAGTTATTTATACAATCTTAGAGCTAAGAAAATATCTTAAACAAATTTACAAAAATAGATTAATACAAAATCAGGAAAATGAACTAATAGATGATCTGTCACTATTTTGGTGTTGAATTGTTGATGACTATTCTTGAAAATGTTGAATCCTGCTGAGCTATTGATGACTGTTCCTAAAAATGTTGAATGTTGTTGATCCTCCTTTCAGTCAAGTAAATCAGTTAATTGTTCCCAATGTTTCTTATCTGGGATAGATAACTTAGTTACCCTTCGATAAACCTCATCCATTTCTGTATATTTAGTAAAAGTGGGTTTTACTAAAAATATATGTTTGATTTCATTTAGAATGAAAAAGGTATCTCTGAGTGCATTCAACACAACCCTTGGTGTTGCTGAACCTTTTATGTTTGAAACTGTGGCTGCACTAGTACTGACCTCTGTAAGCTTTCAGACATAGTCTTCAATGGGCATTAACTTATCATTTATCACAAGCATAGAGGGCAAACCCTTGCTGGTCAAGGGTTCTAACCTGCTGAAAAAACATTGAACTATGACATTAACACTGCTGCATTTTTCCTCCAACTGAAGAATGAGATTTTTCTTTGTAATAATCTTCTTCACCTCTAGTATGGTTGTTGTCCTGTCATTAATACCTAATTCTTCAAGCTCATAGTTGTCTTTAGAATTGAGAAACTTGATTATTTCAGTGGCAACTTCTGGCATGTCCTCAAGTTCCTTTGAGATAGTTTCTCCATTTGTTTTATTTGCAGATTTTGTTCCATGATGAGCTTCATCATGTCAGATTTCTAAGTCTTAGTTTCTTCAATCTCTTTAGTCATTGGGTCCTGTGAAGATGTCAATTTTAGCTGCTTCCTTAGTGTTGAAACCTCAGCATTTTTCTTCCTAACAAGTTCTTCTGCAACATTTATATTGGAGGGATCATATCCCATCTTTAGCACCAGATCTTCCAAAGATTTGATCTTGGTGTCCTTTGCCAATGAGGAAACTTTTTCCAACTGGATTTGTGACTGTGTATTCGCCAAGATGACCTGCAACGTTGACATCATTTGGCCAGTCTGTTTGTGCATCTCAATTTTGTCAATTGGATGCACATATTTAACATTAAACTCAAAGGAGGTTTCCTTCTGGTAATGTGCAACAATCCTGGGCTATGGAATTTGAGCTTGTAAGAAATCCATCTACATCTTACCCTTTTCAGAGTCAAATACTGAAAGAAGTCTAGCTTGAGAATTGGAAGAATGTTTCCAGAATTGAGTATAAGTGTTCAATTTCAACTCCTCATTCTTCTTCTTAATTTCACTGAAGACATGAAAGATGTCATCTTCTTTATCCTTCTGACTACCTTCACTGGTCAGAATCACCTACTGTTCCTGAGATGTGGTGGAATGAGTGGGAGACTGAGTAGATTGTCCACCAGACTGTGTGAAAAGAAATGTCTCTCCAAGTCCATCAAATGTTGTTTTCTGTGATTCATTAGTTGCACTAACCTTCACAGAAATCCTAGGTCTCTTCTTTCTATGTACAATCCTAAAGCCTTGACTTGATGCTTCAGTTGTAGGGGATGATTGTTCTTCCCTTCCTCATTTAGCTTTCTTTTCCTGTGCAAGTGGAGTTTGTACATTCGAAGTAGAGACTGCCTATTCTTCAGCTTCTTGAAGGGTGTTCTCCTTCCATTCTGACTAATTTTTGTACTGCTCTATTTCAGGCCTAGCTGTGTGATGGTATGGAGTAAACTTATTTTCAACTTTGAGTCTAGAAATCACTCCCATTGGGTCATAAGACCAAGTGAAGCTGAGGCCAAACTTCATCTCCTTCAATAACCTGTCTACTTCTTCTCCTGTTGCTCTAGTATTACAAATGAATGGACCAACCTGAGCCTTTAGCTTAAACTATGATTTCTTTTTTGCAGCCACAAAATGTACTTCATCTGCATTTAGCCTCTGCCTAATATATTCTAATGCAAAAATTCTGATAGGGAGGTACTTGGGAAGCTTGTAGGGTGGAAGCTCACAGCCATAGACTCTGATCTCTATATAATTTTGGTAAAGATACCAATCTCCTATTGTGGCTTGATCAACCAACTGCAACACTTTCACAATTTCATCACTAATTCTTGGTACTGGAGTGCTGCTCATAAGATTAATGGCTGGATGAATAAACAATTCTATGAACTGTTTATATGAAAATTATTCCTTCTCCTTCATTCCCATAGAAGTCCAAAAGATCACTGATTGTTGGTTCCCTTCTTCATCTAGATTCTGCAAGGTGAATGGAAACTTGCCTCTGTGAAAACAGATAAAAAGATATACAGGTACTGAAGCACACCTGAATACTTCTTCAATATTGAACTAGACCAATTATTCATGAATAGTGTCAGCTAGAAATTGGCTAAAGTTAAAAAGCACAGTGGGTTTGGAACCAACAGAAAATATTAACAAGAAACCAATGATGGCTTCATCTACATATTGATCAAAATAGTAACCAAGGAGATAAGAGTGAATGGTGGTAATTTTCTTGGTTCTATCTGGAAATATAGATGAATCATAGGGAGGGTTTCTTTAAGGCAGAGGACTATCTACAACTAAGAAAACTTCTAGGGCTTGAGCTCTTTTGGTGAAATCCAGCTTCTGATAGGTTTCTATTAGGCTTTCATGAGAAAAAGGATGGGTTGGTACAATAGTTGGGGCCTACAACATTTGGTCAATAGACTGGGCATTGATGGAGCACAAGATTTCTCCTGTAGGTGAAATAATAGCCCTTTGAGTGGGGTCATAGGATTCATGACATTTCCTGACAAATTCAGGTGCTCTGTGTATCTGAGGGAAAATGTAATGAGGAAGGTGGGAGTCCCAAAGTCCTATTTCATCCGTCTGATCAACTAATTGGTCCTCCATCCAGCAATAGATCTCAAACAAATCAAATTCAGACAAAGACTCAGAGATTTTATAGTCTCTGTCAACCAGGGGAGTATGATGGAAGTCAACTTGTGGATGAATGAGAGGATTTGGGATTTCTGCAACTTCCTTCCCCTTAGGAGGCATTTTGTTAATTGAATTGCAAGCTGAAAGAGACAGAGATTGGAAGAATTGGGCTGAAACACAGTGATAATAAAATAACAGTATAACTGAAAACAGATTAAGTGGACCTGGATGCTGACTCGCTTGTGGACAGGACAAAATAATTCGCTTGAATGGTGAATTATCGTTTGGACTGTAAGCATGAAAATATCCAGTGATCAATCGAGTTTCAGGAATGCGCTGTGTAACCATTTTTTATGAAAGAATAGGTTTATAAGGTATAAAATGGAGCGAGGTCATTAATCAATGGTTCAATTGGTATTAATTCCTCAATGGGACTGATAAACGGATCAATGGAATATTGATGTGTGAGGGGTGGTGAATTAAATGGATAACGGGCAAGGAGGCGTAAGCTGATTGGACAGAGGAAGTGACGTGGGAGCGGACATGGATGATGACGTAGGAGCGGCGGTGATGGAATAGATGAAAACCGCATTCGAGGGTAAGTCTGGGTGGTAAGCGGTTTGGGATTTTAAGTCTTGAATGACTAGGAGCGGGGGTTGGTAGTTTCGGAGGGCAGTTTCCAAAATTGCCGACTTCGGACCCCCCCCTGCCAATAACGTTCGGATGGCAAGGGAGGGCCAAGGAGCGATGTAGGTCATCAGATCTTAGGAGAATGTGTGAGATGAAAAAAATATGAATGAAGTTTAATGTGGTTAGGTGGAAAGTGATGGTGGGATCAAAGTTATTAATGGATGTAACAGGTGTGGGGCTATTGGGGAATGAATGGATAAAGCGCAACTATTACAACATAACATCGATACTTAGCAAATAATGGCTAATTTAAACCAATCATCATATGCACATATATCCAAGGTTGTAACTTAGGATAAAAATCCTTTCATGCCTTAATTGCATTTCATTTGTCTACCTAACCTTAACTTTCCTAACATTTTCTAATCTTAGTCACTAGAGTGCATTTAGACTAACAACTCAACATTTCCTTTTAATGATTAATTCAATTCTATCCCTCATTTCTTCCATTGGCTCAAAGTAAACTATTGAGCCAATTTTATTTGCGAGCTATTGACAAACAATTTAAATCTAATCCAATCATGATTAAACTATACAATTGGATTGTATGAACTAGTGTGGCATTTAAACAATCTGCACACAACTTTTATTTGCAAAAATAAAATTGACTAAGAGTAGTGGCATTTGGATTTGCAACACTTTCAGAATTTATTATTTTTCTTTTCTTTCTAATCTAACATTTTATTTTTTTGTGCCTTCCTTTTTTAGGGCATCTATTCTAACATTTTATTTGATATGGACTTATTCATCATAATATCCCTAACATTTTTTGTTTCAATATTCTTTTTTTCCATATCCTAACTTAACATTTTCTTGAAATATATTTTCATTTTTTGACTAATTAATGCTAACTTACCTATTGTCAGGGAAAGTTTTTTCTTTGCCAACAAGGGGAACTAACCCGATTGCAAACCCCAATTAGATCTACTTTCGTTTGGAATGGCTAGTTCCAATGGGTCTTAAGGGATCCTGTAAACTGTTATAGGTGTTGAAAGATTTCTTCTTGGAGGAAGACTTCAATTAAATCAACAAACGAAATAGCTGACTTATATGTATCAAATCTTATCTACACTACTTCTCACTACTTAAGCTAGTCCTAACTATCCTAATCTATCCTGCAGGAGCATAACAAAAAGAGGTTAAACATCATATATAGATTCCAAGTCCAAATGAATCAATTATTGGTTCACATAAGAACAAGGTTGTATTAAATCCTAATTGCAATCCAATTACTTATACAGGAATACACATTCCTTTCCATACAAATAACACTTGCAACTGATGTTTAACAAAGTTTCGAATCAACAACCTTTCATGAGTTAACCATGCTATTGAATTATATTCAAATAACCAGAAATAACCATGAACTGTATGTTATCAATATGCACAAAGAAAAACACATTTATCTTTATGCCAACAACAACACACTGATTCTAAACACATGAAAGAAGAGGAAAATGAATCTGAAACAACAGGCTCCTTCTTGACCCAAACAGTCTTCTTTATTCACAATAAATCAAAAGTTGTTTTGCCCAGAAAAAAATCCACCTCTTCTATCCGGAGGTAATACTTATGCTGCTGGAAATGACTCTCAGTCTTCCCTTAACTTTCGCCTCCCCCCTATTCTTTTCAATATACAAATTAGAACACACAAATGTAGAACAATCGACGTCACTGCTCACATGTAGAAGGCATATCTGCTACGATGCTTCCTTTTCTGGGGAAATGAATGGATGTTGATTAAAAGAGAATGACTGTGTGTCATCCCTTCGCACTTGTATTGAGCAAACATTATTCCCTATCATTTCCTGAAGGAAACTGAAGACATCGTGCTCATCATTCCCCATCTGGCATGATTGAAGGTTTGTTTGGAGGTAATAACATCTTGATGTATCAGCGATGTGCTTCCTCTTGACATGGAGCATGCCTCCATTATGCATTATGGTGGTTCATATCCCTTTCTGCAGAATATTCCTTTGCAATATTGACACCGGTGGTGCAGAGGTGTCATCTCGATATAATTTGTCTTTATCCGCTATCAAGTCCACTCAAACTCACCTGCAGAAATAATTCATATGAGAAATATGACAAATATGCTCACAAACAAACCTTGCATTCAGCCACAATTTCTATTTAATCTTACAATGTAGAGCAACTATGATTGTCAACCCACCAAACCTGCTGTAACATGTATTTCCTTTGTCCATAATATTCATTTTTACTCAAGGATTGCTTAATCAATGCTTCAAAAGTGGACCATTCACTTTACGGGATTTTCCCTTGAAAACCCAGACCACAACTTTTTATCGCAATACACAGGAAAACACGGGAAAACCCGTGGCCGAGCCATAAGGCTGGACTTCAAATAATATATACCCAGGCGTATAATTATCGTCGGGTCCATTAATCGCATAGCACCTTATGTTTAAGCTTTGGGCTTTGCCGATTGTGACTTGCGATTGGCCAGACCCGAAATATATATGTGCTACGGTTCATAATCCCCTTGGGTCCACCGTATAAGACTTTCCTTTGAAAACCCATACCATAACACTTTATCAAAAGCACAGGGAAAACACTGAAAAACCTGCGGCCGAACCATAAGGCCGGACTTGAAATATTATGCACCCGGGCGTATAATTATCGTCGGGTCCACCATCGTGATTTATGTATATGTCATGGACTCTGCCGATTGTGATTGTGATAGGGGAAAGTGGACCCGAAATATATATATTATGTTTAATGATCTCGGCGGGTCCGACAGATCGCGGTGCGCCTTATATACAAGCCCTGGGCTCCACCGATTACGATATGTGATGGGCTCTGGACCCGAAATATATATATTATGGTTAATAATGTCGTAGGGTCTAGTTCCTCATGGTACGCATTGTGTGTCAATGTTGATTGCGATAAGCGAAAAAGGGTATGTTATGCATGTTTTGTGAAGCATTTCCATTATAAAGAGTTATAATGGGAATAAAGATGCGATAGAAGGTTTTGTGGGTTGAATCCAAATACAACCATAATAGAGAGTGGGGGTTGGTTATATGCGTAAGCATAGAGCACCATGAAGGTTTATGGGGATTGAAAAGTCCCGATGAAGGAAATGAATGAAGGGCTAGGCTGGGTCATGAATCACCATGCAACAGATATTTATTCAATGGGGGTCTTGACCATTAAGAATTGAAGATTTGACTTGGCACAGGGTTAAAATCCCGGAGATAAAAATAGATCATTCGGAGAAGTGAAAGATCAAATTTCTAGGGGACCCATTCAAATTTTCTACCAGAGCAGGTTTTAATAGGGTGGTGGTTGTGGCCACAACAAATGGTGAACCATTGGGCGAACCAGTTATCTTTGTTTCCAAATAAACCTTGGATCAATAGAACATCGGGGTGTTAAGATAAACTTGAAATGAAAACTGTATATATGGATAGGCATGGGTTCAACTTCAACATTAATTACTTCAGGTGGGATATAGACAACTAGCTTCAACTTACTGATAGGGTTTTGACAGGCATTCTCCAATGGTAGTATTATGGGATTTATTGACCTTCCTTTACCTGTTTTCTACTTTCAAAATCCTTTTGGGGCCATCACTGATCTGCCAATACCTGTTTAAGTGTGTACCTCAGCTCTTTATTGCATCATCAAACTTGATGTAGATATGTTTATCTGCACTTTATGTAAGCATTTTAGTGCTACACTTTCGTGTGATTGAATGGGGTGCAGTCATGGATCATGCCATATTTTTAAACCACTTAAGCAAGGTTGTGTTTACTGTGTCAACCGGTACTCTGAGTCCAGCAATAGTCCCTACTCCAACCAGCTTCCCAAACAACCTATCCTTCCAGATTGGCACAAGGACTTGACATTTCATTTTCCTTTAAATAAGTCCTTCCAGTTTCAGGCACAAGGACTAGAGTACAATTGGATTTTCCACAGGGTATATGACAGTGAGTTTAGCCCATGAAAGGAGGTTTACTTGTAGATGACAGGTATTGGAAAATTTAGTGTGGTGGATGGGACCAATGGAGAATGACTGCAAACCTTACAAGCAAGTATAGGCTAGGTCTGAGTGCGATTTTAAAAATGCAACATTCCGCCATGCCAGTCCAGCTATGGTTACACATTTTTTCGTTTTATAAAGACACCCCTACATGCTCCAGGTATCCAAGTTATCAACAGATCTTACCTAGTTCCCAACAGATGCTAATGAGTGGTTTCGATTTGAATTCCATAGCTGATTTTCAAGTTCTCATGGGCTCATTGAAAGTTTGTTTGATTTGCAAGGTAACAATGGATTTAGGATCAAAAAACTCATCAGCAGATTAATGAGGGAGACAAGAGCTGAAGGTGGTGAATGAGGGCCATCTGTAGAGAGTTATAAAAGGTGAAAACAAGACTGAAAGACCAAAATCAATTGACTGAAAAGGACTGAAATTCAAAAGAAAAATAAACTTTGCGCAAAATAGGAATGGACAAGATGAAGATGTAACTAAGCTAACAACAAAATAAAATGAATCCTAACCTATTTAGGAGGTAACCACCATGTGGTGGCTACTAGAAGTATCTTTTAAGGTGTTGGCCATTATTAGGGAGTTTTTCAGTTTCTCCCTGTAAAGTTTTCAATCTATAGATTCCCTGACCATTTTTTTTCTCAACTTGGAACGGGCCCAGCCATAAGTGTTGCAAAAATAAAATTGAGTGAGTAGTGGCATTTGGATTTGCAACACTTACAAAATTTATTATTTTTCTTTTCATTCTAATCTAACATTTTATTTTTTTGTGCCTTCCTTTTTCAGGGCATCTATTCTAACGTTTTATTTGATATGGACTTATTCATCATAATATCCCTGACATCTTTTGTTTCAATATTCTTTTTGTTCATATCCTAACTTAAAATTTTCTTGAAATATATTTTCATTTTTTGACTAATTAATGATAACTTACCAAAGCCAAAAAATGCTACAATATCGGCTCCAACTGGGGACTATTTTCTCCTGTAGAATGCAGAGAACCTGTAGATCCATGTGCCTTCTCCTCGAGCTATGGAGTCTTAGCTTTGAAAAACTCACACTGACATTTTGAAAAAGTAAAATAAACTAGACCTTTTTACAATGGTAGTAGTGAAATCTACTCCAACTTATCAGTATTGAATGTAATGCTTGAGAAAGCTTCCATTAATAGGATATGTGGAATATAGCCCCTCAATATTTTGTAGCAAAAAAGTGTTGTTTCCATTTACTTTAGTAATAGCTAAAGGTCCAAACCACAGGTTTTCAAACTTGCCATGTTTTCCCTTTTCTTCTCTTCTGGAGTCCCACCTTAGAACTAGATCACCCTCCTTGAAGTCCCTTTCCCTGGCTCCTCTGTCAAACGGGCTCTTCATCTTATTCTGATACTTTTTCAATCTGTATTTAAATTCATCTCCACAATGGTATGATATTGTCCACTTTGGGCCTAAGCCCTCATGGATTTGCTTTTGGGCTTTACCCCAAAAGGCCTCATACCAATGGAGATATTTGTCCATCCTTATATACCCATGATCCTCCCCACTTCTAGTCAATGTGGGACTTTGGTCGTATACCCAACAAAAACATTGTCATTACCTAGAAATAAGAAAGAGATTCAAGCTTTCCTAGGCAAGATTAATCTTTTAGGATGACCTTAGGGCATGATGAATCCCTAGAGGATTATGAAGAAAGATTCTAGCTTAGCTATAAAACAGTCAGGTGCACACTTGATCCTAAGTCATTGAAGCTAGTCCTACTCTGATGGGTAAGGGAAGATCTTATGGATACCTTAAACCTACTAGCAGGAGGGGACATCTACCAACGACCCTATGAAGATATCAATATTGTATTTTTTAGAAAATCTGGGGGTAGGTTAACCCGATAATGCAATATAAATCAAAGCAGAATACTATAACCTACTTCTACTATCAATTTGCAAAAGATTAAAGATGAAGCTGAACAATATAACCATAAGAAGAAGAATCAATGGAACAATACACATGAAAATACTTTGGGGAAAGTCTCAGATAAAAACCCCACACTATTGTATTATCATACATGGTGGAAATACATAGGAATTATACAATGCCTTAGCTTTCACATCTAGCAAGCTCTCAGTACAATCCTCACAGATGCTCACAGGAAATCTTGGCTTCTCTCCAACCTTCCTCTCTGCCCTCCAAGCTCCTATTTCCTTGCGATGTTCCTTGTGGATGATTAGCCTATTACCAAGTGGAAAAACAAGCCTTCAAAACCGCGCAATCCTCAAGGATGAATCCTTGACTGCATGCATGAGTTTTCTCCATGAGAAAACACATGCAACTGATAGTACACTGTCCTTGAACATTAATCTCAACTGGGTCTTTCTCAGAATAGACATGCATGAGTTTCTAATGAGGGAATCTTCAGTTAACTGGAGTAGCACTAGTTGAGTACATTAATGCATCAACTGACTGTTAACTCACTATTAGTTCCTCAAACAGTTTGGAACTAATTTAACTGGACTTAACTCAGTTAACTAATTACAACTCAAATATAACTCAATCTTATCTCCTTAATTTAATGATAACTCTTGCATGACTTCAAAAAGAATTCTAACTTGAATTTCTCCAACTAATTAATTTAAAATAAATTAATTAATTATTTTGAGGTAGCCGTTAAGATTAAATTCGATTTTAATTCACAACTTAATTCAAGGAAAAATTAAATTGGAATATTCTAGGGCAGCTAGGAAAAAGGGTAGGGGTAATCAACCAATGGCCAGCTCATCCTCTTCCAACACATCCATAAAAGGTGAAATTGGAAATATGTTGGAAGATTTCAAGAGTGAAATGTTGCAAACCCTTGCCCTACAGATGGACACTATGCACATAAAGAAAAAGTAGGAGCAAGCAGAGAGAGAATTAGCCATCTTCTGCCCTAGATGCATAAGGAGGCACCCTAGGAATGAATGTCCATTAAACCTGATCAAAATCTGCTCGGTTTGTGAAGAAAACCACTCCACATACAAGTGCCCTTCTCTACCTAGACTAAAAGTTGTGTATCAGGGAACTGAATGGGTGACTGAACAGCTCTGCTACATAAATTAAATGAGACCCCATGGTCCTCGGCCATACCAGCAGGGTATGCAAGGGTCATCCCATGCATATTACAACCCTAACCAGAACACATCCATTCCCTCTTTGGGGCCCCCTATTCATCCCTCCTAGTCTACACCTTCTCCTTGGTCTTTTTCACCTCAGTACCATTCCCAGCCGACCAACCAGTCATTTCAGCCATATACTCTACCACAGCCTCAGTGGAATGCACCACCCTAGGGGTGGAGGCCCCCATACAACAATGCTCCAGCTTTATTGCCTTCACCTCCTACTCAACCACAAATTTTACACCTTGCTCCACCTAAACAACCTCATATGCCTGCCCAGCCAAATCCAAACCCGAACAACAAACAGGCACAACAAGTATACAGTGGAGAGACATCCTATCCTGCTTATGCTATGGAGATTCAAGAAATCAACCTAAGATCTGGGAGAGTACTCCCAGACAACCAACCTCCATCTCCACCTAGGGAGAGTGAGGAGGAAAGAGAGGAAAGCATGCCTAGAGTGAATCCACCACCCTTTCTTGAGAGATTAACTCATCCAGTCTAGCCTACCCCAGAAGAGAATGAACTTCTGGGTGAATTGAAAAATCTGTGTCAAAATTCCACTTCTCCAAGCCATCAAGGATGTACCTATTTACAACAAATTGATTAAAGAGAAGTGCTTCAAACATCCAGGGAGGTGAAAAAGAGACACCCCTACCATTAATGTCATTGGACAATTGTCCGACTTAATGTTGGGGCAGGTAATTTGCCCAAAGTATTTGGACCCTGGAAGCCCTGTAGTAGATGTGCACATCAATGGCACCATTGTCCCACACACTTTGATTGATCTTGGGGTTGCCATTAATGTAATGACTAAGGACACCATGCTCAAGCTCAATCTCTAGGGTTCATTAAGAAAGACCACAACAATCTTGCAACTTGCAGACTGTTCCACAGTAGCCCCTGAGGGGATTTTTGAGGATGTGATGGTCTCCATTGACTCTTGGGAGTACCCTGTAGACTTCCTAGTTCTCCAACCTAAGGCCAAGCTTAGTGGTTATCCTCTCATACTTGGGAGGCCTTGGTTAGCCACTATCAATGCCTACATCAGCTGCAAGGCTAGAAATATGACTATCAAAAATGGGCATCTGTCCAAGAAGTTGGTCTTATACCCTCCTGCTCAACCATCTCTAGAACATGACTTACCTTTATGGCTAGAAGAGGAGGAAGAAGATGAAATCTACTCAGCCCAAATCTATACCCTAGAAACTACCATGGGAGGACGACAACCGGATGAAGATGATTTGATTGAACACATACTCCAAAGTCCAACTCCCGACACCTTGTCCTTAGAGGAAGAAGTAAAGGAAACCAAGAGAAACCATTAGATTGATATATTCTTAGCAGATTCAAACCCTACCCATGTCAAAACGATAGAATTCGGCCCTGAGAGAACTTTGAAAATCAACCCCTCTCTTTTTGTACACCAAGAAGAAAAGTTGTGCAACAAGCTAAGGGAACATCTAGATTCCTTTGCTTGGATTTACAAGGAAATGAAGGGAGTTCACCCCTCTATGTGTACTCACCACATTTATATCAAAGAAGGTTGCAAACCAGTCTAACAACCCCAAAGGAGAATGAATCTAGCTCTCAAGGATATAGTCAAAGAATAACTGCAAAAGATGTTGGATGCAGGATTCATGTACCCTATCTCGGACACTGAGTGGGTTTCTCCTTTGGTGTTGGTTCCAAAGAAATATTGGAAGTGGAGGATTTGTGTCTATTACAGTGAGTTAAACAAAGCAAAAAATAACGACCATTTCCATCTACTTTTCATTAACCAAGTGCTAGATGGCCTAGCAGGGAATTTTTTTTTTTATTTCCTAGATGGATTCAGCAGGTGCAATCAAATCCAGATTAGCCTAGAGGACCAAGTTAAAACCACCTTCACCTATCCTTGGGGTACTTTCTCTTATAGGGTCCTTCCTTTTGGCCTATGCAATGCCCCTTCCATGTTCTAGAGGGCAGTCATGAGTATCTTTGCCGAGCTAGTCCATGATGCAATAGAAATTTATATGGATGATTTTACACCCTATGGGTGTGATTTCCAGGAGGCTCTGTCCAACTTGGGTAAGGTGCAGAACAAATGCATGGAGATGAAATTGTCCCTTAGTCCCAAAAAATGGGATTTTTTAATGACTACAAGGACTGTTCTAGGTCATTCACTATCCCAAAAAGGACTGCAGTGTTAGGAAATTATATATTACGAAGCAATGGAACACATAAAATATTGCAGAAATATAAACACAGAAAATGCATAAAACAAGAGAGACACAGATATACGTGGTTCACCCAGTTTGGGCTACGTCCACCCCGAACAGCCAGTCCTTCCTTTCTATTATCTAGCAAAATGAAGAGACACAACCTACAGAAAATCCACTGTAATATCCTCTGTTTTCTCTCACAGTCTCACCTCTTTGTTTCTCGCTCACAGAATACACATCTATCACACAGCCTCAAATAAAATACCCTCATACAAAGAGAGGGGTTGCCTTCTAGGGAAAAAAACCCTAAACTAAACATAAGTTCTACCGTCAGATCATCCGCCTAATGAACGGACCAGATTGACTAGAAATTACTATACTTTTACAAGGCAATTTTACAGCTGTTTTTAGCTTCGGGGGCGCTGCCCCCGAAACCCCTTGCCAGGAGGGGGTTCCCAAAGGTCACAGCCGCCCCCCCTTGGACCCCCCTTGCAGCGAATATTTTACGGGCGGTGTTGCCGCCCCCATTTCGAACTGGGGTCCTATGTGGCAATACCTTTGAATATAGAAGATAATCAGGCTCCACACCCAACAATCTCCCACTTGAAGACTGATTGTAGCAACTCCACTGCTACTCCATTTGCTGGACAATGACTCCTCTTTGGACCTGGTTGTTCCTCATCTTCATCGTCATCCTTGAAGACCAATTGAAACTGAGAATATTCCCAGTTTCTCCCTAGTTACAACTTTTGTTAGCATATTTGCAGGATTCTGGCTAGTGTGTATCTTTTCCAGCTTCAACTCTCCATCTTCCAACACTGATCGTATGAAATGGTACTTGAGCTGAATGTGTTTAGTCCTGGAATGAAATGCTGAGTTCTTTGCAAGATGAATGGCACTTTGGCTATCACTGTATAACGTGCCCTTATCATGCTCCTTACCCAATTCACCCATAAACCTTTGTAACCAAATCATTTCTTTACTAGCCTATGTAGCAGCAACATACTCTACTTCTGTTGTTGAAAGTGCAACAACACTTTGGATTTTTGAAACCCAACTAACAGCTGTTCCTCCAACAGTAAATACATATCCTGTAGTGCTCCTCCTGTTATCTCTGTCACCTGCCATATCTGCATCAACATATCCTTGTAGAGAGATGTTTGAACCACCAAAGCATAATGCTTGATTTGTGGTACCTTTCAAATATCTGAGAATCCATTTCACTGCCATCCAATGTTCATTTCCTGGATTGTTCATGTACCTGCTTACAACTCCCACTGCATGTGCAATATCAGGCCTTGTGCAGACCATTGCATACATTAAGCTTCCAACTGCTGATGCATATGGAACTTTAGACATATAATCCATGTCTTCTTGGGTCTTTGGGCAGATTTCCTTGCTAAGTTTGAAATGGCTAGCAAAAGGTGTACTAACTGGTTTTGCATTGTGCATGTTAAATCTTTTCAACACCTTTTGTATGTACTCATTCTGAGACAGTATTAATTTACGATTTTTTCTGTCTCTAGTTATTCTCATACCAAGGATTTGTTTTGCAGCTCCCAAATCCTTCATTGCAAATGAATTTGCCAATTTTCTTTTGAGCACATTTATTTCCTGCATGTTAGATCCTGCAACAAGCATGTCATCTACATACAATAACAATATAATATAGCTGCCATCATTTTACTTTTTCAAATAAACAAAATGATCAGAGTGACATCTAGTATAACCTTGTTCAGACATAAACTTGTCAAATTTTAGATACCACTGCCTTGGAGCCTGTTTTAAGCCATACAAGCTCTTCTTCAACCTGCACACTAGTTTCTCCTTCCCTTTCACCTCATATCCTTGTGGCTGCTGCATATATATCTCTTCCTCCAAATCCCCATGGAGAAAGGCTATCTTTACATCTAACTGCTCAAGATGCAAATCTTCAGCTGCTACAAGACTTAAAATGGTTCTGATTGAAGTCATTTTAACAACAGGAGAAAATATTTCATCAAAATCAATACCTTTCTTCTGTGCAAACCCCTTCACCACAAGTCTAGTTTTATACCTCTGTTTTCCTCCATCTTCTTCCTTCAACCTGTACACCCATTTATTCTTCAATGTAGTTTTTCCTACAGGCAACCTGACTAAATCCCAAGTCTGGTTATGCATTAAGGAGTCCATCTCTTCTTCCATGGCTACCTCCCACTTCTTCCTGCTTTCAACCTGCATTGCTTCTTCATAACATTCGGGTTCACCGGAATCAGTCAACAATAAATAATATAATGAAGGATAGTATCGTTCAGGGGGTCTACTTACCCTGGTAGATCTTCTAACACCACTTTCAGGTGTTTGGGGTGCCTGTTGTTATTGTGGTGGTTGTTGTTGTTGTGGTTGTTGATTATTATTATTTTCAGGCACCTTTCCTTTTTCAGTGATTTCATCAAGAACTGTATATTCCTTGTTTTCCTTTTCTTGTTTCTTTTCCTGCAACTGATTCTTATACAAGACCTTTTCATTGAATATTACATCTCTGCTCCTAATGATTTTGTGATTTTCGTAATCATATAAGCGATAACCAAAATCATTAACACCATATCCAATAAAGGTACATTTATTTGACTTTTCCTCAAGCTTTGTTCTATTTTCTTTA
This sequence comes from Pinus tabuliformis, assembly GCA_031772625.1. Lineage (NCBI taxonomy): Eukaryota > Viridiplantae > Streptophyta > Pinopsida > Pinales > Pinaceae > Pinus > Pinus tabuliformis. Next base: position 1,158,242,220 of record CM062813.1, on the reverse strand, counting down.
TCAATATGGACAAAGGCCTCACAACCAAAAGGCTTTAAAATAGAGTAGTTTACCTTTTTACCTGTCCATGCTTCCTCTGGAACACCACCATCCAAGGAACTTGAAGGCCCTCTATTTATTAGATAAACAACAGTATCTACAGCATCTGCCCAAAACTATAAAGGCAATCCTACATGCAATCTCATGCACCTTGCACGCTCCATGATTGTTCTGTTCATCCTTTCTGACACACCATTTTCTTGTGGTGTTCTTGGAACTGTCTTCTCTCTGTGAATTCCATGCTCTGAACAGTACCTATCAAACTCTTTGCTGCAATATTCACCTTCATTGTCTGATCTAAGACACTTCAATTTCTTTCCTGTCTCAATCTCGACCAAAGCTTTCCATTTCTTGAAAGTATCAAATACATCAGATTTATTCTTAATACAATAAATCCAAGTATTTCTAGTTGCATCATCAATAAAAGTAACATAATAATGAGATCCACCGAGAGATGATACCTGAGCAGGTCCCCATACATCTGTATGCACAAGCTCTAATTTTTCATTCTTCTTTTCTTTCCCAACTCTGAGAAATCTGACTCTCTTCTGTTTTCCATAAATGCAATTCTCACAGAAGTCCAAATCAACATTCTTCAAACCCAGCAACAAATTCCTTGAGTGAAGAATCTTCATCCCCTTTTCACTCATGTGTCCTAGCCTATGATGCCATAATGCTGCATCTGCTCCTTTGGAAGTTAAAGCATTAACAGAGTTAGAAATACCATTGCATAAATACAATGTACCAACCTTTTCACCTTTTGCTATTACCAGGGCTCCTTTGGTGACCTTCCAAGCTTTATCTGTGAAAGTTGTCACACAACCTTCACTGCCTAACTGCCTTGTTGAAATCATATTTTTCTTTAGATCTGGAACATGCCTTACCTCCTTTAATAGCCATTGGTTTCCATTCTGTTGTTTTACAATAACCTTACCCATTCCAACGATTTTATAGGGTTTATCATCACCCAGACGAACTTGTCCAAAATCTCCTTGAACATAGTCATGAAAGTATTTCTTATCAGGTGTGGCATGGAATGAAGCCCCTGAATCTACCACCCAGGAATCAGTAATATTTTCGAAAGAAAGAATCAAAGTATCTTGTAACACCTCCCCTGTCACATTTGCTTCATGATTGTTTTCTTGCTGTGCATCTCCTTCTTTTCCCTTCCGAGATCTACAGTCTTTCTTTAGGTGTCCTTTCTTTCCACATTTCTAGCACACTATCCCCGATCTGGACTTGGATCTGCCTTTCCTTGATTTACTGCGATATCCTGAGCTCTTTCCTCTTTCCATTTTTCTTCCTCTAGACTCTGCACTCAAATCATTTCCCGATGTCTCACCAGAGCTTTTCCGTCGCATTTCCTCGCTAAGGATAGCACCGACAACATCATCAAACTTTAAAGTACTAGATCCAGAAATGGAGTTATTAATGGCCATTACCAAACCATTCCAACTTTCTGGTAATGAGCACAAGAATAACAGAGCTCTAACTTCATCATCAAAGTTTACCCCTACAGAACTTAACTGACTTGTAACTGTATTAAAATCATTTAAATGGTTTGCAACAGATCCATCTTCCGACATATTCATATTAAATAACCGTTACATAAGAAATACCTTGTTTGAGGCCGAGGGTTTTTCATATAGTTTCGACAACGTCTGCATCAAACCCTCTATCGTGGTTTCCTTCGAAATGTTGAAGGCGACTAACGCAGCAAGAAACAACAGTATTGTTTCGAGTGCCTTTCTATCGAGAAGGTTCCATTCTTCGTCTTTCATACCCATCGGCATCTTTGTTTTTCCGCCCAATGGTAGGTATAGATCTTTCTGATACAGATAATCTTCCATCTGCATCTTCCACAGCGAGAAGTTTTGGCCGTTAAATTTCTCAACCCTAAACTTACCATCTTCCGCCATTGCTCCCACTCGAACCAGGAACCCTTCTTTCCTGCGAGTTTATCAGCCAAATAGACCTTCGGCTCTGATACCAGTTGTTAGAAAATTATATATTACGGAGCAATGGAACACATAAAATATTGCAGAAATATAAACACAGAAAACGCACAAAACAAGAGAGACACAGATATACGTGGTTCACCCAGTTTGGGCTACGTCCACCCCGAACAGCCAGTCCTTCCTTTCTATTATCCAGCAAAATGAAGAGACACAACCTACAGCAAATCCGCTGTAATATCCTCTGTTTTCTCTCACAATCTCACCTCTCTGTTTCTCGCCCACCGAATACACATCTATCACACAGCCTCAAATACAATACCCTCATACAAAGAGAGGGGTTGCCTTCTAGGGCAGAAAACCCTAAACTAAACATAAGTTCTACCGTCAGATCATCCGCCTAATGAACGGCCCAGATTGACTAGAAATTACTATACTTTTACAAGGCAATTTTACAGCTGTTTTTAGCGAATATTTTACGCCATTTCGAACTGGGGTCCTATGTGGCGATACCTTTGAATATATAGAAGATAATCAGGCTCCACACCCAACAGTTTTTATGGCAGATACATGTTTTGGATCAATCATCACTCCTTCCTTATGGCCTAGTAGTTTTCCTTGTTTGTTAGCAAATAGAGACTTTTTAGGATTCAGGAATATTCCGAATTTCCTACACCTATCCACAACCTTCATCAAGTGCTTTAGATGCTTCTGATCAGAATTAGAAAAAACAATTATGTCATCAAGATAAATGACTACAAATTTTTTTACTTGACCCACAAAATATATATCCGTATCTCTCTGAAATGTTGCTCCAGCATTGTATAAGCCAAATAGAATTCTAGAATACATAAATGTACCCCAAGGTGTAGTAAAAGTTGTCTTCTCTTTGTCTGCTGGATCAACATTTATTCATTTGTAACCTGAAAAGCCATCAAGCAAGGAAAGTATTTGTGCTCTTGAAACCATCTAAAGTAACTGATCCGTTTTGGGTAAAGGATAGTTATATTTTAATTATGATTTATTCAAATTCCTAAAGTCCACACAAAGTCTGATTTCCCCATTCTTCTTTCTAACAGGAACTAGATTGGCAAACCAATTAGATTATCTAAGAGGCACAATAATTTGGGCATCTAAAATTTTATTAATTTCATTTTCTACAGTTGGTAGAAGAATTAGATTGATCCTCCTAAGTTTCTGTTGATAAGGCTTAGTTTCTGGTTTTAAAGGAATCTTATGTTGTATCAGTGATGTATCATAAGTCTTTAGATCAGCATAGGTCCAGGCAAAAACATCCTTATATTTTTCAAGTAACTTAAGGTATTGAGCTTTGATTTCGAGATCTAAGGATGCACATATTTTGATGTTCTTAATGTCATCATTTGTTCCAATATTTACTTCCTCTATGTCATTTTGTGGAGAAATTGATGGTGGGTTTCTGAGGACATCATTTTGATCAAACAATTTCTCTAAAGGAACGAGACCTTTGGGAATAAAATTGTTAGACAATTGAATGATATCATGATTGGCAATGTTTGAATTGAAATTTGAACTATCATTTTCATTTGTGTTTTCATTTATTTATGTTCTATCTTCATCAATTTATACAACTGAAAATTCATCTACATCTTGCAGAAAATATTTTAGTTGTTCATCATCTTCAAACATCTGTAATTATTTTAGATTATCTGGGATGGATGGCCTGTATTTGACTTGTATTTGATAGATCACATTCGTTTGATCAGGAATTTTAAATGAAATAGCAGAGACATCTAGGGGATCTGCATGAATATTCTCATCTCTTGGAATATAAGTAAAGTTAAAAGCATCAAAGAAATTTTCAACTGAATCCAAAACCTCATTTTGATAAGATCTAAGCCTAGGATGTTTTGTTAAGCAAAAATTTCTAACTTGTTTAACAATGAGCTCTGAGTCAGTGAAAACACTCATATTTTGGACCTTTAAACTTTTGGCTAGCTGCAATCCTAGAAGGAAAGCCTCATACTATGCTACATTATTTGTAACTTCAAAATCAAGTTTACATGATTGTGTAATGTTTTCTTTTTCTGGTGATATTAATACTACCCCAGCCCCTACTCCATCCTTTGTACAAGAACCATCAAAGAATAGATTCCATATATCAGTCTGTTTTGGAAGAGGGCTTTCAATTACATCTTCAATTTTTACATAGGATTCATGTATTTGGTTTGAAGAGAGTTGAAAACATCCAAAGTCTTGATCAATTACATAAATGGGATGGTTCCTTAGTTGATCTATTTTGCATACAATGTGTACAAATCTTACCTCTCTATACAACTTTTGAATCCCCTAAAATCATTGCTTCAACATGGGGGAAAACCACCTAGTCCGAACCTTGGTTGGTAACTCCTTTCCGTTTGGAGTAGTGGCTCCGACTGGGGATAATGGGACCAGTTTCCCAATCTATTTAATGCTTGTGCTAATGGGGTTATATGTGAGGTTTTGAAGTAATGTATAAGCTAAAAGTAATCTAATCTTACTAACAATCTCGTGCATTTTATCATAATTTAAGAACTATCTAATTATAAATATACCTTGGATTTAAATTGATGTATGCAATCTACAATAATATCTAAAAGCAATTGGTAATAAAGATCATTCAATTGCGATGAGAAGTGAATCCATTTTCACAATAATCATTTCTTATAAAAAGTTAGCCAAAACGATTGTGAAAGATATATCGCATAAGGAATTATTCATATATTCAGCATAAAATATAGATCATCATCATACAGAAGTGCAATAATGGTAATCAAGATTCAGACTTTCATACATAAACAATTCGAGAAGAAATCATTTCTTAATACATAAGTAAAAAGGATTACGATATAAAAGTACCATCTATAATACGTCCTACTCATGTGTTTCAGCAATATTGATCTTCAGTCCATTCCACATCATCTAAGAGTACAAAAGTGTCATTTCAGTAGAAGATGTTAAATCAGATAAAAAATAAATCATGTTCCATTGATTTCACCATAACTTCCTCAAAGGGACAAAAGTGCATGTTTTGAAGACTGTTTCAGATAAAATTATGGACCCCTCTCTAAATGCATGAGAGGGGTTTAAATACTAAAACTATGAAACTAAAAATAGATTATTACAAAAATAGTTGAGGAGGTTTAAATGACCTGCCTCAATCTGTGCAAAAAAAAAAAATCAAAATGGAAATAAACAAGGTGACTAACTATCCACCATTTGATCCTTTAGATCGCAAATATCCATCATGGGCTTGAGTTGTGTTGGTTGGCCAACTTCAGCTTTCAACTGTCCAACGAATACGACATCGGTCAGTGCTGGCGCCATTTTCTCCATAGAAGTGGTTAGGCATCGCAGGGTCATCCATTGGCTGTGAGGCTTTACCAAATGTTGCCAATATGCCTCCCAGTTTAACCTGGTCGTTTTCCTTATCACTTCTGCTTTTTCTGCCGCTACCTGTTTCCATTGTTGTTCAAGTTGTTTCGCATTAGGAAGGAAACCCGGAATGGACTCTGCCACAAGGTTGGCACTATGTAAATTCTCATTGATGTTTTCTATGACACTGTTTGTTGCTACCGCCGCGTCTGTTGTTGCCTTTTTTTCTTCTTTAAGCCGAGAATCCCAGCTTGCAAATAGGATTTCCTTATGCGATTCTTCTAGCTTGGGCAGGTCAGCCTTTCTCCCATATTCTATATTTTGCCAGGTGATAAAATCAGAGACCTTTTTAAAGATCTCATCATATTCAAGTCTCATTTCCATGACTTGGCTTGTCAGTTTATCGCTTGTTTCGCAATAAGATTTCCACTGGGAAATCTTTTGGCAGAATAATTCTTTCTGGTGCATTAGTTGGGAGTTAAGACCAAGTGCTTCAGTAACAAACTGATCAATTTTTGGATCATCTTTTTGTAGATTAGTTATTGCCTGCATCTGTGCTTCCTTCTCAGCTAAGCTGGTTCGATGTTCTATTTTCATCTGTTCAAATACCTGTTGAAGCTTGGTCAACTGTATCTTTGCCTGCTGGTCGGATTTTACTTATTGTAATTGTTGCTCAAGAAATGTTATTTTATCTTCCTTTTCTCTAAGCAACATTTGTATTTTTGTTGCTTTGTCCATGATCACTGTAGCATAAGCACCTGCAAACTGCGAGAGTCTAGTAAGGTTGGCGGATGGGTCAATGGGTGAGTCTTTCCATAAAACATTCATTGGTTCATTTTCAGGGATAGTAGCAGTTGTAGAGTCCAATTTCCTTTTCTTTTTTTGTCTTTTCACCACGGCCTTATGTTGTAGGCTATAGAACACATCTAGAGGGGGAATTTCTTTAATTCACAAAATTACTTTGAAAGTGGGAGTAGCAGGGATGTGCTCTATCTCTTGTGTATTTATTGTTTCTTCCACTGTAATTTCCAGATTTGTTTTTTGTTGTGGAGTTTTCATCTCTGGAACCTGTTCCTTTGTGTTGATACTTTTATTAAAACTATCCCACTCTTCCTCTAAATCGATTACCAGGGGTTTTAGTTGTGCGGAGGTAGTAAGGAATTCAACTTGCTTGCTAGCTGAAGTTTCTTCAGCTATCTTCTGTGTAGATTGGGTACTTTACTGACTCAATGCTTTTTCTTTCTCCATTTTGCGATGACTATTGTGATTCCCTAGTAGATTTCTCTTGAGATTTTTCTCCAGAATCAGACTTGGAATTTTCTTTGGAGTCACCTTCTATAGTCACACTAGTAGTAGGCTCCCTTATTGGTTCAACCAATAATTGGTCCAATGGGACCTTTGCTAACCTCCTTTCTCTGTAACTGTAAAAAATTTCCAGATCTTCATGGTAAAAAAGTAGTTGTGCCATATGATTCATTTCTATGAAGGTGTTTTTCTGCAAAAAGATATCATCAAAGGCATCCGCCTCATTACTGAATACTTTTATTTTCACCAGAGTGGTGAAATTTTCGACAGTGTCGAACGGGTCATATTTCCTTCCAGGGAATTTAGGTAATTGCAGAGATAGCATGTTCTCTGCTTCTTTAAATGCATTCCCTAGGTCGTGTAATGAAAATGCTCCACACTATATAGGGAATGTAGGCCAAATGACTTTCTTTGAATCCTTCAATATCTTGCTCATTCCTCCCTCACTAGTTGTTTGATATTTTATCTCTCTAACCATCAATTTATCTGGAACATAGTATGGGAGGACATGGGGGGAGTTGATGCTGCCAAAATCCCTAATATATGTAAATGTTTCCTCCCCAAACCATCTGGCCACCAGGAGGATGTCTACTTCAGCTTCTTGGGAAAACCTAGGGGCATCTCGATTATAAAGCCGCTTGTGAATAGGGAGCATAACTCCATGATAAATATTGAAAAAATGTGGTTGAAAATTGGATTCCCACATGTCCTTGTGGTATATGTGAATGGGAAGTGGATTTCGAACAGTCAGTTTTCATCCCATGATAGGGAATTTTGAACTAAGACAAATTGCGTCCATGACAAAGGCACTCATAAAAAATGGAGGGTAAAGCCTTGAAGCAACACTTCTTTTCTTTCTATACTCGATAATTGTTTTTGCTAAACTGTTAGACAAAATTTGTGCCCAATTCATTACAGTTGCATTAACAGCTACATCTATTAACGACAACCATTCTTGGAAGAACTTAGTACTATCAGGTCTGCGAAATAGTCTACATAAAATAGCCGCTACAAAACTATGAGGGGGACAAACAGACGAAGTAGTGTACATACCATTTTTGTATTTCTTGATTTTTTCCTCATTATTCGACCAGGTCCGGGTGCAGTCTGCTGGGTCGTCGTTCTCTTTGGCAAAATTCTCCACGAACTGCCTATTGTAGATGACTTGTGGCTCTGGAAGGTGGTACATAAGTCGTAGGTTGTCTGGGGTAAAAGATCCCATAACCCCTTGGCTTCTTGTCTTGAATTCTCTATTTGAGATGTCAGCTTCATCAATAACCCATTTAACCATGTCGGTATAATGGATTATCTTCGGTCACGCAGCTATGCGGTGAAAAAATGAGCATGCCATCTCTAACATGGAAGCATTTGAGGAATCACATCCGTCAACTGTAATTTTTGTTTCCATAATCCTCGGTTGCTCCTCCTCCAGTATATTATACATAGCCTCCCATGTAGAGGTTCCTCCCTCTCTGTTGCATGTAGTATCTGTAAACAGAGGAGTCATTTCTGACTTCTCAGAGGCGACTGCCTTGCCTTTCTTCACCATTGTTCTCAACGCTTTGCTCTGCAGACTTTTCCTGAAAGTGAAGAACAACAACTATCGAATACACAAAGATGAACGTAAAATGAAATAATGCAGATAGCTTGTAAAGGTGATAAACGTAGTTTTATTTGAGAGTGCATATGAAGATATCATATCACGCTAAATGGCTTTTCACACATAAATGCAGTTATCTCTTACTAAATTCCCACTAATGATTCGCTATCCCTTAGCTTTAATGCTCATAAATGTTTGCATCGTAAAACAGGAAGAAAACTTCTAGGGTGACGAACCTTTGAACTGCGATGATAGAAATATTGCTAGTTGAGAAGAAATATCGCGGATCGCAATATGCCTTTCCGCCTTTCTTACCTCACGCTGTGTTTTTTCAAGATGCAAGATGCGAGCCGTTCGTTAGTTTTTCCAAAAAGTAGCTAATTGCCAGGTCTATCCTATATAAAATACCATTTTTACTGAGTGGCAGACCTAAAACATTAGCTTTTGATATTTAAGGAGTGGGTCTAGGTCTTATTTGCATTTCGCAATATCGGTTGATGGTAAGTACACGGTGTTCATTTAAACGCTCGAAATGTGATGCGATAAGAGTTACAACGCCATCGCAATGTCACATCTCGTATGTTTCGCAATGATCTTTTTAAAGCGGACCCTTTATGAATGGTGATATGCAATGCGAAACTTAAGCCTAAAAAGCTTTAGGACTTAATTTATGTCAGATCTTATGATAGTTTCGAGCATAAAGTCCTTACTTAATCAATTTTCTTGATTTTGGAGGGTTTAGAAAGGTCTTTTGGTGGGTTTAAATCATGCTATATGTGTGAAGGTAAGTTTCTAGTAGTTTTTCTAAAAAAAGGGTTTTGATTGTTATCTTTGCTTTATTCCAAAAAATAAAAGAAATGCCTAAATGCTAAGTTTTGTTTTTTGGATAAAATTTTTTGAAGGGTCCCCATTTATTAACGTAATATTAACTACTATCATTAATAAATGGGGGGTTGTTGAATACCACAACAACAACATAAGTTGTTCTCCCCCATAAACTGGAATAGTGGCATAAGACATGTCCATCTGTAGAGTTCCCCCTAATTTGGCACAACAAGACCTTGAAAGGAGCATTCCAAATTTGGGAGGGATATCAGTGACAACTATATCTAATACTACGATTTTTACTGGGATTTGGGCAAGAGTGACTACTAAATCCTTAATCAGTCCTAGACAAGGCACCCTTTTGGAATCAAAGGTGTACAAATCATGATAGGATCTAGTTATGTCAAGATTTAAATGATCCATGATAGTTTTTGGAATGAGATTATGTGATGCTCCAGAATCAAGCATACAGTTGTATAACATGGAATCATTTGTCTTTAGAGTCACATAGAAAGGAAGCACTATTTCATCTATCATATCCGAGCTAGGACCAAAGACAATTGCTGGTTTTTCATCTTGAAGGCTAATAACATCACTTTTAGCATCAACCGAGGTGTTTTGTATCCATTTGGAGACTTGATTTTTATATCCAGGGTTTTTGGAAAGTTCTGAAAGTGGTATAGGAATTTTAACTCTTTCTAACTCTTTTTCAACATTAAATGCAGTTAAGACATTTTTTTTAGTTTGAGTTGTATCATTTGACTGATTCAATGGTCGAATAATAGTTGTCTAAGTTTCAGCAGCTTTGGTATGAGGTTCAATTGTTGGAGGTTCCTTAGGAGGTCTTTCAGGGCCAGGTCTAAGTCTAAGATAATATCTTTTGTTCAGCTCTACAATTAGGAGTTCAGAGAAGGCATGGTACTTGGAAACCTGTGAGGGTTCTTGATTTTCTTGAACTTGCTCATGTTGTGAAAGAGGAATAATAGTAGTGTGACCAGAAGAATTATCCATATTATTAATTTCTTCAGTGATAGTCATTGTATTATCATCAAGTCATTGAACATCTATCAGTAAAGGAGTTGGAACTTGCTAATCATTATTAGGTCTTTGAAGAATTTGTAATTGTGGATTTCTATTGTATTGACCTTGATTTTGATTTTGAGGTTGAGTGATTGTCTGTTGAACTGTTCTAGGTTGAGTCTCAATCTTGGAAATTCTATTGGATAGGTTCCTAAGAAGTGAAGTGATCTCATCTATTTTAGAATCTTCATTTTTAGTCTTTGAAGAAGTTGAGGCCCCTTGACTAGATTTAAGTTTTCTTTGGGCCTTTTCCTCTTTAGCTTTTAAAGTGGTTGAGGCAGCCCTATTTTCTTCCACCTCTATAGCATTAGTTTGCATGTATTCAATAGTTATTGAAGTTCTTTCTCTTAACATTACAGCAATATCATCTTCAAAATCTTTTGAAAACCTAGATTTTGTTGCTGCTACAGGGGGTTTGCAATCAGGGGGCATCTTATGATAAATTTTGTTGAACCTTTTGATAAAATCATAGACAGGTTCACCAAAGTTTCTTTTAGCTTCTTTAAACTCAGTCAAAAATTAAAGAGAATCTTTCTTCACACCACATTGGTTTTTAAATATGTTTGTTAGCTCCTCCCAATTTCTAATGGAATTTGCAAGTAACTACCTAAACCAGGTTCTCACATTTACCTCAAGAGATTGGAAAAAAAATCTCATGTAAGAATTTTCTTGTTCTATTTTCATGTTATCTGCAAAGTCTATAAATGCTTGAACATGGTCCTCAGCTGAGGAACTAGTTTCTCCATTATACCTAGGAAGGTGCTTTAAATATCCAGGGGGGAATGCATCAAGGTTTTTAGGTAAGACTAAAGCTGCATATCTAGCCTGTACAATGGCTTGGAATGCCATAGTAGAAGGTGGTGTATGAGGTGTTTGTGGGGATGAAGAAGAAGAAGAAGAAGGTGATAGAGAGTGTGTGTAACTATGTGGAGGTGAAGAAGGAGGAGAGTTCTTGAATGACTTTAAGGGCGTCTTAATAACTAACTTCTGTACCTGAGAATGAATATCCTCTTTTGTTTCAAAGAGTGGATTTGAATATATAGAAAAGGTCCCTTTAGGTTGTTTAGAAGTAGGAGATTCAGGTTGTTAAGAAGTGGAAGGGAATGAATAAGTAGTGGGGGATATAAAGTCTATAGGTTTGTATTAAGGTAAATGAACACCCAAGTCAGACTCGGATTTAGGTGATCCTACTAGTAGTGGGGGTTCTTGACATGATTCAAGTGAATGAATAAGGAAAGATGATTTGAAATCAACTCCCCTATCTAAAAGTTCAGCAACCCTAGGTGATAAATGAGTTGAATCTGGATTTGATGGAATGTTACTATAGGGATCAAATTGTAATATATCTTCAGACTGCAAGGCTAAAGTAGAAGAAGATGGTTGATGTCTCCTTCTAGAACTAGCCATTCTCACAAGTCTTTCTGGATCTGGTATTGGACTAACTGTGTCAGATTCAGAATGGGATCTAGTGTGCTTAAAAGGTGCCAGTTTAGCACAATGGAGTCACTAGATGAAGGATTTTGACCTATCTAAACCTTTAGTCACCTTTAAAGGAATAGAATTTATATCGTTGACCCAGGAAAACTAATCAAATTCGAGTCCCCGGAAGCGGTGCTAGATTGATGTTGTATCTCTGAGATGATAATGGTTAGCTATCATGCCAGGGCATCTAAGATATTTGTTTTGGGGGTTTTGTTTTAATTTTGGAGGACCAATGTATGAAACAGATTTAAAATAGTGATGCCTAACCTTTTTGAATAATACTAATATTTAAACAAAGGGCTACTATTAAAATCCACACAGTGATTTAGCTTGTCTAGTGATGAGCAGAAATAGAAAGATGATATGACTATTACAGTTTTCAAATAGAAAATTAAATAACCATAAGTTAGAAAACCTTCAAACAATGTTCAGAAAGTTTAACAGAATATGCCCAAGATTACAAAGATGCTGATGATTTTATGATTTAGAGGGAATTAGTCAAACAAACAATTTATATAATTCATTCTCTTTAAAGATGATCACTTCAGAAAGCTTATAGGAGTAAATTGAGAAACAACTACTCCTACCTAGTTATCTTTGTAAAACTTAAGAATATGAAGAAAACACAATGAATGAAAATTGGAAAATCTTACAAGGAATACAAAACTGTATGAATCAAAATTCAGAATCCTTTGCTTTGCTATTAATGATTCAGAAAAAGCTGAGTACATTTAGTGCTTACAAATGTTTCTTCAAGGGTGCAACCCTTAATAACTCGTGAAAGAGAGTTATTTATACAATCTTAGAGCTAAGAAAATATCTTAAACAAATTTACAAAAATAGATTAATACAAAATCAGGAAAATGAATTGATAGTTGATCTGTCACTATTTTGGTGTTGAACTGTTGATGACTGTTCCTGAAAATGCTGAATGTTGTTGAGCTATTGATGATTGTTCCTAAAAATGTTGAATGTTGTTGATCCTCCTTTCAGTCAAGTAAATTAGTTAACTGTTCCCAGCGTTTCTTATCTAGGATAGATAAATTAGTTACCCTTCGATAAACCTCATCCATTTTTGTATATTTAGCAAAAGTGGGTTTTACTAAAAATATATGTTTGATTTCATTTAGAAGGAAAAAGGTATCTCTGGGTGCATTCAGCACAACCCTTGGTGTTATTGAACCTTTTGTGTTTGAAATTGTGGCTGCATTGGTACTAACCTCTATAAACTTTCGAACATAGTCTTCAATGGGCATTAACTTATCAGTTATCACAAGCATAGAGGAAAAACCCTTGTTGGTCACGGGTTCTAACCTGCTAAAAAAACGTTGAACTATGACATTAACACTGCTGCATTTTTCCTCCAACTTAAGAATGAGATTTTTCTTTGTAATAATCTTCTTCACCTCCAGTAAGTTTGTTGTCCGGACATTAATACCTAATTCTTCAAGCTCATAGCTAGTGGCAACTTCTGTCATGTCCTCAAGTTCCTTTGAGATAGTTTCTCCATTTGCTCCTCCATCTGTTTTATTTGCAGATTTTGTTCCATGATGAGCTTCATCATGTCAGATTTCTGAGTCTCAGTTTCTTTAGTCTCTTTAGTCATTGGGTCCTCTGAAGCTGGAAATTTTAGCTTCTTCCTTAGTGCTAAAACCTCAACATTTTTCTTCATGACAAGTTATTCTGTAGCATTTATATTGGAGGGATCATATCCCATCTTTAGCACCAGATATTCCAAATATTTGATCTTGGTGTCCTTTGCCAATGAGGAAACGTTTTCCAACTTGAGTTGTGATTGTGTATTGGCCAAGGTGACCTACAACTTTGACAAACTCATGGCAGTGTTAGTTAAAGTAGAAGAAATCATTTGGCTAGTCTGTTTGTGCATCTCAATTTGGTCAATTGGATGCACATCTTTAACATTAAACTCAAAGGAGGTTTGCTTCTGGTAATGTGCAGCAATCCTGGGCTGTGGAATTTGAGCTTGTAAGAAATTCATATGCATCTTACCCTTTTCAGAGTCAAATACTGAAAGAAATCTAGCTTGAGAACTGGAAGAATGTTTCCAAAATTGAGTATAAGTGTTCAATTTCAACTGCTCATTCTTCTTCTTAATTTCACTGAAGACATGAAGGATGTCATCTTGTTTATCCTTCTGACTACCTTCACTGGTCAGAATCACCTGCTGCTCTTGAGATGTGGTGGAATGAGTGGGAGACTGAGTAGATTGTCCACCAGACTATGTGAAAAGAAATGTCTCTCCAATTCCATCAAATTTTTTTTTATGTGATTCATTAGTTACACTAAACTTCACAGAAATCCTAGGTCTCTTCTTTCTATGTACAATCCTAAAGCCTTGACTTGATGCTTCAGTTATAGGGGATGATTGTTCTTCCCTTCCTCGTTTAGTTGTCTTTTCCTGTGCAAGTGGAGTTTGTACATTCGAAGTAGAGACTGCCTATTCTTCAGCTTCTTGAAGGGTGTTCTCCTTCCATTCTGACTGATTTTTGTACTACTCTATTTCAGGCCTGGCTGTGTGATGGTATGGAGTAAACTTATTTTCAACTTTGAGTCTAGAAATCACTCCCATTGGGTCATAAGACCAAGTGAAGCTGAGGCCAAACTTCATCTCCTTCAATAACCTGTTTGCTTCTTCTCCTGTTGCTCTAGTATTACAAATGAATGGACCAACCTGAGCCTTTAGCTTAAATTGTGATTTCTTTTTTGCAGCCACAAAATGTACTTCATCTGCATTTAGCCTCTACCTAATATATTCTAATGCAAAAATTCTGATATGGAGGTACTTGGGAAGCTTGTAGGGTGGAAGCTCACAGCCATAAACTCTTATATTTGTATAATTTTGGTAAAGATACCAATATCATGTTGTGGCTTGATCAACCAGCTGCAACACTTTCACAATTTCATCACTAATTCTTGGTATTGGAGTGCTGCTCATAAGATTAATGGCTGGATGAATAAACAATTATATGAACTGCTTATATGAAAATTATTCCTTCTCCTTCATTCTCATAGAAGTCCAAAAGATCACTGATTCTTGGTTCCCTTCTTCATCTAGCTTCTACAAAGTGAATGGAAACTTGTGTCCCTGAAAATAGATAAAAATATATAAAAGTACTTAAGCATACTTGAATACTTCTTCAGTATTGAACTGGACAAATTGTTCATGAATATCCTCAGCTAGAAATTGGCTAAAGTTAAAAAGCACAACGGTTTTGGAGCTAGCAGAAAATATTGACAAGAAATCAATGGTGGCTTCATCTACATATTGATCAGAATAGTAACCAAGGAGATAAGAGAGAATGGTGGTAATTTGCTTGGTTCTATCTGGAAATATAGATGAATCATAGGGAGGGTTTCTTTAAGGCAGAGGGCTATCTAAAGCTAAGAAAATTTCTAGGGTTTGAGCTCTTTTGGTGAAATCAAGCTTCTGATAGGTTTCTATTAGGCTTTCATGAGAAAAACGATGGATTGGTCCAATAGTTGGGGCCTGCAACATTTGGTCAATAGACTGGGCATTGATGAAGCACATGATTTCTCCTATAGGTTAAATAATGGCCCTTTGAGTGGGGTCATAGGATTCATGACATTTCCTAACAAATTCAGGTGCTCTATGTATCCGAGGGAAAATGTAATGAGGAAGGTGGGAGTCCCAAAGTCCTATTTCATCTGTCTAATCAACTAATTGGTACTCCATCCAACAATAGATCTCAAACAAATCAAATTCAGACAAAGACTCAGAGATTTTACAATCTCTGTCAACTAGAGGAGTATGATGGAATTTAACTTGTGGATGAATGGGAGGATTTGGGATTTCTACAACTTGATTCCCCTTAGGAGGCATTTTGTTAATTGAATTGCAAGCTGAAAGAGATAGAGATTGGAAGAATTGGGCTGAAACACAGTGATAATAAAATAACACTATAAACGAAAATAGATTAAGTGGACCTAGATAGTGACTCGCTTGTGGACAGGAAAAAATAATTCGCTTGGATGTTGAATTATCGTTTGGACTGTAAGCATGAAAATATCTAGTGGTCAATCAAGTTTCAGGAATGCATTGTGTAACAGTTTTTTTATGAAAGAACAGGTTTATAAGGTATAAAATGGATCAGGGCCATTAATCAATGGTTCAATTGGTATTAGTTCCTCAACGGGACTAATAAATGGATCAATGGAATTTTGATGTGTGGTGGGTGGTGAATTAAATGGATAATGGGAAAGGAGGCAAAAGTTGATTGGATAGAGGAAGTGACGTGGGAGCATATGTGGATGATGACGTAAGAAAGGCGGTGATCGAATAGACGAAAATGTCGTTCGGAGGTAATTCTAGGTGGTAAGAGGTTTGGGATTTTAAGTCCCAAATGACTAGGAGCGGGGGTTGGTAGTTTCGAAGGTCGGTTTCCAAAACTGCTAACTTCGGACCCCCCCTGCTGATAACGTTCGGACGACAAGGGAGGTTTGAGGAGCGATGTAGGCCATTAGATCTTATGAGAATGTGCAAGATGAAAAAATATGAATGAAGTTTAATGTGGCGAGGCGGAAAGTGATGGTGGGGTCAAAGTTATTAATGGATGTAACAGGTGTGGGGCTATTTGGGGAATGAATGGATAAAGCACAACTATTACAACATAACATTGATACTTAGCAAATAATGGTTAATTTAAACCAATCATCATATGCACATATATCCAAGATTGTAACTTAGGATAAAAATCCTTTCATGCCCTAATTGCATTTCATTTGTCTACCTACCCTTAACTTTCCTAACATTTTTTAATCTTAGTCACTCGAGTGCATTTAGACTAACAACTCAACATTTCCTTTTAATGATTAATCCACTTCTATCCCTTATTGCTTCCATTGGCTCAAATTAAAATATTGAGCCAATTTTGTTTGCTAGCTATTGACAAAAATTTGAAATCTAATCCAATCATGATTAAACTGTACAATTGGATTGTATGAACAAGTGTGGCATTTAAACAATCTGGAAAACTTTTATTTGCAAAATAAAATTGAATGAGTAGTGGCATTTGGATTTGCAACACTTTTGGAATTTATTATTTTTCTTTTCTTTCAAATCTAACATTTTATTTTTTTGTGCCTTCCTTTTTTAGGGCATCTATTCTAACATTTTATTTGATATAGACTTATTCATCATAATATCCCTAACATTTTTTGTTTCAATATTCTTTTTGTCCATATCCTGACGTAACATTTTCTTGAAATATATTTTCATTTTTTGACTAATTTATGCTAACTTACCAAAACCAAAGAATGCTACAACAACTTATACATGATATCTAAGTAAGAATGGAAATTAATTCTACCATAATTCCATGTGCGAACATAAGCTAGATGAACCTATTTGATTTCTTAGATTATGCTAAATAAGCTTCATTTATTGACTCTTAATATCATAACCACAAAAATATTATACTTCTTTTACAAAAATCACATATAAGTGTATGAGTATTAACCTACCTATAGCAAGGTAACTGAGGGAACAATATGTCTCTCTTCGTCAATAAATCTAGTAAATATGATGTGTTTATGAAATAGAATCACAAAATATATTGACCCAACAACATTTCTAAATTCATCAATTAAAATTCCCACTCCCAATTATTAAGGAAATCCTGCAATCATGAGAATTATATAATGAATGTTGAAACAAAAGAAACTACTGTTACTAATTTAGAAGCATGTTATTCTTCAAAAAGTGTCATGTAAAACAATGAAATTGCATAAATTGGACACAAGTGGTTGTTTTCTACAATCATTGAAGCACAAGAACGCACTCATGAACACATGCAGCTCAGACAAAACTTATTATGCTCACTTGCACAATATTCTACAGAAAGTCACTATAAAATTGTTTCCAACAACCCCCTTTTTTTATGAAATATTTAGATAATAAAAGTAACAACAATCCTATTCTCTATTCACACTTTAGCAAATTATTAAATTAATTTTGATGTTCATCCAAAAACTTGCAGACATAAGAAGCTACATCGATCAAATAGTCTATTCATAAATTTCTAGTACATAAAAACTAATGTAAGTAGGACTTTTACTCTAACAATTTATATGCACAAAAGCTACAGCCATTCATGTCTTTTGACAAACACTTTGCATGATGGTAATTAGGACTTTTACTCTAACAATTTATATGCACAAAAACTACAGCCATTCATGTCTTTTGACAAACACTTTGCAAACATGCAATCTACAACCATTGAGGCATTTTGACAAACACTTTGCAAGCATGCAATCTACAACCATTGAGGCATTTTTCCAAACACTTGGCAACAATGAATTTGAGATTCTTCTTCAACCTATTCAACTCAGAAAATTCAGAAATTGAAACTTCAAATGTTGGCATCTTAAAACAGGGACTAAACAATCTTAGTTTTTCATCAAAAACTCAAAAACAGATGCATATAATTGACAACAACAATCTGTAAAATTGCCTAGATTTTCGATCTGGGTTCTGCAAAG
The DNA here is from genome assembly GCA_031772625.1 of Pinus tabuliformis. Classification (NCBI taxonomy): domain Eukaryota; kingdom Viridiplantae; phylum Streptophyta; class Pinopsida; order Pinales; family Pinaceae; genus Pinus; species Pinus tabuliformis. The sequence continues at coordinate 1,158,224,022 of CM062813.1, read as the reverse complement.
TACGTTTTTGGAATCAAATGGGGGGTTAAATGGCCAAATGGCATAGATACCCCCTGATGTTGAGTGGAAATGTAACAGAACGTTCCAGAGATGCGATTTATTAAAACAACAAAAACATTCCTACTATCTCATTTATCACTTTGTCAAACACTTAGTGTGCAAACTTCATCTACAGCTGTACATGGAGAAAAAAAAAAACACAAATTTATGATAATATGGTACTGTATTCAACTCATGGCAACATGCAATGGACAAAATATCATTATAAAAAGAACTTAAAACTTTGGCAACACATTATTGGTTTAATCCCCCTGCATGTACATTCTCAACTATAGTTGCCATTCATTATTAGTTAGCTCATAAATAAACTTGTAAATATCTCATAAACATTCACAAGTAACAATTTCCAATGAACTTTAAAGTTCTACAACACTTTTAAATTAATAATAAACTAAAATTTCAAGAATGCTTATGAACATACCTGGCAGTGTATTTATACAATTCCAAAAGGATGGGAATATGCTCCAGCTCCAATGAGCTTGTGCTCCTGCTCCAATATCCTTACCAAGTCATTGTGAACCATCTGGTTTTCCTCTCAACCATATCCAGAGAGAACTTCTCCCCCTAGAACCCCCGAGTTGTAAGATCTCACAACCAGTACCAAAATATAGCAGTAGAGAGATATCCAAGGCAAGCTAAGGAAGATAAGTTTCACTTCCTCCCAACACCACTCATCGTTAGTTCCACTAGGTAGAGCTACATAGTAATTTAGATTAGTAATTTCAAAATCATTTCAAAATCAGTTGGCTACTCTTCAAGTCTCTCACTCTCATAATATTTTTCAAATCTCTCCAACTCTTGGTATCACAATGCACCTCCCTCCCCTTAAGTGAGAACATATGAGACACATATATAGGAGGAGCAACAAATTCTTGTCATAAAGGAGGATTAATATGCATGCATTTTATTCCATTTATAGGAGTGTAACTCATGCCATTAAGGAGAGGTATGCATGCCTTAGTTAAGGATAGTGTAACTTATGCATTAAAGAGAGCGTAAGAGGAATCAATTATGACATGTATTTAATGAGTTGAAGAGGAATATGTCATTCTTTGATGAGTGCATAAAATAGAGTGCAACGTATTATTAAAAAAGAGATATTTACGTAAAGCCATGAGAGTCATCAAGGAGAGAGGTGTGAAGTGATTGAGGAGATGAAGGTGACTTGTAATTCTTTTTTAATAATAGTATCATAGTCTCATAAAAGATAATAATAATATTATTAATATTGAGGATTAATTCAAGATTGAACGATTAGGATTGATTAATGATAAGTTAAGTGATTTTCCTTCAACTATACTTTTTTGCCAATTTATGTAAGGTGATTTACTATTTTTGGAAAGTCATGCTTGAGATGTTAGACATGACTTTCTATTTTTAGAAAGTCACTATAGGATTGTTATAAAGAGGTTTTATTAAGGAAATTCATCCCTGAGCTTCCCATGAGTGGTACTTTTCTTCCGGAGAATAGGGATTCCATACCCCTATTGCGTGCTTCTTCGTGCCTTAGTAGATTGAGGACTCCACGCCCTGATCTATTCTAAAGATCCAAGATTCCACACCTTGATCTTTTTAAATATTTAGGACTCTATGCCTAAACATTTTATTATAGATACAAGACTCCACGTCTTTATCTTTGATGGATTTAGTACTCTATGCCCTAATTTCCATGACTTCTCATCTACTCTGCTTTGAAACTCCACGCTTCACCTTAAGGTACTGATTGTGAGCTCATACCCATCTGATGGTTCATTGGTAAGGCCTTGTTCCAAGACCTACACACATCACAATCTCATAGATCAAAGGAATCAATGAATTTCATAATTAACTTATTCACATTTTACCAAAGATTGTGCATGACTTCCACAACCATTTTGGTTCTAGAGAAATGACTTCCGCAACCATTTAAAATTTGAACATCCTTGTTTGAAAATAACCATGTTCCATATCACATCCTGCTCAATACAATATTAAGCATATAAAATCATAAAAATCATGTATCATGACTTCCACAGTCATTTATAATTTGAGCATCCTTGTTTGCAAATAACTATGTACCTGTCACATCTTTCTCATTACAAGATTAAACATATATAATCATATAAATCATGTATCATCCATAAATCATAATTAACCATATATTCCACATAGCCATGATCATCCATGGATATATGTGTCTCAATCCTAAATCAACATCCATGTCATACACATATTGCCAAACTAAGATACCAAAAGAGAAAACATTGATAATATGTTCTTAACCAAAATCAATTCTTATACACACAACCATATATATTATCCTAAGAACACAACAACTAGGTGACCCACGCATAATATTATTTCATTATATCAAAATCACCTTCTCTAAGTGTCATCAAAGCTATCTCACCAAGAAGGGACACTACATACTCCCCCTCTTGGGCTAAACTTGGCCCGAAGTTTTTCCTACAGTCATAAGATACTTAGTTATTTTTTATTCTCCTATCACTAAGGTGTTAACCTTATGTATATGTATTTGATATATTTTTCTTCATGCAAAACCATAGTTTAATGTTTACTTAATTGGAAGCAACTCCATGAAAACTGAAACATACCATTCTTAATCAAGTAGAAAATATATCCATGCCATATTAGGCATGTTTTTATATAAAATGCCAAATATTTCTACATCAAAACCAACCATACAATTTATAGTACCATATCAAAATACTATTTTATGTAATTGATATGACATCTAATTAAGATATCTATAATATTTTGATATTCTACATGTTCTTTTTCATAGTCTACATGAATCCTACATGTGTCATCTTCTTGGTTCTATAGTACGTTGAGCTTGTCAAGCTGTAAATGGCTCACACATTGGTTGTTAAAGAAAACAATAATGGTCCATCCCATCTGACAATCAAATTTGCATACAAGAATCATAAAGTCGTCCACATACAATTTCCAGTGAAATTATGCAACAAAACATGATGTCATATATAAAACCCACTCTGACGTCTCACTTAATTTATGTCTTCTCAACCCAAGTTTCCCCTTTTCATTCCATAAGACATTCTTGCAATCAAAATCTTTAGGATCTACCTATAGTTTTTACTAAATGCTTAATCTTTAGGAAAAATTACAATTTTAGGTTTAAGACACCATTTTTTTTTTTAAACTAACAATCTAAGGTTCCATACAGTCCTCATTGACCCACTTTTGTATTATAGACCATTCCTTTAATTCCCATAATCTTCATTATTATTCACTTCTCTTACTTGAGAATCAATTATGAATGATTTAGTTAGAAGATATTCATTCCAAAAATAATTAAATATATCTTTTCGAAAGTGGCTTGTAATCAAGAACAACTTTTGTAATTATACAAATACAATATCTATATTATTGAATCTATCTTGATAACTATAAGTCAACTTGTTTTCCCACTATAAAATCACTCATAATTTCTATTCAATAATTAATCAATCCATTTGGTTTCACGACTTATACCTTACTATTAATACATACACACAAACAAAGAAAACAAGTTATGAAAACCATACATTTCTCAAATTTGAAGAATATTGTTGCTTTTAAATAAGCTTTAGACTATCATAAAGACATTTCTACCCTAAGGATAAGTTTTTTTTTTCTTTTACTACCTCTCAAAAGATTATAACCTTTTGCAAGATTACTAACTACTCATACAACTATACATCAAAGAACAAAAGTCCTAAATCCTTCAATCTCTTCCATTCCACATATAATACAATCATCTTAGGCTTCTAAATCATGCAAGAATTCCAATTCATCAAAATGTGATCTCACTCTCCAATTTCTCCCTCCAAAAATATCACTTCTAGTAAAACAAGAACTCAACTAAGCTTTTCATTAATCACATGCCTTTTTCTTTAAGTTCAAATAAAACAAAGTTCTCACCACATAAAATGTTTATCTTCTAAACATGTTATTCTCTTAACAATTTACAAGTTAATCAAATTCCAAGAAAGCAATTCATCAAGTTGATAAACAATATGAATTTTGACTTGATCACCTAACTAGCAATAGTTTAGAGCAATTCATGAGTTCAATCCTCATAATTTCTCTAATTAATATGGTTAAATAGAATTCAACCAATATTCAATTGAAAAAATAATTAAAGAGACTATTATGGATTTCCTATACCTAATTTGTCTTTTGCCAATAAAAAGGATATTTCATCAACTTATCACAATAATATTTTTCTACATTTCAATCATTTGAAAATAATTTTAATTCTACCTAAATCCAACACATACAAAATAATTAAAATACTAGAGGATAGATACCTAGTTCACACTTGACTCCATATATCAAAATCAATTATTCCAAACATTCTAAACCACCTAATGGTGTTTAGTATACCAATCTTAATATCTTCATTTGTAATAAAAATAAAATAATGGATTTAAATCTCAAGCAAATTCATGTTACGAATCTCTATCCATTTAACTTTAATTACACATTGTTAGAGTCGGTCTAGTAGCCCTCCATCAGCGATCAAAGCTCTTTGCATTTGCATAAGTAGGTGTCTCATCAGTGTCATCTCATTGCATTCCATTAGGCATGCCATAACCCTGATGGAGGAGCTGGTGTCTTTATTCCCCTCTTGGCACTGCTGGATCAAGTTGTTTCAGTCGATAAACTCTTTCAAGGTTATTTGTCTTGTCTTGAGGTCAAAAGTCCTAGGTCTAGGGTTTAGGTCCAATTTGTCTTTGAGGTCCTATCTTTAAAAGTCAATAAATGCCCAGCAGGCCAGAGGGATGACTATCAAAGTTTTTCTTCAAAATATTTCATCTTGTACAGCTAATTTTTACCTTGGATTTAAAAACCCTGTTTTTAAAGACAAGGTCATTTTCTCATATTTGTAAAAGTTGTAAAAATTCAAAATTCTTCGAAAGTCAGCATGCAGCCCTGGTCCCCTTTGCCAAGATTCCTCAGAAGCTATCCCTGCAAAAAAAAAAAAAAATTCAAGAAAAAGCATCAGTTCAACCAATTTCAGGACAAAAAGAAACCATAAAGTCAGCAACATTTAAATTTTAAAAAAGTGTCAAGTTATAAACATTAGAAAGAGGGGTGGAGGGGAAATTAATTTAAATCAAGCCTATAAAGCCCCTCTCTCCCTCCATTTGATCATCATTTGCCTCAAAGCAATAGTGAAAAGCGATTTGGAGAGAAATTGGGTGAAATTGCAGACAGAGCCCGCGCGCGACCTGTCAAGACCTGCGCGCGACGTGTTGGGCAGGCGCGACGTGTCAGGGGGGTCATAGCAGTTGAGAAAAAGCACTGGCGCGACGTGTTGGGTGCGCGCGACCCATCCAAACCAGTGCGCGATGTGTTGGGAATTCATCCACAAAGATTGCCTGTAAACTGCAAAACGACCCCAAATTTCTTCAAGATTGCAAGTAGGCCTCTGATCATCAAAGTATTTTTCTTGATAAAGAAAAATGAGCATGGGAAATGTGTTTTAATGCCATCAAGTTGAAATGAGAAGCTCATGTATATTTGCTTTAAAAATGTCAAAGTGCAAGTAGAGATAGGGTTTTGTTTTGCTGCTCTCAAGGTCATCCCTTTCACTCCCATTTTTTCCCCCACATCCCAACCATCTCCCTTATCATTTTTACCTAATCTCCCTACCAAAAAATATCAAAGGCCCAAAACCCTACCCATATCCCTAGAATCCAATAATATAACCTTAAACCCTACTTCCCATAAAATCTTTGCAAATGATAATGGTATGATGTTGTATATGTCATGATTCCTTCCCTTAATTCCCTTTTTCATGTATTTTCCCTAATTCCCCTTAGAAGTCTCCCTTCACTAACATCTCCCTTGTGTTATTTGTCCCCTTGAAGCAGCATTTCAAACAGGGAAAAACATCAGGTCATTTGAGCAGAAGCAACAGTACATTTCAGCCACTTTGCTCTTGAAACCATGTCAGAAACCGAAACCGACTATGAGCAAAGTGATGATCGTGAGTCAACACCAGAAGTTGAGGTACAAAGGAGGCCTCACAGGGGTGGTAAGAGTGGTCACCATGTGAGAGAGGAGCCCACCTCTTTGACCTATTTGCAGGCTTGTCCACTTGCAGTCACATGTTTCCGCCACCTCTCATGTTATGAATTTTGCGAGAGGATTTCTCAAATTCAGCACCATAGGGAATTGGTCCGCTTGTTTGTTTTGCATCTGCATGATGGGCATGTAAATCTTGCAGGGGTGGATTTTATATTGTCATCTGAAATTATTGCTCAAGCAACAGGGATACCCAATGTGGGAGAAGAGTGGAACAAGCGCAAACTATTGGACAGATTTCAGTATGAGCCCTACATTAAACCTGCCTACATGAGGTACATGACTGGTGTATTTCCTTTCAGATTTTTGAGGGATGAGTATGCTCCCTTGATGAGGCTCATCATGCGCTATTTCACCTGTGAGGGCAGATTTTCATGTTTGTATTCGTACCATATTCGCTTGTTGATGCATTTCACACGGGTACAGATGATGAACATACCATTTTTCATGTGCCAGAATATTGAGAAGATGGTGCCCTTGGTGCAGAGAAAGAGCCCAGCACAACAACACAGGAGCATCTATCATTATGGTTTGATCCAGCTTGTGGTCATACATCAGTTGGCTCAGCAGGGTATCACATGGGAGGATTTTATCTCTCGAGATTTTTTCACAGCACCAGCATCATCACCCCCTGAGGTTGTTCATGAGGAGGGAGGGCCTTCACAGCAACATGATATTCCTGAGATCAGACATGTCAGCTCCCCTCCATGGGTCACATATCAGAAAGGCCACAGGGCCTTATTTGCATCAGCTAGGCGAGTATTTTCTCCACACCAGGTGGAAGGGGTCTCGCCTTCTTCATCAGCACCACGAGTGTCATCTCCACACCAGGTGGAAGGGGCCTTGCTTCCGACAACAGCATAGGTACAGGAGAGAGGCAAGAAGCCCAATATTGATGAGGGGCCATCAGGTGATCCAGGCATAGATGTTGTTGACCTCGATATCAGTTCTCCTAGCCTAGAGTCAAAGGAGATCATTCAGCACCTAAGGGCTGAAAATGACTCATTGCAGCAAAGATTGGAAATGGCAAATTGGACAATCACCTACTTAGAGCAGTGCAACAAGCAACTTGAAGAGGAGCACACTCTTGATGAGTTGCGGAGGATCCATGAAGACCGCAACTTGGCGCGCAAGAGACCCGGTGATTTGGTACCCATTGAGCGAGAGGCTATGCTTCTCCGGGTCAATGCTCATTTGGAGAGGCTGCTGGCCAAGGCCAAAAAAGATAAGGACCTGCTCTGGAACATGAAAAACCACTATTGGGCCCGAATGCACGTATGCAAGGCGAAAATGAAGGTGATCCAAGGGCAGTTGGCCAAAGCACTAAAACGAAGGAAAAGGCCCAATCCCCTCCACATCTTGGCTGAGGCTTCCTTGAAGGAGCATGATACTAAATGACTTAAATCCAGCACAAATTTCAAAAAATTTTGAGCATTTTTGGTCACTTGTGAATTTTTGGGCAAAAAACAGGTTTTCTCCACCAACACGTCGCGCGCCGCGTGCGACCCTTTCGATGGGCAACTCCTTTTCAAGAAAACTCAGCATTTTTGGATTTTTCATGCAAAGATACACCTGCTCAGCAATTACCAAGAGATTTCATCAAATTTTGAGCCTCCAGAAGGTCAAAAAACAAGCAAAAAATGACTTTCTGCCACCTTTTTGACACACAGGAAGCAGTCTTGGGAGATTGCAATTTTGGAGGGGCAAATGGCCACCAAATTCAGAAATTCCACTTGGGTTGGAAAGTAGACATCCATACCTTTCCAACAAGCCCACTTTTGCCTCATTTTTACACCTGGAAGTGCCTCAAAAGCAGCTCCAAAGGCGCGCGACGTGTTCAGGATCAGGGCGCGACGTGTTGGGCAGTTTTCACAGAAACTCACCTACAACTCAGCAAAACGCAGTTTTGACTAGATTTGACTTTTTGGAGTAGATTTTGATCCTCCTTTTTGTAAATGATGTAATTTTATGATATTTTGACACTTATTTATCTCTTCTAGAAGATTCATTCATGAGATAGGCAAAAATTTAATGAATGAATTGGTTTCCTAGCTTATAGAGGCAAGTTGTTTTGACTGCCTAGTTTTCAGTGCTCAGTTTAGAATTGGTTGAAACAACTCCTAGGATAGTGAGCTCGACCCCTAGAGGCAAGGAAAGATATTAGATTGCCTATATTATGTACTTTCTTGGTCATTTTCATGGTTGGACTCTTGAGGGAGAAAGCTTCTATTGTATTACTCATTGTATCTCTGCAATTTTGGCAAAGGAAGAAAGACCAGGGTTTTGCAGTCCTTTTTGGGATTCCTGTGGTTACATGTATTGATGGTGTGTTTCTCTTTGTACTTGTAAGTTTGTTATGTGAATCATCTTCTTACTTTTCCTTCTGCAAATTAGGCAAATGAAGTGTTAAAGTAGAATCCATGATTGTCATGCTCTGCTTTTAAGTTTGCTTAATATTTATGTTTTCATCTGTCTAAAGAGAACTCTTGAAGGTTTCTTGCTCTCTTTAGCTCCTCACCGGTCATTCCTATCCATTCACTTAATTCAAAGGCATCAATACAGTCTCCTACCTTGCCCCAAAGAACCCCCTGCAAAAACTGTGTCCAATCCCCGCACCCAAAATTGCCTTTTCCCGATTTTCCACCAAAACCCTAAAAATCCCAAATCAAACATTTTTATCAGTTTACTAGCCTAAAATCAGTGTTTCCTCATTGGTTATCTCGCCCGTTGAAGATCCCTACCGAGATAGACCGGAGAGAGCCCTCTCCTGCCCCGTAGGGCTAGCTACGAGGCTAAGTGGTTTGATGTTGCCTTGAAGTTTACCTTTCTCAGCCTGAGGTGAAATTTCAAGCGCTAACACACATAATCAATCTTCTTTAATCATGTCTGAGATTTCATCAAAATATTTTTGTTTCATTCTAACCAGAAGAATTACTTATCTCATAGATATATGTTAGGATGGATTCCACACCCATACATCAGCTCATATATATATATATATATATATATATATATATATATATATATATATATATATATCTAGATATATATATATATATATATATGCTAGTATGGATTCCACACCCATACATAACTTAGGGAAAACATAACCTTCAAGTGTTCCTTCAAATGGCTTCCACAACCCTTCATGCACCAGTCATTTAAGCCTCTTGTTTATTAGAAAGGTCATACCTCAACCTAGTATTTGAGTAATTTCAAGTTATTTGATGCATAAAGTCAATCCAAACTACACAAAGTCGTGTCAAAGAAATCATAGGAACTCCATTCTTACTCATTATGAAGATATTCACAAATCATATTTTAACACATCAAATTAATGCACGTACATTACTCTTGAATCTACATTCACAGTTAAAAGTGACATCCTTCAAGTTAGCTTTTGTTAAGTTTCCATTAGTGTAGGTAAGAAAAGAGTCAAAATTAACATGACGAACTCAATCATCATGTTAATTGAATATTGGCCTTACAATGGACATGCATTCCCAAAGAATACACCAATGCCATCAGGATATAGTTTAGATTAGGCTAATATTTTTCTTGGTAGATACAATTTCAACTAGTAGAGATGGCTAGTAGGCCCATATCACATTGATAATGATGCATTAAACATATATGCAACCATGCATCCACTCCACATATCTCACTCACCCATTGAAAATCAAACCATTCACATGCTTGGGTTTAACCCCAACTTCTCAAGCACATCCTTTCCCTACATGTCTTTAAGTCCTTTATCATATTTCTTATAATTTGTCTTAACAAAAATATAAAGGAATATAAGAAGCCATTCTTTTTCTTTCACGAGTTTCTAAATGACATAATAATAATAATATCCTTTATGCAACCAATATGCTTCCAAGTCAACATACACAATAATTCAACATGCATGCAAAATAACCATTCATGCATCAACCTACAAGCAAGCATGTTGGCCCATTAGGCCCTAGTGTTTTAACTTGGCTCTGATACCATATGTAAGGTCCCACCTTACCAACCATCAATAGTATAGAGAAGTAAAGGTCACATTGAATACTATTACTCAATTTTTATTTTTATTTTTATTTTATTTTTGTTTTACTCATAATATGACTAACTTAGCTATCATGTAATCATGTTCCTTCAACTATTTCAATGTAAGAATATAACATAAGAAGTCAGGGATAACTTTCCCTTAAGACCAATTCCAAAACACATTTCCTCTCAAGTTTAAAAGATCATAACATGTTATCTTTTCATACTTATACATGAGCTCTAAGTAAGAATGGAAATAAATTCTACCATAATTCCATGAGCGAACATTAAGCTAGATCAACCTATTTGATTTCCTAGATTATGCTAAATAAGCTTCATTTATTGACTCTTGATATCATAACCACAAAAGTACTATACTTCTTTTACAAAAATCACATATAAGTGTATGAATATTAACCTACCTATAGCAAGGTAACTGAGGGAAGAATATGTCTCTCTTCATCAATAAATCTAATAAATATTATATGTTTATGAAATAGAATCACACAATATATTGATCCAACAATATTTCCAAATTCATCAATTAAAATTCCCAATCCCAATTATTAAGGCAATGCTACAATCATGAGAATTATATAATGAATGTTTTAACTTGGCTCTGATACCATATGTAAGGTCCCACCTTGCCAACCATCAATAGTATAGAGAATTAAAGTTCACATTGAATACTATTTTCACTAGAAATTTTTGGACAGAATTATTTTCTTGTTTGGGTACTCAGTTAGCTCATAGCTCATCTTATCATCCTTAATCTGATGGGAAAACTGAGATAATGAACAAATTTTTGAAAGGATATCTTCGTTTCTTTGTATCTGATAAATAGACACAGTGGGTCAAATGGTTGCCTCTTACTGAATGGTGGTATAACACTTCCTTCCATATTGCAGCAAAAATGACCCCATTTATGGCGCTTTAAGGATATCATCCACCGTCCATCACATCATATTTAAGAGAAAATTCTAATATTCAAGCAGTGGAAGATCACATCGAGCATCAACAAAAAGTTCTCCAATTCTTAAAGGATAACCTCACTTGGCGGAGAATAGAATGAAACAACAGGCAGATCAACATCACAGCGAAAGAAGTTTTAATGTAGTTGACTGGGTATTTCTATGGCTACAAACATACAAACAAATTTCCCTCAAGAAAGCTAAGAAGGATAATAAATTATCACCAAATTATTATGGTCTTGTTGATGGTGTTACACCCGCCAACATGTAAGGGGATATCCCCGGTAATAAGTCCCCATTAGACCTCAAATCGTTTGGTGTAGGAGTCCCAGTTGTGGGTCGTATGGTAATGCCTTGACCATGATTTCGCACAAAGGCAAGTGAGATAACTCTGTTGGTAGCAAGGGTGTGACAGCTGCAGTGAGTCAAAGAAGGTGCATGAGAGGTTCTAACACATGTGGGTTGAAATGAGTGCCCCTTGGTAACTTGTAATAATACTCGGATGGGAAGGGAACACACGAGCGAAGATACATCACAAGCTGGAAAGAAAATTAGCTGGCAATCCAAAGTGATGTTTAAACCAACAACACATTTCAGAAAGATTCATACATACTCATACAAAATAGTCCATACATGCATATACATTTTCCATTTAGAGTGAACAAGATAGATGGAATACAATACAATATATGCATGAAACATGTTGGCTCTTATTATATAAATAAGTGTAAGTTCCTGTCATACAATACATCCATGTCCAACCACTATCTCCAATATTGGAACGTTACAACCACATCCGTCTAATCCTCTAAAGAGATGTACTAGCTCCGTGCAGTGAAGAAGCTAAGGTGCATTACGATATTGTCCAAGCTCTCTCCAAGATAGTCTTATCGAAAGATTGGATGACCAAAAGCCTTTACAATGAGTTATGAGGGACTATTTATAGCAAAGGGTGGGGTGACCCTTGACATTCCCCTTTGTGAAAGTTCAACTACCCTCATGAATCTTCATCTACTCTATGAATGTTACATCCAACTATAGACAATTGACTTACACTTGACAAGACATACATTACAATGCACATGTACTCATGTGAGACAACATGGCTTGAGCAAGTCAAGCAAGATATCACTAACACTCAGTCCATTGTGATGATACAAACTCTTTGACATGCTTATGATGGTGAAGGTGGTGAGTTTATGCCAATCTTGGTCGTCTGTGATGGTGTGCATGCACTCCATTGTGACCTCTTGCTGAAGCGAACTCTTGCCTTCATTGCATCTAGGTGCATTAGTATGGTTCCTCCATCTAACTCGTCTGCTAGTATTTGCATGGTCTTTAGGTGCAGATGAACTGGAAAGACACTGGTGCATAGTGTCTGTTCTGATCTTCAAGTGTGTGCTAGTGGTCATGCGCATCAACTCTTAACTACATGTTCAGCTCCAGTCGGACTTTCTTCTTGTCTTCGCCTTAGTGAGTGTGCTGAATGGGTTGGATCGCATGTGTGCACTCAATGACATGCATGCTGCTGAATTCCTTGCATGCAATCAACAACACTACTCACCATGTCTGCTCTGTGCAAGCTGTTGGGATAGATCTATAACTTGTATGGGCACAGTTTCATCCGTGAGTGCATGTTGCGCCCCCTATTGTTCCTGTTATTACTGCAACTCATTCCTCTGTCTGTGCAGCTTCATGTTCTTCCTTGAGTTGTTGCTTCAGCACATGAAACTCCTTCTTTATTCCATTCTCGGTCTTTGCACGATCTTCATGTCGCGCCGTCACCTCATAGCCTGAGTCTCCAAAGTTTCTTTCATCATCAGTGGATCTGCTTGAGCTTGCAACTTTGTTCCGCCTTTGTGTTTTCAACAACCTTCCTCTTGCATTCATTACATTCAGTATGTTTCCTGCAACTGTTGTTCATGATGATGCTTGTTGTGATGTTGTTGTTTTTATATCTTGATGTCTCCATGGGTAGACAAGTTCATAGACACTTGATCGACTGCATCCCCAAGTGTGCTCTGAATGGTGTCTTCGTCTTTACTCTCCTGGAAACCATTGTACCTGTACTGTTGAGAGGCAGATGAACACCTGCAATACTTGGAGACATGACAACACTCATGGAAAGCAATCTGTCAGTCAAAAACCAAAATAAACTTGAGAACTGACTTGCAACATACCTGTGTGCCTGATCATGAAAGTTGCGCAATTTCGGCCAGGAGGTTGGGAGACTGACTGCCAAGACTGCGCAAGGCACAGTCTAGACTGCTGGGAGACTAACTAACTACAGGAACTGTGAAATGCACAATCCAGTCTGGCTGTTGACTATTGAAATTGCGCAATGTGCAATCTCAGCTGGAAATGGTTGCAGGCTCAGTGATTGCATCGCACAATTTTCTGGGCCAGCAGTCATTGTCCCTCATAAATGCGCAAAATGGTCCTCAAGGAATGTGCCTAGGAAGAAATGTACATTTCTGGAGAGAAATACAGATCCTTCCTTCCCCGGATTGTGAAATGTTACCTTAGTTAAGGCAGAGTCTAGGCCGAGGTTGCCCAGACCCGTCAACGGGCAACTGAATGCGAATGTGAGTGTGAATGCATGGTGATACCGAGTGTCAGCATAAGTGAATGGTCATGCATGCAAATGGTGAACGAAAGATTTAGAAAATGGAACAACATGCATGTGGGTGAGGCGAGTCGTTGAATCAGAGATTGTTCGTGAAAAACAGTTTCATGCATGCGACAGCAGTGATATAGCAATGAAAACTGAAACAATGCTAGTACAACCTAATATGTATCAAAACGACAGCAAGTGCTCATTGAAATAAAGCAGACAATGTTCACATGAATCGAAACAGAAAAAGCACCAGAAATGCAACACAAGGCATGGGAATCGGGCTTACCTAAAAATTGTTGAGCTGAATGTACCAACAACTCCTAGATGTGATGTGGGATGTCAGAGCTACAAGGTGGATGTGAGGAATGAGCTCTGCGGCATCTGGTTGATGATTTTTGATAACATCGAGGTTGTGGCATGCATGCCACAAATATAGGGAAAGCGACACTTGGTGGGAGATTTCTGAAATGATCCTTGCATGTAACCTCCAACTGCCAAAAATAGATCCCTAAAACAAGGGATTCCTTTGCATGCTACCTTTGGAGAAGCAGCCCATGCATGAAATTCTGTTTTGCTCAGTCCCGGAGGGAACCAGTCAACTCAGTTGCACATGCAAGAGGCTGCTCAACTGCTGGGAGTAAATGTGCATTTATAGCTGGGAGTTGGGCTGGCTGCCCAAGATATTTGCGCAATTTATGGGATTTGAAGTTGACTGCTTCTCAGATTTGCACAAATTCTAGGTTGAGTAGCCCTGCTGGGGAAATTTTCACAATTTTCACTGTGAGGGTTGACTGCTAGAATCGCACAATTCTGGAGCCTAGTAGGCTTCAAGTCAAGATTGCGCAATTTCTAGAGGGAAGGCTTGTTTTCCTCCAGAATTGCACAATTTCTTGGGGGAGATGCTCATCCTGTAGCTCGACCAAGTCCGGGTGATCAGCTTATGAGGGGAATGCATCAAGTTGTGTTCGATAGACTGCCTTTGTGCAAGGAAAACACTGAAGCTTGTGTACTTGACGAATCAAGACAAGGTGTTGTGAAAGGTTTGTAGGGAGGCTCCAAAACAACATTGAGGTAAAATTTTGGAGGGTGGTTGTAGCCAGTACAACAAATCCGTACAAGGTGTTGCAAAATATTGGTACTATGGCATACAAATTGGAACTTCCTGCATCTTTCTGAGTGCACCTTGTTTTCCATGTTTCATTCTTAAAGAAGGTTATAGGTGACAAGCTCCCAGTTCAAACAATATTGCAATAGCTTGACAAGGAAGGAAAAAACATATTGGAACTTGAAGCAGTCACAAAAACAAGAACTCGAAAGCTGCGAAATCGATCAATTTCAGAGTATCTCATCAAGTGGAAGAACTTAGCCACTGAAGATTCTACATGGGAGGATGAGAATTTTATACAGAAACATCCAGAACTACTCAAGCATTGAGGACAACACATATTTTAAGGAGAGGGGCATGTTAGGTCCCTATAATACTAGTTTATTCCCTTATTATTATTGTCATTATACCCCTTATTTGTATTTTTGTGCCTATGTTTCCCCATATTGTTATTATTTTACCCCATAGAAGCCCACTATTGTTATTGTTGTGCCCTTACATTATTATTGTTATGTCAGCTGTGATTATATTGTGACCCCCTAGACTCATATATATAGAAAGGAGGTCTTGTCATTTGTATCATCCAAGATTGTGTAATGTAAAGGAGGTTGCCCCCTCGCAGAGGCTATGTTTTAAGTTGTTGATCTATCTCTTTCTTCTATTTTGTGAGTTGGTTGCATAACACGTAGATGAGCTGGAAAGGAGTAAAACCAGTTGAAGTTTTTGTTGTGGTATGGTATACCCACATGCCTGGATAAAGCATTATATTTCAATCTCATTTATGTGTCTCGATAATCCATTTAATCATGTGGTTAAAACCTTGTTAACAGCTTCCACTTTGTCATTTTCCTACAGGTAATATGGAGTACAATTGTCATGATGCAGGCCTAGCTTTGTGGTAAGATCGGTCATCATAAAGTTTCAAAAATGGCTACCATGATCCATAACAATGGCTCGTGGAACTCTGAACCGAGCAATTACATTATTGAACATGAAAATGGATTTTGTTTCACCATCATCCTTATATGTAGCCATCACCTCGGCCCATTTTGTGAAATAATCTACTGCAAGGATAATGTACCCATGCCCCCTAGTCGAGTGAGGGTTACATGTAAGAAAGTCGATGCCCAATTTAGCAAAAGGACAGACAACAACGATTGGGTGAAGAGGAGTTGGATGTGCACGCATTTTCTGATCATAGATTTGATAATAATGGCAATTTTGGACCATGATTATACATTGTTTAAACATAGAAGGCCAGAAATACCCTACGCGTAGGATATTTTGAGCAATGGAAAACCCTGACATATGACTGCCATAAGCTTTAGAATGGCATTCATTTAATGAATTTTTGGCTTCCTCATGGGTTAAACATCATCTGAAGATAGAATAGACACTGTTAGCGCTTGAGATTTCACCCTAGGCTGAGGAAGGTAAACCTTCAAGGCAACATCAAACCATTTCACCTCGTAGCTAGCCCTATGGGGTATGAGAAGGCTCTCTCTGGTCAAACTCGGTGGATTTTTCAATAGGATGAGCTGACCCAATTAGGAACACTGATATTAGGCTAGTAAACTGATAAGGAGGGTTGATTTAAAGTTTTTGGGGTTTTTGGTGGCAATTGGAGGGAGTGCAATTCAAGGTGCGGGGATTGAGCTCAGTTTTTGCAGGTGGATCTTTGGGGCAAGGTAGGAGTTTGTGCTGATGCCTTTAGCTGAGATGGATGATCAAGGAAGAAAAAAGAGAAGCTAAAGAGGGCAAACAATGACTTTGAATCCTCTCTAGACAGTGAAAAACATAAACATTAAACAAATTTGAAAGCTGAGCATGGCAAGCATGAATTCAAACTTTATCACTTCATTTGTTTAATTAGCAGCAGTAAAGAAAGGGATGGAACACATAAACACACTTACAATTACAATAAGAGAACACACCATCAACACAAGAGTCCACAAGAATCCCAATGATGTCTGCAAAACCCTGGTCTTCCTTTTCCTCAAATCGCAGAGATACCAGTCAAATATACAATAGGAGCTTCTCCCTCAAGAGTCCAACCATGAAAATGAGCAAGAGAAGGCATAATATAGATGATCTAACTCCTTTCCCCACCTCTAGGGGTCGAGCTCATCTTCCTAGGAGCTGTTTCAACTAATTCTAAACTGAGCACTAGATAATAGGCAGTCAAAACAACTTGCCTCTAAAACTTAGGAAACCTATCCATGCATTAAATATTTACCATTTACATCAAAGAATCTTCCAGAAGTGTTCAAGGAGAATAAAAGTATCTAAGTGCCATGAAAATTACACAAAAATCCATCATTTACATGCCTCAAAAGTCAACCAAGATGAAAACAGTGTTTTGCTGGCCGAACTGGTCAAAACAGGCAAATTTCCCTGACTGGTCGCGCACATCACTCTGACTGGTTGCGCACATTCACAGCTCTGTTTGAGGGTCTTCCCGGTGTCCAAATTAGGTGCAAGATAGCTCGTTGGAAAGGTTTGCGAGTCTACTTTCCAACCCCACTAAAATTTCTGAATTTGGAGTTGATTTGACCTCTCAAAAGTCATTTCTCCCAAGACAGATTTCTGCAACTCAAAATAGGGGTAGAAAGTCAAAAATTGCATGTATTTTGAGCTTTTGGAAACCCAAATCTCCAAAAAATCTGAAACCCATCCATAGGCAAGTGTATTTTTGCATGACAATTCCAAAAATGCAAAGTTTTCCCCGTTCTGAGTTACCCCCATGTATGGTCGCGCGCGGGGTGAGACCAGTCAAATAGCCA
Organism: Pinus tabuliformis; assembly: GCA_031772625.1. Classification (NCBI taxonomy): domain Eukaryota; kingdom Viridiplantae; phylum Streptophyta; class Pinopsida; order Pinales; family Pinaceae; genus Pinus; species Pinus tabuliformis. Next base: position 1,158,206,358 of record CM062813.1, on the reverse strand, counting down.
AAACCTGTAAAATTCCCCAAAATGCCAAAAATGCTACAAAACTCTCAAAATTTCTTGTGCCAGCTGCTAGGAAGATACTAATGAGTATCATGGTGAGTGAGAGAGGCCTCGGCCAAGATACGGAGTGGATTAGTCTTTTTCTTTCTCTTGCGGGCCTCGGACAACCTCCTCTGGAATATCTTCATCTTTGCCTTGCAAACATGCATCCTCGCCCAGTAGTGGTTTTTCATGTTCCTTAGCAGCCTCTTGTCCTGGTTGGCCTTCTCCAACAACCTCTCCAAGCGAGCATTCTCCTGAATGAGCAAAGAATCTTGGTCAACCGGCAATGGGTCACCGGGCCTCCTACGGTTGATGACTCGGTCACTTTGAATCCTCCACAGCTCATCAAGCTCCTTTTCATCCTCTGTACCTCAACCTCTGTAGAAGATGAATGGTCATCACTTTGCTCACAGGTTTCGGTGTCTGACATGGTTTAGGAGCAAAGTGGACAAAGTGAACTGCTGTCTCTGCCTGCAAAAATGCTGAACTCTATGTTGTTTCAAGGGGAAAAAGACACGAGGGAAATGTTAGGGGAGGGATTTTTCAATAAGGAAAGGGAAACATATGAAAACAGGGAATTTTCGAGGGACAATTCACAAAGTGCCAAACATATAATCTCATCTTAGTCACCGGGAAATCATTTGCAAAGAGATATTTTTATTAGGGAAACATAAATGATAATAATTAAGGGAAAGGACATACATGTTCAACAGGGGTATGGGAAAGCATAGGTCACTTGCTCATTTGATTTCGCCTTTCAATGTACATCATAAGGCAGTCCTCTGTTTTTCAAGGGATTCATGTACACTTTATGCTAAGGGGAACAAGGGATTCATTTACATTTTGTCAAAAGGAAAAAAGGATTTTATTTCAACAAGGGAATTAGGGGATAGAAGGGAAAAGGGAAAACAGAGTTGGTTGTTTTTTTGGGACACACAGCAACATTTCTTTTATCACATATACATAGCAATATTTTCTTTGCTTTTGTTTATATACACAGCCACATTTTGTTTATTTTTGCTGTGTGTATTTTTATATCACAATGGGGGTATTAGGGTTTTGTAATATGTTTGAGGGAGGGGTAGGGTTTAGATATTAGGGGATGGGGAAATTTAGACTTCTTTGCAAATAATAAAAGTAGAGACATAGCATGACTTTTGTGAAGAAAAAGGGGAACAAGGGAGGGCATCAAATGGGACCATGAAAACCTTGAAACAAACATCAAACCCTAGCATTCTGCCTACATTTACAAACAACTACCAATGTCTTCTTTCCTTGCATTCTTGGAGGTATAATCACAAGCATGAGGATCCACAACCACCATCAACCAACAAAACAATTTGTAGAGAGCCTACCTCAACCCAATTTTCAAGTTTAAAGGAGATTTGAGTGATTTGGAGGTGAATTTGGCACTTACAGCTCAACTGGTCGCACACCTCCCAACAGGTCGCGCACGTTGTAATTTAACACTGCAGGAGAGCCTCTGACTGGTCGCGCACCACTTGACTGGTCGCGCACATTCACAGCCTTGTTTGAGGGCCTTCCCGGTGTCAGAATCGGGTGCAGGATAGCTTTTTGGAAAGATCTTTGAGTCTACTTTCCAAAACAAGTGAAATTTTTCAATTTGGAGTTGATTGGACCTGTCAAAAATCAAATCTCCCAAGACTGGTCAAAAAGTGCCCAATGAGGCTGCCTCAAGGAAGAGTGCTGTTGCAGTCAACTTTTGAATACCTTCCTCAACCCCAAATTGAGCTCATGATAGCTCATTGGAAAGATATTTGTATATAGTTATCATTTTACCCATCGAGAAAGTCATTTGGTTAACCAAGATAGGAGAAAACTTGATTTTCCCAAGGTCACTTCAGAGGTGCTTTTGATTCTCCTGAGGCAACGGTATTCTTGACATTTCTCTCAAACCATGACACCTGTACAAAAATTGAAGGAGGTTTCTCTTCCTTGGAATGTTTTGGACAAAAATATCTCTCCGTTTTGCAAAATTCATCTTTGATTTCTCAGAACTATCATTTTAGTGAAACTTGCCCCGATGTGTGGAACGAGGAATTTGGTCGAAATGAAGCGGAATGAAGGGGATAGGGGGCTTCTAAATTCTTGGGGAAATTTGTGGAAGTAGGGAGGGTTGTTAGGAAGTAGGAGAAAGTGGAATCTCGGAGATTGAGTGAGAGGAAGGGGTCCAAAAGGGCGAAACACAGGCCCAACCTAGAAAATTGCCAAGTTGTAGCTAGAAACTAGGTTTTGTGCAAAAATGAGGAATTTGGCTGATCTGAGTGTTGGGAAGTGTTTGATAAGGTACATTAAGGATAGGGGAAGGTGTATGAACATCAGGAAACAAGTTTTGCCAGTGATTTGGCCGCCCAAGAGAAATTGCCATCAAAACCCTAGGAGAGGGAAATGACCTTACTTAGGAGCAACTGAAGCATGAACAAGGTGTAAAATGACTCATTAGACACTGACATGACGATGACAAACCTCTGAATGATGATACACTCAGCTGAATGATGACATAGACTGACATTTGGGCAAACCCTAGACCTAATGCCTAGTGACCAAATTTTGCTTGAAGACTCACTGAAATGACAAAATTTGACCTTGACACTCTGAGATCACTTTGTAAGAGCATATTTGATCACTGTAGGAAGGCTGGAAAGGCTGACACTAACATTGGCTCCAATGGGGATGGTAGCTCCTTGGAGGTGCCAAGAACCTTAGACCTCTAGGAGAGCAGACCAGTGCCTTACAATCATTGGGCAATGGAGTCAAAAACTCAAGCTGAAATGCATGACTGAAAACAGAGGACTTAACAACACAAATTGAATCTCACTCAACTAAAAACTGACTCGATACTTAAACACAACCGACAAACTGAAAATGATGCTCAAAGTGGAGCTTATTCATCACAACCTACTCTAACAGTTTCATTCATCACCTGATCAGGTGAAATGAAACAACCAATGCAACCAAGTAAGTATCCCGTCTGCTGTTCGAATTCTCCACAAGTGCTCACTTATGAACAACAAGAGAGAACTACTGAAAGGAAACTCTGATGGGAACTTAGAAACAGATCCGTTGAATGATATGAACTCTCTATCCGCCTCCAAAAACACTGCATAAGGATCTTGAAATGCAAGCACACTGGAACTTAGCTCATCCAATGGATTACTCCTCTTTTCCTCATACCATGCATGCAAACTTTGATCTGAGCCTTGTGACGAGACGTCTGCTGAAAATGACAAAGAAACCGGCTGCCGGATCAAGTTCATATCAGCACATTTTTCAAGCTCACACATAGTAAATGGAGAAAGACTTTGACTGCAAACCTCATCCAAAACATCAGCTATTGGATCATGAAAAACTTGAAAAGACTGCTGCAATCCCATTTCTATTGGTTCCATTGTGATTACATGATTGCCTACATGCTGCTCATCTTGTTCTTGAGAGATTTTACAAAAATTCTGCCTTATAAACTGAAATGCTTCGAAACAAAAGGGTATAGAATCTTCCGGCATCATCAAATCAGGTATTTCGGCTGCCACACCTTCATCTATAATCTGCCCTTCAATTTCATTTGGTGGCTGCAAATCTGATGCTACAGGCTGCTCAAGAATTTTGTTATCTGTCTCATCTTCAATATTAAATGATTTACTAAGCAATCTACCCTTCAAAAACTGAATTGATTCAAAACAAAATGGTACAGAGTCACCTTGAATCATTAAATCATGTGTGTCCACTTCCAAGTCTTCAGCTACAACTTGACAATCAATGGCTTTTGGGGGTTGCAAATCTGAATATGAGAAGTCTTGAACAAAATTTTCATTGCCCTCAAGATGGTCTAGATCAAGACTTATTGACAGCTGATTTCTGATTACATGGAAGTTGTCTTTGATGAACTGACATGAATCAAAACAAAAAGGCAAAGATCCTTCACTTACTTCAAAATTTGCTGCACTTTCCTCGTCACTGTCATAGCTAATATATGATGGCTGATCATTGTATTCGAGCTGCTGAAAATGAACTTCTTCCTCCCACAAACGAGCTGCTGACTTGTCTGCAAGATTAGCTTCTGTTTGGAGAACATAATCATCATCATACTCATCAAACTGAGGCAAATCAACAGTATAAAACATATCATCAAGCATGCAGGTCATATCAATAGTTCTTTCTTCTCCAAGATGATCTACAAAACAATCACTACGAGTGCTACGACAACTAGGATGGGAAACAAAATGTTTTGGATCAGCAACTTGTTCTTCTTCAATCAGCGAGCCATGATCTTGAACATCATAAGCATTTCTTGTGTTGATCTTGTCCATCATATTTTCCACTGCACTTACCAAAATGTCAAGCTTTACCTCTAGAGATTCGGCCGGATCTATGTTTTTCATCTCTTCTTCCTTCATCCTTGCCCTTCGGATCAACAGATGAGCCTCTACACTTACTGCACTGTTTTGCATCTCGTGAAGTGTTGCAATATCCCTTTCTCTCAGCTGAAACTCCATCTCCGGATCAAAGGCACCCGGATAGTGCAAGAGAGAAGATCTAGGAGAAGGTCTTATATCAACTGGCATCGAATAATAAACTTGGTTAAATCTGGCTGAAAACTGTTGTACTGTCTCCCTAGGCAATCTTTTCAGCTGGTTATACTCTTCTACAATTAAGAAAAGGTTCTGCCCGATCATCCACCTATCGAGAAAAACTTTGACAAACTGCTGGAAATCTGAGATGCTCGCATCAGGCAGGGCTTTGAACCAACTCTTCACTTTGGCTTGCAAAGAAAGAGCAAAAAGCCTTATACTAACATCTTCATCATCAACTTCAAAAAGATCTAGAAAATTCTCAAAATTCTGCACATGTTGCTCAGCGTTGACATTCTTACATTCACCATCAAACATCGGCAAGTATAGATCATAATTTTTGGGGAAAGCATGAAGAACAGGAGGTAAAACAAGAGGTTTATACCGATCTGGAATTTTACAAGGTATAGGGGTATGTACAGCAGGTATAGGTTCATCACAAAATTCGGAAAAAGGATCTTGATCAAGCTCAAAGGCATGCAAATCTTTGGTATTCACAATCTTCAAAGGGAAAGAATCAACTGCAGGCCTGGGATCTTTTCTCAAATACAATATACTTTGCAAAGCCTTCTTGACATTCTTGGGAAAAGAGAAGAAATAATTTAGAACAAGGAACAAAATGTCTTGGATGCAATTCCAACTTGAATACCTGATATGTCCATGTTCTCCTTTCATGTTTCTGCTGGTCGGGATCATCCTCCAGTGGAGTCTTTGGATCTGATCTCGAAACTGATTTAGAGTCGCCAAGTGAATGATTTCAGCCTGTCAAGTGTCTGATCGTTGTTCACCATCAACAATCAGATCTGAACTTGATACATGTACTGGGGTAAATTGCATATTGCCATGTTACCTTCACTAGCTCACGGAGGTCGACCGAAGGAGCGTTTATCTACTTACGCTGATGTAAAACAAAAGCGTTTTCGAAGGCTACCTGGCGTACCTTCAGACTCCGTCTAAGCTTATGAATTAAACACACCAATAAGCAAACAATCAATTTGTTCTTCCCCAGTATGGTCGCCACTATGTTAGCGCTTGAGATTTCACCCTAGGCTGAGGAAGGTAAACCTTCAAGGCAACATCAAACCATTTCACCTCGTAGCTAGCGCTACGAGGTATGAGAAGGCTCTCTCTGGTCAAACTCGGTGGATTTTTCAATAGGATGATCTGACCCAATTAGGAACACTGATATTAGGCTAGTAAACTGATAAGGAGGGTTGATTTAAAGTTTTTGGGGTTTTTGGTGGCAATTGGAGGGAGTGCAATTTAGGGTGCGGGGATTGAGCTCAGTTTTTGCAGGTGGATCTTTGGGGCAAGGTAGGAGTTTGTGCTGATGCCTTTAGCTGAGATGGATGATCAAGGAAGAAAAAAGAGAAGCTAAAGAGGGCAAACAATGACTTTGAATCCTCTCTAGAAAGTGAAAAACATAAACATTAAACAAATTTGAAAGCTGAGCATGGCAAGCATGAATTCAAACTTTATCACTTCATTTGTTTAATTAGCAGCAGTAAAGAAAGGGATGGAACACATAAACACACTTACAATTACAATAAGAGAACACACCATCAACACAAGAGTCCACAAGAATCCCAATGATGTCTGCAAAACCCTGGTCTTCCTTTTCCTCAAATTGCAGAGATACCAGTCAAATATACAATGGGAGCTTCTCCCTCAAGAGTCCAACCATGAAAATGAGCAAGAGAAGGCATAATATAGATGATCTAACACCTTTCCCCACCTCTAGGGGTCGAGCTCAGCTTCCTAGGAGCTGTTTCAACTAATTCTAAACTGAGCACTAGATAATAGGCAGTCAAAACAACTTGCCTCTAAAACTTAGGAAACCTATCCATGCATTAAATATTTACCATTTACATCAAAGAATCTTCCAGAAGTGTTCAAGGAGAATAAAAGTATCTAAGTGCCATGAAAATTACACAAAAATCCATCATTTACATGCCTCAAAAGTCAACCAAGATGAAAACAGTGTTTTGCTGGCCGAACTGGTCAAAACAGGCAAATTTCCCTGACTGGTCGCGCACATCACTCTGACTGGTCGCGCACATTCACAGCTCTGTTTGAGGGTCGTCCCGGTGTCCAAATCAGGTGAAAGATAGCTCGTTGGAAAGGTCTGCGAGTCTATTTTCCAACCCCACTAAAATTTCTGAATTTAGAGTTGATTTGACCTCTCAAAAGTCATTTCTCCCAAGACAGATTTCTGCAACTCAAAATAGGGGTAGAAAGTCAAAAGTTGCATGTATTTTGAGCTTTTGGAAACCCAAATCTCCATAAAATCTGAAACCCATCCATAGGCAAGTGTATTTTTGCATGACAATTCCAAAAATGCAAAGTTTTCCCCGTTCTGAGTTACCCCCATGTATGGTCGCGCGCGAGGTGAGACCAGTCAAATAGCCAAAACCTGTAAAATTCCCAAAAATGCCAAAAATGCTTCAAAACTCTCAAAATTTCTTGTGCCAGCTGCTAGGAAGATACTAATGAGTATCATGGTGAGTGAGAGAGGCCTCGGCCAAGATACGGAGTGGATTAGTCTTTTTCTTTCTCTTGCGGGCCTCGGACAACCTCCTCTGGAATATCTTCATCTTTGCCTTGCAAACATGCATCCTCGCCCAGTAGTGGTTTTTCATGTTCCTTAGCAGCCTCTTGTCCTGGTTGGCCTTCTCCAACAACCTCTCCAAGCAAGCATTCTCTTGAATGAGCAAAGACTCTTGGTCAGCCGGCAATGGGTCACCGGGCCTCCTACGGTTGATGACTCGGTCACTTTGAATCCTCCACAGCTCATCAAGCTCCTTTTCATCCTCTGTACCTCAACCTCTGTAGAAGATGAATGGTCATCACTTTGCTCACAGGTTTCGGCGTCTGACATGGTTTAGGAGCAAAGTGGACAAAGTGAACTGTTGTCTCTGCCTGCAAAAATGTTGAACTCTATGTTGTTTCAAGGGGAAAAAGACACGAGGGAAATGTTAGGGGAGGGATTTTTCAATAAGGAAAGGGAAACATATGAAAACAGGGAATTTTCGAGGGACAATTCACAAAGTGCCAAACATATAATCTCATCTTAGTCACCGGGAAATCATTTGCAAAGAGATATTTTTATTAGGGAAACATAAATGATAATAATTAAGGGAAAGGACATACATGTTCAACAGGGGTATGGGAAAGCATAGGTCACTTGCTCATTTGATTTCGCCTTTCAATGTACATCATAAGGCAGTCCTCTGTTTTTCAAGGGATTCATGTACACTTTATGCTAAGGGGAACAAGGGATTCATTTACATTTTGTCAAAAGGAAAAAAGGATTTTATTTCAACAAGGGAATTAGGGGATAGAAGGGAAAAGGGAAAACAGAGTTGGTTGTTTTTTTGGGACACACAGCAACATTTCTTTTATCACATATACATAGCAATATTTTCTTTGCTTTTGTTTATATACACAGCCACATTTTGTTTATTTTTGCTGTGTGTATTTTTATATCACAATGGGGGTATTAGGGTTTTGTAATATGTTTGAGGGAGGGGTAGGGTTTAGATATTAGGGGATGGGGAAATTTAGACTTCTTTGCAAATAATAAAAGTAGAGACATAGCATGACTTTTGTGAAGAAAAAGGGGAACAAGGGAGGGCATCAAATGGGACCATGAAAACCTTGAAACAAACATCAAACCCTAGCATTCTGCCTACATTTACAAACAGCTACCAATGTCTTCTTTCCTTGCATTCTTGGAGGTATAATCACAAGCATGAGGATCCACAACCACCATCAACCAACAAAACAATTTGTAGAGAGCCTACCTCAACCCAATTTGCAAGTTTAAAGGAGATTTGAGTGAGTTGGAGGTGAATTTTGCACTTACAGCTCAACTGGTCGCACACCTCCCAACAGGTCGCGCACGTTGTAATTTAACACTGCAGGAGAGCCTCTGACTGGTCGCGCACCACTTGACTGGTCGCGCACATTCACAGCCTTGTTTGAGGGCCTTCCCGGTGTCGGAATCGGGCGCAGGATAGCTCGTTGGAAAGGTCTTTGAGTCTACTTTCCAACCCAAGTGAAATTTTTCAATTTGGAGTTGATTTGACCTATCAAAAATGAAATCTCCCAAGACTGGTCAAAAAGTGCCCAATGAGGCTGCCTCAAGGAAGAGTGCTGTTGCAGTCAACTTTTGAATACCTTCCTCAACCCCAAATTGAGCTCATGATAGCTCATTGGAAATATCGTTGTGTCTAGTTATCATTTTACCCATCGAGAAAGTCATTTGGTTAACCAAGCTAGGAGAAAAATTGATTTTCCCAAGGTCACTTCAGAGGTGCTTTTGATTCTCCTGAGGCAACGGTATTCTTGACATTTCTCTCAAACCATGACACCTGTACAAAAATTGAAGGAGGTTTCTCTTACTTGGCATGTTTTGGACAAAAACCTCTCTCAGTTTTGCAAAGTTAATCTTTTATTGCTCAGAACCATCATTTTAGTGAAACTTGCCCCGATGTGTGGAACGAGGAATTTGGTCGAAATGAAGCGGAATGAAGGGGATAGGGGGCTTCTAAATTCTTGGGGAAATTTTTGGAAGTAGGGAGGGCTGTTATGAAGTAGGGGAAAGTGGAATCTCGGAGATTGAGTGAGAGGAAGGGGTCCAAAAGGGCGAAACACAGGCCCAACCTAGAAAATTGCCAGGTTGTAGCTAGAAACTAGGGTTTGTGCAAAAATGAGGAATTTGGCTGATCTGAGTGTTGGGAAGTGTTTGATAAGGTACATTAAGGATAGGGGAAGGTGTATGAACATCAGGAAACAAGTTTTGCCAGTGATTTGGCCGCCCAAGAGAAATTGCCATCAAAACGCTAGGAGAGGGAAATGACCTTGCCTAGGAGCAACTGAAGCATGAACAAGGTGTAAAATGACTCATTAGACACTGACATGACGGTGAAAAACCTCTGAATGATGATACACTCAGCTGAATGATGACATAGACTGACATTTGGGCAAACCCTAGACCTAATGCCTAGTGACCAAATTTTGCTTGAAGACTCACTGAAATGACAAAATTTGACCTTGACACTCTGAGATCACTTTGTAAGAGCATATTTGATCACTGTAGGAAGGCTGGAAAGGCTGACACTAACAGACACCATGATGATAAAGTGTATCACTGACAATATTGTATTGTTAGGATTCATACCGGATACAGAAATAATCAGTTCGATTCAATTCTGGCCAACATTTATGGGTCTGAAGATAAATGATGATATCTCCGTAACAAGGATCTAAAGTACTGATTAGAAAGAGAGATTCGTTTGGAAGAGAATCCTCTACCATGTTTTCCATTTCAGTATGGGGAAAGTCACATAATAATTTAGAAAATACCAATGATTTCTTGGATTTGGATTTAATGAATTCCAAATCAAATTCATGTAGGATAACTATCATTTGGAATAATTTCCCCCCAACAATTTTCTGGTAAGAATGTATACCATGGGGTTGCAATCGGAAATCACAGTAGTTTTGCACAATAGAATGTAGTGATGGAAATGTTGGACACCTTGAACAGTTGCCAAAGCCAATTTCTCCACATGTGCATATTTTGCTTCAGTTTTGGTCAAATTGGAACTTAAGTGATATATCACATGCTCTTTGTTCGATTCGTCTTCCTAAACTAGAACAATGTCAATGGTGGCATCAGATGCGACAAAGTATAAAAAGTAGTATCGGTGATAATCAGGATGATGCAATAGCGTTGTATGCATCGATGCATATTTAAGTGCATCAAAGGCCTTTTCAACCACTTCATCCCAAATAAATGAGATGCCCTTTTTCAAAAGTCGAGTAAAACCTTTAGTCAACTCAGCATAGTTCTGGATAAATAGACGTAGAAAGATTTCCTTCCCTGGAAAACTTTGGATTTGGCGGAGATTGGAAGGAGGAGGCAGATTCAAAATAGCCTCAACCTTCAATGGATCGACACAAATGCATTTGTTTGAAACAAAAAATCCTATAAATTGACCAGATTGCACACATAAAACACACTTGTGTGGATTCAAGCAAATATTGTAATGCCGACATATGATAAAGATTGCTCTCAAATCCATTGGATGGTCTTCCAGTCTTAGGGAATGAGCTAGAAAGTCATCCAAATAAGGTTACACAATATGCTTGACATCGTGAAATTCATATGACATGGCCCGTTGAAAGTTACACCAGCATTCTTCAAAATGAATGGGATTTTTTGATAGGTAAAATTCCCCCATGGGCAGATCAAGGCACTTTTGTGTTGATCAGTTGGGAGTATGTTGATTTGGTTGTAGCCAGAAAATCCGTCCATAAATGAAAATGTTTAATTTCCATCACATTCGTCAATGATTTGATTGATATAGCGAGTAGGATAATTGTCCTTTGGAGATGCCTTATTGATATCCCTGTAATCGATGCATACTCTAATATTTCCCTATTTCTTGTTAACAAGTACGATATTGGACATCCAATCAGTTAAGGGAACCGGGTAGTTGAAACTTGCTTTGAATAGTTTCTCGACCTCAGCATTAATCATAGTAGATTTTCATGGATGCACCAGATGTAATCATTGTCTTATAGGTTTTGCATCCGAGCAATTCTTAATCTCACGTACAACTATTCTTAGGTCAATTCTAGCATTTTCTCATAGGACCAGGAAACAATGTCCCGAAATTCTTCAAATAGGGCCTTATATGTTCGAATTTCTTAGATTGAGCATGAGGCGCGTATGTGAATATTATCAACAATTCTTGTTTTGATTGAGATGTCAATAGTAATCATTGTGGATATATTTCCCAAATTCCTTTCAGACTCAGCTTAAAAAATTGAAATGGGTGATTCTGAACTATCTATTATCTCAAGTGAAAACATAGTTGAAAAATCATTATCAGTTTTATTGCAACTAGGTAGAAAACATGAACGGTGATGTAACACCCTCCTCCCACATCTACCCAAGCAACTAGCAAGCCTAGGTAGACATGTGATGAGAGGCCACTATGATATGATTCGACCTCCTAAGTCATGTTAAGGAAGTGGAACAGATGAAAACACACCATACAAACATTCAACATCAGCCTTAGGACCCTCAAGAACCAATCCAACACTTCAGGAAGCTTTCCCTTGGGTCCCACTAAACTTTTGGACAACTTGAACTTTGGACGCTCTCATGCTATGGGCATGCTAGTGTCCAGGGACCCCTTGAAGCTCACGCAGGCCTACAATCCAATGTCCAGGGACTCTTTTGCTCAGTTTTGTGCCAATGTTCTTGGGAATTAAGCCACATTTTCAGGCTCGAAGCCTAGGTAACTTCCTAGAATTGAATCATGTCTTTAGAACAGTAAATTAACAAGGAAATGACAGTGCAAAATCAATCATTTGAATGAGACCTTGACTGGACCCCTACTAGCCATGATAGGTTTTTCGTCAAACATATCATGAAAATGTAATCTACAGGTGTAAATAACATATCTGAGCATAGGGGTCTTATACTTTGCAGAGAATCGCTAGGTAGCATTGATGCCTCAACACATCAACTGCCATTTCATCCATTAGGTCATAGATACATTGATCATTCATTCACAAGTAAAAACATGTTGAGTTCCATATATAGATTTTGTCATAAAACACATAAATAACCAGCATAATAGCAGCAGAAATATTCATGAAATAATAGCCATATAAACAAGTATGATACTCATATAAATACAAGGAGAAATAACCTCTTATTGATGATGCAAAATCCAAACCCAGGATGGGACTTCCACATTCCACCCTACCGTAGAATGGTTGAGCCAATCTCTCTTCATCCATTCACCCCGTGCCATATTCCAAGCATGAATGTGGGATCTCATAGAACACATCAATGAATCGTACCCTAACTATACCCCTACTAGCCATGACAGGCATTTCATCAAACATTTCACGAAATGTAATCTACAGATGTAAATAACAGATCTGAGCATAGGGGTCTTGTACTTTGTTGAGAATCGGTAAGTAGCATTGATGCCTCAACACATCAACTACAATTTCATCCATTAGGTCATAGATACATTGATCATTCATTTACAAGTAAAAACATGTTGAGATCCATACATAGATTCTGTCATAAAACACATAAATAACCAGCATAATAGCAACAGAAATACTCATGAAATCATAGCCATATAAACAAGTATAATACTCATAGAAATACAAGGAGAAATAACCTCTTAGTGATGATGAAAAATCCAAACTCAAGATGGTACTTCCACGTTCCAACCGACCGTAGAATGGCTTAGCCAAATCTCTCTTCATCCATTCACCCTCGTGCCATGTTCCAAGCATGAATGTGGGATCTCATAGAACACATCAATCAAAACTCATCCAGAGCTTCCAAAGGCCATCCACCTCAACCCATCAAACAGTGATTCTACTGCATGGTTAGACATCACAAAAACATCATTAGATCTGTCTCTATCCCATCCATCCAGGGCTCCAAAGCATTTTTTCCAAGCAAGGCTCCAAGACTAGTAACTCAACCCAAATATTCTTCAATGCTCCAGAGTGTTTATCCAACCAAGGCTCCAGAACTAGTAACTCAACCCACCAAGGGCTCCAGAGTGTTTTTCCAACCAAGGCTACAGGACTGGTAACTCAACCCAAGTTGTTACAGGGCTCCAAAGCATTTGTCCAACCAAGGCTCTAGGAACTAGTAACTCAACCCAAGCTAAGGAAACGTGAGAACCAACCAAAACAAAACAAAGAAATAAACCCACAATCTCCATGGCTATCCAGGAAATGGAAAGGTTAGGAAATCCACTGTTAATCTAGGTAATCCTCCACACAAGTGATAGATCATGACCAATAATCCACATGCATATGCCATACATGCCAAAACTAGTGAGGAAAACTTACATGCAACTCAGTACCTGCAAGAAAATCTCGTTGTGGCTACTGATCCCAATGTCCTCTTATGCTTTCATGCTCTTCCTTTTCCTTCTTGATCCAAAAATCTAGGTATGCCACACCCTCCAAGAGTGCTCCAAGAAAACTCTAAGTCTCCGAGAATATGAGAGAGAGATAATAATGAGAGAGCTCCAAAACTGAACTTACAAAAGGTTACCAAATGATCCTCAGAAGCCTTTTTATGAATGAGGCCTCTATTTCCTCCATTTTCCATTATTTTCCTTTATTTTCCTCCTCACATGCAACCTATGACCCTTAACCTCCTTTTTCTCCTAATTTCCCTTATTTTCATAAATAAATGTGCCAAAAATGCCATTTTTCCTTTGCCATTGCCTTTGTAAATTTCCTTAGCCATTAATAACCAAATGAACACCCACACTAGGATGTCTTTCCCAACATTCAGCTTGGAATAAGTGTCCCATCAACCATGGTTATTATTTTTCCTTTTCTTAATGTTTATTACATGGAATTTTCACGAGGGTTGTTACATAACCCTTCCCCTTGGGGTAACACCGTTCTCAGTGTTCAAAAACACCTATAACCACAAAACTGTTGTAAGAAAAGCATATTGTCGATGAGGCTTTATAACTTAGCTCAATGCAGTATTTACAATGATCAACCTACTAAGAAGCAAACCAATATGAAAACATAACAACACAACATCATAATGACATGACAACCATACCACTTATTGGAGCTTTATAACATAGGTTATGGTGGTATTTACATCCATATACATATGTACATATATAAAAATCACCAAACATATAGCATATACCAAGACATATACCAAAACACCATGCACCTCAACCGAAAAAAAAGGAAGGATACATAGCCCGCATCTAACACACCATCTCCCATGTAGCTTCATCGGGCCCAAAGTGCTTCCACTGCACCTTAACTTGCTTGATTTCTTGGTTCCGGAGCATGAGCACCTTTTTTTGTAATATACACTCAGGCTCCAGCTAGAATTCTCCATCTGGTTCCACCTGCAATACATACCAGTCAATCACATGATCAACATCTTTAACATACTTCTTAATCAATGACACATTAAAAACATCATGGACTTTCAATGTCGAAAGTAGTGCAAGTCGATACGCTACTGGCCCCATCCTTTCAATAATGGGTAAGGGTCCACAAAACCCTAGTGCCAGCTTGGCACACGATCGAATCCACAAGGATCTCTTCTTCGGTTTGATGCGCAAGTACACCTATTCTCCAACTTGGAACTCCTTGAACAACCTATTCTAATCTACATAGTTCTTCTTCCTATCCTGTGTTGCCTTTATATTCTTCTTGATAACCTGCATTTCCTATTCCATATCCACCAACATGTTCAGTCCAATCAACACCCTTTTAACTGGATCACTCCAACTGATAGGAGTATTACAACTTTGTGCACACAATGCCTCAAACAGACTCATCTTCAAATATTCCTGATACCCATTGTTGTAGCCTAACTATACTAGTGGAAGGTACCCTTCCCACTTTTGTTTTTTATGCATCACATACATCCTCAACATTTCGTCCAATATCCTGTTGACCCTCTCTATCTGTCCATCTGTTTGTGGATGATAAGTTGTATTGAAGGCAAACTCTGTGCTCAAACCTGCAAACAACTCCTTCCAAAACCTAGAAGTAAAATTCGCATCCTTGTCTGACACAATCTTCTTCAGAACAACATGCAATCTGACCACATCTATGATGAATACCTATGCTACATCACTAGCTGAGATGTAGACTTGACTGAAATGAAATGTGCAACCTTTGTCAACATTTCTACAAAAACCCTGATGGAATCATGTTGTCTCACTGTCCTCGTCAAACTTGTGATGAATTCCATGTAAAATACCTCCCATTTCCACTCTGGAATCACAATCAGATGTAGTAGTCCACCTAGATGTTTACACTCTGCCTTCACACGCTAACAATCAAAACATCTAGCCACAAACTCTGCTACATCCATCCTCAAGTTCGGCCAATAATAAAACTTATTTATTGTGATTAATGTCTTTTGATAGCCTAGGTGACCAGAATAAGGTTTCGCGTGAAACTCCCTCAAGATAACCTTCTTGAGCTCACTACTGTTTGGCACATATATCCTATCTTTGAATCTAACCAATCCATCTACTGTAAGGAAATATTCCACATCCCATGCACCTGCACCTGTACCACTACTTGTACCTATACTTGTACCTTTACCATCACCTATACCTACACCTATACTATCACATGTACTTGTACCATTACTCTATTGCAACCTATTCATAATCTCCATATATCTGACATCCAACTGACCTACCCGCAAAATCCTATCGTATAATTCTATCCCATAGGAGCTCATAGTTGCTAAGTGATTTACCTGTATCTGCCTGTTAAGAGCATATGCCACTCTGTTCTCTTTGCCTTTGATACACCTTATCTCAAAATTGAACTCATTGATCGTAGCCAACCATTGAGCCTACCTACAATTCAGATTTAGTTGGTCAAATAGATACCGCAAACCACTGTGATCACTCATCAATGTAAACCTCCTACCCAGATGATAGTGTCTCCACATCCTCAATGCATCTATAATTGTTTCCAATTCAAGATCATGCTTGGGGTAGGTCTGCTCGTGCTCATTCAATTTTCACAACTCATAACATGCCACATGTCCATCCTACATAAGAACTCCTCCTAGTCCTTTCTTGCAAGCATCTATACATACCACAAATTCTTTGTCCAGATCTGCAACCTTCAACATTGGTGCATGTGTCACCAATTTCTCAAGTTGCTCAAAACTAGCCTCATACTCCTCTATCCATTCAAAATTATTACCTTTCCTCTGCAATGATGTGATAAGATGAGCAATATGTGAGAAGATCCCGATGAACCTCCTATAATAGTCCGCCAAACCCATGAAAGATCTCACCTCATCCACATTCTTAGGAGCTACCCACTCAATGATGGACCTTATCTTTTATGTATCTACTACAATTCCCTCCTTGGAGACAACATGCCCCAAGTAGTGTACCTTAGTTTGAAAGAAACTACACTTATTGAGCTTAGCATACAATTGATGCTCTCTCAACAATCTCAACATTGTTGCTAAATGATCGACATGCTCTTCCTCGGTTTTAGAATATAACAATATGTCATCAATGAACACAATAACCAATTTATCCAAATACAGATGCAACACATTATTAATCAAGCACATAAATGTAGCTGGAGATAAATGTAGTTGGAGCATTAGTTAAGACAAATGGAACTATAACAAACTCATAATGCCCATACCTGGTCCAGAAAGTTGTCTTGTAAATTTCTTCCTATTTAATGCATACCTAATGATATCCGGATCTCAGATCAATATTCGAGAACACTGCTACTCCCTTCAACTGATCGAACAAGTCATTGATCCTTGGGAATAGATACCTGTTCCTGATGGTCACTTTGTTCAACTGCATGTAGTTAATGCATAATTTGAGATTACCATATTTCTTCTTTACAAACAATATCGATGTGCCCCATGGTAATACACTTGGGCTAATGTACCCCTTGTCCAAAGTTTCCTTCAACTCCAACTTCAACTCCACCAACTTAGGTGTGCTCATCCTATAAGGTTCTTTTGATGTTGGAGCTGCCCCTAGCACCAACTCAATGGAAAAGTCTACCTCCTTATGAGGTGGCAACTCTGTAATGTTCTCAGGAAATAGATCCTTGAACTGTTATAGAACTGGGTACCTACTCAAAGCATATGCATCCTCAACTTCCTTACCTTTATCACTAGAAACGTGTACTGCAAATAACATACACCCTTTCCTGCGACTGTGTTTTCCTTGCATAGCTGTCACCATCCTAACTGATGTGCCTTTCTTCTTTCCCTGTAAGACTCTTGATTCTCCATTTTCATCAACACACTCAATGACTTTGTCATAAAAATCCACCTTTTTTATATGAAGATACAACCAATCCATGCCCAACAACATATTGTATCACCCCAATAGTAATACATTCAAATGTTTTGCGGTAGGCATACAATTCAAATCAAATGCACGAGCTCTTACCCCATGATGAAGTCGCTTATTTGTACCTATAGCCAACTGCACTGACCAAGATTCTATATGCAATTCCTTACTCAAACCACACTTATCCACCAAGTCAGGACTAACATATCTATAATTAGATCCAGGGTCAATCAAAATAGAAATAACTTGATCACAAAGCTTACCGTCCATCTCAATGATAGATGCATGATGCTCTGCCTGTTTGTTATCCAATGCAGCATAAATACGCAGAATTCTCTGCCCAACATCGCCAACAGTTTGTGCCTCCTGTGCACTACATATCTTAAGCCTACCACCTTGATACTGTGGACAATCTCTCCTGCGATGATCCCCTCCACAAGTCCAACACCACACAGTCTCCTTATTCTACTCCTCAAATCGATGTCCCTGTCTTCTATTTGATGCATTGAACTTCTTAGGTGGTGCAACATTCTCTTTATTGTTTGTCCCCTGAGGTCTTGCTCATTTCTTGTCCCATTTCTCTTTGTTCCTTGCATTACCTTTCCATTCTGGCTTAATCTTGGATCTGTGCTTCGATTACTCATAGAAATACCTTAACTTTCAAATGGCCTCCTCCAATGATCTAGGCTCATCGAATTCAATAATTGATTTGAGTGCAGCCCGAAATCCACTAATGAACCTCAAATCTTGGCCTTCTCCTCCATGAGATAAGGCACATACCTTAGTAACTCCAAGAACTTGTTGTTCTATTCATCATCTATCATAGATCCCATCTTTAGCTCATAGAATTCTTTTTCCCTGTCATTAAAGTACCTCTCCGATAGATACTTCTTCTTGAATAGTCACTCAAACTCACTCCAAGTCAATTCTTCCTCATGAATACATCTAACATTCTTCACATATTCCCACCAAATGTTTGCTTTGCCTTTGAGATTGAATATATCTACTATGCCTTTCATTTTTTCTGAATAGTCATGCAACCTGAAGAACTTCCTCATTCCAAGCAACCATGCCTCTGCATCCTATAGTTTCTTCATCTCTCCATCAAAAGTAAGTGGATTTTATTTCTTAAACTTGTATGGCAGGTATCCCCTATCACTCCTCATGTAAGGATGATAACAGTGGTGATCATAGTTCCTATCTGAATCAGAACTAGAATAATACTTGTGTTTATCCCTTCTCCTCTATAGAGTGTCCAAGAATCTGCCATGTCTAACTGTGCCATCTCTATCTGACTTGTGACCACCATGCAATATACTACCATATTCCCCATTAGTTCTATCCTCCTACTCATAGCTGATCCGACGTAGTCCCTATCACTGTGAATCTAACAAACTCTAAAGTATCACTGCATTTACCTCTACTTGTTTCTCTTATGCATGTATGATTCTGTCATTATCTTCCTTACAATTCCTTATTTCTTCCTTTATTATTCTAAGTGTAACTGCCAAATTGGAAGAGTTTCGAACACCATACTGCTCTTCTGATTCATAGGGAGAGTCTTTGTAGTCAACC
This sequence comes from Pinus tabuliformis, assembly GCA_031772625.1. Taxonomy (NCBI): domain Eukaryota; kingdom Viridiplantae; phylum Streptophyta; class Pinopsida; order Pinales; family Pinaceae; genus Pinus; species Pinus tabuliformis. The sequence goes on along the minus strand of CM062813.1, from coordinate 1,158,187,247 downwards.
ATCTTGCTAGCCATTTGATATTTCTTTGTGCAAGGTATATCATGTCAGCTAAACCAAATCACAATAAACTAATGTACCTTAGTATAGCTCGGGGAGGATACCTTGTTTGCAAGATCAAGAAATCAGTGTGATACATGTATAACATAATCATGATAGCATATAGAAACATAACACATAAGCATATAACCATGCAACCATCATTCTAGCTAGGGTCTAGTCATCAATGCATGACCTTAACAACAACACACACCACGAACGCATGCATGAAAACAACCACTACATCATTGTACACTTGACCAAATGCAAACATTAATATGCACAATAAATGCGTAACCAACCATACACATGTAATCAAGCATAAATGAACAATACTTGTAACCAAACCAACAAGAATGATACATGTAACCAAAGATACAAGAATGTAACCAAGTGACATATAACAACATGTAACCAGTCATACACTCATGACGATGCACTCCACCCTAACAACATCAACTTCCACATGATGATATCACTACAACCATGATCGACATCATGCAAATAAAACAAGCACATGGAATGCAAGTGTAAGAGACACACATGCAACTGACATGCATGCATGACCAACACACAACCCATCCAGTCTGAGGGTTGAACCATGCTCTGATACCACTCTGTAACACCCTCCTCCCACATCTACCCAAGAAACCGACCATCTTGGGTAAACATGCAACTAGAGGCCACTATGATATGGTTCGACCTCCTAAGTCACATTAAGGAAGTGGAACTGATGGAAACACAACATACAAACATTCAACATCAGCCTTAGGACCCTCAAGAACCAATCCAACACTTCAGGCAGCTTCCCCTTAGGTCCCACTAAACATTTGGACAAATTGACCTCTGGATGCTCTCATGCTATGGGCATTCCAGCATCCAGGGACCTATGCACACTCTCACAGACCTACAAGCCAACGTCCAAGGTCTCTTTTGCTCAGTTTTGTGTGAGTGCCCTCAGAAATTAAACCACATTTTCAGGCCCAAAGCGTAGGTCACTTCCTAGAATTGAACCATGTCTTCAAAACAGTAAATTAACAAGGAAATGACAGTGCAAAATAAATCATTTGAATGAGACCTTGACTAGACCCCTACTAGCCATGATAGGTATTTCATCAAACATATCATGAAAATGTAATATACAAGTATAAATAATAGATCTAAGAATAGGAGTCTTATACTTTGTTGAGAATCGCTAAGTAGCATTGATGCCTCAACACATCAACTTCCATTTCATCCATTAGGTCATAGATACATTGATCATTCATTTACAAGTAAAAACATGTTGAGATCCATACATAGATTTTGTCATAAAACACATAAATAACTAGCATAATAGCAGCATAAATACTCATGAAATCATAGCCATATAAACCAGTATAATACTCATAGAAATACAAGGAGAAATAACCTCTTATTGATGATGCAAAATCCAAACCCAGGATGGGACTTCCACGTTCCACCCAACCATAGAATGGCTAAGCCAAATCTCTCTTCATCCATTCACCCCCGTGCCATATTCCAAGCATGAATGTGGGATCTCATAGAACACATCAATCAAAAATCATCCAGGGCTTCCAAAGGCCATCGACCTCAACCCATCAAACATTGATTCCACCTCACGGTCGGACATCAGAAAACCATCATCAGATTGGTCTCTATCCCATCCATCCAAGGCTCCATAACGTTTGTTCCAACTAAGGCTCCAAGGCTAGTAACTCAACCCACAATTGTCTTCAGGATCCAAATCATTTTTCGAACTAAGGATCAAGGACTAGTAACTAAACCCACCAAGGACTCAAGATCGTTTGTCCAACCAAGGCTATGAGACTAGTAAATCAGCCCAAGTTGTGACAGGGATCCATAGCGTTTGTCCAACCAAGGCTCCAGGAACTAGTAACTCAACCCAAGCTATGGAAACATGAGAACCAACCAAACTAAAATAAGGAAATAAACCCACAGTATCTATGGCTATCCAGGAAATGACAAGGCTAGGCAATCCACTATCAATCCAGGCAATCCTCCATGCCAGTGAAAGATCGTGACCAATAATCCACATGCATGCCAAAACTAGTGAGGAAAACATACATGCAAATTAATACCTACAAGAAAATATCATTGCAGATGTTGATCTTGATGTCCTCTTGCATTTTCCTACTCTTCCTTTGTCTTCTTGCTCCAAAAATATAAGTATGCCACACCCTCCAAGAGTTCTCCAAGAAAACTCTAAGTCTCCAAGAATATGAGAGAGAGACAGAGAGAATAATGAGAGAGCTCCAAAACTAAATTGACAAAAGGTTACCAATTGATCCTATTGGTTTAAGAGGGCCTGACCCAGGTTCAGAATTGTTCGTTCCAACCAACAAAACCCTAATTGCTGACCCTTTCAGCAACAACCTGTGTAGTGCAGGCTGCAGTCTCACCCGAAGTAGTATTGAGGGATGCTAGAACTAAGTTTCTACATCCAGTGACATGTGATAAGTGGTTCTCAAGATTCTATAGCTTAGATCTGCCTTTGCGCAGATCGGTAGTCTTCTAGGGCTCGCTACTGCGACTCTATGAAAACGGCTTATATACCTTCATGAAGGTCTACGATCAGTCTTTGCGGACCTTAAACATGCAATTTATCCACTTTCGCACATTAATAAACAACCTTATATTTGACTTCGCTTAGATCTATCCAGTTCATCGGAAAACATAGCATAAATAACTCTTATCTTTGTAAAACTAGATAAATACTTAAATCATGCATATTTAGGAAAGATTCAATGGTTCCACGTAGTATTCATTCATTATTCTATAGAAAACACATTATAAGCGACAAAACATAACATAACATAATCAACAGAAATGCTCAGATTGCACATTAATTCTTCAAAATCCATCTTTATTGATCTTCAATGTTTAGATTACAGACTCTTCTACCCTGTGCACTCAGCTACAAGGGTCTGCGCACTCAGTTGCAGACTTACCAAGGCCTCTTGCACACTTAGTTGCAGGAGCCTTCCCCTTCTTGCCTAAGTATAGGAAGCAGAGTCTTCCTGCCTTCGCACTTGCCCAAGACAGTTTCTATCATGATTCTTCGTTATCAACTACTACTTCTAGACTCACTGTGAATCAAATATATAGCATTCTTAATACAATACCATGGTCCACGTACCATGGGTGAAGCTCAAAACTGACTTAAACAAGGGGCTAAGACCCCTTTGACTCTTATATACCTGCATGCTTCGCATCCACATTTCACGAAGACTTTACATCTTTTACAAAAATTTATACAAAACTTGGGTTAACTAACCCCAAATCTGACCCTAAGGACCATATCCCAACAGGCCCCCAACACAAAGATTGTGACTTGCCCTCGAGTCACTCAGCTGGCGCCTCGATCTTGTTGCGCATCCCCCCAACTCAACCTGTAACATTGTAACTTCAGCAGTGCCATGTGTTGCATCCTGTTGCACTTCTTCGACCAATTTTTCTGTTGTCGAGCCCTCCACTACTAAGCACATTGTGCTCTCCATCTGTTGTATCACCTTTGGCTTTTCCTCAAGTGACAGAGTAATCTAATAAGCTTCCTCGAGCCACAGCTATAATCTGACCTTTAGCAAGGCCTATTTCCTCTGCAATTCTTCCACCTATGCTTGCAGCTGCTTTCCCTCTTGTAACTTTGTGAGGCGTTCCGCTGGCACCAAAGTTTGCTCAGTCGCTCGGACCTCATCATACTACCGTTATGTCTCTTAGACATCAATGTTTAGTTTCTGCAGGGTTGGTTCTTCTTGCAGATTTGTCCATAGTTCCATTGTTGCATTGAACATCGTTGTGCAGACATTCACTGTGGCATCCAACGTTCTCATAATATCCTTGATGGTTGTTGCGCATTACTCCCATACCTCTTACAGAGTCATTGGATACAACTTCAACTGTAGCTATGCTATCTTCATTTGGAAATCGAAAGTCACCCTACCGCCTTCCTCCTTTGATGCACGTACTACAGCAGCCAATTTCCTTACTTTTGTTGAGGCTTCGGCATCCTCAGGGATGTTCAGTTCTGGTACTATTTTGTAGGCCTATTCTATCATTGTCTCCAGGCTTTGAGGTCGTGTCTACAACTCCTCCTTTTCCTTCAGCACCTGAGTTTTCTCCGCAAACATTTTTTCATTGTTTACTTTAAACTCACTTATAACGATGAGGGCGCGTTGCTCTCTGATACTCAACTCCTCTGAAACTACTTGATGTAGCGCATGGAGAGTCTGGAGCAGAAACGCGGCTAAATTTAGTCACATGTCCTTTACTGTGTTGATCACAACATGATCCTCATCAGACTCTACGCGAATAGACCCTTCTGGTAATGGTATGACTCTGAGGTCCAGAGTCTGTTCCAGCTCTGCTACTATTCAACTTCCCTGTGTCAGGCTCGCTTGTGCTCCGCTCACTTTCCCAACGCCCAATTGAATCCTATTATCATGGATCAACAGCTTGCATAGATCCTTTTAGACACTCCCCATCATCTGCATGTATTGTTACTCAAACTGCTGCAACACCTCAGTCGTTGTGTCTCTCATCTTGTCACCGATCTCATCAAGACTGCCTTCTATCAACACCATTGGGTCGATATGTGTATGCTTATTAGACTTATGTTTCTTTCACTGTCCAATAATTTGTTCATGTCTGCACCTCTTCAAGGTGAAAGGAGTGCATTTCTCCTCACCACCACCTCCTTCATGTCCTAACAACTTCTGCTCATCTGCGTGCTGTGAGGCTAACTTTTCGTCTTCTTCGGTATCCTGTCATTCTTTCTCTACCTCCTTCTTTGCAGCGCACTCTTTCTCCACCAGTTCTTCCTCCGCATCTTCCTTAACAACAGCTTCCTTTTTCTTCTTCTCAACCAAGGCGTGTGCGGTCTTTTGAGCTACGTCCTTTCTCTTCTACGCAACAGATCTCTCGATACCTTTGCTAGTTCCCACGTCAAGCCCCATGGGTTCATGCCACTCTGTTGGCCAATACCCAATGATCTCTTGCACGTCCATCTCAAAGACCAAATAGGGCAACGTGTGCCATGTGTAGTTTGGGTCCTTCTGTGCTCTGATTGACACACAGTGGAAATCGGCCTTGAACTCGTCATAGGTCGTCAATTACGCGAACAAGGTTGGGGATAACCTTGGCCTCTGACTACTAACCATATGAAGGTCCATCTCCATGAGAATCCAGAAATTTTTTTACTCCTTGATCCTTGTCAGATCCTTTGTAGAGCACAACGAGGTGAACCATGCTGCCTCAGATAAATCTTCCTTGTGCAGGGGAAACTCACTATCCTTCGGCAACCTCCAAGTGACTAACACAATAGACAGTAATAGCCATGCATAATGGAATGGCTTTCTTTCTTCCTGAGCTTCTCGGAAATTTGCGAGGAACTCCTTGCATAGATATTTTGCCCAATTGTATTGGACACCCTTCGCGCATTGTGCTGCAAGTGACAACACCAACACCGGAACCTCGTCCTCCCAACACTTTCTCATAATTTTGTCCGCAAGAATTTGGGTAGTGAACTGCACTGCCTGATCCTGAATAGAGCAGATAGAATATCCACACGACTTCTTAACAAGCCCATACTCTACCTTCATCTTGTCCGCCAATTCTTTTTCCCCAGTTTTCCCTCCAAACTCCTTGGCAGGGTCCGCTCCTTTGTAAGGCAACTTCGCTATGTAATGGATTAACATGTCGGTTATTGGGATGGGCTCCTAGAGCCATAGACACCCATCGTGTACCAATAGGAGGATTTGGCGCACACACACTGTGTTGACAGTCAATCTATGATAATGCGGCCCACAGAGCATGTGTAGCAGCCCTACCTGCTCAACACCTCTGACCCACTTCATGGGCTCCAACTGTGTAACCCCTATCTCTTCATAGTATATCTTTGTCATATATTTGTTGGTCGCCAAATGTGGGAACCTCTCGTGGTCCGCGAGGTCTCAATCCTCCATTTTCAACACTGGAATGCACGCTAACATAGGACCTTCAAATTACACTTGTTCAAGCAATAGGGGTGTCGACACCATGAACTTCCCAAAATCAGGGTCTTTGGTAACCTTGGTCTTTCCCTTCCGCAGAGGGATATACTCGGGGAGTCATGAGATAGGCTCGACCTCTTCGGCGTCCAATTCCTCTATGCCTTGGTATTCCTCCTCCTCCAAATCAACCATTGTCTCCGGTTGTTTATCTTTTTTCTCCTTTTGGCACACCTCTGGATTCTTCCTTGGTGACATTCTCATCGGCACCGACTTCTTCTTCTTCTCCTTTGCGGCTGGTTGATTTTCTTTTCTGGCGGATTGCTTTTCTTTTGCGGCGGATATCTTTGGCCTCAGTGACCTCGGTGCAGAAATTCTTAGAAAATTTCATCATTGCCATGATTTTTTTAGAGTTGAAATACATCCCTTTTAATCTCCACAAATCTGGTCAAACTAGCTAATTCTTTACAACAACAAAAACCCCCCTACAGTAGTGCAAAAATCCCCTTCTTTGCAGATAATTTCCTCCCCAAGTTTCAGATGTGAAACCCCTTATTCATTCTCAAAACTGTTATTAAATTACAAAAATGAAAACTAAAAATGTAGAATTATTGACGTTGTTCTTGCAAATCCTACATCTTCTTCCTTGTTGGTCCCTTCTCATTGCTCCAAATTTGTTGTGCTTAATCTCCTCAATTGCCCTCTTGCTAAAAACCAATAAAAAATAAATTAAATTGCAAATCAAAATGAGAATTACAAAATCTAGGAAAACAAACTTCTCTAATAAAAATTTAATTAAACAAATAAAAAGAAATCAAAGTTTCTCATTGATCTGTTGGTCAAGGAGGATAGAATCGAATGGATCTTCAATCAACAGAAACTTTGGGAAAATGAAAATGCAAAAAACAAAACTCAGAAAATTATTTTTGATTTCAAATCCGGAGCTTAATTTTATGTTAATTTTCAGGCTCAGATAATGACCAAATCTAGTCATGCAACCACTTCAAAAATATTCTTCATGATTTTATCTTTTTAACGAGCCATCCTGGACCTCATTTGGCCAAGTAAATCCCAACTTATAAGCCTCCAAAATTGAAGTGTTAAAATTACCAAAATTCTGGAAAAATGCATGCATAGACCAAAATTTGACATTTTAATTAAAAATTCAAATTTCAAATTAAATTAATAAACTCTAATTAACCATTAATTAATTATAATTATTAATTAAATATATATAAATTAATTAAAATTATTAAATTATTATACAAAATATTCAATTAAATTAAATTAATTACAAATAAATTAATTTATATGTTAATTAAATTATATACAAAAATTAAATTATATAAAAAAAAATTAGTTAAGATTTAATTTAATTATATTACAAGTAATAAAATAAATAGCAAAACCAACCCATGGTATGACAAAGATTGTAAAAGTGAGAGGAGAGCAATTAAGGAAGTTGTTGATGAATCTCTTAAAATTGGCAAGATAAAAATATACAAAGCCCTAACTGAAATGAAAAAAAGATACTATATTTGTAAAAGACAAGAGAATCTCTTACACCTCTCTAAGGTAACTCCTAACAAATTCTAGAGGCAGATTCTAACTAGGAAAACTAAAGATAATAATAAAATTGCTTTACATGACTGGAATTCCTATCTTAAAAGGCTTTATGAATCTCCAAATGTCATGGATAACTTTGAAACCCTGCTCACAACGAAAGAAGTTTTCTCATTAGAAGACATTGATTTTGGGGTTAATCGCTTGGCTAATGGGAAAGCTAAGGACATTAACGATTACCAGGAAAAAATATTAAAAATTGGAGGTCTTGTCCTCATCCCCCACATTCACAAGCTTTTCAATCAAGCGGTCAAGCACGGGTTCCCTAAACCATGGACTCAAAGCCTCATTATCCCTATTTTTAAAAGTGAGGATACAAATAACCCCTCTAATTATCGGACAATTATGATCAGCCCTCTCCTAGCCAAGTTATATGGTATTATTTTGGAAAGGAAGTTGAGCATATGGCTTGAAAGTGAAGGTAAGCGGGCTAAAGGCCAAGCGGGTTTTAGAAAGCAGAACTCAACAACAGACCACCTTTTTATGCTTAGGATCATTATGGAGGAATGCCGCAATGATAAATCCAATCTCTTTTTTTGCTTTGTGGACTTTAAAAAGGCTTTCGATACAGTTCCTATAAACAACCTTTGGAACGGATTAGAAGAGCTAAAGGTTCCTTTTGAGTTGAGAGTTGCCGCTATAAGGTTATATGAGAATGTAATTGCCAAGTTAAAGAGCAATGAGGAGTGGTCGAAAGATATTAAGTGTAATATCGAAGTTAAACAAGGTTGCCCGCTCTCCCCTACCCTATTTGGCATTTACATCGACAAGCTAGAAGGTTGTTTAGAGGAAGTAGGATGTGCTGGCACGATCTTAACTCGAATAGTCATCATCCTTCTTCTCTACACTGACAATATTGTTCTTCTCGCAAGGTGCCCATCTGATCTTGATAAGCAACTTATACTTCTTAAGGATTTCTGCTCTACCATGGGTATGATTTTTAACACTGACAAAACAAAAGTTATGATTATCAAATCCAAGAAGGACACTTACGCTAATTTTATGTATGACAATAGTAACTTGGAGGAAGTGTCTTCCTACAAGTGCCTAGGAATTGATATTCATCACAAGCTCAACTGGAACTATAGCATTGAGAAAAGGATTAATGGGGGATGGAAAGCTTATTTTGGTCTTGAAAATAATTGTAAAACGGCAAACCTCGTAATGTGGGATAGAAAGAAGTTCCTCTTTGAAACTTTAGTCACTCCAGTTATCTTATATGGATGTGAGGTTTGGGGTTGTAGCATCTCTAGAGAATCCTGGAGAAAGATTGATCAAATCCAGAAGCGTTTTATAATGTATAACTTCAAAAATAAAAGCAACACACCCTATCCTATTCTCCTTATAGAAGTGGGTCTTTCCCCTATCAAGAGCCTAACTATGACTAGGCTTCCGTTGTACAAGCACAAACTCAATAACATAGGAGACCATAGACTTCCTAAGCTAGCTTTAACTTCCAGCCAAAACCACCTAAGGCTCAAATGAGGTTGGTATAAAGACACCAGGCCCTGGTTAAACCATTGGGAGATCGACGAGAATGTTGCATTGCAAAACATTAATAACATTAAAAATATTGTTACTTCTAAGTTCAAAGAAAAAATGTGGTGTGAGAAAGATTTAGCAACTAAAATAAAATTAAGATATTATAAGGAGGTCATCAACCCCACCCTAGAAGATCAAAAGTATCTCTCTGTTTTAACTATCTCAAAAAAGAAAATTAATATAGCGAAGATTAGAACAAACTCTCATGAGCTCCATAGTGAAACAGGTTGTTGGGCAGTTCCTTAAACACCATGGATGGAAAGGTTCTGCCATCTCTATGAGAATACGAACATTGAGGATGAAAATCACTTCCTCTTAGAGTGCCCCACGTACAACCACATTAGATCTTAGTTTCAAAATCTTTGTTGCAACACTGACCTTCCTAGCCTTTTACGTTATCAAAATTAATGGATTGTAGATTTCTGTGGTGTGGTTTTTTAGAATCTGAATTCGGATATTCCACAGTTTTCATTTTTGCTTTGTCGACGTTTCGAGTCTAGACCAAGACTCATCATCAGGACTTGATTTACAAAGAAGAGAGACGGTAGTGATAAATATGGTTATGGTTGTGTGAGATGTCAATAATGTGAGCCGACTAACCTATGATTTGAATGAACTAGCTTTTTACTATTTACTATATTCTTATAATTTTTCTGATTTATTATAAAGTTTTTTTATAATTAATTGTAATTTATAATTAATTTGATTTATAATTAATTATTTGTACTTTATAAATAATTAATTGCTTGAATACATTGTTTATATTTATTTTACGTATAAGTGTTAATTGTAATTTATAATTGTTTGTGATTTATAATTAATTATTTGTAATTTATAATATTGCAATTTTCCTGATATATTATAAAGTTCTTTTATAATTAAAGTTCTTTATAATTAATTGTAATTTATAATTAATTGTAATTTTTTTTTATTTTTTTTGATATATTATAAAGTACTTTTAATTGCTTGAATACATTATTTGTATTTGTTTTAATTTTTTTCAGAAGAAAAAGCGATATATTTATATTGAGGCAATATAAGCAAAAACCCTGTTAGGTACATATAGTGGAAACCTGTGGTTCCCTGAGTCTGAGACAAGAGCATGCGATAGAAAACTATAGATGGACAAATTTTACAGATTTTGAAAGGTGCAATTAAAAAGCACAAACACATTGGACCACCCATTTAGAACAGAATGCACAAAATAGATAGCGTGCTGTAATATTGTCTGAAGAGGCCAGACAACAGAATAGTCATCAGAGACAAAACAAAAATATAATACCCGGACCATGCGGACACCCGGAACTTATTTCGGCAACCTCCTTGGGATCGAATCATATAAGTGAATTGTTTATGCAATAAATTTTGTTTATTATTTGATTGTAATTTTATAGTAATTTTGTTTATATTTATTTAATTCTTCCAAGTTTTTAGTTACTTAGGAGGTTAATGTATTATTAATGTTGAGTTTTATATGGTTAGGAGAGGAGTCGATTAGATCTAACGCAGAGAAGGTAAGAAGAAAGGCAGGGTCATTTTAATCCATGGGGTGAGGAATGAGGTCCAATTCCTACTAATTTCCAAGCCTCCATCCCTCTTGAGGTTATGTGGGTGTTATCAAAATTATAGTGAGCTCGGGAAGCTTCTCTCCAAGCTTTTTGAACATAGGAATAAAATCTTAAGTCAAACTAAATAATTCGTTTCTTTAGATTCAATAGACCAAAGTTTAATCTCAGTGAACGTTAACCACCACCACCATCATCATTATTAAAAAAAAAAAAAAAATATTATTAAAAATTTAAACCAAATTCCCCGGATGCGGGTGATGATATGTCAAGGGGGGGCGTGCCACATGCCCAGCATGTGCCGCCCCGTGTTAACCTTAATACTCCAGGATAAACCGCCGTCAAGGTTTAATGGCCCAGCATCGAAGCGATGGGCATTCAATGTTAGACAGAGGTTATCAATGGTGGCGCAGAATGAAGTTAATGCTTGCCTGCAACGAAGGAATGGAATACAATATCAACGAACCGGAGCGACGACGTGGGTTCATTGGCATGTCGAGGTTCGAAGGGTGCGAGAGCAGAGAAACTGCGAGTCGGTGGATGTTGAAGCCTCTTGCTGCTGCAATTCAAGCTGCGGCTGTAGGAAGGGGGGGCAATTCGAGAGATTTCTGGAACAATTGGAAGCGAGAAGTGTTAACTCTCGCGCAGGAGGAAGGCGCTCAGAAATCGTCTCACCAGTGTGGGGATTGGGGCGAAATCTGCACAGTGCCTATTCTCACCTATTCTCTCAGGTATTCGAGGGTGGCAGCGAAGAAGACATGGCCAAATTACGGGAGCGACAGCCTAGCAGACGGGGACCATGGAGAGGATCTTCCTCTCGACCCCCTGCAGCAGATGAACACCACCATTGTTGTTGCTGCTACTGTCATAGGCGGGCAAGAGCCACACAACTCCCAGCCGGGCAATTCTTGGAGGTCGGTAGCTCTAGCGAGGGAGGGCCAGTGCTTCCGGCATTCGGCTCCGTGGTGTTCACTCTGGGCAGCTCAGAGGACAATGCAGGAGTCAATGCCCACATTTCAGTTCTTTTTACCAAAATCCCTGAAGGAAATGGAGCTGAAAATCCTCTGGGTACGTCGGAGAAGCCTCCAGGAGGCTCTGGTGAGGACACGTTGGAGAAGCCTCCAGGAGGTTCTGGTGAGGACAGCCCTGCTGTGTTGCCCCCGATTGAGGCAGGCAATTCGGGGAAGGAGATTATGCAAGGCACCTCAAATCCAATGGGGCCGGCACCTCAGGGCATTGCTGAGGACAAATGGAAGGCGATGTGGGAAGGAGTCCCTGAGGGGCGGGGGTGGTGCTACATTGTGGAAGACAAAAGTCTCTGCGAGGACCAGGACTCTGAAGCCCGACTCAACACACGCCCTCCTCTCTCAGCCCGAATCCAGGATTAAAGCTTCTGCGGGTATGTCGGTTCCGGATATCACTATGTTTGTTGGCTGGCAGTTTATGCGTATGTCTGTCTGGTTTATGTTTGTCGGGTCTATTGTCAATTTTCAATACTGTTGGGTTCAGTCAGTTTATGTCGAAAGCCCCTGCGTGGGCAGTCATGGGTCTGTTAAGCGCAATGAGGCCCCTTAGCACGCTGCTACTCATGTCTTTTGGGCCTCCAGCAGCGATTAGATTTTGGAGGGACTCTGTTAGTCTTGAAGGTGATTTTGGAAGTTCTGTAGGTGCTGCCCCTGCGTGGGAGCTTTTTGTTTCAAAGCTAAGCTATCCAAGGTGCAACTGCTGGCCCTGGAAAGCCCGTCTCACTGTTTGTAAAGTTTACATGTAAATATAATATAATAGTCTAGATAGTCTTTACCGATAAAAAAAAAAAAAAATTAAACCAAATTTATATCATACGAAATCATTTCGGAGAATATGAATATCCGGAGGTTTTGGATTTCGAGGCCTATTTAAAATAGATTTCCGAAATTATAATTACGATACGCTGAGAAGTATGAGGCAGAAGATGTATTTTAATGTGCCGAAGTTTGAGTCACTATAGGTTTTGAAATTTCGAAAGTCTAATTAAAATTAAGTTACGAAAATGAGGGAACCGGAAATGGGGAGGAGAGATAAGGTGATTTCCTAATTAAAAATTTTAGAATGCCTTTAAAAATGAAGTTACGAAAATAACAAGTTCCGAAATGGGAGTGATCATGGATTTTGGGAATTAGATTTCAGAGGTTTTTAGCGTTACGATATAAAAAGTTATGATGTCCTGAAATAAGGTGGTGTTGTGCTGTGCAATAAATTTCCATTTATTTGTCTTAAAATTTGGGTGATTATTGTATAATTAAATGGGGATCCTTAAAAAAAATTAAAATCATAAGATATAAGTTTAATTTAAGATTTTTTTAGGAATTAATTTGGTTTTTTTAATAAAACCTTATTAAAGTTTGAATAACCAAAGAAGGTCGCTTTAAAGGAAAATCTGACAATATCACATATCACAAAGTCTCAAGAGTATAAAAGTTCATCTACCGAGTCAAGGCTTGTGATTGCGATAAAAGATAGCCCCCGAGAACCCAAACATATTCATTCTTTATAAAAAGCTTAAAGTATTAATAAGAATTCCTTATGGCGGAAGCTTCTCGCATCGCAATCCCACAACAAACAAGCAATATATCCAAAAGGCCTCCCTCTTGTGAAATGTGATAAGTCATCAGACCCAACGAAACATTAAACTATATCATTAAAATACAATCGCATCCGGATGGATCACAAGAATGCTTATTCTCTGCTCGTATCATGCCAAATGGTTCTGATTGTGATAAAGCTATTCATTAAAGAAGAGTGCTCAAGGAAATCATAAAGCTTAAACAAAAGCTCCGCTTAAATATAAACCTAAGGGCCCACTACACTACCACGTCATTTATCACAATCACACTCGCTAAAAGCTTTTGGAAATATCTATTCTCTGTTATCTCGAAATCACTAATTGTGATAATGTGATTATCGCAATCGCAAATTTCCCATGCTTCACACATCGATGCGTTGATATCACTATCGCATATGGGCGTTACACTTAAAGAATGAACTTGTTTTACCATCCGAAGAAGTCTTGTGATGTGATACATTAATGAGTAATAAATAAACCACGCGGAGCCATGATTTCAGTTAATTAATGGGTTTTAACGGTATTTATGGTTTCAAGGCCCAAGGGGATTTGGTGACCTCTTCAGATTGATTTGCATTAACACCTCCCTTTCCGTCATTTCAAAAGCTTTATGTGTTCACATGCTTTTACGTTTAACTCCTATTTTCTCTTCATTTTCTCTGTATTCTCTGTATTGTAGGATTTCTCCCGAAAGAGAATTGTGCAGCAAAATGACTAAGTCTAAGAAAGGAAAGAAGTCTGGTGAAGCCGCTCAATCCTCTACGTCATATGTAATAGAAATGCCTCCATTATTCTCAGACACAATATGCATTATTGATAACGGGACTTCTTCATGGGAATCTATGTACAATCTTCTAGAAAACGAGGATCTAAGAATAATTGAAACCAAAGCAACAGCAAACGCTACCACTTCTTTTGAGGCTTCTTACTTTGAAGCTGCAAGTTCTTTCTTGCCCAAAATTGCTACTAGACCGAATATTTTACCATACACTAATATGATAAAATGGATAATATACAACATTAATATTTCAGACCGTGCATTCTAGACTTCAAGACAAGAGGTTATTGGTTCCTTCACAGCACAAGACCTGAAGAGTATGTATCATATACCAGACCCACAGAAGGTATATGATAAAGCCTTCCTCAAGCATTTCACGAAGGAGAATGAGGAACCATTAGACCCAATTCGGCAATGGAGGTCCAATTCAAGCAAATTCAAACAAGAGAAATCGGGTATGTATCCTATAGCATCTCTCATTGCTCCCTACTCTTGTGTCGCAACTATGATGTGTAGATTATTTGGGCATGCCGATACAACCAAGTTTTCTGTTGAGTGGGTTCCCCTAATAGATGCAGCAGTGAACTCTTTTATAATGGATTGGGGTACCATTTTGTCTAACAACCTTGCTATGTAAATTCGGGAATATAGGAAAAAGTGATTTGTCACCACTAGAACAGTCCCACCGTTTTTTTATGAGTGCCTACATTATGGATGCAGTCTGTTTCACCACTAGTTTTCCAACTATGGGATGGAAATGGACTATTCAAGACCCTACCCACATTCACATATATCACAAAATTCTGTGGAAATCAAATTACCAAGCCCATTTCTACAAAATATGCCAAGGAATCATGTTACCCATCCACCAAGTGGTTTTTGACAAGAAGGCCCCAAGGTTATCCAATGAGGCCAAGATTGATATTTTTCCAGTAGGTAGGTGGTTTGGGGAAGAGATGTTTACTTATGTTCGGGTTTTTGGAAGCATAGCACCCCCTCATGTCCTCCCTTGGTATGTACCTGATAAGCTTCTTGCTAGGGAGATTTCTTACCAAACTGTAGGGGATGGGATAACCAAAACCTTAAAAGAATCCAAAAAATCCCTTTGGCCTTCTTTTCCCCTTCAATGTGGTGTCTATGCATTGCGCGATTCAAGCATGCTACACTTGAAATCAAACAAATTTTATGTTTGAAGCTCGCTACCATTCGTGGCAGGTAGTATGACCCCAATAAGATCGTGCACGACTTCACTTCTTCAGTTAAAATAAGGCAATTCAGCCATGAGGAAGACAATTTTGATGATTTGTTTGAGTCAATTGAATTGTTTTCACAAGTCCAACATCTGGCTACTATAAGATTCAATCCACCAGATTTGGCCCATTTCCACTAGTACAGGAGGAAAAGGTTACTGAAGGTCCCTTTGGACCTATTAGAAATACCTAAGCCAGATACTCAAAAGGAAAAAACACCAAGCCATAGCTCGGAAAAGGGCTTAGAACATGATTCTGAGCATGATTCAGAGAAGGTCTCAGAACATGATTCTGAGCATAATTCAGAAGAGAAATCAAAATAGGGTTCTGAACAGACTTTAGAGCATAGATCAGCCCAGAATTCAGAACAAGGCTCAAAGCATGAATGAGAGCATGACTTAGAGCATGATTCATAGAAAAGTTCACAGAAAATCCCAGAAAAGAATCCTGAAAAGGACACTGAGAAGGAATCTGAAAAGCTCTCAATGGAGAAATAAGTGGAAGATGTTTCCACTGAAGTGTACACAAAGGAGACCCCCTTGAAAAACCAACTGGATGAGGCATGGCAACAGTTTCATCAACAACTTAAAGGATAGCAAGGGGAGAAAAATGTTGAAATAGAAAACATACTCAACACACCCCAGAATACTGAACAGGGCTTGCTCACTGACAGAGCTACTAACAAATTTGTTGCCATAGAAGAGACTAAAATCATCTCGGCCTTCCGCTCAATAGAAATTGTTCTCAGAGTAGAGGAAATTCCTCCTCTTGATGTCTTTCACAGTCCAAAACATTGGGCTATGGTGAAATGACAAGGGAAAAAAAGGAAAATAGAACAGTCCTTGATACTAAGTCCTGACAATGAGCCAATGGATGTCATTTGGAAGGATACCCCTATGGATCCTTCAGATAACTTGACCAAACTATCACAGTTTGTAGGTGCTTATGCATCTGCCACTATACATAAGGAAGTGGAGGTCAAACAAGTAGTAAGGGAGAAAGATGAGAGGATACAAGAATTAGAACAACAGTTGGCCAAAGAAAAGAAGAATGTAAATCATCAAATGGAAGCACAAATGGCACAACTACAACAGAGCTTTGATCAGTTAAAGCTCTAGTATCAAGCAAAGACAAGTGCCAAAGATGCTCAAATACAACAGTTGCAATTTTCTGTGGAACAACTGAAAGATAATCCTAAAATTGAGGATTTTGTCAAAGAAGCACTTGAACTAAATTCTTTATTGTCAAAGCAACATGCAACATTTCGTCATAGGCTATCAGTCATCAATCCGATGTGCAAGGAAAGTGATTCACTGATGAATCGAGTATCCAATATGAGGGTCACTTTCAACGAGATTGATGAGAAAATTTCAGGATACATTTCATGGAAAGATACTCCAGAAGGAAGGGTAGCAGATCTCCCCAGGATAGAGGAATCTCACAAAGATATCCTCTTCACTAATTGGGATATTCAGCTAACACAGGAAGAAAGGGCAGTCGCAAGAGCAACTGATGCTGCAAGAAACATCATTGAGACCATCAATGAAAATTTACATAATGCCAATCTGATACAAGAATGCCCACCTGGGAGTCTTCCAAATATCAAAGCACTAGAAACAAAATGGCAAGAAACTTCACAGCAAAAGAAGAAGCAATAAAACAACTTACAAAACTAGACTGGTAAGTGTATTGGAGATATTTGGTAAAGACACACAGTCAGTGGCTAGTACTACGTTGCCTAGTTGACTCAGTCGTGCACATGCTACCTTCCCTTTCAGATGCAGTCTATATTGGCCAGATGTACACAAGGATGAAACAACCTCCTGAACTGAAGCCGATGATGGATATATATCAGCTCAGACAACAAATGAAAGAGTAGATATTGTTGCATGCTGGAACTAGTCATTTCAATAAATAAATAAATGTAATTTTGTCACTTATTTAAGGAGAGTTGTTTAAACCTCCTCAGAACTTCATGCGAAGCCTATTTTTGTACTTATATTTTATTATATAAACCATTTCATGTCTTTTAATAAAGGGTCTGGAATTTTATAAAGAAACTCTTTATTAGCTTGCACTTTTGTACTTTAAAGTTTCTCTTGGTAGAATCCTTGTATCATAGTCCTGAAATTTTGTGAAGAAGGCTTATAGAAGATTTCACTTTTGTACTTTTGCAAACCATCTTAATAAGACAGATTGGACTCAAGCTACTTAATTTATGAGAAGAATAATATGCATCGGGTACTTCTATCTTTTTGTATTTATTTGTTCATGAATTAACAACCATTTTATTATATTGTTTATCATATGTATCTTTTTCCATACAATGTTGTATCCATTCACTTTTGATCATACCATGAATGTCATTTTTAATGCATTAATGAGCAAGTGTTTAAACGATATTTGATGTGATATATGTTTATAAATTATTTTGATTAAGTAATTAATCAAAATAATTACTTTAAAAGATTTTTCATTTCTCTTAATATTTGGTTAATCTTCATTATCAAGTACTAAAGATCATCATTGTAGATCACACAAGTATAAGTAAATTCCCAGTAATATATAGATAGGTTATATGTGTGTGTGTGTGTGTTTTAGTTGAAAACCACCCCATCTATCACTTAGTTCTAGCAATCAAACACCCTATCCATCCTATCACATTTTGATTGGGAAACTGGTCCCATTATTTCCAGTCGGAGCCACTAATCCAAATGGAAAAGGGACGTATTCATGTACCTGACCAGGTGGTTTTCCCTCATGTTGTCGCTATGATTTTCGAGGCTTCAACAGGTGGGAAGTGAGATATAGTGAGGTGGGAGTGAGGAGGTCCACGTAGAATGGGACCCTGCCTTCAAATAAAAACTACATCAACTTTGTAAAATAAGTATGATCACATATAAAAGAACTACAACCACTTGAGTTTTCGGGATTTTGAATTACAGAAATTTTATTAAAATTGGAATTAAAAAGACCCTCTGAAATTGGAATCCCCATAACATATAATGTTAATTATTCTACAATCTCGGTTGCATTGATTCTATAGGACCATTAGAAAAAACAAATAAAAATTGATAAAAAAAATAACTAAATATTAATACAAAACCAATATTTACAATTAATTTGCAGAAATTAAAATAATATATATTTTGTATATTTTTTAGTCGTGGCAGTAAAAATCACTAAACTTCGGATAAGAACCATTTGCAAATTATGCATCCAAATGAGATGAAACAAGAATCAATGAAAAGCTAGAGAAAAATCGAATGCAATGAATCAATCAAAAGGGAAATATGAAGAAAATGAAAATCTCACAAATTTGTAAGACACTTAACCAAAAGAAAACATTAAAAATTGATTTAGCCAAAATTTACGAAAAAGGGTCCCCATTATTATTATGAAATAATGTTAAAAATAGGGGTGTTGTGATTTCACCACAACAGTTTATTACTGATTGGGGTTGTGATTGTGCAAGATCTCTCTATAAAAGGTTGAACGTTTGAAGCCTCCTTGGATTGATGAATATATATTTTTGATAAGGATATATGAAGCATTTTATGGTAAGATGCTTGGGAGGACATTTGGAAGGCCTATGTTTTCATTTCTGGATCTCAAAGAAGGGAGGGTGGCATTGGTCATGGAGCTCTGATATTAGATACACACCTATATCCTTGGGGTGATGGCAGAGCTCATACGCCTAATGGTACCTAGAGTGGCTGAAATATTGAGTCCATCTTAGTCCCACCCTGTTAGAGTACCTTGGTCAGGTCTCTAATCTGTAGCATTGGGTGTTCTAGAAATCTTTGTAGTTCATTTCATTTTGATATCTATCATGTACCTTCTTATGTATGTAATTATGAATACGACCCTAGTTAAGAGGGAGTGTTGAAGAATGTCACTAGTGTCGGTATTCATAATTGTACTTAAGTCTATTGGACATTTGGCATTGTGTGGATGCCCAGTGACCTAGTGAAGGCATTTGCAAGTGTGTTTGGATTGATGTCAACATTCATGCTGGAGTGTGTTGGGAAGTTGGAAATGCCTAACTGATTGGCATGAGTGTTGGCATTGAAGTCAAATAGACAAGTTAGAATTCTTGTTGCAGCAGATACTGGCAATGATGGCTTAGGAGGAATCTCTTGGTAGCTGCAGACTTCATGTATAAAATCATCATAGTAGTAAGCTTATTGGAAAATCCATAAAAGGATGATTACATTGTGTTAGCGCTTGAAATTTCACCTTAGGCTGAGAAAGGTAAACCTCAAGGCAACATCAAACCACTTCGCCTCGTAGCTAGCCCTACGGGGCGGGAGAGGGCTCTCTCCGGTCTATCTCGGTGAGATCTTCAATGGATGAGATGACCAATAGGGTAACACTAATTTTAGGCTAGTAAACTAATCAAAAGGTTGATTTGGGATTTTTAGGGTTTTTGGTGGCAAATTGAGGGGATGGCAATTTTGGGTGTGGGGATTGGACACAGTTTCTGCAGGGGGTTCTTTGGGGCGAGGTAGGAGGCAGTATTGATGCCTTTGATTGAGGTGGATGGTCAGGAATGACAGGTGAGGAGCTAAGGAGAGAAAACAATAACTTTGAATTCTCCTTAAACAGTAGAAAACATTGAAATTAAACAAACTTAAAAGCAGAGCATGACAGTCATGAATTCTTACTTTAACACTTCGTTTGCTTAATGTGCAGAAGGAAAAGAAAGGAAATGATTCACATAACACACTTACAAGTACATAGAGAAACACACCATCAATACATGTAACCACAAGAATCCCAAAAAGGACTGCAAAACCCTGGTCTTCCTTAGCCAAAAATTGCAGAGATACAGTGAATAATACAATAATAGCTTCTCCCTCAAGAGTCCAACCATGAAAATGAGCAAGAAAGTACATAATATAGATCATCTAACCTCTTTCTCTGCCTCCATGGGTCGAGCTCACTATCCTAGGATCTGTTTCAACCACTTCTAAACTAAGCACTACAAACTAGGCAGTCAAAACAACTTGCCTCTATAAGCTAGGAAACTAATTCATTCATTTAATTTTCACCTTTTTCATGAATGAATCTTCTAGAAGAAGTACATAAGAGTAAAAGTGTCATAAAAGTACATTAATTACATCAAAGAGGATAATAATCCACCCCAAAAAGTCAAACAGGGTCAAACTACATTTTTCTGAGCTGTACACTGAAATTTGGAGAAGTTTGCCTGACGGGTCGCGCGCCTCTGCCTGACGGGTCGCGCGCCTTTGGGACCACTTTTGGGGCACTTCCAGGTGGCCCAATTGAGCAAGAGTAGGCTTTTTGGAAAGGTCTGTGAGTCTACTTTCCAACCCAACTGGAATTTCTGAATTTGGTGGTCCTTTGCCCCTCCAAAATTGCAATCTCCCAAGACTGCTTTCTGTGTCTCAAAAATGTGGCAGAAAGTCATTTTTTGCTTGTTTTTTGACTTTCTGGAGGCCCAAAACTTCATAAAATCTCTAGTCCATGGATGAGCATATGTAACTTCTCATGAAAAATCTGGAAATGCTGAGTTTTTGCAAAATGGAGTTGCCAAGATGAAGGGTCACGCGGGGGGTGAGACCCGTTAATGGACAAAACCTGTAAATTGCACAAAAAATTCACAATTGACAAAATTTTCTCCAAATTTCTTGAAATTTGGGCTGGGAGTCCCCAATAAAGTACCATGCTCAGTCAAAGAGGCTTTGGCCAAAATTTGGAGTGGATCTGGCATTTTCCGTCATTTTAGTGCCTTGGCCAACCTCCTTGAATCCGGCGATTGTAATTTTGACATTTCTCTAAAACCATGACACCTGTGCAAAAAGTGAAGGAGGTTTTTTGTCTTTGGCATGTTATGGGACAAAACCTCTCTCAGTTTTTCAAAATTCAACTTTTATTGCTCTAGAACAGCATTTGAGTGCGACTTGTCCCGATGTGTGAAACAAGGAATTTTGTCGAAATGGAGTGAAATGAAGGGGATAGGGGGCTTCTAAATTCTTGGGGAAATTTTTGGGAGTGGGGAGGGATGTTAGGAAGTAGGGAAAAGTGGAATCTCAGAGATTGAGCAAGGGGAAGGGGTACAAAAGGGCAAAACACAAGCCAAACCTAGAAAATTGCCAGGTTGTAGCTAGAAACTAGGGTTTGTGCAAAAATGAGGATTTTGGGGGATCTCAGTGATGGGAAGCATTTGATAAGGTACATGAAGGATAGGGGAAGGTGTATGAACATCTAGAAACAAGTTTTGCCGATGATTTGACCGTCCAAAAGAAATTGCCTTCAAAACCCTAGGAGAGGGAAATGACCTTGCCTGGGCGCAACTGAAGCATGAACAAGGTGTAAAATGACTCATTAGACACTGAGATGATGATGAAAAACCTATGAATGATGATAGAATCATCTGAATGATGACATGGACCGACATTTGGACAACTTTAGAAGGAGTGAAAGCAAACCCTAGACCTAATGCCTAGTGACCAAATTTTGCTTGAAAACTCTTTGAAATGAAAAAATTTGACCTTGACACTCTGAGACCACTTTGTAAGAGCATATTTGATCACTGTAGGAAGGCTAGAAACACTGACACTAACATTGGCTCCAATGGGGATGGTAGCTCCTTGGAGGTGCCAAGAACCTCAGACCTCTGGGAGAGCAGACCGGTGCTTTCAACCATTGGGCGATGGAGTCATTATTTGAAAAACAATACAAGACTTTGACTCATTTATTGAATGAAAACTTGACTGAAAACTGACCGAAACTTGACTCAAACCGACTCGATGACAAACTGAAATAATTTGAAAAAACCCACTCAATAGACCAAACACAAATGACTCATGACTAACATAACTAAAACAATAACTTACAAAGCTTATGGAAGGGCAGCAGTCCATCAAGATGTAAAATCATGATGACAACCACCTGTGTTGCTTACAAGACAATATACATCAAACTATATCAAAATGCCAATGCAACCAATCAAGCAGATGCCTTCTTGATTGATTCTTCTTATCAGATCTTCTGGTCAACAGTACAAACCTATGACTGAGCATCCAAAAACATAGTTGACCATGATCTCCTTCATCACTGAACACTGCAATAAACACTATCACTGCTGGCTGCAACAAACTTGCTAGAGGATTGTGAAAAACATGAAGAGTTGCCACTGCCACCTCCTACTGAAAGAACAAGGTGTCTTTTGTTTCAATTTCTGATCTGCCTTCCTCATGTGCTTCGGTGAAAGTATGCTCATGGGCTTCAAAAAACTCTGAACAAATGGATGGGCAGATCTCTTCTTGTAAAAACATTTCAACACATGAGACATATGAGGAATCTGAAAGGTAATCCTGTATGATATGATCTTCTGTAGTCTGACAATATGGTAGGTCATCCTCATAGGATATGACAGCCAGATTCTCATTACATTCATCAATCATGAAAAAATAATTTTCAGATGTTTCGTAAAACCCAACACTAACATTTCTATCAGCTACCATAGATACATCCAGAGAAACCTTTTCACTTACCTGAACGAAGATCTTGTCTTGTTTTTCACAGAGGCAATGAACTACCTCCTCATGAAGATCTAGTGCCGGTGAGATGAGAGCATTTAGTTCTGCTACTCCGTTTTCTTCATTGGAGGCAACCACGACAATACAACTCTCTTTTATGAGATCCGGAACAACATGTTTTTCCTCATCACAATTTATCTCTTGATCTGATTTATCATCATCACTTTCTGAGATTGGAACATTACTTTCCTGCGTTACCTGCATGCTGTCTTCTTCTATGGACAGATCTGAAATAGAACCCTCTCTTTCATCATTTTCAGCCATATGGCCATCTTCAAGCTGCTGATCTTGATTCTGCTGCAAAATTCCCTGATCATCTTGATGGGTATCCACTAGGTTCTCTTCATTTTGCTGAAATGGATTCTCATACAGAGCCTCCATGATCTCAACGTCCATAAAATTATCATCTTCATAAAACTTTTCAAGGCTTTCAATAAAACTATATGCATGCTGGCAACAGTCTTGAACTAAATTTAAAGATGGATAAGAGTCCTTATATCGTTCAATGAACATAGCATGAAAATCCTTTAAACAGTAAATACAAGCAGGCGGCAAACTTTCATACCATGATTGGGCTTTACCTTCCAGAGTGGCCAAGAATATCTTCATCAAAAAATCTTCAGGAAAATCCACCTTCAACTTGCGAATATGCATATGAAATCTAACTAGATGTAAAGTAGCATCCCTCTTACCATCATCATTAAATATAGGCAGATTCCTTGACCAATCTACCTTTGGAATTTTATTTGGAAAACCAGGGATGTGATCTCGGCTCAAAGGAGCATATCTTCTTGCAATCCGATCCATCTTGAAAAGCTCAAAGCTACTGATCTCTCTGCAGTGAAGTCACCATGAAGCATTGACCTCTGGAGTTTTCAGTGAAGGAGTCGCCAGTGAATGATTTCAGCCTTGTCAGTGTCTGATCGTTGTCCACTATCAACAATCAGATCTGAACTTGATACATGTACTGGGGTAAAATGCAAATGAAGTGATGTATTCACAAGCTCACGGAGATTGACTGAAGCAACGTTTATCTACTTCCGCTTATGCAAAGCAAAAGTGTTTCGAAGGCTACCTGGCATAACTTCAGGCTCCGTCTAAGACTTATGAAACCAACACATCAATCGACAAACCATTTGTTCTCCCCAGTATGGTCGCCAGTATGTTAGCGCTTGAAATTTCACCTCAGGCTGAGAAAGGTAAACCTCAAGGCAACATCAAACCACTTCGCCTCGTAGCTAGCCCTACGGGGCGGGAGAGGGCTCTCTCCGGTCTATCTCAGTGAGATCTTCAATGGATGAGATGAACAATAGGGTAACACTGATTTTAGGCTATTAAACTGATCAAAAGGTTGATTTGGGGTTTTTAGGGTTTTCGGTGGCAAATTGAGGGGATGGCAATTTTGGGTGCGGGGATTGGACACAGTTTCTGCAGGGGGTTCTTTGGGGCGAGGTAGGAGACAGTATTGATGCCTTTGATTGAGGTGGATGGTCAGGAATGACAGGTGAGGAGCTAAGGAGAGAAAACAATAACTTTGAATTCTCCTTAAACAGTAGAAAACATTGAAATTAAACAAACTTAAAAGTAGAGCATGACAGTCATGAATTCTTACTTTAACACTTCGTTTGCTTAATGTGCAGAAGGAAAAGAAAGGAAATGATTCACATAACACACTTACAAGTACATAGAGAAACACACCATCAATACATGTAACCACAAGAATCCCAAAAAGGACTGCAAAACCCTGGTCTTCCTTAGCCAAAAATTGCAGAGATACAGTGAATAATACAATGATAGCTTCTCCCTCAAGAGTCCAACCATGAAAATGAGCAAGAAAGTACATAATATAGATCATCTAACCTCTTTCCCTGCCTCCATGGTTCGAGCTCACTATCCTAGGAGTTGTTTCAACCACTTCTAAACTAAGCACTACAAACTAGGCAGTCAAAACAACTTGCCTCTATAAGCTAGGAAACCAATTCATTCATTTAATTTTCACCTTTTTCATGAATGAATCTTCTAGAAGAAGTACATAAGAGTAAAAGTGTCATAAAATTACATTAATTACATCAAATAGGATAATAATCCACCCCAAAAAGTCAAACAGGGTCAAACTGCGTTTTTCTGAGCTGTACACTGAAATTTGGAGAAGTTTGCCTCACGGGTCGCGTGCCTCTGCCTGACGGGTCGTGCGCCTTTGGGACCACGTTTGGGGCACTTCCAGGTGGCCAAATTGAGCAATAGTAGGCTTGTTGGAAAGGTCTGTGAGTCTACTTTGCAACCCAACTAGAATTTCTGAATTTGGTGGTCATTTGCCCCTCCAAAATTGCAATCTCCCAAGACTGCTTTCTGTGTCTCAAAAATGTGGCAGAAAGTCATTTTTTGCTTGTTTTTTGACTTTCTGGAGGCCCAAAACTTCATAAAATCTCTAGTCCATGGATGAGCATATGTAACTTCTCATGAAAAATCTGGAAATGCTGAGTTTTTGAAAAATGAAGTTGCCAAGATGAAGGGTCGCGCGGGGGGTGAGACCCGTTAATGGACAAAACCTGTAAATTGCACAAAAAATTCACAATTGACAAAATTTTCTCCAAATTTCTTGAAATTTGGGTTGGGAGTCCCCAATAAAGTACCATGCTCAGTCAAAGAGGCTTTGGCCAAAATTTGGAGTGGATCGGGCCTTTTCCGTCGTTTTAGTGCCTTGGCCAACCTCCTTGAATCCGGCGATTGTAATTTTGACATTTCTCTAAAACCATGACACCTGTGCAAAAAGTGAAGGAGGTTTTTCTTCTTTGGCATGTTATGGACAAAAACCTCTCTCAGGTTTCCAAAATTCATCTTTTATTGCTCTAGAACATCATTTGAGTGCGACTTGTCCCGATGTGTGAAACAAGGAATTTTGTCGAAATGGAGCGAAATGAAGGGGATAGGGGGATTCTAAATTCTTGGGGAAATTTTTGGGAGTGGGGAGGGATGTTAGGAAGCAGGGGAAAGTGGAATCTCAGAGATTGAGCGAGGGGAAGGGGTCCAAAAGGGAAAAACACAGGCCAAACCTAGAAAATTGCCAGGTTGTAGCTAGAAACTAGGGTTTGTGCAAAAATGAGGATTTTGGGGGATCTCAATGATGGGAAGCATTTGATAAGGTACATTAAGGATAGGGGAAGGTGTATGAACATCTGGAAACAAGTTTTGCCGATGATTTGACCGTCCAAAAGAAATTGCCTTCAAAACCCTAGGAGAGGGAAATGACCTTGCCTGGGCGCAATTGAAGCATGAACAAGGTGTAAAATGACTCATTAGACACTGAGATGATGATGAAAACCCTATGAATGATGATAGACTCAGCTGAATGATGACATGGACCGACATTTGGACAACTTTAGAAGGAGTGAAAGCAAACCCTAGACCTAATGCCTAGTGACCAAATTTTGCTTGAAAACTCTTTGAAATGACAAAATTTGACCTTGACACTCTGAGACCACTTTGTAAGAGCATATTTGATCACTGTAGAAAGGCTGGAAAGACTGACACTAACATTGGCTCCAATGGGGATGGTAGCTCCTTGGAGTAGGGCATGGAAGCACTGTCGAAAGAAAAACAACAGTGGGAAGCAGCAAGAGTATCTGCATCGGGCACATGTATAGTGGCAAAAACTTCAACAAGGACTACAGTTTCAGAATCTACAGAAGAGAATACTAGAGCTCTGGATGAATTATCAGTTGTTTAGTCAGAAAAATATAAATTGTCAGCGAAATTGGCCAAGATGGAGGATAGTAAGATTAAAGCTGACAATGCATATTTCTCAGAACTCTAGAAAAACTACAAACTCATGCAACAACTACAAAAGTATAAAGACCAGTCCTTTGTTATTAAAATGTTAGCATAGGCTAAGAATAGTATTGGGAAAAATATAAATGCCAACATAACAAACATGTGGTCCTCAATACAAATCATTTTTGAATAGGAAGAACTTATACACAGAGTTAAGATGACAATAGAAAATACAAAGGTGGATTTAGAGCACAGGCCAAAAGAAGCACAAATAATCATCAAGTTCCTAAATTCCAAAACCAAGGAGGAACTAGAAGACTTCAACATTCCAGACAGAACAAAAACAATCATGGAAGTTAAGAGGATATTGACTAAGAAGAATTTGATGATACATTTGGAAAATAAATGTAAATTTATTGAGTTGTAGCTTAGAAGATTGAACAGAAAATTCACATTGCTACAAGAAAAAGGCTTGCCTGCTATAAGGAATTCTAATGGCCAATAAACCCCATTAGAAAATTATCAAGAACAATTGTGCAACATAGGTGTTGATACTTCCAAGTTTACAAAATCCAAAGGAATGATCAGTGGGAAGCATTCATACAGGGAATTTAGTTTGATTTGAATATCTAGCACGAGGTCCACCACCTTTTTGTAAATAAACCAAATTTCAACACTTACACTGAGCTGGATAAAAGGTTCAAGAATATGGTTAGCTTTTCTATCCCAAGTGAAGAAAGGTGGGACCGGTTGCTAGAATTGGTCGAGTGAAGTTAAAAGAAACACCATCTCCAGAAAAGTAGCAATAGTCATCACCAGACTCCTATATAGCCTCAACAACGCAAAAAATATTCAATTGGTTTTCCTACTATATCTAGAAATATCTGTGTTTTTAAACATATATTATTTTGTAAATGTATTTTATTTGAAATCTGATTTGGAATGTAAAGATTTCTATAAATACTTAGAATAGAGACTTAGAAAGGGTTGAACCATTGTGATAGATTTTGAGCAGACTTGTATCCTTCGAAGTTATTTCTGAAATAATAAAAGGATTCTGGATTCATTTCAAAACAACTTGTGTCCTTGTAAGTTCTTCTTTGTTATTATTTTTCACTATGTTTAATCTGCATATGCTTGAAGTTTATGGGAATTCTAGGTATGATAAAATTGAGTTTCAATTTATCTGAAATCCCCCATGAAGTTATAATCCTTTAAAAATATTAGTTAATTAAACTATCTATTTGATTTAAATCCTCTACATCACTAAATTGTCATCTTCCCTTAAGTGTTAAACATATACTATTTGGTTGTAAAATTATTTTACACGCATCCTTTGTGGATCACTGGTGAAATAATCTATTTGATATTTAACAAATCATATAGTTTATAAAGTTTCAACCTTACATATCTTATCAAAGATGAAACACTGTTAGAGGCAAAGAATCGTCCCTTCTAATAAATCACAAGTAATTAAGAATTTTCACATGTTTAAACAATTTAGAGCTTTGGTCATCCAAAAACTTTAAAAACCAACAAAACATTATAGATGTTCTGGCATAATTCCTAACCTAGAATTATCTTCAGAGATACAACAAAGTGTTCATGCATATATTTCCTTTTATGAATACTTATGAGTTATTGTGTGAAAGGTGATATTCTTCAAAGATGATTGTAATTTGGAAACAGTCATTGCTGAACTAGCGAGTGATGAAAAGATTGGCTCCCCTGTTTTATGTAAATCGATCTGATCGATTTCATGAATTTCCTTGGTATCAATTGAAAAGATGGAAGCTTTATAGTCTTCAACACTCCTGGGGGATGTCACTATAGGTTCGATTAAATCCATCTGGAATTGTCCCCTTTTCTGAATCAAATGCAGAAAGTAGTATGTTTTGAGTTTTAGTTGTCTGCTTCCAAAACTCAAAGTAGGTGGAGGCCTTTAAAGCTTCATTCTTTAATTTTATTTCTCTGTATCTTGAAAATATACTCTACTCAGTAGAAACCTGTGAACTGGATGAAAATGAAGATTGGATCGTTTCTTCCACAGTCGGTGATTGTACAGTTTGTTCTACTTAAGTAGGAGTGATAGGGGTCCCTGATAAAATCACTATGGTTGGCTGCACTGTGTCCCTTCCTTTGGAGTTTCATCGTGAATAGTTATTATTTGAGGCCTAAACTGAGGATTAATTGGAGAATCTTATTTTTGTGTAGTATTAGGGTCCTTCTTCTTCCTTTTAAACACAATAAACTCTGATCTGGATTATCAAAATCTATAGGGTACATATGTTCTCTTTCTCTTTTCTGCTCATTCTCTTTGAGAATTGGTGTTTGCATGGATGATTGGCTGACAAGTTGTTCTTCAGCTTATTGTAGAGTACCCTCTGTAAATTCTTCTTGATTGGCATATTGTTCAATCTCAGGCCTTGGTGTGTGTGCATAGGGAGTGATTTTCTATTCCAATCTAAGCTTGGAAATTATGCCCTTAGGATCATAAGACCAAGAAAAATTGAGTTTGAACTTCATTTGACTCAAGATTGCTTCTATTTCCTTTGTTGCAGCTTTGGTGTTGATGATGTATGGCCCTATGTGAGTTTTCAGCTTGAATTGTGCTTTCTTATTATAAGAGACAAAATTCACTTCATCCATATTTAACATTTTCCTAGAGTATTCCAATGCAAAGATCCTAATATGTACAAAACCTAGCAGCCTGTAATAGGGGAATTTTGATCCATAAACTCTAATCTCAGTGTAGTTTTGATATAAATATCAGTCTCCAACTTTGGCTTGCTTAGTTAAGTGTAAAAGTTTATTTATCTCTGGATAGGTTCTTGGGATTACATCACTGCTTAACAAGCATAGTGAGGTATATAAAAATTTGTCAACATAGTAAGTGAAAGAATACTCCTCTGAGTTATTTCTGTAGGTTTTAACCCCGTAAAGAAATTACATGCATACAAATTCTAAAACACTGACAATAAAAATGCGAGATCATAACACATAAAACACATATACACAGAGATTTTCCCCTGGATCCCAAAACCGAGACTACCAACTTGATTTTTCATTATGTTCCTTTCAATGTTATAATACATATTTATACATGCTGAAGCATCCAATACCATGGACCGAAAACTATCGTGTCCAAAACCATGTGCATAAACCATGCAGAAAACCATAGGTAGGTCCAACCAACCTAATATACAGTCCAATAAAAATTGCCTCGAGGTGCTACCCCAGACCCTGTAGAGGAGGGCTACCCGCCCCTGCAATGCCCATTATTTATCTACACCAAGAGAACTTCTCAGAGCTCACATATTTTGTCAATGCATTTGCAGTATTCTTCAATGTTTCCACCTCTACCAGCAACACCTTTTTGTCTTCTATCATATCCCTCACAAAATGATACTGAACATCAATGTGTTTTGTCTTTGAATGGTAAGCAGGGTTCTTTGCCAAGAAAATTGCACTTTGGCTGTCACAGTCTATCCTTATAGCTCCCTGTACTAACCCCATACTTGAACACAGTCTCTACAACCAAACTGCTTCCTTGGTTGCATGAGTGGTTGTCATGTATTCTGCATCTGTATTTGATAGTGCCACTACAGATTGTTTCTTACTCATCCAACTGACTGCACCTCCAAATAGGTTAAAAACATACCCACTCATAGATCTTCTCTGATCCAGATCTCCAGCCCAGTCCACATAAACAAAGCCACGAATATCCAAAACTCTGTCCAATCCTGGTCTTCCTTGGTAGCACAAACCATAATCACTAGTTCCACGCAAATACCGAAAACCCTCTTCACTATTGTCCAATGCTCCTTCCCTGGGTTTGACATAAACCTGCTCAATACTCCCACTGCATGTGCAATATCTGGTCTAGTACAGACCATTGCATACATCAAGCTACTGACTGCACTTGCATATGGAACACGGGAAATATAATCTTCCTCTTCTTATGTCTTGGGACTCTGTTCAACAGATAACTTTACACCTATAGGAATAGGAACCTTCACCGGTTTACTATCCTGCATATTAAACCTCTGCAGTATTGTCTCGACATACTTCCTCTGGTTTAACTAGAGCTTCCTCTTTGTCCGATCTCTTTTAATTTCCATGCCCAAAATATAGTTTGTAGCACCAAGATCTTTCATGTCGAATTTGGAGGACAATTGGGTCTTCAAATCCTGGATAATTTCTTTGTCATTTCCAACCAGCAACATATCATCCACATACAAGACCAGATAAATAACATGGTCACCAATTAATTTAAAATACACACAGTGATCTGCCTTGCTTCTGGTGAATCCAAGTCCCCGTATAAATGTATTAAATTTCTGATACCACATCCTTGGTGACTGTTTTAACCCATACAGAGACTTCTTTAACTTTCATACCAGTTATTTCTTACCCTTCACCGCAAAGCCTTCAGGTTGCTTCATGTAGATCTCCTCTTCCAGATCCCCATGAAGAAATGTTGTCTTTACATCCATCTGTTCTACCTCAAAAGAAAAAGAAGCAGCAGATAAAAGTAATCTAATAGAAGCTACCTTGGCAACATGAGAAAAATATCACCAAAATCAATTCTCGGCACCTGGGAATAACCTTTTGCTACCAACCGAGTTTTGTATTTCTCCACCTTTCCTTCTGCATTTGTCTTCTTCTTGAACACCCATTTGCTGCCAATGGGTTTCCTTCCAGCTGGAAACTCCACTAGATCCCAAGCCTCATTTTTGTGAAAAGATGCCATTTAATCAACCATGGCCTCTTTCCAGAGTTTTCCATCCTATAAATCTACTGCTTCCTTCACAGTTCTAGGATCATCATCAATAATAGATAAAGAAAAATTTGAATAGAAAGCAGATGGACTATACCTTTCTCTCTGCCTTCTTTCTCGAACTGATCTTCTCACAACCTTTTGTTTGTGGCTATTCATATTCTGATTCCTCTTCTACTGTAGAGTTTGATTCTTCCTCCTTTAGCTCAAACTCTATCTTCTCAGGTTCCTTTGATGGGACTTCATGTTTAATAACATTTTTCACCTCTTTGAACACCACATCTCGGTTGTACACAACCTTCCTTGTTACTAGGTTCCAAAGTTTATAACCTTTTAAACCATCCTTATACCCAATAAAGATGCACTTTTCAAATTTACTATCCAACTTGGTTCTTTACTCCTTTGGAACATGTACATATGCATCACATCCGAATACCCTCTTTTCTTACCAGTCCATACCTCTTGTGGAGTCTTATCCTCCAACGCTGATGAAGGTGATCTATTGACCAGGTAACATTTTGTCTCCACAACCTCCGCCCAGAATTCATGTCATAACCCAGTACCACTGAGCATGCTTCTTGCCCTTTCCATCAACGTCTTGTTCATTCTTTCTACAACTCCATTTTGCTCAGGTGTGTATGGAGTAGTCTTCTGTCATGCTATACCACACTTCTTACAGAATTCTTCAAATCCTGATGCAGAAGCATACAACTCAGTAATTTCATTATGTTCTATTTAACTTAGGGGGTCTTGTGTTTTCAAGGAAGTTGGATTCCTATGTATGTAGTTATTAATGTTTTGAGTGATTAGAATAGGAATTAATTATATGTTGTGAGGATATTTGTGAATGCTCTCGAACTTAGGCGAACATGAGTGATGATGAGAGAATTGGAAATCAATTGTAAGTCTTAGACTAGAAAGTGGTGTCATGATTCGTGGAACTAGAGAGGATTCTTAGGGATAACTAGAGTTAAAAGTGGACTTAGAGGATATTCATGATTTAGTTCAGCAGATTAAGGATCTGAACCAGAATTGGTTAAACAGAACCTTTTGTATAAATGAAAGCCTAAAAGGCATAGTGGTCAGTGGGTAGAGTGTTAGTTAGAGTGAGATTAGATAGGTTTGACTGTAAGCCTACGGGCAGAAAAGAAAGGCCACTGATATAGAAGATCAGGCGGAAGAATAAATTCCTGCGTAAAATTTTGTTTATTAATACAAATAACTCGATCTGAGTTTGTCTGATGTGTATTTGAATTATAAGTTGTGTGTGAACTTGAGTAATTCTGTGTAACATAGGTTGCAGGTGTACAGAACCAAAGAAGAGGTGTAGAGAGGAGTGTTACGGATTTACATACAGATAGTACAGGAGGAAGCCTTTAGTTTTATAGTGAAGGTGAAGGAAGCGTAAAGGCGCAAGCAGATATCGAGTTCAAAACCAATGAAGATCGTCAGGCGGGAGAAAATACATAGGTAGAAAGTCGAATGAGCTGTTACATAGTAAGAAACAGAAGAACGTAGCAACGAAGCACAGTCGTTGGATCAATCAGATCAACGAACAAGAGCGAGGGAGATAAATGGCTAATATTAAGTCGCACAAAATAAAGTGAAGAAGATGAGCGGAGGAGATTAAACCCACGTGCTAGAAAAGGATGAAGTGGTCTCGCAAAGGGTAAGCAGTTGCTCACGCAGCCTAAAGGTAATAAATGGTATTTTGTAATTCTATGCGATTAGCCTTAACGGCTGACATGTAGCACATGGAGGAAAGAGAAAACAACTTTTCTCACGTGCCTTCATTCTGATATTGGTCGTGCTTAATTCTGCCCGAGATTGCGCGATAACCGTTGGTTCAAGCGGGATTAATCAACGGTGAAGATCAGCCAAGCTTGTTGGCAATCGGGTGATGCGACAGTCATTGGATTAGATAGAGCAGATCAACGGTAGAGATCGTTCGAGGTTAGTTGATGATCGAGTGATGCGATAACCATCGGATCAAGGAATAAGATCGACGACAGAGATCTAATGCCAAGGAGAACATTGATGTATGTGCAAAGATTCGAAGAAAGGCGGAAAGGTAAAGGTTTAAGTGTGGTTATGTAATATTTATATTATATGGGAATTATAATAGAAATAAGCAGAGTTAAGGTTTTGTGGGTTAAGTTTGGGGTTTAACCAAAGTTTATGAAGGGTTGAGTAAGGTTCCGCTTAAAGGTTTATCAAAGGTTTAGACTTTGGATAGTCAAATGAAATGTTTCCGCGTAGAGATTAATTAAGTAGCCTTAAACCTTGATCTAAGAGAAATTTTCCTAAGTAAGGAATCCTTGAAATTCCTGGGACACACATAGTGTGACATGCAATCTTAATTGCATGCTGTGGGTATATGTGGCTTAGGCTACATCAATGGGGTATATGCAGCTTAGGCTAGCATCAAATTCCTTGCTACAAAACTCTCCACTGTTATCTGACCTCAACACCTTTATTTTCTTCTCTGTCTGGTTTTCCACCAGAGCCTTAAATTCTTTAAACCTCTCAAAGACTTCAGATTTATTCTTAAGGAAATATATCCATGTATTCCTTGAGAAGTCATCTATGAATGATACATAGTACATAGACTTACCTAGTTATAGAACCTTCACAGGTCCAAACACATCACTGTGCACAAGCTTTAATATATGTTTCACCCTCTTACCACCAAAGGGGAAACTCACCCGATTCTGCTTCCCATATAAAAAAAAATTACATAAATAAAAATCCAGAGAGCTATTTGGCATATCTTCTACCATACCTTTACCGTGAAGTATTCGAAGGCCCTTCTCTCCAATATGTCCAAGTCTTTGATGCCACAGCATGGTCTTCTCTCCAGAGACCACTAGATTTCCTGCTCCACTTTCAGGAACCACAAAACTGTTGCACCCATCAACAACAGTGCTACCTTGTAGCTTGTACAGAGTTCCAATCCAAACTCCCTGCATTAATACCAGTTCTCCCCGAACCATCTTGCAGGTATCCTTCTCGAACACTGTTTTTACACCTGCATCATCCATCTTGCTTATAGAAATCATATGATTTGAATGCGGAAATTACCAAGATCTTTTCTAGTTCTTGTACAAAAATGGAATGCAAGCGTTACTGAAAGAATTATTCGTGTATGTGAGTTAACTGTTAGACATGAAATGATTTTAAGTATAAATCTATGGATGTTTAGATTTAACTAATTCCACATCAATCACATAATAATACCATAGTACCAAAAATTTGTTACGGAGTTCGTCCCTCCTGAACTACGTCTCTGAGTCCGCCTCAGAAATGTGCATCCACTATATTCCTTAAGCCAAAAGAAATATTGCTTACAATGAATCATCAGTTGCACTACTGATGTTGTAGATATGGATCATCTCCTGAAAAGGCTACTTGAATACAGATTCTTATCCTTCGACAACTGAGAAAGGATGAGGATGAATTGCACACTATTACTGAAGAACTGAAGCTTTATGGACCTTTGATTGTATGGTGGCTGAACAGAGTTTGAAAATTCGAAGTCGGTCTCATCGATAATCAACATACTTCGACACTAAAACTATGCAAGTAAGGATGTCCTTTGCTCCTTCAATAACCTGCAAAAAGAAACTCTCCACCAGTCATATTTGATATGTTCTCCAGAATGTTCACTTCATCTTGAAGTGGAGAACACTATCTCCTTTCCTCTCAAGTCACTCTTCCATCCCTCCTTTATTACAAAGAAACATCCTTTTCTTTTTATATGGGGAGTTCGTTAAACTTGGCAAATTGAATCCCTTCATATCCTCGAAGAGATATTAAATCCCATTGAACATAGCTCTCTCGGGTTTGTTATGACACCTAGTGTCTTTGGATAATGTTGTTTTTAATAGATAGCGCCCTTTTTGCATCCAAAAACCCACTTTAGAACTATATGGTATAATTTTAGCCCTAATGGCTAACTAACCGGGTGGAAGATCTGACTTTCCGCATGTGATCAGCATAGGTGGGTGCGGATGTAACGCCGATGGTTACAGTTTTCCTTTGGCGGTCACTCCGACGGTTCCCATACATCTGTCACATGGAAACCAACTGACTTTTCCCGCTGCGGATATGGCTTCCCTCCGGCGGTTCCAGCTACGTTGACTGGCGGTGCCATGTGAGCAGGCTGACTCCCGGCGGTTACGGTGAACTGCTGGCAACAGTTAAGTTTCAAAGCCCCGCGGCTTCGTTGCTCTGTTCACATTACACAGTTAGCCCGTGGTTACGGTCTCCGCACAGTTTACAAGCCCACAGCTTGTTAACCTCCGCATTACTCACATGCTGCTTGCTCCCCGACACAGTTACGCTAACCCTTACCTGCTAACCGAAAACTGTTGTGTTGTTCACATGCTGGCTGCGATGATTGCGGTTCCGAAAACCATTAAGCCCACGACGGTTGCATAACCCACAGCAAACCTCAAACATTGCATTGTTCACATGAACTTCTTCCGACGCGGTCTCTACCTGCAGTTTGTACTATATAATGTTTTGATTAATGTTTTACAATGATTTCAAAACAATAGGCCGAGAGGGTTTAGCACCTCTGTTTATGCATTAATACATTGTCTTAATGTATTAGGATTATAGCATAGGGTCCGACAAGGTTTAGCATGATAGCTTTTACATGGTTTCTCACCTTACCCTAAGTAGATTTTCATTTGACACCTAGGGTTTGTTCTTAGGATTTTGATTTAGACCAAGGACCTTAAATCTAGGTTTTTAGTCCTTTTTACCTTAGGATTTCTTATCCTTTAAGGTTTACAAAGTGGACTAGACATTTGACATTCTTAGCACCTTTAAGTCATTACAATCATAACTTGTTGTGTTTTTATGTCACAGGTTTCTATGATGACGTCTTGCTCTGACGCGATGTTGAGGTCGATACTCATGTCGATACTGATGTCGAACTGATGTTGAACTGATGTCGACACTGATGTCGAATTGATGTCGATACCGATATCGAAACTAATGTCAATAGATGTCAAAAATTTCAACTTAAGTCGACGACCATGTTGGTCGAAACACCTGTTGTATTACATTATTGATAATTACTTATTTCAAAATGACCATCTTGGACATTTGGTAATTTTGATGAAATTTTGAGAATCCAAAATTGGATCATCAGTTTTCTGGCCAATGCAGGAATATGTAGAACACCCGGAAGTGTTCTAACCCTTCCACTTTGCAACTTCAACTTTACTTTTCCACGACCAACAATTATAGCCTTCCTATCATCCCCTAAGAAGACATCACCACCATCGTATTTCGCATACTCGTAGAACCACTCTCTATGGGGAGTGAAGTGAAAGGATGCACCTGAGTCAATCAACCATGCCTCATGATCTACATGTGTACTTGAAGAAGCCAAGTACACATCCCCACCTTCATTTGAGGTGGTTTTCACCTCTGCAGAAGCAGCATCATCAGATGCCTTTCCTTTGTTATAAGCTTTAGATTTACAATCCCTTTTGCAGTGCCCTTCCTTTCCGCATTTCCAGCAAACCACCTTTATAGGTTTTCCTAAAGATTTAGATCTCGCACTCGATGACTTATTTTTGTTTCTGTTCTGGGACCGTCCTCGTACAGACAAGGCATCACCATTCTGGCTCTCCATATTTTTTTATCTCATCTCCTCTGTTAGCAAGGATGAGACTATTTCATCAAACGGCAAGGCAGTTGCATTGCTACCTATTGCAATAACCAGACTATCCCATGAATCTGGTAGAGAACACAACAAATGGATGCACTTATCTTCATCTAAAATTTTAATATCAACAAATAATAACCGACTTACCATATTATTAAATGCGTTCAGATGCTCTGTCACCGAGTCTCCATCTTTCATCCTCAAGTTATACAGCTTTTTCCATAGGAACAATTTATTCACCAGAGACTTAGATTAGTACAAAGTCCCTAACTTGTCCCACAAAGCCTTAGCCGTAGCTTCCTCTAATACATTCAACAATACTAAATCTGAGACACACAATCTTATTGTGCTCTTTTCCTTCCGATCCAACTTCTTCCACTCTTCATCGGACACTCCCATTGGTTTAGTACCCAGATCTACCGCGATCCACTGATCTCTATCCACCAACAAATCCTCCATCTTGAGTTTCCATAACTCAAAACTCTAACCATTAAATTTCTTGATCTCTATCTTTCCACTGCTTGCCATCTTCTTTCACCACCAGAATTTATCTCCCACTGAACAGGGTCTACCACAGGCCCAAGTGAAACCCCTCAGCAACAAAGGCATCCCCTTGAAGCTAAAACATCCCTGATACCAAATGTAGGTTTTAACGCCATACAAAAATAACCTACATACGAATTCTAAAACATAGAAAATAAACAATGCGAGATCATAACACATATACACAGAGATTTTCCCCTAGATCCCAAAAACAGGACTACCAGCTTGATTTTTCATTATGTTCCTTTTAATGTTACAATACATATTTATACATGCCGAAGCATCCAATACCATGGACCGAAAACCATCACGTCCAAAACCATGGACCGAAAACCGTCGTGTCCAAAACCATGTGCATAAACCATGCACAAAACCATAGGTAGGTCCGCCCAAGATAATATAGGGTCCAAAAAAAATTTCCATGGGGCACTGCCGAGGACCCCGTAGACGGGGGCTACCCGCCCCCCTCAAACCCGCTGTGACCCTCCCGCTACGCAATCGACACAACAAAGGGGGGGCTTTGCCCCCCTCTAACCCCTTGGTTAACTACGTGGGCTAGTCGTGGAAAGAATATAACACAACCCAAAAATTTCTAACCAGAGAAGTCCAATGAATGACTGACCAAGGGTTACCTTCGCTATCTGTCTTTTGTAAAGGAAATTTAAATTTTCCTGAATGGTAAAGTAGCATAAGGTAAACTAGGACTAACTCATACTTAAATACACCTTCTACTTTAAAATTGGCAAACTAGTCATGGATTAAATTAGCCAAAAACTGAATTTAATTGAAAAGGAGGGAGGGTTGCTTGCCAACTGCAAAAGTAGATGGAAAACCTAACACTACCTCATCTACCCATTGATAACTATGGTATCCGAGCAGTCGGGTTACCATAAAAATCACCTACTTGGACATTTAAGGGAAAATTGAAGCTGGATATGGGGGATTGGTCCTATGTAATTCAACATTTTCAGGAAGAAAATACTAAAAAATCAGGGTTGTCTGCTGGAATGTGAGTTGGTTATATAATTCCATTAGACGATCAATAGAAAAGGGGGCATGGGAGGCCTAATATTTAATATGCAAGGCTTTGCCAATACTTTCAAGGGAGATAGGAAAAATGACTTCGTTGTTATGAGAAATGGCTGCCCTTTGACTCGACATGTATCTTAGGTGGCACCAGACAGAAGACTTAGGAAACAAGTGAGTCTGGGGGGAAACAAATTGTGGGATAAAGGATTCCAAGACACTTAATTCATCACTCTTATCTAAGTATTTTTGTTTTGCCCAATTATGGAGCTCATAGAGGTCGAATTCAGAAAGGGTTTTAGCAATCTTGTACAAGATACCTACTAAAGGATTCTTGTCAAAATCTTGCACTAGAGGAATAAGGGGATTTGAATGTATAGCCTTCCCTTTTCCTTTTCGGTTAGATATCTTGAAAACTAAAAACAAGGAACAAAGGGAAATTACTAGATTACAAAAAACTTGGATTAAAGAAGCTTGGAGGACAGAGTTACCCTTGAAATTGTTGATTTTGTGCAAGGAATTGACTATTGAAGGTTGGAATATGGTAGCAATTTCGTAGTTCATCCTGTGAGATGAATGACAAGAAAAAAGAAATGGTGTACTGGCTCCAGAGGGTCTTTTATAAAGATGGATTTAGTTGTGTAACAACTTTCTTAACGATTATGGAGCAGAAAGGAATTATTTGTAAAACAGATAGGGCGTGGGGTTTTAATGTCTTAACATTCATTTAACAATTGGCAGCATTTTTTGAATATTAAACGGGCAAATGACACGGACGGCTGTTATGCTCTTAACCTGCAAAGTAATACAGAACATAGAATATGCGAAGAAAAGATACCCAGAACACAGAATATGCGAAGAAAATATACCCAGAACACAGAATAGCAATGATTTTATTACTTAGAGAGAAATGTTCACAGGCCTCTTCGAGGGGGCAACCTCCAATAGAGCAGAGCTCGATTACAAAACAAGACACGATACTCCTCGCAAGGAGTCTCTATCCTTTATATATGACTCATACATGCAATACCACGGGCCAATACTGTGGGTTTTATTAATACCATCTATCTAATACTACCGCCCATTTACCATCTATCTAATATTACCGCCCATTTGCAACTAACTGTGGTCCCGTCATTAATTGCGGGTTAACCACTTACAAATATTAATATGGGCTTTATTGACTCTTGACTATGACGTGATCCCATGACATAAATAAGGGGGTTAGGGTGGGACCCTAACATGCCCTCCCCCTTAAGACTAGCCTTGTCCTCAAGGCTGAAGCTGCGGAAACTGCTGAAGAATAGTGGCTGGTTCCCAAGTTGCATCTTCCGGAGAGGTGTCTTTCCATTTGACGAGGACCTCCTTAATCATGCGGCCGCGCAGGTGCTTGTCTCGTGTGTCTAGAACCTGTTCAGGTTGAAGCCAGATTGACCCTTCTTCGTCCAATTCAGGTAGACTGGTTTGAACTCGGCAATTGTTCCCAATCACTTTCTTGAGGCACGATACATGGAAAACTGGGTGGATTTTTGTTGTAGGTGGCAAAGCCAACTTGTAAGCCACTTCTCCAATGCGCTGAAGTACTTGGTATGGTCCGTAGAATTTTGGAGAGAGCTTTTGACAACCCTTGTCTTTGAGTGATGTTTGCTTATATAGTTGCAGCCTCAAAAAGCCCTGATCCCCTTCTTGAAATTGGTGCTCTGAGCGACGTTGGTCAGCCTGTTGCTTCATACGGTTCTGAGCTTGATGAAGATTCTCGCGCAGATGGGCGAGCATGGTTGCGCGGTGTTGTAGGAGTTGATCCACGGCTTGTACTTTGGAGCACCCCGTGAGATAAGAAGTAGGGGAAGGCGGAAGTTGACCATAGACTGCTTCATAGGGAGTCATTTTGGTGGTGGCATGATAGTTGGTGTTATACCACCATTTCGCCAGAGGTAACCACTGTACCCAAAGGTGTTGCTTTTCTGAAGTGAAACACCTAAGGTAGGTTTCTAGACATTTGTTGACGGCTTCGGTTTGACCATCTATTTGCGGATGATATGAAGTACTGAGTTTGAGTTGAGTGCCTTGTATTCTAAAGAGCTCCTGCCAAAAATTACTGGTGAAGATTGGGTCGCGGTCGGACACAATAGAAGTGGGCATGCCATGCAATTTGAAGATCTGATCCATGAAAGTTTGAGCAACCAAAGTTGGTGTAAATGGTTGGGGTAGGGCGCAAAAATGAGCATACTTCGACAGTCGGTCCACAACCACCATGATGACTAACTTGTTCCCAGACTTTGGAAGACCTGTAATGAAATCCATGGAGACCTCCATCCAAATTGACGCCGGAATGGGCAATGGTTGTAATGTGCTTGGTGTGTTGACGGTTTCCCCTTTGTGGCGTTGACAGACGTCACATTCTGCTACGAAAGTAAGGATGTCCTGTTTCATGCCGGTCCAAAAAAATGATCTTCTGGTGCGAGCATATGTCTTCTGAAAGCCCGAATGTCCTGCAATGGGAGATGAGTGAAATTCTGCCAAAATGCGACTTTTGAGGGTGGATGTTGGTGATATTACGACTCTGTCCTTGTTGCGAAGAATATCATTCTGCCACGAGTAGCCCTTGTTGGAATTAGGATCTACCTGCAATTGAGAAATGAGTTGGGAGAGCCCGGGATGTGAAAACCATTCCCTGCGAGCCTCTTCAATCCAGTCTGGAATGGGGAGGGAAATTGCGAGCAGAGTACTTTCCTCCTCAAATTGGCGCGACAATGCATCTGCTACACTGTTGTCTTTCCCTTTCTTGTAAATGATCTCATAATCATATCCCAGCATTTTGGCTAACCATTTATTTTGTTGTGGGGAAGATAGGCGTTGCTCCAAAAAATATTTAAGACTGTGATGATCTGTGCGGATTTGGAAACGTCGCCCCAACAAGTAAGGTCGCCAGGTCTCGACTGCATGTAAGATGGCCATCATTTCCTTCTCGTAGATAGATTGGCCCAGATTCCTCCCACTTAGTTGTTGGCTGGTGAAGGCCAATGGTTGCCCTTCCTGCATTAAGACCACTCCAATACCTATTCCCGAAGCATCACATTCAATGACAAATGATTTGGTGAAGTCCGGTAGTGCTAAGACGGGAGTGGAACACATGGCGGTTTTGAGAGCGGTAAATGCCTGTTGTGCTTCCTCGTTCCAGAAGAAGGAATTTTTCTTTAGGAGTTGCGTTAGGGGCTTCGCTATACGGCCATAGTTGCGGACAAATTTACGATAATAGCCTGTGAGACCCAAAAATCCTCTCAAGCTTTTCAAGGTCTTAGGTTGAGGCCATTCTTGCATGGCCTGGATCTTTTTGGGGTCCACCTTGACACCTTCACGCCCCACAATGTGGCCCAAATACTCAACTTCTTCCATGCCAAACAAACACTTAGACATCTTGACAAATAATTTATGCATGCGGAGCAGTTGCAAGAGTAGATCTACATGCTGAAGATGTGCCGCCCAAGTGCCACTATAGATGAGGATGTCATCGAAGAAGACAAGGACAAATTTTCTGAGATATGGTTTGAGGAGGTGATTCATAAGGCTCTGAAAAGTAGAGGGGGCATTACAGAGACCAAATGGCATGACCAGGAACTCATAATGGCCTTCATGAGTTCTGAAAGCCGTCTTGGGAATGTCGACTTCCTTCATGCGAA
Source organism: Pinus tabuliformis (assembly GCA_031772625.1). Lineage (NCBI taxonomy): Eukaryota > Viridiplantae > Streptophyta > Pinopsida > Pinales > Pinaceae > Pinus > Pinus tabuliformis. Next base: position 1,158,144,792 of record CM062813.1, on the reverse strand, counting down.
TTTGGTGGTAGCCTGAGCGAAGATCCAACTTAGTGAAGAATTGAGCCCCATTGAGTTCGTCCAGCAAATCGTCAACCACCGGGATGGGAAATTTATCTTTGACTGTTAACTTATTGAGGGCCCTGAAGTCGGGACACATCCGCCACTCCCCATCTTTCTTGAGGACCATGACCACTGGGGATGAATAAGGACTAATGCTGGGACGAATGACACCTGCTTCCAACAATTCCTTGATGATTTTTTCTATTTCATTCTTTTGGGTGACCGGATATCTATATGGCCGCACATTTGGGGGTTGGGCCCCTGGAACCAATGTGATGCTATGATCATGTTCCCCTCACGAGGGTGGAAGCTCATGAGGCTTGTCAAAGACCGTCCGATGTTTATTTAAAATCTGTTGCATCTCAGGATGAATTGGCAGAGACATGGTGTCGACTACCTGGATGGCATTAAATTGAGCTACCAGTCCATGATGGCCCTTTTTTAACAATTTTTCCATCCTATGCGAGCTGATGATAGAGGGGGCTCCCGCCTGTAGTCCACGGAGGGTATGTGTGGAGTTGTTCTGCTTAAAACTCATATATAACTCTTGGAAATCCATTGTGATTGGCCGAAGAGTGCGGAACCATTCCGCGCCTAGGACAATGTCGCAACCCCCCATGTGTATTGCAAACATGTGGGTTTTCAATTGATAATCCCCCATTTGAAGTTTGACATTTTCACAACGACCTTCACATTTCATTGTGCCCCCATCTGCATTCTGGACTTGGAAGTTAGAAACTGCCCTGACGAAACAATGTGCTGCTTCAGCGATCTTTTGATGGATGAAATTATGGGTACTTCCACTATCAATCAAGACTACTACTGGGCGATGTTTAAGAAAACCCCTGATTTTGAGAGTTTGAGGGGAAGAAATTCCTACCAATGCATTTAGCGAAATAATTGGTTCATCAGATACAATCTCCTTTTGGTTATCTTCTTCGATCGCCTCTGGTTCCTCAATTGGTGGATCTTCCTCGGTGGAGCTGTAGTTAGTGGCATCTATTTGAAAAAACTTGGGCTTTCTGCATTTATGACCCGGGGAATATTTTTCATCACAGTAGTAACATAGTCCTTGCTTCCTTCTTTCGGCCATTTCCGCAGGTGACACCTTTTGAATCTTAAGTGTCTGAGTCGTATTGGGAGCCTGTGAGGGACGACCTTTAGCGGGGAAGTTGGGGCGGCTAGATTGGGCTGTTAATGCACGTTCCACCTTACGAGCTACCTGGCACGCCTCTGTCCATGTGGGAGGGTGGTGGAGTAGAACCTGAGCTTTGATGGCTTCTTTAAGACCGCTGATAAAGCATTCCATGTAGAACTCATCTGTGAGACCCCTAGTGCGGAAGGCTAAGGCTTCAAAAGAAGTAATATATTCCTCCACTGTACCCGTTTGTCAGAGCTTAGTGAGACGCCCCAAAAAAGAGTCTTCCTGTTCAAAGTGACTTCGAAGAGCTTTGGCAAATTGGGCCCAATTCTGAAAATGTCCATTGCAACGCTGATGCCATTCCTTCCATTGCCATCGTTCATTGTCCAAGTACATGGTGCCCACCATAAGCTTAGTCCCCTCATCTATGATATGATTCAATTGGAAATACTGCTCCATTTGTGCTAGCCATGCGGACGTGTGAGAACCGTCAAATTTATGCATATCCAACTTGGGAGGTCGCTGACTGGGTGGTGGATGGGTGTGCCAGACGTGATGAGAGTGGCTAGACTCACCCTCATGGTCTTCATGGCCATTATACGCCTCCTCGTGGGTTGGCTCCTTGCCCTTTGGGAGTGCATCATGTATCTGGAGACTTATTCCTTTAAGCTCAAGTTCGATATTCTTCACTGCAGTTTGGAGGGAGTTCACATGGTCTTCAATTTTGTCTATCCTTTCATTGGCCATCACTTGAGCGCGAGTTTCTACCATACACCAACCTGATGAAAAATTGGGACCGCCTAAAAAATTTTTACTAAGAAATTGAATGGTACCACCTTGCTCAGCTCGTCGTCCTGATTCTGATGGGCTAGGTCACCAATAAGTGCCCCAGAAGATCTCAGACTCCTAATGGAGTTTTACTCCTTCGTAATCAATACTGCAGTCGCCAAATCCTCAGAATGTCAATGCCGCCAAAAGTCCTGCGAAAATTATATCCAGGGACAGGAACCCTTCACAACTACTCCGATCTGGTGGATCTGAGAGATCTGAATGGTGGAACAACTGTTGCTGCTGATCTGATGGAGCTGCGGGACTGATGTCGGCTGCTACTGCACTTGCTGATCTGGAATAGGTGATGTGTGATCCCCCGATAGAAAGGGAACTATGGTCTTGAGGAGTGTCAAGTGCTACAGATCGCAATATACATAAGGGTCTGACAGTAGTACTCGGCCCAATGTTTCAGGGCTCTAACTAAGGAGGATCGACCGTACCCTTAGCCGTACAACCCGACTACCCTATCGTACGGGCGAGTAATCTCTCCGAGTGCTGTTCTCGGTGTACTGTAGCCACAAGACGGCCGAAGGTTTATCTATGGCGAGGTTTCAAGGGAGCTAGGGGGCTTCCTATATACCCAGAGGGTACATGGAAGACAGTCCGTGCACGGTTCTGTCTAATGCGCTACTACTCGAAGGGGTACCCACAGGGGTTACAAGGGAGTCCAACAGACGTGACCACCTCTTGTATTTCCTGCGTGCATGCCTCCCCAAATCCGCAGGTTTATGCGCTTAACGACAGATCCCGTGGTTTAAAGACATCGGAACACGTCTCTAGCCAAAAAAAAAATTTGCTAAAATTTGGAGATCCCACCGAGCCCTTGAAAGTGCTCTGATACCACTTGTTATGCTCTTAACCTGCAAAGTAATACAGAACATAGAATATGCGAAGAAAAGATACCCAGAACACAGAATATGCGAAGAAAATATACCCAGAACACAGAATAGCAATGATTTTATTACTCAGAGAGAAATGTTCACAGGCCTCTTCGAGGGGGCAACCTCCAATAGAGCAGAGCTCGATTATAAAACAAGACACGATACTCCTCGCAGGGAGTCTCTATCCTTTATATATGACTCATACATGCAATACCATGGGCCAATACCGTGGGTTTTATTAATACCATCTATCTAATACTACCGCCCATTTACCATCTATCTAATATTACCGCCCATTTGCAACTAACTGTGGTCCCGTCATTAATTGCGGGTTAACCACTTACAAATATTAATATGGGCTTTATTGACTCTTGACTATGACGTGATCCCATGACATAAATAAGGGGGTTAGGGTGGGACCCTAACACGGCAGTGGTGGCAGAAGCGGAGTGGTGGGTGGATGATCCATTGGCGGGATATGAATGGCGAAGGGGAAGACATATGATGAGAGGCAAATGGAAGAGTTGTTGGCGGAAGAGTGAAGGTGGTATTTCGTCACGGGGGGTTTTGTCGACGGTAAGTGGAATTGGGAGGTGACCCACCGAAATGGCCCAGCGTCTGCCACATCTCGTTAGTAGTTTAAGGAGAACTACTTCCCCCCCCCCCCCCCCCGACGTCATGTTAAATGTCGAGAGCACGGGGGTGGGGGTTGGGGGGGGGGCGGCGTGTGCGAAAAGCCTTATCTACCATAGGTCTGGGTAGAGTGAATCATCATTGTTTTCTTTGGCACGGTGTTTATTGACAAACGGAAAAATCATTTGGTCGTATTATAACATGTAAAATAATATTCAAATAAAGTGTAAATACTAAGTTTTAAACCTTATAAATTGACATTTTCACATTTTGAAAGCCGCATTTAAATTTGCTCGTAGGTTTTATTTTTTTGGGATTCATTTCTTTATTATATTTTTTTCATTTTTTCATATTCATTTTTTATATCCCTTTTTATTTTTTCATTTTCTTTTTCTTTATATATATTTATTCTTTCTTTTCTTTTTGACATGTAAATGTAAAATATAAAACAATGTTACAACATTGACTCCATCTGGGGATTGTGTTTTCCTGTGAGATGCAGAGAACATGTAGATCCATGTGCCTTATCCTTGGGCTATGGAGTATTTGCTGTGAAAAACACACTTGCCATGAAAACTATGGCTGTAACATCTTTCAGTACTGAATATAGTGCTTGAGATATTGTCCATTGACATGAAATAAGGAATATCTTCCTTCTAGGTTCTCTAGAATAAAAATATTGTTTCCTTTGACATGTGCAATGTTGAATGGTCCCAGCTAGAGATTATCAAATTTACCATGTTTCCATTTTTCTTCTATTCGGGCATCCCATTTCAAAACCAAATCTCCTTCCCTGAAATCTCTTTCTTTAGCTTTCCTATCAAACAAACTTTTCATCTTGTTTTGATATTGATGAAGTTTGTACTGAACATCATCTCTATTTTCATTTAATTCTATAATCTGATTGATTCTTCTAAACAAATCATCAGGCTCTTAATTCGACTCTTGTAAAAGCTTCATGACAGGAAAAGCTAGATGTGTAGGAAGAATGGCCTCAGTGCCATAGACAAGCTGAAAAGGGGATTTTCCTATTGATCTTTAGGGTGAAATTATGTTGGCCCAAACTGCACACTTGAGATGAATGTCCCAGTTTCTCTTATGATCTGCTAGTACCTTTTTAATCACTTTTACTAAACTCTTGTTAGATGACTCTGCCAATCCCTTCCCTTGAGGGTAGTATGGAGTAGAATGATGCAATAAATCTGATATTTTTGGAAAAATTCTATCATTTTAACACTACTAAATGTCTATGCATTATCTGTGACTATCTTTTGAGGACAACCAAATCTAGATATTATATTTTTCTCAATAAAGTTAATGACAATAGTATATGTAACATTTTTTACTGGGATAGATTCTACCCACTTTGTAAAGTAATTTGTAGCTGTTAAGATCAATTTGTGTTGATTGTTAGATGTTGGATGTATCTCTCCAATGAAATCTAGTCCCCATTATAAAAAGGGTGCATCAATCAAAACTGGAACAAAATGGAGTGTTGCTAATCTTTGTTTGCCAGGAAAAAAAAATCTGACATGGAATGCAACTTTTGACTTTTGCCCCAACCTGTGAAAACAACTTTGGCCAATAGAAACCTACTCTCAAAATCTTATGTGTTGTTTCTCTCCAAGCATAATGACCCCCACATATTCCTTCATGAAACTGATCAATAACACATTTTGTTTCACTCTTAATTAGGCATAGAAGTAAGATATTTAATGGGTCTTTCCAATACAAGTTGGCATTGATGATACAATACTTCATAGCCTTTAATCTAAGAGTTTTGCACTGATTTCTTGTGAAATCAAGAGGGTACTCAAAATCATGAGGAAAGTGTACAATATCAACATACCATTCAAATAACAGGAACTTTTCCTCAATATGAAGTGGAAGTGGAGCTAAGTTTGTAGATGAAGAAGGTTCTTATGGATTCTTCTCTATTGAACTTGGAGAAGGTTTTTGTGGATTCTTCTCTGTTAATACCTGCATGATAGTGCTTATTCCCAGAACTTTACAATTAGATTCACCCAACAAATTGGCTAAACCTTGTCCTTTTACCAGCTTAGTGGATTTGATATCTAGATCAAATTTAAGAATTTTAGCTATCCCTCTCCCTCTCCTACCATTTATATCAGGTTGGGTCAAAACAATTTTGACAACATTATCTGGGACATAGGCAGTAATAGGGGAGTGAAGGACATAAGTTCTGAAAGATTGTAGGGCTTCTACAAGGGCATAAGCTTGTTTTTCAATGATGTCATAATTCAGCTCTGCATCTCTCATAACTTTACTAAAGGAGGCAATTGGATGGTCATCTTGGTTATCATTCTTTTGCAATAAAGAAACAACTAAAGTGGTGTTAGAGACAAAAGAAAAAAATGCTAAAGGGCTTTATATAATCAGGACTAGCTAATACTCTAGCTTCATAAATAACCTTTTGATTTGTGTAAATGCATATCTAGCCTACATTATCCATTTAACCTCATAGCCTTTCTTCAACAGATTAGTAATATCTTTAATAATCTCAGCATAGTTTGGTATAAACCTCCTTAGAGAACGAATATTTCCTAAAAAGGCTTGAATTTATTTTTTATTTCTAGGCAGACCAATTACCTCAATGGCTTAGACTCATTTAGGATCAATTACCACTCCTTCTTTTGAGATGACGTGGCCAAGTAACTTTCCTTCCTTTATGGCAAACAGAGATTTCTTTGGGTTGAGCGAGATTCTAAATTTTCTGCACCTATAAAAAACCTTTCTCAAGTGCTTTAAGTGCTTTTCATCAGAGTTTGAAAACACAGTTAAATCATCCAAAAAAATAATAATAAACTTATTAATTTTACCAGCAAAAGCTAAATCCATTTCCCTTTGAAATTGTTATGAAACCATCTCACAAAAGATAGAAAAGATAGATCAATGACTTCAAAATCAGCCTCTTCGAGGGGGCAACCTCCTCTACATTACACAAATGAAAAATTCTTGGATGATACAAATCACAAGACCTCCTTTCTATATATAGGATTCTAAGGGGTCATAATATAATCAAAGCCGACATAACAATAATAATGTAAGGGCACAACAATATAATAAGGGGGTTGCAGTAATAAAAATAAGGGGTTACACTAGTAGTATAGGGACCTAACATGCCCCTCTCCTTCAAAAAGTGTTATCCTCAGCGTTTGAGTAGTTATGGATGCTTCTGTATAAAATTCTTGTCCTCCCATGTGGAATCTTCAGCAGGAAAGTTCTTCCACTTGATGAAATACACAAAAAAATTAATCGATTTCGTAGCTGTCGGGTTCTTGTTTCCATGACTGCTTCAGGTTCCAATAAGATTTTTCCTTCCTCGTCAAGTTCTGGCAATATTTTTGAACTGGGAGCTTGTCACCTATAACCTTCTTTAAGCATGAAGCATGGAAAACTGGGGGCACCCAGGAAGATGCAAGAAGCTCCAATTTGTATGCCATAGTACCAATCTTTTGTAGCACATTGTAAGGACAATAGTACTTTGGTGATAATTTAATATCCTTCTTAGCTTGCTTGAGGGACATTTGTTTGTATGGTTGTATTCGTAAAAATACCCAGTCGCCTATATAAAAAATTCTTTCATTGTGATGTTGATCTACCTGTTGTTTCATTCGATTCTGTGCGAAAGTGAGGTTATCCTTTTTCTTCTTGATATGTCCTTCTATCTTGAGAGTTTGAGGAGTGATAATTCCTGCCAATGCATTACAAGATATGGTCAGATTCATTTCTTCTTTCTCTGGGATTGATTCCTGGTGTATATCCTCTTCTTTTGACATTTCTTGTTCCTTTTCTTGCTCCTCTTCCCCATCTATGTAAATTAATTTCTTCTCGACACACTTATGACCTTTAGTGTATTTTATATCACAATTGTAACAAAGCCCTTTTTCTCTTTTTTCTTCCAATTTTTGTGGTCTCAGCCTTGTAGGTGGTGAAAGGCTAGGAGAAACAACACTTCCATATTTATAGTTATGAGTGGCAAGCTTCCTTGTTGCCATAATTTTGCTTTCAATTTTTCTTGCCAACCTGTATGTCTTCTCTAAGAATCAGGTTCCCAAAGGCGAACCTCATGTTGAATGTTATCCTTTAAATTCCCTATGAAGACATCAATCCTCTGCTTCTCTAGAATATCATTTAACCTATAGGGAGTACTTTTATGTTCCAATTTGAGCTTGGAAATGATGCCCTGAGGATCATAAGACCAGGAAAAATTGAGTTTGAACTTCATGTGACACAAGATTGCTTCTATTTCCTTTAATGCACCTCTGGTGTTGATGATATATGGCCCTATGTGAGTTTTCATATTCAATCGTGCTTTCTTCTTATAAGAGACAAAATGCAATTCATCCATATTTAACATTCGCCTAGAGTATTCCAATGCAAAGATCCTAATAGGTACAAAAACTGGTAGCCTGTAAGGGGGCAATTTTGATCCATAAACTCTAATCTTAATCTAGTTTTGGTATAAATACTAGTCTCCAACTGTTGCTTGCTCTGTTAAGTGTAAAAATTTATTTATCTCTAAAGAGATTCTTGGGATTACATTACTGCTTAACAAACATAGTCAGGTATATAAAAATTTGTCAACATAATTAGTGAAAGAATACTCCTCTAAGTTATTTCTAACCAGAGAAGTTCAGTGAATGACTGACCAAGGGTTACCTTCACTATTTGTCTTTTGTAAAGGATATTTAAATTTGTCTGACTGGTAAAATAGCATAAGGTAAACTAGGACTGGATGATACTTAAAGACAACTTCTGCTTTAAAATTTACAATCTAGTCATGGCTTGAATTAGCCAAAAAATGATTGTAATTGAAAAGGAGGGAGGGTTGCTTGCCAAATGAAAAAGTAGATAGAAAAACTAACACTACCTCGTCTACGCATTTATCATTGTGGTATCCGAGCAGTCGGGTTACCATAGAAATCACCTGCCTGGAGATTTAAGTGAAAATTGAAGCTGGATATGGGAGACTGGTCCTAGGTAATTCAACATTTTCAGGAAGAAAATACTAAAAAATCAGGGCTCTCTGAGGGAATGTGAGTTTGTTATATAATTCCATTAGACTATCAGTAGAAAAAGGGGCATGGGAGGCCTGATATTCAATTTGCAAGGCTTTGCAGATACTTTTAGGGGAGATAGGGAAAATGACTTCATTGTTCTGAGAAATGATTGTCCTTTGACTCGGTAAGTATCTTAGGTGGTACCAGACAAAAGACTTAGGAAAGAAGTGAGTCTGGGGGAAAACAAATTGTGGGAGAAAGGATTCCCAGACACTTAATTCATCACTCTTATCCAAGCATTTTTTTTTCCCAGTTATGGAACTCGTAGACTTCGAATTCAGAAAAGGCTTCAACAATCTTGTACAAGTTATCTACTAAAAGAGCCTTGTCAAAATCTGGCACTGGAGGAATAAGGGGATTTGACTCTGTAGCCTTCCCTTTTCCTTTTCGGTTTGACATCTTGAAAAATGAAAATAGAGAACAAAGGGCAGTGACTAGATTACAGAAAACTTGGATAGAAGAAGCTTGGAGGATAGAGTTACCCTTGAAATTGCTAACTGTGCACAAGGAATTGACTGTTGAAGGTTGGCATACGGTAGCAATTTCATCCTTTATCCTGTGAGATGAATGACAAGAAAAAGGAAATGGTGTACTAGCTCCAGAGGGTCTTTTATAAAGATGGACTTAACTGTGTAATGAATTTCTTAATGATTATGGAGTGGAAAGGAATTATTTGTAAAATGGATAGGGCACGGGGTTTTAATGTCTTAACGTTCATTTAGAAATTGGTGACATTTTTTGAATGTTAAATGAGAAAATGGCGTGGACGGGAGTGATGGCAAAAGCAGAGTGATGGACGGTGAGCCATTGGCAGGATATGAGCAACAAAGGGGAAGACACATGGCGGGAGGTGAGAGGCAGATGGAAGAGTCATTGGCGAGAGAGTGAAGGTGGTATTTTGGGGGGCGGGGGGGTTGTCAATGGTAAGTGGAATTTGGAGGTGACCCCCCAAAATGGCCCAACAGCTGCCACGTCTCATTAGTAGTTTTGGGAGAAACTACTTCCTGCCCACCCCCCCCCCCCCCCAACCACCCCATGTTAATTGTCGAGAGCATTGGGGGGGGGGGAGGGCAAAAAGCCTTGCTTATCATAGATATGGGCGGAGTGAGTCATCGTTGTTGTCTTTGGCGCGACGTTTATTGACAAATGACAAAAACATTTTGTCGTATTATACCATATAAAATAATAATCAAATAAAGCGTAAATACTAAGTTTTAAACCTTATAGATTAGCATTTCACATTTTGAAAGCGACATTTAAATTTGCTCACTAGTTTTTTTTTTTTGGGATTCGTTTCTTTTTTATATTTTTTTCATTTTTTCATATTCATATTTTTATTCTTTTTATTTTATTTTTCTTTTTCTTTATATATTTATATATATATATTTGAGATATAAATATAAAATATAAAACAATATTACAACACACTTAACATTTTCTCTTTCCTCTCAAACATAATCAACTCAACTATATCTTAAAAGAGCTACGAAAGGAACCTTACCCTAAACAAATCTTGAATCTTCTTTACAATAATCCAACATAATTTATGACGAAGTATGAACTCTTTGAAAGTATCTTACCCCTCAACTATATCTTAAAAGAGCTACGAAAGGAACCTTACCCTAAACAAATCTTGAATCTTCTTTACAATAATCCAACATAATTTATGACGAAGTATGAACTCTTTGAAAGTATCTTACCCCTCTTCTATTGTAATATTCAAACTTCATAATCTCATTTAATCTTTTATGAAAATCAACATAATTATTTTTACTCTCTTCCTTCAATAAATCATTTTTTCCACGGGCCACAACAATCATGCTAAAATATAGCAAAAATATAAACCAAACTCAATATCAAAGATCCAACATAATTATTTTCTTTTATAATTCTAAACCATCATTTTAACTATATAATACTTATTTTTAAACCTTAATAAATCCTTCGTAAATCCCTCATATTAACACCTTTAGTAATGTAGCAACATGTACAGTCTCTCACAGCCTGATTTGCACGCAAAACAACTGGACGTCCTTTTTTTTAGGGTTTCCTACTATCTAGAATTTACTAGACAGTTTCATTATTCAATTGGGTGAGTTTTTGTACTGTTGAGACTTAGATTAAATCTAGAAATTTACCTTGACGATGAACCATATTAGTTGGTTTGAAACGCGTCGATAAATGAGATTCCATATAATTTTCGCCGGAAAATCTTTCTCTAACTAGTCAACCGTTGTTAACCACTCATTTGAAATTTAATATCTTAGATGAATCCAGAGTCATCTTGACTATAGGTATGTGAAATTAGTCACTGGGAAAGGTGACTTTCGATTATCTATCTGCGTCCATCCAAAATTCAGATCAGGAGTCAATAATCACGATGACTTTTGGATAAGTTTTTTTTTTTTTTTTTTTTTTTCAAAAGGTGGAAAAACCTATCAAACTCAGTTTGTCAAACCAACAGTGAGGACAGCCATCTCTGGCTGCTATCCGCGAATGTCAGTTGACACATCACTGTTATCAAGGAAAACCACGCCACCTGAAATAACCCGCTGGTGGTCCGTAAGGGAGCAGGCTTTCACTCCTGCTAGATGCCTCTGGGTCTTGGGCCGTTAACCTGTTTCCTTACGTCCGAGGAAGACGAGCTCTTAGCCAAGCAGAAGCAGTTTTAGGGCATACTCCAGGCCCGTTTGGATAAGTTTTTATATATGAATAGCTATTTTTTATATGAATATATTTTTTATTAATATATTTTAAAATAACATTAATAATATTTAACTTTGTTTATTCAAATATTTTATTTTTATGTAGAATTTTTTTATTGTTTAAATGTTATATATTATTTTTATATTAAGTTGTAAATGAATTATATATTTCTTTTTAGAAATTTAAGAAGTAATTGATTTTTTTCATTTTCAATTATTTATTCTCTTCGCCGTTGAAATATTTTATTATGGTTATATTAAAATGTTGTTTTTTCACTTTCCCTACTTTCCCTATATATACATACAAATGACCCTGAAATATTTAATTAATATGAGTATTCAAATAATTTATTTATGTTCTCTATTGAAATATTTTTATAAAGTTTAAGAATTATGCATTTTTCTCACAATAAAAGTGAAAATATATATATATCTATATACTTTCTTAAACCTGATAGACCCATGGTATTGTAAAACATGTTATTGGCCTATGGTATTGTAAAGAAACATATTTACAAGTTAAGAATATCCATGATAAAATTGAGTTGAATATCCATGATTAAGAATCTTGTTATATTGTATGTTTATTGTAAGTACTATGTTTTAATATAAAAATGTTATGAAAATAAATTTGATATATATATATATATATATATATATGAGTTATGGTTTTTGGGTATGTGGTATTGATAAAACATGATATTGGCTTATGGTATTGTAAGAAATTTTATATAGAAGCTAATAATATCCATGGTAAAACGAGAGTGAATATTCATGGTTAATAATCTTGTTATATTGTAGATATTAATTCTTTATGTGCTTATTAGTTAAATTTAAATATGGTTAGAGAATCATCAATAGAATTTATATGGTAAAATGGATGTTAATTTATGACTTATTTATATGTTATCTATATATTATGATTTTCTTCTATCTAAAAAAATCTTGGTAATTTTATTAATAAAAACAAAATTACAATTAAAAAAATTGAATTTAAAAAATGTTTACATCTTACATCTAATGCCTATACTAGGTTGTAGAGCGCCTCCGGCGCAACAACTAACCAAGCAAGGATACTGAGAGTGGTATTATTGATGTTTTATAATTCTTTTAATTAAAACTTACCATTAATATATGTAGGTATGTATGTATTTGTTTTATATTCTATCTGACATTGTTTTTTTATCAAGATTATTTTAAAAGAGACACATTTCAACTCCAGGTTGAACATGTCAACTCATATTGGGTTGTAGAATGCACCTCTTGGTGCAACAAACTCTCCTTTCTTAGAATACTCAATCTTAGAAATAACAGTTTACACTGGGTCCACGTCCAAGTCATCCATATGCTAGGTTGTTTATGTCAAGGTCACTATATCTACAAAGTCATCTCAAGCACAACAAGGTCATCCATCCATCCCCAACTCTATCCATTTTCAAGTGCACCCAAAGCACCCAATGTACATGTGCTTAATGGATGGATGTCCAAGAGAGTATGCTTTGTGAGTGCATCCCATGATTGTGGTTTATGGTAGTTTGCACCCCAAGGAACTTAACTCTGTTAATTTGTATAAGTCACAACACACCAAATCCTTGAACCTTTAGTCAAATCCACGTAACTCCTTGGTGCATCAATCCTATCTCCCTCCACAACACACTTTATCTATCTATATGACCACCACAGTCCTATCCACAATGAACCCTATCTATCTGCAGGAGTTCCCAAGTCTCTGCAACAAGTTGTATATATTCGTAAAACCACCCAAGTCTCCATATTACACCCTATATATTCACACGAGTACTAAATTCTCCATAGTTTACCTTGTCTCACCATAGGAGCACCCAAGCTTTTCCACGTTCCATTTATCCAATGGTCCTAGATGTTCGAATAGATTATACTTTGCCAAGGAAACCCCAAAATTCACCTTGTCAATGGGCCAAGGTGGTTATCCATAACACACCTTACTAATGGGCAAAGGCATCTCCACCAAATCGTCTATTAAACATAGTCGTCTACATCAATGCAATGAAGGTTCTAAACACAACTCTTAAGTGATTATCTTACATCCTCAACAACATCCCAAGAACCTCTATTCTCAAGTCCATCTGAATCCATGCATTTGTTTGCAACCAAAGACTCGTGGAAACCTTGAATTTCATGCTAATTTATTTAACCCCGGATTTTAAAATCCTACTATATCAAAAAAATCACAACTACTCTACATTTTCCATGATAGAGTTGACATGTAATTGCATTATATCCACTTCATGGACAATGCCTACTACCCAATTCTATAAACAATGCACTTGGTCATTGTTTCCTTTTGCTACAATGGTTGCACTTTAATCCACCATTATTGCTACTATCTCCTATAAGTGCAATCCATCCTTCATCAAACATATCATCCAAATGTCACACCTCCAAACCTACTACAACATTCATATGTTTACCCCTTTTTTATTCTTTTGTTCTCTAAACGTCCCAAGTCTTGAATTGGTTGGGTATCTATTCCAAATGCCATGTCCAATCTGTGAGAATTCATGTCCCATGCCCCATAATAGTCTTATCCTTATGTAATTTGTTCCCTCTACATAACTCTTCCTAGACTAAGGAAATGTCACAACTCTTACCTCAATTGTCAAGTCATTTCCTCTAATCCAACATTATGTTGTCTCTATTGAGCCAAGGCACCTTCTTCAAAGTAACACTAGGCTCCACCATTAGCTTCTTGACAATGAGCCATATTGTTGCATCTCAATTAGAACTCCATGGCAAGTGGCTATCAAGACCATTTCCAATATCCATAATTCACCCATGTCTGATTCATGTGATGAGGTTGGAAGGGCATTGTACTTTTGCATCAAAAGGCCCATATAAGTGCATCCAATCCAATTCTACCCTTGCATTCTTCCAATAATCATTTGATTTTTTAATATTATCACCAACTGGCTCACTCAAGTGTGCCCAAGAAAGCTTCAACCTCCTCCTTGGTCCTCAAATACCAAGGTCTCTACACCTCAAACTTGTCATCTTGGTTTGTTGCCAAGCCTACCATACAAGTCAAAAGCTTCATGGTTTCCTTGGTTGAATATTCCATCGTCTTCATATACTTACTCAAGTTTGGGTTTTCCTACTTATAAAAGCAAACAATTTTGAGTAATCCTACTTAGACAAGAAAACATGCATCATGTAGTCGCTACCATCCCCATGGTGTCCATTATGGCTCCAAGTCTAGTGAGCCTCTACTCCAACATGTTCAATGTTCATCCAAATCCTACATGTACAAACTTGATGCTACACCATTACTTCAATCAACCTTCCATGCTCTTGTACATAAATATATCTATGTGTTCAAAAGTCAAGTGACCAACCCAACGATCATGCCCAAGTAATGATAAATACACACCATGCTGGAAATATCTTTTCATGATACAATCAAGTCTATCTACATAATTCCTTTGGACCTAGGTAAATTCCCCACCTTTGCCTCCAACTGTCAAGTGACCTTTTGCAACTCAACATCCAAAATGAAGGTGGCATATTAACAACATGTTTGCATCCCTCAAGTGTCTCAATAATCTATCCAAAGTGTCCTAAATTAAATGAGATAGCTAAAATACTTTCGTACCTCTTGTTAAAGAGAGGCATGTATGTACCAATACTTCAATCACATTCAAATAATGATCCTTCCAATCTTCAGGTCATCCAACAATCATTTTCAAGCTACCTAAGGAATTCTCTACCTCATCCTAAGTGTTGTACAAAAGGTGGGAGGACATTGTCCAAGTCACTTGGTCTACATTCCTTGTTGCCCCATATAGGTCGATTGTCAATGTTTCCTTGGATGACACCTTCATTGTCTCCACTAATCACATAGAATAGAACTTCCTTGTCTCACTAAACAAGTATTTGGTGCTTTCACATTATCATCACACTCACCTAAGGGAAAATTTCACTTCTTCTACAAAACTATCAAGTTGCCTCCACAACTCAAATGATTCTTCTTAGTCACCCACGCACTAGTACCTACACCTTGAACTCCAAACTATCCAACTCATTGTTTCTAAATAGGAGAGGATGGAATGTTGCCATCAAAAGTTTCTAACAAAACCACTCCTCCATATCCTTTATCTTTCACCAAGCTCAACACCTTCAATTTCCTTTCGATTCCACTACCTACTTCATGGTAGTGAGTTGTTGATGCTTCAATTAAAAAAAGGAATGTGGTAGTTGACTACCAAGATCACCTCCAATAACTATAACACAAGTTTGCCTTGAGTTCACAAAGAGAGTCATCGTCACAATTGTTATTCCAAGTTTCCACTCGAAAGTCTACCCAAACCTATTGTTAAGGTGACTAGAATATCCAACATCCCCCTTAAAGTCTATAGTACTTCAGCTACTCCCAAGTTTATTAACTTAGCCATAAAAGTGGGTTACATTTGGACTTCCTCCAAGAGGGGTGTTTTTCCATGAGGTCACTAGGGAAAAAAAGAGGGGTGTATTTTTTGTCTGGTTTTTAGTAGTTTTTGACACACGACTTTTCTTTTGGCGTTATTACGGTGAATAGAATTCCAACCCATGGTTTTGTAATTACGGTTAAGGAATTAAGATTGTAATCTAATCTGAGTCAGTCGATTAGGTGCCTTGGATGTCACAAGATCCTATATATTATATTGTAAACAATGAAGTTAATTGATGATAAAACTTAAGGTTGTGGCTCTAAACAATTTTTTGTTTTCCTAGTTAGGGTTTCCATCGAAAATTTCTATTTATTTTTTGTTTTCCATGGTTTAGTATTATTATAATTAAGGATCCTATGTGCATTGCATTATTGTAAAAGGATTAAAACTTACATAACACTTAGATAGTGTTACGCATACATGTGACAATACATTCAAATGTGTAAAACATCCACAGAAGAATTTAGTATATGTGGATGGGTAGCACCCAAGCTAGGTTCCTAACACTCTTATGTGTGTGTGTGTGTTTGATACAATAGGAAGAGCATGCCTATGCTTGTGGCTCAATTTCAGAGTACAAATAAATCATGGAAGGACAACCTTGTGCCCAAAAATGTCCAAATGCCCTTGTACAAACCAACCCAAGAACTTTGACATGTCTTCCTTCTACAACCATGTTCCATTTTCCATCTCACCAAGGAAATACAAGTTGCTTCATCACATCCCTCCATGGCACAAGAATAGAACTCCCTCCTTTAAAGCACTTTTTTCTTCCATAAATTAGTGATGATTCATTTATGATTGTTGGTGCCTTGGCTCATGAAACATCCACTCATATGTGTTTTTCCTTTTCCTTGACAAGTCATGTCACTCTAAGAAGTCTCATCAAGCGAGCTCATTCCACCAAACCATTCCATCACGTGAAGTCCATGTCCAAGTCATCTTGATCCCACTAAGTCATCCATCCACTTAGGTTGTCTCATCTACCAAGTCTTATCTAGCATGCCAAGGGTGTTCATCCATCCACAACTCTCTCTGCACTCAAATGCACCCAAACCACCCAATGAACATATCATGATGGATGCATGCCCAAGGGAGTGCACTCAGTGAGTGCATCCCACAATTGCAATCCATGTCAACTTGTGCTCCAAGGCATCTCATTTGCTTGTTAGAACCCAGTGCAAAACACCTAATTCCATTGATTCATATAAGTCTCAACACTCCAAATTCTCAAGCCTTTATCCAAGTCTGCGCAAATCCTTGTTGAATTCAGCTTGACTCCATGAACAATGCACTTTATCCATCCAAAGAAGTGCCCAAACCCTATCCGCAGAAGCACCCAAGTACCTGTAGTGTGCCCTATCTGTCTAGAAGAACACCCAAGTCTCTGTAGTGCACCCTATCTATCTGCAAAAGAACCCAAGTCTCTATAGTGCACCCTATCTATCTGCAAAAGAACCCAAGTCTTCGTATTACCTATTTCTCTATAGGAGTGCACCCAAGCTTGTCCATAGTCTATCTTGCCAATGGGCCAAAATGTCTATCGGAAGTTTGCCTAAGCAAGTCAACCCTAAAATTCACCTTGCCAATGGATCAAGATGTCTCCACCAAATCATCTATCCAACACGGTCATTTGCATTAGTTCGATGGAGGTGCCTAATGCCACTCTAGGCAAGGGTCTTACACCCTCTTACTAACGACTCAACAATATTGATAATAACTCACATAGAAAAACACATTTCACTAACTTTTACTAGGAATTCATATGAATAATCTCACCTTTCACAAAATAACTCATAAGTATTCACAAAGGGAGCTTTATATATGAGCACCTAACACTTCCTCTTTCCTCTCAAACATATTCAACTCAATCATAATGAGATGGAGCTATAGAAAGCATTTTACCCCTCAACAAATCTAAATCTTCTTTACCATAATCAAGCATAATTTTATGACATGGTTAGAACTCTTTGAGAGTCCAACCCTTATCTCCTGTAATATTCTAACTTCACAATCTCAATATTCCACATAATCTCATTTCATCCTTCATGAAAATCAACATAACTATCTGTTGGAAATCACCTCAATGTCCTCTTAGCGATTTCTTTCTACACCTTTAACTTGATATTTTTCTTCGAATATTTTTCCTACCAACACAATCTTATTAAAATATAACATCAGATAATAACACATTTTATTGAACAGATCTTCCCAACCAGTACCCCTCCTTCCATAAACACATAGACACGACTCAAACATCTAACATTTTGTTTTATTATTTTACCTCTCTTTCTAACTTCTAAACCATTATTTTAAACATATAACACCCATTTTTAAATATTGACATCTAATCCATTATTTAACACCCATTTTTTAACATTAATAAATCATTCCTAATCCCTCATATTAACAGCTTAGTAATGCAGCTAACATATACCCTCTCTTACAGCGTGATTTGCGCGAAAAACAACTAGACGTTTGTTTATTTTCAGTTTCCTAACATCTAGAATCTCCTACACATTTTCTTGTTCCTTGATTATTGGGGTCTTCATAGTGTTGGAAGTTAGATCGTCAATAGTGGTTAACAACTAATTTCAAATGTCAAGGGTCATGTAGACTATAGATCTGTGAAATTAGTCACCGGAAAGGTGACTATCGACTATTTATCTGCATTCGTCTAGAAAGGTGACTATCGACTATTTATCTGCATTCGTCTAGAATTCAGAGATAACAGTCAATATTTATGGCCAGACATATTGCGAGGTCCCTTGCCGTGTAGTTGGAGCAAGGGATTGATGATGAAGGTGAAAGGAAAGCAATCTGAAAAGATTTCTGGAAAAAATGGCAGACAGCTAGACGATTTCGCCAACTTTTTTCTAAGCTTGAATTTATTCTCCTTTTACATTTAGGTCTAAAAGTCAGAGATCAACGGTCAATATTCTAGATGACCCTTAGTTATGGCCGGAGATTGCGAGGTCCCCTTGCCGTGTAGTTGGAGCAGGGGATTGATAATGAAGAACGATTACACTAGTTCGAGGTGCGCGGTATATACGTTGTTATTTTGAAAGGAAATCGGTGTAAAAAGATTTCTGGAAAAAGTAGCATACTGGACCATTATCTGTATCCATCTAAATAGAAGTCACAGACCAATAGTCAGTAGTCAAGATGACCCTTATGGCCGTGTAGTTGGAGCAGGGGATTGATGATGAAAGTGCGCGGTATATACGTCGTCATAGTGAAAGGAAAGCATGAAAGCAGTCTGAAAAGATTTCTGGAAAAAATGGCAGACAGCTAGACGAATTCGCCAACTTTTTTCTAAGTTTGAATTTATTCTCCTTTTACATTTCTAACATTTTGAAGTTAAAAATGAATCTATGCGTCTATATAAGCAAGCAATCACAATGGCTTTCTAAAGCATTGCGACTGTTGTGTTTCAGAGATCATTCTGTTAGAGAAGGAAAATATGGAGATCTGTTACGTCCCTTCTCTTTCCTGGTGGTGCCTCCTCCTCTTTTATTTCATTCTCTTTGCCAATCCTTTTGTGTTTTCAACAACCCATCTCTCTAATCGTCACCATCCTCGTCTAACCAATACTACCGATCAACACGCTCTACTTGCATTCAAGTCTGCCATCACATATGATCATTTTACATTTCTAACATTTTGAAGTTAAAAATTGTTGGGTATTTTTGATGGGAAAATACCAAAACCAAACACACAGACACCACAGAGCCAATGCTCTATTTCCACTGTTCTAGGATCATTTGCAGAGAACCTCTTTAATAAAAAAATGAACTCAGAACACAGTCCATTACACAAAAAAAACTTCTATTGATTTAAAACAAAAGACTGATACAAACTTCATCCTCTGTGCAAAGAGGGATTCAAAAATAAAACTCTGCTGCTCTCACAGATTTTCCACTGCTGTGGATATTACAAAACAATTTCTTGCTGCTCCTATGTTTTACAATGGCAAACAAACATTACATGCCTCCCCTGTTCCATTTTCGCACTGCTGTGCGTTCAACATTTACCACAAAAATTACATACTCCACTGCTGTGAAAATTACATAATCTTTTGTTTTACAATGGGGGTCAAAAACAATTACATCACCTCTTTCATATCTTGCACTGCTGTGCGTTTACAAAAATTTGCTCCACCGAGCGCAGCGACAACATAACACAATTACATAAAAATTGTGCGCAGGCACAATACACCTCAAAAGAAACTCGCACAACACTATATGCTCCCACAGCCACTCTACACAAAAACTACTACACACATAGTCATATATGGAAGCATAAAAAAAAAAACTAACGTGGCCCATAACCATATTGAATGCATCCACCAAATTCTACGTATGGCCATTACCTTATTAAAGCCGCCACCTAATTCTACGTAGAACCCATAAAAAAACATTAACTTTTCCTTCCACGGCGGTCAACAAGAAATCTTTCACTCCACGCTATTTTGATTTGACGCGGGCGGGGTCGGCTGACGTCACTTCGGTGCCACGTGTCGCCACCTCATTCGTCGGGCCCGGTCATTAAAGTCCGCGTAGCTTCTCGGAGATCTGAGCCTGCAGACCCGATCCAACACAATTCGCACACCACTCTTCTGCAAACCACACGACTTTTACCGTCCGGGGAAAGTGGTTTTTCGGTGCTCGTACATGGGACGCGTGGCGGCAAGTGAATGTGTTCGGAGCCCCTCCGGCGGATACAGCCTTTTGCCAAAGGCGGTGCGAACAAGAGGGTGGTTTCGTTCTGGCGGTTTCGGGTGCAGCGTGCTGGCTGAGTTGGCTGCCCACGTCCGCCTGCCGCTGTGCAGTTGGAATTAATATTCCAACACTCCCCTTTAATTTCAACTGCTGGGCATTCAATCTTACCCAAACATCATCCTCACATAGAGGGATTCACCTGAAACTGTGCTTAAGAGCACCTTCCTCATGACAGAGGGATTCACCATGTGACTGTGCTTAAGAGCACCTTCCTCATGACAGAGGGGTTCACCATCACAATGTGCTGAAGAGCACCTTCCTCATGATAGAGGGATTCACCTGTTATAAAAACATCTTCCTCTTAACAGAGGGATTTACCAAACAATGCTAAAGAGCATCTTCCTCTCAACAGAGGGATTCACTAATGACTATGCTGAAAAGCATCATCCTCTTGATAGAGGGTTTCACCAAATGACTGCCTCAAATGCAGTTCCAAAACAAACAACCATTGCACTGCTGTGTGTGCAAGTTCATTACAATGTTCTTTTATGCTGCTGCATATTCTCTGCTACACTGTTGTGCCATCTTCTTTGCTGCATCTACCCCACACTGCTGTGTCTGCTCCACGCTACTGCGTCTACACCTGCATTGCTCTTACATTTCTTTACAAACTCTGCATTGCTGTGCGTCAATAAAAAAATCACATGTGTGTTGTTGTGCCTTTCCTTTCTCACATTCACACTGTTGTGTGAGAATTCTTTACTTGTGCACTAATGCGTGCTTCCCTTCTTCACCATGGGAAAGCTTTTCTTCGCGCTGCTGCGTGCTCCCCTTCATTAATTACAATCATACTTCTGCTGTGTCTTACTTGCATTTCAGATGCAAACAACACACTCACTGCACTTACATTTACTGCTGTAAAAAAAAATTCTTTTACCTGTGCTGCTGTCCATAACTTCTTGCTGCTGCATTTTTCACATTTGCATTGCTGTGTAAAAACACATTTCTTCAACAAAGCTTCATGCTGCTGCATCTTTCTTGTTTGCATTGTTGTGTGCTTCTCCTTCTTCACGATGGGAAAACTTTTCTTCAAGATGCTGCTGTCCATACACTTGCTGTTGTGTTGCTGCTGCAATTTGCACTGCCGTGTGTACATACACTTGGCACTTCATTCTCCAAAAAAAAATTAACACGGGCTGCTGCCTTTTCTTATGCACTCTTGCTTCACACAATCTTCAGCTTCATTCATTTTCTTTTCACAACGCACTACTGTGCAATCCCTTTCAATTTGCTGCTGCCTCACACATTCTCATTCATTCCATGTGCATTTAAAAATCTGCTGTGAGTATATTCTCTCACATTTCATAGAAGGAAACTACCTTCCATTGCTATGCATTTCAATGCATGTGTTCCAAAAAAAAAATTTCAAAACTGTTGTTTTGTGTTCTATCTTCCCACTGCTGTGAGGGTCTCCATGCTTTGAATACTTTTCTTATTGCGCTGTTGTTCTTTACATTTGAGCGCTGCCCCTTTTTCTTCTCTGCTCTTATGGCAGATTTGATTTCATGGCTTTCCTTTATAAAAAAATTTCATTAAAGAATGACTGTTAAGACAGTTCAGCAACAAAAATTACAAGCTCCCCTTTAATGTATGCTTGTCTTCTTTTGGCAGACTCTTCTCAAAATAAATTTAGATCAGTTGGGGAGTTCAAGGGGCTTTCAGGTTGCATTTCTTTTCTTCTCCATACTTGTGTAACTTTCTTCTTTTGCATGGGTCTAGCTTGTGTAAGAGCCCATGTCAAGTTACAATCTCGTGCCATATGCCCAATGTTATGACACTTGAAACATTCAACATTGTTCATGAATAACACTTCATGATTTCTTCCAGAATTGTTTCTTGGAGATTTCCGGAGACTACAACATCTATCTCTATGAAATGTTCTACAATCTTTTGCCATATGACCAAAGTTTGAGCAAGCATAACAATAACCATAAAATGAACTTTGGTACCTGGGAGACGGACGTTTCATTGATGTACTTCTGAATTCTTGCTGCCTTGAGATCCTTTGTTGACAACCATTGCATCTTGCCTTCTTGCCATCAGCTACATTTCTTCTTGGAGCAGGATTTCTTTTATTGCAGCCTTCATTTTTCTCCTTGCCTTTGCTGGAACTAGGAGCATCATACCTTCTTTCTGGCTTCTTCACATCTCCTTTGCTTAAAGCATCCTCATCCTTGTTTGAGGGTTCAGCTACATACCCAAGTCCTGATTTATCAAATGGAGATCTGTGATAGCTGAGCATGTCATCCAAAGCTTGAGAGCTCTTCATGATCTTGTTCATCCCTTCAACCTTCTTCCTGAGGAGGACAATCTCTTCTTCTAACTTTTCACATTCATTATTTTTCTTTGCTAGTTGTCCATCAGTTTCTTCCTTGCTATGAGTAGCTTCAGCTGCTACTACTTTGAAGGAGATAATCTCTGTCTTCATTTTGGAGATTTCTTCATCTTTTGCTTGACTGCTCTTCATTTTCTTTTCAGCTCCTTGTACCTGCTTCCTGGCTTCTTGTAGTTCGGACTTAAGGGAGGAGACCTCTACCTTATATTGTCCAATCTCTTCCACAAGTTTGTTCACCCTCATGTGCCTTTGTTCAAGTTGACTTGACAAGGCATCTGCCTGCTTCCTTGCTTCATTCAGCTGATTTGTCATGGATATGACTTCTTCATAATGTTTCCTCTTGCTTTCTTCAAGTTCCTTCTTAAGCTTGGCAAGCTCTTCATCCCTTTCTTTTACTTGAAGCTTGATGAGGTCAAGCTTCTCATTCTCAGCTTCTATTATGGGTTCATCTTGACCCATTGTCATGGTCAGTGCTCCCTTTGCATGAAGGTCATGCAGTCTGTCCCATATATCCTTTGCTGATGTATATTTTCCTAGATTCCTCTTCACAGAATCAGGGAGTCCATTCAAGATAGTCTTTGCTGCTTGTGCATCATACTCCATGGATTCTTTATCCATTTTGCTGTCATCAATCACTGACTCCCAGACTTCAATCCCCTCAGACATTAGGAAAGCCCTCATCATTATTTCCCATACATCAAAGTTTCCATCAAACTTTGGAACCTCAAATACAATACTTTCAAATAGATTCCCTTCTAGTTTAGTAGAGGAGGGAGACACATTTTTAACAGGCTTGGAGGCTTTCTTCTTTGACCTTGCCATTCTTATCTAGGCTTTAAATACTTGACTGTGTTTTCTTTTAAATCACTGACTGTTCTTTTAACAGTAACACAAAGGAAAGCTTTGAAAAATACCTTAACTCTTTTCGCTGAGTCTTCACACTGTTGGAGAAGTTTGACTGCTGCAACCACACCTTCCTTCAGCTTCTTTGAGTCTTCAAAGAGCCTGGACTAGCTCTGATACCACTGTTGGGTATTTTTGATGGGAAAATACCAAAACCAAACACACAGACACCACAGAGCCAATGCTCTATTTCCACTGTTCTAGGATCATTTGCAGAGAACCTCTTTAATAAAAAATGAACTCAGAACACAGTCCATTACACAAAAAAAACTTCTATTGATTTAAAACAAAAGACTGATACAAACTTCATCCTCTGTGCAAAGAGGGATTCAAAAATAAAACTCTGCTGCTCTCACAGATTTTCCACTGCTGTGGATATTACAAAACAATTTCTTGTTGCTCCTATGTTTTACAATGGCAAACAAACATTACATGCCTCCCCTGTTCCATTTTCGCACTGCTGTGCGTTCAACATTTACCACAAAAATTACATACTCCACTGCTGTGAAAATTAGATAATCTTCTGTTTTACAATGGGGGTCAAAAACAATTACATCACCTCTTTCATATCTTGCACTGCTGTGCGTTTACAAAAATTTGCTCCACCGAGCGCAGCGACAACATAACACAATTACATAAAAATTGTGCGCAGGCACAATACACCTCAAAAGAAACTCACACAACACTATATGCTCCCGCAGCCACTCTACACAAAAACTACTACACACATAGTCATATATGGAAGCATAAAAAAAAAAACTAACGTGGCCCATAACCATATTGAATGCATCCACCAAATTCTACGTATGCCCATTACCTTATTAAAGCCGCCACCTAATTCTACGTAGAACCCATAAAAAAACATTAACTTTTCCTTCCACGGCAGTCAACAAGAAATCTTTCACTCCACGCTATTTTGATTTGACGCGGGCGGGGTCGGCTGACGTCACTTCAGTGCCACGTGTCGCCACCTCATTCGTCGGGCCCGGTCATTAAAGTCCGCGTAGCTTCTCGGAGATCTGAGCCTGCAGACCCGATCCAACACAATTCGCACACCACTCTTCCGCAAACCACACGACTTTTACCGTCCGGGGAAAGTGGTTTTTCGGTGCTCGTACATGGGACGCGTGGCGGCAAGTGAATGTGTTCGGAGCCCCTCCGGCGGATACAGCCTTTTGCCAAAGGCAGTGCGAACAAGAGGGTGGTTTCGTTCTGGCGGTTTCGGGTGCAGCGTGCTGGCTGAGTTGGCTGCCCACGTCCGCCTGCCGCTGTGCAGTTGGAATTAATATTCCAACAGATCCGTCCCAATCGTCAGTCACTACCTGGAAACCGAATGTTTCATTCTGCGAGTGGACGGGTATCATATGCAGCAGACGCAGACAGAGAGTCATTTCCCTGAATGTTTCAGGCATGGGATTACAAGGTACAATCTCTCCTCTTCTCGCCAATCTCTCCTTTCTTAGAATACTTGATGTTAGCAATAACAGTTTCCACGATCATATTCCTTATGATTTGGGAAATTTGTTTCGCTTAAATACTCTTTACCTATTTTCCAATCAACTCCAAGGTTCTATTCCACCCACTCTTGGTAAGTGCCGTAGTTTGTGGGACTTGAGTATGTCCTTTAACAATCTCACAGGAAATATTCCCGCAGAACTATGTGTTCTATCCAGCTTACAATTCTTTGTGTTAGGAAATAACAATTTGACGGGTACAATCCCAGCATGCTTGGGAAACCTATCTTCTTTGGACCAGATGGATTTGGGTAACAACAATCTTCATGGAAGTGTTCCTTCCGAATTGGGCATGTTAAGTCAGGCCAGCTTTATAAGTCTGCATGTTAACCATCTCATAGGACACATTCCATCTTCTTTGTCTAACTGCACAAACCTTCAAGTATTGGATATAGCTGTAAACCAGTTGATTGGTCACATTCCCAGAGAGTTGTGTAGCAAGAACATCTGGTTGGCAGAACTCTATCTAGGTTCTAATCAGTTGACTGGCAGCATTCCTGCTTCCCTCTTCAATTGTACGAACTCTTCAAATAATCGATTTAGCTAGAAATCAGCTCAGTGGAGTGGTGTCCACGGAGTTCGGTAAATTGACAAAGCTTCTCACGCTTGGCTTATACCATAATCAACTGGTTAGCGGCAGCACCATGAACTTGCCCATTCTTACTGCTCTTGTTAACTGTTCCAACTTAAAGAACATAGAGTTATCAGCTAATCGTCTCACAGGACGTTTGCCCTTTTCTATAGGACAGCTCTCTACACAACTGACCTATTTAGGCTTGGCAGACAATAAATTAACAGGAGAAATACCTCCACAGATTGGAAACCTCACTAATTTAATACGCCTTGCATTGAGTCTTAACTCTTTTACAGGGAAAATTCCTTCTTCACTTAATATGCTTCAAAAGTTGCAGGGCTTATATATGGCCTATAACAATTTCCATGGAAACATTCCAATAGAAATTGGGAAACTCAAAAGCTTAAGTTTACTGGATTTAAGGGAAAATAATCTCTTTGGAAGAATCCCTGATTCTGTTGCTTATCTTCAACAACTTACACATCTATATCTTCATCAGAACCAGTTATCAGGTAATATACCTGCAAATTTAGGGAAATGTGTTAATTTATTACTGGTAGATCTATCATATAACAAGCTTAGTGGGCACATACCACCAGAAGTTGCAGGCCTTGCAAATTTAGCTTTTTATTTCAACCTTTCAAACAATTTATTACATGGTCCCGTGCCATCCGGATTAAGCAAAATGACTATGCTTCAAGCTATAGATTTTTCTAGAAATCAGCTAATCGGTAACATTCCAAATGCACTCAGAAGTTGCAAAGAACTACAATATCTTAATCTTTCCTACAATGCACTTGAAGGTCTGATTCCAGATTCACTTGATGAACTTCTCAGTCTTGAGGACATGGACTTATCCTCCAACAATTTGTCAGGTCAAATACCCATGTCATTGGAAAATATCAAAATGCTTCGTCACTTGAATTTTTCTTTCAACAAGTTGTCAGGACAAGTACCTAAAGGGGGAGTTTTCAGAAAGCTCGGGGCCACTGCATTTGCTGGAAATCCTGGTCTCTGTGGGCCTTGGGTAAGTTTGCCACCATGCTCTACTGGCAAACATCATCATGTTTGGCATCTAAAAAGAGTTATAATAATTGTTAGTGCAATTATAGCCATTGTATTGTTGTTGTATTATGTTTATTTTTGGGAATTTTGTGGAGACGATGTCACAAGAAACATAAATTGTCTAGTGCATCCTTAAATGTGGGGCACCGAAGAATTTCCTATGGAGAGCTCATTACTGCAACAGATGAATTTAGTGATGCCAACTTGTTAGGAATTGGAAGTTTTGGGAAAGTGTACAAAGGGGTTTTGAATGATGGCACAATTGTTGCTATCAAGCTTCTTAATGTGGAAGATGAAAGGGCTTACAAGAGCTTTGACAAGGAATGCAAGGTTCTAAGTAAAGTTAGGCATCGGAATTTGATTAGAATTATAACATCTTACTCAGACCTCCAAGTCAAAGCTTTAATATTTCCATTAATGCCAAATGGAAATTTGGAGAAGTGGTTATATCACAATAATGAAGAACAAAGTGATTTGAGTTTGATTAAAAGGTTGAATATAGCAATAGATATTGCTGAGGGAATAACATATCTCCATCATCATTGTTTCGTGCAAGTGATCCACTGTGACTTAAAACCCAACAATGTGCTTCTGGGTGAAGATATGACAGCATATTTGATAGACTTTGGCATTGCTACCATATGCTTTGCAAATTCTAAAGATTCTTCTTTCACTTCCACAAGTGCACTCAAAGGATCTACTGGCTACATTCCTCCAGGTATTACTTGAACTAGATAGCATGTTAGGCAATGTTACGATTTTCCTGTTTTTATTAAACATTATGAATTGATAAGCTTACTATGATAATGTTTGAATGTAGAATATGGATTGGGTGGACGTGTCACAACAAAAGGTGATGTTTACAGCTATGGAATAATGTTATTGGAGATTCTCACTAGAAAGAAGCCCACCGATGATATGTTTGTGGAAGGAATGAACTTACAAAAATGGGTGGGTAAGGCTTTTCCAAACAGAGTAGAGGAAGTGGTAGACACAATTCTATTGAGGACTAGTATGAGCATTGAAGAAGATAAATATCTCAATTGCCTCAAACAACTCATAAATGTGGGTTTGTTATGCACAATAGAATCCCCTGAAGGACGTCCTAATATGATGGATATTGTGGGTACACTCCAAAGCATAAGAAATATGTTCTTAGGAGTCACTAGAATTCCAACATTCCAATCAGATATAACACATTTGTTGGGAAATTCAAGCACTACTCAAAATAACTTTGTCGAAGCCCAAAGTTCTTCCACATTCTAGCCTAAAGAAGTAGTGGTTGCTTAGCTTAACCATAAACTAATTTGAGTCCATTGCCATTGGTTGCATGTAGTTTGAGTCATATTCCTTTTTCCTTCTTTCTATGGCATCTTTCTTGTTGGGTGCATGTGGATCAGCAATAAAGTGAGATTTGCAATGGATGGCATTCTAGAAATGTTGCAATTATAAAATTTTATATCATGGAAATTTTTATGTTCAATGGCCTTTCTATATATAAAAAAAATGCATTGTGGATTTGTTTTATTTATTTTCAATGTCCATGTAAGAACTTTGAATTTGTTTTGAATGGTAAAAAAGACAAAAAAAAATATATATATATATAGTTTCGAAATTATTGAAGGGAATATCTTGATAAATATAATTATACCTATTTACTTTTTAATATAAAAAACTATGAATAGATGTGGAAAAGAATTATATTATAACTTTTATATAACTAGTACATTTATATCTTAATTCTAGTAACTAAAAGGTGCCCAAAAAAATAGGAAGTTGATGTTTTTTTTCCGTTTTAAAGGACAGTTAATTAACTTCTACGACATTAGATGGGATTTAAGTCATTGTAATTTGCACTTATTAGAGCAATATTGCCATAACAAATAGATGGAAGAGGTACAGTTTTTTTGGTCTTCCCGTGATTAAGTAAATTCCATCTTATTTCCAGAGTATGTTTTATATTTATTTATCAAGTGTTGTTATATTTTCTATCTTAAGTTTGAGACTCAACCAACGTGAATCACTTGTCCATGAAAAAGAACTAGTGCTTTATTTTCTGCATGCTATCAAGAGAGTACATCTCATGTTGCAGCAGCCCTTGATTCCTGACACTTACAAAAAGCTACTAATATCAAAGAATTGAAAGAGAAAATTTAACCACTTTTACTTCACATGGTAACCTCAAAACCATACCATGACAATAAAATATCTTAAAGGATTCATTTATTTTTTTGGAATTGAATGGAATAAAATATCTCAGAGGATTCATTGTATTTTGGGCATTGAATGCATTGCACAATAGATATTTCATTTTCATGGTATACTAGCAAAAGGAGGCGAGGATTCATTGTTTTTTGGGGCATTGAATGCATTGCACAATACATGTCATTTTCATAGGATCAAGAGAGGGTATGGGCTTTAAGTACTCCACTCATGCAACAGATAAGCTGAAAACTACTCAATAATACATGTAAAATTAGTGAGAACATTTTATATAGCAAGAGATATAGGTTATTTTGATCGATACAAGCAAAAAGAGGCATAGGTTTCAAGTACTCCACTCATGCAATAGACAATTAGTGAGAGTATTTTGTATAACAAGAGATGTGCACACTGATGACAGAACAATTAGTGCAAAATATTTTGTGTAACCAGAGATATGCACATCGATGACAATACAATGTGTTTGTGAAGTTTTAGGTATAACTACTTTGCTTTTAGCTTTTTTAATTTTTTGCCTTTCAATAATGAAGTAAATTCCATCTTAATTTTTAAACCACGAAATTACATAAATATGTTTTATATTTCAATTTTTATTCTATTCTTACAACCTTGTTACACTTTCTATCCTAAAGTACCATATATCCATAGACTAGGGCAAAATGGATTCCTTATCTATGAAAAAAAAACTAGTGCTTTTTTTCTTACATGTTAGCCAGAAGCAAAACGGATTCCTTATCTATGAAAAAAAACCAGTGCTTTTTTTCCTACATGTTAGCAAGAAAGATTATTTTTTATTGGAGCCCTTGATTTTGCACACTTAAAAACAGCGACTAACATCAAAGAATTGAAAGAGAAGAAACTGAGCCATTTTGGCCTCGCATGGTAGGATCAAAACCATACCAGCATAAAAAAATATCTCGAAGGATTCATTGGTGTTTTTCTGGAATTGAATGCAATAAAATATCTCCGAGGATTCATTGGTTTTTTGGTCATTGTATAATAGATAGTCATTTTAATGGGATAATTGTACTCATGCAACACAAAAAATACACGTAAAGTTAATAATAGTAACTTAATGCTAATACAAGGTGTTTATGAGGCTTTTGTTTTGAATATTTTGCATTTTTGTTTTTCGATGATTAAGTAATTCCATGTTATTTTTTCAGACTACTCTATTAAATAAATATGTTTTATACTTCACGTTTTTATTCTATCTGTGAAATGTTGTTACAAAAGCTTCCCTGTGTAAAGATCCTGGACAGAGGAAACCGAGCATTGTCTCTGTGGTGAATATTTTGCTGGTTTTGGTATTTCTCCATTTAAAAATACCCAACAGTGGTATCAGAGCAGGCTTAGGCTCTTTAAAGAAGTTAAAGAAGCTGAAGGGAGAAGGTTGTTGCTGCAGCAAAACTTCTCAAGCAGACAGAAGACTCAGACAGCGAAGGATTCAGGTATTCCCCAAAAGCATTTCTCTTGTTATTGCTAAAGACAGTCAGTTGTTTAAATTAAACCGAATGCCCAGCAGTTGAAATTAAAGGGGAGTGTTGAAATATTAATTTCAACCGCATTTACTGCAGCGTGGTTTGGCAAAACTACCCAGACTTCCCCGCAGCACCATTCGCAAAAGGTCGTTTCCGTGAGGAGGGCTCTGACACAATCAGCATGAGACACACATCCAGTGTACAACCATGAAACCACCATCTCCCCGGACGTTAAATGTCGTTTGAGTTGTGTGAGGTTGGTGTGAGAATTGCGTCCGATCGGGTCAACGCATGTGGACTCACTCCAACCTGCCAGAACGTTAATCTTACTCTTACCGTCGGCTTCTAATTAATGCATTTAATGCTTGGTCATAGTTTTAGGTGAAATTTTTAAAGTTTTGCATACGGCACGTAATATTAAATTTGTTTTGCTAACACATAAAAATATATGTTTTGTGTATGAGTTGACTAGGTATGGTATGGTATTGTATTGCACACGGGAGGAGGTGAAACAAGCAGTGCGCTGCAGCGAAAAGAAACCAGAGGGTGTATGCACAGCAGTGCAAAGATATGCATCTTTGTATTTTGTAATGTTTTGTTTTTGTGGTGTTGACCGTTTGTAATGCAATGGTGAAATCACACAGCAGTGCGAACGTGAAACAAGAGCAGAGCATGTAATGTTTTATGTGCTGGAAGTTTTGTAATATGCATGTGTGTATAATGAAATTGTTTTACAGCAGTAAACTTACGTAAATTTTTAATCTTCAGCAGTAAATGTAAAAGCTTCTTTTACAGCAATAAAAGTGTATGAAGATTTTACACAGCAGTGTAAAAATCATTTTTGTAAAAGAGAGACAGAGTATTTTGTTTTGGTGAAAGTTCTTGTGTAAATCCTTCTCAGCTAAGAGGATGAATATGTATCAGGCAATTTTATTTTAATGAATACAAGCATTTTATGGTGATGTAATACTCTGTTCTCAGATAAATTTTTAAAGCTTCCCTGTGCACAAAAGATCCTGGAGTAAAGGAAACAGAGCATTGCCTCTGTGTGTTTGAATTGTTTGTTTTTGGTATTTTCCCATCAAAAATACCCAACATTTCTATCCATAAGTTTCATTTACGGATAGATTTAACCAACATGAACTGCTTGTCCATGAAAAGAACTAGCGATTTCTTTTCTGCATGCTAGCGAGAGAACATCTCATATTGCAGCCCTTGATCCTGCACACTTAGAAATGGATACTAACTTCAAAGAACGGAAAGAGAAGAGATTGCGCTAGTTTTGCTTCACATGGTAACATCAAAACTATACTATGACAATAAAAAAATTCTTTGAGGATTCATTGTTGTTTTTAGGAATTGAATGCAACAAAACATCAGAGGATTGATTCGTTTTTTGGACATTAAATGTATTGCACAATACACCGTAGACTGGGAATAATGTTAGCATTACATTAGAATGAGGCAGATTTTGTTGGTTAGTATTTAGGGTTTGTTAAGAGATTTTATCAACAGTATTCTTTTGTCTTAGAAATTGTTAGATCTCATGACCATTATTTATGTGATTTGTAATTTGGTCTTGTTATGAAATATACAAATTGATTTGTGAGTGAATTTATGCGACATTTCCTATGTATGAATATGAGCCTGATCCTTTCAACGGACAACCTAGAAAGATGAAAGAGATTTGAAAATTGATTTTGTGTACATAGAATAGAATAGTTTAAGTGTGTGGAGGTTTCTAGTTGTTTTACTGTGAGATATAAATTTGTAGTTAGATAGCTCAAGTTGCTCTCCACCTGGATTGCAAGGAATAGCATCATTAGCCACAATATTTTATACAATTGCTCTGCGCCCCAGCACACCATGCACCTGTACCTAAAATTCCACTGGCTGTTGGGAATTTTCTGTTTAATTCCAAAACAAAAAGGAACAGAGAACAATGCTCTGTTTTATCCACAGGATCTTAGCACAAGGAAGCAAAAATTGTTTGCTGAAGAACAGAGTTCACATGCACAATAAAAATTTGTATTCATTAATAAAACTACCTGATACAAAAGGATCTTCCTCTTAACAGAGGGATTAAATAGAAACACTTCAAATGCAGTTCCAAAAACCTTCACTGTCTCTCATAAAACAAATTACTCTGTCTCAGTCGTATATTTTCACACTGCTGTGTGTAAACAAAAATCTTACATTTATTGCTGTAAAAAAAATTCTTTTACATATGCTACTGCGCGTTACATTTCATATTAACCAACAACCAAAACTATTTCTGCACTGCTGTGCATTACAAAGAGAGAAAATTACATTTACACTGTTGTGTGTTTTTCATTAAAAAAAAACTTCTGTCTCTGTTGAAAAAAAAAAAAAAAAAAAATTGTGTGAACATTACACATTACATTCGCACTGTTGTGCGTATTCCTTTTGTTTCAACAAAAATTACCCTCGCGCTACTGCACATTCTCTTTTTGTTTTCAACGAACAATTTACTTTCACTCACGCTGCTACGTGCTCCATTACTGGTTCAACAACAAAACTAAAACAAAAATAACAATACATATTTCCTATGCAATACACCCGTGAATAAAAAACATTAAAATTAAAATTTTACCTACGTTCTACCAATCACATTAAATTCCATTAATTTCTTTTATAACAGAGCTGGTGGTCAAAAAAAATTTACTTCACGCAATGTCAGCTCCATGTGCAGGCCTGTACGCAGCTTTAGTTTCAATCGACGATGGACAGCCTTGATTTCAATCGAACGGATATTGCTCGGTCAAGTCAAACGAACATTACGCTCTGATGAAAACCGCTTTGGTAAAACTGCCAGCCACGTGTCAAGCGATGGATATTATCGCTGCCCTCCGGAGGAAAACCACCGCTCGGTGAAAAGCGGTGCGATGGGAGTACTGGCGGTTTTGCAAAAAACCGCACTACATTGTAGTTGGAATTAATATTTCAACACTCCCTTTTAATTTCAACTGCTGGGTTATCAGTCATACCCAGACATTTCCTCAAAAATTCAAAACTTTTCTGTCCCAATGGCTTGGTCAGAATATCAGCGACCTGCTCCTGAGTTCTGCAATGTTGTAAAACGATTTCTCCACTGTTTACCAATTCCCTGATGTAGTGAAACTTTGTGTCAATGTGTTTCGTTTTCTTATGAAACACAGAATTCTTGGATAATGCAATAACTGAGCTATTGTCACAAAAAATCACAATTCCTTTTGTTTGCTCTTGGCATAAACTCCTTAACGTCCTTCTCATCCAAATTGCTTGACATGCTGCTGCTGTAGCTGCCACATATTCTGCCTCTACTGTAGACAATGTTACAATAGGCTGTTTTTTAGAAGTCCGTGAAACAACTCCTGAACCCATGTGAGAAACATAACCGGATGTGCTTTTCCGATCATCTACACTTCTAGCCCAATCACTATCAATGTATCCAATTAAATCTGAACATTCTGAAACAGTATATAAAATGCCAAACCTTTTAGTACCTTTAACATACCTCAGAATCATTTTTGTTGCTTGCCAATGTGTTTCTTTTGGCCTCTCCATGAATATGGAAATTAAACTAACAGCATACATTATATCCGGCCTAGTTGCAGTCAAATACATGAGGCTGCCAACTATGCTCTTGTACAAACTAGGATCAAAATCCTTGCTGCTGTCCTCTTTGCTGAGTTTTAATCCCATCACTGTGGGAGTGATTGCTGCCTTGTTCTCCTGCATATTAAATCTTTCCAACACTTCATTAACATATTTCACCTATGAGATAAAAATCCCATTTTCATTTTGTTCTACTTCTATTCCTAAGAAGTATCTCAGCAAACCCATGTCAGTGATTTCAAATTCTTCTTTCATGATTGTTTTGAAATTTTCAATAAGATAGACATCATTGCCTATGAAAATAACATCATCAACATATAACACAACAATTAGTAAATTACCATCCTTTTCTTTGATGTAGAGGGTGGGTTCTCCCTCACACCTTTCAAATCCATTTTCCATTGGATAGGAATCTATCCTACTGTACCATGCTCTTGGTGCTTACTTCAGCCCATAAAGAGTTTTCTTCAATCTGCACACTTTGTGCTCTTGGCCTTTCTTTTCATAGCTTAGAGGTTGTTCAATGTAAACCTCTTCCATTAACACTCCATTTACGAATGCTGACTTTACGTCCATTTGGTAAACTTTCCACTTGTTTTGTGCTGCTATAGACAGCACTACTCTCACAGTATCCATTCTAGCAACCGGTGCAAAAGTTTCATCATAGTCTCTCCCATACTGCTGCTTATATCCTTTGACAACTAGTCTTGCCTTGTGTCTTTCTATTTTGCCTTCAGCATTACTCTTGGTCTTGTAGACCCATTTAACTCCAATGACTTCTTTTCCTTTTGGTAGTTCAACTAAATCCCATGTCTTGTTTCTTTCTATGGCATTGATCTCCTCATCCATAGCTTCTATCCATTTCCTATCCTTAATTGCTTCTTCGAAATGAACAGGGTCATCAACATGACAATATAAAGCAAACAAAGAGTTCATACCTTCATTTGCTGCCTCTTGTTCATAAATGTCACTTAAATTTCTGAACTTCTTACCTCTTTCATTTGGTGTGCAAGTGCTTGAAGAAGCACTTGAATTTCCTCCTTGTGGTGTGCTTGTAGAAGCACTTTCATTTCTCCTCAAGGGTGTCCCTTGCTGTCCTTATGTTGGTGCTGCTGTTTGGGAATATATTTCAGCCATCTCCTCATCATTTTCATCATGAGACATAGAGTTTTTAACATTCACTGTTTTCTCTATGTTTCCATCCCAAGCTTCCTCCTCAATGAACTGAACATCTCTACTCACAATAAGCTTCTTGGTGGATGGGTTATACAACCTATAAGCTTTGGATTCCTCACTATATCCAATGAAAATACATTTCTCCCCTTTGCTGTCCAACTTTTTCCTTAGCTGATTTGGAATGTGTGCATAGGCCACACATCCAAAAACTTTCATGTGGGTGACTCCTTGCTTTGTCCCACTCCATGCTTCTTCCGGCATTCTGTTCATGACTGTTTTTGTAGGGCACCTATTCAAAATGTACGCTGCACAATGTACAACTTCAGCCCAATAATCATTTGGCAAATGCTTTGCCTTTAACATACTCCTCACCATATCCATGATTGTCCTATTCTTCCTTTCGGCAACACCATTTTGCTACGGAGTGTACCTAGTGGTAAACTGCTTATGAATTCCATTGTTTCTACAAAAACGTAGAAATTCCTTGGAGATATACTCACCTCCTCTATCAGTGCTTAGAACTTTGATATGCAACCCGCTTTGGTTTTCCACAAGTGCTTTGAAATTGCAAAATCTTTCAAACACTTCACTTTTGTTCTTCAGGAAATAAACTCAAGTTTTTATAGTAAAATCATCAATAAATGTTAGTATATAGTGGTTGTCTGCAAGTGATGGAGTTTGCATCAGTTCACATAAATCTGAGTGGACAATCTCTAAGGGTGCTTTTTCCCTTATACTTTTCCCAGATGGAAAACTTTCTCAGTGTTGTTTCCCCAAGATACAACATTCACAAAGGTTGTCTGGCTTCTCTATCAATGGTAATCCTCTTACCATTCCTTTTCTATGCAACAAGTTAAGACCTCCAAAGTTGAGATGTCCAAATCTCAAGTGCCACAACCAATTTTCATCCTTTGGTTCGCTATGGAAAGCCTCTTGAGTCACTGCTGCTATCTCTTCTTTATTTTTCAAATCTGCTTTCATTCTGAGAGGGAACATCCTGTTCCTGTTCATCTTCACATCAACAATACATCGTTTTCTAGGTGCTCTATCCATGATGGTGCATACATAATTTACAAAGAAAACATTGTAACCCTTTTGAACAAGCTGTCCAATACTTAATAGATTACATTTCATTCCAGGAACATAATAAACATCTGCTATGGTTTTCTTTTCTCCTTTCTTTGTTAAAACTGTTACTTCTCCTTTTCCCATAACAGAAACTTTATTATCAGTCCCTAGTGTGACTTGTGACTTCACACTCTAATCTAACATAGAAAACAGGGCTATGTTTCCTTTCATATGGTTACTGCAACCGGAGTCTAGAAACCATACATCTTCACTCTTTTCTTTAGCCATATTACAAGCTAAAAACAAATTATTTTGGCTAATATTTTCTCTAGTGAAATTTGCACTAGTTCTATTACTCATATCATGCTGCTTCTTCCTACATTCATTTGCATAATGCTCATATTTTTTAAAATAATGACATTGGACATTGGATTTTTCATACCTTTGTCCTTGAGCATGATGTTGTCCACTTTGTTGGCTGCTGCCTTGGCCTTGGTTCTGATTTGGATTGCTGCCTCTTCCTTGAGCATTTGCTGGACTGTTTCTTCCACCTCTATTCTGGCTTTTGCCTCTTCCTCTCTTGTTTCCTCTGCCTTGACCTCTTTCTCTTCCAAAGAACATCTGGGTCTTAAAGGCATGTTCTAGAGATGAGTTTTCATTTCTACTCAATCTCTGCTCATGTGTTATCAGTGATGCATGTAATTCATCAACTGAAAAGTTTGTGAGATATTTTGTCTCTTCTATGGTGGTGACAATCACATCGAACCTTGAGGGTAGGATCCTCAATAGTTTCTCCACAATCTTCCTCTCTTCAAGCATCTCTCCATGAGACCTTATCTGTGTGACTAGACCAATCACTTGTGTGAAGAATGAGTCAATATTATCAGACTCCTTCATGCAAATATTTTCAAAATCTCTCCTCAGCAACGGTAGTTTTGCTGTCTTCGCTTTCTCCATGCCTTGATAGGCTATCTTGAGAGTTTGCCATGCTTCTTTGGATGTCTTGGCTGCTGCTATCCTTGGAAACACACTCTCATGCACTGCTTGATACAAAAATAAGAGGGCTTTAGAATCCTTCTTCTTATAGCTCTTCAACAGATCTTTCTCTGCCTGTGTCAAGTTATTAAACTCGTCTTCATCTGCTGGTTCTTCAAAACCATCTTCAACAAATTCCCATAAGTCTTGGCAAGCAAGCAAAGCTTTCATGGTTATTGCCCAATAGTCATAATTCTTCCCATTAAACTGTGGGAGCTGAATATTAAAGATATCCATGCTAGTGTTGGCTCCAGCCATTCTTGCACTCTTCTAAATACTTGACTATGTATTAAAATAACTGATTGTCTTCAACAGTAACACAAAAAACTATCTTCAGAAATACCTTGGATTTTTTTTACTGAGTCTTCACTCAGCTGTAGAAGCTGCTGTAGCAAGAAATCCCTCCTTCAGCTTCTTTGACACCTTCAAAGAGCCTAGACAAGCTCTGATACCATGTTGGGAATTTTCTGTTTAATTCCAAAACAAAAAGGAATAGAGAACAATGCTGTGTTTTAACCACAGGATCTTAGCACAGGGAAGAAAAAATTATTTGCTGAAGAACAGAGTTCACATGCACAATAAAACTTTGTATTCATTAATAAAACTGCCTGATACAAAAGGATCTTCCTCTTAACAGAGGGATTAAACAGAAACACTTCAAACGCAGTTCCAAAAACCTTCATTATCTCTCATAAAACAAATTACTCTGTCTCAGCCGTATATTTTCACACTGCTGTGTGTAAACAAAAATCTTACATTTACTGCTGTAAAAAAAATCTTTTACATATGCTGTTGCGCATTACATTTCATATTAACCAACAACCAAAACTATCTCTGCACTACTGTGCATTACAAAGAGAGAAAATTACATTTACACTGCTGTGTATTTTTCATTAAAAAAACTTCTGTCTCTGCTGAAAAATCAACACACTGCTGTGTGAACATTACACATCACATTCGCACTGCTGTGTGTATTCCTTTTGTTTCAACAAAAATTACCCTCGCGTTGTTGCACATTCTCTTTTTGTTTTCAACAAACAATTTACTTTCACTCACGCTGCTACGTGCTCCATTACTAGTTCAACAACAAAAACTAAAACAAAAATAACAATACATATTTTCTATGCAATACACCCGTGAATAAAAAGCATTAAAATTAAAATTTTACCTGCGTTCTACCAATCACATTAAAATCGATTAATTTCTTTTATGACAGAGCTGGTGGTCAAACAAAATTTACTTCACGCAATGTCAGCTCCATGTGCAGGCCTGTATGCAGCTTTAGTTTCAATCAACGGTGGACAGCCTTGATTTCAATCGAACGGATATCACTCGGTCAAGCCAAACGAACATTACGCTCTGATGAAAACCGCTTTGGTAAAACTGCTAGCCACGTGTCAAGCGATGGATATTATCGCTGCCCTCCAAAGGAAAACCACCGCTCGGTGAAAAGCGGTGCGATGGGAGTACTAGCGGTTTTGCAAAAAACAGCGCTGCACTGCAGTTGGAATTAATATTTCAACACTGGTGATTGTCGACAAACATTGTGACTTGATTGATTATGTGAGGAACACAATTTTTTTTTCTCGAGTGTGAGTTCCTTCTGCGCCGACTTTACAATCAAGCAAGAGACGTAAAGTCGGCTTGGCAAGCAACTGGCTACCTGAGTTTGAATCTCGTAACAATTCTCCCCGCGTTGTGTTGCTCAAAAAGTTGGCTTGGCAAGCAACTGGCTACCCGAGTTCGAATCTTGTAACAATTCTCCCTGCGTTGCGTTGCGATTTTTGAGCAGAAGACCTCTTCTTCCCTGCGGAGGAAGACTTCTTTTCTGCTGGATCTTAACCTACCTCCTTTGGCTGATTAGGACAACGTGACAGAAACTGAAGACTTTATCAAAGAGCTTAATCATTATATTCACAAACACATAGATTTATATATAGATTGAGCCAGATTGTCATTTATTTTTTACAACACTCTGATCTGCCGATTGATATTGATAACTTGTGCACTATCGAGTCATCATACAATTATGAGTGATTAATGTTCTAACACTTCTTCTTAATTACCGAGGATTTAAAAACATTTCATTTTTGCCTTCTTGCTAAAGGATCCACGCTTGTTCATTCGCTGGTGTAGTTTCATCTACACTTTTCTTACCATAAGATAGTGATGGAGCTTCTCCTTTCTTGATTGCGGGTTAACATTCTTTGTATTCAACATCACGACAAGTTTTTGAAACTTATACTTGTCCTTAATGCTTGCAATTTCTTTAAGTTTTGTTGCTTCTACCCGATTGTCAATATCTGCACAACGTTAGATTCATAAAAAGAACCATACTGATTCTTGTCATTGTGCTCTTTAAAGAGAGCTTTGCTTCCTTCCTCTTTCTTTGTTGATATAATTGGTTGATTCATTTCTTCAACCTCTTTAATCAATTTTGTTGCTACAAATATATTGTCTTGCATTTGATTTGTATATGAAAATAGACAACTCTTCTAACAGTCACTACCGTACCCTCAATCCCTCTCAACACAGTCCTATCGATATCTCACAACAATAGCACCCAACGAACAACTCTAGGCTTTCACCCCTCACTTCACATCACAAAAGGCAACAACTGCCTACTTCACCTCACAGCAGCTACGGATCTTTGGAGACTCTCCTCAGTAAACACACAACAGATCTTAACTATTTTCCCTCAAGCCCTCTCAACACAGTCCTATTGATGTCTCACAACAATGGCACGCAACAAATGTTGGGAATTTCTGATAATTCCAAACAAAATTGAACAGAAAAAAAATGCTCTGTTTCTTAACATAGGGAAGCTAAAATTGTTTTCTGAAGAACAGAGTGTTACATATGCACAGAGAAACTTGTACTCATTAATAAAACTTCCTGTTACAAAAAAATAAAAATAAAAAATCTTCCTCTTCCAGAGGGATTACAACAGGAACGCTTCAGTTCCACACAAAAGTTTACTCTGTCTCTCCTTTGAAAATTTACACTGCTGTGTGTAAAAAAATCCTCTTCATTCATGCTGCTGCAAAAGAACTTTGTCTCTGCTTTCAAATTCTTACACTGTTGTGTAAAGAAAAAAAAAATTACTTGTGCTGTTGTGCATTCCCTTACATTGCCAGTTCTCCAAAAAAACTACAAAAACATTACCCTTTTGTTTTACTTGTGCCCTAAAACAAACAACTCCTATGCATACAAACAAATAATAAAATTAAATATTTTACCTACATTTACCAACCATAGCAAATTTCATTTATTGTTTTACTGAAAAAATTGGCGGTCAATGAAACTTCTAATTCACGTCACGCAAATCGCTGCAAGCCTGTACATCAACTGTTGATTTAATCGGACGGTTGAGATCGGTTTGAAGAAGGTGAGATATGCGATTTGCGATCGCATCGCATCGCAATGTCGCATCGGCGGAAGAAGAAAAGTGGAGCACTAACATATGGGTGCGATTTGTGATTTACGATCGGATCGCATCGCAGAATCGTAATCGGCAGAAAACACAGGGCGTAACGAAGGCAACAGGGCGTGGATGCGATTTGCGATATCGATAAGATTGCATCGCAAAGGAAAAAAAAAGAGTTAACAAATCCCATGATGATTTTGGCACTGCAGTTGAAATTATCATTTCAACACTCCCCTTTAATTTCAACTACTGGGTTATCAGTCATACCCAGACATTTCCTCAAAAACTCAAAACTTTTCTGCTCCAATGGTTTGGTCAGAATATCTGCAACTTGCTCCTGGGTTCTGCAATGTTGTAAAACGATTTCTCCATTGTTTACCAATTCCCTAATGTAATGAAACTTTGTGTCAATGTGTTTTGTTTTCTTATAAAACACAACATTCTTGGATAATGTAATAGCTAAGCTATTGTCACAAAAAATCACAGTTCCTTTTGTTTTCTCTTGGCATAAGCTCCTTAACATCCTTCTCATCCAAATTGTTTGACATGCTGCTGTTGTAGCTGCCACATATTCTGTCTCTGCTGTAGACAATGCTACAATAAGCTGTTTTTTAGAAGCCCATGAAATGGCTCCTGAACCCATGTGAAAAACATAACTGGATGTGCTTTTCCGATCATCTATACTTCCAGCCCAATCACTATCAGTGTATCCTATTAAATCTGAACATTCTGAAGTAGTATATAAAATGCCAAACCTTTTAGTACCTTTAACATACCTCAAAATCCTTTTTGATGCCTGCCAATGTGCTTCTTTTGGCCTCTCCATGAATCTGGAAATCAAACTAATAGCATGCATTATATCTGGCCTAGTTGCAGTCAAATACATGAGGCTGCCAACTATGCTCTTGTACAAACTAGGATCAAAATCCTTGCTACTGTCCTCTTTGTTGAGTTTTAATCCCATCACTATCGGAGTGATTGCTGCTTTGCTCTCCTGCATATTAAATCTTTCCAACACTTCATTAACATATTTCGCTTGTGAGATAAAAATCTCATTTCCATTTTGTTCTACTTTTATTCCTAAAAAGTATCTCAACAAACCCATGTCAGTCATTTCAAATTCTTCTTTCATGGCTGTTTTGAAATTTTCAATAAGATAATCATCATTACTTGTGAAAATAACATCATCAACATATAACACAACAATTAATAATTTACCATCCTTTTCTTTGATGTAGAGGGTGGGTTCTCCCTCACATTTTTCAAATCCATTTTCCAGTAGATAGGAATCTATCCTACTGTAACACGCTCTTGGTGCTTGCTTCAGCCCATAAAGAGCTTTCTTCAATCTACATACTTTGTGCTCTTGGCCTTTCTTTTCATAGCCTAGAGGTTGCTCAATGTAAACCTCTTCTATTAACACTCCATTTAAGAATGCTGACTTCACATCCATTTGGTAAACTTTCCACTTGTTTTGTGCTGCTATGGACAGAACTGCTCTCACTATTTCCATTCTAGCAACCGGTGCAAAAGTTTCCTCATAGTCTCTCCCATACTGCTGCTTATATCCTTTAACAACCAGTCTTTCCTTGTGTCTTTCTATTTTTCCTTCAGCATTACTCTTGGTCTTGTAGACCCATTT
Organism: Pinus tabuliformis; assembly: GCA_031772625.1. Taxonomy (NCBI): domain Eukaryota; kingdom Viridiplantae; phylum Streptophyta; class Pinopsida; order Pinales; family Pinaceae; genus Pinus; species Pinus tabuliformis. The sequence continues at coordinate 1,158,102,170 of CM062813.1, read as the reverse complement.
AACTCCAATGACTTCCTTTCCTTTTAGTAGTTCAACTAAATCCCATGTCTTGTTTCTTTCTATGGCATGATCTCCTCATCCATAGCTTCTATCCATTTCCTATCCTTAATTGCTTCTTCGAAATGAACAGGGTCATCAACATGAAAATATAGAGAAAACAAAGAATTTATACCTTCATTTGTTGTCTCTTGTTCATAAATGTCACTTAAGTTTCTGAACTTCTTACCTCTTTCATTTGGTCTACAAGTACTTGAAGAAGCACTTGAATTTCCTCATTGTGGTGTGCTTGGAGAAGCACTTTCATTTCTTCTCAAGGGTGTCTCTTGTTGCCTTTGTATTGGTGCTGTTGTTTTGGAAATGTATTTCAGACATCTCCTCATCATCTTCATCATGTGACAAAGAGTTTTTAACATTCACTGTTTTCTCTATGCTTCCATCCCAAGCTTCCTCCTCAATGAACTGAACATCTCTACTCACAATAAGCTTCTTGGTGGATGGATTATACAACCTGTAAGCTTTGGATTCCTCACTGTATCCAATGAAAATACATTTCTCCCTTTTGCTGTCCAACTTCTTCCTTAGTTGATCTGGAATATGTGCATAAGCCACACATCCAAAAACTTTCATGTGGGTGACTCCTTGCTTTGTCCCACTCCATGCTTCTTCGGGCACTCTGTTCATGACTGCTTTTGTAGGGTATCTATTCAAAATGTACGCTACACAGTGTACAACTTCAACCCAATAATCATTTGGCAAATGTTTTGCCTTTAACATACTCCTCGCCATATCCATGATTGTCCTATTCTTCCTTTTGGCAACTCCATTTTGCTGTGGAGTGTACCTAGTGGTAAACTGCTTATGAATTCCATTTTCTCTACAAAAACGTAGAAATTCTTTGGAGATATACTCACCTCCTCTATCAGTTCTTAGAACTTTGATATGCAGCCTACTTTGGTTTTCTACAAGTGCTTTGAAATTGCAAAATCTTTCAAACACTTCACTTTTGTTCTTCAGGAAATAAACCCAAGTTTTTCTAGTAAAATCATCAATAAATATTAGTATATAGTGGCTACCTGCAAGTAATGGAGTTTGCATCGGTCCACCTAAATCTGAATGGACAATCTCTAAGGGTGTTTTTGCCCTTATTCTTTTCCCAGATGGAAAACTTTCTCTGTGTTGTTTCCCCAAGATACAATCTTCACAAAGGCAATCTGGTTTCTCTATCAATGGTAATCCTCTTACCATTCATTTTATGTTCAACACGTTAAGACCTCCAAAGTTGAGATGTCCAAATCTCAAGTGCCACAACCATTTTTCATCCTTTGGTTCGCTTTGGAAAGCCTCTTGAGTCACTGCTGCTATTTCTTCTCCATTTTTTAAATCTGCTTTCATTCTGAGAGGGAACATCCTGTTCCTTGTCATCTTCACTTCAGCAATACATCGTTCGCTGGGTGTTTTATCCATGATGGTGCATACATCATTCTCAAAGAAAATATTGTAACCCTTTTGAATAAGTTGTCCAATACTTAAGAGGTTACATTTCATTCCAGGAACATAATAAACATCTACTATGGTTTTCCTTTCACCTTTCTTTGTTAAGACATTTGCTTCTCCTTTTCCCATAACAGAAACTTTGTTATCAGTCCCTAGTGTGACTTGTGATTTCACATTCTGATCTAACATAGAAAACAGGGCTATGTTTCTTGTCATATGGTTGCTGCAACCGGAGTCTAGAAACCATACATCTTCACTATTTTCTTCAGCCATATTACAAGCTAAAAACAAATTATTTTGGTTGATATTTTCTCTAGTGAATTATGCACTAGTTCTATTATTCATATCATGCTGCTTCTTCCTACATTCATTTGCATAATGCCCATATTTTTTACAATAGTGACATTGGACATTGGATTTATCATACCTTTGTCCTTGAGCATCATGTTGTCCACTTTGTTGGCGTTGCCTTGGCCTTGGTTCTGATTTGGATTGCTGTCTCTTCCTTGAGCATTTGTTGGACTGTTTCTTCCACCTCTGTTTTAGCTTCTGCCTCTTCCTCTCTTGTTTCCTCTGCCTTGACCTCTTCCTCTTCCAAAGAACATCTGGGTCTTAAAGGCATGCTCTATAAATGAGTTTTCATTTCTACTGAATCTCTGCTCATTTGTTATCAGTGATGCGTGTAGTTCATCAACTGAGAAGTTTGTGAGATCCTTTGTCTCATCTATGGTGGTGACAATCACATCGAACCCCGAGGGTAGGATCTTCAATAGTTTCTCCATGAGACATTATCTGTGTGACCAGACCAATCACATGTGTGAAGAATGAGTTACTATTATCTGACTCCTTCATGCATAGATTCTCAAAATCTCTCCTCAGCAACTGTAATTTTGTTGTCTTCACTTTCTCCATGCCTTGATAAGCTATCTTGAGAGTTTGCCATGCTTCTTTGGATGTCTTGGATACTGCTATCCTTGGAAACACACTCTCATGCACTGCTTGATACAAAAAGTAGAGGGCTTTAGAATCCTTCTTCTTATAGCTCTTCAACAGATCTTTCTTTTCCTGAGTTAAGTTATTAAACTCATCTTCATCTGCTGGTTCTTCAAAACCATCCTCAACAAATTCCCATAAGTCTTGGGAAGCAAGCAAAACTTTCACAGTTATTGCCCAATAGTCATAGTTTTTTCCATTAAATTGTGGGAGCTGGGTATTACAGATACCCATGCTAGTGCTGGCTCTAGCTATTCTTGCACTCTTAACTATGCTTCAAAATACTTGACTGTGAATTTAAAAGAACTGACTATCCTCAATAGTAACACAAGAACTAACTTGAGAAATACCTTGAATTCTTTATTGACCGAGTCTTCACTCTGTTGGAGAAGCTGCTGCAACAAGAAATCCTTCCTTCAGCTTCTTTGACACTTTCAAAGAGCCTGGACAAGCTCTAATACCATGTTGGGAATTTCTGATAATTCCAAACAAAAGTGAACAGAAAAAAATGCTCTGTTTCTTAGCACAGGGAAGTTAAAATTGTTTTCTGAAGAACAGAGTGCTACATATGCAAAAATAAATAAATAAATAAAATCTTCCTCTTCCAGAGGGATTACAACAGGAACGCTTCAGTTCCACACAAAAGTTTACTCTGTGTTTCATTTGAAAATTTACATTGCTATGTGTAAAAAAAACCTCTTCATTCACGCTGCTGCAAAAGAACTTTGTCTCTGCTTTCAAATTCTTACACTGCTGTGTAAAGAAAAAAAAATTTACTTGCGCTGCTACACATTCCCTTACATTGCCAGTTCTCCAAAAAACTACAAAAACATTACCCTTTTGTTTTACTTGTGCCCTAAAACAAACAACTCCTGTGCATACAAAAATAATAATAAAATTAAATATTTTACCTACATTTACCAACCGTAGTAAATTTCATTTATTGTTTTACTGAAAAAACTGGCAGTCAATGAAACTTCTAATTCACGTCATGCAAATTGCTGCCTGTACATCAACCGTTGATTTAATCGGACGACTGAGATCGGTTTGAAGAAGGTGACATATGCGATTTGTGATCGCATCTCCTCGCAACGTTGTGTCGGCGGAAGAAGAAAAGTGGAGCACTAACATATAGATGCTATTTGCGATTTACGATCGGATCGCATCGCAGAATCGCAATCGGCAGAAAACACAAGGCGTAATGAAGGCAACAGGGCGTAGATGCAATTTTTGATAGCGATAAGATCGCATCGCAGAGGAAAAAAAAGAGTTAACAAATCCCATGACAATTTTGGCGCTGCAGTTGAAATTATCATTTCAACAACAAACAGCTTCATGCTTTGTCTGCACACCACCGCAGCAAACAACTCGAGGCTTTCACCCCTCTCACTTCACATCACAACAGGGAACAACGTCCTACTTCACCTCACAGTGGCTACGGATCGTTGGAGACTCTCCTTAGTAAACACACTACACATCTTAACTATTGATTTGATTAACTATGCACAATGGCCCATACAACTTTGGTTCTCCTTAGTCACTGAGTGGGCTCTTCAGCGAACACTTGGCTATTCATACAACCGATTCCTCATGACCTAAAGGCATTCGGCAGCGTCTATTAATGGCACAGCGAACTCACAACAGCCAAATCCCTCACTCAGCTCTACCCATAACCGCAGGTTTTCTCCACACTTTGATTTGCAGTGGCTCCGTCAACCACACTCCACGCACGCAAGGATTAGCTAGCTATCCAGGTTGCCGCTGGCTCCAAGTGTACACACAGCCACCCCAGAGCCCGCAACTCTCACTCTTCCTCGAACAGCAACCACAGCGGAAACCCTGGGCTCTAATACCATGACAGAAACTGAAAACTCTATCAAAGAGCTTAATCATTACATTCACAAACACATAGATTGAGCTTGATTGTCATTTACTTTTCACCAACACTCGCCCACTATCGCCGTCATACGATTAGGCGTGATTAATGTTCTAACACAACGAGAATGAGAGCCCAGCTCTGTAAATTTAATGGATGGCGACAGTGTCATTTACCTGATAGGATTCCCTGTTTATTAGTGTTTATATGGCGACTCCTCATAGAGAATATATTTTTCAGGATATTTCTCTCCTCCACAGTTAGAAATCATGCTTGTGATTGTCCCAAAACACGTATCTTTTACTGGAGCTGATGCTGTGTGAGATTGGCGGTGAGACAATTTGCATACAATGTTGTATTGACATCTACGTGGGCCAGCTTCCAAAAGTGGTTCTGATTCCAAAAATTCTGATCCGATAGAGACTTGTAATTCGTGGCGTTGTTTTATTTTTGAAATATTAATTGCTTTCCAACGAGGGAGACAGGGTTCCGCACATGTACACATTTTGTTGTCACCCCATTCGTGGTTCTTGAAATCGCATTCCTAGCCGGCGAAGCAATGGTTCCTTCCCCGTGAATTGATGATCTTAGATTCCTCAATGACCAATGCTGCAATCAATTAGAGAGCATCCGTGCAGCCTGCTTGAGAGGCGTATTTGTTCATTGTATAGGAAGACACAAATGCATTTTCTAGACCGTATTTGAAAGAAATAATCAGAGCGTTATATGGCATCGGGCACTCCAACATTATTGAGAATTTTTACTTTCATATGCTTTGTTGCACAACCTCTGCTATATCATTAATTGTATTGATGATCCGAATTGCAGCCGGTAGATTATTCGTATGCCGGCATGAATTCTGGCCTGCACCTCGCATCAATCCATATCTTAGAGTGATTACAGGGTTTCAGGCTGTTTTTTTTAATCATTTTGTCTTTCCATCGGATATGGCTTAGCATAGCAAGCACCATAGAAATGTGACTTATTGTGATTTATTGTGTTTTAATTTTTGTTCTCAGAATGTGTAGTAACTAAACTTTTGAATATATGTGTAACTTTTTTGTCTCTGTTTTCCCTGAAACGGTCAAATCCGTTCCATACGTTGTGTTGGTTATGGGCAGCTCTCACTGTCCGGAAACAATGTAATGCAGATCTTTATATTATTTTAATATAAATCTATGATGATTTTTTCTGTCTGAAAAAAAAAATGGCTTAGCATAGCAAAGCTAAATAAATAAATAGAGTGTGTGTCTTGCATAACATTTCAGTTAGGTATATTTTGTGGTTTGTAAATTGAAGGTGCAAAACTAATTAATGAATGGAGGAATATAATTAAACTAGTGATTTTTAATATATTTTGCTGTTGAGAAAACGTATTGCTAAGTTAATTGTGTGAATCTGTTATATACTGATGGATCTTGTTGTTAATTCTGTGAATTTGTTATATATTGATGGATTTTATTGTGCTTCGCTTCAAGAACATCGGTTACATGTTATGTACTGAGATCCATGTGTGTAGAAAGGTCAAATGCATAATGAGATTGTCCTTCGGAGATTGAAAAGTGTCAATTATACAAATTTCATCAAAGATGGTCAAAGGCGGTTATGTCTTAAATGAGTTGAAAGGGAAGCTCAAAGATTGTGGTGGTAAAAAGAAGGGAGACTTCAAAGTGGGGATAAGTGCCGAGGAAGACCCAGACAGAGGTGTCATGTGAATTGTAATTTGTCTTTTTTGTATTAATCTTTGTAATGATTTAAATGTAAGAATTAAAAGGGGCACTTGGAATAATGCTTACATTAAAATGTAGGCAGATTTTGTTTATTAGTAGTTAGACTCTGTTGAAAGATTTTCTCAACAATATTCTCTTATTTTAAAAAGTGTTAGATTTCATGACCACTATTTATGTGGCTTGTAATTTAATTTTATTGTAAAAAATACAAATTAATTTGTGAATAAATTTATACAACATCTATGCTCCTCCAAATTTCTGTAATAGATAGATACAAGTCATTTTGATATAATACTAACAAAAGGAGGCATGTGCTTAAGTGATACTCCACTCTACTCAATAATACATGTAAAATTAATAGGAGTATTTTGTACAGCAAGAGATGTGCATAAACGGATGATAATACTATGTGTTTGTGAAGTTTTAAGCCCAACTACTATGTTTTGAACTTTTTTGAACCAATGCAGCAAGGTCATATGCTTCTTTCTGCGTCCAGAATGTCTACACCAATGTTTTGAGAACAACACAAGTGTTGGGTATTTTTAAATGGAGAAATACCAAAACCAGCAAAATATTCACCACAGAGACAATGCTCTGTTTCCTCTGTCCAGGATCTTTACACAGGGAAGCTTTTAAAACAAATTGACTCAGAAGACAACACAGTCACAAAGCATTTCTATTCATCAAAAACAAACATTCTGTTACATATTTCTTCCTCTGTTCAAAGAGGGAATCACAAAAAAAAACTCTGCTGCTCTCATAGATTTTCCACTGCTATGGATATTACAAAATCAATTTCATGGAACTCCTGTATATTAACAATACCATATGACTATTACAGCCCCTGTTCCATTATATTCTCGCACTGCTGTGCGTTCTGTGCTTACAGGAAGAAGAACAAAAAAAAACTACTTCAAAAACTACCGCACGTAGACATACATGACAATATATAAAGAAAACATATAAAAAATATATCGTATATGATATGGGACATATGCCCATAACCAAAATTAAACACATGCCCATAATCATATTAAAAGCCTTCACCTAAAAACTACGTAAAACATTAAAGACACTGAATTCCCTTCTCGGCGGTCAATGCAAAAGTTTTTCACTCCACGCAAGATGTGATTTGACGTAGGCGGAATGCACATTCGGGAAGTCAACGGCTGAGATCACGCGATCAAATCGCTGAGCCGATCCTACGTGGTTCGCACGCCAACCTCCAGCAAACCAAACGATCTTTACCGTCCGGGGAAAGCAGTTTTGGTGTTTGTACAAGGGACGCGTGGCGGAAAGTGATTGCGGCGGCTCCCTTCATACAGAAATAGCTTTTTCGGAAAAGCGGTGCGAAATCCGTTCAGCTGATTTGTGGTTTTGTTCGGTGGTTTTGGGCTGCATTGAAATTACAATTTTAACACTCCCCTTTAATTTCAACAGCTAGGCATTCGGTCATACCCAGACACTTCCTCAAAAATTCAAAGCTTTTCTGATCCAGCGGCTTTGTCAAGATGTCTGCAACCTGTTCCTGGGTCCTGCAATGTTCGAGGACAATTTCTCCATTGTTCACTAATTCTCTGATGTAGTGAAACCTTGTATCAATGTGTTTCATTCTCTTATGAAACACTGAATTCTTTGACAAAGCAATAGCAGAGCTATTGTCACAAAAGACCACTGTCACTTTTGCCTGCTCTTGGCCTAAGCTCCTCAACATCCTTCTCATCCAAACTGCTTGACATGCTGCTGCTGTTGCTGCCACATATTCAGCCTCTGCTGTAGATAATGCTACAATGGACTGCTTCTTAGAAGCCCATGAAATGGCTCCTGAACCCATGTGAAAAATATAACCGGAAGTGCTTTTCCGATCATCTACACTTCCAGCCCAATCGCTATCAGTGTATCCAACCAAATCTGAACTTTCTGAGACACTATATAATATGCCAAACATTTTGGTACCTTTGACATACCTTAAAATTCTTTTTGCTGCCTGCCAATGTGCCTCCTTTGGCCTCTCCATGAATCTGGAAATTAAACTAACAGCATACATAATGTCAGGCCTAGTTGCTGTTAAATACATAAGGCTGCCAACAATACTCTTGTACAAACTAGGATCAAAATCCTTGCTGTTGTCCTCTCTGCTGAGTTTTAATCCCATTACTGTGGGAGTGATCGCTGCTTTGCATTCTTGCATGTTAAATCTGCCCAACACTTGATTTACATATCTAGCTTGTGAGATAAAAATTCCTTTTTCATTTTGATCTACTTCTATGCCTAAGAAGTATCTCAACAAACCCATGTCAGTCATTTCAAATTCATCCTTCATGATTGATTTAAAATTCTCAATGAGCTGATCATCATTTCCTGTGAAAATAACATAATCAACATATAAGACAACAATCAAAATTTTACCATCCTTTTCTTTGATGTAGACGATGGGTTCTCCTTCACACTTGTCGAATTCATTATCCAATAGATATGAATCTATTCTGCTGTACTATGCTCTTGGCGCTTGCTTCAGCCCATAAAGAGCTTTCTTCAATTTGCACACTTTGTGCTCTTCACCTTTCTTCTCATAGCCTAGAGGCTGTTCCACATAAACCTCTTCCATTAACACTCCATTTAGGAATGCTAACTTCACGTCCATTTGGTAGACTTTCCATTTGTTTTGTGCTGCTATGGACAACACTGTTCTCACGGTTTCCATTCTTGCAACCGGGGCGAAAGTCTCCTCATAATCTCTTACATACTGCTGCTTGTAGCCTTTGACAACCAGCCTTGCTTTATGCCTTTCAATCTTGCCTTCAGCATTGCTCTTGGTCTTGTAGACCCATTTCACACCAATGACTTCTTTGCCTTTTGGTAGCTCAACCAAATCCCATGTTTTATTTCTCTCTATGGCATTGATCTCCTCATCCATAGCTTCTATCCATTTCCTATCTTTAATTGCTTCTTCGAAATGAATAGGATCATCAACATGACAAAACAAGGCAAATAAGGAATTCATTCCTTCTTCATAAATTTCACTTAAATTTCTAAACTTTGTACCTCTTTCATTTGGTGTGCAAGTGCTTGAAGATGCACTTGAATTTCCTCCTTGTGGTGTGCTTGGAGAAGCACTCTCATTGATCCTCAATGGTGTACCTTGCTGTTCTTGTGTTGGTGCTGCTGTTTGGGGATTCATTTCAGCCACCTCCTCTTCATCCTCATCATGAGACAAATAGTTTTTAACATTCACTGTTTTCTCTATGCTTCCATCCCAAGCTTCTTCCTCAATGAATTGAACATCCCTGCTTACAAAAAACTTCTTGGTGGATGGGATATACAACCTGTAGGCTTTGGATTCCTCACTGTATCCAATGAAAAGACATTTCTCCCCTTTGCTGTCCAACTTCCTCCTCAGCTGATCTGGAATGTGTGCATAGGCCACACATCCAAAAACTCTCATGTGGGTGACTCCTTGCTTTCTCCCACTCCATGCCTCTTCTGGCACTTTGTTCATGACTGCTTTTGTAGGACACCTGTTCAGTATATAAACTGCACAATGTACAGCTTCAGCCCAATACTCATTTGGCAAATGCTTTGCCTTCAGCATGCTCCTCGCCATATCCATGATGGTCCTGTTCTTCCTTTCAGCAACTCCATTTTGCTGTGGGGTGTACCTGGCTGTAAATTGTTTATGAATTCCATTTTCTCTACAAAACTTTAAGAATTCATTGGAGATATACTCACCTCCTCTATCAGTTCTCAAAACTTTTATATGCAGCCCGCTTTGGTTCTCCACAAGTGCTTTGAAATTTTGGAATTTCTCAAACACTTCACTTTTGCTTTTAAGGAAATATATCCAAGTCTTCCTTGTAAAATCATCAATGAATGTTAAGAAATATAGGCTGCCTGCTAATGATGGAGCTTGCATTGGTCCACACAAATCTGAGTGGATAATCTCTAAGGGTGTCTTTGCCCTTATGCTTTTCCCTGATGGAAAACTTTCTCTATGTTGTTTCCCCAATATACAACCTTCACAAAAGTTGTCCGGCTTCTCTATCAATGGTAATCCTCTTACCATTCCTTTTCTGCTTAATAGGTTTAGACCTCCAAAATTTAGATGCCCGAATCTCAAGTGCCATAACCAATTTTCATCCTTTGGCATGCTTTGGAAGGCCTCTTGGGTGACTGCTGCCATTACATTTTTGTTTTTCAAATTTGCCCTGATCCTGAAAGGGAACATCCTGTTCCTTGTCATTTTTACTTCAGCGATGCATCTTTTGCTGGGTGCTATATCCATGATGGTGCATACATCATTTTTAAAGAAAACATTGTACCCCTTATGGACAAGCTGTCCAATACTCAAGAGGTTACATCTCATTCCAGGGACATAGTAGACATCTGCTATAGTTTTCCTTTCTCCTTGCTTTGTAAATATTTTTACCTCCCCTTTTCCCATAACAGATATTTTGTTATCAGTTCCTAGTGTGACTTCTGATTTCACATTTTTATCTAGGGCAGAAAAGAAGGCTATGTTCCCTGTCATATGGTTGCTGCAACCTGAGTCTAGAAACCATATGTCTTCATTGTTTGTTTCAGCCATGTTACAAGCTAACAACACATTATTTTGGCTGATGTTTTCTCTAGTAACATTTGCATTTTGTTTATCACTCATATCATGCTGCTTCTTCCTACATTCACTGGCATAATGTCCATACTTTTTGCAATAATAGCATTGGATATTGGATTTTTCATACCTTTGTCCTTGAGCATGATGTTGTCCTCTTTGTTGGCTGCTGCCTTGGCCTTGGTTCTGATTTGGATTGCTGCCTCTTCCTTGAGCATTTGCTGGACTGTTCCTTCCACCTCTGTTCTGGCTTCTGCCTCTTCCTCTTCGATTTCCTCTTCCTTGACCTCTTCCTCTTCCAAAGGACATCTGGGTCTTGAAGGCTTGCTCAAGAGATGAGTTTTCATTTCTACTCAACCTCTGCTCATGTGTTATCAGTGATGCATGTAGCTCATCAACTGAAAATTTTGAGAGATCCTTTGTCTCTTCAATCGTGGTGACTATGGCATCGAACCTTGAGGGTAAGACCCTCAATATTTTCTCCACTATTCTTCTATCTTCAATTGTTTCTCCATGAGTTCTCATTTGTGTGATTACACCAATCACATGAGTGAAGAATGATTCAATTTTGTCTGACTCCTTCATGTTCAAGTTTTCAAAATCCTTTCTCAGCATTTGCAATTTTGCTGTCTTCACTCTCTCCATGCCTTGATAGGCAGTTTTTAGGGTTTGCCATGCATTGTGTGATGTTGTAGCTGCTGCTATCCTTGGGAATATACTCTGGTCCACTGCTTGATACAACAAGACAATGGCCTTTGCATCCTTCTTCCTATTGAGCTTCAATAGGTCCTTCTCTCCCTGATTTAGGTTATTAAATGCTGTTTCATCTGCTGGTTCCTCAAACCCATATTCTACTAGTTCCCATATATCTTGAGAGATGAGCAAAGCTCTCATGGTTATAGACTAGTAGTCATAGTTCTTCCCATTAAAGTGTGGGAGCTGGGTGTTGAACATACCCATGCTTGTGCTTGCTATTCCTTGCATCTTGAACTATGGTTTTAAATCCTTGACTGTGATTTTTTTTTTAAAAAACAACTGACTGTCTTCAGCAATAACAAGAGAAATGCTTTTGGGGAATACCTGAATCCTTCGCTATCTGAGTCTTCTGTCTGCCTGAGAAGTTTTGCTGCAGCAACAACCTTCTCCCTTCAGCTTCTTTAACTTCTTTAAAGAGCCTAAGCCTGCTCTGATACCACTGTTGGGTATTTTTAAAATGGAGAAATACCAAAACCAGCAAAATATTCACCACAGAGACAATGCTCTGTTTCCTTTGTCTAGGATCTTTACACAGGGAAGCTTTTAAAACAAATTGACTCAGAAGACAACACAATCACAAAGCATTTCTATTCATCAAAAACAAACATTCTGTTACATATTTCTTCTTCTGTTCAAAGAGAGAATCACAAAAAAAAACTCTGCTGCTCTCACAGATTTTCCACTGCTGTGGATATTACAAAATCAATTTCATGGAACTCCTGTATATTAACAATACCATATGACTATTACAGCCCCTGTTCCATTATATTCTCGCACTGTTGTGCGTTCTGTGCTTACAGGAAGAAGAACAAAAAAAAACTACTTTAAAAACTACCGCACGTAGACATACATGACAATATATAAATAAAACATATAAAAAATATATCGTATATGATATGGGACATATGCCCATAACCAAAATTAAACACATGCCCATAATCATATTAAAAGCCTTCACCTAAAAACTACGTAAAACATTAAAGACACTGAATTCCCTTCTCGGCGGTCAATGCAAAAGTCTTTCACTCCACGCAAGATGTGATTTGACGTAGGCGGAATGCACATTTGGGAAGTCAAGGGCTGAGATCACGCGATCAAATCGCTGAGCCGATCCTACGTGGTTTGCACGCCAACCTCCAGCAAACCAAACGATCTTTACCGTCCGGGGAAAGCAGTTTTGGTGTTTGTACAAGGGACGTGTGGCGGAAAGTGATTGCGGCGGCTCCCTTCATACAGAAACAGCTTTTTCGGAAAAGCGGTGCGAAATCCCTTCAGCCGGTTTGTGGTTTTGTTCGGTGGTTTTGGGCTGCGTTGAAATTACAATTTTAACAACAAGTACCTCTTGAAGAGCACGAGATGCTATTATACCAATCAGGAAATGTATGTTTTGTTTCCACAGTCAAAATGTGTTCATTACAAGAGGCACCCCTGACATACATACTAAGAAATTTAAATAATTCCTGAGAAAAAGCGTTGATTGTTTCATAGAGGCCACACATATATCAAATGTTGCGACGTGACAAACATAAAAAAAATTAATCAATTTTCTATTTAAAAAGTATTGCTTGTCCGCTTTGTTCTAGGATTCCTACTCTGTTCGTAAAAATGAAATAAAATTGCAATCATGTTATCTTTTTTTGAAGGTGGTTAAGAAAAAGAATAATCAATATTCTATTAAAAATGAAATAATATTGCAATCATATTGTTTTTTGAAGTGATTAAGAAAAAGAATAATCAATATTCTATTGAAAATGAAATAGTATTGCAATTATGTTATTTTTTTTTAAAGTGATTAAGAAAAAGAATAACCAATTTTCTATTTAAAATCGATTTTTTTTTAAAGTGATTAAGAAAAAGAATAATCAATATTCTATTAAAAATGAAATAATATTGCAATCATATTGTTTTTTTAAAGTGATTAAGAAAAAAATAATCAATATTCTATTAAAAATGAAATAGTACTACCATTAAGTTATTTTTTTTAAAGTGATTAAGAAAAAGAATAACTAATGTTCTATTTAAAATTTTTTGCTTCTGGGCTTTGTTTTATTTTAGTCTACTAGTAAAAATGAAACAAAATAGCAATCATGTTATCTTCTCTGAAAATGAATCGCGTGACAAATTCTGCAACTTTTAAACTCTCTACCCTTCAAAAAGTTACCTGCCATAGCACTTGAAACTAACACATATAAATCTTTGACACTAAAACACAAATCTGTGGGTGCTTCATTCCTTAAAATGACGTCATCCTACATCCTCTTTGGGGAAAATACTTGTGTCTTTCATCTTTGAAACCTTTGAAAGCATAGAATAACTGTTAGCTCTAAGTTTTGCTAATGAAGCTCATTAGCAAGGACAAAGAAAGGGTATCCTTATCATAACTAAGCATTGTGATGCGTTCTCCTCTTGACACGAGTTCTCAAATCTCTCATTCATTTTCATCCACTACACCTTTTGGCAAGGATAACACAAATCCAGCCCATGCAAGAACCTAATTTCTTGATTGAACCAAGGACCTGGGGGAATGAAAAAACAAGATGTCTACAATGGTTGTGCGGATGGCCATTGGAACATCATTTAATGTTTCTTCTTGTAGAATGAGATCCATTATCATAGTGATTGATGCTGTTGATAAATCAATGTCGGTGACCATTCATTGTCCATTTTCATGTCATTACAAACAAATATTACCAACTTAAAGGCTTTGGTTATTCACCTCTTACCAACTTAAAGGGTTTGGCTATTCACCTCCTCTGTTAATGTTGTATCTGACTGCAAACCCATCTGTCACTGCAAACACATCTGACCAGCTTACTCGCTTGGCTATTCATGAACTTTGTTGATGCGGTATCTAACCAGCTTACTGCCTTTGGTTATTCACCACCTTTTACTGCCTTTGGTTATTTACCACCTTTGTTGATGCCTTATGTTCTTATAGTGGTTGAAATTACTTGCAAGATCCATTGTTTAAATGGGGTAAACACCAAAGTTTTAAAACTCAGACTTAGACTCAGAACAGGTCGAGGGTAGACTCCGACTCCATATTGACTTGGTATTTGTAAAAAAAGATTAAATATTTCTTTTTTTATGAAAAAACATATTTTTAAAGATTTTCATTCATGTTTCAAAACTCAAAGAATTATAATGATAGAGAGAAGACAACATATGATCAAAGTATGTTCATGAATATATTTATTATATCAAAATGGCACCTAGTGCACTGTTCAACACATGTAATATATAAATATCAAAACAAAAACACATAACGAATGTTGCTCCAAAAACCAACTCTTCAATGGAAAATGTTGCTCCAGAAAAAACTCCTCAATTCTACTCCAAAGATACCCAAGAACCTCCTAAATGATGCTCCAAAGATTGCCCAAGAAACTCCTCAATGTTGCTCCAAAGACCAACTCCAACTGCTCACAAACTCCTCACAAATGCTCACACAAATGTAATGAGATAGCTATGAGGAAATATGAGGGGGTTGGATCACCTTTATAATCATGGGAGATGGATAAAGGGGCTAGGAAATAGTTTAAACAAAAAAAAAATGTGATTTCAAGTCCGCCCGGGCCAGTCTATTACCGAATCGGCGACCAACTAGGCCAGTTCGGTAATAGAATGACCGTTGAACCAGATAATTGACCTAATCGATTCAGACAGGGGTATTGCTCGGTCAACTAGGTTGATTCCAAGTCAAACCCGCCTAGTTTTAAAACATAGAATAACACTTATGTAAAGCTAACAGTTCATCTCTGCCATCTCTCTTTGAGATTACTCCAAGCACAACTCTGCAATGCCCCAAGGCTAGCAAGCAGTTGTTCCCAGCGCAGACCATGCAGCTGTAGCTGTAAATTCTATTACAAGTTTGTTAAAAAATCCCATATACTGCAACTTAAGCTTTTTGAGCAAGTATATACCACCTATCAGGTTTTCATTTCATTGCATCTTTTGTGGGCATAACATGGCCTTTTAAGTTTCCTACAAAAGACTACAGAAGAATTCGGAGCCCAAGGCTAGCAAGCAGTTGTTCCCAGCGCAGACCATGCAGCTGTAGCTGTAAATTCTATTACAAGTTTGTTAAAAAATCCAATATACTGCAACTTAAGCTTTTTGAGCAAGTATATACCACCTATCAGGTTTTCATTTCATTGCATCTTTTGTGGGCATAACATGGCCTTTTAAGTTTCCTACAAAAGACTACAGAAGAATTCGGAGCATGGAAATAAATAGTTATATGGCACCAAAATATTCCCTTAAAAAAGCAAGGAAATTTGATAATAATTATCAATCCATACATACCAGCATACCAAGGCTTGTAGACTCTTTGCGCTGTAGTTTTTAAGAGAATAATTGTTAAAAACCTAGGTTTTCTACACCTGTTACCCGTCCTCATTGAAGATCCTCATTGAAGTTGTGACCAGTGGAGATGATGAATTTTACATCCGGATCCTCTCCTATCCCCCCATCTATTTATCCATTTATAAAACAATAAACTTAATCCCTTCATAATACAATAAGCTTCATGCAAAAATAGAATATAAAATCACTGGAAGTTAACACTAGATAATAGATGAAAATGGCGGTCTTAAAATTGTGCCTAATATGCCATCTACGACTGGTTGCATAACCCCTTTCGTCACATGTTCCCCATCTTCGTTGAAGTTGTGTTACATCTGGATCCTCACCTATCCTCCCCATATATTAGTCCGTTTATAAAACAATAAAATTAATGCATATGTAGCCTACTAAAAGTCAGATATTAGATAAACATGATAAGAAAATCACAATAACATTACGTATGTAACAACAGACTTCCCACATGATAAGAAAATCACAATAACATTTGTAGCAGGGTGATTACAGCAATCTAGAATTGAAATTTCATTATTAATATTGACGACATGATAAGAAAATTGTTAGAAATTAATGGAGAATAGGTTACGTAGTTATGATTTTCTCTTTATTTGACATTCAGTTCCTATTAATTAGGAATCTGTTTTTGCCTATGTATCTATTTAATTCCTGATGATTAATGAATAAGTGAAGCGAATGCATTTGCTGGTGGGAGCTCCTGGTGATCTGCACCTGTGAGCTCCCGTGTGTTTGTCTAAACTTCTGTCTTCTGCATTTCTTATCATGGTATCAGAGCAATAGGTCAGAGGCCTGTGTGTTGTGTGGTTGCCTCTTTTGTGAAGAGATCGTAACAGCCCTTCAAGGAGATCGGAAGCATTTCTTTTGTAGATCGGCGTTTTCTTTTGAGACCTCTTCTGAAGTGAGACATCGGCGCACTGGAGGTTGACAGTCGAGACTGTTTCAACGTGGCAGATATAAATAATCTGTTTGGCATCTTCTGCATTGGCGGCGTGGAGTTGCCTTCAACCTAGTCGTGAAGGAGACTGGGATCACCAGGAGGACGGATCGTATAGGGATCACAGTGAGATTGCATCTGAAGGTGGAAAGAGCGTGGATCAAGCACAGATTTTTCTGAGGTATCAGCGTGGAGCGATAAGGAATCACCCTCCGTGCGAGGGCGTTTACAACCGACTGTTTTTTTATTTGATTCCGCTACGCCATTAGAACAGTCGCGCCATCTCCGGATCTGGATTGGATCGGATCTACCTTAATCATTTGGTTAAGCCTGTGTCCGAGAATCTGAATCTGTATTAGATCAGTGCACTGAAGAAAAGTGGTCAGCGGTCATTGTGTGGTATGACTGAAGTTCACCACAGTGAAAACATTACTGTAATTGTAGAAATTCGGTGTGGATCGTTTCAGCAGTGGATTAACACCAGCTTTTCTCAGCGTGGATCGTGGAACTTATGCCCAGGATGCGTGCATGTTGCTCTGTCAATGATCTCTAGGATTAGTGCCTGAGGAGTCAAACCCCGATTGCAATTTGTGGTTTGGCATAAGTGCCTGAGGGATCGAACCCCATTCCAGCGTGACTGAGATCGACAATTTTTTGGAAGGCGAAGGGTTGTGGCCTGCGCCTGGTTGAAGTGTGGGCCTGGTTTAGCAAGAGATGGGCAACGTGTGATAGGAGCGGGGGTTTAGTCTATTGTTGCAGCCCACAACTGAGGGCTTCTTGAGGATTTAAATCTGGGCAGCGCATTGGATTTAAGGCGTGATCTGGGCACCAAATCATCACTTGTGTAGATCGGTGGTTTCAAACAATAGTGAAAGAGAACCGAAGACTTCCCTAGAGGCTAAGATCCTGAGAGGCCTGCAGCCTGATCCATTGCCGCTGGAGCGAGGGTGCCTGCTCACCGTGGCCATTGAGATCTGAAGTTGTGGTGTGGATCGAGGTGGTGTGCTTTCCTTTCAGATTCGTCTTTAACCGTTAGGAAAGAAGCAAGATCAAGATAGACTCTTCTGTGTGACAGAGCGTGACAGAGTGGACTCGCTGTTGCGGGCCAGCCAGAGGAGTTGCTGCTGATTGCCAAAGTGGGCCTTCGCCTCTGCCTTAAGATTTTTTTTTTTTCAAGATGAATTCTTAGATGGCAGATTATTTAAATGAAAGCAGCAAATTGGATGGTTCCAATTACATAAATTGGAAATTTAAGCTTCAGACTTTGCTTGAAGGTCAGAATACCTACAGCATTGTCATCGGTGATGAAGGTAAGCCAACTGTTGCAAATGGTGGAACGAATGCAACAACTCAAGAATGGGAGAAAAGGGAGCTGAAGGCAAAGGTCCTACTAAAATTGTCAGTTAAAGATTGCATCATCCCTCATATTCGGGATTGCAAGACAACGAATGAGATCTGGACAACTCTCAAAGACATGTATGAAATCAAGAACACCAGCCGAACCTTGTTCCTCAGGAAGAAGATCCTCTCAATCAAGATGGAGGAGAATGAGTCTGTTTCGTCATTCTTATCTCGGATAAAGGAAGTTAAAGATAAACTATCTGATATCGGTCAAACCGTGGCAAATGATGATCTGGTGACAATCACCATGAACGGTATGACAGATGACTATCAGATGTTTATAACTGGATTGAATGCAAGGGAAAAGCCTCCAAGTTTTGAAGAGCTTACTGGAATTTTGCTACATGAAGAGGAAAGGAGGTTGTCTCTCAAGCCTCAAGATCCAGATCTTGCATTGATAACAAAGTTCAAGCCAAAAGGGAGAGCGATGGCTGATCAGAGGAGGCGCAACACATCAAAAATGACACCACAAGGTATGACCTCGTATAGAAATGACTCTGCTCCTGAATGTTTTTATTGTGGTAAGATAGGCCATATTGCTAAATTTTGTCGCAAGAAGAAGGCAAATCAAGAGAGGTGCAATCAGAAAAGGCATGCAGGTCATTTGGCAGATGCAGATGCAGATACAGACCCAGATCAGAATCTGGATGTTAGACTATTTATGGTTGAGGGTGACACTGCTACTGAGGAGGATGAATCAGATATTTGGATCGTGGATTCTGGAGCCTCCTCGCATATGTCAGGTAAAAAGCAATGGTTCATAAATTTTAAAGAATCCAACACTGGAGTAAAAGTCTATCTTGGAGATAATAATGGGTACGAGATCAAGGGACGTGGAGATGTCCTTGTTACTCTGCCTAATGGTAAGATCATGAATATATCTGAGGAGTGGTATGTTCCTGGCATTAAGAAGAACCTGATTTCTGTGTCCAAGATTACAGATCAGGACCTCAAGGTAGAATTTTTTAAATCTTATTGCATTATTAAAGATTTGTTGGATCAGATGAAGCCCATTGCTACAGGTATTCGCATAGGAGGACTCTACAAGTTGGATGTGAAAAGTACGCCTCAGCAAGCCTTGATGGCGTCAAATAAGTCTGCTGAAAATCTGTGGCATCGTGGTCCTAGGAGAACTCCGCTTGACTGGACAACTAGAATGAAAATAGCGTTGGGTGCAGTCCGTGGTTTGACCTTCATTCACCACTCGTGTAAATCTCCCAAGCTGGCCCATGGGAATATCAAGTCTTCCAATGTTTTGTTAGATAAGAGTGGAAATGCTTGTATCTCAGACTTTGGTCTTGCTGTGCTTATTAGTCCTGCATCTGCTGCATCAAGAGCTGCGGGATACAGGGCTCCAGAACAGGCCGAGACTCCCATTGCGGCGACGCCCAAGCGAGCAGGGGCAAATGCTCCCTCACTAGCACAGGCTCCCATTGCCGCGACCCCCAAGGGAGCAACGACCGAATCTCCAGTAGCATCTCCGCCGGCCTCTGCCCCTTCGGAAGTTGCCAAAACCCCAAACTCAGCCCCAACACCGTGTTCATCGAATACTTCTGAGACTCCAGCCTCCAGCCCCTTCGCCGCAGGCCCAGGTATTGCTTCAGCACCAAAAAGCGGAGCCGCCGCCACAGCTAAGGGAGATCAAGCTTCTATCATTGGAGGGGCCATCGATTTCGTTAAGGAGCTAGAACAGCTCTTGCAGTCGCTTCAAGCACAGAAACGCAAACGAGAATGCGAAGAATTTGGGTGTAGTCCCAATTCTCCTACTCCTTTCAATGGCTTCTTCCTCTCTCCACAGTATACATCATACTCCGCACAGTGGAACTCGAGATATGGTGTGGAAAATACTTCATTTAACGATACGGGCAACGAATTGATTGCAGAGAACAAGTCTGCAGTGGCAGACATAGAAGTGACTATGATTGAAACACATGCTAGTATTAAAATCCTATCACAAAAGAGGACAGGACAGCTAATGAAAACCATTGAGGCGCTTCAAAGTCTTCACATGACGATTCTACACCTAAATATCACCACTATCGATCAGACTGTTCTCTACTCTTTCAATGTCAAGATTGAAGATGAGTGCCAGTTAACGTCCGCTGATGAAATTGCAACAGCAGTACACGATATCTTCAATATCATCCATTCCAACGCCATCAACTAAACGTGCCCACTTAGTCAACATTGTCTCCATATGCTTGCTCTTCATACTCAGTTTAGGTCTCCAGTACAGATTTTCTCTGTCATATTTATTTCAGTTGCAGAATGAGGCAGTGCGACGGGTTAGTACAGTGTGATCATTCTCTTCTTCTTCAAAGTAATGAACGCCAC
Source organism: Pinus tabuliformis (assembly GCA_031772625.1). Classification (NCBI taxonomy): domain Eukaryota; kingdom Viridiplantae; phylum Streptophyta; class Pinopsida; order Pinales; family Pinaceae; genus Pinus; species Pinus tabuliformis. The sequence goes on along the minus strand of CM062813.1, from coordinate 1,158,081,663 downwards.
TGCAAGCACAATTAAAGGCCGATCAAGCTCCGAATTGTACTATCTCCATATTCTCCGTCCATTTATGTTTTCTTGCATTCATTAGTTGGGATCTCAAACAACCGTTCATTCCTCTTGAAGGTGCAAATCTAGCGTGGGTTCTTGCATCTGAATCTTGTTTATGTCCCTTTCTCCATTAAGGGGGGATGTTAGAAATTAATGGAGAATAGGTTACGTAGTTATGATTTTCTCTTTATTTGACATTCAGTTCCTATTAATTAGGAATCTGTTTTTGCCTATGTATCTATTTAATTCCTGATGATTAATGAATAAGTGAAGCGAATGCATTTGCTGGTGGGAGCTCCTGGTGATCTGCACCTGTGAGCTCCCGTGTGTTTGTCTAAACTTCTGTCTTCTGCATTTCTTATCAAAAATCACAGACCCATGAAAGTCTTTAACAACAGACTGCCCACATGATAAGAAAAGCATAATAGGGCAATTACAGTGATCTGGAACTGAAATTTCATTATTAATATTTACGAGATCTGCATAGTATGAGCCAAAAGACATATTTAGCATCTTCAACTTAGCTAATAAAACAATTATTTTGCTGGAAAAAAATATTTAAAAAAGGTAATTAATAAATTATCAATAAGAGAAAAGGAGAAAGTCATGCTTCGAGAAATCACTTACCTTCATTCATGTTGTTTTTCCTTTTGTGTGGATTCCTCCAAAAGAAAAAGTCCTTGGGCAAGAAATAGGGTGACAACCTAACTATGGGCATAAGCACGACGAAAATTATTTGAAAAACACGATCAAAATCAGTGTCTTTAAGCAATTGAAATTAGATTCATGAAAGAGGTTTTGCACAAAAGAGTGGGTACCTCGTAGAAAGGACCCTTTGTTTCGCTTCTTCACACATCTGAAATGAAACCCCAAAACGTTGTTCTTCAGACGACCACAAAATGCTCTGCCCTCTTCTACTTCTTTTGTAGACCAGAATTACGGTTTTTGTTGGAAAATTAATCCTAACCACCGTGTTAAAAACTCTTACAACAGCCATATTTATCAGAAGTATTTTGCAGCTTGCAATTTTGTTTGCAGAGGAAGGACTAAAGTATGAGCAGAAGACATCGTTGGCCATTCCGCAACACATCATAGAGTTAAATTACTTAATGAGGGTTGGTAAATATATATGGGTGAAACATTTACTGCCCAACTCTTCGTTGCAGTTCACATCCTCGGCAAGTTTAGAAAATTTCTCAAAGATTTGTTCTGTCATGTATTAATGAGTAAAAATGTGTGTTTTGGATAAATATGAATGTAAAATTCATTTTGTTTGGTTGAGCAAGTTGAGAGGAGTGGAGCGTGTAAGTCTCCAAGGTAGTGAGGATAAAATCATGAAGGAAATATTGATGAGTGCATTAAAACAAGTCTTACGGAGTTTTACAGAGAATTACTTCACAACCCTCGTAAAGCATAAATCGCAGTAAGATTTTTTTTGTTTATACTTGGAGCAACAACCTCCAATTTGTCGTGCGAATGCATTTACATATGCTTTATAATATAATCCAAAATCTGGTTTGTTGCAATGTGGCCTTAAACCTTCATGATTAGATTTACGAAAACCATTTGGTTTTTACTCTGTTTTGTTGTGCGTTTAATTTCTGTCTCAATTAAGTCTCTGTGTAGTTGCGATTTTACTTGCTTCAATTCAATATTTGTCTTCTCGCAACCGATTTATGAGCTAGACTCCTCTCCTCTAACATTTTCTGAGCCGGACTCCTCTCCTCTAACATGGTATCAGAGAAGGTTAAACTTTGTTAGTGTAAAAACAAGTGTTTTTACTAACAATTAAAAATTGTTTTGAGGGCAGATTTTTGAAGTGTATTTACCAACAGGTAGAGAGTTTTTTCGCTCAGGAAACATCAAGCACAAGCTTGACTAGTCCTCAAATACCTCAGTTTAATGGCAAAAATAATGATTATTGGGCTCTTACAATGAAGGCCCTATTTTCTTCTCAAGACATTTGGGATTTGGTGGAGAATGGTTTTCAAGAAACAGCATATGCAACAACATACAATGTCTTGTCTCAACCAGAAAGGGATTTGTTGAGGGACAACAGGAAGAAGGATGCAAAATCCCTCTTCTACATTTTTCAAGCAGTTCATTAAAATATTTTCCCAACGGTTGCAGCAGCAACAAAGTCCAAGTAAGCATGGCACACCCTACAAACAACCTACCAAGGCATGGCAAAAGTGAAGACAACAAAGCTACAAATGCTAAGGAGAGATTTTGAAACACTTTGTATGAAAGAATCTAAGAATGTAGACTCGTTTTTTACACATGTAATTGGACTAGTTACTCAAATCAGGTCTCATGGTGAGACACTCGAGGAAAGGAGAATAGTTGAGAAAGTTTTGAGAAGTTTACCAGCAAGGTTTGATGCCATTGTTGTGGCCATAGAAGAGACAAAGGATCTCTCATAGTTCTCAGTTGATGAGCTTCATGCATCATTGATTTCTCATGAACATAGATTGAATAGAGCAACAAGCTCCTCATTGGAGCATGCTTTCAAGACACAAGTTTCATTTGGTCAAAGTAGAGGTAGAGGAAGATCATATGCTAGAGGAAGAGGAAGAAGCCCACACAGAGGTGGAAGAAGCGGCCCTTCAAGCTCAAGTGGAAGAGGCAGCAATCAAAATCCAAGTCAAGGCCCAAGACAAAATCAAACACAAGGTCAGAGGTATGATAAATCTCAAGTCCAATGTCATTACTATAAGAAGTATGGTCTTTATACAAATGAATGTAGAAAGAAGCAATATGACATTAGTAAATTTTACAAAAGAAAATCAGAACCATGATAGCATGTTTTTAGCTTGTAATGTAGCACAAGAAAAACAAAGTGATATAGGGTATCTAGATTCAGGGTGTAGCAACCACATGTCAGGGAACATAGAAATGTTTTCCAATCTAGATGAAAGTGTGCAATCTGAAGTGACATTAGAGACTGATAGCAAAGTCTCTGTCATGGGCAAAGGAAGAGTTAATATCCTAACAAAGAAGGGGGAGAAGAAGCACATCTCAGATGTTTACTTTGTCCCTAGTTTGAAGCATAATCTCATTGTTGAAGATAATGGAGAATATCCTAGAATAGTGCAAGTTGGTTCACGTGACCTCAGGATAGGAATTAGTTTCTATTTCTTAGGACATTTTTCTAACTTCCCTAAAACCATGATTACTATATAATGTGTGATGTACATGAACAATGTAGAGCGTTCTGCAGAGCTAGACTCTCTTGGTTCAGACTCTCTTTCGTAGCGCTAACCAGTGGGTTTTATTTCTTTTAATACAACAATACCATTTTTATCATGGTATAAGAGCGTCAGGGCTGAGGAACCTGTACACCGAGAGGAGGGTGCGACTAAACTAAAATCATCGCAGGTTTCAGGAGAATAAACGCGATGATTACTCAAACATACTTATCATCACCGTCTCTGATATTAGGTGTATAGCTGCGATGACATCACAGATAAGTGGTGTACATCTACGATGATGTCTCAGATAAGTGGTGTATATCTGCGATGATCGTGTAAAAAAAAAAGGCTCTGTGGAGGCCAAGAGAAGGCTGCATCTTGGAGAAGGCTGCAGAGGCTGACAACAAAAGGTTGTCTGGAGGCTGTGAAGGAAGCCACGGTGATCTGCGGGTGTGCTGTGAGATCAAACAACATTGAAGATCAGTGATCTGTCTTTGTCACAGATCTGGGGTAAATCTAACATCTTCTTTTACCTGTCGATTTTTTTTTGTCTAAATCGCCAAGATGAATAATAATATGTTTGAAGCATGCTTGAATGAGCATAACAAGCTCGATGGTTCCAATTATGCAAATTGGAAATTCAAGATGCAGACTCTGTTAGAAGTGCAGAGTGCTTGGACGATTGTAAATGGGGATGAGTTGAAGCCAGTGGTTGGATCAGCATCGATCCTAGATTGGGAGAAGCGAGAAGGTAGAGCAAAGACATTGTTGAAGATGTTAGTGAAAGACTGCATCATACCACACATCAGAGAGTGTAAGACAACTAACGAGATCTGGGGAATTTTGAAGGATCTGTATGAGATCAGGAATACAAATCGTCTTCTGTTTCTGAAGAGCAAGATCTTATCCCTGAAGATGGAGGAGAATGAAATAGTTGTTGCCTTCATAGCAAGGATCAAAGATCTGAAGAACAAATTGGCAGACATTGGTCATACAATTGATGATACAGATCTTGTAACAATTACCATGAATGGTGTGACCGATGACTACCAAATGTTCATCACTGGGATAAATGCGAGAGAGAAAATCCTGAAGTTTGAAGAGCTGACAGGAATACTGATGCAAGAAGAAGAAAGAAGATCGACTCTGAAGCCCCAGAGTGTCGATCTTGCATTGATGGCAAAGAAGAACTTCTTCAAAGGGAAAGGAAATCCGCAACAACAAAACGAAGGACATTCACAGAAAAGACCGAATCAGACCCAAGGTATGCATCTGAATAGAAACAACTCTGAAATTAAATGTTTTTATTGCGGAAAACTTGGTCATATTTCCAGGGAGTGCAAGAAGAAGAAATATCATGAAGAACAACAGAAGCAGAAACGACATGCAGGTCATCTCGCAAATGAAAATCATGTGCAGAATTTCAAATTGTTTATGGCAGATTTTGATGAGAATGTTGATGCAAACATATGGTATGTTGATTTTGGAGCATTAACACATATGACAAGGAACAAGCATTGGTTCGAAGATTTTAAAGAAATCAACGAAGGAGCACAGATTTACCTAGGTGATGATAGAAGTCATCAAATCAAAGGGTGTGGGAAAATTTCTGTCATTCTACCTAATGGTAATGTAAAACAAATTCATAATGTCATGTATGTGCCTGGTGTAACAAAGAACTTGATTTCTGTATCCATGATCACAGATCAAGATCTTAAAGTTGAATTTTTTAAATCTAACTGTTATATTAAAGATCTGCTAGATGGCATGAAGACAATTGCTACAGGAATCCGAACAAGAGGTATGTACAAGTTGGATGTAAGACCTGCACCAGTTCGAGCTTTGATAGCTGCGAGTTTGACTACAGAAGAGCTATGGCATCAGAGATTTGGTCATATCAATTACAATGATTTGTTGTTACTACAAAAGAATAAAATGGTAAGAGATCTTCCTATGCTAAAGCAAGTACATAATGATTGTGATGCGTGTACATTAGGAAAAATGCATAGAGAAGAATTCCCTGTTCGAGTAGAAAAGAAACAGAGCGATAAAATTGAATTAGTGCATACAGACCTATGTGGACCCATGCAAACAAAATCAATAGGAGGTGCAATATATTTTTTATTGTTTATTGATGACTGCACAAAGTTTTCTTGGGTGTATTTCTTGAGTAAGAAGAGTCACACATTTGAATACTTTAAGAAGTTCAGGAATATGATTGAAAGGCAAACAGGGAAGCAAATACAAATTCTCCACTCTGATAAAGGGGGAGAATACAGGAAAGATGAGCTTATCAGGTATTGTAAAGACCATGGAATATTGCAGCAATTCACCCCATACTCCACAGCAATACGGAGTAACTAAAAGAAAGAACATAACACTGGTGGAATGTGCTAGGAGCATGTTGAAAGGTAAGAATCTTTCGAATGGTTTTTGGGCTGAAGCGTTGAATACTGTTGTTTATTTGAAAAATAGGAGTCCTACAAAGAGTCTTGAGTTTAAAACTCCTTATGAAGCATTATATGGATTTAAGCCTGCAGTAAAATACTTAATAGTATTTGGATCTAAAGCATTTGCCCATATTCCAAAGGAAGATAGAAGAAAGCTAGATTCGAAAGCCATCAGATGTACTTTTATAGGGTATTGTTCACAAAATAAAGCTTAAAGATTTTTTAATCCCTCTACTCACAAAATTTTTGTTAGTAGAGATGTCAAATTCCATGAATAGGATCATGAAAAATATGATGAGCACAATGAGGAATGGGATATTTCGTAGTTGGTGGAAGAAGAAGCAGAAAACAATCAGGATCAGCAGCAGACAAAGGCAGAAGATGAACAACAGCAGCAGCAACAACAGCAGTAGCAACAATAGCAGATATAACAGATACAATAGCAGCAACAACAGCATATACAACAGTAGCAGTAGCAGGGGGGAGAAAAAGAGAATGATGATCAGACAAGGTTTGAGGCTACCCCACCTCTCAGGAGATCAGGTAGGAAAGCTCAATTACCTGCAAGATATAGGGAAAATTCTTTTATAACTAGTATGATGAATGTGGTTGAACATTCTAGTTATAAAGAAGCAAATGAATGTAGAGAATGGAAAATAGCCATGGAACAGGAATATGAATCAATAATTAGGAACAACACTTGGGAACTAGTTGAACTTCCTAAAGGAAAACAAACCATAGGTTGTAAATGGTTATACAAACTGAAGATAAATGAAGATGGAACCATAAAAAAATTAAAAGCTAGGTTGGTAGCAAAGGAGTATTCACAAAAAGAAGGTATAGACTATGAAGAAACCTTCGCCCCTATAGCTAAACTAAACACTATCAGAATGTTAATTGCTTTAGCTACTAAGAAACATTGGATGATACACCAACTACATGTAAATTCTGCATTTTTAAATGGAGAACTAAAAGAGGAGGTTTATTTAGAGCAACCTGAAGGGTTTTTCCAGAAAGGGAAAGAACATTTACACTGTAGATTCAAGAAAGCACTTTATGGACTAAAGCAAGCACCCAGGTCTTGGTATGAAAAGATTGACTCATTTTTTCTGCAAGCTGGCTACAATAGAAGCAAAAATGACCCTAATCTTTACACCATGCAAGATGAACAAGGGAGTATAGTGTTAATTTCTTTGTATGTAGACGATTTGATCATTACAGGTGATGCTACATATCTGATCAAAGAAATCAAGCAACAGATGTCACAAGTATTCGAAATGAAACACCTTGGTGAATTAAGATACTGTTTGGGTCTTGAGATCTGGAGAGATTTAGGACAAACATTTATGTCCCAAGGAAATTATGTCAAAGGCATGTTAGAGAGATTTAGGATGGATTATTGTAAGCCTGCAACAGTCCCATTACAACAGAACATCAAACTACAGAGTGAATATGGCTCAAAGGAGGCAAATGCGACACTTTACAAACAACTGGTTGGGAGTCTAATCTACCTAACCACCACTAGACCAGATTTGGCTTATGAAATCGGTGTGCTAAGCCAATATATGTCCAAGCCACTTGAAAGCCATTGGAATGCAGCGAAAAGTGTTTTGAGGTATCTATAAGGTACTGTAGATTACGATATTATTTACACTGACTCTTCTGATGTTAGATTGATAGGATTTGTAGATTCAGATTGGGCTAGAAATGTAGATGATCGCAGATCCATAATAGGATATGCATTCAGTATTGGATCCAAGGTGATTACATGGAGCAACAAGAAACAGAACATAGTTTCCTTGTCCTTAGTAGAAGCAGAGTATCAAGCCATGTGTGCAGCAATGTGTGAGGCAGTTTGGTTGTGGAGACTTCTCCAGGATGTCGGGGAAGAATAGATAGACGCAACAACAATCAAATGTGACAATCAAAGTTCAATCAAACTTGCTAATAATCCGGTGTTCCACAAAAACACTAAACATATTGATACACAATTCCACTTCATCAGGGAGAAAGTGCAATCCAAAGAAATCCATTTGGTATATTGTAATACATGTGATAATGTTGCAGACATTTTCACTAAGCCTCTTGGTAGGATTAAGTTTGAAATGTTTAGGGAGATGTTAGGCATATTTGTGAACCCCTTCTCCATTAAGGGGGAGTGTTGAAGATAATGGAGAATATCCTAGAATAGTGTGAGTTGGTTCATGTGACCTCAGGATAGGAATTAGTTTCTATTTCTTAGGTTATTGTTCTAACTTCCCTAAAACCATGATTACTATATAATGTGTGATGTACATGAACAATGTAGAGTGTTCTGTAGAGCCAGACTCTCCTGGTTCAGACTCTCTTTCATAGAGTTGACCAGTGGGTTTTATTTCTTTTAATACAACATTGCCATTTTTATCACTCATAATCATTGGACAACTCATGCAAAAGGGCTACAATGTCTTTTTCAAGAATGATGAGTGCACAATTTTGGATAAGCCTCCAAGCAAATAGCTGATTACAAAGGTTCATATGACAAACAATAGAATGTTTCCCCTAAAGATAAGATCAGATTTGAAAGAAGAGGGTGCACAAGCACAACTATCAATGAACTCACAAGATGATGGAAGAAAATATGCAGCTGTCACACAAGTAAACTTTCAAGCAAAGGTCAAAGACGAAAATTGGTTATGGCACTTGAGATTTGGTCATTTCAACTTCGAAGGTTTGAATTTGCTACATAGGAAAGGCATGGTGAAGGGATCTCCACTCATAGAAAAACCAACAGCCTATGTGAAGGATATATCTTGGGCAAGCAGCATAGAGAGACATTTCCAGCAGGAAAGTCAGTAAGGGAAAAGGCACATTTGGAGATTGTCCACTCAGATTTATGTGGACCAATGCAGACACCATCAATTGGTGGCAGCCATTATTTATTGACCTTCATAGATGACTACACAAGGAATACATGGGTCTATCTCCTAAAATAGAAAAGTAAAGTGTTTGAGCGCTTTCACCAATACAAATATCTTGTTGAGAAGCAAAGTGGACACTACATCAAAGTCCTTAGGACTGACAGAGGTGGCGAATACATCTCAAATGATTTCCTTTGTTTTTGTGGGGAGCATGGAATTCACAAGCAATTTACAAAAGGGTATACACCTCAGCAAAATGGTGTCGCGAAAAGGAAGAATAGGACCATTATGGTAATGGCAAGGAGTGTGTTGAAGGCAAAGCATTCACCAAATGATTAGTGGGCTGAATTTGTCACTTGTTCAGTGTATATCATTAATAGGTGTCCAACCAAAAGTGTCAAGAATGTGGTTCCTAAAGAGGCATGGAATGGAAGAAAGCATAGTTTCACTCACGTGAGAGTCTTTGGATCTGTGGCATATGCACATGTTCCATATGAGTTGAGGAAGAAGTTGGACAACAAGGGGGAGAAATGAATATTTTTTTGGATAGAGTGATGAATCCAAGGCACACAATCTCTACAATCCATCAACCAAGAAGGTAATAATTAGCAGAGATGTGCAGTTCATAGAAGAGGAAGCATGGGATGGAAATTTAGAGAAAACAGTCAATGTCAAAGAATGTATACCACATGAGGACAAAGAGGAATTGACAACAATAAGTGATTCCTCAACAGTGAATCCCTCTACTCCTATTCAAGCACATAAACACAGGAAACAAGTAACACCGTCAAAAAATAATAGGACAGTGCCACACAGTCAAGAAAGTTCTTCTCCAAGCACGCCGTAAAGCACAACACCAAGTGACATGTCAAGACCATCTTCAGCAAGCATAAGAAGACCAAAATTCAGAAATTTAAATGAGATTTATGAGCAATATGAAGTGATAGTAGCAATGGTCTAAATTCCTTATTTGCATTGTTTTGTCATGTAGATGACCCAATCCATTTTGAGGATGTATCCAAAGAAGAAAAATGGGTTGCAACAATGGAGGAAGAAATTGAAGCAATAAAAGCAATAGAAAAGAATGACACATGGGAGTTAGCGAACCTTCTGAAAGGAAAATAAGTCATTGGAGTGAAGTGGGTCTATAAGATAAAAAGCAATGTTGAGGGGAAGATTGAAATACATAAAGAGATGCTAGTTGTCAAAGGATACAAACAATAGCATGGAAGAGATTATGCGAAAACATTTGTGCCAGTCGTGAGGATGGAGACAGTGTGTACTGTTGTGGCAATTTTCGCGCAACATAAATGGAAAGTGTATCAAATGGACATAAAATCAACATTCTTGAATGGAGTGCTGAAAGAAGAAGTGTATGTTGCATGTTATGAGGTAGAAAGTCAAGAAGACAAAGTGTATCAGTTGAGGAAAGCTCTTTATGGGATGAAGCAAGCACTGTGTGCATGGTATAGTAGGATAGATGCTTACTTGTTGGAAAATGGTTTCGACAAATGTGACGGTGAGCCTACTCTCTACATCAAAGAGAGTGCTCGTAAGATTCTTTTGTTTTCTTATATGTAGATGATTTTATTTTTACAGGCAGTGATGATTTTCTCATCCCTGATTTCAAAGAAATCATGAAGAATGAATTTGAAATCACTGACTTGGGGTTGTTAAGGTGTTTTTTGAGCATAGAAGTGAAGCAAATAGAAAATGGCATTTTGATTTCTCAAGTAAAGTATGTAGTAGACATTTTGGAGAGGTTTAATATGCAGAACAACAAATCCTCACCAACTCCAACTGTCGTGGGGTTGAAGTTGAGCAAAGAAGATTGCAGCAGCAATGTCAATCCGACATTATACAAAAGCATGATAGGCAGCTTGATGTATTTGACCGCCACTAGGCCAGATATAATGTATGCAATGAGTCTGGTGTCGAGGTTCATGGAGACACCCAAGGAAACACACTAGCAAGCAGCGAAAAGGATTCTAAGGTATGTCAGTGGGACAAAACAATATGGTCTTTTGTACACCGCAACAGATGATTTCAGGCTGGTTGGTTACACTGACAGTGATTGGGCAGGAAGTGTCGATGATTAAAAAGTACGTCATGATATGTTTTTAATTTGGGTTCCAGAGCCATTTCATGGGCCTCCAAGAAGTAGCCAATAGTATCACTGTCAATAGCAGACGCTGAATATGTCGCTACAATAGCAGCAGCGTGTCAAGCAGTTTGGATGAGAAGGATGTTGAGGATATTCGCCCAGACCAAGAGGGAACGACAACACTTCCGCAATTGCATTGTCAAAGAATTCTATTTTTTACAAGAGGACCAAGCACATTGATGCTAAATATAATTTTATTAGAGATTTGATTAACAATGGTGAAATTGTGTTGCAGCATCGCAAGTCACAAGAACAATTTGCTGATATTTTCACAAAGCCATTGGCACGTGAAAATTTTGTTTATCTAAATACTATTTGGGAATTGTCAATGGCGGTAGTTGTGATTAAGGGGGAATGTTGGAAAATTAATCCCAACGACCACATTAAACGCTCTGACAGTAGCCATACTTGTCAGAAGTATTTTGCAGGTTGCAATTTTATTTGCAGGCGGAAAGACTAAAGTCTGAGCAGAAGATCAACGCTGACCATTCCACAACACATCACAGAGTTAAAGCACTTAATGAGGGTTGGTAAATATGATTGGGTTAAACATTTACTGTGCAACTCTTAATTGTAGTCTGCAACCTTTGCAAGTTCAGAAAATTTCTCATTTTGTATAATCGCCCATCCCGTGTCTTAAAGATTTTCTTTGTCATGTATTGATGAGTAAAAATGTGTGTTTTGGATAAATATGAATGTAAAATTATTTTTGTTTGGTTGTGAATGTTGAGAGGAGTTGACTATGTAAGTCTGATAGGTAGTGAGGAGAAAATCGGGGAGGAAATATTGGTAGGCGTGTGAAAACAAGTCTTACGAAGTTTTACAAAGAATTACTCCACAACCTTGGTGAAGCGTAAATTGCAGTAAGATTTTTTGTGTTTTTACTTAGAGTGACAGCGTCCAATTTGTCATGTGAATGTATTTACATATGCTTTATAATATAATCCAAAGTTTGGTTTGTTGTGATGTGACCTTAAACCTTCATGAGTAGATTTACCGCAACCATTCGGTTTTTACTTTATTTTGTTGTGCGTTTAATTTTGTTTCAATTAAGCCTCTGTGTAGTTGTGATTTCCTTGCTGCAACTGAAGATTTGTCTTCCCACAACCGATTTCTGAGCCAGACTCATCTCCTCTGCCCCTGTAAATTTTTTATAACAATTTTCAGCTGCCTTTTTGGCCTGTGAAAACCATAATTGTTGTCATTTAGGGTTATGGGTAGAAGATAAAACTACAATTGTTGTCCTTTAGGGTTTTCGACGGAATTTTTGACCCAGGCAGAAGATAAAACCGCAATTTATATCTCTGGTTCTACTGACTTGATAGATCGGGAGTTAAGATGGAGCCAGGTTGGTTTCAGTCATGTGCGACCAAGAAAAATCTATCGAAAATATGATTAATTTTATCAATAATATGTAAATACATCTAATATTAATATAATCATTATAAATGCTAAATATGCCTGTTATAGACATTTTTGTGCCTTACAGCTATAAGCATGAAATGTCCATAAACCAAGGGATCCTAAGTCCCTAAAAGTGTTGTTCCAGCTCCTAAAGAAACAAGGTCAACAAATTACAGCTTCTCCCAGAAGTTCTCCACCAGAAACTGCTCAAAACTAGTCAAAACAGGATCATTTCAAGTGCTCCACTAGCTGGCTGCGTTGCAAAGCACCCAAATACACTGGCTAGGTGTGTTGCAACGCACTTGAATGCACTACCAGGGTGCGTTGAGCGGGAAATGACAAGTGGCAGAGTCATTCCACGAGGTGGAGAGACAATGGAAGCTTCCAGAATCTTCTCCAATGACACTTGCCTCACTAAATTCGACTAGTGATGAGTAAGAGGCTCTCAGTCTCCAAGTGGAAGCAAGAACTGACAGAGAGAAGCCACTAATCAATTCATGAGCTGACTCATCCTCTTTGCATACATCTATATATGGATCCCTCACCAAGAGATCCAGAGGCTGGAATTTTGTACATTGCAGAGAATTGCTGTTGGTTTTGTGATAGATATCAGAGTATTGGGTGATTTATGCTTTGTTGGAGGTGAAGAAGGGATTCTATGCTAGGAGGTTGATGCTGGATCAGGAATCATCGGTTGTAACTCCTCCTGGATCTTCTTGTTTTATCAATAAAACTACTTGAGTTTCTCCTACATGCTTGTATATCTGATGTGTGTTATATTTGTATGTTTAGCTTAAATCTGATCCTAAGCTTTTTATGAACATAAATCCATGTCTTTGTGTAGTTTCTCTCTTCTGTGAACTTGCAGGAACTCGGTGACGCTGGGCAAGTGAGGGAGCAGATCGTTGGAAGCTGGCAAAGAGGAGAGAGATTGGATTGAACAACTAGCGCAAGACACAGTTCGGTTCATCTTAATCATCTTCGTTTATAGTTCATAAAGGAGAATACAAGAGTAGTTTTCCCTGTTTGTTTCTGAGGTCTCTGTCACAACCCTGTGGGATAGGGTCGTTCTGAATAGACACTTTTCCCGAAAACAATGCCTAAGATTCATTTGGTCATTTTAATTTTAAATTTTCTTAGTTACCTTAGTTTGTTGAGATGATAAATATTGTTAATAACTTTAGGATGAAAAATAATGAAATAAAAATTTTGAATGCAAAGTGACAATGTAATAGTGTTGAATGATAGCAAATGTAAATAATAAGAATGTAGTCACTTACAAATAGTCTTCATTGTGATTAATCTCAAACTATTTTATCTACTATTTTTATTGTCACTCTTGTTACTTTTTTCATATTTTCATATCGATTATATGAAAATGACAGTTGAAATCGTAAACCATTTAAATCTTTAGCTCGCATTGTTGTAGTAAGCATCATACCTTGTCTCTCTTGCTCTCCAATATTAATAGCTTGAATTACTATAACACAGAAATCAATGTACATTGTCAATAATTTTTTGTGCTTACACCAAAATCAATACACAGTTTTATTCCAATCACTTTAAAATTAATGTACCATCATACATCCAATTACATCAAATCAGAAATCAACATCTACACTGAAATCAATGCATCTAGTGCAAGCAATCAAATGAGATTAGAAAACAGCATTTACACTAAAATCAATTCATCTAATGCAAGCAATCAAATAGGATTATAAATCAACATCTACACTCAAATCAATGCATCTAGTGCAAGTAAGAAAATAGGATTAGAAACCAACATCTATACTGAAATCAATGCATCTAGTGCAAGCAATCAAATAGGATTAGAAATCACCATCTACACTGAAATCAATGCATTTAGTGCAAACAATCAAATAGGATTAGAAATCATCTACATTGAAATCAATGCTTCTAGTGCAAGCAATCAAATATTATTAGAAATCAACATCTACATTGAAATCAATCCATCTAGTGCAAGCAATCAAATAGGATTAGAAATCACCATCTACACTAAAATCAATGTATTTAGTGCAAGCAATCAAATATCATTAGAAAACAACATCTACACTAAAATCAATGCATCTAGTGCAAGCAATCAAATAGGATTAGAAATCACCATCTACATTGAAATCAATGCTTATAATGCAATAAATCTTCTTCCGTCTCCCCCCCCCTCCATCTACATCTATATCTCCCCCCATCTCTCTTTCTTCTCTCTCTATCTCACCCCCCCAAACACAAACACTCTCTCACTCCATATCTATCAATCTGTTTGTCCCTCCCTCCCTCTCTCCATCTCTCTCTTCTTCCCTCTCTTCACCTTCCATCTATATCTCTCTCTCTTTGTCTCTCTATATCACCCCCAAAACATGTTGAAAATGCAACAAGAAAATCCTAATCTAATTTTGTCATTAAATTAAATTAGGAATTAAATTGTAATTCCACGTCTCATGACAACTTGTAATAGTTAACTAAGTTAATCTAACTTAGTTGGCTCAGTTAATTCGAGTTGAGGGTATAACTTGAGACATGTAAAGTGTCTCCTAATTTTTTGGAGCCCTGGTTGAGTTTATTTTGAGTGGTAATTATTTAATTCAATTTAACTTAGTTAAAGTCAATTAAACTAGTTTCAACCGATGAAGGAATTAGTGGGAGATCCAGTGGTGAGGTGTAACCTACAGTAATCAACCAGTAAACTGAAAATTCACTCATAATTAACTCATGCATGACAGATCAAAAAAATACCCAGTTGAGATTGGATTTTAGGGACAATGTACTATCAGTTGTATAATCATATGAATTGTACAGGTGGTGCATGCAATCAAAGGAAGGCCTATGAGGATTGCAAAATTCATATTATGGAATTATCCCAATTAAATATGGGCTAATTCCTCTAACAGCCCTAGTTAAAAATTCATGTAAAGATATATAAGACCACGACCATGGGACACGTATTCCAAGTTGAATGGTGGGAAAAACATCTTAGTGAGTGTCCATTCAGTTTATTATGACTAAGGAAATTAGCAAAGGCAATCGAAAAGGCTTTGGAAAGGAATGAGGCATTTATTGGAATTTTAATTATGAAAATAAAGGAAATTAGGAGAAAAGGGAGGTGAAAGGTCACAGGTTGCATGTGAGGAGGAAAATCAAGGAAACTGATGGAAAATGAAGAAAATAGAGGACTCGTTGATAAAAAGGCTTATGAGGATCAATGGGAAAGATTTTGAGAGGTTTTGGTGGAGATCTCATTCTATTCTCTCTCTCTCTCATACTCTTGGACACTTAGAGTTTCTTGAAGCACTCTTGGAGGAGTGTGGAATACTTGGAATTTGGAGCAAGAATGCAAAGGAAAAACAGGAAAGCGCAAGAGGTCACCGGGATCAGCAGCTACAACAGGTTTTGCTTGTAGGTACCAAGTTGCATGTATGTTTTCCTTACTTGTTTCAGCGTGCATGGCACATGGATGTGGTTTATTGGTCATGATTTGTCATTGGCATGGAGGATTATCTGGATCGACAATGGACTTGCCTAGCCTTGCCATTTCCTAGATAACCATGGTGTTGTGGGTTCATTTCTTTGTTTTTCTGGTTAGTTCTCATGTTTCCTTTAACTTGGGTTGAGTTAATAGTTCCTGGAGCCTTGGTTGGACAAATGATCTCAGAGCCTTGGTTGGACAAACCTGTAACAACTTGGGTTGAGTTATTAGTCCTGAAGCCTTGGTTGGACAAATGCTCTGGAAGCCCTATATCAACTTGGGTTGAGTTACTAATCCTAGAAGCCTTGGTTGGGCAAATTATCTGGAAGCCCTTGGTGGGTTGAGTTACTAGTCATAGAAGCTTGGGTTGGACAAATGCTCTAGAAGATCAAAAAAATTTGTGGGTTGAGTTACTAGACCTAGAGCCCTGGTTGAACAAACGATCTGGAGCCCGACAACAGTCACGGGTTAAGTTGCTAGTCTTGGAATCTAGGTTGGAACAATCACTTTGGAGCCCTGGAAGGCTTGGGGAGAGACCAATCTGATGATGGTTCTGTGATGTCCGACCATGAGGTGGAATCACTATTTGATGGGTTAAGGTGGTTTGGCCTCTGGAAGCCCTGGATGGTTTTGATTGATGTGTTTTTTGAAATCTCATATTCATGGTTGGAATATGGGATGGGGTTGACTAGTTGAAGAGAGATTTGGGTCAGCCATGTATACTTTCGGGGGGAGCGTGGTAGTCTCATACTGGGTTGGCCTTTGGATCATTAATATGAGGTTATTTCTCCTTGTTAATTCATGAGTATTATACTGGTTTATATGTGGATTATATGGTTGTAGTTTTCTTGATATTTTTGTTGTTATTATGTTGGTTACAAGCATGTATTATGACAGTAGCTATGTATGGATCTCATCATGTTTTTAATTGTAAATGAATGAACAATGTATCCATGGCCTAATGGATCAAACTGTAGCTAATGTGTTGAGGCATAAATACTTATTAGCGATTCTCAGATGAGTATGAGGCCCCTATTCTTAGATCTATTGTGTACACATGTAGATTAAATATTTTTGTATCATCATTCCCTTGTTATCTTTCTATTCTGAACGTGTCATTCAATTCTGGGTAGTGACCTGGGGTCTGAGCCTGAAAAAGTGGCTCAAATCTCGTGGATGCTGGCACAACATTGAGAAAAATAGTCCCTAAACATTGGCATGCCATGATGTGGGTGCGTCCAGAGCCCTCTAGACGTTGGCATGCCCATGTCATGGGAGACCCTGGGGATTAATTGGTCAAAAACTCAGTGGGACTCAGGAGTTGGTTACATGAGAGGTGGGGATGGTTCTGGAGAATCTTGTTGTTGTTGTGGAAGGTCTATATGGTGTGTTTTCATCGGTTCCACTTCCTTAACGTGACTTAGGTGGTTGAATCATATCATAGTAACTTCTCCTCACATGTTTACCCCGGTTGGCAGGTTACTTGGGTAGATGTGGGAGGAGGGTGTTACAGAGCGGTATCAAAGCATGGTTCACCCCTTGGACTGAATGGGCAGTTTGTTGGTCATGCATTCATGTCAATTGTAGTCCATGTTCTTATTGCATTTGCATGGTGTTGATCATCGTTGTAGTGATGTTGTCATGTGAAGGTTGATGGTGTTGTTGTAGAATGTGTCATAATGAGTGTATGGTTGTATATGCATTTTTTACGCATTTTAGTGTTTGTATGTTGTTATGCATGCATTTTCATGGTGAAAGTTGTTATGCATAAGGTCATTGTATGAAATTAGGTCATCATGATGATATTGGTATGTTATGATGCTAATGTGTTGCTTGAGATAGAGTAGGATATGTAGATCATCATAGTGAAGTTGCAGCATTGGACCTCGAGGCAAGAGAGTGTCGTCATACATGTTTGTATGTTGGGAATACAAGTATGTAGGTTAAGGATTGTTATATGCATTATGGTTATGTTTATGCATTTCATTCTATTGATGTTATGGTTGCATACCTAATAGATGTTAGTTTATTAGTGTAGTCATATGCACATGTGTGAGAT
Organism: Pinus tabuliformis; assembly: GCA_031772625.1. Taxonomy (NCBI): domain Eukaryota; kingdom Viridiplantae; phylum Streptophyta; class Pinopsida; order Pinales; family Pinaceae; genus Pinus; species Pinus tabuliformis. The sequence continues at coordinate 1,158,063,969 of CM062813.1, read as the reverse complement.
AGTTATGAATTATAGTAACATGTGGTTATATGCATTGATATTGTTGTTTTAGGTTAGATAACTTGATGATTAAGTTATATGTTGTTGATGAGTATGTTATAGGTTAACTTGTTGTTGTTATACGATAATTAGCTTTATGATTAGGTTATATGTTGTTGATGAGCATGATATATAACTTCTTGTTGTTATATGTTAGTTACAGATTAGGGTTATTGCATTAAGATCTTGATGTTATATGTATCATACTAAGTTGGATTGGTCTATGAAAATGGTTAGGGTTATGACATTCAGTTATGAGTTTAAGATGTGACCATGTTAGCTAGTGACTATTATGGATATCATGACTTTATATATGTTTGAGTTGATATGTTGTGAAGTTACATCGTGCTAATCTATCTTGACTGTGCAGACAAGATAGCTTCCCATGAGATACATTAAGGTATGAGTTTTCATATGTTGTCTATTTGGTGTTAGAATGTTTGACTATGCCGTTTATTTGGTGTTTGAGTGTTTGGTGTCTATTATTTCAGCTATCCGTTGTCTGAATGTTTTATTACCTGAATCATATGAGTATGTGTCTATAATATTTCTTGCTCAGATGATCTTGTTTTAAGATGATTGTACTAATACTTATGTGTTGAGACAACTGGTATGTACTTGAGCGTAAGTAGGTGATAGTTGTAGCATTATGTATTATGATTAATGCATGTGAGTTTATTGTTGAGTATGACACGGTTGTTAGACTCGGTAAAGATTGATTTCAAATTAATATACATGATGTCTTGATCTTTGGAACATGAAACTGACATGTGTGAGCAATTGCATGGCAACATGATTGGTATTAGCTTGACAAGGTAATAGTTGATGTGTTATATAACTAGCAGTTGGGTGATCTGACAATGCATAGTAAGACTCTATTGCAACAAGTAAAAAGGTAAAAGAAAGGAATTGGGCAAGAATTCCTTTGGTTATGTTTGGAAACCATAATTCCAAATGAATGAGTGCTTTGCATACAGGAAGTCTTGTTAACCTTGAATTTGTCTGACATTATGAGGATATGTGTTATATTCATAAATATGTATTTTACAGGTATAACAGTTGGTTCTCGTTATGGCTAGATTCGCCAAAGGATTGGAGTCCCTTGAGAGATGTTGTGGATGTGTTCAGTGGCAAGCAACGTGCTTGGCACAACAAGGTAAGATAACTGGTATATTGTGATTTTTATTTATGCAATGAGAATTATGTGTTTATAGTAGTGCAATACAGGGAGTTGCATGGAAAGAGAGGTTTCCATGAAATCTTGAAGAAGACTCAGGTTGAGCTTTCCTTGGGAACAAGGAGAATTGATTCATCTGTTGTCAGTCTTGTGTTTTTGGTATTTTGGTGATTTGTTATGCTTGATTGCGGTGTTGTTTGCGTCTTGTACATGGCCATGCCACTTTGGTTGTGGTGTCGTATCATTGTCTGTTCTTCGTGTTTTTCTTGTTTGTTTCTTGTTCTTGTCTTTTATGTTTGAGTCTTGAGAATTGGTTGGGAAAGAGGAAAATTAATGGAGCTCGGGAGAAGTTGAATGAAACCCATCAGGTAATATGAGACTCAGATGAAGCTCGATGCATGAGTAAGGGAAGTTGAATGTAAGAATATGACAATTAGTTGGATTGGCTCGGTCCATTGGCGTAAATGGATAGTGGCAGTACAATCATGAGAAGATAGCAGGAAAGATGAAATAAATGGATCTGAGGCATCAGATGCCTTGGCTATGTTGGGAACGATTGTTCTCAATGTTTTGCTTAATGTGCACAAATAAAGGGAGGTCTCTTAATCTTGACCTTATGCTATTTGGTAATTATGTTATGATCATGATTATGCTAATGTTTATATATGTATACATGTATGTATGTATGTATGTATGTATGTCATGTCTGACAAGGTCGTCATGGATAATGGTTGTTTAATGCTAATGTTATATGTATATATGGGTATATGTATGTCATTTTCTAACAGGATCATGATTGTTTTATGCTAATGTTTATGTATATGTATCTATGTATCTATGTCACTATCTAACAAAGTTGTGAGGGATAATTGTTGTGGAGGAATGATTTCTTATATAGGTGGATGGCATGAAGAGATTCATGGTTCATGAGGAATCAAGTGGGAAGAGTATCCTGGTAGATCTCTAAGGTCAATATCATGTGGATATAAATTAATATTATGTTATTATAGTATGTTTATGTTATGGAAAGGCTAGGCCGAGGGATACATCAGCGAAATGAAAGTAGTGTGGTCTGTGGCATGTTGGGAAAAGAATGGATAAGACACTAGAAGCAAGGTTGTTTGGTAGAGATAGTGTGGTTTTGGATGTGTGGTACTACTGTTGTGCATATGTTGTACATGTTGCATTAGTGATGTGTGCATGCGGTGTTGTTTATATATAGTGTATGTACATGTTTATGCCATGTTATGTACAGGGTGGTACAAATAGTGTTGTGTGTGTTGGGTTATGTTATATTCTTTCCACGCAGTTAACAGGGGGTTTGAAGGGCACCCATAACCCCACTTTATGGGGTCTGGGATAGCGCCCCAGAAAATTTTGGTTTTGGACCCTATGTTAGGTTGGGCGGACCCACCTATGGTTTTGTGCATGATTTCGCACATGTTTTTTGGACGTGATGGTTTTCGGTCCATGGTATTGGACGCGATGGTTTTCAGTCCATGGTATTGGATGCTTCGGCATGTATAAATATGTATTATAACATTGAAAGGAACATAATGAAAAATCAAGCTGGTAGTCCCAGTTTTGGGATCCAGGGGAAAATCTCTGTGTATATGTGTTTTATGTGTTATGCTCTCGCATTATGTATTTTTTGTGTTTTAGAATTCGTATGCAGGTAATTTTTGAACGGGGTTAAAACCTACATTTGGTATCAGAGCAAATTTGGCTTCAAGGGGATGCCTTTATTGCTGAGGGGTTTCGCTCGGGCCTGTGATAGACCCTGTTCAGTGGGAGATCTACGAGATTGATTCTGGTGGTGAAAGAAGATGGCAAGCAGTGGAAAGATAGAGATCGAGAAATTTAATGCTCAGAGTTTTGAGTTGTGGAAACTCAAGATGGAGGATCTGTTGGTGGATAAAGATTAGTGGATTGCAGTAGATCTGGGTACTAAACCAACGGGAGTGTCCGATGAAGAATGGAAGAAGTTGGATCGGAAGGCAAAGAGCACAATACGATTGTGTGTCTCAGATTCTATATTGCTGAATGTGCCAGGGGAAGCTACAACAAAGGCTTTGTGGGACAAGTTAGGGACTTTTTACCAATCTAAGTCTCTGGTGAATAAATTGTTCATGCGGAAAATGTTGTATAACCTGAGGATGAAAGATGGAGACTCAGTGACAGAGCATCTGAACACATTTAATACTGTGGTAAGTTAGTTAGCATCTGTTGATATTAAAATTTCAGATGAAGATAAGTGCATCAGTTTGTTGTGTTCTCTACCAGATTCGTGGGATAGTCTGGTTATTACAATAGGTAGCAATGCAACTGCCTTGCAGTTTGATGAAATAGTCTCAGCCTTGCTGACGGAGGAGATGAGACGGAAAAATATGGAGAGCCAAAATGGTGATGCCTTGTCTGTACGAGGACGGTCCCAGAATAGAAACAAAAATAAGTCATCGAGTGGGAGATCTAAATCTCTAGGAAAACCTGTAAAGGTGGTGTGTTGGAAATGTGGAAAGCAAGGCCACTTCAAAAGGGACTATAAATCCAAAGCTCCTGACAAAGGAAAGGGATCTGATGAGGCTCCTTCTGTAGAGGCGAAAACCACCTTAGATGAAGGTGGGGATTTGTACTTGGCTTCTTCAAGTACACATGTAGATCATGAGGCATGGTTGATTGACTCAAGTGCATCCTTTCACTTCACTCCCCACAGAGAGTGGTTCTGTGAGTATGAGAAATATGATGGTGATGATGTCTTCTTGGGGGATGCCAGGAAGGTTAGAATCATTAGTCATGGAAAAGTAAAGTTGAAGCTGCAAGGTGGAAGGGTTAGAACACTTCCGGTTGTTCTGCATATTCCTGAATTAGCCAGAAATTTGATTTATGTTAGTAAGTTGGATGATTCAGGTGTAAAAACAGTGTTCGAGAAGGATACCTACAAGATGGTTTGAGGAGCACTGGTATTGATGCAGGGAGTTCGGATTGGAACTCTGTACAAGCTGCAAGGTAGCACTATTGTTGATGGGTGCAACAGTTCCATGGTTCCTGAAAGTGGATCAGAAAATCTAGTGGTCTCTGGAGCAAAGACCATGCTGTGGCATCAAAGGCTTGGAAATATTGGAGAGAAGTGCCTTCGAATACTTCATGGTAAAGGTATGGTAGAAGGTATGAGTAATAGCTCTCTGGATTTTGATTTCTGTGAAAATTGTGTATATGGGAAACAGAATCGGGTGAGTTTCGCCTCTGGTGGTAAGAGGGCGAAACATATATTAGAGCTTGTGCACAGTGATGTGTTTGGACCTATGAAGGTTCCATCACTGGGTAAGTCTGTGTACTATGTATCATTTATAGATGACTTCTCAAGGAATACATGGATATATTTCCTTAAGAAGAAATCTTAAGTCTTTGACAGGTTTAAAGAAGTTAAGGCTCTAGTGGAAAACCAGACAGAGAAGAAGATAAAGGTGCTGAGGGCAGATAATGGTGGAGAGTTTTGCAGCAAGGAATTTGAAGAATTTGTAAGAAGTGTGGTATAGCATGACAGAAGACTACTCCATATACACCTCGGAAAATTGGAGTTGTAGAAAGAATGAACAAGACATTGATGGAAAGGGCAAGAAGCATGCTCAGTGGTGCTGGGTTAGGACAAGAATTTTGGGCAGAGGTAGTGGATACTGCATGTTACCTGGTCAACAAGTCACCTTCATCAGCATTGGAGGATAAGACTTCACAAGAGGTATGGACTGGTAAGAAACCCTCTCTTTCACATCTAAGGGTATTTGGATGTGATGCATATGTACATGTTCCAAAGGAGAAACGAACCAAGTTGGATAGTAAATCTGAAAAGTGCATCTTTATTGGGTATAAGGATGGTTTAAAGGGTTATAAGCTTTGGAACCCAGTAACAAGGAAGGTTGTGTACAGCCGAGATGTGGTGTTTAGAGAGGTGAAAGATGTTATTAAACATGAAGTCCAACCAAAGGAACCTGAGAAGATAGAGTTTGAGCTAAAGGAGGAAGAATCAGACTCTACAGCAAAGGAGGAATCAGAAGATGAAGAGCCACAAACTTCGGCTGTGAGAAGATCAGTTCGAGAAAGAAGGCAACCAGAAAGGTATAGTCCATCTGCTTTCTGTTCAAATTTTGCTTTGTCTGTTACTGATGATGATCCCAGAACTGTGAAGGAAGCAGTGGATTCAGAGGATGGAAAAATCTGGAAAGAGGCCATGGTTGATGAAATGGCATCTTTGCACAAAGATGAGGCTTGGGATCTGGTGGAGTTGCCGGCTAGAAGGAAACCTGTTGGCAGCAAATGGGTGTTCAAAAAGAAGACAAATGCAAAAGGAAAAGTGGAGAAATACAAAGCTCGGTTGGTAGCAAAAGGTTATTCCCAGGTGTCGGGAATTGATTTTGGTGATATTTTTTTCTCTTGTTGCCAAGGTAGCTTCTATTAGATTACTTTTATCTGTTGATGCTGCTTTTGATTTTGAGGTAGAACAGATGGATGTGAAGACAACATTTCTTCACGGAGATCTAGAAGAGGAGATCTACATGAAGCAACCTGAAGGCTTTGCGGTGAAGGGTAAGAAGGAACTGGTATGTAAGTTAAAGAAGTCTCTATATGGGTTAAAACAGTCACCAAGGATATGGTATCAGAAATTTGATACATTTATATGGGGACTTGGCTTCACCAGAAGCAAAGCAGATCACTGTGTGTATTTTAAATTAATTGGTGACCGTGTTATTTATCTAGTCTTGTATGTGGATGATATGTTGTTGGTTGGAAATGACAAAGAAGTTATCGAGGATTTGAAGACCCAATTATCCTCCAAATTAGACATGAAAGATCTTGGTGCTGCAAACTATATTTTGGGCATGGAAATTAAAAGAGATCGGGAAAACAGGAAGCTCTGGTTAAACCAGATGAAGTATGTCGAGAAAATACTACAAAGGTTTAATATGCAGGAGAGTAAACCGGTGAAGGTTCCTATTCCTGTAGGTGTGAGGTTATCTGTTGAACAGTTTCCCAAGACACAAGAAGAGGAAGAGGACATGTCCCGTGTTCCATATGCAAATGCAGTTGGTAGCCTGACGTATGCAATGGTCTGTACTAGACCAAACATTTCACATGCAGTGGGAGTATTGAGCAGGTTTATGTCAAAACCAGGAAAGGAGCATTGGACAGCAATGAAGCGGGTTTTCAGGTGTTTGCGTGGCACTAGTGATTATGGTCTGTGCTACCAAGGAAGACCAGGATTGGACAGAGTGCTGGATATTCATGGCTTTGTTGATGCAGACTGGGCTGGAGATTTGGATCAGAGAAGATCTACAAGTGGGTGTATGTTTAACTTATTTGGAGGTGCAGTCAGTTGGATGAGTAAGAAACAATCTGTAGTGGCATTATCAACTACAGAGGCAGAATACATGGCAGCCACTTATGCAAGAAAGGAAGCAGTTTGGTTGCAGAGATTGTGTTCAAGTATGGGGTTAGTACAAGAAGCTATAAGGATAGACTGTGACAGCCAAAGTGCAATTTTCCTGGCAAAGAATCCTGCATATCATTCAAAGACAAAGCACATTGATGTTCAGTATCACTTTGTGGGGGATATGATAGAAGATAAAAAGGTGTTGCTGGTAAAGGTCGACACTTTGAAGAATACTGCAGATGCATTAACAAAATCTGTGAGCTTTGAGAAGTTCTCTTGGTGTAGAGAGACAATGGGAATTTCAGGGCTGGGAAAATGGCTAAGCTCTCTTGTGGCCCCTGTGGAAAGAAAACAACAAGTGGGAGAATGTTGGGTTGTGTTATATTCTTTCCACGTAGTTAACAGGGGTTTGAAGGGCACCCGTAACCCCACTTTATGGGGTCCAGGGTAGCGCCCCAGAAAATTTTGGTTTTGGACCCTATGTTAGGTTGGGCGGACCCACCTATGGTTTTGTGCATGATTTTCGCACATGTTTTTTGGACGTGATGGTTTTCGGTCCATGGTATTGGACGCGATGGTTTTTGGTCCATGGTATTGGATGCTTCGGCATGTATAAATATGTATTATAACATTGAAAGTAACATAATGAAAAATCAAGCTGGTAGTCCCAATTTTTGGGATCTAGGGGAAAATCTCTGTGTATATGTGTTTTATGTGTTATGCTCTCACATTATTTATTTTCTGTGTTTTAGAATTCGTATGCAGGTAATTTCTATATAGGGTTAAAACCTACATTTGATATCAGAGTAGATTTGGCTTCAAGGGGACGCCTTTGCTGCTCAGGGGTTTCGCTTGGGCCTGTGATAGACCCTGTTTAGTGGGAGATCTACAAGATCGATTCTGGTGGTGAAAGAAGATGGCGAACAGTGGAAAGATAGAGATCAAGAAATTTAATGGTCAGAGTTTTGATTTGTGGAAACTCAAGATGGAGGATCTATTGGTGGATAAAGTTCAGTGGATCGCGGTAGATCCGGGTACTAAACCAATGGGAGTGTCTGATGAAGAATGGAAGAAGTTGGATCGGATGGCAAAGAGCAAAATACGATTGTGTGTCTCAGATTTAGTATTGCTAAATGTATCAGGGGAAGCTATAGCAAAGGCTTTGTGGGACAAGTTAGGGACTTTGTACCAATCTAAGTCTCTGGTGAATAAACTGTTCCTGCGGAAAAAGCTGTATAACTTGAGGATGAAAGATGGGGACTCGGTGATAGAGCATCTGAACTCATTTAATACTGTGGTAAGTCAGTTAGCATCTGTTGATATTAAAATTTCCGATGAAGATAAGTGCATCAATTTGTTATGTTCTCTACCAGATTTGTGGGATAGTCTGGTTATTGCAATAGGTAGCAATGCAACTGCCTTGCAGTTTGATGAAATAGTCTCAGCCTTGCTGATGGAGGAGATGAGACAGAAAAATATGGAGAGCCAAAATGGTGATTCCTTGTCTGTACGAGGACGGTCCCAGAATAGAAACAAAAATAAGTCATCGAGTGGGAGATCTAAATCTCTAGGAAAACCTGTAAAGGTGGTGTGCTAGAAATGTGGAAAGGAAGGCCATTTCAAAAGGGACTGTAAATATAAAGCTCCTGACAAAGGAAAGGGATCTGATGAGGCTCCTTCTGCAGAGGTGAAAACCACCTCAGATGAAGGTGGGGATGTGTACTTGGCTTCTTCAAGTACACATGTAGATCATGAGGCATGGTTGATTGACATAGATGCATCCTTTCACTTCACTCCCCACAGAGAGTGGTTCTGTGAGTATGAGAAATATGATGGTGGTGATGTCTTCTTGGGGGATGACAGGTAGGCTAGAATCATTGGTCATGGAAAAGTAAAGTTGAAGCTGCAAGGTGGAAGGGTTAGAACACTTCCGGGTGTTCTGCATATTCCTGTATTAGCCAGAAATCTGATTTCTGTTAGTAAGTTGGATGATGCAGGTGTAAAAACAGTGTTCGAGAACGATACTTGCAAGATGGTTCGGGGAGCACTGGTATTGATGCGGGGAGTTCGGATTGGAACTCTGTACAAGCTGCAAGGTAGCACTGTTTTTGATGGGTGCAATAGTTCCGTGGTTACTGAAAGTGGATCAGAAAATCTAGTGGTCTCTGGAGAAAAGACCATGTTGTGGCATCAAAGGCTTGGACATATTGGAGAGAAGGGCCTTCGAATACTTCATGGTAAAGGTATGGTAGAAGGTATGAGTAATAACTCTTTGGATTTTGATTTCTGTGAAAATTGTGTATATGGGAAGCAGAATCGGGTGAGTTTCCCCTCTGGTGGTAAGAGGGCGAAACATATATTAGAGCTTGTGCACAGTGATGTGTTTGGACCTGTGAAGGTTCCATCACTGGGTAAGTCTGTGTACTATGTATCATTTATAGATGACTTCTCAAGGAATACATGGATATATTTCCTTAAGAAGAAATCTTAAGTCTTTGACAGGTTTAAAGAAGTTAAGGCTCTAGTGAAAAACCAGATAGAGAAGAAGATAAAGGTTCTGAGGACAGATAATGGTGGAGAGTTTTGTAGCAAGGAATTTGAAGAATTCTGTATGAAGTCTAGTATAGCACGGCAGAAGACTACTCCATATACACCTCAGCAAAATGGAGTTGTAGTAAGAATGAACAAGACGTTGATGGAAAGGGCAAGAAGCATGCTCAGTGGTGCCGAGTTAGGACAGGAATTTTGGGCAGAGGCGGTGGATACTGCATGTTACCTAGTCAATAGGTCACCTTCATCAACATTGGAGGATAAGACTCCACAAGAGGTATGGATTGGTAAGAAACCCTCTCTTTCACATCTAAGGGTATTTGGATGTGATGCATATGTACATGTTCCAAAGGAGAAATGAACCAAGTTGGATAGTAAATCTGAAAAGTGCATCTTTATTGGGTATAAGGATGGTTTAAAGGGTTATAAGCTTTGGAACCCAGTAACAAGGAAGGTTGTGTACAACAGAGATGTGGTGTTCAGAGAGGTGAAAGATGTTATTAAACATGAAGTCCAACCAAAGGAACCTGAGAAGATAGAGTTTGAGCTAAAGGAGGAAGAATCAGACTCTACAGCAGAGTAGGAATCAGAAGATGAAGAGCCACAAACTCCGGATGTGAGAAGATCGGTTCGAGAAAGAAGGCAGCCAGAAAGGTATAGTCCATCTGCTTTCTGTTCAAATTTTGCTTTGTCTGTTACTGATGATGATCCTAGAACTGTGAAGGAAGCAGTGGATTCAGAGGATGGAAAACTCTGGAAAGAGGCCATGGTTGATGAAATGGCATCTTTGCACAAAAATGAGGCTTGGGATCTGGTGGAGTTGTCTACTGGAAGGAAACCCATTGGTAGCAAATGGGTGTTCAAAAAGAAGACAAATGCAGAAGGAAAAGTGGAGAAATACAAAGCTCAGTTGGTAGCAAATTATTCCCAGGTGCTAGGAATTGATTTTGGTGATATTTTTTTCTCCTATTGCCAAGGTAACTTCTATTAGATTACTTTTATCTGTTGCTGCTGCTTTTGATTTTGAGGTAGAACAGATGGATGTGAAGACAACATTTCTTCACGGGGATCTGGAAGAGGAGATCTACATGAAGCAACTTGAAGGCTTTGCGGTGGAGGGTAAGAAGGAACTGGTATGTAAGTTAAAGAAGTCTCTATATGGGTTAAAACAATCACCAAGGATGTGGTATCATAAATTTGATACATTTATACGGGGACTTGGCTTCACCAGAAGCAAAGCAGATCACTGTGTGTATTTTAAATTAATTGGTGACCGTGTTATTTATCTAGTCTTGTATGTGGATGATATGTTGTTGGTTGGAAATGACAAAGAAGTTATCGAGGATTTGAAGACCCAATTGTCCTCCAAATTAGACATGAAAGGTCTTGGTGTTGCAAACTATATTTTGGGCATGGAAATTAAAAGAGATCAGGAAAACATGAAGCTTTGGTTAAACCAGAGGAAGTATGTCGAGACAATACTACAAAGGTTTAATATGCAGGATAGTAAACCGGTGAAGGTTCCTATTCCTATAGGTGTGAGGTTGTCTGTTGAACAATGTCCCAAGACACAAGAAGAGGAAGAGGACATGTCCTGTGTTCCATATGCAAATGCAGTTGGTTGCCTGATGTATGCAATGGTTTGTACTAGACCAATCATTGCACATGCAGTGGGAGTATTGAGCAGGTTTATGTCAAAACCAGGAAAGAAGCATTGGACAATAGTGAAGCGGGTTTTCAGGTATTTGCGTGGCACTAGTGATTATGGTCTGTGCTACAAAGGAAGACCAGGATTGGATAGAGTGTTGGATATTCATGGCTTTGTTGATGCAGACTAGGTTGGAGATCTGGATCAGAGAAGATCTACAAGTGGGTATGTGTTTAACTTATTTGGAGGTGCAGTCAATTGGATGAGTAAGAAACAATCTGTAGTGGCACTATCAACTACAGAGGCAGAATACATGGCAGCCACTCATGCAAGCAAGGAAGCAGTTTGGTTGCAGTGATTGTGTTCAAGTATGGGGTTAGTATAGGAAGCTATAAGGATAGACTGTGACAGCCAAAGTGCAATTTTCCTGGCAAAGAGTCCTGCATATCATTCAAAGACAAAGCACATTGATGTTCAGTATCACTTTGTGAGGGATATGATAGAAGACAAAAATGTGTTGTTGGTAAAGGTGGACACTTTGAAGAATACTGCAGATGCATTGACAAAATCTGTGAGCTCTGAGAAGTTCTCTTGGTGTAGAGAGACAATGGGCATTTCAGGGCTGGGAAAATGACTAAGCTCTCTTGTGGCCCCCTGTGGAAAGAAAACAACAAGTGGTAGAATGTTGGGTTGTGTTATATTCTTTCCACGTAGTTAACAGGGGGTTTGAAGGGCACCCGTAACCCCACTTTATGGGGTCCAGGGTAGTGCCACATAAAATTTTGGTTTTGGACCCTATGTTAGGTTGGGCAGACCCACCTATGGTTTTGTGCATGATTTTCGCACATGTTTTTTGGACGTGATGGTTTTTGGTCCATGGTATTGGATGCGATGGTTTTCGGTCCATGGTATTGGATGCTTCGGCATGTATAAATGTGTATTATAACATTGAAAGGAAAATAATGAAAAATCAAGCTGGTAGTCTCGGTTTTGGGATCCATGGAAAAATCTCTGTGTATATGTGTTTTATGTGTTATGCTCTCGTATTATTTATTTTCTATGTTTTAGAATTCGTATGTAGGTAATTTCTGTACGGGGTTAAAACCTATAGTGTGCATATTGCATATGCAGTGTTGGGTATAGATGGGGCTATGTACATGTTGGATATGCAGTGTTGTGTACATATTGTACTATGCACATGAAGGATATGTGGTGTTGTGTGCATATGGTGCTATGCGCATGTTGGATATGCAATGTTGTGTACATAGGGTGTTATGTACATGTTGTATATGTCGTGCTATGTACATATGGTGTTGTGTGCATGTTCTACATGTGGTGCTATGTACATATGGTGTTGTATGCATTATTGTACAAGTGGTGTTGTGAACATGTAGTGTTGTGTGCATGTTGTACATGTGGTGATATGTACATATGGTGTTGTATGCATTATTGTACAAGTGGTGTTGTGAACATGTAGTGTTTTGTGCATGTTGTGCATGTGGTGCTATGTACATATGGTGTTGTATGCATTATTGTAGAAGTGGTGTTGTGAACATGTAGTGTTGTGTGCATGTTGTACATGTGGTGCTATGTACATATGGTGATGTATGCATTATTGTACAAGTGGTGTTATGAACATGTAGTGTTGTGTACATGTACATATGGTGTTGTGCAGGTGGTGTTGTGTACATGTTGTACATATGGTGTTGTGTACATGTGGCGTCGTGTACATGTCGTGCATGTGGTGTTGTGTACGTCTATCATTGTGTACACATTGTACATGTGGTACAATGTACATGTGGCGTTGTGTACACGTTGTGCAGGTGGTGTCGTGTACATGTGATGATGTATACATGTTGTGAAGGTGGTATTGTGAATGGGTGGTAATGTGTACATATTCTACATGTCATATTATGTGCATGTTGTACATGTTGTGTTGTGTACCTGCAGTACTATGTATGTGCATTGTGTAGTTGTGGTATTGTGACATGTGTATTCGTTGTGTTGTATTATGTGTACATATATGCATTGTGTTGTACATTGGTTGTAGGTGTATGTATTGTGTTTTGTTGTACACCGGATGTAGAAGTACGTATTGTGTTGTGTTGTACACTAGGAAAATTTTAAGAACCCCCCCTAAATTTACATGTATAATAAATGGGCGAATCTCCATGGTATATAGGAAAAATGGAAGGCGATTTTATCAATAATATGATATTTATATATAATTTTTTGGTGAATCTCTCACCAGGCATGGCGAATATTTTACTCAATTATAAAATCTTGTGTTTATTGAATACACGAATGAAATCATTGCTTTTATTTAAAATATCTTTTGAAATCAAAATTACCGAAATTACATATCGATAACCTAGTGGGTGTAGGATAAAATTCACCCGTGCCATTCACAGAAAGCATGAGAAAAAACCTAATACTATATATAAAACCAAGAAAAATTCAAATTCATCACTTCTAGGGACCTCGTAACCACCCTGCCAATACACAAGTATGTTCCTATTTGCAATTAGAAAAATTACCCAAATTACAATCTGTTTACTCCAGCATATGTTGGAAAGTTATAGAAGGATGACTAGTGCAATCAATCCATTCCTTTTAGCCCTGGATTTGTTTCAGTTTAAAACAAAAGTATATAAATATACTTGTCCAATGTTTATGCTTTAACCATTCACCTTAAGATGTTTTTACAATATAATTTCCTAAGTCTATTTAATATCTTCATTATCATAAAAACCAACCTATATCCATCTTAACTCCACATCTACCACTCTTAGGGGGATGAAATCTATTTATCCCTCTGAGCACTTGGTAGACCCAGAATTAAGATGGATCTAAGATGATAGAATTTCCCCTTTAAATAGTCTATGCTCACATGAATACCATGGTATTACCATGGGTTATCATAAACTTGGAGCTTAAAAATTACTATTAGTAATTTATAAAAATTAATAAAATTAATAGTTGATTTTTATTTTATTTTTTATTTTAACCAAGCTAAAATGTTTAACATACATTAAATTACAACATATATTTTTACTCTTGATCGGATCAAATATTTTTTCACTCTATGCTAGTTTGCATATCACGATATTTGATACCTCTCGAGGGTTAGTAGATCCAGAGTAAAGATGGATCTATGCTGGTTTAATTCCCCCATTTAAATAGGCTACATTCCAGGTGAATACCATGGGTCAATACCATGTGCCATTTTGGTGAATACCATGGGTCAATACCATGTGCCATTTTTTGAGTGTTCGTAAATATAAGGTGACTTATGGAGTAAATATAAAAAAATGTTTTATTTGTTTACCATAACTCTCGTTTATTTATATTTTTATTAATTTACCATACCTCTTTTGCAAATATAGTATTTGGCCCATAGGATTCACTTAAATAAAACCTCTTTCTTGAGCCTTCATAAATAGAACGAGGGTTATGGACTAAATATAAAAAGAGGCTTTATTTATTTACCATGTGTCTAGTTTATTTATATTTTTATTTATTTACCATACCTTTTGAGTAAGTATAAAAAGACGTTTTATTGATTTACCATACCTCCACTTTACTTATATTTTTATTTGTTTACACCCTTGCATGTATATAAGGTGACTTATGGAGTAAATATAAAAAATGTTTTATTTATTTACCATATCTCTCATTTATTTATATTTTTATTAATTTACCATACCTCTTTTATAAATATGGTATTTGGGCCTTTGGCCCATAGGATTCACTTAAATAAAACCTAAACTTGAAAATGGGCGAATGGATTCACTTAAATAAAACCTATTCTTGAAAATGGGCGAATGGAAAGTTGTAACTCCTAATTTCAAGGGCTAAATTTACCTTTTTTACCCTCTCCCTTAAAATAAGGTGGGCTATTTGAGGTGATTTGTAAAAATGTACTATGATACAAAATATTCGCCCACTAAAAATTCAAAACCCCTTAATTTCGCCAAAGGGCGAACATTCGGCCCTAAAATTTTCTATGTTGTACACTGGGTGTAGATGTATGTGTGAGATGTCAGGTGTAGGTGCATGTATTGCATGATGTTGTATGTCGTGTGTGGTTGCATGTGTGTGATGCACATTATGTGTATGTGCACATGATTGAGGTGAAGGCACTACGTGTTTATCGAGTGTCGCAACTAATCCAGTGTGCATACAGAATAAAGACAAAGGTCAAAGCTAAAGATTGATTAAAGGATAAGTATCAGTATTTTATTTCAGTTTTATTATGCGTGTGATTTATGATTTTGGTCTATGATGATTACATGTGATCTATGATTCTAGTTTATAATGGTTACATGTGATTAATGATTTTGATCTATGATGGTTGCATTTTGAGCCAACTTGATGTGATATGTTTATACATGATGATTTGGTCAAAGATGCTTGTTTGACTTGTCGTGATATGAAGCGAACAAAATTGCAAGTGTACCTTGTTGACGAACCACCAATGAGGTATGATTTGAATTTATTTGAATTTATTTTGAATCTAATAGAAATTATGTGCTTGGTACAGGAAAACATGAAAATTCCTTGTTGGATGATTGAAATCGACTATAAGAATTAGCAGTGCCAACAAAAGGAATAGACATGTAGCAGTATGTTGGTAAAACACTCCAGGAGCAAAGCCATTGTTGGACACTGGTACCCAATAGTGTCCGTTGATTTCCATGAGCATGCTATGACCGATATAATGGTTTGAGGTAGGGATATGCCTTGGTTGTTGACCTTTTGATGCGAGGAAGTCTTCCCAAGGGATGGATTGACAAGGATGGGGGTGCCTGCGGAAATTGGAAGGTGTGTGACTGCACAGAATGGGGTAACCAGATTGCCTGAGGGACTGTGTAACAGAGAAGTGAAGGTCGGGGATATATTTTTTTTTGTCATTAGCATTGCCAAATGGAATCAAATGCACATTTGGAGTGTGCCCTGGAACAATGAGTCAGTAATTGTTCACAGGGAGGACAAGTGGTGCAAGACATTGGATGCAAATTTGACCTTGTAGTGGATTCTGGAATTCATGTGAAGGAGGTGAATCTTGGTACTACTTGAGGGTGGAGATGTGAGCCTTTGGATTCCCTTGTCGTAGATGTAGACATTGTATCATTTTATTTGTTGGTTGAGAAAATAAAATAAAAGTATGTCAAAAAATATGAAAAAGAAAAATCATATCTCAAAAACAAAAAAATATATAAAGGCAAAACTCAGAACCAAAAGTTTCTTTAGGATAAGAGTTTGTTTTTGAAAAATAAAGTTCGGTTAATGCTAAACTAAGATGATGCATCATTTATTAAAGGCATGTGCTCGGTGGGGCCCAAGTGGAATTCAAAAGAATATTCAAATGACCGAAGAGTTAAATGGTGAGCATGTTGGTTGTGTCGCTTCAACAACAATGTCGGGCCTTCCCCAAGGAGGAAACGTGACATCACAACTTGCATGAAGGTTATTTATGTGGGTTCCCCCATAAATGAGTCAGTGCCAGATCGATGGCTTCTGATAAACGACCGAGATCTAGTGCAGGATCACCCGAGGATGGTCCCACTTACCACCATGGGTGCTCCCGTGAATGGTAGAGGGTAACCACCTCGGGTCTGCAGCAAGCGAGCATGACTGTTATTCTCCATTGACACCTCATCACCACATCATCCCAGTCCTCCATGTCACCCCTATCACATCGTCCACATCATCCCTATCATGTCACTCCATAGACCTATCACCTACACATTTAATCTCATTTTCCCTTGCACTTTTCTCCTTTTCCCATAAAATCTTGTTTTCCATCCTCATAATGTACATTGCCTATTCTGTTTCCACGCATCTATAAGCACATCCACGTCTGCTAGCTTATCACACTTGGATTCCAACTTCATCATTCATTATCTAGTTATTTATACATTGTATTCACCCACTCAGTCCATTAAAATGTCAAAGAACTCTTCCCTGACTAGCTTTGCAACTCACATTCCCCTCATGGACATAGAAAGGGGTATCTTTAACCCTATTTGATCCATAAATTTGATGGAACTTCGCCAAAATGTCCTAGCAGGCCAAATTGGTTCCCCTATATACACTGCAGTAGTAAAATCAGGTCTTTTCTCTGCCATTCCCCATACATATGTTTATCCTAAGTTTATCACCTTGTCAGCTTTTGCATCATATCCCTAGAAATGTTTTGTAATGAATGCAGTAGGAAAAAATATCTTTTAGGCCACTGCCCTTCTAATTCAACAAGCTCTAGATTTTCCCTCTTCAGAACATTATACTCCATTTATAAAAGGCACCCTGGTAGCAAATTTTCAAAAATTGCCTCTAAGTAACTTGTTGTAGTGGCTACAACACCCTCCAAAATTTTGCCTTAGCTTCGGTTTGGAGCCTCCCTTCCAACGTTTCATAGCAGCTTGCCTTGCTTCATCTAGTTCACAAGCTTCAGTGTTTTTCTTGCACAAAGGCAACCTGTCGATGACAGCTTGATGCATTCCCCTCACAGGTTGTTCACACAGACTTGGTCTAGCTATACGCTGAGCAGCTTCCCCAAGAAAATTGCACATTTCTGGAGGGAAACGAACCTTCCCTCCAGAAATTGCACAATCCTATCTGGCAACCTGCTGGGCTTCAAGATTTCACAATTCTGCTAGTCAACACTCCCAGCAGGAATTGCACAATTTTCCCCAGCAGAGCTACTCAGCCTAGAATTTGTGCAAATTTTGGTAGCAGTCAGCTGCTCTGCCCAAAAATTGCGCGAATCTCCTGGGAAGTCAACCCAACTCCTAGCCACAAATGCGCACTTCCTTTAAGCAGTCAAATAGCCTCTTGCATGTATAGCTTAGTTGACCGGTTCCCTTCGGGACCGAGAAAAACAGACTTGCATGCATGGGCTTCTTCTCCAAAGGCAACATGCAAAGGCATCCCTTGTTTCAGGGATCTATGTTTAGCAGTTGGAGGTTACATGCAAGGATCATTTCAGAAACCTCCCACCAAGTGTCACTTTCCCTAGATTTGTGGCATGCGCATCACAACCTCGATGTTATCAAAACTCATCAACTGGACACTGCAGAGCTCATTCCTCACATCAAACTTGCAGCTCTGACATCCCACATCACATCCAGGAGTAGTCGACACATTCAACTCAGTTGTGTTGGGGTAAACCTGCTTCCCATGCCTTTTGTTGCATTTCTGTCGCTTTTTTTGTTTTCTCTTATACGAGTATTGTTTGCTTGATTTCTTTGAAGTCTTGATGTCGTCTACATGTATATTAGCTTGTCCTAGCATCATTTTATTTTTCTTCAACATCTCATTGTTGTTGCATGCATGAAACTATTTTTCGTGAACAACTGCCGATTCGACGACTCGCCTCACCCACATGCATGTTGTTCCATTTTCTGGATCTGTCATTCACCATTTGCATGCATGATCATTCACTTATTCTTACACTCAGTATCAACATGCAATTGCATTCACATTCACATTCAGTTGCGCATTGGCGAGTCTGCCCAACCTTGGCCCAGACTCTGTCTCACTAGACAACATTGTGAAATCCTGAGGGGGAAGGCTTTGCCTTCCTCCCTAGAAATGTGCACTTCTACCGAGCAGCTATTCCCCAGGCCTGTTTTGCGCAATCCTTAGGGACAGTGATTACTGCCAAGCAAAATTGCACAATGCAGTCACTGAGCCTACAGCCATTGCCAGTTGAGATTGCGCATTGCGCAATCCCAACAGTCAACAGCTAGATTGGAATGTGCATTACGCAGTTCCAACAGTCAGTTAGTCTCCTAGTAGCCCAGACTGTGCCTTATGTAGTCTTGGCAATCGGTTTCCTGACCTCCCAGCCGAAATTGTGCAACCTTCATTATCAGTCACACAAGTATGTTGCAAGTCAATTCTCAAGTTCATTTTGGTTTTTTACTAACAAATTGCTTGCCATGAGTGTTTCCATGTCTCCAGGTATTGTAGGTGTTCATCTGCCTCTCAGCAGTGTAGTTATAATGGTTTCCAAGAGAGCAGAGTTGAAGACACTGTTCAGAGCACACCTAGAGATGCAGTCGACCAAATTTCTATGAGCTTGCCTACTCAAGAAGATATCAAGTTGTTTGTAGACAATAACATCAAGATATCACAGCGAGCAGCATCATGAACAGAAGTTGAAGGCAACATACCGAACGTAGCGAATGCAGTGGATGAAATGAATGCAAGAGGAAGGTTGTTAACAACGTAGAGGCGGAAAAAAGTTGCAAGATCAAGCAGATCCAATGATAATGAAAGAAACTTTGGAGACTCAGGCTACAAGGTGACGACGCAACATGAAGATCGCATGAAGACAGAGAATGGAACAAAGAAGGAGTTACACGTGCTTAAGCAACAACTCAGGAAGAACATGAAGCTACGAAGATAGATGAATGAGTTGCAGCGGGAACAGGAACACCAGTGGGCGCAACGTGCACTCACGGATAAAACCGCGCCTATAAAAGTTAAAGATCCATCCCAACAGCTGGCACGGAGGAGACATGGTGAGCAGTGTTGTTGATCACATGCAAGGGACTCAACAGCATGCATTCCATTGTGCACACACATGCAATCCAACCCATTTAGCACACTCACTAAGGCGAAGACAAGAAGCAAGTCCAACTGGAGCTGAACATGTACTTCAACAAGTTGATGCGCATCACCACCAACACACACTTGAAGATCAGCATGGGCACTATGCATCAGTGTGTTGCCGGTTCAGCAGCACCTAAGAAGACCATGCACATTTTAGAAAATGAGTTGGATGAAGTTGCCAAACCAATGCACCAGTTGCAATGGAGGAAAGAGTTTTCTTCAGCAAGATGTCACCATGAGGTGCATGCACACCATCATAGATGACCAAGCTTGGCATCAGCTCACCACCTTCACCATCACAAGCATTCCAAAGAGTTGGTCTCATCACAATGGACCGAGTGTCAGTGATTTCCTACATGGCTTGCTCAAGCCATGTTGTCTCGCATGAGTACATGTGCATTTTAATGTAACGTCATGTCAAGTGTAAGTCAAGTGTCAATAGTTGGATGTAATAGTCATAGAGTAGATGAAGAGTCATGAGGGTAGATGAACTGTCACAAAGGGGAATGTCAAGGGTCACCCTATCCTTTGTTATAAATAGTCTCTCATAACTCATTGTATAGGCTTTTGGTCAGCCAAGCTTCTGATAAGACTATCTTGGAAAGAGCTTGGATAGTATTGTAACGCGCCTTGGCTTCTCCACTACACGGAGCTAGTTTATCTCTTTGGAGGAGCGGGCGAATGTGGCTGTAACATTCCATTGTTGGGGCTAGCAGGTTTACATGGATGTATTGTATTATTGGAACTTACACTTCTTTATATAATAAGAGCCAGCATGTTGTCATGCATATGTTGTTATTTTAGTTGGACTGCTCTAGTTGTTGTAGCAATGTATGTTGTTTAACTTACGTAGTTGTGTATGAACTGCTTTGTATGCAATTATATGAATCTTGTTGTAGATGTGCTGTTGGTTTAACCATCACTTTGGATTGCCGGCTGACCTACTTTCCAGCTTGTGATGCATCTTCGCTCATGTGTTCCCTTCCTAGTTGAGTACTGTTACAGGTTTCCAAGGGGCGCACTCATCTCAACCCCCATGTGTTAGAACCTCTCATGCACCTTCCTTGACTCACTGCAGCAGTCACACCCTTGCTAATGATAGAGTTACCTTACTTGCTTCTGTGTGACATCGTGGTTAAGGAATTGGTTTACGACCCACTGCTGGGACTCCTACACCAAATGGTTTGAGGTCTAATTGAGACTTCTTACTAGGGAGATCCCCTTACATGTTGGTAGGTCCAACACCATCAACATTTTGGCGCTAGAAGGAGGACCAGATGACAAGATGAGTCCTCACATCTATTTTGAATCTCTACATATCTATCATGACTAGCTACCGAGTTTCTCTTCTGGAGTGCATGTCTTATGGAAACGACTTCATCATCTTGGAAAATCTCTCAGATAACTTATCTCATAAAACATTTGATAGTGGAGGCCACGTAACCTTGGTTAGGCACGTGGTCTTCTTTGTAGGCTCATGCGAAAGACATGGATTCTTTGAAGAATACATGAGCTGCGTGCTGTTCATCTACACGCTTTGAGGGAACCCAATGCAATGGTGTGTCACGCTACCTGAAAAATATATTCATTCTCTTGCTCATTTGGTTGCAGAGATAGACTGTGCTTTCAATCACTACAAATGTAAAGCACTCAACAAAGAAATTCTAAAATTACGAAAAGCCCCTGATGAATCTGTTGAATAGTTTTACACGTGCTTTTGTAATCTTGCATACCAATTTCCTGAAGATGATATTGATTGGGAAATTCTCGATGGAAGATTTGAGTATCTTATTCACATATCTGAACCCCACTCAACACACTTCGGTGATGGAGCTGTGCAATCACAGGAAGGCACAGTCACTGTCACAAGTGACTTCCCACCTTAACCTCATCAAACAACTCCACCACCGCAAAGTGATGTGGGAGATAATGCACACACCTCTATCGAATTGTCACATCCTCCCACCCCACCTGCTCTTGAGATTTGCACAGATTTGGCTTGCAAGCCTGTTGGTTGTCACGTGGACTCGTTCCCTCGACCTTTGTCTTCACGTTCTTTTGATCCTTCGGATTGTACTGTCTTGTGTTCTCCCATTCCTGACTCCTCACCTGTTGTGAACGAGGATCAAGCCATCGACAGAGTTGGTGTTTTACAACCAACCTGCGCCATCATTCATGATGAGTGTGTGTGGGAATCTAAAGAAGAGCCCGCGGTGAAGGATGACTCCCTTCCAACCACATCTCATCCGCTTCATCCTGACATCCCTTGTGATTTTTCCACTACTGATTTCTCCTATGAAAATTCATTTCTAGGTGTTGCTACTTCTAATCATTCACATGACACGTCGGATGTCAGTCTGTCATTATAGTGCGGAGAGGACACGTCGGATGTCAGTCTATCATTACAGTGCGAAGAGAACACCTCTTCCTCGAAAAATCCATTCAATCTGTCATATATCTTTCTTGAAAACATAGAGGGTGAACATATTTGCTTCTCATCTACCCCTCTGCGTGATTCATCAAATCATGAGGATGTCGAAAAACATCCTGAATTTTCTGATCTTGGTTGTCGTGATCTATTCACTTCCTCATTCGATCATGATGTTGATTCAACTACTGTTAATATGTCTAAGACACTGGTCTACCATGATCTATCTGTCAATGAGGTCGAAATCCCCCAAACTGTCGAGGCACATCAACCCGAGCTGATGGTTATGTCAGGCCCTCGCTATCCTGAGGTTGGTTTCACTTTTGGTCAGGAAAATTTTGAAACACTCAAGGCTCCTCATCACTCTCTGCTTTGCATAGAAGATCAACCAAACACCCAGATTTCACTTCCTCCACTCAAACTACACAATCCCATCGCTCATATGTTGGAGGAATACTACACAGCAAGCACACGTGCACAACACAAGTGGTCTACCTTTCTCATGTTTTCTTGCATGTCATAGTCAAGAGAATGCATACACTCAACATGTACACGTAGTGTAGCACAACATCATGGTAGTTCCACAGAATGCATGTCATGCACTTTCACTCATCTTTTTTTTGTGGTCGCTTGTAAGCTTGGAGTGTGTTTGTCTTCATTGTTACAATTTTCTTGTTTTCTAGTTCACACAGCTGTCTTGTTCGCGAACCATGCCTTCACCAACATGGGTCAACCAATGTGCTGGTGGCCGCATTGGAAGTGTCACTTCACGTGAGATGATCCATGCACTGTTAGCTTAGGAGTACGAGTAGTGTTTACCTTTGAGTTGTTTGCTTGCATGCCTGTTTGCTTACTTGCTTTGTTTGTTTGTTTCTCTGCTTGCTTGTTTGCTTACTTGCTTTTCTTTCGCTTTTGCTTCTGCTCTTTCTTTTCTTTGTTGTTTGTTAGTTCACTTGTTTCATTTAGTAGTATAGTTTTGCATGAAACCATGTATGACTCTTGAAACAAGCTGGGTAAAGTGTAAGAGGCCTTGTTCAACTATCACTACTTGGTTATCTGTAATCTTGCCTCTGTATGAAGAACTTTTTACTTTTAGTCCATGACACGTTAAAGGAAAATACGTACTGTTCAAAGCAAACCTTGGTGAAAACACAACACTTGCGCACTAACTAGTGTCACCTACTCTAGTCGGTTTTTTTTTGGGTTAACCCTTGTCAGCTCAGTCAAGTAGAGCAAGGTGAGGGGGAAAACTATAACAGGCACGTCAGCGATATAATAAACTACTTCTCTCCTGGAACAACCTCTTCTACTCCCAATAAGTCAGGATCCCTCTTTTGCCTCTGAAATGAATAAGTGTTATGCACAGTTGAAAAAATAAATTAAAAGAAAAAAAATTCAAAATGAGAAGTGAATAAGGCGAAAGAAGAGAAAGGCTTCCTACGCAGAGAGGGGATGCAAGTAACTCCACCGGGTACTGACCAGGCTCGTTGGTAGCGGAGCCATGCTTGTGTTCCTATGTGACTCCACCAGGGTATTGTCCAGGCCTGCTGGAAGCGGAGCAACACCAGAGATGAAACTAAGACTTTGGTGACTATACTGCTTGTGCATCAATATACCCCTCAACCCCAATTGAAACAACTGTGTTGACTTGGCTTGGAATGTGTGTCAATTGACCAAGAGTTTGGCAGATGCTACATCTTCCAATCAAGCTAGTGGAAACCAGGAGGAGTTGAGAACTGAACAATACTTCCAGAGGCGTTAGACTTTCTTTTCCCGAACAAGGTCCATTCAGAGAGCTGGAATTATACCAGTATGTTGCCAAGTGTTGTAGCAGCTACAACACCCTCCAAAATTTTTCCTTAGCTTTGTTTTGGAGCCTCCCTTCCAACTTTTCACAACATCTTGCCTTGCTTCGTCCAATTCAAAAGCTTCCGTGTTTTGCTTGCACAAAGGCAGCCTGTCGATCACAGCTTGATGCATTCCCCTCACAGTTTGTTCACCCGTACTTGGTCCAGCTAGAGACTGAGCAACTTCCCCAAGAAAATTGTGCATTTCTGGAGGGTAACCATCCTTCCCTCTAGAAATTGCGTAATCTTGTCTGGTAGCCTGCTGAGCTCCAAGATTGCGCAATTCTGCTAGTCAAAACTCCCAGCGGGAATTGCGTAATTTTCCCCAATAGGGCTGCTCAGCCCAGAATTTGTGCAAATCTGGGAAGCAGTCAGCTGCTCTGCCTAGAAATTACACAAATCTCCTGGGCATTCAACCCAACTCCCAGCTAGAAATGCGCATTTCCTTCAAGTAGTCAAACAAGCTCTTACATGTGTAGCTAAGTTGACCGGTTCCCTCCGAGACCAAGAAAAATAGACTTGCATGCATGGGTTTCTTCTCCCAAGGCAGCATGCAAAGGCATCCCTTGTTTCAAGGATCTATGTTTAGCAGTTGGAGGTTACATGCAAGGATCATTTCAAAAACCTCCCACCAAGTGTCGCTTTCCCTAGATTTGTGGCATGCGTGTCACAACCTTGATGTTATCAAAACTCATCAACCGGATGCTGCAGAGCTCATTCCTCACATCAACCTTACATCTCTGACATCCCACATCACATCTAGGAGCAGTTGACACATTCAACTCAGTTGTTTTGGGGTAAGCCCGCTTCCCATGCCTTGTGTTGCATTTCTGTTGCTTTTTGTGTTTTCTCTTGTATGAGTATTGTTTTCTTGATTTCTTTGAATGATTGTTGTCATTTACATGTATATTAACTTTTCCTAGCACCGTTTCAGTTTTCGTCAACATCTCACTGCTGTTGCATGCATGAAACTGTTTTTTGCAAATGGTCACCGATTTGGCAACTCGCCTCACCCACATGCATGTTGTTCCATTTTCTGAATCTGTCATTCACCATTTGCATGCATGATCATTCACTTATGCTTAGACTCAATATTAGCATGCAGTCACATTCACATTGACATTCAGTTTCCTGTCGGCGAGTCCACCCAACCTTGGCCCAGAATCTGCCTCACTAGACAGAATTGCGCAATCTTGAGAGGGAAGGCTCTACCTTCCTCCCCATAAATGCGCATTTCTTCCCAGCAACTACCCCCCAGGCTTTCTTTCTGCAATCTTGAGGGACAGTTACTGTTGACCAAGCAAAATTGCGTAATGCAATCACTGAGCCTGCAGCCATTGCTAATTGAGATTGCGCATTACACAATCCCAACACTCAACAACTAGACTGGACTATGCATTGTGCAATTCCAACAGTCATTCAGTCTCCTAGCAACCTAAATTGTGCCTTATGTGGTCTTGGCAGTCAGTCTCCCAACCTCCTGACCGAAATTGCGCAACTTTCATGATCAGTCACATAGGTATGTTGGAAGTCAATTATCAAGTTCATATTGGTTTTCAACTGACAGATGCCTTGCCATGAGTGTTTCCATGTCTCCAAGTATTGCAGGTGTTCATCTGCCTCTCAATAGTGCAGGTACAATGGTTTCCAAGAGAGAAGATTCGAAGACACCGTTCAGAGCATACCTGGAGATGCAGTTGATCAAATGTACATGAGCTTGCCTACTCAGAAGATATCAAGTTGTTCATATACAAGAACATCAATATATCATAGCAAGAATCATCATGAACAACATTTGAAGGCAGCATACTGAATGCAGCGAACGCAACAAATGCAATGAATGCAAGAGGAAGGTTGTTGACAACACAGAGGCAAAACAAAGTTGCAAGATCAAGCAGATCCACTGATAATGAAAGAAACTTTGGAGACTCAGGCTATGAGGTGACGATGGGACATAAAGATCATGTGAAGACAGAGAATGGAACTGTTAGGGTCCAACCCTAACCCCCTTATTTATGTAATAGGATCGAGTCATAGTTATAGTTAAGTAAAGAGTCAATAAAGCCCATATTAATAATTGTAAGTGGTTAACCCGCATTTAATGAAGGGACCACAGTTAGTTGCAAATGGGCCATGGTATTAATAAGAACCATGGTATTTCCCCATGGTATTGCATGTATGAATCCTATATAAAGGATAGAGACTCCCCTCGAGGAGCATCGTGTCTTATTTTGTAATTGAGCTCAGCTCTATTGGAGGTTGCCCCCTCGAAGAGGCAAGTGAACATTGCTTTCTGAATAATAAAATACTTGCTGTTATTTCTCATTGTTCTATGTTCTGGGTATATTTCTTCGCATATTTGGTATTCTGGTATCATCTTGCAGGTTAAGAGCATAACAAGTGGTATCAGAGTGCTTTCCAGGGCCGGTGGGATCTCCAATTTTTAGCAAAAAGTTTTTTTGGCTAGAGACATGTTCCGACATCTTTAAACCACAGGATCTGTCGTTGAGCACATAAACCTGCAGATTTGGGGAGGCATGCACACAAGAAATACAAGAGGTGGTCACACTTGTTGGACTCCCTTGTAACCCCTGTGGGTACCCCTTCGAGTAGTAGCGCATTAGACAGAACCACGCACAGACTGTCTTCCAAGTACCCTCTGGGTATATCGGAAGCCCCCTAGCTCCCTTGAAACCTCGCCATAGATAAACTGTTGGCCGTCTTGCTACTACAGTACACCGAGAACAGCACTCGGAGAGATTACTCGCACGTATGATAGGGTAGTCGAGTTGTACGACTAAGGGTACGGTTGATCCTCCTTGGTTAGTGCCCTGAAAAATTGGGCCGAGTACTACTGTCAGACCCTTATGTATATTGCGATATGTAGCACCTGACACTCTTGAAGACCATAGTTCCCTTCTCTATCTCTAGATCACGCATAATCTTTGCCAGATCAGATCTCGCAGGTGGGGTTTTGTCGCAGCATCAGCAATCAGTTCCACTGTTCAGATCTATCAGCTCACCGATTCAAATCTATCAGATCAATCAGATCCGCCATCTAGATCTAGAAATTTGGGCTCTGTAGCTGTCGCAACAATCAGATCCGCCATTCAAATCTGACTAATTGTGTGGGTTCCTATACCTAGGCATGATTTTTGCAGGACTTTGGGCAGCATTGACATTTCTAGGATTCGGCTACTGCAGTATTCCTAAGCAAGGAATAAAACTTCGTTTGGAGTAAAAAAAAAAAAACAAACAAACAAACAAAAAAGTCTGAGGACCCCTAGGACACTTATTGGAGACTTAGCCCATAAGAATCAGAACGAAAAGTTGAGCAAGGTGGTACCATTCAATTGTTAGTGCCAAAAGTTTCGGGCAGTCCCAAATTTCAAGTACATCAGATCGGTGCATGGTACAAACTAGAGCTCAAGCTATGGCCAATGAGAGGATTGACACCCTTGAATCAAAATTGAAAGATGTCATGTTGCAGCTGAAGAACTTAAATGAAACACTCTCAAAGGGCAAGGTGGAGGAACGCGCGGAGGCATATATTGGCAATGAAAACATTGAGGGTGAGTCTAGCCAGTCTCTTCACCTCTTTGGCACCCACCAACAATCCCATCCACAACCACCCAAGCTGGACATGTATAAATTTGATGGCTCTCACCTGGCCGCATGGATAGCACAAATGGAGCAATATTTCACACTAAATTACATCCTGGATGATGTGACTCAGCTTAGTGTGGGTATCATGTACTTGGACAATGAAAGATGGCAATGGTGGCAATGGCATCAACGTTGCTATGGAAGGCCCTTGACTTGGTAGACATTCAAAAAAGCTCTTACGGATCGCTTTGACCAGGACTCTAATTTTTTGGGTCGTCTCACTAAGCTCCGACAGACAGGAACAGTGAACGAATATATTACAGCCTTTGAAGCCTTAGCTTTCCACACTGGAGGTCTACACGATGAGTTCTACGTGGAATGTTTTGTCAGTGGTCTCAAAGAAGCCATACAAGCCCACGTCTGACTACACCACCCTAGCTCATGGCTACATGCTTGCAGGATAGCTCATGAGGTAGAACGTGCGTTAGCGGCCCAGTCATCACCAAGGGTCAATCCACACAAGCTCAAAGCACTACCCAAACACTCAAGGTTCAAAAGGTGTCACTAGCAGAAATGGTAGAAAGAAGAAAGCAAGGATTGTGTTACTACTATGATGAGAAATACTCCCTCGGGCATAAATGCAAGGAGCCCAAATTCTTTCAAATTGATGCTACTGATCACAGTTCATCGGAGGAAGCCCCACCACTTGAGGAACCAGAGGAGGAAGAAGAGGACAACCAGCAGGACAATGTACCTGAAGAACTAGTTATCTCGCTGCATGCTTTGGCAGGGATTTCTTCTCCCCAAACTCTCAAAATCAGAGGTTTTATTAAGCATCACCCAGTAGTAGTCTTGATTGATAGTGGCAGTACACATAATTTTATCCATCAAAGAGTTGCAAAAGCAGTGCATTGTTTTGTTCGAGCAGTTTCTAACTTCCAGGTCCAAATTGCTGATGGGGGGACAATGAAATGTGAAGGCCGCTGTGAAAATGTCAAACTTCAAATGGGGGATTATCAGTTAAAGACCCACATGTTTTCCATACACATGGGAGGGTGTGACATTTTCCTAGGTGCTGAATGGCTTCGCACACTTGGCCCAATCACAATGGATTTCCAGGAGTTATATATGAGCTTTAAGCAGAACAACCACACACATACCCTCCGCGAACTCCAAGCGGGAGCTCCCTCTATCATCAGCTCACATCGGATGGAAAAATTGTTAAAAAAGGGCCACCATGGAGTTATAGCCCAATTTAATGCCATCCAGGCCTTCGAACCCAATTCTCTTCATATTCATCCTGAGATGCAACAGATCTTGAACAACCATCTGCCAGTCTTTGACAAGCCTCATGAGCTTCCATCCTCGAGAGGGGAACATGATCATAGCATTACTTTGGTCCCAGGGGCTCAACCACCAAATGTGTGCCCATATAGATATCCGTTCACCCAAAAGAATGAAATTGAAAAAATAATCAAGGAACTCTTGGAAGTAGGCGTCATTCGTCCCAACATTAGTCCTTATTCATCGCCGGTGGTCATGGTGCTCAAGAAAGATAGGGAATGCCGTATGTGTCCAGACTTCAGGGCCCTCAATAAGTTGACGGTCAAAGATAAATTTCCCATCCCAGTTGTTGATGATTTGATGGATGAACTAAATGGGGCTTAATTCTTTACTAAGCTCAACCTTCGCTCAGGCTATCACCAAATTCGCATGAAAGAAGTCAACATTCGAAAGACTAATTTCCAAACTCATGAAGGCCATTATGAGTTCCTGGTCATGCCATTTGGTCTTTGTAATGCCCCATCCACTTTTCAGAGCCTTATGAACCACCTACTCAAACCATATCTTAGAAAATTTGTCCTTGTTTTCTTTGATGACATCCTCATCTACAGCCGCACCTGGGCCACACATCTTCAGCATGTAGATCTGCTCTTGCAACTGCTCCGCAAACATAAATTATTTGTCAAGATGTCCAAGTGCTCTTTTGGCATGGAAGAAGTTGAGTATTTGGGCCACATTGTGGGGCATGAAGGTGTCAGGGTGGACCCCAAAAAGATCCAGGCAATGCAGGATTGGCCTCAACCAAAGACCTTGAAGAGCTTGAGAGGATTTTTGGGTCTCACAGGCTACTATCGCAAATTTGTCTGCAATTATGGTCACATTGCTAGGCCCCTCACTCAACTCCTCAAGAAAAATTCATTCCTCTGGAATGATGAAGCACAACAGGTCTTTACAGCTCTTAAACATGCCATGTGTTCCACTCTAGTCTTAGCACTACCCGACTTCACCAAAACTTTTGTGATTAAATGTGATGCTTCTAGTACGGGTATTGGGGCGGTCTTAATGCAGGAAGGTCGACCCTTGGCCTTCACGAGACAACAACTAAGTGGGAAGAATCTGGGACAATCTAACTATGAGAAGGAGATGATGGCCATCCTATATGTAGTAGATACCTGGCGACTATACTTATTGGGGCGACATTTCCAAATCCGCACAGACCATCAAAGCCTTAAATATTTTTTAGAGCGCCGCCTATCCTTAGCACAACAAAATAAATGGCTCACCAAAATGTTGGGATATGATTTTGAGATAATTTACAAGAAAGGGCACGAAAATATTGTAGCAGATGTGTTATCCCGCCAATTTGAGGAGGAAAGTACCCTACTCACAATTTCCCTTCCCATTCTAGAATGGATTGAAGAGGCTCGCAAGGAATGGTTTTCACATCCATAGCTCTCCAAACTCATTAATCAATTGCAGGCAGATCCAAATTCCACAGCGGGCTACTTGTGGCAGGATGAGATTCTTCGCTACAAGGACAGAGTTGTAATATCACCAACATCCACCCTCAAAAGCCGCATTTTGGCAGAGTTTCACTCATCTCCCACTGCAAGACATTCAAGCTTTTAGAAGACGTATGCTCGCACTCGAAGATCATTTTTTTGGACAGGCATGAAAAAGGACATTCTTACTTTTGTAGCTGAATGCGACGTCTGTCAGTGCCACAAAGGAGAAACAGTCAAATCCCCAGGCACATTACAGCCATTGCCCATCCCGGCCTCAATCTGGACGGAGGTTTCTATGGATTTCATTACAGGTCTTCCAAAGTCAGGAAACAAGTCAGTCATCATGGTGGTTGTGGACAGACTTTCTAAGTATGCTCATTTTTGCACCCTACCCCACCCTTTTACACTGACTTTTGTCGCTCAATCTTTCATGGATCAGATCTTCAAATTGCATGGCATGCCCACTTCCATTATGTCTGATCGTGACCCAATATTCACCAGTAACTTTTGGCAGGAACTCTTCCAGCTACAAGGTACCCAACTACAACTCAGTACTTCCTATCATCCACAAACTGATGGTCAAACTGAAGCAGTCAACAAATGTCTGGAGACCTACCTTAGGTGTTTCACTTCAGAAAAGCAACATCTTTGGGTACAGTGGTTACCTCTAGCCGAATGGTGGTATAACATCAACTATCATGCCACCACCAAAATGACTCCATATGAAGCATTTTATGGTCAACTCCCTCATTCCCCTACTTCTTATATCAAGGGATGCTCGAAGGTACAAGCAGTGGATCAACTCCTATAGAACCACACAACCATGCTGGCACACCTTAGAGAGAATCTTCATCAAGCCCAAAATTGCATGAAGCAACAGGTAGATCAACTTCGCTCAGAACGCAAATTTCAAGAAGGGGATCAGGTATTTTTGAGGCTGCAACCATATAAGCAAACATCACTCAAAGATAAGGGTTGTCAAAAATTATCTCCAAAATTCTACAGACCGTATCAATTACTTCAGTGCATTGGAGAAGTCGCCTACAAGCTAGCTTTGCCACCCACTACAAAAATCCATCCAGTCTTCCATGTCTCATGCCTCAAGAATGTGATTGGGAACCATTGCAAAATTCAAACCAGTCTACCTGAAGTGGATGAAGAAGCGTTAATCTGGCTCCAACCTAAATAGGTTCTTGACACACGAGAACGGCACCTGCGTGGCCGCACAATCAAGGAAGTCCTCTTCAAGTGGAAAGACACCTCTCCGGAAGATGCAACCTGGGAACCAGCCACTATCCTTCAACAATTTCCGTAGCTTTAGCCTTGAGGACAAGGCTATTCTTATGGGGGAGGGCATGTTAGGGTCCAACCCTAACCCCCTTATTTATGTAATAGGATTGAGTCATAGTTATAGTTAAGTAAAGAGTCAATAAAGCCCATATTAATAATTGTAAGTGGTTAACCCGCATTTAATGAAGGGACCACAGTTAGTTGCAAATGGGCCATGGTATTAGATAGATGGTATTAATAAGAACCATGGTATTGCATGTATGAATCCTATATAAAGGATAGAGACTCCCCTCGAGGAGCATCGTGTCTTATTTTGTAATTGAGCTCAGCTCTATTGGAGGTTTCCCCCTCAAAGAGGCAAGTGAACATTGCTTTCTGAATAATAAAATACTTGTTGTTATTTCTCATTGTTCTATGTTCTGGGTATATTTCTTCGCATATTTGGTATCTTGGTATCTTCTTTCAAGTTAAGAGCATAACAGGAATAGAGAAGGAGTTTCATGTGTTGAAGCAAAAACTCAGGAAGAACATTAAGCTGCATAGACAGATAAATGAGTTGCAGCAGGAACAGGAACATCAGTGGGTGCAACGTGCACTCGCGGATGAAACCGTGCCTGTACAAGTTAAAGATCCATCCAAACAACTAGCATAGAGCCGACATGGTGAGCAGTGTTGTTGATCACATGCAAGGGATTCAGCAGCATGCGTGCCATTGTGTGCATGCATGCAATCCAACCCAAGCACACTCACCAAGGCGAAGACAAGAAGCAAGTCCAACTGCAGCTGAACATGTACTTCGGCAAGTTGATGCACATGACCACCAGCACATAGTTGAAGATCAACATGGACACTATGCATTAGTGTGTTGTTGGTTCGGCCACACTTAAGAAGACCATGCACATGTTAGCAAACAACTTGGATGAAGGAGCCAAACCAATTCACCGGTTGCAATAGAGGCAAGAGTTCGCTTCAACAAGATGTCACCATGGGGTGCATGCACGCCATCACGGACAACCAAGCTTGGCATCAGCTCACCACCTTCACCATCACAAGCATTCCAAAGAGTTGGTCTCATCACAATGAACTGAGTGATAGTGATGTCTTGCATGGCTTGCTCAAGCCATGTTGTCTCACATGAGTACATGTGCATTGTAATGTAACATCATGTCAAGTGTAAGTCAAGTGTCAATAGTTGGATCTAACAGTCATAGAGTAGATGAAGAGTCATGAGGGTAGATGAACTGTCACAAAGGGGAATGTCAAGGGTCACCCCACCCTTTGCTATAAATAGTCCCTCATAACTCATTGTATAGGCTTTTGGTCAGCCAAGATTATGATAAGACTATCTTGGAAAGAGCTTGGGTAGTATTGTAACGCGCCTTGGCTTCTCCACTGCGCAGAGCTAGTTTATCTCCTTGGAGGAGTAGCCAGATGTGGCTGTAATGTTCCATTGTTGGGGCTAGTAGGTTTACATGGATGTATTGTATGATTGGAACTTACACTTCTTTATATAATAAGATCCAACACGTTTTCATGCATATGTTGTTATTGTAGTTGGACCGTTCCAGTTGCTATAGCAATGTATGTTGTTTGACTTACATAGTTGTGTATGAACTGCTTTGTATGCAATTATATGAATATTGTTGTAGATGTGTTGTTGGTTTAACCATCACTTTGGATTGACAGTTGACCTGCTTTCCAGTTTGTGATGCATCTTTGCTCATGTGTTCCCTTCCTAGTTGAGTACTAATACAGGTTGCCAAGGGGCATACTCACCTCAACCCCCATGTGTTAGAACCTCCCATGCACCTTCCTTGACTCACTGCAACGGTCACACCCTTGCTACTGACAGAGTTATCTTACTTGCCTTTGTGCGACACCGCGGTTAAGGCATTGCTTTACGATCCACTGCTGGGACTCCTACACCAAACGGTCTGAGGTCTAATTGGGACTTCTTACCGAGGAGATCCCCTTACATGTTGGCAGGTCTAGCACGTCAACACCACTATAGCCAATTATCTTTTAATCTTATGCCTTCAAGACAAGTTTTGTCTATTGAACCAACTCAATTTTCCCTGGAAACTATTGATTAACATGTTAAGACAATTTTACAAGTAACTGTTTGGGTTTTGGGAAGGGGTGGTACTTTTGTGGTTGACCGTGCTATGTTAGGGATGTTCAATTTAATCATGTAGCCTAAAACTATCCTTGATATTCCAACTTTCTGGGAAGGATTAATAAACTCTCAGTTGTCAAATTTGAATCTTAATGGTTTATTTAGATTTCCGTCATTGGTGTTTTATATGTTCCTTTATCTTTATGTGTGGAAAGATTTATGCATTTGGGCCTGAAAATAATGGATGTCCATAAGAAAAAATAGTCAGTAGTCAACTGGATAGATACTTAATAAGTCTCCCTAATCATGAAGGTTTTGTACATTTTACTGCCTGTTTCATGTCAGTCATTTATTCTATTATAAACAATTTTGTTCCACCATGCCTCTTACCAAAAGCCCAAGCCTTCTTACAACTTAGCAAAGATGTCAAAGTTGGAGATTGGTTTCAATTTGAAGATCATGTTGAGATTAGATTGTATGGAGTAGAGGTTGCCCCTTACAGGCTTCCTTCTTTTGTGCCAATGAGATTGTTTTCTCTAGAATTCATTAGACAAAGTCTAAATGTGGATCAAATTCATTTTGTACTAGTAAAGAAGGGCCATTTATTCAAGTTTCCCAAGATTGTGGGGCCTTTCATTGTTAATAATATACAGGTTATGGAAGAAGTTGAGAGAATAATTCGAGATATGCAGCTCTAGCAAGGGGAAAAGTGGCCTTATGATCCTCACCATATCATTTCAAACAAAAGGGTAGAGAACTCTTATGCTCCCTACACCCATGATTCTAGACCAGATATTGAAAAATTGGCCAATGGTGGTAAATATGAAACAGAAAGGGGAATGGAGATTGAAACTCCCCATCCTATTGAAAAAGGCTTGAAAAGAGCAGTTGAAGAGATAATTGATTTAGATGATGAAACAAGTCACAGCTCTAAGAAGCCAAAATTGCATGAAAAGGAGGATTCTAAGCATATGGTTGGAAGTTCCTATGTTGTATTTGGTTTTCAATTGCAATTGGGAGAAGTGACATGCACACCTTCTTCCCCTATCCCTGGAGAATCCTCACAAAGTTTTGTTTCTGTTTTAAAGGAGATGTATAGCCAGATTGAAGAAAAGAACATGAAAATCAAAGAAAATGTTGTGTCCCAACTTGAAGTTCACTCAATTTCTGAGTATCATACTGTAGAAAATCTGATGTAGGTTAACCCAATAATGTAATATAATTCAAAGCAGAATACTATAACCTACTTCTACTGTCAATTTGCGGAAGATTAAAGATCGAGCTAAACAATATAACCAAAAGAAGAAGAATCAATCTCACAATACACATGAAAATACTTTGGGGAAAGCCTCAGCTAAAAACCCCACTATCTGTATTATCATACAAGGTGGAAATACATAGGAATTATACAAAGCCTTAACTCTCATAGCTAGCCAGCTCTCAGTACAATCCTCACAGATGCTCATAGGCAATCTTCGCTTCTCTCCAACCTTCCTCTCTGCCCTCCAAGCTCCTATTTCCTTGTGATGTTCCTTGTGGATGATTCACCTTCAACCAAGTGGATGATCTCCCTTCAAAACTGCGCAATCCTCAAGGATTAAATCCTTGACTGCATGCATGAGTTTTCTCCATGAGAAAACACATGCAACTGATAGTACATTGTCCTTGACTTTAATCTCAACTGGGTCTTTCTCAGAATAGACATGCATGAGTTTCTGATGAGGGAATCTTTAGTTAACTGGAGTAGCACTAGTTGAGTGCATGCATGCATCAACTGACTGTTAATTCACTATTAGCTCCTCAAATAGTTTGGAACTAATTTAATTGGACTTAACTCAGTAAACTAAATTAACTAATTAAAACTCAAATATAACTCAATCTTATCTCCTTTATTTAAGCGATAACTCTTGCATGACTTTAGAAAGAATTCTAACTTGAATTTCTCCAACTAATTAATTTAAAATAAATTAATTAAGTATTTCCAAGTAGTTGTTAAGACTAAAGCCGATTTTAATTCACAGTTTCATTCAAGGACAAATTAAATTGGAATATTCTTGTTGCCATATTTCAACACTCCCTCTCAACAAGAAAGGGATTATCTACCACCTCGATCCTGTCTCTATGGAACTCGAATTTACACTTTGACAATGCCTTTGTCAAAATGTCAACATCTTGCTCCTTTGTCGAAATATAATGTTGCAATATGATCCTCTTGACCTGTGAAAAGCCACGGGCAACAAATCTTGCCTTATGCTTCTCCACACTACCATTAGCAGCTTGCTTTACCTTGTAAATCCAACGTGAACTCACAATTGACTTGTTCTTTGGTCTCGGAACCACGTCCCAAACACTGTTACGAATTATGGAATCATACTCATCCACCATAGCATTAACCCAAATCGCCTGCTGCACTGCATCCTTAAAGGAAATGGCTCGGTCTCAACACATTCCCCAACAAGGGCCAAGTATCCAGTGTACCTCTCAGGTGACCTCCTCTGTCTGCACTGAGAAGATGGTGCTCCCACATTCTCTCTCGCATCCTCCAACAATCTGTCAGCTTCTCTTGTGCACTTTCGTCCATCTCTAGAAGACTCTGCTTGAGTGGATGTCTGCACTCTTGGAACCTTTGCATGCGGCTGCTCCGCATCAGTCTAAGGCTCCTCCTCCTTAGGAACTAACAATTCCTCCATAGCTTGTAGTTGGAGACCCCTCTCAAGGGAAACTCAGATGGCCTTCTGCTCATCAAACTTGAGATCTTTCCGAACCACTGTCCTCCGACTAGTAGGCAAGTACACTTGATAGTTGTGAGGTGTATCAGTGTACCCCACAAGTATCCCCAACTCTGCTGTCAGCTCAAGCTTCTTCCATGCATCCTTTGTCACATGGCAATATACCGATGAGCCAAAGATCCTGAAGTGACCCAGATCTAGTCTCTTACTGGAGAAGGCTTCCTCTATTGTCTTCATCCCAAGTATGCGATGCAGGCTTCTATTCTGTAAATAGACCATTGTGTTGCATGCCTCAACCCACAAGTGAGGTGGTAGGCCTTGGTCATGCAGCATTGCCATGCTGCCCCTACAATAGTTCTATTCTTCCTCTCGGCCACCCCATTCTACTGTGGGTTATGAGGTGTCGTCAACTCTCGTTTAATTCCTTTCGCTGCATAGAAGTCCTTAAACTGTTGAGAGACATGTTCTCCACCATTGTCGCTTCTCAAGGCCTTGATCTTCTTCCATGACTCTTTCTTGACAAAAGCTTTGAACTCACAAAACTTTGTGAAGGTTTTGTCCTTCTTCTGCATGAAATAAATCCAACATTTACGAGAATAGTCATCAATGAAAATCACATAATACCTTTGCTTCGTTTTGGATGCCGTCAAGAATGGTCCACACAAATCAGTATGAACTTGCTCTAAGATAGCCTCTGCTCGACTATCTCGATCATGAAAGGAAGACTTGGTATACTTTCCCAAGGTACAACCTTTGCATGTGTCAAATTGCTCAAGTTTACCTTTGGGAAGTCCTGTAGATATCTGTTGCATTATCTTCAAAGCCCCATGATGCAAATGGCCCAACCGCCTGTGCCACAACTCGCTAATGTCTTGGCTTTGCACCAATTCTGCTTTCGTACTCAATGCTGCACAATCATCTACCTCTAGTTTATAGAGATTCTTCACCTGAATCCCTATCCTCTTGGTCTGACCCATGTCTATGTGTCTTAGGAATTCCTTTCCTTTACTGAAGACAACATCGTAGCCTTTGTCTTCCAACATCACGACCGATACCAAGTTCTTCTTCAGTCTAGGCACATACGTCACATCTGTCAAGGTGAGAGGAGCTCCATGCTACCTTTGAAAAGCAACCGTGCCCACTCCTGAAACACTATACCTTCCATCGTCACCCATCTTCATGTGCATCTTGAGGTATTTCTCCTCCAAGGAATGAGGCTCCACTATCAAGATACCAGACACAACCCATCATCGATGACACCATGCATGCAATGAGGGTAAAGTCCATTTCGAACTGAGAGGCTAATGCCTCACCTTCCGATCCTTCTAAGGATCCCTTCTTGGACTACTTTGATGGGCAATTAGTCGCATAATGTCCCATCTTGTGACAATTAAATCATTTTACTTTAGACATGTCACCCTTCTTCCCTCCATGAGAAGAATTTGATTTGAAATGGGAAGCCTTCCCCTTCCATTTCCTTGCCTTACTTGCTAAGGCCAGATTTTCTTCATCATCATTCTTGGATGAAGAACCATCTCGTGTGCTCCTCTAATCTCCTCTTGCATAAGATCCAACCACAGTCGTTCCCAATCCGGTAGTTTCTCCCTTCCATTCACAGAGTCTTGGTAGCTATTCCAACTCTTTGGAAGGCCAAGGAGAGTGAGGCTCACCATATCATCATCGGCAGTAGTTATTCCCACACTGCCAATCTCATCTCTACAGGTGGTGAGCTTTTTTAGATATGTGGAAATAGTATCACCCTTCTCCATCTTGATTCTTTGAAGCTTATCCTTGAGCGCCAATTTCCTCTGGTCGCTATTATTCTAGTAGAGGTCCTTCAATGTCTTCCACATTGAAAATGGAGTATCCTTCCCATGGAGACTCGAGACAATATGGTCTTGAACTCCCTCAAGGATGATCTGTCTCGCCTTCGCCACACACTTCTTCCACTTAGCCAACTCTTGTGCATTAGTTGAAGCTAGCTTTGGGATTTCTTGATCAATGAATTCCTTCAAGCCATTGTCTTCTAATACAACCTCCATTCTATATTTCCATGCTATGTCATTCGAGCTACTTTCCAAGGCATACTCGAGACTCAAGCCATATAACGCCATTGGCCAACCTTGAAGTATGATATGAATTCGATTTGCACCTACAACCCGGAACTTCAAACTTCAAATTCTCTTCTTAGTATACTGTTCACAGCTCCGATACCATGTAGAAAATTTCTACAAATCCTACTCCGATACCTTGTAGAAAATATGATGTAGGTTAACCCGATAATGAAATATAAATCAAAGAAGAATACTATAACCTACTTCTACTATCAATTTGTGGAAGCTTAAAGATTGAGCTAAACAATATAACCAGAAGAAGAAGAATCAATCTCACAATACACATGAAAGTACTTTGGGGAAAGCCTCAGCTAAAAACCCCACTATCTGTATTATCATACAAGGTGGAAATACATAGGAATTATACAAAGCCTTAGCTCTCATAGCTAGCCAGCTCTCAGTACAATCCTCACAGATGCTCACAAGAAATCTTGGCTTCTCTCTAGCCTTCCTCTCTGCCCTCCAAGCTCCTATTTCCTTGGGCTATTCCTTATGGATGATTCACCTTCAACCAAGTGGATGACCTCCCTTCAAAACTGCGCAATACTCAAGGATTAAATCCTTGACTGCATGCATGAGTTTTCTCCATGAGTAAACACATGCAACTGATAGTACACTGTCCTTGACTTTAATCCCAACTGGGTCTTTCTCATAATATACATGCATGAGTTTCTGACGAGGGAATCTCTAGTTAACTGGAGTAGCACTAGTTGAGTGCACGCATGCATCAACTGACAGTTAACTCACTATTAGTTCCTCAAACAATTTGCAACTAATTTAACTGGACTTAACTCAGTAAACTGAGTTAACTAATTACAACTCAAATATAACTTAATGTTATCTCCTTAATTTAAGGGATAACTCTTGCATGACTTCAGAAAGACTTATAACTTGAATTTCTCCAACTAATTAATTTAAAATAAATTAATTAATTATTTCCAAGTAGCTTTTAAGACTAAATTCGATTTTAATTCACAATTTAATTCAAGGACAAATTAAATTGGAATATTCTTGTTGCCATATTTCAACACATACTAGATTGTTGTTGTTGACACCTAATCATAGGGATTGGGTGAACAATTGTAATTAGCTGCGTTTCTCGTTGTTCAACCCTTGGCCCTCCACACTGCGCTTCTCGCTCCATGGTATCACTGCATTTTACATTGCGTTGTTTTTTTTAACGCTACCACTGCTCTGGTTACACTCTTGTATAAGTTGCTCGCAACACCACTCTGCTCACAGCACTAGTCCCCTCACACCTCCGTCTCCCCATACTACTATGTTTGCAGCACGGGTGGTATATTCACTGTGTTTTTAATATATTGTTTGTAAATACCACCGTGGGGCTCAAACCCACTTTGATATCCGCTCCAAGTTGATAAGTTGAACGTTGTTGGTATAACACAGTTTGTAGAGATAGTATAACGTTGTCCATATACATTGTATTATTTCAACTATGTTTCTCTTTTGGTATTATTTCAACTGCGTTTCTGATCCAGGTGGATATTGGTGGCCACCTGCCAAGTCCACCTGGACCCCCACCATTGTTTCTCTCAGCATTTTCAATTTCCTTAATTGTAGCACAACTTACTGTTTTTAGCAGTTTTTCGGGTCCTGAACTTCTGGAGCTGTTTTGAGGCCCTAAACGACGTTTTTTGGGAAATCTGGGGGCAACATGGGTCCATGGACCGATGTTTCCCTTCCCAAAGTGGTATTGCTCAAATAGATCTTTCTAACGAGCTATTGTACGCATCAAACAGAGATCGTATGCCAAAGTTACGACCCCGAGAAGTTGATGTACCAATTTACCCAAACGGGGCCCACAGTTTGGCGTTTCATCTTCTAGGGTTAGGTTTTGGAATGTTAAGGGTTTTCCATTGTTTCTCAATAATAAATAGGCCTTCGAGCCTCATTGTAACATAGTTCAGAGGCATGTAGCCACCACATCTCTTCTCAGAGATAAGCTACCATCGCCCTAGCTAACTTATTTCCATTACTGTTTGTAAGCATATTTCAGTATTTTACATTAATGAAATGAAGTATTATTTCCGCTGCATATCTGTGTTTATGGTTATCTCTGTAATTTGTTGCATTCATGTTTAATTCTGGATCAGTGGTATCAGAGTGGTTGGCTTTTTCTCTGTTTTTCTTTGCATGTCCCCAACGAGGTTGGGATATAAGGAGTTAGGGCTTGAACTAGTCGAACCTTTGCAAGACCAGCCTCGCAAATCTCGACGGAATCCCATGGTGGATGAGAAGAAAGACGAGGGGGCAGGAGATCCTATCAAAATCTTGCTCGAAGAAGCCCTCGAGCAACAACGAAGCGTGATGATGGACAACTTTGCCCAGATCCTTCAGCGGCTACCTAGAAGTGATGCATCGGCTTCCAACAGCTACTTTGGAAACGCCATGCCCTTTAAGGTACAAGTTAATTTTGAAATCCCCATATTCGAGGGTCAGATAGACGCAGATTTCCTAGATAAATGGTTAAATTTGCTAGAGGGTTATTTTTCTGTTCATGAATTTTCGAGTCGGGAAAAGATTGTTTTCGCTCTTCTCAAAGCAGCCCCCCACGTCAAGGACTAGTGGGAAACCTACTGGGAGCAGAAGGATGAAAATACCGGCTCACTATTTTCAGTCGCACCCACCTAGAATTCATTCCAAGATGCCATCAAGGAGCAGTACTACCCTGTTGGAAGCTATGAGGATGAATACATAAAGTGGACCACGCTGCGGGAGGTAAGGGAGCAAGACGTGCCGGAGTTCACCAATCTATTCCATACCCTTCGCACAAATTTGGGTATCAAGGATATGGAGCAGCATTTGATACTCAAATACTGCGGCTGCTTGCACAAGTACATCCAGGAAGAAATAGAATTCCTGAACATCTCTTCGCTCGGCAAAGCATAACGATATGCCGTGAAGGTCGAGTAGAAGTTTAAACAAAAGAAGCGAGACTTTGGATCTGTAAATCCGAAGCAAGGGAAAGGTGCCCCTAAACCACAGAACAAAGGACAAAGCCAAGGCAGGGCAGCCCAAGGCAACCTGCCAAAGCTACAAGCAAAAAACAACGCCGCGAAGCCGAAAAAGGACACGAAAAAATGGTGTGAGTTCCATAAGAGCTCCACTCACAACACAAGTGAGTGTCGGGCCAA
Organism: Pinus tabuliformis; assembly: GCA_031772625.1. Classification (NCBI taxonomy): domain Eukaryota; kingdom Viridiplantae; phylum Streptophyta; class Pinopsida; order Pinales; family Pinaceae; genus Pinus; species Pinus tabuliformis. Next base: position 1,158,022,434 of record CM062813.1, on the reverse strand, counting down.
GCAATCACTGGTGGCTGAGCTAAAGGTTTCAGAATCAGATGCATGTTCCGACTCTGAGTCAGAACCCGACAAGGGGAATGACAAAGGGAAGTAGGTCATTGATGAGGATCCCAATGCCACTGTTGCTACCGCCAAGATCCAGAGAAATGAACCCGAAGATCTAGAGGAGGAGGAGCGTCTCTTCCACTCCCAGATGTGGGTAAAGGGCTCCCTGCTATAGTTCATTGTCGATAGCGGGAGCCAAAAGAACCTCATTTCAACAGAGGTCATGAAGCGGTTGGGCTTACCGACCATAGCACATCCACAACTGTACACCATCAGGTGGCTTCACCAAGGATGATATCTTCGCGTGAGCCAGCAGTGTCGCCTTCCATAAAACATCAAGCCCTTCACGGATGAGGTATTGTGTGACATTGCTCCCCTTGAAGTTTGTGATGTATTATTAGGACAACCCTACTTGTGGAAGCGACATGCTGTGTATGAATCAAGGTCCCGTGGTGTTATTATTACATTGGGAAATAAGTTGTATAGGATACCAAAGGTAGCACCGCCTACCGCCATCTCTTTGATTACTGCAAAACAATGCAGTAAGCTCATTTCCAAAACCGGGAAATTTGTTTTCCTGATGGTATGCCCTCAAGGGAAGAAGAAGATGTTGGCCACGGCCTCCAGACAGGGCCCCTCCACACGACAACTACAGATGGACAAGGTTGTGGAGGAGTATGAGGACATCTTCACCTCCCCTGCAGGGGTTCCTCTGCACTGTCAGGTCAAGCACTCCATCGATCTGACCCCAGGTGTGCCGCTACCTAATTGACCAATTTATTGGCGCTCCGTTATAGAGAACGATGAAATCAAGAGGTAGATTCAGGAGCTCCTGTAGAAATGTCACATCCATCCGAGTTCATCGCCTTGTGGGAGCCCGATCGTGTTGGTACAGAAGAAGGATGGGACTTGGAGACTCTGTATTGACTATCGAGCACTGAACAAGATCACTGTTCGTAATAGGTACCTGATCCCGCGGATTGATGACCTCCTGAACCAACTAAAGGGGGAGAAATATTTCAGCAAGATCGATATGAAGTTAGGATATCACCAAGTACCAATCGAACCCTCTGATGTGTGGAAGATTGCCTTAAAAGCCAAGGAGGGCCTTTTCGAATGGTTGGTTATGCCTTTCGGATTGACAAATGCTCCTGAAACCTTCATGAGGCTAATGGATGACATCTTGCGGCCATTCACCAACTCATTTGTAGTGGTATACTTGGATGACATTCTGATCTTTAGCCAGAGTTGGGAAGAACACCTCCATCACATCCGACAAACACCTCCATCACATCCGACAGGTTCTCCAAACACTGCGGCAACACAAGCTACGTGCCAATTTGGAGAAATGCATTTTTGGCATGACGCAAGTTCAGTATCTGGGATACATTATTGATGAACAGGGGGTGCATGTGGATCCAGCAAAGATCCAAGTCATTAGGGATTGGCCACCTCCAACCACTCCGACAGAGTTTCGCAGCTTTCTAGGTCTTGCCAACTTCTACCGTAGGTTTGTGTTGGGGTTTTCTCATATCACTTGGCCCTTGAGTCAAGTCACCAAGGGCAGAGCGAAAGCAAAATTCTTTTGGTTTGAATTTCAACAGAAGGCATTCATAGAGTTGAAAGATCACCTCTGCATGGCACTAGTGCTCACGTTACCAGATTTACAACAACCATTTGAGGTCGAGACAGATGCCTCCGACTATGCTATTGGGGCAGTCCTTACTCAACATGGGAATCCAGTGGCATATCACAGTGAAACACTTTCAGACACAGTCCGGAAGTATCCCACTTATGATAAAGAGATGTATTCCATTGTGCAGGCCTGCTGACAATGGAAGCATTACATTTTGGGGAAGGAAACGATCATCCACACAGACCACCGACCCTTGCAGTTCATATAGACCCAAGGGAAATTGCAGAATGATCGCCATCAGAAGTGGTCTACATACCTGCAACAGTTCCATTTGAATATCAAGTATAAGAAGGGCAGCACCAATAATGTTGCAGATTGTCTCAGTCAACCACTGATCATGGCATTATCCACCGTGCTCAACTCTTGTGGGCACGAGACTTCTGATTGGCCACTTCTCTACAAAAGCGACCCAAAATTCGGCCACACATACCAGACACTCTTGGAGGGTTAGCATGTTCCAGATTTTCACCTCGAAGATGCCCTTTTATGCCACCTGGGTCACCATTGTGTTCCTTCAAGCGAGCGTGCCAAGATGATTTGGGAAGCACACTACAGTCGAGCTGCTGGGCATTTCGGGGTCGAGAAAACGGTGGTAGTACTGCAAAAGTATTTCTATTGGTCGAATCTTCGACAAGATTTTGGGAAGTACATCAGATCATGTACTTCTTGTGCCATTGCCAAACTAACCATTAAGAAGCAAGGCCTCTATGCCCCACTGCCTACCCCTAGTCGACCTTGGGAATCCATCTCCATGAATTACATGTCGGACCTTCCTTCCACCAAGCATGGAAATGACTGTGTTTTTGTGGTTGTCGATAGGTTCTCGAAGATGGCCATTATGGGGGCCTGCAAGAAGAATATCACAGCATAAGCCATTGCTATACTCTTCTTTGAACGAGTGTGGGTGCACTTTGGGATCCCATAGTCTATCATCTCAGATCGGGACAGTCGGTTCCTCAGTACATTTTGGTCCAGTCTTTGGTCAATGCTGGACACCAAACTCACTAAGTCCATAGCCTTCCATCCTCAAACTGATGGCCAGACAGAGGTTGTCAATAGGATGATTGTACACATTCTGCGCATGTACAACTCAAAGCATCCACGCACATGGGATGAGAGCCTCCCCTATGTTCAGCATAGCTACAACCGAGCTCTTCACAGCTCGACTAGCCACAACCCTTTTCAGGTGGGCTTGGGATTCCAGCCACTATTCCCCATTGATGTGGCAGTGTCACTTGCAGCTACTCACATAGATTCAACTCATGTCCAGTCCGAAACAGACAAGGTAACCATCTTCATTGAGCACATCAAACATATTCGCCAGCAGTTCCATGACATTCTAGAGAAATCAAATGCCAAGTACAAGCAGCGACATGATCAACATCGGGTGCCACACAAGTTTCAGGTGGGCGACAAAGTCTGGTTGCATTTGCAAAAGGAACGCCTTACTGGAGCCTATCGGAAACTGAGGCCACTCTGATATGGTGCATACACCATTACTAAGGCTGTGGGAGACAATGCATTTGAGCTTAGCATTCCCCCATTCCTTGGCCTGCACCCAGTGTTCAATGTGGACCGCCTTCAACCATACTTTCCTCCATTGATAGACACATCTGACATTGCAGAACAACTCACACCCACATAATTAAATCCAGATTACATGGAACAAGCTACAACTGATTGGATCATGGACACACAGATCAAGAACACTCGCCAACAGAATATCCAACTGTATCGAGTTGTCAAAGCAGGCCAACTCCTTCACCAGGGCAAGTGGCTCACCAGGGACCAAGTTCAGCGAAAGTTTCCTCATCTCATGGAGGAACTCAATGCAATGGGGACCATTGCTTCCTAAGGGGGGAGGAATGATCCAGGTGGATATTGGTGGCCACCTTCCAAGTCCACCTGGACCCCCACCATTGTTTCTCTCAGCATTTTTAGTTTCCTTAATTGTAGCACAACTTAGTATTTTAGCAGTTTTTCTAGTCCTGAACTTTCGAAGCCGTTTTGAGGCCCTAAACGACGTTTTTTGGGAAATCTCGGGGTAGCATGGGTCCCTAGACGAATGTTTCCCTTCTGAAAGTGGTAGTTCTCGGATAGATCTTTCTAACGAGCTATTGTACGCATCAAACGAAGATCGTATGCCAAAGTTACGACCTTGGGAAGTTGATGTACCAATTTACCCAAACGGGGCCCACAGTTTGGCGTTTCATCTTCTAGGGTTAGGTTTTGGAATGTTAAGGGTTTTCCATTGTTTCTCAACAATAAATAGGCCTTTGAGCCTCATTTTAACACAGTTCAAAGGCATGTAGCCACCACATCTCTTCTCAGAGATAAGCTACCATCGCCCTAGCTAGCTTATTTCCATTACTGTTTGTAAGCATATTTCAGTATTTTACATTAATGAAATGAAGTATTATTTCCACTGCATATCTATGTTTATGGTTATCTCTATAAATTTTTGCGTTCCTGTTTAAGTCCGGATCAGTTTTCATCATAGTAACATTGTCTGACATGATATAACACTTTTCCCACATAATACCTTTATCAGAATCAAATTTTTTTGTAGCAGAAGTTTTTTTTCCACAGTACACATATTTTACAATGCATTCAATCATATCTATTGTGGGAGTATTTCTCACTGGCAAGGAGAACTATCCTGAGTGGTCCTAGAAGATAAAATACACCATCATTTTCAATGAGTTGAGGAAAGGAGTCTGTGTTGGAGACGAAGACAAAGAGCCAGAACAACCTACCTCAGACAAGGAGTTCGCCATTTGGGAAAATAAGAACAGCAAGGCCTATGCATTGATTGCAGCATCAGTAAATGAAGAATTGAGTCACCATATTTCACCATTTTCAAAGGCTTTCGAAGCCTTACAAAAACTGAAGGAACTCTATGAATCACACTCTGCACTTGAAGTTGTTCAACTCATGATTAAACTCTTCACCCTTGAATTACAAAATAATGATCCTCTTGCTCTTGCATCAGAAGTAAAATCTATAATGCATGATATCAAAGTCACTAATGTTGACCTGGATATTCCTCTGATAGCTTTTATCAAGGCACTTTATCCCACTTACTCAAATTATCTTGAGTCATTGCAAGCAAATGGAAACCTCAAAGATTTTACCTTTGATTCCCTTGTGAAAAAAATTGTTGAAAGAGAGAAAGATTTTGGGAAGAAGACAGCTCTTGAGTCTTATAAAGAGGCTATGTGCCTTGCTCTTAGAGAAAAGAAACTTGCTCAAGATTCTTCCAAAGGAAGACGTGGTTGAAGAGGAAGAGGAATAAATTTCAGAGGCAGGGGGGCTAGACACTCTCAAGGAGAAGAGTCAGATTTTCACTACATACACTGGAAAAGAGATGGATCACATGATGCATCCACATGCAAGCTGCCTTGGGATAGAATTGAGCAGGAAAGAAACCAACCCAAAGGTAAGACTAATGACAAAGAGAAAGGTAAAGCACTTGAATCTCTCACTATGTTGTGGCACACTGTAATATTGGAGTAAACGAAGGCTTATTTAATGCTTCACTTGCTTCTTGGAAAAATGATTGGTTGCTTGATTTAGGAGAAACTTGACACATGACTTTTAGAAGAGATTTTTTTGAAGAATTTACTAACAATGTTGATGGCACAGTATACTTTGCAGACAAATCAAAACTCAAGCCATCAGATCTTGGCACAATCAGGCTTAAATTTCCTGGTCTTCTAGACTTTCTTCTGCATCATGTTCTATATCTCCCACAGCTGAGGAGAAACTTGTTGTCCTTGGTCCACATCTGCTAGCAAGGACACTCCATTCATATGTTTGATGGCAATATTGAGGTGAGAAAAGCATCAGACCACTCAGTTGTCATGACAGGGATAGAAGAAGAAAGGCTTCTCAAGCTGCAGGGTACCTCTACTCCTGCACAAAATTTCTCATACAATTCTCATTATGAAGAAGGTACATTTCGATCAAGTTTATTATGGCATGCTAGATTTGGAAACTTGAAATATGACAACCTCCACTTGTTGAAGAAATATGGTGTTACTGGTTTGCCTACAATTCCTAGGAAACTTAAGCAATGTGATGCTTGCATTCTAGGAAAGCATAGCAAATAGTCTTTTCATGATTCACATTCAAGAGCACATAGAAAACTTGAACTCATTCATTCAAATTTATGTGGTCCAATGCCCATTCCTTCTACAAATGGAGATAAATATATGATGACATTTATTGATGACTACACCAGAATGTGTTGGGTTTATTTATTGAAGAACAAATCTGATGCTTTTCAAACATTCAAGAACTTTCATACATGGATTGAAAATGATGCACAATCTCATATTGGCTCTATTCGCACTGATAATGGAAAAGAATACACTTCAAATGACTTTGAAAACTATCTTCGCCAACATGGGATCAAACATCAAACAACTGTGCATTCTAATCCCCAACATAATAGATAAGCTGAAAGAATGAATAGGACAATCTTAAATATGGTACGCTCCATGATGTTTTTCAAAAATGTAAAATTGATGTTTTGGGCTGATGCAGTTCTATGTGCTGTATATGTAAAGAATAGATGTCCATCTAATGCTATTAGAAACAAGACTCCTTATGAAATGTGGTATGCGCACATTCCTTCAGTAAATCATCTTTGGGTCTTTAGTTCCACAACTTATGCCTTGATACCAAAGGTACATAGAAACAAACTTGGTGCAAGAAGTCGTAAGTGTATCTTCTTGGGGTATTCAAACACCTCCAAAGCATACTGTCTCTATGATGAAGTCAATAAAAAGTTTGATGTATCTAGAGATGTAATCTTTCTTGAATCATCCAAAACTGATAATGTTGTTGAGCAGAAACTTGATCGCTTGGATAGATTTGCAAATGCAAATTCATTTCAAGAATTTGATAATCATATTCCACATCTTGAAGGGGGGATTCCTATACTAGATTAACCTGTGGAATCTTCTTCTGAAGCACTCTCTCTCCCACATGAAACTCCAACAACGGATGATACTTTGAGTGATGTGATTAACAGAATTGGGAGACTCAATCTTGATTCAGTCCCAACTCAATCAACGGAGCAACCTGGACCATCTGAGAAAGGTCCCCCAAAGTGGCTAACAAAGACACTTGAAAGTGTTCATCCTGATGAGGTTGGAAAGACAGGAACTATAAATTCAAACCAGCAAAATGGAGGTGATGTAGATGACTCTGATTCACCTATTGATATGGATGTTTCTTATGATTGTGAATTGAATTTGTCTACAGATTTTGAACCTACTTCCTTCAAAGAAGCTGCTTCTCATGATGAATGGAAAGAAGCGATTGAAAAGGAGTATGATGCCCTGATAAATAATGGCACTTGGAAGTTGGTTGATCCTCCATTGGGAACCAAACCAATTGGCTGCAAGTGGGTCTACAAGAACAAGTATAAAGCTGATGGCTCACTTGACAAGCACAAAGCCAGGCTTGTGGCAAAAGGTTTTGCACAGAAGGAAGGGGTTGATTATGAGGAGACTTTTGCCCCCACAGCAAAATGGGCTACCATCCAGACATTCTTTGCCCTAGCAGCTCAGAACGGTTGGAAAGTCCATCAAATGGATGTAAAAACTACTTTCTTGAATGGAGATCTAAAAGAGAATGTTTTTATGTCCCATCCTGAAGGATTTGCTGTGAAAGGACATGAACATAAAGTATGCAAACTTGTGAAATCCTTGTATGGCCTCAAACAAGCACTGTGAGCCTGGTATGAAAAATTAACTGAGCATCTTCTGAAACTCAATTTCAAACATTATGATCTTGATGATGCAACTTTGTTTGTCAAAAAGGTTGGCAAAACAATTGTATATCTTGTGGTATATGTAGATTATATTTTGATGACAGGGAACAATGAAAGCTACATTGCATCCATAAAGAAGGAATTGAGGAAAGGTTTTGAAATGACTGATTTGGGCTATGTTCATTACTATCTTGGTATTGAAGTAACTCAACATCCGAAGTCCATATTCCTTTCTCAAAAGAAGTACATTGGAGATTTGTTGAACAGGTTTGGCATGACTGAATGCAATCCTCTGACTACTCCAATGGAACAAAACTTAAAGCTCACATCCATTGAAGGAAAAGAATTTGAGGATGCAACAAAGTATAGACAACTTGTAGGAAGTCTCAACTACCTAACTACTACCAGACCAGACATTTCGTTTACTATTGGAATCCTCTCCAGGTTTATGCAAAAGCCTTGTGAGGGACATTGGTCTGGTGCAAAAAGAGTTCTAAAGTATTTGAAGGGAACACAAGACTTTGGAATCAAGTATACACAAGTGGGTGACTTCAGCTTGATTGGATACTATGATTCAGGCTTCGATGGAGACAAAGAAACTGGGGTATCTACTTCAGGTTATGCTATGAGTATTGGATCTGGAGCTGTCTCCTGGAGATCACGCAAATAATCAGTTCCATCAGATTCCACAACAGAGGCAGAATATGTGGCAGTAGCTGAGGCAACAAAAGAAATTGTGTGGCTCAGGAAAATTCTTGAAGATTTGCAGGTAAAACAAGTACAATCGACTCCACTCATGATTGACAATACCTCAGCAATAAATTTGGCCAAGAACCCAAAGTTCCATGATCGAACGAAGCACATCAATACTAAATATCATCTGATTCGACATCATGTTGAGGCCAAAACAATTCATCTCTGCCATTGTTCCACTAATGAGCAAATTGCAGACATCTTCACCAAAGCGCTTGGAAGAGAAAAGCTTGAAAGATTCAGAATGATGCTTGGACTCACCAACATCCCTTCTGATTAAAGGGGGAATGTTGACACCTAATCATAGGGATTGGATGAAAAATTGTAATTAATGTAAATAAATAATAGAGAATATGGAGAGTCATTGGGAGATGAACTGAATAGTTTCTCCCTCTTGTATATAATAATGAACAACTTGAATGAATAATATGATTTGATTTGAGGAGTTACATCTTGGCCTGACAATTGTCAGCCATGGATTTAGAAAGAAATTAACTTAAATTGTCTTTTTCTCACCCATATGCTTTAACTGTTTCTTCATTAGTAGGTTTCAAGACTGTAGATCTAATTGTGGATGCAAGGGAGATTCCATTGCTTGATAAATTCAACTTGCACAGGAAAAGTGGAGAATCGATTTACAATGATTTAAGTAAAGCATCCCTAGCAGTGAATAAGACAAAATCTTTATTGGGAAAGGTTGTAAATGAGTTAAAGTTGGAAAAAGAAAACTGTGGAGCTATGTTTACTCAAAACGAAGAGTTGACGAAGTTAATTGTCAAATTTGTTGTCAATCCCGAAGATAGGGTTGTTGCACAAAAACTCTTACAAGGGGCAGAGACATAAATCCAAGTACTCAGAAAGAAGTTGAAGTTACCTACTATAGAACATGTCATGGCCCTAGAGGTAGCCCAATTGGAGAAAGAAAAGGATATCTTGACCAGAGAGCTGTTGGAAAGAAAAAATGAAGTGTCTACCTTGAAGGAAATGAATACTAGCTTACAACGGAAGTTGGATACTCATGTCTGCACCATTCTAATACAATCATATTCAGAGGATCCAACTGATAAATTGACAGGGGTTATGACAGAATTAAAAATTTCATAAGATGAAATGAAGAAGATGCAAAAAAACTTGGATGACACACAGGAACTCTTGAAGATTTAGGAAAGACATTTGAATATGGAAAATGATAATGCATCAAAATATCAAAAGGATTATGAGATAGCCTACAATGAAATCAAGGAATTGAGGGAAACAGTAAAGAGAAATATGCCACTCATACAGGCCAGGGAGGTAATGTGGAAAGATATCATTCATTAAGTAAAAGTTTTTTGGGACGGTATGTTGAGAATCGCAAAATAAAAGATGATTGTTAAAGACCTGGGCAGCATCATTGCTACTCATAAGGATAAAATCTAGCAACGTGCGCAACTGGCAAAGAAGATGATCAATTTTCTTAATTTGAAGTATTATCAGGAATTAAGAACTATGCAAGAGGAGGACTGAATAGAGCTAGCGCTGGAAATTTATAAGATGGTGCAGAAAAAATTGTACAGGAAAACAATAGAGGCTAATATTGGTGAAATTAAATAATTTGTTCTGATATTTAACACAAATTTTGATAAGAGAATGAGGGCAGGATTTCCCTCCTGCTAGGACCAACAGGGAAATTTTCTTCCTTGGGAGACTTATGAGACTTTGTTGGTGGAATCTAAAAGCAAGATTGACTCTTCTCATGAGAAAACATCAGTTCTCAAAGGGCCAACCATTGTCAATTATCTTCACAGTGAATTTTAGCTATTGTGGTTGGTTAAAACTCTTTTTACAGAAAATTCATCTTATAGCAGAATCACCAATTTCAGAATGGCTCATACAAGGTTTATCAAGTGTCCAAGTTCATATGTCACTGTATGGAATAAATCAAGAACATGGATGTCTCCAACAGCAACAACAACGAAAGTTGGACCTTTTACAAGCGATCCTGCACAGGAATCACAAGTCATCCAGTGAAAAAAAACCACTTGGAATTATTTTATGAAATTTGGAATATTGTATTTGTAATAATTACGCAATTTTTGTTCTCATTTTTGGATCAGGGTAACAGAACATGACGAGACCATCAAATGCGGCTAGGAGGGGAATTGGCACCTGCATCAAGCATGGCCATGGGATCTAGGGGAATATTTCTCTGTCCAGCGTGAAGAATTATTTGGTTTTGGGACTAGAATGTGTGGGTCGAGAGAAGACACAGAGTTTTCCTTAGTCTGGCTCTATATTTGGTTTGAGGAAGCTTCCCTGGATCGTTAGTTTGCTGGGGAGAGCAACTTCAGGTGCCATCTCTGGGTTGTATGAGCTCTACAGACCTCGAGACCTGTGGCGTTCCTTTATACTTCTTCACTGGCCATGGTTATGGTGCGGGTGCTCGGGACTTCAGGCTCTTTCCTAATTGGCTAATATTATCCAACGGCTCTGGTATAGTAAGTGGAGTTTTATTTCAGTATTGTCGATTCAGTATTTCATGGTGTGTTTCTCTGGTTAGGCAGTATGCTTCCCATGGTAGTGCGTCCGATGGTGGTGGTGTTGATTGTAGCCTCAACAATGAGGTCGTGCCCGTAAGGGGGGTTTCGGCCCATGTATGAAAGAACGCCAATAGCATGGAGAGCCTAGCTCGGACTCTGAGTCCACTGAGAGTCGCCAACCCGATGTGGACATGACCTTGTCCCTAGCCTGCTCGCCGGGCCATGTAGAAGCTCCAGTCACCTTGGAGTCCATTGCGGCCCAGCTGAATAACATACAACTCAACATTGATACACTGAGGGAGTAGAGGTACAAGGACAAGAAAGAATTGGTTTCTTATATCAATGACCTCCAGCATATGCAGAATGAGACCCTAGACTCTGTGGAATGTCTCCGGCATTAGTTAAGACGCAAAAATGACCATCATCGCGCCCTAGAGACTCGAGTGGAACACATTGATTATCATATGCATGAACGTGCTGCTTTGTTTGTTGCACCTCCCATATTTCCTCCTAATCCCCCTCATTAATGTGTAATTTTTAGACATGTAATTTTGCTCTTTTTGTGCCGGAAATAACAAAGACATCGATTGTCTTGGCTTCTCTTCAGGATTCTTACTATTTAGAGAAAGGCTTGTGTCAACTCTTAAGCCTATGACACTGTATCTTATTGGAGTGGTGATTTATTTTGTTGACACTTATGCTATGATACTATACTGAGTGTTTTTGACCGAAACAAAAAACAAAACAAAAAAAAATTGAAAAAGGTTTTTTTTTTTTTTTTTTCTAAGTTTAATCAAAAGATTTAAAAAGGGTTTATTAAAATAGGAAGAAGGGTTCTTTATTATTATTTGAAACATAATTTTTTTTAAGATATGTCTGCATCAAGTTTCGGGTGTAGTTTCCACCATATGATATGTTTGTGAGCAAATTAAGATGGAGACAAAATTAAATGCTCATGATTTTTGCGAGCACATCAAGTTTGGATTTCTAAAACCTAAGAATGAAGAAGAAGAATGAGCCTTCACTAAGGTAGAGAGGGAGCCACAATGGGGAAAAGCAAAAAGAAGAATGCACAAGCATTGCAACTTGTCCAATAAGGAGTGGACTAAGTAGTGTTCCAGAAGATTATGACCACATCTTGGAGATGATCTATAAAGGTATGGACAAATTCAATATTGTTAACTTGTAGAATACTAGGAGATATTTTTAATGTCTACATATGAAGGAAACAAAGGATATTTCATTTATGAATCGGGTTTTCACTGTCCTAAACCAATTAAAAATTTATGGTGATGATATTACAAATCAAATAATGTTTGAAAAGGCCCTTAGATCTTTGTCTAATAAGTTTGATGTTGTAGTAATAGTTATTGAAGAAGCCAAAGCTTTAGCGACGTTGACAGTTGAGGAATTCATGGGATCACTTTCATCCCATGAGACGAGGATAGACAGAAACAAGGATTCCTCCTTAGAAACCACTTTTAGAGGTTAGGTTTCTATCTCAAGTGGTAGAGGTTGAGGTAAAGGTAGATGGAGAGGCACAGGAAGAGGTGGAAGAACTGGTGGTCAAAGAGATGGTAGAGAAGAGCAGGAACAAGAAAGTGGAAGCAATAGTAGAAGCTTCAACAAAAATTAAAGAGTTTATAAATCAAAGGTGAGATGTTATTATTGAAATAAATTTGGTCATTATGCACGTGATTGCAGGAAGATGATAGATGACCAAGGAAATCAGAGAGCCAATGTAACTATAGAGAATAATAACTCCATGTTCTTAGCTGGCCATACCATGCATGAACCTTTGATAATGTTTAGCTATTTGACAGTGGTTGCAATAACCACATGACTAGCAACAATAATTTGGTTGAAAATATGGATCAAATGGTCAAGACAGAGATAAAATTGGGTACTGACAAGATTTTTGATGCAGATGGCAAAGGAGTGGTCAACATTCTAACCAAGAAAAGGGAGCCAAAGACAATTTCATAGGTATATTATGTCCCATCTCTCAAATATGATCTGATATGTGTTGGTCATTTAATGCAAAAAGGATACAAAGTTATTTTTCAGGGATAAGAGTGTTATATATGACAAGCCTCGAAGAAAGCAGTTGATAGCCAAGGTGCAAATGATGAGGAACATACTCTTTCCTCTAATAATGAATTACAGTGATCAGGTCAGTTCTTTTACAAGTTCACGTTTTGATGATTGCGGGTTAAACACTTTCAATTTGGACATTTTCATTTCTTTGGTTTAAGATTGTTGCAGCACAAACAGATGGTTAGAGGATTACTTTCCATCAAAAAACCCTCTAGTACTTAACTTTTTCAATTCAAGTTTAGAGCTCTCTCATTATTCTCTCTCTCTCTCACTCTTGGTCACTTAGAGTTTTCCTGGAGCACTCTAGTTTGAAGCAAGGAAAGGAAAAGAAAGCGAGGGAAAGGAAAAACAAGTAAGGATCAAGGAAGGAAAGAAAGATTAAGTAGATTCAATAGGAATACTTGCAGGTAACCCTTTTCATATCTGATTTCCTAGCTAGTTTTGACATGTATGTTGGTGTATGGTTCTCTTATTGTCGGTGGCATGGTTTTGCCGGGTTATGACAATAGATTCCAGCCTAGCTTTGCCTTTTTCTGGATGCCATGGTGTTGGGATGTTTATTTTGGTTTTGAGCTTTGGGTTGCCAAATGGATTTCAGAATTTGGGGTGGAGGTGGTCTCAAGTTCCAGTCCCAAAGACCTAGGAATCCCATGACCATTTTTGGCAGGATACATGGTAAATCATGAGGGAGAAGTCTCGGTTTAGGGCCTAGTGATCTGGGTTTGGATTGTGGTAAAACCTGATAGACTGGTATCAGTTTAGGGCCAGTGATCTAGTTTGGATTGCGGTAAATCCTGAGAGACAAGGAGACGGAAAATTCCTCAAGGATAGTGATGGATTTCAAATGGCATTCCAAGTTCAGTTCATCTGTGATCGGAGAATCAATTTTGGTGTGATCACGGTTTGATGAGGGTGGAAGTGGTTTAACCTCTGGATTCCCTTGGTTATTCTTGTATTGGTTGTTCTATGAAATCCCACATTCATGCTTGGAATATCGCAGGAGAGTGACTGGCTGAAAGAGAGATTTGGTTCAACCATGTCTATGGTCGGGTGGTACGTGGAAGTCCCAAACCTAGTCAAATTTTTCCTATGATTAATAAAAGCTAAGTTCTCTACCTTTTTCACTTGTGTATAGGTGGATTAAATGGTTGTCTTATCTATGATATCTACATGGTTTTATGCTGGTTATAAGCATGGTTAAATGACTAGTTCATGTCATGGTTTTTTTATTTATTTACTTGTAACTGTTAAATAAATGGATGCAAGACCTTATTGATGATATAATAGTTCATTGGAGAAGAAGGTGATCCTTCTTGTTATGTTTCATAAGTTATTTCAATCATTTATGCTATGTCTTGTATCCTAGACTTGTCGGTTGTATTGATGCCAAATGTTTGATAGAATGTCAGTCTCGGTTGGGGATGATCAGGCCTAATCCTGAGGTTGAGCTTGATTCATTAGCATTGCTGTCATGTTTTTAATGATTCCTGAAGATTCGAACAAGTTCTAGGAAGAGGAATGGAAGTATGGGCTAGAAATATGGCTTTATTTCTGAGATTGTTTGCCCACAAAGTGTTACCCTAGGGACTAACATTATTGGCTAAAGGTTGGGAAGTGCTGTAACTCACTTAGGTTGTTTCTAGGTGTGTTAATCTACCCTAAGTTACTCAAACAATAGTGGAACTCAAGGATAGGTTGCCTGAGTGGCTGACTTGTCTCCTGAGGGGTCTCCTGATGGTGTTGGATGACTGTGTGTGATGTTTAGATGATTCCACTTCCTTAAGGTCACATAGGAGGTTGAATCCCATCATAGTAGCCTCTCATCTCATGTTTACCCTGGGTTACCTGGGAGGGGTTTTACAGTTTTGGGCCTCAGTCACAGGCACAACACAGGAAGAAGTCGATCGCAGTCACTTGCCCAAACGCTCATTTGTATGACTGGATCCTTCCAGTCACATGGACAAATCTCCATCAATGCAAATAAGGGTTAGGGTTTCTGCAGTCCAGATATGACCCCAGTCACTAGCATGTCAGGCTTAAGGAAGTGACTAGGCAACTATAGTCGCTCGCATAACTCCTCCATGCGACTGGGGCCTAAAATATGAAATCTCAATCTTCTGAAGTTTTCGCTCATTGTCCGCAGTATTCGGAAGTTGACTGCAGATAGTGACAATTCATTACAGACTTCAGAATCATGGTTTTGAGTATATACATTTTTGGGTTCATTTCATGGATGTTGTAGTTGTTTTACTGGTTAGTTGCATAGATGAAGATATGGATCATTGTACTCTCTTTTTTTGAATCATTTGATGACAATCTACTAAGAAGAAGAATTTGAAAGGGTTTTCCCCATAGTGGGTTTTGCACTAGTCTCTAACCAATCCTAGTGTCTCTATGTGCGAATGTTTTTCTTCTATTGTTCCTTTATGTTCCACTACATTGATGATGATGATATTGTTCTTTCTATATAGTTGTATATGTTGTTGAATAATGGTGTAAATATGGATAATGATATGATGTTATGGGGTGAATGTAATGTGTTAATGAAGAAATGCAATTATCAAAGAAAAGAACAATATATCCCTAAGAAAAATTAACATGGAATCAAAGCTAGGCTAAAGAAAATTCATGGAGATCGCCCCTATGATGACACCATTGATGGAAGCAAGAAAAGAATGGTGGAGACCTAAAAGAATTCTAGGGTTTGGAGAAAACCTTAGGCAATTTGTGTATTGGGCTTTGATGGATATCATGAAGTTAGGGTTTGAGAGAAACCCTGGTTTATGTCAAAGATTCGAGATATGAAACCTAGCATGGTTAATAAGAAGATGCTCAAGCACTTGTGACAAATTTGATGAAGCCCTAGATGGGATAGTCTCTAGTAGACCTGATTGTTGATAAAAGTTGATGAATGGACAATGATGGCTTTTGAAGGTTGGTTCAAGAGGGAGATGACCACCTCTCATTGAAGATAAGTATTTTTCGATTTATGATGCTTTTTATGTTTCTACTTTTGTTTAGACTTGTGGATCTATTATTGTTTTGATCATTACTTATGCTTCCTGCATATATATTTGAGTATTTGAATGCTTCTAACTTCTTAATGAGATATGATAAGTGTCTCCTTCTTAAGGATCATGGCTAGTGCAAGAAGAGAAGATATAGCATCAGAAAAGAGGCATCTGATGAAAAGGTGACAATGTGCTACAAGTTGCCTATGTAAAATAAGAAGGTACACAAGTATCTAATCACTACAAGATATGTATGGTGGTATGTTTCGGCTGCAAATTGGATGCCAAGATAAGCCATAAGGTATGATGATAATGTCTCTTTCACAAATGGCTCATACATATGAAAGTTATTTGGATTCATGGTTCTTATGATGAAATGGCACACTTGGTATTGAACAACCATCTTACTTCTTGATCTTGATGAGCTTCTTGATTCTACTTAATGTTTATCTTTGATATAGTGGTATACTTGATGTTTGGCTAACATCTATCATTTTGGATATCTATATCCCATAAAGAAGGTTATCACTTTGATTCTAGTAGATGGTAACTTGATATTTCATCCAAGGTCATAACTTCCATGATCCCTTCATCAATTAATAAATATGTGTTAAAAGGATCAGGCATAGAGATTGAATCCAAGAGAGACAAATGAGAATATTCATCAATAATCGTATTCATTCAATTGCCTTCAAATGTTGATGAGTTGGAAAAGGACTGAATTGCCTCATAAGCTAACTAAAAATGGCTACGAGGCATCTCACTTCCATATAAGACCATTTCTGACTTTGAAGGTACTTTCCACGGATCTCTTGATTTGAAAGTACTTGATGTAATCATATTAATCTGGGAATCATTATGAGGGAAATTGGGTGGATGGAACGCGAAAGTTCCCATCAAAGATGAGTCTTTGAGAAGACCAACACCAACTTCATATGGAGTAGTTGATTTTCCAACAAAAGGCACACTACCAGTGGAATTAGGGTCTGAGGTATAGTAGGATAATTGGTCTACCTTCACAATTCTTCCTTCATGAAGAAACATGATCATCCTAAAATATGATGAGACTATTGCCGACATGGCATAAGTCTAGCTCCGACCAAGCAAAAGGTTATAGTCAAGTTGAGCATCAACAACCTCAACATCTATTGTAATTGTTTTACCCTCTAATTCGATTGGTAAATCATTTAAAAGACCATAAGGATGAAAACCCCTTCCATAAAAGGATTTCAAACCTATGGGAGATTGATTGATTGTTGGAGAACCTAAAGCTTTCCAACAGGTAATGGAAATAATACATGTTGATGCTCCTTCTTCAATCATTGTTCGAAAAACTCATCGAGTTTTGACATGAACTGGTATTTGAAAATCTAGTTTGTGTGGGAGTCACGGGACATGATTTTTGAGATCGAAAATAATCAAATTAGAGTCATGAGGATCTACCGCTCCTATGGATGATAATAATAACTTCCTTTGTGCTGGACAAGTCTATAGCACTTCAAGAGTCGAAATTGCCAAAGGTGACATGGCCAAATCTTCGATGATAATATAGTTCTGAGCAACCCTAGCATGAGGGTTAAAGGTTGAATTTCGAAGCATGCCCTTAGGAGGTGGACGAATTATCATATCAGGGTTTGGTTTTTAAATATGTAACGATTCAGAAGAAGGAGGAGTAGATGTGGAAGTTTGACCAGCTAGACTGGAGTTATCTCCATCTTCAACAAGACTCTTTGACATGTAATCTTTGGATCTGGTTGCTACCATAACTTTCGAAGACTTCATCATGATATATGTCAATGTGGATGAGGAGGATTGGTCATGAGAAATAATTTTGTTGTCTTAGGGAGGAAAGGGGTCCTTCAAAACAATGAGAGTGGGTGAACCTTGGACAAATTTAGAAACTTCAACACAATGTGAGCACTCCTTGGTGTAATGATATTCATCACAAATTAGGCAAGGATAACGAGGTTTCTTCTTTTCATGAGATGGTTCATTCTTGTTTGATTTCTCCTGAGAATGAGTGTCTTGTTTAGCTTTCCATTTTCCCTTTTTCGTATTTCTGGATTGCTTATGCTTGTCGGTAGATGATTCTACGGCATTAATTTCTGAAGTAATTTCGAGAGAAGGATCTTCTTCAAGTGAATCAAATAGAGCTGAAATTTGAGTTTTCTTAGAATTTTTCTTTTTATTCTTATATTTTTGGCTCACAAAACCAATCATACCATCTGCGGTATGTGATCCTATAAGGGTTGGATTAGTTTGACCAGGGCGGGGTAAATTTGGGATCTTTTCATACAAAGTACTTGACTGTGTATAAACAATATCATTGTATTGAGCAAGAGAAATTACTTTCTCCTCAGTTACAACACCTCCTTTGGCCACATATTCAGTGATTACTGGTAAAAGCTATTTTATGAACCATTTGGCCAAATTTGGTATGGAACGTAAACTTTAACTAGACGACGTCTTCGTCTCCATTCATGAATGTGATCTGAGATATGGGTTGACGTTGACTGCTTTAACGAAGTTAAAATTTCAGTTCCATTATCATATCAAATGGGCAACTGAAAATGGGTCAAAAAAGTTGTATCAAGTGCATTAAATGTACTAAAGGAAGCACGTGACAATTCTACATACCGTTTGGTTGTCGAACCAATTAAGGTTCATTTAAAAAGTTGTAATCTAATAAATTTGTCGATTAATGAGTTGGAAATGTACCAAAGATGATAGGTCATAACATGGTTTGATGGATCTTCGCCCGACTTACCTTCGAACTTAGGAATATCGTTGGGCAACTTAGTTGGAATGGCTAGCCAAAATGGTAAACAAAGAATAGGATCATTAGTTAATCAAGAGAGGTCAAGCAAATCCAAAGTTGCAATGAAAGGAAACTGGTGGTTAGGATCCTGAGATGGATATTGATAACCCTGAGGGATGATTCCTGTATTGGGAGGAGGATACCCAGGATATCCTAGAATAGCCTAAGCAGTTGGAATTTGCATACCTCCTGGATATCCAGGATGAGCCATACTGTATTGCGGCTGCATAGGTACTTGAAATGTATGACCTGGGTATGGTTGATTTTGAAATGGAAGACTCTAACCCATTTTACCTTGAATGAATTGTCCTTGAAAGGGTTGATTTTTCAAAGGTTGACCTTGGAGAAATTGAGCTTGAAAAGGTGGACCTTGAACAAACTGAATCTGGGGTTGACCTTGGAAAGGTTTCCCTTGAAACGACACTTGCATATATGGGACGTTAGGTTGTACAACATGTATTTGGGGCATGGATGGAATTGTAGGAATAGATTGAACACCAAATACCTAAGGTAAAGATTGAACAAGGGGTTGCACTGTTACTTGTGATATAAGTGGGACAGTTACCTGCGATACTCCTAGAATGGGAGTTTGAGGCAAACCTGAACCTGGGTTCTAAACAGTCATTGGTACAACAGACTGTACCAAGGTTTGAGGAGTACTTGGGATAGGATGCTGAAGTGGTTGCTAGGTAGGTGTCAATGGATTAACCTGGACAATCAGTTGGACTTGAAAAGGCATACCTTGAAAATGTCATTGTTGTATAGGTTGTCCAATAGGTTGAACAGATTGATACACGGGCCCTTGAGAAGCAACTGGAATTTACTATTTATTTAATGAAGGGTTCCAGATTGTATTCATTCCAGGGTAAGGCATTCCAACGGCGGGTTGAGGCATAACAAGTTGACCAAAACCAGTTTGAGGCATTTGAGCATAATTAAGATAATTTCCAGTAGGGGGTTTCCCCCTAGCTATAGGGTAAGATCCACCTAAAGGTTGTCCTCTGGGTGGAGGATATGATGGTTGCCCCCCAAGTGGGTAATAACCACCTGTTGGGTTGATTTGAGGATTACCAACATTACCGGAAATCATATTAATAAATTGTTCAGATGTCAAACCTTCATGGGTAGGATTAATTCACGAGGGCTTCATTTAATGAACCTATGACATATCACGTGCATTCGTGGCATATTAAACAATACCCTTAATTTGACTACATATTGGAAAATACCTCTAAAAATCACATAATTTACCCCCTACCAATATGTACCCAATACACCTTCCCAATTTTAAAAACCCCTGCATTCACTAGATATTGTATGTATCCATTTTTTCATTAACATTTTCTATACCCCTTTATATTTTTTCATTAACTTTCAGCTCCATTTTTTATACCTACCAATATAAAAACCCTTTACGCCATATATATCCCCCAATATATTTTGTCATTTTTTCCTCAATATATATCCCCCAATATGAACCCACGTGGTATGGTATTGCACCCCCAGTGAAGCCCCTGTGGATTAATTACACCAGGTGACATGTTTGAAGATGAATATGAGGAATAATCTCTTGAATAAGATACGGCAAGAGAGATATCCAAGCGATAGAAAACCACCATACAATGTTGACTCCGGAGAAGTAGAAAACATAGATGTGTCTAATGAGGTACTTCTAGAAGGCATTATAGACTAGTCAAAATATGGTACGGTAGAGTAAGGAGTCATGTATCGCGGAATCCCTTGTCCTACAAAGTTAAAGGGTGTGAAATACCAAGGGTCAAACTGAATAGATCTAAACAAAATCTCTAAGATATCTGATGGTTCACTAGTAGAAACTATTGCTTCTTCCACTTCGTCCGAAACAAGTTCTTCAATGCTAATGAAACCAGGATGGAGACTATCAATAATAAGTTTCACATGCAGTGAATGAGGAGGATCTAGAATGTGCGATGTATAAGGTGTATAAGTCTCAGGTTCAGAAATATCAGACTCAGGTTCGTCAATATCTGGTTTAGAAATGGAATTTGTATCTGAAAATTATCTAGTATCTGATTTAGTTTGAATGAGTTTAGTAATTTTTAAATCAGTTCCTTTTGAGTGTGATATTAATTTCTAAGTTTGATCAAATTTAGTTTCTATCACTTCAAGGCCTAAAATAGTAGATGTTGTCAGTTGATTAACTTCAATTCCTTTTACATCAGAGTCAATAATAGTATAAGTTGCAGCTTCTGTTGCAGTTCTGAATCCCGCTGATTTAGATTTTTCAGCTTTTATCTCTTCTAACTAATTCAGTGTATACTCAGGGGGGTCCCCAAGTATCCTACATGATTGTCTTGGTAATTCTGCCACAATGAAAAATTTTCAATTAATAAATTACACAATATCTAAATTACACCTAAAGTCTCTAAAAAGTAAAAAGAACAACACAAAAAGTAACACACGCTAAAAATCTAGGAGTTCAAACCATACAAACTGACTCTTCACAAAGATCAATAATTACTAGTTGGTGATGAAATCCAACGTCGCAGTGACCAAGGTGAAAATCTTTATATAAATGAGCGTTTGGAACTAGTTACCCTGACAACTTGCTTAATGAAACAATCTGGTGCAAGTAACTCTGCTATAAACCATCTCAAGCAAAGATTACCCTCCAAAAAGTCCAAGTGAGTCTAGTCAACGTCTGTTCCAGGTACAACAGGACCTTCCCTTTGCCGTCACCTTAGGTAGAGCCCTAGGATTATAGTCACTAAGTTCACCAAATACAATAATTTTACCTGGGGGGGATAATCGCAGATCGGACATACACGCAAGGGCAGAGTAACAAGCTCAATCCTCTTGAAGGCTCCTCCACATGATCAATTGGAGGTTTACTTTCAAGTGACCCCAAGTACCTTTCAATATCGTTGTAATATGTGAAAATCACTATATCTAGGCCGATGAAGTGGGTATGATCACTTCACCAGATTCGACATGATCTCGTGCTTAACTCATGTACAAGAAGAGCTTCCTAGAGAAAAATGAAAATAATTGGATTTTCTCTCCCTAACTCAAGATTCTATTGTTTGTTTGTAGCTTTGGAAAGTTTACTTCATTCCCTATTCCAAAGCCCTATACTTAAGCTACTGTAGGTGGCAAGAGCCATAAAAAAATGTTAAATTCTAGATGAATTTTAATTAAAGTTGTATTATTAAATTATTCTTTAATCAATAGGTAATGAAGGTGAAACTTATGATAGTATGACACGACTCGAAATCTTAATGCACTCAAAAATACAATAGCAGCTTTCAAATTTGATGAAATCCTATTTAGAGGAAAGAAAGAGTTTATTTGATTTTTCTGAATTGAAATGCAAAACTCACCATTTTTCCAATTTTTCTAAAACAACCAATTTCATTTTAATGTAATGAAAATGCGGGAAACAAACCAAGTTCCATATTTCCCTAAATGTCAAATAAACCAAAATACTCTTTATCTTTTATCACTCAAAACTTTCAAGTACACAGAAATCAATCAAGAGAGTTGGAGAAAAATACATTTTCCCTATGAATGCTTTGATTTAATGATAATAATAGTGTGATTGTGAGAAATTCCCAATATTGAAATAAACAATTTCCTTTATCAAACAAAAATGACCACAATTTCTTCACAAAAGCACTAGATCTCAAGAAACTCTAATTTGCAATTCAAAATGGGTTTGACCACAAATAATAATAAAAACTAAGGCTAACTGGTATATTTGACAGAACAAAATAAGAATATCATAAACATAAGGACAACCTATCTTGTTTTGATCAATCAACAAATCAAATAGGAAAAACCCTAAGCAATTTCTTCAAAGAGATCTAATTCTCAAAAAAAATTAACAGAGCACTCAAATGAGTTCAAAATAGACATAACACAATCTAAACAAAGATAATGACACTTCTAGAAAAGCAAACTCAGGTATGGGTTGAAGCAAAAGCCAAATTTTAAAAAATTCTCAAGGTCTGCGGAAGTAAACAATATGAAATAAAGCACATATGCCAGGTTGCTAAGGTGAAATTGGTTCAGAATTGTGCTCTATTAGCGAACGAAAACAATGCAGGGTTAAAAAAATCAACAAAAAATAAAAATTCAAAGAATCAACCACACAAATCTGAAAGGTCATTAATTTATAAAGACTCAGGTTGAGATAGATCAGAAGAATCAGAAAGAAAAACTAAGGAAAAAGACGAGAACATAGACATTCCCCAACGGAGTTTCCAATTTGTTACACTGGACAAATCCCTTTTGCGAACAAGAGCGATCTCCCAAGGTCCTTGACGAAAACTAGAAACAAGAAAGACAATTGAACTGGCCCTTTCCCTAAGTTGAACTTGTTTGAATTATAAGAATTAAAGCTAATGGATGAGCCTCTTACCTAATTCATGAAATCTTCGATGAAGATCCCTTGTTGTGATTCGATGCAACTCCTCAATGCTTGATAAGACCTGGAAACATCAACCATAAAAGGATCAAAAGAACACACAATATAATAATCCAAACAACTTAACCTAATGATCAAGGAAATTAGAAATTCAATTTTCCTTAATAAACATTATAAACAATTCTAAACCATTCATCATTCCAATAAGACAAATCAATGGGAGAAAATGTTGATTTTTATTAATCAAAGAATAAGAGGAGCCTTACAACCTTCGCCTTGATGTCGTGAGGTCCCTCCCAAATTCCTCCAATATTCTCCTTAGATGACAAGCTTTCGAGTATCAAACTAACAACATAAGTTTGTCTTCTCTGAGTTCTAGCCTCCTCAACCCCTCTACCCTCTAGTCATTTTATAGGCCAAGAGGAAGAAGTTTCAGATCCAAAAGAAGAGGATGAGACTCCTTAATTGAGGGATTAGGTTTCCATGAGAAAAGGGATTAATATGCATCATCTGAGGGTTATAGTTCGAATAGTCATCACCTGGAAGCTTTTAGTTGGGAAATATTCAACCAACTATGTTTCTAGAATGTACTTTTTATTTTTACTTTCTTGAATTCACCTACGCGGGTTTATAGTGGCAGACAGAGCGTAGCTCTGCGCTGTTCTCAGAGTTAATTCCAACGAATGCGCGGGAAACTCTAGAAAAATCAGCGCAAGTGGAACTTAACAAGGTGTGACAACTATTTTCCCCAAATTTCTCATCTACTTCAAGATATTTTGGGTTGTTTGACTTCTGAGGGAGTTGATTCAAACATGTTCACAGATAGTAAAAATGGTCATAAACTGATCAAGTGTCATTGTGACAAATTGACATGTAGCACTCTCTCTCTTCCCCTTCTCTCCCTTTGTCTCCCCTTCTATCTCTCTTCCCTCCTACTCTCCTCTCTCCCTCTCTCTCTCTCTCCACCGTTCTCTCTCTATATATCTTTCTTCTTACCTCTGTTATGCAATCAACTCACAAAATAGAAGAAAAGATAGATCAACGACTTCAAAATAAGCCTCTTTGAGGGGGAAACCTCCTTTACATTACACAAATGAACAATTCTTGAATGATACAGATGAAAATACCTCCTTTCTATATATAGGAGTCTAAGGCATCACAATTTAATATGATTCGACATAACACTAATATTGTAAGGGCACAACAATAACAATAATGGGTTTCCATGGGGCACAATAATAACAATATGGGGACTACATGGGCACAACAATACAATAAGGGGGTTGCACTAATAACAATAAGGGGATACACTAGTAGTATAGGGACCTAACATGCCCCTCTCCTTCAAAAAGTGTTGTCCTCAATGCTTGAGTAGTTCTAGATGCTTCTGTATAAAAGTCTCATCCTCCCATGTGAAATCTTTAGCGGGTAATTTCTTCCACTTGATGAGATAATCTGAAATTGATCGATTCCATAGCTGTCGTGTTCTTGTTTCCGTGACTACTTCAGGTTCTACTATGATTTTTCCTTCCTCATCAAGTTTCAGCAATATTGCTTGAACTAGGAGCTTGTCACCTATAACCTTATTTAAGCATGAAACATGGAAAGCTAGGTGCACTCAGGAAGATGCAGGAAGCTCCAATTTGTATGCCATAGTACCAATCTTTTGCAACACCTTGTAAGGACCATAGTACTTTGGTGATAATTTATTATCTTTCTTAGATTGCTTAAGGGAAATGTGTTTGTATGGTTGTAGTCGCCAACATCAAAACTTATTTCACTAGGATGTTGATTTGCCTGTTGTTTCATTTGATTCTACACAAAAGTGAGGTTATCCTTTAATAGTTGGATAACTTGTTGTTGATGCTTGATGTGATCTTCCATTGCTTGAACCTTAGAATTTTCTCTTAAATATGATGTGATGGATGGTGTATGATATCCATAAAGTGGCATAAATGGGGTCATTTTTGTTGAAGCGTTATACCACCATTCAACCGGAGGTAACCACTTGACCCATTGCGTTTGTTTATCAGATACAAAGAAAAGACAACAAGAACTACCAAAGCATTGAGGACAAAACTTTTTGAAGGAGACGAGCATGTTACGTCCCTATACTACTAGTGTAGTCCCTCATTGGGATTAGTGTAGCCCCACTATTGTTATTTTTGCACCCTTACAATATTATTGTTATGTCAACTCTGATTATATTGTGACCCCTTAGACTCCTAGATATATAAAGGAGGTCTTGTCATTTGTATCATCCAAGACTTGTTCATTTGTGTAATGTAAAGGAGGTTTCCCCCTCGAAGAGGCTTATTTTGAAGTCGATGATATATCTATTCTTCTATTTTGTGAGCTGTTTGCATAACATTTGGTATCAAAGCTTTGGATTCTAGGGTTTTGTTGCTTCAAAAAGGTCATGTGGAATTGTCACTATAACTTTTTTTATACAAAGTTTCAGACACTTAAATTAAAACCCATTTGAGTCGAAATCTCGATGAACACCGTGTCCTAATTTCATATCTTGTCTCACTATATGTTTGGAGATATCATCAAAGGAATTTAGGGTTTTTGCAAGATCCTGAATTCCATCTCAAACATGTGACCTCGATAAAATCGTCATAACTTTCTCTCTGAGCATCGGATTCAAATTTCATAAAAAGTGACAGAAAGAGGACGGACTATAGTTTGTTGGGTATAGTTTTTAGAGCTGAAGGTTGAAACAGTGACATGTGGTACTTTGTACAATTTTGATCTACTGAACTAGTCTATAATCAGGTCATCGTGGGAGATTGGGCATAGCTATTTCTCGACGAATCCAATCTCGATTAGACCTTGAATTGTGTAGTTATTTTTGCCTTTGAATTCCTAAAATCAACAATTTCAGCATCCCTTCTGCAAAATTTCCTGAACACCATTTTGTACCCTAGCGGACTTAGGACAAAATTTGTCCTTAAGTGGTAGAGTTGATCATTTTGGATTCATGAATGGATCCTCTATCCAATGACATATAAGTTTAAAATTCTCAAATTCATATGATATTTTTCATCTAATTTTTTTAAACATAATGCTTG
Organism: Pinus tabuliformis; assembly: GCA_031772625.1. Classification (NCBI taxonomy): domain Eukaryota; kingdom Viridiplantae; phylum Streptophyta; class Pinopsida; order Pinales; family Pinaceae; genus Pinus; species Pinus tabuliformis. The sequence goes on along the minus strand of CM062813.1, from coordinate 1,157,996,234 downwards.
AATTTTTTTTGAATAATTTTAAAGGGGTTGAATAAAAAATCAATATCATAAAATATACACACACTGATTTTTTTTTGCAAAAAATAGAATTAGGATAACAACATAATTCTCCTCAAATTTTTTTTTTACTCTGAATCAAAATTCACAATGCTTATATGAATTTCGAGGGCTTCAATTTGATAAAAGAGAAAAAACTTGAAATCTCATCGTCACATTTGACCCAAAAGTATAACCCATCTTCATGCATTCACCCTCTTGTTGATTCTACCACTGAATCCAAATATGTTGCAGTAGCTCAAGCTACAAAATAAATAATCTGGGTTTGCAAAATACTTGAATATTTATAGGAGAAACAAAAGTCTTCAACTCCTCTATTCATTGACAACTCTTCTACAATTCAATTGGCCAAGAATCCTAAGTTTCATGATTGAAACAAACATATCAATACCAAATATCATTTGATTTGACATTATGTAGAGGCCAAAGTCATTCATCTGACACATTGTCCTACTTCAGAGCATATCGCAGATATCTTTACTAAAGCACAGGTATGTGAAAATTGTAAAGTTTAGAATGTTACTTGGCATGTCCCTTCAAATTATTTTTGTACAATGGTAATTAGTTGTTAGTTTTCTATTTTTGTTAATAATTTATGGAGACAAGACTGTCTTGTAAATGTATGCTTTAAGTTTCAATGAATCAATTTTTCATTGTGGAGTTTCTTCTACAAATCCAATAGATATTAGTACAAATTCCTCAAGGTTTTTTAGAGCGTTGAATTCATTTATACATTCAAAAGTGTATTTTAGACAATAATAAGTCACAATCTTATTAGAAATTATATTGCAAGATTCCTACCAAAAAAAACCATTTCATCTATTAGTTAGACTATGCCATTTAAAAATACATTTTAAATCACCAAAAATAACAATCATGATCCTACTCAATGTTTGACTTTAAATGTTAAGAAGTGACTCAATGTGTGAAAAACAGAGTTCAATAGCCATTCAAATTTCCCCATAATTCAGCCTACGACTTTTATACAACAAGTCAATTGTCAATCAATCATTCACATGACACATGGGACGTATGAAAGCATTTTGTTCTCCGTGAATTACGTTGAAAAAACATTGGTTTTGATTGAATCTGTTGATTCAGTAATGAAATCCTTTTGGCTGAAGCAGGTACTTTCCCATTGGAGGCAACAACGATAACTAGGTTAATAAGCTATTTAAAGAAGGCTAAAAGCATGGATAACCAATGTTGGCCCAAGATAGCTATGGAAGAGGAATTAGATCGTAGGAAGAAAACTTGGATGAAGCAAAAAAAAAAGTGGTTGAGTAAGTGGGATATCAAGCTACATGAATGTCCTAGCACCAACAAAGGAAAAAAAAATTCCAATGGAAAAATTTAGGACTGCCATGTGGACTAATCACAATGGACGTAAAAAAACATACTACATCAAAGAGTTCAATCCAACTTGTGACCATGGGGAGAAAACATATTTAGGGGTAGCTATTAAAGGAAAAACAAGGGTGCTAGTGGCATAGTTGAGGACAGGGTCACATCACCTTAGATGTGAGACTAGTAGGTGGAAGATTCCCAAGGAGGTTTGGGAAGAGAGAACTTGCATTTTCTGTGATAAGGGTGTGGTGGAGACAGAATGAAACTTTGCCTATTGAGATTAATGATGAAATGTATTAATGGAGTGACGGTTCAACCAAACCTTAGATTAGGAGTTTGTTCCTGATTTCTAGGGTGTTGTTTCAACTTCCCTAATTGTGTGTGAATTATATATTTCTCATGTAATGATTGTAAGGGCAGAGTGTGTTTTGTAGAGGCAGTCTCCAGGTGGTGTTCCACACCTGTGAGTTGCCCAGGTTCAATTCAATTAATTTGATTCTTCTGTTTTTAACATGGTATCAAAGCCCCTAAGGGCCTATCCCCTCTTGGGCTTGGCCCATCTTGGGCTGAGGGAAATAAGAGAGAAGTATATTTTGTTTTAGTTTTTTTTTTTTAGTTTTTCTATCATATTCGTAATCAGAGAACTTCTCTACCTAAAATGTTTGTAGTTTCCAACCAATCATTGATCTCATATCTAGTGTGCATCGAGGAGAGACATGATCATACGGAGAATACTCATTGCGGTGTGGTGATTGGATATGCTGGTAAATTTCGCCTTGGTTGGCAATTGCGTGTTGGTGATCTGCAGAGGTGTTGTGCCTTGTTCGTGGTGACAACTGTGTGGAGGTTGCCGCTAGAGTGAGGGATCTGTTGTTGAGAGTCTCGCCCTCACAATTGCTGCCATGAATCAGGATCGGTGGTGCCTTGTTTGTGTTGGAAATAATGAGAGGGGGGGTGAATCAGTATTTCTTTTCAATTGTTATTTTTTCAGTCAAAACATTTATATTCAGAACACAAGATGAACAACAAGAATAAATGCTTTTATTAATATAATCTTTGCAATAAAATAGATACAATATATATATGGTTCCAATCTGTTGCCAAGCACCAACTTGGACTTTTGTGAGGCTCCAACCTCTAGAGCACCAACTCTGTTTTGTCAAGGCACCAACCTTGGACTTAGGAGCACCAACTCCCAGGACACCAATCCTTCCAGTTCCGAGGCACCAACCTCAAGGGCTCCAACCCTCTGTTGTCAAGGCACCAACCTTGGATATAGGAGCAACAACTCTAAGGAAACCAATCTGTCCAACTTCTGAGGCTCCAACCCTCTGCCAGTTTACAGTTTCACTGTAGTCTCCATGCTACAACATCAATGAAAACTAGTCTTCATATGAAGGAGTCTTTACAACTCTTCATACTGTCCACACAGAGTCTACAAAAATCTATCTCATGATGATATCAAATAGCCATCATGATCTCCAATAATGTCTCCACACAACTTCAGTGTGTCTACAATTAACTGCACTAAGCTCTGCACAAGAATCAACTCTCAGTTACAGGCCTCTGTTCTCATAGTCACAGTAAATGCTTCAGGCATGACTGCTTCTCACTATTCTCTTACTTCCTAGAAACAAAATCACATATGCTTCAATGTTGGTGCTGGTTATTGTTCCCTTCAAGCTATGTTAGATGAAACTTTATTTATCCCTTCACAGAATTGTTCTTCAGGTTGCGTTATGTACCTGATTAACCCAGCACTGGTCTGAGCTTTTCAAAGGTGAATCCAATCAACAAAGTTGCTCGTCCTTCAGCTTCCTCCTGTCCTGCTGGACCTTCGGCTTCCTCCTGTCCTATTGGACCTTCGGCTTCCTCCTGTCCTGCTGGACCTACCACTTCTTCCTTTCTTCCAGTTCGCCAACAACAACCGCATAAAGACAATTCTTTGTTTTCTTATCTTGATACGCCTAACCTTTGGCTTCCCTTTCGCTCGCTTGAGCTTCAGCTTCCTCAACGCTCGCTCGACCTTCTGGCTTCCCTCCTCCAGTCACTTTAGCTTCCTTTGTGCTCGCTCAACCATCTATGCTCGCTTGACACTTCGGCTTCCCAATCCATGGCTTCCTCTGTCTATTCGAGTGTTCCAATACTCACAAGACACGTTCAGGAGGAAGAGAGGCCGAAATACAAAGAAATGTTGCTTATTAAAAAATATCAAAGAGGTCCTTTTTCCTTTAATAATATTCATACATTAGACTTCATTATTTACGGAGGATTTCATTGGAGAGACTGTACCAATAGGGAGGTCCCACATGCCACGTCACAATCGCAGCTTTCAAGAGGTCTTTTATAAGTCATGTCTATAAGATCGCCGATGGCCAATTTCTAATTTCCCCTACTGGATGCGATATGATTATAAATTGTTGTTAATAACTCCGTCAGGTCCATAACTCCATCGCAATCGGTGGATTTAACATCCCTTATAGACTAGCGACACAACGGATGTGATATTACATTTAGTCATGTTAAATGGTGCATTCGGGTCTGTAATATATATCGCAATCGGCAGTCTAGCGGTGTCAATTCTTTTGAACATTGCGATTCAACGGATGCAATATTTCAATAGGTCATATTATAATGTTGCAGCGGATCTGCATACATATCGCAATTGGTGGTTCAAGGGTGACAGCCCTTTATAACTTGTGCTATGAGAGTTCCGATAGGCGGATGTGATATAACAATAGGGCAGTTTATAATGGTGCAGCGGGTCCACATATATATATATATATAACCTTCCCACTCTATAACATTGGTTATATAGAATTTAACCACATGAAATCCTTATATCCACACTATTTCTATTATAATATTTATATAATAGAAATACACAATAATCGTGCGTAACTTACCTTTTCCGCCTTTTTATAACCTTTGCACATTTTCCGATGTTTGCCTTTTTCAGATCAATCCTCCATCGTAGATCTTACCATCCCATCCAACGGTTGATATTACACCCGACCAACAAGGCTTCTCAGTGATCCTGCACCGTAGATCAAAACCGCATTTGATCCAACGCTCGACAACGATATCGGGTGAGCTACATGCACGAGGATTACCCACCCGATAAAGTGGTTTCCTCTCTCCTCCGACGTGTGTTATAGATATTTTTGTGCCTTACAACTCCAAGCATGAAATGTCCATAAACCAAGGGCTCCTAAGTCCCTAAAAGTGTTGTTCTAACCCCTAAACGAACAAGGTCAACAAATTACAGCTTCTCCCAGAAGTTCTCCACCAGAAACTGCTCAGAATAAGTCAAAACAGGATCATTTCAGCTGCTCCACTGGCTAGGTGCGTTGCATTGCACCTAAATACATTGGCTAAGTGCGTTGCAACGCACCTAAATGCACTATGAGGGTGCGTTGGGCGAGAAATGACAAATGGCAGTGTCATTCCGCGAGGTGGAGAGACAATGGAAGCTTCCAGAATCTTCTCCTATGACACTTGCCTCACTGAATTCGACCAAGGATGAGTAAGAGGCCTTCAGTCTCCAAGTGGAAGAAAGAACTGACAGAGAGAAGACACTAATCAAATCACAAGCTGACTCATCCTCCTTACACATATCTATATATGGATCCTTCATCCCAGAGATCCGAAGGCTGGAATTTTGCACATTGTAAGGAATTGCTGTTGGTTTTGAAACAAACATCAGAGTATTGGGTGATCTATGCTTTTTTGGAGGTGAAGAGGGGCTTCTTTGCTGGGAGGTTGATGCTGGGTCAGGAACCATCGGTTGTAACTCCTCCTGGATCTTTTCTTGTTTATCAATAAAAACTATTTGAGTTTTTCCTCCATGCTTTTGTATCATTGATGCTTGTTACATTTGTATGGTTAACTTAAATCTGATCCTAAGTTGTTTATGAATATAGATCCATGTCTTTGTATAGTGTTCTTCTTCTGTGATCTTACAGGTACTTGGTGAAGCTGGGCAAGTAAGGGAGCAGGTAGCTGGAAGCTGTCAAAGAAGAGAGGGATTGGATCAAAGGATTAGCGCAAGACACAGGTTGGTTCTTTCTATTCCTCTCTATCTATAGTTCATAAAGGAAATACAAAAGTAGTTTTTCTCTGTTTGTTTCTAAGGCAGTTGTCACACCTTAGTGGGATAGAGCAGTTCTAAATAGACACTTTTCCCGGTAAAAAAATGGTGACTCCACTGGGGAGAATGTCTAATTAGTTTGTTTGTGTATCTCTTTGTTGTTTGTTTCATAAACTCATAAGTAGCATTCGAACTGCATTTCCCATAACAAATGCAAAGTAAACATCTGCTGCTTCAATCCATTCACTGGATTTGTTTATGATTTGAACAGCTGATTCACAAACTATCTGATTGCCCTTGTGATAGCTCTTAGACCCTCCTTAGATCTACCCCTGATTGTGCATTATTAATTGCTTTTACTCGACCAAAAACCAAAGACTGACTGCAAACTGTGACCCAGAACCCGGACAGATTCTCGTTTCTGGCCCAGCGCAGGTACTGTTAAGAGATCCTGAATCTCAGCGCACTTCCCGAAAGGGCAACCTGCACTGCAATGCAGTTTCTCTGTGTTACAGGTGCACTGATCAGACTAGCCCTGTGCAGCTGAGGTTCTTGTGCTTCATTCTCTCCAGTTCTATCTCTGAATTTTGCTACCTGTGATCAGTATATGTCTGTTTAAAACCCCTTTTCCTTGCTGTTATTCCGCCTCCTTTGTACAAAAGAATTGTAGATGTTTTTGTGTGTTTGTTAAGTCGTTTACAGTCTTCCATTGCAAAAGTAGAATAGTCGTACTGTCGTCCTTTGATTTAGATCTGTCGCAAGTGTCGATTTCGATCATAGGAGAAAATTTGATTGCTGTTGATGGTCGATTATACTTTTACTATTGCCTTTGGTCTGAATTGGTGATTTTCTAGTGTCAAAAACGAGTATTCATTTCAAAATCGTAAAGTGTCGTAATCATCTCTATCTTTTGATTTCGAAAAAGAAGCTTGTTTGTGTTTGTCGCTTGAAAGCAAATTCAGATTTGTACATCAACTTTCTTTTTAGCATCAATACTAAGAAATTCGAAAGCAAATACATGCATGTGCATTTGCATATAGACAGTCTGTTTGGCTTGATTTAGGAAAGTGCATTTACAGTGTGCTCTTTTCTCTTTGTGAAAAGATTGTGTCTTTCTTTTCCTCTAGTAGCTAGGATTTTCATTGCACAAAAGAGATAAAAGTTTGTTTATCATCTTTAGATTGCATTTTAGGAATTACATCTACATCTCATGGTGAACCCAAAAGGCAAACTTCATAAGCAAGATCAACTTAAAATAAATTCAATGAATCTAACAACGCTTTGGAACTTAACGCACAACATTTAGAGGTCTAGGCTAGAGACGTATTCCGGCGTCGTAAAGCCTGGTAACTATTGTCTTCACTGATGGTTGGGTGATTCCTCCACTTTGATACGATAAGTGCCAGTATGGACTTGTGCTCCCACGTACCGTCGAGTATATTTTGGGAGACCCCTATAGGCTTAAATCCTTTATCCTTAGGAAGCCGTGTCTGCCGCCCTATCGATCGCAATGCACTGAACACAGCATTCGGGAAGATTGACTGTTGTACCGTAAAAAGTATTCTGCAGTTTTGCGATTGGTTTGGTACTCCCTCTACCTAGACCTCCAGAGCAGTCCCTTTCATTCCTTTTCAGACTCCTTAACGGAAAAGGTCCATCTGAGCACTTGTCACTTCAGGCTCATTAAAAATCGAAGGAGACTAGAGTCATCTTTTGTTTTTTCTCGACTCTTAAAAACTGAAAAAACAAGTTGTGTCAAAGCGTATAAAATTTATTTTAAACGGAATATTCATTACCCTTTCCTACGTTGATCTTGGGTTGAGAAAATGGAGTCTACCAACCAAGGAATTCCCCTTGGAGGAAATCCTAGTCCCTTCTCCTCTTGGGGAGATGTTGGTGCGCCCCATATGGCCACATTGTCGCTTCCAGGGCTGACAATTGGTTTGCCTGTATGGCTCTTCTCAACCTCTGTCGTTCAGAACACCACTATTCCTGAACAATCGAATCAGCAATTAGACGAGTCCAGAGTTGCCCACCAGCCTTCTACTTCCTCTAATTCTTCCTCTCCTCCTTCCTCTTCGCTTGATGGGGTTGGTAAAGCCAAAAGTCAAGTTCCTAAGGAGAAGAAGGAAAAGAAGAAGAAAGAGAAGAAGAAGAAGAAGCCAAAGGCGAATGGGGCAAAACGAGTGTCATCTAATGAAAATCCACACACTGCACCGACCAGGCCTAAATCACCATGTGTCATTTGCAAAGGAGACCACTTTCACAGAGATTGTCCTTGCATCCCTCGGATATTAAGGGACTGGTCTCCTCGTTTGCACAACCCGGTGTCGTCAACCTCTGATGATCATGTTGAAAGCACACCATCAACTAGTGAAAGTGAAGCCCCAGGACAAAAAGGGAAATGTAGATTTCCTTGTAAACTGTGCGAAGGCGATCATGCCGTCCACCGTTGTCCCTTCTTAGACGAAGCTAAAAGAGTTTTGGACGATCATCTGGTTTCACCGTTACGACTTCCTCCTGGATATAAAAAACTCTTGCCGAGTCCGTCACTAGTTGAAAATCCGGCTGGCCCGCTCAGGTGGTCGGCCGAAGCATCTGTCATTGAAGATGAACCATCTGAATCCACACCAGACAAAAGTCAAAAGGTCGAGGCGACAGTTGACCCGGTTTTGCCTTCAGAAGTTCCATCTTCAGATGATACAATCATTGAAGAGAACAAGGATGACACCATCCAAATTCTTTTCATAAGCACAGACTCCAACGAACATGGGGGCAATTTACCCGTTCCTTTACCGCAGGAAGGAAGTTCGTCAGATTCGTACCCGGCCGTCTATTCGGTCCCACCTCCAAGCAACCTAGTTGTCTCCTTCGACTGGAATCAACTAGGCAGACCCCGTTTACCAGCTAGTGTACCATTCCGAATTATTGTTCAAATATATAGAATGGTTATGGCTGGTACCATCATAGATGAAGGGGCTTCTGTGAGTATCCTTTCCTCAACTGCTTGGAAAGCGCTTGGTTCGCCATCGCTTTTGCCTGAGATGAGAAATCTGACAGGCTTTGATAAAGGAACCAGTCGACCGTTAGGGATCCTTCCCGATGTGCCCATAACATTGAGAGGGAAAGTCGTTCGCATGAACGTGATGGTAGTTCAAGGACCCCTGGATTACAATCTACTCCTTGGACGAGACTATATTTATTGCATGGGAGCCATTGTCTCATCACTCTTTAGAGTGATGTGTTTTCCGCACGAAGGAAGAGTGGTCAAGCTCGTGGACCAGCTTTCATTTCCCGGATCATGCATAGCAAATAGTCATATACCATCCCTAAATGGTCTTTTCACGCAAGAAATGTCTCAATCTCCAGTCCGTCCACCCGATGAGCGCGAGTAATTCGGGGGGACATGACTGAAACCCAGGGGGCATGCACCCTGGTCTGCTTCGGCAGGAAAACTTCAGGTATAGAGTAGGTTTCCGCGGGAGAATATGACTAGTCTGTACCCCCGTCCGTGATTGGAAGAGGGGGTTATTCTAGAACAAGATTCTCTTGTCAAAGTTATGTGAGTTGGCGAGCGTCGCCACTCACCTTTGTTTATCTCGGTAGACATCGCCGAAGAAGTGTTTTTTTTGCGCTGTGAATAGAACAATCTTTGGGTAACCTGTAAGAGGTATACCCTTCCTGATAAAACAAATGTTTTGTCAGCTCGAATAGAGGGTGACCTTGAAACTATGTTTTATACCTGGGGGCATGCAAACCTTTTGGAGTGCAAGCAAAGAGTGATCATTTATCTGTTTTTTGGATTGGTCGTTTCCTAACTTGCATAAAGAAAGGATGTGGGGAAAAACTCTAAAAGTTGTCGTTTTTATATGAGACATTCTTATCATACGACTGGATTAATCGAGCAGTGTTACCGCAAGGTTCAAGCTCGTTAAAAAATAAACCCGCATCGAGCAAATGTTTCCACCCACGTTTAAGCTCGTTAAAAAATGAACTATTCCCCGGTAAATAACCACCGTGAATGAAGTACTTCAGCCACTAAAGCCTTGGCCATGTTTGCACCATCACCTCCACTTTTCATTGGCCAATCATTCATCTCCATTTGATTGTTTACCCATTTTGAGGAACAGCTACGAAGAGTGATTTCACTAGCCATCCTCGTGACACTGCCATGATTGGAAAATTCCAAACCTTACCTGGAATCAGCTGCTACCCGTTTTATCACTCGTTCCTCAAAAGACGAGTCTCCTTTAAGCTATTTTCAACTGACTCGTAAAATATGAAAAGATTGCCGAACCATTAGCCTCTCCAGCTCGTTAAAGGGACAGGAAGTGCTATCCCTCCTCTAGATTTTAATCTTTTTGGACCTGAGGGATTATTGCACAAAAAGATCGAGCCCTTGTTTTGTTCGGCTCGTTAAAACTATCGAAAATTCATCCCTTCTGTATTGTTTTATACTTTTTCGGACTTAAGGGATTAGATGACGAAAAAGGAATTTTGGAGTTACCTTTACGTACCTTTTCAGACTCTCTAAAATTGAAAAGGACCGAGTTATCTTTGTCGTTAAACTCGTTAAAAAAATTAATAGCGACAAACTTGTCTTTAGACGAGAACGAGTTTCACTATCGCTAGGCTCGTTAAAACATAGCGATGGGTTTGCCCGAAGGGAAAATTATAGAACAAGCATATGTTATCCTCCTCAAGCTTGAAAAAAATAAAGAGGTACTGGTCAGCAAAGACTGGGGAAAAATTGGGAAGAAAACTCAAAGAATCTTTATTGGTAGCAAGTCGCTCTTGAACATGACACTTCCACTCCGTGTTCGAGTCAGGTTGGGTTGTTTCATTCACCGGTCACATCGCCATGGTCACACCATACCATCCACATTTGGGGTTAATGCTACCAATCCATCACATCAGTGTCGCCGACATGTTCAAGAGAAGTCATCCAGAGAAGCCACCTGTGTCCCACCCACTACCATACATTATACTCCATTTTTCATGACCGCCACCCTCAACCGTATATCATCAGATCGTTTTCACCTCCATCAAAATCATTTGCTCTGTTCTGTGTCATTGATGTGGGATTCATTAAGGCCCTCCTGTGACGGATCACTTCTTGTCGACATCAGCTCATTATCCAAGAAGTTGGTCTAGGAACACCCCATCCAGTACTTTGAAGCTTGCATGCCTCAATGGCAAGTTTCTCACTTCCGGTGACAGGTTTACATCAATGACCTTCGACCGAAAGATTTTGCGTGGTGTTCGACACCAAGTCCTTTATTCACACCACGTGAATTGTACTGCAGTACCTAGAGGATCATTATCATTATCGGTGATTCCTCTCGCGCTTGTTAACAATTTACATCATTGATTGGTAATCAAGCGATGTCCTTCCATGTTCGACTTCAGAACATTTCTCACATGGATCGACTTGTACTTCGAGTGAAGATCGGACGAGATTGAAGACCCCGGATCTAGCTTCATCCATCCGAGCTGCGATATATATCCAGGGAAATAAAGACATTAAATATACAGCATTGCAGCACAGATAATCATCCTACCAAAGGATGATGGCTCTATCAGAATCATCAGTCTACAATCAGACGATTGTTTGTCCTATGTACATGAAAATGAATTTATAAAGCTGAGCATGGGAATGCCTGCCTCAAGTAGATCATGAAAAACAGTATGAAGATAATGTATTGTATTGTATCTTATTACAGGTCTCCTCCCAGCATTGAAAGAACTTCGGATCCTCATAATAAAGCATTTCACCCGACACCAAAAGGTTAACGGCCTCATACTTTAGTGTTGTGGGGAAAAATGCCTATGCAGGACGATCCTATCCACCTAAGGTGTGACAGAGCCTTAGCAACAAATAGATACAGCTATTCTAGTTTCTTCCTTTATGAAATGTGAAAGAGGGGAGATCAATGGACTTACCGGTGTCTTCCGTTTGTCCCTCGATCTAGATCCTCTTCTCTTTGGATGTTCACAGCTACTTGCCTCCTCGCTCGCCCAAGAGAACAACTACTTGATTCCTGCGAGATCACAAGAGAACAGCTACTTGTGACAAGAGAACAGCTACTTGCGACAAGAGAAGAACACAACACAAAGGCAAATATTCATATTCATAAATGATTCAGGATTAGAAGTAAATCAAATACACTAATGCAATCATACAAATACACCAGTATATAGGAGAAAACCAAGATAGCTTTATTGATAAATAACAAGGTTCAGGAAGAGATACAACCCAGAGGGCTCCAATCCAGCATCTCCTTCCCAGCAGAATGGAATTCCTATCTTCACCTCCCTTCAAAGCATTAAGCACCCAATGATTCTAGTCTCAAACCAACAGCAATTCTTTGCAATAACAAAATTCCACCCTCTCGATCTCATGGAGGAGAGATCTATATATAGATGTTTTGGAGAGAGGATGAGTCAGCTTGAGATCTGACTAGTGTCCTCTCCCTCTATTAGTTCTTGATTCCACTTGGAGGTTCTTGCTTCCACTTGGAGATTTGGAACCTCTTACTCATCACCAGTCGAATTCCCTGAGGCAAGTGTCATTTTGGAAGCTTCCTGGGCTCTGACACCTTGAGGAATGAGTCTGCCACATGTCAAAACTCGCTCAGCGCAGGTAGCTAGTGTTGGAGTTGACATTCAACGCAGGTAGCCAGTGTAGCAGTTGACATTCAGCGCAGATGGTCAGTGGAGCAGTTGACATGATCCTGAATTGACTTGTTTTTTAGCAGTTTCAGGTGGAGAACTTCTGTGAATTGTTGTGGTTTGTTAGCCTTGTTCCTCTAGGGGTAGGAACAACATGTTTAGGGACTTTGGATCCCTTAGATTATGGACATTTCATGCTCAATGCTGCAAGGCACAAAAATGTCTATAACATTTAGGGGGCAACTGTTATAGACATTTTGTGCCTTACAACTCCAAGCATGAAATGTCCATAAACCAAGGGCTCCTAAGTCCCTAAAAGTGTTGTTCTAACCCCTAAAGGAACAAGGTCAACAAATTACAGCTTCTCCCAGAAGTTCTCCACCAGAAACTGCTCAGAATAAGTCAAAACAGGATCATTTCAGCTGCTCCACTGGCTAGGTGCGTTGCATTGCACCTAAATACACTGGCTAAGTGCGTTGCAACGCACCTAAATGCACTATGAGGGTGCGTTGGGCAAGAAATGACAAATGGCAGTGTCATTCCGCGAGGTGGAGAGACAATGGAAGCTTCCAGAATCTTCTCCTATGACACTTGCCTCACTGAATTCGACCAAGGATGAGTAAGAGGCCTTCAGTCTCCAAGTGGAAGCAAGAACTGACAGAGAGAAGACACTAATCAAATCACAAGCTGACTCATCCTCCTTACACATATCTATATATGGATCTCTCATCCCAGAGATCCGAAGGCTGGAATTTTGCACATTGTAAGGAATTGATGTTGGTTTTGAAACAAACATCAGAGTATTGGGTGATCTATGCTTTGTTGGAGGTGAAGAGGGGCTTCTTTGCTGGGAGGTTGATGCTGGGTCAGGAACCATCGGTTGTAACTCCTCCTGGATCTTTTCTTGTTTATCAATAAAAACTATTTGAGTTTTTCCTCCATGCTTTTGTATCATTGATGCTTGTTACATTTGTATGGTTAACTTAAATCTGATCCTAAGTTGTTTATGAATATAGATCAATGTCTTTGTATAGTGTTCTTCTTCTGTGATCTTACAGGTACTTGGTGAAGCTGGGCAAGTAAGGGAGCAGGTAGCTGGAAGCTGTCAAAGAAGAGAGGGATTGGATCAAAGGATTAGCGCAAGACACAGGTTGGTTGTTTCTATTCCTCTATATCTATAGTTCATAAAGGAAATACAAAAGTAGTTTTTCTCTGTTTGTTTCTAAGGCAGCTATCACACCTTAGTGGGATAGAGCAGTTCTAAATAGACACTTTTCCCGGTAACAACGTGCGACGTGTCAATTTCTTAATGGAATTGGGTGACTCCCTCCTATTACCACTTACCACTTATTCTCAACCCGATAAACCATTTCCGCTTATAAACCCGCCTTTCTCTTTGACTAACGCCCGAGCTATTTAGCGCCTGATGACCGTAGATCTTCTACCATTGACGGCTGTGACGGCTCCTCCGATTTCCTCATCCGCTAATACTTAAATTAATCTCCGTCGTTCATTTCTTTGACTTTACGCTGCGTGACTTAATCCTGGCCGCTCATTACAAACAATCTCATCTGTTGATCTCCAAGATCCAATGGTTCCTGTGCATTTAGTCTTCATCTTCAAAGACCCATTATGATTCCTCTATCTCTTCTTCTCCTCTCTGTTCTTCTTGGGCATACATTGCACGTGATACTCCCAATATGGCTCCTCCTCAGTCTCCCGCTCTTACACTTACTTGGCTTTCTTGTGGCTTCCGATACTGCTCCAATACCTCTTCTCTACTTTGATAGCTCTGCTCTGATACCTCCTATGACTTCCGATATTCTCTCCAATGGCTTGACTGTCTTGGCTTTCCTCTGGTTTCTCCTCATGGCTTCTTGCTCCTGTTTCTTCACAGATCTTCTCTACTTCTCCTTAGCTTCATAAAATCATTTAGTATCCTAGAATATTTCCATATTGACATAAATGACAATCTACGTCAACAATCTCCCCCTTTGTTATTGATGGCAATATTCTTCTTCTCTCCCCCTTTGACATCAATGGCAAAGGAGTTCTCAGGGACTCCCCCTATCAAACTGCTTTTGTTCTTTATGAATAGTAGATCTTTATGGGTATGTTACTCCCCCTGTAATAGTGCTCTTCTTTTTACTCAAGATAGAAGGATTGATGCTTTATCATCAATTAGCACATTATCCCCTCTTCATGTCTCAGAACTACTTTATCATGGCTTCAACAATGCTTAAAGATGCTCCACTTCAATGCTTTCAAACAGATTGAAAATAGCCACACACCAAATGTTCAAGTCCAAGTTTTTATGCTTCAATCCATATTCTGTTGTTTCCACAGTCAGAATTAAGAGGCCTTCATAGTCCGAATCAAAAGAAAAAAATGCCACTGAAATTGCTATCTTTCTTCAGATCCAAGTTCCTTTGTATCTCTGTGCTTCTCACAACATTCTCCTTTCTATAGTCTTTTAATGAGCCATCTTTTCCTTGAGTTCTTGTAAAAGTCTCTGCAAGTTATCTCCACTAGCAGATTTTGATATCCAAACTGTGACTGACTTTCAAATTCTTTTTGCTGATTTGCATCTTTTTGCAATGCTTCAGTTTTGTTTTATGCTGCCAGCTGCTCTTACTTCAAGCTTCATTCCCAGATGTATCTGTTTGTTTGAAGGTTGCCTCTATTTGTGTCCATAATCTACCTGTTCTCACATCAAATCCCTGAGTCGAAACATTTAACATCTGTAATATCAACAACATAGTTATTTTCCCTATTTCTCTAGCATTGGATGGCCTTCTCTGCTACTCCAATTTTTGCTTAGTGATCAAGTGGAAAGCAGCTTCAACAACAGTCCAAAGAATGGTTACAAGATCATGTTCTTCAATGGAGTACTCCTGAGAAATGATCTTTATCAAAGAATGATAGTTAATATAGCTCAACAAGGATTTTATAAGGACCCTCTCACGAATAGCTTCTGCAATAATGATCAAGAATCACAGGCTCCCCCTAACTGTATGCATCATCTCTTTTGGCAGAGTCTTCCCATCAAATGCTCAGATTGTCGAAGATCAGGTCAACAACATGTGTTGTTGGCTGGATATTTTAAGGGACTTTCGAATTGTATTAGCTTCCTTCTCCATACTTGTGTAACTTTCTTCTTTTGCATGATTCTAGCTTGTGTAAGAGCCCAAGTTAAGTTACAATCACATGCCATATGACCAATGTTATGGCATTTGAAGCATTCTATATTGTTCATGAATAAGAATTCATGATTTCTTCTTGCAAAAGTGTTCCTCGAAGATTGTTGGGGACCATAATATCTATCTTTATGATATGGTTGGGGACCATAACATCTATCTTTATGATATGCTTTACAATAGTTTTCCATGTGACCAAAGTTTGTACAAGAATAACAATAACCAAGAAATAAACTTTGGTACCTTGGAGATGGAGATTTCCTTGATGTACTTCTAAAGTCTTTCTATCTTGAGATCCTTTGATGATAACCATTTCTTCTAGCATCCTTGACATTATCTACATTTCTTCTTGGAGCAGGATTTCTTCCATTGTTGCCTTGATTTTTCTCCTTGCCTTTGCTGGAACTGGGAGCATCACCATTTCTTTCTAGCTTCTTCACATCCCTTTTGTTTGAAGCATTATCATTCTTGTTTGAGGATTCACCTGCATACCCAAGACCTGATTTATCAAATGGACATCTTTGATGGCTGAGAATGTCATCCAAGACTTGAGAGCTCTTCAAGGTTTTGTTCATCCCTTCAACCTTTTTCCTGAGGAAGACAATCTCTTCTTCCAATATTTCACACTCATTATTCTTCTTAGCAAGTTGTTTCTCAGTTTCTTCCTTGATATGAGCAGCTTCATTTGCTTCTATTTTAAGGGAGATGATATCTGACTTCATTTTCCTTTGCTAGACTGCTCTCCATTTCTTCCTTGATCCTTGTAGCTTTACATGTTTCGGCCTTGAGAAGTTTGATGTTAGATTTTAATTTGAAGATTTCTTCATCCTTTGCTTTTAGTTGACATATCATGGTGTTTCTCTCCTTTTCTGCTTCATCGACCTGTTCTTCTATGATTGCCAATGTTTCTATTGTCTTCACAGCTCCTTGTGCTAACTTTCTTGCTTCTTGTAGTTGAGACTTAAGAGAGGATACCTCTACCTTGTACTGACTAATCTCTTCTTCAAGTTTGTTCAAGCTATTGTTCCTTTGTTCAAGTTGACTTGACAAGGTATATTCCGGTTTCTTTGCTTTATCCAATTGATTTGTCATGGATATGACTTCTTCATGATGCTTTCTTTTGCTTTGATGAAATTCCTTCTTAAGCTTGACAAGCTCTTCATCCCTTTCCTGTATTTGAAGCTGGACAAGGTCAACTTTCTTCCTTGTTTGGTCTTGGTCACTAGCTAGTGCTTTCTTCTTAAGTTCCTTGTTTTCCTTTTTCAAATTAATAATCTCTTCCATGGTAGTTGTAAGTTGAGCGAGGAGATCTTCTACAAAATCTTTTTCATTCTCTTCATCTTCTAGGTCTTATTTAGCCTTGATGTCATCGTTCTCATTTTCAGCTTCTATGATGGGTTCTGGATTTTCTTCTTGATTTCCTTCATCTTCTTGATTGATGGTCATGGTCAATGCTCCTTTTGAGTGAATGTCATGAAGTTTGTCCCATATACCCTTTGCTGACGAACATTTTTCTAAATTGTTCTTTTTAGAATCAGGTAGCCCATTCAAGATTGCCTTCATTGTACTCCTTGGATTCTTCGTCCATCATGCTATCAACAATTACTGATTTCCAGATTTCAATGCCTTTAGTCTTTAAGAAATTCCTCATTCTTGCTTCCCATATATTAAAGTTCCCATTGAACCATGGAGCCTCCTCAAATTGATTGTCTTCTATTTTAGTGGTAGAGGGAGACACATCCTTAGGAGGATTGGAGACTTTCTTCCTTGACTTCGCCATTTGTGTTCTAAAGATCAACCTTCAAGCTATTAGGCTTTGAATGAAGGTACTGGCTCTGATACCAATTGTTGGAAATACTAAGAGGGGGGGTGAATCAGTATTTCTTTTCAATTGTTATTTTTTCAGTTAAAACATTTATATTCAGAACACAAGATGAACAACAAGAATAAATGCTTTTATTAATATAATATTTGCAATAAAATAGATACAATATATATATATATATATATATATATATATATATATATGGTTCCAATCTGTTGCCAAGCACCAACTTGGACTTTTGTGAGGCTCCAACCTCCAGAGCACCAAATCTGTTTTGTCAAGGCACCAACCTTGGACTTAGGAGCACCAACTCCCGAGACACCAATCCTTCCAATTCTGAGGCACCAACCTCAAGGACTCCAACCCTTTGTTGTCAAGGCACCAACCTTGGATATAGTAGCACCAACTCCAAGGACACCAATCCATCCAAATTCTGAGGCACCAACCCCAAGGGCTCCAATCCTCTACCAGTTTACAGTTTCACTATAGTCTCCATGCTACAGTATCAATGACAACCAGTCTTCATATGAAGGAGTCTTTACAACTCTTCATACTGTCCACACAGATTCTACAAAAAGCTATCTCATGATGATATCAAATAGCCATCATGATCTCCAATAATGCCTCCACACAACTTCAGTGTGTCTACAATTAATTGCACTAAGCTCTGCACAAGAATCAACTCTCAGTTACAGGCCTCTGTTCTAATAGTCACAGTAAATGCTTCAGGTGTGATTGCTTCTCATTGTTCTCTTACTTCCTAGAAACAAAATCACATATGCTTCAATGTTGGTGCTGGTTACTGTTCCCTTCAAGCTGCGTTAGATGAAACTTTATTTATCCCTTCACAGAATTGATCTTCAAGTTGTGTTATGTACTTGATTAACCTAGCACTGGTCTGAGCTTTTCTAAGGTCAATCCAATCAACAAAGTTGCTCGTCCTTCAGCTTCCTCCTGTCCTCCTGGACCTTTGGCTTCCTCATGTCCTATTGGACCTTTGGCTTCCACCAGTCCTGTTGGACCTACCGCTTCTTCCTTTATTCCAGTTCACCAACAACAACCGCATAAAGACAATTCTCTGTTTTCTTATCTTGATACGCCTGACCTTTTGCTTCCCTTTCACTCACTTGAGCTTCAACTTCCTCAACACTCGCTCGAACTTTTGGCTTCCCTCCTCCGGTCGCTTTAGCTTCCTTTGCGCTTGCTTGACCATCTATGCTCGCTTGACACTTCAGCTTCCCGATCCATGGCTTCCTCTATCTATTCGAGTGTTCCAATACTCACAGGACACGTTCAGGAGGAAGAGAGGCCGAAATACAAAGAAATGTTGCTTATTAAAAAATATCAAAGAGGTCCTTTTTCCTTTAATAATATTCATACATTAGACTTCATTATTTACGGAGGATTTCATTGGAGAGACTGTACCAATAGGGAGGTCCCACATGCCACGTCACAATCGCAATCGCAATCGCAGCTTTCAGGAGGTCTTTTATAAGTCATGTCTATAACATCACCGATGGCCGATTACCGATTGCCCCTACTGGATGCGATATGATTATAAATTGTTGTTAATAACTCCGTCGGGTCCATAGCTCCATTGCAATCGGCAGATTTAACATCCCTTAGAGACGAGCGACACAGCAGATGCAATATTACATTTAGTCATGTTAAATGGTGCATTCGGGTCCGTAATATATATCTCAATCGACAGTCCGGCAATGTCAATTCTTTTGAACATTGCAATTCAACGGATGCGATATTTCAATAGGTCGTATTATAATGTTGAAGCGGGTCCGCATACATATCACAATCGGTGGTTCGGGGGTGACAGCCCTTTATAACTTGCGCTATGAGAGTTCCGATAGGCGGATGTGATATAACAATAGGGAAGTTTATAATGGTGCAACGGGTCCGCAAATATATATAACATTCCCACTCTATAACATTGGTTATATAGAATTTAACCACATGAAATCCTTATATCCATGCTATTTCTATTATAATGTTTATATAATAGAAATACACAATAATCATGCGTAACTTACCTTTTCCACCTTTTTACAGTCTTTGCACATTTTCCGATGTTTTCCTTTTTCGGATCAATCCTCCACTGTAGATCTTACCATCCCATCCGACAGTTGATATTACACCCAACCAACAAAGCTATTCGGTGATCCTGCACCGTAGATCAAAACCACATTTGATCCAATGCTTAACAACGATATCGGGTGAGCTACATGCACGAGGATTACCTGCCTGATAAAGCGGTTTCCTCTCTCCTCTGACGTGCGACGTGTCAATTTCTTAATGGAATCGCGTGACTCCCCTCTATTACCACTTACAGCTTATTCTCAACTCGATAAACCATTTCCACTTATAAACCTGCGTTTCTCTTTGACTAAAACCCGAGCTATTTAGCGCCTGATGACCGTAGATCTTCTACCATCGACGGCTGCGATGACTCCTTCGATTTTCTCATCCGCTAATACTTAAATTAATCTTCGTCGTTCATTTCTTTGACTTTACACTGTGTGACTTAATCATGTCCGCTCATTACAAACAATCTCATTTGTTGATCTCCGAGATCCAACGGTTCCTGTGCATTCAATCTTCATCTTCAAAGAGCCATTATGATTCCTCTATCTCTTATTCTCCTCTCTGTTCTTCTTGGGCATACATTACACGCGATACTCCCGATATGGCTCCTCCTCAATCTCTCGCTCTTACACTTACTTGGCTTTCCTGTGGCTTTTGATACCACTCCAATACCTCTTCTCTGCTTTGATAACTCTGCTCTGATAGCTCCTATGACTTCTGATATTCTCTCCAATGGCTTGACTGTCTTGGCTTTCCTCTAGTTTCTCCTCATGGCTTCTTTCTCTTATTTCTTCACGGATCTGCTCTACTTCTCCTTGGCTTCATAACATCATTTAGTATCCTAGAAGATTGCCATATTGACATCAATGACAATCTAGGTCAATAGTTTGCAGCGAAGGGACTAGATACCCATGTGACCAGTAGCTGCTCGGAGGGAGCTAGTCAAATGGTGGCACAGTGGTGGCTTGTGTGGCCCTTCGTGGCTCGAATGAAGGAGCCCATGGTCAATGAGCCCGCCGTGATAGTTAGTCTCTCTGTGTGATGTGGAAAAGAGCTGACGCATTGAGCATTGGGAGCATCAAGAGCTGGAGTCTCGGTTGAGCCTTGATACGAGTCTATTGAATTGAGATTGTGTACGATCACTCATGTGCGAGTGGATTCATAGGAGATCTTGTGTGCAGCTTAGCAACTATTGCATCTCATCTGCGTGAAGGTGAGCTGGTGTTGAGATCTGCTACCTGCATGGAGAGAGGTCTGACACGCTGGTGTGGAGGTTGATACTTGTTAATTTTAGGCATGTTCTATGCTAGAGCGTCAAGATATGGAGTCTCGGTTGAGCCTTGATACGAGTCTATTGAATTGAGATTGTGTACGATCGCTCATGTGCGAGTGGATTCATAGGAGATCTTGTGTGCAGCTTAGCAACTATTGCATCTCATCTGCGTGAAGGTGCGCTGGTGTTGAGATCTGCTACCTGCATGGAGAGAGGTCTGACACGCTGGTGTGGAGGTCGAAGCTTGTTAATTTTAGGCATGTTCTATGCTAGAGCAATTTATTTCAATTTCTTTTCCACATTAGCAATCACATCAGCATAAAGTAAACTGCAGATAAAACATAAATATAAATCATAGAAGACAAGCCAAGACAAGAGGACACAAGATGTGGCGCTAGCCAGGGACAAACCCCAATGTGGGGAAACCCTTGATCAATTCTTGTTTTATGTTCTTCAAAGTTCAGCAGAGAAAGTGAGAGAGATAGTACATTTACAATAGAAGTCAATCGCTTTGACTTTTGATATCGGCATGAGATCAGTTGAAGAGATATTGCTTCAACTGATTCTCTAAGGTGACTCGTTCACCTATCATAGTGTTGCATCTTGTCTATTTGCTGCACATTACTGTGTGACACCTTGATGTACTGTCACATGTGTTGAACCTTGATGACTGAGCTGCTCTCATCTTCATGTTTCTCATCATGCTGCATCTTCTATGGTCATATTCATCATCAAGCTACCCATGCTCATGATCTCATTCATCATTATACTTCCCATGCTCATATCATCATGCATCATTATGCTACCCATGCTCATATCATCATGTTGCTTATTATGATGCCCATGATCTCATACATCATGCTGCCTTCCTTTGGAGACAGATGCTCTAGCTATTTCAGCAGTTCCCGATAGTTCCAGCTTTTTCGGCAGTTCTAACTTTTCCGACAGTTCTGACAATTCCAACATTTCCGACTTTTTCGGCTTTTCCAAATTTTCGGGCTTTTCCAGTATTTCTGGCATTTCCGGCTTTTCCTGCAGTTCCGGCAGTTCCGACTTTTCCAGTTTTTCTGGCTTTTCCAACTTTTCTGGCTTTTCCAGTATTTCCAGCTTTTCCGACATTTCTGGCTTTTCTGGCAGTTCCAGCTTTTCCAACAGTTTCAGCTTTTCTGGTCTTTCTAGCAGTTCCGGATTTTTCGGCTTTTCTGGATTTTCCGGCAGTTCTAGCTTTTCTGGCTTTTCCAGCTTTTTTGGCAGTTCCAGCTTTTCCGGCTTTTTTGGCAGTTCTATATTTTTTGGCTATTCTGACTTTTTCGGCAATTCTAGCTTTTCCGGCTTTTTCGGCTTTTCTGGCTTTTCTGGCTTTTCCTTAAGATCTCTCCTCCTACTAAAACCCAAAGACAAGTAGAGAGAGGAAGAGATCCAAGTGTGTGTAGAAATGACTTGAAGTCCTCTTCTATTTATACTAAAATGTAGAGGTTGAATAGACATGACTATTGGGCTTCTGAGCCTACATAAGTTGTTGGCCAACTTAACAATTTGTCCATAACATAAATAAATTCATAACTTCATAAATACTTATCGGAATCGGATGATATTTATATCAATCCTACACCTCTCAATGAGAGGGATCCAATAAAAATATCAACTGCCATAAATACTATGGCCCACATGGAGTTTGGCCCTAGTTGTCAATTTTAACACTCTCTCTCAATTGGGGAGAACTCCATCTGTTGATCCATATGTCCAACTGTACTATCTCTGCCATCAGTGCCCTGCACTACTTTTCTCAGCTCTGCTAGCTCTACTCAACTCTGCTGGCTCTGCTCTACTCTGCTCAGCTCTGCTAGCTCCACTCTGCTCTGCTCAGCTCTGCTAGCTCTGCTGGCTCTGCTCTACTTTGCTTAGCTCTGCTAGCTCTGCTCAGCTCTGCTGGATCTACTCTGCTCAACTTAGCTCTCCTGAACCATGAAGAAGAAGAATTGATCGAGAATGAGTCATACCATTCTCCACTGGCCCAAAGTCAGTCTCAGAGTGTGTACCACTGGTCCCAGACCAGTCCTCAACTGACCCGAAGTCAGTGTCATAGTAGGTACAACTCCTACCACTAGTCCCAGACCAGTACTCTACTGACTCGAAGTCAGTCTCAGAGTATGTACCACTAGTCCCAGACCAGTGCTCAACCAACCTAAAGTCAGTGTCATAGTAGGTAAAACTCCTACCATTGGTCCCAGACCAGTACTCTACTGACTCGAAGTCGGTCTTAGAGTATGTACCACTGGTCCCAGACCAGTCCTCAACCGACCCGAAGTCAATGTCATTATGGGTACAACTCCTACCACTGGTCCTGTTAGCGCTTGAAATTTCACCTCAGGCTGAGAAAGGTAAACTTCAAGGCAACATCAAACCACTTAGCCTCGTAGCTAGCCCTACGAGGCAGGAGAGGGCTCTCTCCGGTCTATCTCGGCAAAGATCTTCAAAGGGCAGAGATAACCAATATAAGAACACTGATTTTAGGCTAGTAAACTGATAAAAAGGTTTGATTTGGGATTTTTAGGGTTTTGGTGGAAAGTTGGGGAAAGGCAATTTTGGGTGTGGGGATTGGACACAGTTTTCGCAGGGGGTTCTTTGGGGCAAGGTAGGAGACTGTACTGACGCCTTTAAATTAAATGGATGGATAGGAATGACCAGTGAGGAGCTAAAGAGAGCAAGAAACCTTCAAGAATTCTCTTTAGACAGATGAAAACATAAATATTAAGCAAACTTAAAAGCAGAGTATGACAATCATGAATTCTACTTTAACACTTCATTCGCCTAATTTGCAGAAGGAAAAGTAAGATGATGAATCACATAAAAAATTTACAAGTACAAAAAGAAACACACCATCAATACATGTAACCACAGGAATCCCAAAAAGGACTGCAAAACCCTGGTCTTTCTTCCTTTGCCCAAATTGCAGTGATACAATGAGTAATACAATAGAAGCTTTCTCCCTCAAGAGCCAACCTCCCCAACCTCTGAAAATGACTAAGAAAATACATAATATAGGCAAGCTAACACCTTTCCTTGCCTTTAGGGGTCGAGCTCATCCTTCTAGGAGCTGTTTCAACCAATTCTAAACTGAGCACTAAAATCTAGGCAGTCAAAACAACTTGCCTCTATAAGCTAGGAAACCAATTCATTCATTAAATTTTTGCTATTTCATGAATGAATCTTATAGAATAGGTAAATAAGTGTCATGTCAACATGAAAATACATTAATTACATCAAAGAGGGTGAAAAATTCCATCACAAGTCAAAACTGGTCAAAACTGGGCGAATTCCTGAGCTGTAGATGAATTCCTGTGAAAACTGCCCAATGGGTCGCGCCCTCTTCCTAAACGGGTCGCGCTACTTTGGAGTTGATTTTGAGGTACTTTCCAGTGTCCAAATGAGGAAAAAGTGGGCTTGTTGGAAAGGTATGGATGTCTACTTTCCAACCCAAGTGGAATTTTTGAATTTGGTGATCATTTTCCCCTCCAAAATTGCAATCTCCCAAGACTGCTTCCTGTGTGTCAAAAATGTGGCAGAAAGTCATTTTTTGCTTGTTTTCTGACTTTTTGGAGGCCCAAAACTTGGTGAAATTTCTTGGCAATGGCTGAGAAAGTGTAAATTTCTATGAAAAATCCAGAAATGCTAATTTTTCCCAAAATGGAGTTGCCCAACAAAAGGGTCGCGCGCGGCGCGCGACCCGTTGGGAGCAAAAACCTGTGTATGGCACAAAAAATTCACAATTGACAAAATTTTCTCCAAATTTCTTGAAATTTGGGCTGGGAGTCCCCAATAAAGTACCATGCTCATTCAAAGAGGCTTTGGCCAAAATTTGGAGTGGATCGGGCCTTTTCTGTCGTTTTAGTGCCTTGGCCAACCTCCTTGGATCTGGCGATTGAAATTTTGACATTTCTCTAAAACCATGACACCTGTGCAAAAAGTGAAGGAGGTTTTTCTTCTTTAGCATGTTTTGGACAAAAACCTCTCTCAGTTTTCCCAAATTCATCTTTGATTGCTCTGAAACATCTTTTGAGTGAAACTGATCCCGATGTGTGAAACAAGGAATTTCATGGAAATGAAGCGAAATAAAGGGGATATGGGGCTTCTAAATTCTTGGGGAAATTTTTGGGAGTGGGGAGGGATGTTAGGAAGCAGGAGAAAGTGGAATCTCAGAGATTGAGCGAGGGGAAGGGGTCCAAAAGGGCAAAACACATGCCAAACCTAGAAAATTGCCAGGTTGTAGCTAGAAACTAGGGTTTGTGCAAAAATGAGGAATTTGGGGAATCTCAGTGATGGGAAGCATTTGATAAGGTACTTTAAGGATAGGGGAAGGTGTATGAACATCTGGATACAAGTTTTGCCGATGATTTGACCGTCCAAGAGAAATTAGCTTTCAAAACCCTAGGAGAGGGAAATGACCTTGCCTAGGTGCAACTGAAGCATGAACAAGGTGTAAAATGACTCATTCGACACTGACATGATAATGAAAACCCTATGAATGATGATAGACTCAGCTGAATAGTGACATAGATTGGCATTTGGGCCACTTTGAAAAGAGTGAGAGCAAACCCTAGACCTAATGCCTAGTGACCAAATTTTGCTTGAAAACTCTTTGAAATGACAAAATTTGACCTTGACACTCTGAGACCACTTTGTAAGAGCATATTTGATCACTAGAGGAAGGCTGGAAAGACTGACACTAACAGGTCCCAGACCAGTATCATTGATCCCAGATCAATGAAGGTCATCCTAGCATAGGGAGTACGGTAGATACATCGATGCGTCCATTAGTACTATTATGTTCCCTATCCTCATTTCCCTACTCACTGATCAGATGAGAGGTACTTCCCATGAGTCCCAGACTACATGGGTAGGATGCCTCGACAGGAGAACTTAATCAATCCTGTCCTCACAAGAGAACTAATCATCCTGCTACATAATCGCCATGGAGAACACATCATCTAGGCCTCACAAGAGAACTAATCATCCTGCTACACAATCGTCATGGAGAACACATCATCCAGACCTCACAAGAGAACTAATCATCCTGCTACACAATCGTCATGGAGAACACATCATCCAGACCTCACAGGAGAATTAATCATCCTGCTACACAGTCATCATGGAGAACACATCATCCAGACCTCACAAGAGAATTAATCATCCTACTACACAGTCGTCATGGAGAACACATCATCCAGACCTCACAGGAGAATTAATCATCCTGCTACACCAGAGAGCAAATCATCCTGTCCCACAAGAGAGAAAATCATCTTGTCCCACAAGAGAGCGAATCATCTTGTTCACAAGAGAGTGAATCATCTTGTCCACAGGAGAGCAAATCATCCTGTCCCACAAGAAAGCGAATCATCTTATCCCACAAGAGAGCGAATCATCTTGTCCACAAGAGAGCGAATCATCCTGTCCTCAGGAGAGCGAATCATCCTATCCCAATGTGCATCACCAAGGGAGGGTGAGTCACCCTGTGGTCGTATGTTGCTCCAGTAAGAACCACAAGCCCCCAGAGATCCCAGATCTCAATGTATACAACATGCATGACCCTTGTACAAGGGTCTCTTGACGACTCCAATTCGTTCAGGAAAATCACAGATTTGATCTTTCCCCTGGGGCTTAGACAGTGTAGCGACCTGTACATTATCTCATAACGATGGAGCTTCCTTGCTCATAGACTTACCATATCCCAGATAAGGTAGTATCTAATGTCTATCTACTGGAGCAATCGTCGAATATGGGATTCCTCAATAATCGAATCCCACCTCTGGTTGTCACAGAGAATCACAGTGGTACAAACAGCTCACTTGAAGAGCTTCCCCAACCAGGTAGCTTCATACGAGATCATACTCGTAGATATGTATCCGGTCTCAACGGTGCTTATAACAACCGACTTCTGCTTCCTGCTCATCCATGATATTGAAGCAGAATCCAAAGAGAAATGGCACTAAGAAGTGCTCTAGTGATCCTCCACATAGGCTGCCCAATCAACATTCGAATAATCATGCAATTTCATATTTCCGGCAGTGTATCTCAATCCATGAGAGATTGTGCCCCGAAGACATCTCAGAATATTCTTGGCACCAATCCAGTGAGGTTCAACCAAATATGAGCTCACCATGCTAACTGCAAAACATATGTCCAGACGAAAGTTCACCAAGAACATCAACGCAAATGAGTTTATGAGATTCAGAGGCATTTCCCAAATCTGGTCTGACATCACTACCATATAGCTTCTGAAAGTTAAGATCCTCGAGGTAGTCACAGGCTTGCAGTTCACCATTCCACATTTCGAATCCAACTCCCTCTTACTTCTGCAAATGAGAGGGTCTGCACCTGTTAGAAGTAGGTCATCCTCATAAGGTGCTGGTATGAGAGGTCTATCATCCACAACCTTCGGATGGTTTGGATCCATTTCACTCCTAGTGAATCTCATCTTTATCAAACAGCTATCGATCCTCTCATACTATGCCTGGGGTGTTTTGCCTCAAGCCATAGAGAGATTTCTTCCACCTGAATATGCGAGATTCCTGATTATCAATCTCAGACCCCTTGGGTTGTTCCAGGCTTGTGGACCTACTACATGAGGGGAATGGTCCCCTTGTAAGATTTTCCTTCGGTACATCTCAGACATGTACTTTCATGCACCTTTTGAATTCAGGCATCCCTGTCACCATCTGAATCATAGACCTTCGGTGCTATGTGACAATGGACATGGTCCCAGTGGACTTCCTGCAATTTGATACAACCTTGAACTCAAAAAAATCTTTGAAAATTCTATTTCCAAACACGTACCTTTCCATCGATGAGTGCCACCCTGAAACCTTTGACTTCCATTTCCGAGATGGACACCAAGTTCTTCTTGCGATCAGGTACATAAAAGTGATTTGGGGTTCCTTGCTTTCTTTGAAGAGTCGACCATTTCCTTGATGACCTGCATTACCTTTCGAAACTCCTTCACATAATGGCCAAACTTATTGCAACCAAGGCATCTGCTTTTCCTTCCACCCTTAGATCCAACCTTCCCAATGAAGTGATATTTAGATGGGCCATCAGAAACTTCTGCTACGCCATTCTGATAATATGTTCTACTTCGACTTCACCCTTTGTGAACTTAGAAGAGAGATGTGGAACCCATTGATTCTTTTGTCTTGTTCCTATTGTTTTTGGTGATTGCTCTTTCACTCTTGCTTGGGCATTGTCTTCACCTCAGCTCTGATACCATGTTAATTTTAGGTATGTTCTATGCTAGAGCAATTTATTTCAATTTCTTTTCCACATTAGCAATCACATCAACATAAAGTAAACTATAGATAGAACATAAATATAAATTGTAGAAGACAAGCCAAGACAAGAGGACACAAGATGTGGCGCTAGCCAGGGACAAACCCCAATGTGGGGAAACCCTTGATCAATTCTTCTTTTATGTTCTTCAAAGTTCAGTAGAGAAAGTGAGAGAGATAGTACATTTACAATAGAAGTCAATCACTTTGACTTTTGATATCAGCATGAGATCAGTTGAAGACATATTTCTTCAACTGATTCTCTAAGGTGACTCGTTCACCTATCATAATGTTGCATCTCATCTATTTGTTGCACATTACCGTGTGACACCTTGTTGTACTGTCACATGTGTTGAACCTTGATGACTGAGCTGCTCTCATCTTCATGCTACTCATCATGCTGCATCTTCCATGGTCTTATTCATCATCAAGCTGCCCATGCTCATGATCTCATTCATCATTATGTTGCCCATGCTCATATCATCATGCATCATTATGCTTCCCATGCTCATATCATCATGTTGTTTATTATGCTGCCCATAATCTCATACATCATGTTGCCTTCCTTCGGAGACAGATACGTTGGCTGTTTCAGTAGTTCCCGGCAGTTCCGGCTTTTTCAGCAATTCCAGCTTTTCCGGCAGTTCTGACAGTTCCGGCATTTCCGGATTTTCCTGTTTTCCCGGCTTTTCTGGCTTTTCCAGCTTTTCTGGCTTTTCTGGTATTTCCAGCTTTTCCGGCAGCTCCGACAGTTTTGGATTTTCTGTCTTTTCAGCTTTTCTGGCTTTTCCGGTATTTCTGGCTATTCCGGATTTTCCAGCAGTTTCGGCTTTTCCAGCAGTTCCAGCGTTTCCGGCTATTCCGGCTTTTCTAGCAGTTCCAGCTTTTTCGGCTTTTCTTGCAGTTCCAGTTTTTCCAGCTTTTCCTGCTATTCTGGCTTTTCCGGCAGTTCCGGTTTTCCGGCAGTTTTGGTTTTTCCAACTTTTCCTTAGGATCTCTCCTCCTACTAAAACCCAAAGACAAGTAGAGAGAGGAAGAGATCCAAGTTTGTGTAGAAATGACTTGAAGTCCTCTTCTATTTATACTAAAAGGTAGAGGTTGAATAGACATGACTGTTGGGCTTCTAAGCCTACATAAGTTGCTGGCCGACTTAACAATTTGTACATAACATAAATAAATTCATAATTTTCATAAATACTTATCGAAATCGAATGATCTTTAGATCAATCCTACACCTCTCAATCAGAGGGATCCAATAAAAATATCAGTTGCCATAAATAATATGACCCACATGGATTTTGGCCCTAGTTGCCAATTTTAACAAAGTTGATGCATGCATGCTATGAAATGGTAGGCGCAGCGGAAGCCTGGAGTGGCCCATGTAACTGGTGGCGCCGTGGGTAGACTACTGGGAGTCTGAGCAGTGAAGGAGCCCGAGGCATATTTGGAGCCCAGTTATCCAAGATCTATTAGGAAACAACTTTCATTGACACCCTATTCAATGTTTGAATCCGAGAATTGTGAATCTCATCATCGCCTTTTTCGCTTCCAACAACATAATTCTGTCGATAATGGAATTTCTCCAAGTCGTTTTGGGGATGGAAGAGAAAAAATACCACTTAGCCCTTCAAATTAATGGTGTTAGTAATCGTTTGGACTTGCGCAAAGCCTTGCAGGTGGAAGTGCAACACGCTGATTCTCTCTAGCATCAGTCAACTGTGTCAATTGGATTGTATTTTTCCAAGCAATTTGGGGCAAATAAAAACTGATACTGGACCCTTGTGGATGCCTCACAGAGGTCAAATGAGTTTGGAAATTTGAGGCCAAGACCACGTGTTATGTTATAGTGGTGCTCGAGATCATATGGTAGATCATTTTGGCAACCGAGACAGAGATCGTCGGTGGTCGGGTTTTGGATCGCTAGTGCGGTGAGCATGAATCCTTTGACATCAAGATCACTTGGCATCACATAATTGTTCAAATCGTTGTCACACTTGTCGTTCCTTTGAAACTTTGATGCAGTTTTTTTTATGCGAGGATGCCGAGATCCTTTGGTGTTTTGGTATGTGTTATGTGGTGCCTCCACACATAACAAAGATTGCGTAAAAGATCTTGATTGATCCTTCACGTAGGAAGCCTCTGCATGGTGAGAGGCCTGACGTGTGTTGCTGTTGTCTGCTTGGATAAGCGGTTCCCTTGTGGATAAGAGCAATGCACCTGTGCACGTAGCATCCTAGTTGGTGATGAGAAGTGGTTGTGGCCAGTGGTGCTCATCCCAGATCTGTGAGAAGAGGTCATGGCTAGTGGCTCATACAAAATAGTGTTCTTTTCCCTTGTTAAAAAAAAAGGATTATAATATTTTTTATTCTGTTGGCCGCATTTGTAAAGAGGGGTCATAATATATTTTTTAAAGTTTTGGCTGTGATATGTTGGGGGCATTCTTGTATTGGGCGTGAAGAAAATTATTTGGGAGCATAATTGCAAAGGGGCTCATTTTTTTTAACTAAATTTAAAAGGGGTTCTTTGAATTAAATTGAATTGGGGCATATTGGCTTGTGAAATCAAGATTGCATTTTGAGAAGGTGTCTTGAGATTGTCTGTTGTGGATCTAGGATTGATCTGGATTTTTAATTGCTAGAGGTTGAAGTTTCTTTTTATTCAAGATGAATAATCAGTTAGAAGAAGCATACCTCAATGAGAATAACAAGCTGGATGGATCCAATTATTTTAATTGGAAATTTAAGTTGCAGACCCTGCTTGAGGCACACAATGCATGGGCAATTGTGAATAATGATGAGGTGAAGCCAAACGTGCTTGCAAGAGGAACAACAACAACAATCCAAGACTGGGATAAGCGAGAGACTAAGGTGAGAATGCTCCTGAAATTGTCGGTCAGAGATTGCATTATTCCCCATATCCGTGATTGCAAGTCTGCACCAGAAATCTGGAAGACGCTCAAGGATCTCTATGAGATCAAGAACACCAATTGATTGTTGTTCTTGAAGAGCAAGATTCTCTCCATCAAGATGGAGGAGAATGAGATAGTTGTAGCATTTATTTCACGGATCAAGGAGCTCAAGAACAAGTTGGGTGACATCGGTGAAGCTGTGTCAGATACAGATTTGGTCACGATTACCATGAATGGTATGACTGACGAGTATCAGATGTTCATCACTGGCTTGAATGCAAGAGAAAAAGCCCCTTGTGTTTGAAGAATTGACAGGGATCCTCATGCAAGAGGAGGAAAGGCGGCTGACTCATAAACCTCAGAGTTCAGATTTGGCCTTAATGGCGAAGAAGAAGCCCTTCAAAGGAAAGCCAAATGCAGCACAGAAGAGCAGTGCAACCCCACAGAGAAATATGCCCCCACCTCAAGGTATGTCTTTCAATAGAAATGACTCTGCGACCAAATGTTTTTATTGTGGTAGAATTGGCCATATAGCCAGATATTGCATAAAGAAGAAGTCTACTTAGTGCAACCTGAGGGGTTTGTCAAACAGGGTAAAGAACATTTAGTCTACAGGTTGAAGAAAGTGATGTCTAGACTAAAACAGGCACCCAAGTCATGGTATGACAAAATTGGTTCATTTTTCCTGCAGCGTGGTTATAAAAGAAGTAAAAATGACCTTAATCTTTATACCGTGTTTGATAAAGAGGGAATGATTGTTTTGATTTCTTTATATGTAGATGATCTAATCATTACAGGGAATGTTGATAATCTCATTAAAGAAATCAAGGAGCAGATGTCACAAGTCTTTGAGATGAAAGACCTTGGAGAGCTACATTATTGTTTGGGTCTAGAAGTCTGGAGGGATTCTGGACAAACTTTTCTGTCACAAAGTAAGTATGTCAGGAGCTTACTGGAAAAGTTCAGAATGGATCAGTGCAAAGTTGCAGTAGTACCTTTACAGCAAAATATAAAACTTTAGAATGATGATGGATCTAAGGAGGTAGATGCGACTTTGTATAGACAACTAGTTGGGAGTCTAATCTACTTGACTACAACTAGGCCAGATTTGGCTTATGCAGTCAGTGCATTGAGCCAATTTATGTCAAAGCCCCTTGAGAGCCATTGGGTTGCAGCAAAAGGTGTTTTAAGGTATCTCCAGGGAACCTTAGATTTTGGTATTGTTTATACTGATTCATGTGATGTTAAATTGACAGGTTTTTCAGACTCCGATTGGGCTGGAAATGTAGATGACAGACGATCCATAACAGGCTATGCATTTAGCATTGGATCCAGGGTCATTACATGGAGCAGCAAAAAATAGAGCACAATATCCTTGTCTTCTGCGGAAGCTGAATATCAAGCTATGTGTGCAGCAACATGTGACGCAGTTTGGTTGAGGAGACTTATACTTGATGATGGATATGAACAGAAGGTTGCAACAATGATCAAATGCGACAACCAGAGTTCCATCAAACTTGCAAATAATCTAGTATTTCATAAGAACACAAAGCATATCGATACAAAGTTTCATTTGTCAGGGAGAAAGTCTAGTCAAAAGAAATCCATATTGAGTATTGTAATAGTTGTGACAATACCGCTGATATTATTACCAAACCTCTTGGTAGAATCAAGTTTGAATTGTTTAGGGAAGTGTTAGGCATATGTGTGAATCCATTTCTCCATTAAGGGGGAGTGTTGAAATTAATGGTGAAATGTATTAATGGAGTAACGATTCAACTGAACCTTAGATTAGGAGTTTGTTCCTGATTTCTAAGGTGTTGTTTCAACTTCCCTAATTGTGTGTGAATTATATATTTCTCATGTAATGATTGTAAGGGTAGAGCTTGTTCTACAGAGGTAGTCTCCAGGTGGTGTTCTACACCTGTGCGCTGCTCAAGTTTAATACAATTAATTTGATTCTTTTGTAAGGGCAGCCCTATGAGCTACAACACTGAGGACTACTTGTAACCTTGAGTGGAGGAGTTATAGTGAAGGTTGGGAGGAATATCTATGTGCCTAGGGGGCAGATCTATGTGAAATTAGACCGGTGCGGTTTTTAAGGGCAATCAGCGTGGGATCCAGTGCCATAGTCTCACCGATCCAGTCTTGCCTTACGAGTTTTTTATTTTTCAAAATGACACGACTCTATTGCAGTCAAAGGGCGTCGAGTTTGTGCTGAAGAGGAGGTTCATTTTTAATGTCAGTTGTGTTTGTTTCGCCTGAGAAATGGTAAGATTCGATCTTTTTGATCAACATTGGCTACATCTCAAAATCTAATGCTCTGATACCATGTTAAACTTCCATAAAAGAAATTTATATTCCATTAATCAAATATGATATTACATATACACAAGAAGGAAAATGTCAATGTTAAAAATTAAATTAATCATTTATTTTGGTAGATATTATTTTTCTCCATTCTGCATACTTTTTGGGTTTCAAATTAAAAAAAAAAAACCAAAAAGTGTTATATATTTTAAATAACTACAAAATTACAATGCTGCCAAAAATTACAGTTTTCAAGATCACATTCCCTGAAGATGCTTCGCCTGTCTCTGAATAAACTGGAGGTTTTATTCTGCCCACTTTGGGTGGGTGCCATAGTTTGCCGAACTTCTCCATGTCCCATAACAATCTTATAGGAAAGATTCCGTCAGAACTATGTGTTCTGCCTAACTTACAATACTTGGGCATAGCAATGAACAATTTGACAGGAAACATATCCTCTTTGCAGCACATAATTTTGAATGATAACAACCTTCACGGGAGTGTTCCTTCTGAATTGGGTATGTTAAGCTAGGTCAAGTTTATTTATCTGTGGAATAACTATCTCACGGGACAAATTCCATCTTCCTTTTCTAACTGTACCAATCTTCTAGTATTGTGTATAACTAATAACCAGCTTATTGGCCACATTCCCCCAGACTTTTGTAGCAAGAACAATCAATGGACAGAACTCTATCTCGGTCTTAATCAGTTGAGTGACAACATCCCTGCTTCCCTCTCCAATTGTACGAAGCTTCAAAGACTGGAATTAGGCCATAACAAGCTCAGCGGAGTAGTGCCCATGGAATTGGGTAAGTTAACTCAGCTCCATAAGATCACCTTAACCCATAATCAACTAGTTAGCGGCAGCACTACAGGTTTACCCATTCTTCCCTGCTCTTGCCAACTGCTCCACCTTACAACATATAGAGCTATCCTATAATCGTCTCACGGGACGTTTGCCCTTTTCTATGGGCCTCCTGTCTACAAAAATGGACTTCATAAGCTTGGCAAATAATGAATTAACAGGAGAAATACCTCCACATATAGGAAACCTCACCCGTTTAACACTACTCGCTTTAGATGGCAACTATTTTACAGGGGCAATCCCGTCTTCACTTATTATGCTTCAAAAGTTGGAAAGGTTATATATGGGAGGTAACAATTTACAAGCACACATTCCTGTTGCAATTGGGCAACTCAAAAAGTTAGGTGTTTTAGATCTCGAGAAAAATAACTTTTCTGGAAAAATTCCTGATTCTATCACCCATCTCCAACAGCTAAGATATCTATATCTTAATGAAAACCAGTTATCGGGTAATATACCCGCAAATATAGGGAAATGTGGAAATATGTTATTGCTAGATCTATCATACAACAAGCTTAGTGGGTATATGCCTCTAGATGTTGCAGGGCTGGCAAATTCAGCCTTTTATTTCAACCTTTCAAACAATTTATTACATGGACCCTTGCCATCAGAACTGAGCAAGATGACTATGCTTCAAGTTATAGATGTTTCTGCAAACCAGTTAACTAGTCATATTCCAAATTCACTTGGAAGTTGCAAAGAACTACAATATCTTGATCTTTCCTACAATGACCTTGAAGGTTTGATTCCAGTTTCACTTGATGAACTTCTCAGTCTTGAGGATGTGGATTTATCCTCCAACCATTTGTCAAGTGGAAACCCATGTCATTGGAAAATCTCAAAATGCTCTGTCATTTGAATTTTTCTTTCAACAAATTGGCAGGGAAAGTCCCTACAGGGGGAGTCTTCAAAAATCTTGGTGCCATCGCATTTATTGGAAATCTTGGTCTCTGTGGACCTTGGGTAGGCTTGTCACCATGCTCTCTTGGCAAACATCATAATGTTGGGCATCTAAAAGAAAGTTATAATCATTGTTAGTGCAATTATACCCATTGTTGGTGTATTGTGTTTATTTCTGGGAATTTTATGGAGACGATGTCACAAGAAACATAAATTGTCTAGTGCATCCTTAAATGTGGGGCACCGAAGAATTTCCTATGGAGAGCTCATCACTGCAACACATGAATTTAGTGATGCCAACTTGTTAGGAATTGGAAGTTTTGGGAAAGTGTACAAAGGGGTTCTAAATGATGTCACAATTGTTGCTATCAAGCTTCTTAATGTGGAAGATGAAAGGGCTTACAAGAGCTTTGACAAGGAATGCAAGGTTCTAAGTAAAGTTAGGCATCGGAATTTGATTAGAATTATAACATCTTACTCAGACCTCCAAGTCAAAGCTTTAATATTTCCATTAATGCCAAACGGAAATTTGGAGAAGTCATTATATCACAATAACGAAGAACAAAGTGATTTGAGTTTGATTCAAAGGCTGAATATAGCAATAGACATTGCTGAGGGAATAATAAATCTCCATCATCATTGTTTTGTGCAAGTGATCCACTGTGACTAAAAACCCAACAATGTGCTGCTGGGTGAAGATATGACAACATATTTGGTAGACTTTGGCATTGCTACCATATGCTTTGGAAATTCTGAAGACTCTTCTTTCACTTCCACACGTGCACTCAAAGGATCTACTGACTATATTCCTCCAGGTATTACTTGAACTAGATAGCATGTTAGGTAATGTTACGATTTTCCTATTTTTATTAAATATTATGAATTGATAACCTTACTACGATAATGTTTGAATTTAGAATATGGATTGGGTGGACATGTCACAACAAAAGGTGATGTTTATAGCTATGGAATAATGCTATTAGAGATGCTCACTAGAAAGAAGCCCACTAATGATATGTTTGCGAAAGGAATGAACTTACAAAAATGGGTGGTTAGTGTTTTTCCAAACAGAGTAGAGGAAGTGGTGGACACGATTCTATTGAGGACTAGTATGAGCATTGAAAAAGATAAATATCTCAATTGCCTCAAAAAAATCATAAATGTGGGTTTGTTATGCACAATAGAATCGCCTGAAGGATGACCTAATATGATGGATATTGTGGGTACACTCCAAAGCATAAGAAATATGTTCTTGGGGGTCACTAGAATTCCAACATTCCAATCAGATATAACACATTTGTTGGGCAATTCAAGCACCACTCAAAATAACATTGTCGAAGCCCAAATTTCTTCCACATTCTAGTCTAAGGAAGTAGTGGTTGCTTAGCTTAACCATAAACTAATTTGAGTCCATTGTCATTGGTTGCATGTAGTTTGAGTCATATTCCTTTTCCTTCTTTTTGTGGCATCTTTGTTGTTGGGTGTATATGGATCAACAATAAAGTGAGATTTGCAATGGATGGCATTCTAGAAATGTTGCAATTATAAAATTTCAATGACATGAAAGGTGTCTATGTCATTCCATGTTCCTGTATGACCCGATACATTGGTGAGACTGGTCGCTCTATTAATCAGAGGATTAGTGAGAACTCTGCAGGCTTAAATCATGGTAGGGCCAAGTCCTCCGCCCTTGCAAAGCATGCCGAGAAGACCAAACATCATGTTTGTATCGAAGAGGCTCGTGTTATTGCGAAAGTTGCGCAGTTTCACCATCGAAAATTTAGGGAAGCCCTTGAAATCGAGAAAAGGCCTAATAATCTCAATAGGGATGACGACTGGAAGATTAGTAGTTGTTGGATCCCAGCCCTTTCTTCCTAGCCCTCTTCGTCCCGTTCGTCATTTTTTCCTTTCCTTGACCTTTTTTGTTTCTTTAGCTTACCTTCGTTTATAGTCCTTTGATATCTTATGTCTTCTTTGATTGGTTGTAACAATATGATCCCTTGATCAAGTTTTAATTTATTTACTCTTTAATAAAATATCTTAATAATTAGTAATAATGGAATTATTTACCCTAGACTATTATTAATATTAATATCATTAATATTATCTTATTAATATATTTTTTAACATTAATTTTAGTAATGAATTTACCCTAATATTAAAAATTATAACAATATCATTATTATCATTAATAATTATAATAATAATGAAAATAGTAACAATAGTTTAGTAATATTAATAATATTATTCTTTTAATAGAATTATTCACCTTAATATTTTAATATATTTACCTTTTAGTAAAACATATTAATAATTAGTTATAATGGATTATTTACCCTAGGTTAGTATTAATAGTAGTAATAGTAATATTATTTTGAAATTAATAATAATAATATTACTATTATTTTAACATGAGTCACTTTAATATATTTACTCCCGTAAAATATTTTGGCAATTAGTAATTATGGAATTATTTACCCTAGACTATTATTAATATTAATAATAGTAATAGTAATAATATTATTTTGAAGTTAATAATAATAATATTAATATCAATTTAACATTGGTCACTTTAATTGTAATATTGGATTTACCCTAATATTAAGAATTTTGATATTAGTATCATAGTAATAATAATATTATTAGTCTTTTAATAGAATTATTTACCTTAATATTAATACTAATAATAAGAATAATAATATTATTATTTTAAAGTTAATAATAATATTATTAATAATTTAAATTTAATTTGCCCTAATAATTTATTTAAGAGATTTTTCAACTTTAACATCCTTTACCCTTCTCCTTGATCCTTATCAACCTAGTCCCTGGTCAAATCTAGCCATTAGAAGTCATTTTTAACCGTTGCCCGGTCAAATATGGCTGTTGGAAGGACCTGCATTCCCTATTTAACTTGTTGCTCAGATTTGTTCTTCAACTTGTCCTGACGATGAACCACACTGGTTGGTTTGAAACGCGTCAACAAATGATTTTCTGATTTTGCCGAAATCATTCTCACAAACAAGTCTTTTATTCTAACTTTTATATAACTAGTACATTTATATCTTAATTCTAAGAATTAAAAGGTGCCCAAAAAAATAAAAAGTTGATACTATTTTTCACTTTAAAAGATAGTTAATTAACTTCCATGACATTAGATGGCATTTAAGTCATTGTAATTTACTCTTCTTAAAGAAATATTGCCATAACAAATACATGGGAGAGGTACAGTTTTTTTGTCTTCCCATGATTAAGTAAATTCCATCTTATTTTCACAGTACTACAATATGTTTTATAATTCAA
The DNA here is from genome assembly GCA_031772625.1 of Pinus tabuliformis. Classification (NCBI taxonomy): domain Eukaryota; kingdom Viridiplantae; phylum Streptophyta; class Pinopsida; order Pinales; family Pinaceae; genus Pinus; species Pinus tabuliformis. The sequence goes on along the minus strand of CM062813.1, from coordinate 1,157,958,068 downwards.
GTTTTTATTTTATTTATCAAGTGTTGTTATATTTTCTAGGAGTTGTCTATAGAGGCGGAGGAATTGCGCGGACGGCCAAAAGTGGTCGGAATTGGGCAAAAAAAATTCAAAAAATCTTGTAGAGGCAGTGTTTGAACCTTGTTTTTGATGGTGGAAATGGATTCAACGCCATCAAAAATGCCTAGGACACCTAAAATTTTGAAGTTTAACAACTATAACTTGGATTTACAAAAATCCTTGCCGGATTTTTTCTAAATATGTCGGGAATTTCCATAACTTTCCAGGCAATTCCTCTAGCTAGTTAGACTACTCGTATTTTCTATTCTAAAGTTTCAAAACCAACTAACATGAATCACTTGTCCATAAAAAAGAACTCGTGCTTTATTTTCTACATGCTAGCAAGAAAGTACATCTCATGTTGTAGCCCTTGATTCTGCACACTTAAGAAAGGCTACTAACATCAAAGAATTGTGAGAGAAAATTGAATCACTTTTACTTCACGTGGAAACATCAAAACCATACCATGACAATAAAATATCTTAAAGGATTCATTTTTTTTTTGGGGGAATTGAATGCAATAAAATATTGCAGAGAATTTATTGTTTTTTTGGGCATTGAATGCATTGCACAATGCATATGTCATTTTCATGGGATACTAGCAAGAGGGGGCATGGGCTTTAAGTACTCCACTCATGCAATAGACAAGCTGAAAACTACTCAATAATACATGAAAAATTAGTGAGAATATTTTATATAGCAAGAGATATAAGTTATTTTGATGGGATACAAGCAAAAGGAGGCATGGGTTTCAAGTAATCCATGCAAGAAATAGACAATTAGTGAGAGTATTTTGTATAACAAGAGATGTGCACACTGATGACCAGACAATTAGTGAAAATAGACCATTAGTGAAAGTATTTTGTCTAACAAGAAATGTACACACTGATGACAAGACAATTAGTGAAAATATTGTGTTGTGTAACCAGAGATTTGCACATCGATGAAAATACAATGTGTTTGTGAAGTTTTAGGCCCAACTACTCTGCTTTTAACTTATTTAACTTTTTGCCTTTTAATAATTAAGTAAATTCCATCTTAATTTTTAAACCATTAAATTACATAAACATATTTTATATTTCAAGTTTTGATTCTATTCATACACCTTTGTTACACTTTCTATCCTAAAGTTCCATATATCCATATACTCAAGAAAAATGAATTCCTTGTCCATGAAAAGAACTAGCTATTTTCCCTACATGTTAGCGAGGGAGATCATTTTTTATTGGAGCCCTTGATTTTGCACACTCAAAAACAACTACTAACATCAAAGAATTGAAAGAGAAGAAACTGAGCCATTTTGGCCTCTCATGGTAGATTAAAACCATACACGGATAAAAAATTATCTCGAAGGATTCATTGGTTTTTTTGGAATTGAATGCAATAAAATATCTCCGAGGATTCATTTTTTTTTGCCATTGTACACTAGATAAAGTAATTTTAATGGGATAATTGTAAAAGGAGGAATGTGCTTCCTGTGATACTAAGAGTAAAAAATACATGTAATCTTAATAGGAGTAACCTAATGCTAATACAATGTGTTTAAGAAGCTTTTGTTTTGAATCATTTGAATTTCTGTTTTTCGCTGATTAAGTAATTCCATCTAATGTGTTTAAGAAGCTTTTGTTTTGAATCATTTGAATTTTTGTTTTTCGATGATTAAGTAGACTACTCCATTAAATCCATTAAATAAATATATTTTATATTTCAAGTTTTTATTATATCTGTGAAGTGTGGTTACACTTTCTGGCCATAAGTTCCATTTACGGATAGATTTAACCAAAATGAACTGCGAACTAGCGATTTCTTTTCTGCATGCTAGTGAGAGAACATCTCATATTGCAGCCCTTGATTCTGCACACTTAGAAATGGCTACTAACTTCAAAGAACTGAAAGAGAAGAGATTGAGCCATTTTTGCTTCACATGGTAACATCAAAATCGTACTATGACAACAAAAAATCTCAGAGGATTCATTGGTTTTTTGGGAATTGAATACAATAAAACATCACAGGATTGATTGTTTTTTTGGGGCACTGAATGCATTGCATAATCAAGGGACACTGGCAAAAGGAGGCATGTACTTCAAGTGATACTCCACTCATGCAACACAAAACCTGAAGAGTACTCAATAATACATATAAAATTAATATGAGTATTTTGTGCATAAACTGATGATAATACGATGTGTTTGTGAAGTTTTAGGCCCAACTACTATGTTTTGAACTTTTTTGAACCAATGCAGCAAAGTCATATGCTTCTACTTCTGGAATGTCTACACCACAAGAACAACACAAGTACCTCTTGAAGAGCACGAGATGTCCACTGTCAAAATGTGTTCATTACAAGAGGCACCCCTGACATACATACTAAGAAATTTAAATAATTCCTTAGAAAAAGCGCTGATTGTTTCAGAGAGGTCACACATATATCAAATGTTCAGACGTGACAAACATAAAATAAAAAAATGTGGTTGCGATATTACGAAAAAGAATAATCAATTTTCTATTTAAAAAGGTTTGCGGGTCCACTTTGTTCTATTTTAATCTGTTAGTAAAAATGAAATAAAATTGCAATCACGTTATCTTTTCTTTAAAGTGATTACCAAACATAATAATCAATATTCTTTTAAAAATGAAATAATATTGCAATCATGTTATCTTTTTTAAAGTGATTAAGAAAAAGAATAATCAATATTCTATTAAAAATGAAATAATATTGCAATCATGTTATTTTTTCTTGAAATTTTAATATTGCAATCATGTTATTTTTTTAAAGTGATTAAAAAAAAATCAATTTTCTATTTAAAAAGTTTTGCTTCTCGGCTTTGTTCTATCCTAGTTTACAAGTAAAAATAAATAAAATTGCAATCATGATATCTTCTTTGAAAGTAAACTGAGTGACAAATTCTGTAATTTTTAAACTCTCTATCATTCAAAAAGTTATCTACCATAGCACTTGACACTAACACATATAAATCTTTGACACTAAGACGCAAATCTGTGGCTGCTTCATTCCTTAAAATGACATCATCCTACATCCTCTTCAAGGAAAATACTTGTGTCTTTAATCTTTGAAAGGTCTTGTGTATTTAATCTTTAAAACCTTTCAAAGCATAGGATAATTGTTAGGTCCAAATTTTGCTAATGAAGTTCATTAGCAAGGACAAAGAAAGGGTATCCTTATCATAACTAAGTAGTGTGATGCGTTCTCCTTTTGATATGAGTTCTCAAAGCTCTCATTCATTATCATTCGCCCACTACGCATTCTGGCAAGGATAAAACAAATCCAACCCGTGCAAGAATCTAATTTCCTGATTGAACCAAGGACCTAGGGGAACAAAAAAACAAGACATCTACAATGGTTGTGCGGATGGCCATTGGCATATCATTTAATGTTTCTTCTTGTAGAATGAGATCCACGATCATAGTGATTGATGGTGTTGATAAGTCAATGTCAGTGACCATTCATTGTCCATTTTCATGTCATTACAAACAAATATTACCAACTTAAAAGCTTTGGTTGTTCACCTTCTCTGCTAATGCTGTGTCTAATTGTAAACCCATCTGTCACTGCAAACATATCTGACCAGCTTACTCGCTTGGCTATTCATGAACTTTGTTGATGCGGTATATGACCAGCGTACTACCTTTGGTTATTCACCATGCTGATGCCTTATGTTCTTATAGTGGTTGCAATTACTTGCAAGATCCATTGTTTAAAGGGGATAACAACATAGTTTTAAAACTTGGACTCAAACTCAGAACAGGTTGAGGGTTGACTCTGACTCGGTATGGACTCGGCCGAGTTGATTTCAATGACTAGGTCTTTATAAAAAATACAATATATATATATATATATATATATATATATATATTATGAAAAAACATATTTTTAAAGTTTTTCATTTATGTTTCCAAACTCAAAGCATTAGAATAATAGAGAGAAGACAACATATGATCAAAGTATGTTCATGAATATATCTATTATATCAAAATGGCTCTTAGTGCAATGACCAATACATGTAATATATAAAGATCAGAACAAAAACACATAACCAACCAATGTTGCTCCAAAAAGCATTTCCTCAATGGCAAATGCTGCTCCAAAAAACAACTCCTCAATACTACTCCGAAGATCGCCCAAGAACCTCCTTAATGTTGCGCCAAAGACCAACTCCAACTGCTCACAAACCCCTCATAAATGTTCACACAAATGTAATGAGATAGCTGTGAGGAAATATGAGGGGGTTGGGTCACCTTTATAGGCATGGGAGAGGGGTAGAGAGGGTAGGAAATAACTTTAAAATAAAAAATAAAAATAAAAAAAATTGTCCTGCACACGCATTATAGCTGTGTGCATTATAGCTGTTCGAGTCTCTGCACACGCTATTTATTCACGCTAAGCCAGATTAGTTCCTCAACTTGTCCTGACGATGAACCACACTGGTTGGTTAGAAACGCGTCGACACAAGATTGATTATGTGATTATGCCGAAGATTATCTAACATATTATGGATCACAGAAGTCTAAATACCTTAAAAAAAATTGATTTCAAGTCTGCCCGAGTCACCTTTTTTTCTTGTCACCAACGGTTTAAGTTGGGCTCGGTTAGTCCATTACCAAATTGGCCAAATCGGTGACCAACTTGGCTAGTTCGGTAATGGACTAGTCTACGAACCAGATAATTGACCTAATTAGTTCAGGCAAGGGTATGGCTCGTCAACCAGGGTGATTCCGAGACAAACTGGCCTAGTTTTAAAACATAGGATAACACTTATGTAAAACTAACAGTTCATCTCTACCATCTCTCTTTGAGATTACTCCAAGCACAATTTTGCAATGCCCCAAGGCTAGCAAGCAGTTGTTCTCAGCACAGACCATGTAGCTGTAATTGTAAATTCTATTACAAGTTTGTTAAAAAAGCAAATATATTGTAACTTAAACTTTTTGAGCAAGTATATACCACCTATCAGGTTTTCATTTCATTGCATCTTTTGTGGGCATAACATGGCCTTTTAAGTTTCCTACAAAAGAATTTTGAGCATGGAAATCAATAGTTATATGGCACAAAAATATTCCACGAAATTTGAAAATAATTATCAATCCATACATACCAGCATACCAAGGCTTGTAGGCTCTTTGCGTTGTAGTTTTTAAGAGAATACTTGTAAAAAAACCTGGGCTTTCTAGACCTGTTACCCGTCCTCATTGAAAATCCTCATTGAAGTTGTGACCAGTGGAGATGATGAATTTCACATCTGGATCATCTCCTATCCCCCCATCTATTTATCCATTTATAAAACAATAAAATTAATCCCTTCATAATACAATCAGCTTAATGCATATATAGAATATAAAATCACAGGTAACTAACACTAGATAATAGATAAAAATGATAGTCTTAAAATTGTGCCTAGTATGCCATCTGGGACTGGTTGCATAACCCTTTTCATCACATGTTCCCTGCCTTTGTTGAATTTCTGTTACATTTGGATCATCACCTATCCTCCCCATATATTAGACCATTAATAAAACAATAAAATTAGTGCACGTGTTAGGAAAAATAGAATTGAATTTATGCGGAGAGGCAAAGTAAAATTGTTTCGCCAAGCTCGATTTCACCGAGCTAGATTTCCCGCAGCTATATAGAGGTTTAAAAAACACAGAATTCACTCATGGAAAAAAAAAGAAGAGAAAAACAGAGTAAGGTTGGAGCAACACAATAAAAACTTTGGGTTAAATTCTAATTCATGAAAAATACATTCATATGAGACTGCAACTCTTTCACCAAGTAAAAAACAAAGTTTACAATGATTTACACTTCACGCAGAATAACACACAGTAACTGTTGCTTTTAGGCGCCCACCAAAATCGGCTCCATGATTTTCTCCTCACAAACTCTAGCTGTCTAACTTACCCAACATTCTTGCTCTCTCTCATACAAAATGAATTTTATATTCATATTTATCTCAACATACAATTTTGACATCAATACATGATAGAGAAAAATAATTAATACGCAGTTGTTGCTGAGTGTGGACAGTAATCGCGCAGGTTGTTTGTGGAGTGTGCGCAATAGTCGTGGAATGAATGCTTGCCCATATCTATTTACCAAAATACATTAAATGCCTTAAATTCTCTATTGTGTTGTGGAATGGTTCGCGCTGTACATCCGTTCTGGCTTCAGTCTTTCCATCTTCAAACAGAGACGCAACTTGAAAAAATACTTCTGACAAGTATGGATGTTGTCAAGGTGTTTAACGCGGTGGTTGGGATTAATATTTCCAACACTCCCCCTTAATCACAATTGTTGCCATTAACAATTCCCAAACAGTTTCTGAGATAAACAAAATTTTCACATGCTAATGGCTTTGTGAAAATATCAGCAAATTGTTCCTATGACCTACAGTGCTGCAACACAATTTCATCATTGTTAATCCACACTCTAATAAAATGATATTTAGCATTAATATGCTTGGTTATTTTGTGAAAGATAGAATTCTTTGACAATGCAATTGCTGAGGTATTGTCACAGAAAATAGTTGTCGTTCCCTCTTGGTCATGACGAAGATCCCTCAACATCCTTCTCATCCAAACTGTCTGACACATTGTTGTTGTTGCTGTGACATATTCAACTTCTATTGTTGACAGTGACACTATTGGCTGCTTCTTGGAGGCCCATGAAATGGCTCCGGAACCCAAATGAAAAACATATCCTGACATGCTCTTTCTGTCATCGACATTTCCTGCCCAATCACTGTCAATGTAACCAACTAGCTTGAAATCACTTGTTGTTGTGTACAAAACGCCATACTGTTTTGTCCCATTAACATAACTTATAATCCTTTTCGTTGCTTGCCAATGTGTCTCCTTGGGTGTCTCCATGAACCTCGACACCAAACTTACTGCATACATTATATCTAGCCTAGTGGCGGTCAAATACATCAAGTTGCCTATCATGCTTTTGTATAATGTCAGACTGACATTTCTGCTGCAATCTTCTTTGCTCAACTTCAACTCCATGGCAGTTGGAGTTGGTGCGAGCTCGCTGTTCTGCATTTTAAACCTCTCCAAAATGTTTGCCACATACTTTGCTTGAGAGATAAAAATGCCATTTTCTGTTTGCTTCACTTCTGTGCCCAAAAACTATCTCAACAATCCAAATTCATTTTTCATGACTTGTTTGAAATCAACGATGAGGAAATCATCACTGCCTGTAAAAATCAAATCATCTACATATAAGACGACAATGAGAATCTTACCTTCGCTCTCTTTGATGTAGAGAGTGGGTTCACCATCACATTTGTCAAAACCATTGTCCAACAAGTAGGCATCTATCCTGTTGTACCATGCGTGCGGTGCTTGCTTCAACCCATAAAGAGCTTTCCTCAACCGATACACTTTGTCTTCTTGGCCTTCTACCTCATAACCAGGCAGTTGCGCAACATACACTTCCTCTTTCAGCACTCCATTCAAGAACATTGATTTTATGTCCATTTGATACACTTTCCATTTATGCTGCGCGGCAATCACCACAACTGTGCGCACTGTCTCCATCCTCGCGACTGGTGTGAACGTCTCCGCATAATCTCTTCCATGTTGCTGCTTGTATCCTTTGACAACTAGCCTTTCTTTGTGCCTTTCAATCTTTCCCTCAATGTTGCTTTTGGTCTTATAGACCCACTTCACTCCAATGACATGTTTTTTTTCCGAAGGTTCAGTAACTCCCATGTGTCGTTCATTTCTATTGCTTCTATTTCTTCCTCCATTGCCGCGACCCATTTTTCTTCTTTGACTGCGTCCTCAAAATGTATTGGGTCATCTACAGGACAAAATAATGCAAATAAGGAATTCATACCAGCGTTGCTATCAACTTCTTCTTGCTCATAAATTTCATTTAAATTTCTAAATTTTTGTCTTCTTGTGCTTGCTGAAGATGGGCTTGAAATATCGGTTGGTGTTGTGCTTTGCGGCGTGCTTGGAGAAGCACTTGCTTGGCTGCACGAAACTGTCCTGTTATTTTTTGATGGTGTTGCTTGATGCCTGCATTGTTGCACTTGAATAGGAGTAGAGGGAGTCACCATTGATGAATTACTTCTTGTTGTTAATTCCTCTTTGTCCTCATGCGGTATACAGGCTTTGACATTGACTTTCTTTTCTAAACTTCCATCCCATGCTTCCTCTTCTATGAACTGCACATCTCTACTGATTATGACCTTCTTGGTTAATGGATTGTAGAGTTTGTATGCCTTGGATTCATCATTGTATCCAACAAATATACATTTCTCCCCCTTGCTGTCCAACTTCTTCCTCAACTCATCCGGGACATGTGCATATGCCACACATCCAAAAACTCTCATGTGAGTGACACTATGCTTTCTTCCACTCCATTCCTCTTTAGGAACTATGTTCTGGACGCTTTTGGTTGGACATCTATTCAAGATATATGTTGCACAAGTGACAACTTCAGCCCAATAATCATTTGGCAAATGCTTTGCCTTCATCATACTCCTTGTCATTTCCATAATGGTCCTATTCTTCCTTTCTGCCACACCATTTTGCTGAGGTGTATACCTTGTTGTAAATTGCTTGTGAATTCCATGCTCCCTGAAAAATCGAAGGAATTCATTTGAGATGTATTCTCCACCTATGTCATTCCTAAGGACTTTTATGTAGTGTCCGCTTTGCTTCTCAACAAGAGCCTCGTATTGGCGAAAGCGCTCAAACACTTCATTTTTCTATTTTAGGAGAAAGACCCATGTCTTCCTTGTGTAGTCATCTATGAAGGTCAACAAATAGTGGCTGCCATCAATTGATGGTATCTCCATTGGTCCACATAAATACGAGTGGACAATCTCCAAAGGTGCCTTTGCCCTTACTGACTTTCTTGCTGGAAATGTCTCTCTATGTTGCTTGCCCAAGATACATCCTTCACATAGGCTGTCCGGTTTTTCTATGAGTGGTAGTCCCTTCACCATGCCTTTCCTATGCAACAAATTCAAACCTCCAAAGTTGAGATGTCCAAATCTCAAATGCCATAACCAATTTTCATCTTTGACCTCTGCTTGAAAGTTTACTTGTATGACAGCTGCATATTTTCTTCCATTTTCTTGTGAGTTCATTGAGAGTTGTGCTTGTGCACCTTCTTTCTACAAATCTGATCTTAATTTTAGGGGAAACATTCTATTGTTTGTCATCTGAACCTTTGCAATCAACTACCTTCTTGGAGGTCTATCCAAAATTGTGCATACATCATTCTTGAAAAGAACATTGTAGCCCTTTTGCATGAGCTATCCAATGCTTATGAGGTTATGCTTCAAATTGGGGACAAAGTAAACATCTGAGATGTACTTCTTCTCCCCCTTATTTGTTAGGATATTAACTCTTCCTTTTCCCATGACAGAGACTTTGCTATCAGTCCCTAATGTCACTTCAGATTTCACACTTTCATCTAGATTGGAAAACATTTCTATGTTTCCTAACATGTGGTTGCTACACCCTGAATCTAGATACCATATATCACTTTGTTTTTCTTGTGCTACATTACAAGCTAAAAACATGCTATCATGGTTCTGATTTTCTTTTGTGAAATTTACACTTGGTTTGTTACTAATGTCATATTGCTTCTTTCTACATTCATTTGCATAATGACCATACTTCTTACAGTAATGACATTGAACTTGAGATTTATCATACCTCTTGTTTAAAATGCAACAAGATGATGGAGCTTAGTGAAAAGAAGTCGCCTTCACTAAGTGGGTCTGCAGGCTATTTTTGGTGCAAAGTCTATTTTTAGACTATGTCTATTTTTAGACATATGGATCATGGTCTATGAGTTGTAGGATGTTATTTATGGATGATTGGTCATGTTGGTAAAAATAGATGGACCTCTATTTTTAGACATATGGGCGGAGTCTATTTTTAGACTGCCAGTCAAAAAATAGAATAGTCGAATATTATTAGCTCTTAATAATATTTGGACTATAAACATTATCTTATCCTCTTGTAGCACTTCAGTTCGAGCTACGGATGTGGCACATGCAACTGCCAGAAGGAAATACGTTGTTCCTATGGGTTAGTTGAGCTATTGCATGATGGACTTTAGTTAGAACTCAAGTGATTGAGTTTGGTGGAGTTGATTGAGGAGTTGATGGAGTTGTGTTCAGTTTGACTTAGTTGAACTAGTTGTATTTAGTCTAACTGCCAAATACACTAGTGATGAGTGATGTGAATTAATTATTAATTAATTCACTAATTATTACCTCATAAATCGACTAAAGAATACATCAGTTAACTCAGTGCATGGACAGTTCAGTGGAGACAACTATTAGAGGTGGGTGAAAGGGTGAGACTACTATCAGTTGTGACTATAGTTGTGCATGAGATTTGCACAATCATTGATTGAGATTGCCAATGAGGATTGCGCAGTACAAGCCAAGGGAATTCGAACTTGGATCTGATCTATTCTCAACTTGGATTGCGCAGTAGAGGCAGGAAAACAATGGAGGAGATTTGAACCCATGACTTGTTCAGATCTGAGCTAGTTTGTGTGTAGCATGTGGAGATAGTACTGAGTACTTGTGAGGAGTATTGTACTATGTATTGTTACATGTTCTCTATCATTATAATATATAGATAGTTGGGGGTTTTCAGCTGTATGCTTTCCCCATTACATATTGTGTTGATATGTGTGATTGATGTTTCAATGTGTGCATGCGATTGTTTTTTTAATTCCGCAAATTGATGATCAATGGTAGAGGAGGTTATGTATTATGCATGCATTCCAAAAATATTGTATAATCAAGATAATCTCTGTGAATAAGCATTATATTATTCAAATTTCTACATGGTATCAGAGCAAAGTTGATCATCAAATCTATTATTCAGAAATTGATTACATTTTATTTCTTCAGGCAGAGTCTGTAATCAGGCCAAGTAGCCTCTGGATTCATCCTTCTTTTGGAAGGTGAGATATCCGGTAAATGCCCATACAGTCAATCTCTGTACGAGAAATACTTTGTTCTCACGAATTTTAGATCAGAAGCGGTTGAGTTTTGAGTTGGTGGAATTCGAATTTGCAGCAGTGTTTTCTTGGTGTCGAAGTTGAAATGTCTTTCAACGGATTGCGATTGGAGTATGCCCTTGAAGGCAGCTCGAATTATATTGCATGGAAAGACAGGATGGAGGCGGTGTTAGATGACAATGGGTTGAAGGAGTTCATAGATGCTGAGGTCCCAAATCCTACTGATGCTGCTCAAGTTGAGGCTTGGCAAAAGAAGACAACAAAGTGTCGAAGGATTCTGTTGGAGGGCGTGAAGGATCACATTGTATCCAGCCTGCATGGAAAGGCTTCTCCATACTTGATGTGGAAAGCGTTGACAGATTTATTCCAAAGCAAGAGCGACCAGAGGAAGTTGGCGCTCAAGGATAAACTCAGAAACATTAAGTGTGAGAAAGGAGATAGTATGCCCAAGTATCTCACGAAGTTCACCCAATGCCGGGATGAGCTGGGAAGTGTGGGGGTGACTATCGATGATGAGGACTTGGTGAGCTTGGCTCTCCTTGGTCTTCCAAAGAGTTGGCATTCCTATCAGGACTCTGTCAATGGTCGGGAGAAATTGCCAGGATGGGAGAGACTTTGGTTTGATCTTGTGCAAGAGGAGATCAGGCGGAATACCAGGGACGGGTCTTCATCAAAAGCATCTGAAGAAGAAAATTGCGCTTTGGATACCAAAGAAAAGAAGGGGAAGAACAAGAAAGCTTCTCGTTCTGGTGTCAAAAGCAAGAAGCAGGACATGTCCAAGGTGAAGTGCTTTCACTGTCACCAGCACGGACATTATGCCACAAATTGTCTGCAGAAAAAGAAAAATAAGCAAGCTGCTGGATCTGCAACGGGAGAGGCCTTAGCCTCGCAGTTTGAGCTAGATTTTTCGTTGATCGCATGCTTGGTATCAAGTGTGATGGGATCGGTATGGTTCTTGGAGTCTTTTCACATGACAGGAGATCGAGATTTGTTTTCTGATCTAGATGAGAAAGATCTTGGAGTGCACATCGAGATGGGCAATGATGGTAGATACAGTGCGACCAGTATCGGTACCATTTCCTTTGAGAGGGAGTCTGGTAAACCCTTCGTATTGAAGGAAGTGATGCATGTTCCAGGATTGAAGAAGAATCTTATCTCTGTGGCGATGTTAGAAGACAAGGGATATGATGTTGTCTTCAGCGAGGGAAAGGCTTTCCTGCACAGTAAGACAACTGGAGAAACCCGAAAGATAGGGGTTCGAGTCAAGAACCTTTATCAATTGCATGTAGATGGCTGTGCAACAATGGCATGCAAGGTAGAAAGATTGGTGAGCCGGGATGATGGCGAGCTGTGGCACCAGAGATTGGGCCACCTTCACCATGGAGCCTTGAAGATACTGCAACAGATTCCTACTGGGCTTCCTAAAGGCACTCTTGCGCAGTCAAATCAATGCAAGGGGTGTACTTTAGGAAAATTTGTGAAAGCCACCTTTTACGAGAAGGATAGTCGCGCCATGATGATCCTTGAGAGAATTCACACAGACGTGTGTGGACCTTTCTTATTAGCTTCAACAGCAAAGCACAAGTACTATGTGATCTTTGTTGATGATTTCTCTCGAAAGTGCTAGATATTCTTCATGCAGAAGAAGAGCGAGACATACTCAAAGTTCTGTGAGTTCAAAGCACTGGTCGAGAAGGAATCGGGGAAGAAGGTGAAGGCTCTTAGGAGTGACAATGGTGGTGAATTCATCTCTGGCGAGTTCAAGGACTTCTGCAACACAGAAGGGATTCGAAGAGAGCTCATAGCTCCCCATAACCCACAACAGAACGGGGTTGCTGAGCGATAGAACAGAACGATCGTGGGTGCTACATGGGCGATGTTACATGATCAGGGCCTACCCCTTCACTTGTGGGCGGAGGCATGCAATACTGTAGTATATGTGCAGAACCGTTGTCCTCACAAGATACTTGGCATGAGTACACCTGAGGAGGCTTATTCTGGTAAGAGGCCTGATATTTCCCATTTGAGGATTTTTGGTTCTCCTGTTTACATGCATGTGACGAAGGATGCCAGGAAGAAGCTGGAGTCGACCGCAGAGGTTGGGATATTTGTGGGGTACACTGATATGCCCCACAACTATCGTGTGTATTTTCCAGACAGTCGCAAGACTGTTGTGCGACAGGATATCAAATTTCAGGAGGAGAAAGCCATGAAGTGTTCGCTTGAGAGGGAGCCACACTTGCATGCAGATGAGGAGCTATTAGTTCCTAAGGATGAGCTTCAGGATGTGGATCAGCCACAAGATGAAGTTCATGGAGTGGAAGAGACCACTCATGCAGCGCCAACCATCAGAGGGTGAAAGCGCACTACATAAGCTGAGCGACTGGCTCAAGATGCAGAGAAGATTGTATGACCACCTACAGCACAGCGCAGACAGAGACAGTCACCTGATCGGTACACTGGATACATGGCTCTTGTGAGCAAATGTGTCGTGACTGAGCCATCCTCTTTCAAGGAAGTTGTGGAGGATCCTACATGGGTAGATGCCATGGTGGAAGAGTGTTATATACCTAGGGGGGATAATATGGGGTACCAAGGGAGGTACCCAAGGTAATAATGTAATAATGGGATGGGCCATAGTAATAAATAAGGTGGTTAACCCATGTCATGTAAGGGACCTCAAGTAGTTAATAATAATGTAATGGGCCCATGGTATTAGTTTGATGGTATGAGGAAACCATGGTAATGATCCATGGTATTGTATGTATGAGGCCTATATAGAGGCTAGAGACTCCACATGGAGGGATATGAAGAGAAGTATTATTGTATGAACGAGCATATGGCTTGTGGAGTGTTCTCCTTCCTTAAGGAGTGAATGTATGGTGTTGCCCTACCTTAAGGGTTTTGATATCAATAAACAGAATCATTTCTATCTATTTCAATCTTATTGTTCTTGGGTTATTTCTATTCTCATATATCTTTTGGATCAGATCTACAACAATTGGTATCAGAGCTACAACAAGTGGTATCGGAGCTACAACAATTGGTATCTGAGCACTTTCTTGGGCAACCTGTGGAGAATTTTTTATTTTATTTTTTGCAGGGATTTTTGGGTGGCGAAATTGCAGATCAGATCTATACGTTTTGGTGCCAGATCTGCAAAATATAATTGCAGATCTGTATTCCTTGTGAAAAAATACCCAAATTCAAAAAAAAAATCAGTTGAATCGGAGTCCGGATGAAGGAGATATCGCTGATTTAAAAATCAGTGGGGTTGCAGACAATTTTCAGGACAGCGAGTTTGCGGCGCAGATCTAGAAGTCCTAGTGCTAGATCTGCAAGATCTAATTGTAGATCTGGAATCTTTGTGAAAAAACACATGATTTCAAAAAACAAATCAGTCGAATCGGAGTCCGGATGAGGGAGATATCGCTGAATTAAAATCAGTTCTTTTTGCAGAAATTTTGGGTGACGGCGGGAGAGTAGCAGCGCAGATCTGAAATTTCAAGTGCCTGGATCAAGATTTCTACCACATGGGCAGATGCAAAGTGGTTGTTCCATTTCTAAAAATAGGTTATAATAGAGATTCTGAGCAATATTGACGAATCTGTGACCATTTCAATTTTTCACTAATATTTTTGTGATGGCGGGCCTAGATCGAAGTTCGAGGGACTTGTATATATTTGATGGCTCTCATCCAGTTAAATGGCTAGAACAAATGGAGAAATATTTCAAATTGCAATACATCTATGATTATGAGAGACAGTTGAGCAAGGGAAAAATGTATTTGGACCTTGAAAGATGCAAATGGTGGCACGAGCATCAACGTTCCAATGGAAGGTTTTTGACTTGGGATGCCTTCAAAAAAGCTCTTATAGAGCGCTTTGACCGTAAATCAAATCTTGTGGATAAGCACACACAGACAGACACACAACCTAGCAAAGCTTTTATTTTTACAGGAAAGAAGGAAACCAAGGAACCAAAAGGGTTATTTTTGGCTGGTATCTCTGTATTGCAGGTTCATGGATTGATTCAGAAGGAGAAAATCATTGTGTCTATCAATCCGAGTTGCAAACAAAATCTTATAAATGTCAACTTGGAAAAGAAATTGCAAGTCCCAGCAAAACAAATTGAACATACACAGGTTGATGATAAAGATGTTCAAATCTATAAGGATTTGAAGATTTCTATGGATAAATATGTGTTGCATGGTGATTTTTATGCTTCAGAGATGGATAATATGGATGTTGTTTTGGGATATCCTTGGATGGAATCCGTGGGTACTATCAATATTAATGTGCAGAAGAAATTCCTGAAGCTATGGTATAAAAAGAAGAAAATTACATTACAGGATATTTCCATCCATAAACAGGTAGAGCACATGGAGGCTAAAGCAGAAGATGTTCAAGGGACTGACATATCAGATGATGAGCCTTTGATGATTGATAATCAAACACAAATAGAGGTTGCAGAAGAAAAGGTTACAGGTGATGATACATCAGAGGAGGGCTCAGTGGTTGAAGTCATATTGAAAAAGAAGACACCACAACAGGCACCACAGCAGGGTGAAGTCAAGCAAAAGCCATCGTGGGTTAAAACTTCAACATATCATCACCCACATCACCCCGCAAGACAACCATCAAGATGGAAACCAAGTAGTCACATGATGGATAGTAAGGAGAGACGATCCACCTACTACACATCAACACAGAAGAACGGCCACGGTCAACTTCCATCTTAAGCGAGCGAGGCACCAGCGAGATCGAGGGTTCACCTTTCTCTTGGATGGCTAGATGCACGTGCATGGTATCAGTGGACTACTCTTTTGAGTAGATCTTATTATTTGTGTTCTTCCCATGTTTCGGGGACGAAACATGCTTAGGGGGGTGGAATGTTATATACCTAGGGGGGATAATATGGGGTACCAAGGGAGGTACCCAAGGTAATAATGTAACAATGGGATGGGCCATAGTAATAAATAAGGTGGTTAACCCATGTCATGTAAGGGACCACAAGTAGTTAATAATAATGTAATGGGCCCATGGTATTAGTTTGATGGTATGAGGAAACCATGGTAATGATCCATGGTATTGTATGTATGAGGCCTATATAGAGGCTAGAGACTCCACATGGAGGGATATGAAGAGAAGTATTATTGTATGAACGAGCTAAGGAGTGAATGTATGGTGTTGCCCTACCTTAAGGGTTTTGATATCAATAAACAGAATCATTTCTATCTATTTCAATCTTATTGTTCTTGGGTTATTTCTATTCTCATATATCTTTTGGATTAGATCTACAACAATTGGTATCAGAGCTACAACAAGTGGTATCGGAGCTACAACAAGTGGTATCAGAGCTATAACAAAGAGTATGATTCGATTGTCAGAAACAGTGCATGGGAGATTGTCCCAAGACCAGAGGGGAAATCATTGGTGGGTTCGAGATGGATCTACAAAGTGAAGCAGGCAGCTGATGGGAGTGTGGAGAAGTACAAGGCAATATTTGTTGCCCGAGGCTTCTCACAGATAGAGGGGATCGATTATGAGGAGACCTTTGCACCTATGGCAAGGTATTCTTCCATACGGACGATTCTTGCTCTCTCAGCGCAGATGGGGTGGCACATCCATCAGATGGATGTGAAGACTGCATTCCTCAACGGAGTCATTGAGGAGGAGGTGTACATAGAGCAGCCCGAAGGTTTCGAGATCTTCAACAGCGAGTCGCATGTTTGCAGGCTCAAGAGAGCGTTGTATGGGTTGAAACAAGCACCTCGTGCTTGGTACACACGGATAGACAGTTATTTCACTGGACTTGGATTCTCCAAGAGTGAGGCGGATCCTAACCTATACCAGATTGTGGTGGAGGGTAAGTTGCTGATCATTGTACTTTATGTAGATGATTTGATTTTGACGGGAGATGAGCTGTTGATACTTTCATGCAAGGAGGATCTTGCTAGAGAGTTTGAGATGAAGGACTTGGGCCTCCTTCATTATTTCCTGGGATTGGAAATTTGGCAGTGCAGTGATGGACTATTTGTTTCTCAGGGTAAGTATGCCCGGGAGATACTGGAGAAGTTCAACATGCATGGCTGCAAGCCTGTTGATACTCCTCTTCCTGGAGGTTGGAGGAAGGAGGATGCTACTTCAGTGGAGGTAGTGGATGCCACTGTTTATCGACAGTTGGTGGGGTCGCTTATGTATCTGGTCAATACACGACCCGATATATGCTATGCTGTTAATCAGCTTTCACAAGCTATGGTTAAGCCAACCAAGCTATTCTGGAAGGCAGGCAAGCATGTATTGCGTTATCTCATAGGCACATCGGATATGGATTGTGGTACAGACAGGAGGATGAGGTGAATCTATGTGGCTTCACGGATGCAGATTGGGCAGGGAGGCCAACGGACAAAAAGAGCACATCTGGAGGGATCTTCAGTATCGGGTCGATAGCAGTTTCTTGGTACAGCAGGAAGCAGAGATCTATGGCACTCAGTTCAGCAGAGGCCGAGTATATGGCAGCAAGTTTGGCTACATGCGAGGCTATATGGATGAGGAAGATCCTGGTCGGGTTGTTCGGGTCACACTTGGAGCCTACTGTGATTTATTGTGATAACCAGAGTTGCATTAAACTCTCGGCTAATCCAGTATTTCATGATAGATCCAAGCACATCGACATCAGGTACCATCATATCAGAGATTGTGTGCAACAGAGAATCATGTTACTTTCATACATTCCCACGGAGGATCAGGATGCTGATATCTTGACGAAGGCGCTCACCAGGAGCAAATTCGAATACCACAGAGGCAGGATAAGGGTTGCAGATAATCCATATCTTGTTGAGAGGGAGTGTTGAAAATGCAACAAGATGATGGAGCTTAGTGAAAAGAAGTCGCCTTCACCATGTGGGTCCGCAGGCTATTTTTGGCGCAAAGTCTATTTTTAGACGATGTCTATTTTTAGACATATGGATCATGGTCTATGAGTTGCAGGATGCTATTTATGGATGATTGGTCATGTTGGTAAAAATAGATGGACCTCTATTTTTAGACATATGGGCGGAGTCTATTTTTAGACTACCAGTCAAAAAATAGAACAGTCGAATATTATTAGCTCTTAATAATATTTGGACTATAAACATTATCTTATCCTCTTGCAGCACTTCAGTTCAAGCTACGGATGTGGCACATGCAATTGCCAGAAGGAAATACGCTTTTCCTATGGGTTAGTTGAGCTATTGCATGATGGACTTCAGTTAGAACTCAAGTGATTGAGTTTGGTGGAGTTGATTGAGGAGTTGATGGAGTTGTGTTCAGTTTGACTTAGTTGAACTAGTTGTATTTAGTCTAACTGCCAAATACATTAGTGATGAGTGATGTGAATTAATTATTAATTAATTCACTAATTATTAACTCATAAATCAACTAAAGAATACATCAGTTAACTCAATGCATGGACAGTTCAGTGGAGACAAGTGTTAGAGGTGGGTGAAAGGGTGAGACTACTATCAGTTGTGACTATAGCTGTGCATGAGATTTGCACAATCATTGATTGAGATTGCCAATGAGGATTGCGCAGTATAAGCCAAGGGAATTCGAACTTGGATCTGATCTATTCTCAACTTGGATTGCGCAGTAGAGGCAGGCAAACAGTGGAGGAGATTTGAACCCGTGACTTGTTCAGATCTGAGCTAGTTTGTGTGTAGCATGTGGAGATAGTACTGAGTACTTGTGAGGAGTATTGTACTATGTATTGTTACATGTTCTCTATCATTATAATATACAGATAGTTGGGGGTTTTCAGCTGTATGCTTTCCCCATTACATACTGTGTTGATATGTGTGATTGATGTTTCAATGTGCGCATGCAATTGTTTTTTTAATTCCGCAAATTGATGATCAATGGTAGAGGAGGTTATGTATTGTGCATGCATTCCGCAAATAGTGTATAATCAGGATAATCTCTGTGAATAAGCGTTATATTATTCAAATTTCTACACCTCTGACCTTGTGCTTGATTTTGGCTTGGGCCTTGACTTTGATTTTGATTGCTACCTCTTCCACTTGAGCTTGAAGGGCTGCTTCTTCCACCTCTGTGTGGGCTTCTTCCTCTTCCTCTAGCTTATGATCTTCCTCTGCCTCGTCCCTGACCAAAAGATAATTGTGTCTTGAAGGCATGCTCCAGTGAGGAGCTTGTTGCTCTATTCAGCCTATGTTCATGAGAAATCAGTGATGCATTAAGCTCATCCACTAAGAATTGTGAGAGATCCTTTGTCTCTTCTATGGACACAACAATGGCATCAAACCTTACTGGCAAACTTCTCAAAACTTTCTCAACTATTCTTCTTTCCTCAAGTGTCTCACCATGAGACTTGATTTGAGTAACCAACCCACTTAAATGTGTAAAAAAGGAGTCTACATTCTCAGACTCTTTCATACAAAGTGTTTCAAAGTCTCTTCTCAACATTTGTAGCTTTGATGTCTTGACTTTTTCCATGCCTTGGTAAGATGTCTAGAGGGTGTCCCATGCTTGCTTGGACTTCGTTGCTACTGCAACCCTTGGGAAAAAACTTTCATGAGCTGCTTGAAAAGTATAGAACAGGGCTTTTGAATCCTACCTGTTGTCCCTTAACAAATCTCTTTCTGCTTGAGATAAGGCATTGTATGTTGCTGCATCTGCTGGTTCTTGAAAACCATTCTCCACCAAATCCCAAATGTCTTGAGAAGAAAACAAGGCCTTTATTGTAATAACCAATAATCATAATTTTTGCCATTAAACTGAGGTATTTGAGGATTAGTCAAGCTTGTGCTTGATGTTGCCATTTCTGAGTATAAGAAAAAAAATTTCTACCTACTGGTAAATATGCTAAAAACAATCTACCCTCAAAACAATTTTAACTGCTAGTAAAAACACTTGTTTTTACACTAACAAAGTTTAACCCGCTCTGATACCATGTTAGAAAAAATAGAATTGAATTTACTCGGAGAAGAAGAGGGGAGAGGCTGAGTAAAATTGTTTAGCGATGCTTGCTTTCATGCAACTTGATTTTGCGAAGCTAGATTTCGCACAGCTATACAGAGGCTTAAAAAACATAGAATTCACTCATGGAAAAAAAAGGGAGTAAAATAGAGTAAGGTTGGAGCAACATAATAAAAAATTTGGATTAAATTCTAATTCATGGAAAATACATTCATATGAGACTGCGACTCTTTCACCAAGTAAAAAACAAGGTTTACAGTGATTTACACTTCACGCGGAATAACACATAGCAAGTAAGTTGTTTTCACGTGCCCACCAAAATTCACTCCAAGATTTTCTCCTCACATACTCTAGCTGTCTAACTTACCCAACCTCTCTTTCTCTCTCTCATACAAAATGACTTTTACATTCATATTTATCTCAACATACAATTTTGACATTAATACATGACAGAGCAAAATAATTAATACGCAATTGTTTTTGAGTGTGGACAGTAATTGCGCATGTTGTTTGTGGAGTGTGGGCAATAGTCATGGAATGAATGCTTGCCCATATCTATTTACCAAAATACATTAAATGCCTTAAATTCTCTGTTGTGTTGTGGAATGGTTCACGCGGTACATTTGTTATGGCTTTAGTCCTTCCATCTTCAAACAGAGATGCAACCTGCAAAAATACTTCTGACAAGTATGGCTGCTATCAGGGTGTTTAACGCGGTGATTGGGATTAATATTTCTAACAATATGTAGCCTATAATACTAAAATAAAAGGCAACTAAAAGACAGATATTAGATAAACATGATAAGAAAACCACAGACCCATGGTTGTCTGTAACAACATACTTCCCACATGATGAGAAAAGCATAATAAAATTTGTAGCAGGGCACTTACAGTGATCTGGAACTGAAATTTCATTATTAATATTGACGACATCTGCATAGTATGAGCCAAAAGACATATTTAGCATCTCAACTTAGCTAATAAAACAATTATTTTCCTAAACAAAGATAATTATCAATAAGAGAAAAGGAGAAAGTCATGCTCCGAGAAAGCACTTACCTTCATTCATGATGTTTTTCCTTTTGTGTGGATTCCCCCAAAAGAAAAAGTCCTTGGTCAAGAAATAGGTTGACAACCTAACTATGGACAGAAGCACGACGAGAATTATTTGAAAACCATGATCAAAATCAGTGTCTTTAAGCAATTGAAATTAGATTCATGAAAGAGGTTTTGCACAAAAGATTGGGTACCTCATAGCAACGACCCTTTGTTTCTCTTCTTCAGACATATGAAATGAAATCCCAAACATTGTTCTTTAGACATCAGAACCGAAACCACAAAACGCTCTGCCCTCTTCTACCTCTTTTGCAAACTAGAATTAGGGTTTTCAGCGGCCTTTTTGACCTGTGAAAACCACAATTGTTGTCATTTAGGGTTATGGGCCAAAGATAAAACTACAATTGTTGTCATTTAGGCTTTTCAGCAGAATTTTTGACATGGGCAGAAGATAAAACCACAATTGTTATCTCTGGTTTTGAAGACTCGATTGATTTTTCCTTCGTTGAAGATTCGTTGTCCATCTCCAGATTTCCCTTTGACTTCGTCCCATTGAAATTCTGTTATAATTCAGAGTGGGTTACCTGTCTACATAATTCTCCTGTGGTTTAAGCTTGCCTTAAAGCATGAGCCCTAGAACGCCATAGTCGTGGCTTAAGCCATACAAAACAGGTGGCTGAAGATGGAACACAGACCATGAAACTTGGCACAGTCATGTCTTGCACCCGAGAGCTGTAAATCAAGACTTCAATAGTGATGAACATATGTGTAGCACAAACTTGACTTCAACGGTCATGAACATATGCGTAGCACAAACTTCGGGCATGAATCATGATACAGAGGGAGGATTTATACAAACTAGAGTACATTAATATTACCATATGTTGGTTCGCCTATGTGGACTCAATTATCCTCTCCAATAACTTTCTAAATTCTCCTATATAAACTGCATACAAACTGTAGTACATTACTATTACAATACGTTGGTTTACCTCTGCAATAACTCTCTAAATTTTGCTTCCCATTGCCTGTAAAACACATGAGACTGGAAACCAAATCAAATGTATATTAATCAATCTCAATCAATGATGTACAATGTGTACATATTAATATAGGAAACAGTTGAATTAGTTCCTAGGAGTTCTTAGACTCCAATAACTACCCAAACTGACCCAAGGTTAATCCTGAGGATTATTGATGAGCCCCAGAAATGGGTAATTATATGGGCTCATTTTGCTTCTTAATTCAACTTAATCCACCATTCTCATTAGTTTATTGCATGTTTTTTAATATATTTATGCTAATAGAGTGAATTGGGTTAGTCACTTTGCCATGTAATCTAATGTGTGCTTTATGCAGATTTTTTGGTCAATTTTGTACAAAGTCAAGGGATTTATCAGCAAATGGCAGCAAATACTCGAGGAAAAAAAGGAAGAGGATTTGTAGGGGGGTGTCTCCTTCATTTATGACCCCTTTCTTCGAATCCTCCATCAGCAACTCGAAGCACACAGGTCCACATTGATGCATCCAAGGGACAGCCAAGCAGGTAAAGAAGGACTACTATTTATCTCTAATTTTGGAAAACCAAGCTCCTTGATTTCAGGAGGATTGTTGGAGGACTCCATTTGTATAAATAAGGGGGCTTAGAGCCTCAGTAGGTTAGCCAGTCATTAGTAGAATTTTCGCACTTTTGTGCAGCACTTGTTCAGCTCATTTTCGAGTTTCTTTTTTAGAACAGTTCATGTAATGTGACTATTATTTTTGATAATGAAGATGAAACAGTTTTTGAGCCAACACTGATCTCTTTCAGAGGGCTGAATCTCTTGGGTTAGGGCCCAACCCAAGCTGCCCAACACCTCTTGCCTTGTACTTATATGTTTTTTCTTCAGTTCATGAGTTAATTTCTATTACATAGATTCATTTTACTTTGTTTAGATTAGGTTGCTTTTGATGGTTTGCATAGCTATTTTTGTTTCAGTTGCTCAAGTAGGTTAATGCAGTGACAGAATAAGATTCAAAAAGGCCAACAGCAGGCCCCGATCTCCTAACTCCCTTTCTAGGACTATGAATTGAGGTCAAGGCACTACTGTTGCCACCAAAAACACAGTTTTGCTCTTCCATGCAACTTCTAGTGTGATGACTTGATTTGGAAAGATTGATATATTGATTCAAATTTAGTTGCCTAGATCATTTCCTATTCTTTTACCATAGATCTCTCTGCATGCTTTTCTGTTCAAAGGTTACTGTTCAGCATTTTCTGTTTGTAGGTTAGAAATTAGGTCAAGCTAGAGAAATTTATGTTTTCATGGTATAGTTAGTCCTTTATTTGATCAGTTTTTGTAAGTAGATGTGCAGATCTCTTGCAGGACACCTCAGCTCACCATACATCCATAAAGCAACCAGCACCAGCTCACTTCTGACATATTTCCCAAGTCATTCACAACATATCGCCAATCTGCCCTAATTTCTGCATTTTTCTCCATAAGCTTCCCTCTTGCCATTTGAATAAATCCAACCATCATGTTCTTTCCTGATCTTCCTTGACAAGCTCTAGACACCTAAACACCTTCATCTAGCCTTCAGTTACCCTTTCCCATCATTTTTCCACCTTCAAAACTCCAAAAATAGCTCTTGGCCTCCTCCTGTAGATCCCCTGCAGCCTCCTGTACAATTCCCTGTAAGTGGTTTTTCAAAACATGATTGCAATGGAAGTCTTCAGAAGGGTAATAAGGGCTTCTTAGGACCTCTCCACACCTTCCTCACCCTCTGCAAAAGCCAACTCCATCTTCCTTTGCCACCAAACCTCTGCACAATCACAACCAGATAAATCACAAGCATAATAATTTCACATAAAAACACTCAAAAGCACAAAAAGATGTTTTCTTCTCATTTCTTTTTAGAAGTAGCTTGAATAAATGCAATTTACCTTTTCAGTAGTCAATGGCACTCATTTCATCAGTTTTCATCTCTTTTCCTACAAAAGTAGGGTTAGTGGGTAAATTAAGGTTTGCTTTTACATCACTGTCTTCTTTCTCTTTCTGCAAGTAGAATAGTCCTTGTAGAGTTAGCTTTTTTTCATCACAGTTAAAAGCTTCTTCTGAGAATTCATAGAAGTTGGCTTAAGCTCCTAGTGATCTTGCGCCAGCTGACCAAGTGACAGCCTGCAGTAAGAGCTAGTACTTGTGCATACAACACCGTCGCTTCCAAGTTTGTTACGAACTACCGAGTTGATAAAAGTAAAGTAGGAAGCCCCAGGAGTTGCAGCATTATTGTTGCAATACTGGTGCTCACCATTTTTTGGTGCCCTTGTTGGGGAAGCGTCAGAGTATTTTTTGATTACTGCTTTCTTCTATTTTCTACTGTAGCATTCTGCTAAGTAGTTTATTTCAACAAAAGTAGAGTAGTTGTTTCATTTCAATTCTGTAATTTCAATTCTGCAAAAGTAGATTATGCATTTCCTGCTTTCATTTCAATTCTACAATTTCCATTTCAGCAAAGTAGATTAGTCATTTCCTTGCTTTCATTTGAATTCCGCAATTTCATTTCAGCAAGTTCATTTCATTTAGTTGCAATTTGTTTGTTCAATCAATTTCAGTTTTGGAGGTATAAGCAGAAAAAAAAAAAAAAAAAAAAAAAAAAAATTCACCCAAAAAGTGATTTCCTTTCATGCCTCGTAGGAACAGAGATAATTCAAGGAAATTCCTACCCAACACCCCCACCACATCACAAAGTCACCCTTCTCTCTTCTTCGGTGGCAGTGATCCAGAAGAACTTATAGGTGAACCACCAGAGATATACAAAGATCCTATAGCAGAAGAAGAGCAAGAAACCATCCCTCCTGAGACCATGGCTGAAAACAAAAACGTTAGAGGGAATGGGGAAAGAGTAGAGGGTACCTTTCCCATCCAAGAGACCAATGGGGACACTAAAATGAAGAACATAAGTCCTTCAACCTTACCTCACTTCCATGGGTTGACTACTGAAGATCCTGATACCTTTTTGTTTGAATTTGTTGTTATCTGTCGAACCTATGACTATGCAGAAGATGAGCAGAAGTTGAAACTGTTTCCTTCTACCCTTAAGGATGCAGCATTGCGTTGGTTCATGGGGTTACCTAGCAACATCATCACAACTTGGGCTCAGATGCAGCAAGCCTTTAATAACAAATATCGGGACTACTGTAGGTCAAAGGATACCAAGGAAGAAATCTTCTGAATGACCATGGGAAGCGATGAATCCTTGGAAGATTATGAAGAGAGGTTTCAGCTTAGTTATAAAAGGGCTAGGTGCACACTTGACCCCGAATCTCTGAAGTTGGTCCTGCTCAGAGGGGTCCTAGAAGACCTTCTAGATACCCTCCATTTGTTGGCTAGGGGGGACATCTACCAACTACCTTATGAAGACATAAATATTGTGTTTAGAAACCATTCTAGGGTAGCCAGAAAGAGAGGTAGGGGAAGTCAGCCCCTAGCCAGTACATCCTCATCCAGTTCATCCCTTAGAGGTGAATTTGGAAATCTACTGGAAGATTTCAAGAGCGAGATGATGCAGACTCTTTCCATGAAAATGGATACCTTGCATATCAAAAGAAAACAAGAGGAAGCAGAGAGGGATTTGGCCATTTTTTGTCCTAGATGCACCAGAAGATATCCTTGGAACGAATGTCCATTGAACTCTATAGAAGTGTGTTTAGTCTGTGAAGAAGACCATTCTACGAATCAGTGGCCTTCCTTGCCCGGACTTAAAGTTGCATACCAGGGGGCCGAAGGAGCCACTGAACCACTCTATTTCATGAACCAAAGGAGGCCACATGGGCCCAGACCTTACCAATAGGGAATGCAAGGGACATCCCAGACATATTATAACCCCAATCAAGCCACTTCCATGCCTTCTTGGGGTCCCCTTGCTCATCCTTCTTGGTCCACACCCCCTCCTTGGTCATATCCATCTCAACACCATGCTCAACCAACTACTCATTCATTTCACTCTTATGCTCAGCCACAGCCTCAGTGGCATGAACCTCATCAGGGGTGGAGGCCCCAATACAACTCTCCTCCTGCTCTTTTGCCTTCACCACCTGCTCAACCACAGCCATTGCCTCCTGCTCCACCAAGGCAACCCCAAATACCTGCTCAATCAAACCTGAACCCGAATAACAGACAGGTCCAGTAGGTATATAGTGGGGAACCATCATGCCATGCCTATGTCGTGGAGATTTAGGAGATTAACCTACGATCTGGGAATGTTCTCCCAGATAACCAGCCTCCCCCTAAGGAGGATGAGGAAGAAAAATAGGAAAGTGAACCAAAAGCCACTCCACCCTTTCTTGAGAGATTAACTGGAACAACACAACCTACCCCAGAAGAAACTGAACTTCTGGGAGAATTGAAACAATTATGTGTAAAGATACCACTTCTCCAAGCCATAAAGGATGTACCTATATACAACAAGATGATCAAGGAGAAGCGCTTCAGGCACCCAGGCAGGCACAAGAGAGATGCCCCAATTATCAATGGCATAGGACAACTGTCTGACCTGATGTTGGGGCAGGTAATCTGTTCGAAATACTTAGACCCTGGAAGCCCTGTAGTCGATGTCCACATCAATGGCACCATAATCCCCCATACCCTGATTGATCTAGGGGCTGCCATTAATGTGATGACCAAGGACACTATGCTCAAGTTCAACCTTCAGGGCTCCCTGAGAAAGACCACAACAGTACTATAGTTAGCAGACCACTCCACTGTGACCTCTGAAGGGATTGTGGAAGATGTAATGATCTCCATCGATTCTTGGGAGTACCCTATTGATTTCCTGGTTCTCCAACCAACGACAAAGCTCACTGGGTATCCTCTCATCCTGGGAATACCCTGGTTGGCTACTGTAGATGCCTACATCAATTGTCGAGCTGGGAACATGACAATTAAGAATGGGCATATGTCCAAGCAGCTAGTCCTATATCCTCTTGCCCAACCTTTGTTAGAACATGATTTACCTCTCTGGTTGGAGGAGGAAGATGAGGATGAAGTCTATTCCGCACCACTGTGTGCAGTGGAAGCTACCATGGGAGGGGGCCCACAAACCAAGGATGATCTTATTGAAAACTTGATTCAGAATCCACCCCCCAGTATGTTGCCATTAGAAGAGCTGGTGGAAGAAACCCAAGCCAATCCTTTAGTTGATCTCTGTGTGGCTGACCCATCCTCTCTTCGAGTTAAGAATATGGAATTCGGCCCAGAAAGAACCTTGAAAATCAACTCATCCCTATCCACCTCTCAGGAGGAAGAACTGTGTAGCTTATTAAGAAACCACTTGGATGCTTTTGCTTGGAGCTATAAGGAGATGAAGGGAGTGCACCCTTCAGTTTGTACTCATCACATTTACATTAAGGAAGATTGCAAACCAGTCAGGCAGCCTCAAAGGAGGATGAATCCAGCCCTTAAGGACATTGTCAAAGAAGAACTACAAAAGTTACTGGATGCAAGATTCATCTACCCTATCTCTGACAGCGAATGGGTCTCTCCTTTGGTGCTAGTGCCAAAGAAAAATGGGAAGTGGAGAATCTGTGTCGATTATCGAGAACTAAACAAGGCCACCAAGAAGGACCATTTTCCTTTGCCTTTCATAGATCAAGTGTTAGATGGCCTGGCAGGGAAGAAGTTTTTCTCCTTCCTAGATGGGTTTAGCGGGTACAACCAGATCCAAATCAGCCCGGAAGACCAAGATAAGACCACTTTCACTTGTCCTTGGGGTACCTTTGCATATCAGGTCCTTCCTTTCGGATTGTGCAATGCTCCCGCCACTTTCCAAAGAGCAGTATTGAGTATATTTGCTGAACTGGTTCATGATGCAGTGGAAATCTATATGGATGACTTTACCCCTTATGGTTCCAACTTCCAGGAAGCTTTGTCTAACCTGGGAAAAGTTTTGGACAAGTGTATTGAAATGAACCTGTCCCTCAGTCCTGAAAAATGTGAATTCCTGATGACTGAAGGGACCATGCTAGGTCATGCAATCTCTCAGCAAGGATTACAGGTGGACCCCAACAAAATTGCCATCATCCAAAGGGTCCCACCTCCTCAAAAGGTAAGAGATGTTCGAAGTTTCCTAGGTTTAGCAGGGTATTATAGAAGATTCATTAAGGATTTCAGTAAGCTAACCTCTCCATTGTTTGGTCTTTTGGGAAAAGATGCTGAGTTCATATGGACTGACAACTATTAAGAGGCTCTGGATACCTTGAAAAGTAAACTAGTGACTGCCCCAATTTTGAGAGGTCCAAACTGGGCCCTACCTTTCCACATTCATACAGATGCCTCAAACAAAGTGATAGGAGCAGCGTTAGGGCAAGTTGATGAAAAGCCGCCTTATGCCATATATTTTATAAGTAGAAACTTGTCGAAGGCAGAATTAAACTACACTGTAACCGAAAAGGAGCTCCTAGCTGTAGTCCATTCCCTAAATAAGTCCAGACACTACATCATTGGCTATCAAACATTTGTACACACTGATCATCCTGCAATTAGGTATTTAATGAACAAACCAGATGTAAATGCTCGTATTATGAGATGGTTGCTTTTATTGCAGCAGTTTGATTTAACCATTGTTGATAAGCTAGGTAAGGAAAATGTTGTTGCTAATTTTTTGTCTAAAATAGATCTGCCTATAGGTGAAGAAGGAATGGTGGATGATCAAATGCCAAATGAACACCTATTTGCTATCTCAGTACTCTCTCCATGGTTTGTTGATATAGCAAATTACTTGGTTTCCGTACAATTCCCGCCACACCTGTCCTCAAAAGAGAAGAGCAAGATCGTGAGGAAAAGTTCCCCTTTCACCTGGATTGGGGGCAATCTCTTCAAACTTGGCCCAGATCAGGTTTTGAGGAGATGTGTCAGGGAGGAGAAAGTTTTTGACATTCTCCTAACTTGTCATGATGGGCCCTGTGGGGGCCATTTTGCAGCAAAGAGGACTGCCTTCAAAATCCTACAAGCAGGTTACTATTGGCCCACTCTTCATCAAGATGTAAGGCGATATATCAACCAATGTGACCGGTGTCAAAGGATGGGGAAACATACTCCAAGGGATGAGATGCCCCTGCAACCTCAAGTGACTTTTGAGCCATTTGAGAAGTGGGGCATGGACTTTGTGGGTCCTGTCAACCCTCCTTCAAAGCAGAAATCTTACATCATTGTGTGCATTGATTATCTGACAAAATGGGCAGAAACAAAGGTGATCAAGGTAGCAACAGAAGAAAAAGTAGCTGAGTTTTTGAGAGAGAATATATTCTACAAGTTTGGATATCCAAGAGAATTAGTCACAGATCAAGGAAGTCAGTTTACCTCCAATCTGATTGAAGACATTCTCACATATCATAAAATTAAGCACAGAACTTCCACCCCTTACCATCCGCAAGCAAATGGACAAGTGGAAGTCACTAACAGAGCTTTGGAAGCGATTTTGACCAAGGTAGTGAGCAGCAGCGGAAAAGAACCTGGGCTTATAACACCACCTGGAAGACCACCACAGGGTTCACACCCTATGAGCTGGTCTATGGGAAAAAGGCTTTGCTGTCAATAGAATTTGAATATAACACACTAAGGATGGCAGCTCAGCAAGGCCTAGATCTTAGCCATGCACAAAAGGAAAGGTTACTTCAACTAAATGGATTGGATGAACAAAGATTGCAGACCCTTCTCCACTCAGAGGTAGTCCAGCTTCAAATGAAAATATGGCATGACAGATACCTCAAAGAGAAAAAATTCCAAGAAGGAGATTGGGCACTGTTGTAATATGATTCAAGGTATAAATATTTCAAGGGCAAACTGAGGACAAGATGGTTGGGATCGTACACAGTAGAAAGGTGCAATGACAATGGTTCAGTTCTGATCAGGACCATCGATGAAGAAGCCATCCTCATGCTTGTCAATGGGCATAGGTTGAAAATCTACAGGAAGCCCCTCTCCAAGCAAGAATTCATTGAGAATCTAAGTAAAACAGTGTTGGTAGTGGAGCAAGTCTCTGCCTCCACTCCACCCACACCCTTAAAAAAAAAAAACAAACAAACAAACAGAAAAGAAATATGAGGAGAATAAAATATCCCTAGGTGAAAACCTCCCCTGGGAGGCACTCAAGGCAAGCAGTGAGGGTGAAAACCTCTTAGAGGCGCCCCAACTGTCTCTAAAAAAAAAAAGGAAAAAAAGGAAAAAAAAGAGAAAAAAACAAGAACAGAAAATTAACTTCTTTTGAATGCATTGCAGATTGTTGGAGGGCCACAGAAGAAAAAGGGACATGGGTAAGCTGAATACACCTCTGATAGATCATTTTCCATCACTATTGTCTTTGCCCAATCTCTGGTCTCACTTGTTCTGGAAAACTATGCATCCTACAGGTAGCTCTGTGCATTCTATAGGAGGCTCCTGTAGAAATCACATAGAGCTCGAAATCAAGTCAAGAAAAGGATCAGAGGGCTAAAAACTTGTCTAGAAGACTTATGGACCCCCCTATCACCATTCATCCTCGTAACTCTCCATTCCATACCTGCACCACTGCATTTCCACTCGTTTCTTTCTTCCCTGCACATAAAACACAGGAATCTTGTTTCTTTTGTTTTTCAAAAAAAAAAATGAAGAATAAACCAGCAACATCCTTAACTTATCTCTTACCTAGTGCATACCAGCTACTTTTCCTCGACTGACAGAAGCTTCCTCAGCTACCTCTCTTGTCCTTGCTCAAGCCTCAGCCAAACGTTTTAGAGGGAGAAGCAGTTACAGGAAATCCTGCAGGATTCATGTAGCAGCTGATCCCCTTAAAAATCGAGCTCCAAAGGCAAGGTTAGTGCAGCCACAGATGTATAAAATGCACAAGGGGCCTGGTCCTGATTGAAGATCACCAGTAAAAGATAGCCGAGCCACTAATTTAAAAGCCACGACTGCCAGCAGCAGCAATCCATGGATAAAACGCCAAAGTCTGAGCATGCAACAGCACGGTAGCGACTAACAGGTAAGTGACTAAACCCGTTCCTCTGTTGCATGAGTATAATTTAAAAACTGCATGGACAAGTGAGATGGTTGCGATTAAACGAGATCGGTGGCCAGCTAACTGGCCACCCTCGTCCAGTTCAAACAGCGCTCAATGGGTGCAATTGGCACGTGTGTTCAGTCAACTCAGGAAAAACTCAAAACAAGTAGTGGCGGCGTCCAAACGCGAATGATGGAAATGATTGCGGGCAGGCAGCATGAAGTTTCATAATGGCACTGAAGTAGGGACCAACGGTTTGGATGAGGGTAACATACCCTTCTTGCCACCTCATCTCATCACCGCAACTCTCTCTCGTAAGCTTAAGTACGTTGCAGTCAACCGCCTTCATCACCTTTGTTTTCATTTGTATCGTCATGCTCTCGACTGCAATGAGCTACCTACCACCTCTAGAGCCTCGAAACAGTCACTCTCTATCAGTTTCAGAACCCTTCCGCTTATCGGGCTCTACAGGAGCATTATCGAACTCTATAGGAGCGGAAACATAGTCCTACAGGAGCCTTTCTACAGGAGGGCTAGTGAGCAGCATTGCAGAGGAAAATTCAGGATTTTATGGAAAATTCAAGCTCGAAGAGGTAGGCTTTGTGTAGACCCTCTCTGCATTTCCATCTCTACAAAGGGTGGTGTGATTTCAAGCGAGGTATTGAGTTGAAAAAGGGAAGGAAAGTGAGAACAGAGTCTGCCTGTGTTTTTTAAAAATATATACAGTTTCTCCATTTGCTCTTTGCACTGAAATATTGTCTCTTTCTCCTCCATGGTACTCTCCTATGTAAAGAGATGATGCAACTCTAGAAAATTAAGCCTGTAAAAAAGTGAACTTGCATTGGGTAGTTTGCTTATTTTGTGAAAGGGAAAAAACACTATCCTGTATACTCTGTATTTTTTTAGAAATTGTTTCCCTCAAACAGACCGAGAAGTGATGTAACTTTAAGAACAGAGTTTGAAAGGAAGGAAGGTTGCAATTTGTTTTTGTTAAAAAGGAGAAAAATCTCTCTCTGGTTCCAGAAAGAAAACCTCAGTTGTTCCTCTGTTTTTGGGTTTGAAACTTGTTGCCTTCCTCCTCACCTGAGACATTCCAGCAGTCTCTGAACATCATGACAGGGGATTTTATGAGGAAGGAGCCTCTGAATTCAACTAAGCTGCATGAACATCCAGAAGTGGTAGCCCTCTTTACCAGGGCAAATTAGATGCCTTTCTTTGAAAAGTTTCATGGGTATGATGATGAAGTCACAGAGGAATTTTTATTGTCTTTAAAACCTCACTAAAAAACCCATGCCACTATCAGTTTCAGGGGTATAACTATAGAAATCACCCCAGAATTCTTCAGCAGGATTACAAGTCTCCCACTCGGACTCCCCTGGAGCAAGGAAGAAAAACCACTGGGCCAAGTTGCTAAGAAAACATTTTTCTAGCCTAATGAACATCCTGTGGAGGACAAGAATGGCATTAGGAGGACAAGTATACCTTATCCATGGGGTGAGGTCAGTTATCAAATTATGAAATACATCTCCTGTGAGGGAAGATACAACATAGTTTATGGGTACCATTTTAGGCTGTTACATGAACTAAGATATGGCATGGACCTTCCTGCATCCAGAAAACTCAGTATTCCATATTTTCTCCTCCAATCCTTAATAGAATCTAGCACCAAATTGAAGGCAGGGGTTCCAGACCAATTGGCTCACCATGGGCTAATTAAATTGCTAGTGGAGGATGCCCTCCACACTTTCACAATCCCCATAGCCTGGGAGATTTTCAGAAACATGACTAAAGAGGATGATATAAAAACTCTCACTGATGACCTTAGTCCATCTGAAAGTGAAGAGGAGGAACAAAAAGGGGAAGCTGAGAAGGAAATCCATGAAGAAGAAAAGAACACTCAATTGGAAGAAGAGGAACCCCACACAGAAAAAGAAGAAAACCAGATAGGAGAGGAGAAACATGACACCACCAAAGATGAGCCTAAAGCAGAGAAGAAGAAAGAATCAAAAGCAGAAAAGGGTAAAACCACAACAGAAAAAAAAGAAGAGGCCAAGAACTGAAAAGAAGAAGCCTAAGACAGTTCAGAAAAAGGTTGCCACAGGAAAAGCAGAAACTAAGCAAGCAGAGGAGCAAACAAAATTAGAGACAGCAAAAGCAAAACCAGTAGAAACAGTGGGAAGAGGTGGATAGAAAGGCAGGATTCCATGATAAAGAGGAACATATCACATCAGAAGCATGGGATGTTAAGGAATCTAACAGAGCCATCAAGGATGAAGAGTTAGACTAGTTGCTCAGAGGATGAACAACACATTCAGTAGGGGGTGATGATGAGCCCTAGAAATGGGTAATTATATGGGCTCATTTTGCCTCTTAATTCGACTTAATCCACCATTCTCATTAGTTTATTGCATGTTTTTGAATATATTTATGCTAATAGAGTGAATTGGGTTAGTCATTTTTCCATGTAGTCTAATGTGTGCTTTATGCAGATTTTTTTGGTCAATTTTGGACAAAGTCAAGGGATTTATGAGCAAATGGCAGCAAATACTCGAGGAAAACAGGGAAGAGGATTTGTAAGGGGGTGTCTCCTTCATTTATGACCCCTTTCCTTGAATCCTCCATCAGCAACTCGGAGCACAAAGGTCCACATTGATGCATCCAAGGGACAGTCGAGCAAGTAAAGAAGGACTGTTGTTTATCTCCAGTTCTGGGAAGCCGAGCTCCTTGATTTTAGGAGGACTGTTGGAGGACTCCATTTGTATAAATAAGGGGGCTTAGAGCCTCAGTAGGTTAGCCAGTCATTAGTAGAATTTTCACACTTTTGTGCAGCACTTGTTCAGCTCATTTTCGAGTTTCTTTTTTAGAACAGTTCATGTAATGTGACTATTATTTTTGGTAATGAAGATGAAACAGTTTTTGAGCTAGCACTGATCTCTTTTAGAGGGTTGAAGCTCTTGGGTTAGGGCCCAACCCAATCTGCCCAACACCTCTTTCTTTGTACTTATATATTTTTGCTTCAGTTCATGAGTTAATTTATGTTACATAGATTCATTTTACTTTGTTTAGATTAGGTTGCTTTTGATGGTTTTCATAGTTGTTTTTGTTTTAGTTGCTCAAGTAGGTTAATGCAGTGACAAAATAAGATTCAAAAAGGCCAACAACAGGCCCTAATCTCCTTTCTCCCTTTCTGGGACTATGATTTGAGGTCAAGGCACTACTGCTGCCACCAAAAACACAGTTTTGCTCTTCCATGCAACTTCTAGTGTGATGACTTGATTTGGAAAGATTGATATATTGATTCAGATTCAGTTGCCTAGATCATTTCCTATTCTTTTACCATAGATCTCTCTGCATGCTTTTCTGTTCAAAGGTTACTGTTCAGCATTTTCTGTTTGTAGGTCAGAAATTAGGTCAAGCTAGAGAAATTTATGTTTTCATGGTATAGTTAGTCCTTTCTTTGATCAGTTTTTGTAAGTAGATGTGCAGATCTCTTGCAGGACACCTCAGCTCACCATACATCCATAAAGCAGCCAGCACCAGCTCACTTCTCACAGATTTCCCAAGTCATTTGCAACATTTCACCAATCTTCCCTAATTTCTGCATTTTTCTCCATAAGCTTCCCTCTTGCCATTTGAAAAAATCCAACCATCATGTTCTTTCCTGATCTTCCTTGACAAGTTCTAAACACCTCAACACCTTCATCTAGCCTTCATTTACCCTTTCCCATCATTTTTCCACCTTCAAAACTCCAAAAATAGCTCTCGGCCTCCTCCTGTAGATCCCCTGCAGCCTCCTGTAGAATTCCCTGTAAGTGGTTTTTCGAAATCTGATTGCAATGGAAGTATTCAGAAGGGTACTAGGGGCTTCTTAGGACCTCTCCACACCTTCCTCACCCTCTGCAAAAGCCAAATCCATATTCCTTTGCCACCAAACCTCTGCACAATCACAACCAGATAAATCACAAGCATAATAATTTCACATAAAAACACTCAAAAGCACAAAAAGATGTTTTATTCTCATTTCTTTTTATAAGTAGCTTGAATAAATGCAATTTACCTTTTCAGTAGTCAATGGCACTCATTTCATCAGTTTTCATCTCTTTTCCTGCAAAAGTAGGGTTAGTGGGTAAATTAGGGTTTGCTTTTACATTCCAGTCTTCTTTCTCTTTCTGCAAGTAGAATAGTCCTCGTAGAGTTAGCTTTCTTTCATCACAGTTAAAAGCTTCTTCTGAGAATTCATAGAAGTTGGCTTAAGCTCCTAGTGATCTTGTGCCAGCTGACCAAGTGACAGCCTGCAGTAAGAGCTAGTACTTGTGCATACAACACCGTCACTTCCAAGTTTGTTATGAACTACCGGATTGATAAAAGTAAAGTAGGAAGCCCCAGGAGTTGTAGCATTATTGCTGCAATATTGGTGCTCACAAATTATTTGTCCAACATTTCCCCCTTAATCCGAAGGGATGTACCAAAGTCCAAGAATGAGAGCTCAAAATGCAAAAATGCATCTAAGCCAAGAGTTGAATGTCTCCTAGAAAATGGTTTTTAAGGATGACCACAAACCAATATGGAAGAACTCAAGGTCTCACCCAGCACCAACTCTGGAACTTTCATAGCAGTTCTCATAACAAAAAAAATTGTGGTTTTAAGGTGACCACAAACTTTAGAACTATCACAACAATTCCTCGAACAATTCCAAACATGGAAGTGCTCAATCCACTCAACTCTGACTCAGGCTCGCTTGACATCTCGAACTCGAACTTGTAGTAGACCATCAACCATTCCCCCCTTGTTGGATACAAGGTGAGAAGTACTCTTCATCACTACAAGGCTAGTCATCACTCTCGAACATTTCCTTTGGTATGCCCTGTAAATCTTCTTGGTTGTTTTCATCCAATCCCAAGAAGCAATCCATCTGAAATTTACCTTCTCTCTTGCAGTAGTCTTCTTTTTGGAACATCTATTTGTATGATGATTTCGCTTTCCACAATTCTCACACGGTGAAGATAAAAACACTGATCTTTCATATGTCCAACTTGGTTACACTGTTGGCATCTATCAACTTGTTCTAGAACAATGCTGTCCAGAAATCCAGCACTTCGAAATTGTATAGGTTTAGCGAAATCTGGAAGGTGAAAAGGTACATCCAAAATATCCTCGTTGCAACCCAAACCAGTTCTGTGTTTATTGTGTGTAATCTCTTTCCATGGTCTTATAAAAGTTTTGGTAATGACATGCTTCACATCTATATGCAAATGACTCTCACATACACTTGTCTGAACACGAACTTTCGCTGCACCCAAATTTTCTCTTGAAATCACTTCATTACTCTGATCATTCTCTTACTGATGATCAAGCTCAAACAAATTGTTATTCTAAACAAGAACAGGGTCATAATTCTTCTTTTGCAGTTCTTCTCGCTGAAACCGGGACTCTAGCTCCAAGAATTCAATTATGCTTTTAGAATTTTGAAAACATGATTGGATGTTAGAGAGTGTGTCTTTACTCACTTGGACATTGTTATGAATAGTGGATGGCATTAAATTGTTCAATCATTGTAGCAAATCATTGATTTTGACCATTTTCTCTAACAATCAACTTTGAAAAAGGTTGTGTCGGCTACCACCGAAAATGCACCCAATACAAGTGAATTTATGATTATTTAACCAAGTGTCGACTACCACTGAAAATGCACCCATTTTACAATGAAATTTCAATAAAAATTTATTAGATAACAAATAACGATGTGCTCAAATAAAAGTAAAATTGTGGTAGACAAAATATCCTCTTCCTATGAAAACTTCCAAAATAATATCTTCCAACTTCTAAAATAATATCCTCCAAAATTGTTTTTGCAAAGATTTGAACGTGTAAACTTGTGAATGAGCTCTTCTAACCATAACGCCTTTTCATTCCTTGGTTTTATATTTTGTAAGTTCTATAATCAATCTGTAATAAAACATGATGTCAACTTTTTATGTGTCATGACATTCTGACCGGATTAATAAAAAAATTCTCACCTCTACATCTCAAGCAATTCATTAGCCATACACTCATCGGTCACAATAACTGCATCGGTACTGGAGCAATTCATTCACCATACATTCATTGTTTCTTTATTTATTGTTTAAAAACAATCAGTATCAATTCATGCAGGAGTTCCTAGTGTCAAAGTGGTTTCCATACAACGCAGCTTCAATCTAGGTGCGAAGTCTCAAGTTTCACATATTGTTTTTCTTAGTAAAAATTAAAGCTCATGATCCATAGGAACTGAGAAAATTATTTCGACTATGCTTGAACTCATCTGCTAACAATTCTTTCACCAAAACTACAACGATTATCTGACTTTCTTCATATAGGTAATAAATGTTCTCTGCTTTAGAATAGGCTCTGTCCCACGTCTCTGTCTCTCAATGGTATTCATCAGCAACCAACTCCCATAAATTTACAGTCAAATCCAAAGAAAACCAATCTTCTCTCGGTGTGGAATTTGTGATTTTTCTTCACATAGGTCTAGAGCTTGCCAACCAAAACTCGTTAGCAATTTGCAGTCAAGCAATTTGAATGATTGTTGATGTCATTCTGTCAATGTTAGTGCGTTACCTACAAAGCACGTCAGACATTGATATTCCCTCATATACTTGACATGACTCTGAACTTCAAGCCCATTTCAGAGTTGGTTCCATTTCTTCCACTAATCACTAACTAGCACTTTTTAATGGAAACACTATCACATGCGCATGATTTTGTTTTTAAGATTTTAAGCAGAATGTGGAATTGTGATCGCTATGATAATATAGAAGTTTTAGCATTGATGGACTGGATGCCAAAACTTCACGCAATGCAATGTTGTGTACAAGAATACTTACTTGTGCTTAATGTATTCTTCACCTTCACATTTTCTACACATTGTATAAATAAAGGATGCCGCAAGACTTAAGATGCCAAAGCCGCTAAATTATCACCGACAATCTTCGGTAATCTCCATGCCGAGAGGTTCAGTTACAAACAAAAAATAATTGACCCGATACTTGGTGTTCTAGATAGTCTTGCATCATTGCAAGGGGGCAGTTGGCCGTCTCTCCACTCTTTCCGATGTCAAATCGGATTTTCACCATAACTGACCAATGCTCTTCTTCAATATGAACATAATTGTACACAGGTAACGAACACCAAGAAGCACGAGATGGGAATGTTCAAAATATTTGACAGTATGACGTTCCTTCAAGCGGTACTACATTCACCATATCAGACCACAGTCTAGCAGAGTTCTGCATGTCAAATCATGCCAAAATCCCAAGGTGATTTCCGGCTAATCATCATGGTACAACACATTTTTTTATAACTTCACTGCCCTTCATTTAACACGAAATGCACAACACACACTTCTAAATACGAGTGTCTGAATGATGATCTTCATTCGCATAGGAGTCACGCAGACCTCCTCATCCGATTTCGTTCAACTCGAAAAAGAAACAAGTCTTGCAATTAGATGTCTCCGAAGAGCAACATTCTTGGTTTCACTAGGCATTTCACAATTGCAACAACCATCAAAGAGCATTCATGAAGGCCACAAAAATAGTGTTTCTTAACTTACAGGTGGATAAAATTCCCGTTCTGATACCATTGTAAAACACACGAGACTAGAAACCAAATCAAATGTATATTAATCAATCTCAATCAATGATGTACAATGATGTACAATGTGTACATATTAATACATACATGAAACAATTGAATTAGTTCCCAGGAGTTCTTGGACTCTAATAACTACCCAAACTAACCCAAGGTTAATCCCTAGGATTAGTTGTCCAACATTGTTAGTTTATTCCATTGCAAAATCACTCGTGTCAATACTGAAGTTGTCCTCAACTGCATATTTTCTTATAATATAGGCGTGTAGTCTCGGGAATAGAAATGGTTTTTTTTATATGCTAAGAACCAGTTTATTGTGATTTCTTTTTTGTTATATTAGTTTTGAAATAGTTTCCATGAAGTTTAGGGATATATGTTTATTGTTGGAGTTGTCATAGTATTGGTTGCGTTAAGCCACCAGAGCTTGACACATATATTATTAATATTTAAACAAAAAAAATAACATTAAGTGTAATTATATTTTAAATTATGTCTAAAATTTGCCAATATATTGATTGGGCCCATCATTGTCTATAAATAATATAAATAATCTTTTTAATATTAGGAGTACACAACATCTTGTCTCGAGTACAAAAAAATAAAATTATAAATTGTCTTAAAATGGTCTAATCTACTAGTACAAAGTACTCATCACTTCAACCCCTACTAACTGAATTGGAACTAAGTATCTCAATGCACATTCATACCTGCGCATACAAAAAGTTGATGGATGTCAGTCAATGGGTCATTCAACAATTCAAACCACTGAGTTCAATAAATGATGCCTAAGTCATTAAATACAAGAAATGACACTGAACCCTTTAAATTCTTCATTAAACAGATCAAAGCACAAGGACAACAATAACAAATTCTCAATTATTGGATTACATTCAAATCAATCCATAACACAAATTCAAATTTGGGATATTGCAATCCATGTCAATCCCTATTACCAATCAAATTCAATAGAAAAAATCTATAAACGAAGCTTGACCCTGACTGAATTTGCATTGTAAACATTCAAACAATTCATCAACCCTAGAGATATACTATTAGAGAGTGCACAATATATTCAGGTTATTTATTTCATTTTTTGCAAAGTATAAATAGGTTATTTATCATAGTATTTATTTCAATTCCTCATATTGGTTTATCTTTGTTCATATTGATTGAAACTTACTAGTATTTATTTTAGTTTTCCATACTAATTGATCTTTGTTCAAGTCATTTACTTTTATTGTTATTTTTGTTCTTTTTTTCTAACACAACCTATATAGTATAAACTTGTAACAGCCCTGGTTAAAAAATTAATGTAATAAAAGTTAATAAAGGAAAAATAACACCACGGTTAATGGACGCTTATTCCAAGCTGAATGTTGGGCAAAGATATCCTAGTGGGCATCACTGTATGTGTGTTTTTGGCTAAGGAAATTGGCAAAGGCTAAGGCAAAGGCATTAAAAGAAAAAAAGACATTATTGGCACATTTATTTATGAAAATAAAGGAAATTAAGAGAAAAGTAAGGTGAAAAGTCACAGGTTGCATGTGAGGAGGAAATTGAAAGAAAATAATGAAAAATGAAGAAAATAGAGGCCTCATTAATAAAAAGGCTTCTAAGGATTATGTTAATCGAGATTGTCATTGATGTCAATATGGCAATGTTTGTGATGGTTGCATGTGAGGAGGAAATTGAAAGAAAATAATGAAAAATGAAGAAAATAGAGGCCTCATTAATAAAAAGGCTTCTAAGGATTATGTTAATCTAGATTGTCATTGATGTCAATATGGCAATGTTTGTGATGGCAAATTCTTGTGACATGTGAGGTTGCCCATTGATGCCCATTGATCATAATACTACTCATGGAGGATCCAAGGATTGAATACAGATGTAATAGAAATAGCGGAACCGAGGAGGAAAGATATTGGAAGCCATCAGAAGAGAAAGAGAATTAGTAAAGAGGAGAAGCCTTCGTGTAGCCAAATAGTAAGATGAAGAGTTCATTGGAAGCCATCAAAGAAGCAGGTTACCGGAGCAAGAGAAGCAAGTTTTCACATATGCCCAAGGGTAAGTGCTAAAGGGAAGAATAGTGATATCGAAAGAACAAAGAGGAACATTACGTCGAAGGAGTAGAGCTATCAGAAGAGCAGAAGAGTGAAGAGAAGTCACAAGAGTGAGAACCCAAGAATAAGAGCCATAATGGAGGAGTTAACATTAATAAACCATGAAAACTCTTTAAAGACGACAATACATCAGATGAATTATATCAATGGCTTTATTATGTATCACCGTCCAAAATCTACGATTGCAATATCGTTGTGGATGTTGCACCATTATAATAAAAGTCAATATAATATTGCATCCGTCGCATAATCTCAAACCATAAAGGGATGTTCTATTCAAAACATCTATTGTGATATAATATATAGACCTGACTGCTCCATTAGAATACACCTTTATGTAATATCACATCCTCCTCGTCGAGAGCCATATCACAAGTCTTAAGGGTTGACATGACCAAACTATTGATTGTGATAGAGGTTGTGGACCTGACAAATTTATTAACGACTATTTAATATTATATCGCATCTGCTCCGTCGGCAATAGGGCAATCGACTATGTTATGAGCATGACTTGTAAGAGACCTCCGAAAGTTGCGATTGTGATTAGTAGTGACGTGGCATGTGGGGACTACCAGACTTCTATTATAATATGGTTATAGCCTCTCATTTATGGTTTTTCCATAAGTAAACAAGTCGATGAATAATTGAATGAATAATATACAAGTCTGCCTCCCTCAAATAAATGTGTCTCTCAGTCAATGGTGAAACTCGTATAAATACGAGTTAAAAAGTTTCACTAAATGTATGGATCTCGGGCATAAAAATAGAGAACAAGGAGAGTTCACAACTCATGAACATGAAAGTAAGACAAAGGTTGAGTGAGATAGAGAAAAGAACGAAGTCGAAGGCCAAACAACAGAAAGAAGAAAGTCGTAGGTCGAACAACGGGAAAGAAGGAAGCCGAAGGTTGAGCGACTCTGCTGATTGGGTTAATCTTTGAAAGGCTTGAACCTGTGATGAATTAATGGAAGAAGTACAGATTGTAACTCGAAGAACAGTTCAGTGAAGCGAAATAAGGTTTGATCTACCATCGTTTGAAGGGAGCAATAGACTACACCAGTATTGAAGTATTTGTGAGTATGTTCCTTGGAAGTAAGATATCGCGACACTAAGAACAGTGAGAAGTAGTCACTCTTGAAGCACTTACCGCGACAGATAGAACAGAGGGTTGAAATAGAGAATTGTTTATGTGCAGATGATGAGGCTTAGTGAAATCTACTAAAGATATTTTGTTGAAAAGCTTCAACAGATCTTGGAGACTTTATTGAAGATCATGATGCATTGTTAAAATCATCATGAGGTAAACTTTGTAGACTCTGTTGGACAATATGAAGAGTTGTGAAGACTCCTTCATATGAAGATAGGTTGTCATTGATGATGTAGCGTGGAGACTACATTGAAGCTGTAGATTGGAATAACTTAGTGGAGAAGACTTTTAGAACTGAGAATTACTATCAAACATATCTAGACAAAGTATAGCAGTGGGTCGGAGCCCTGAAGGTTGGAGCCTCGAACAGACAAGGTAGGTGCCTTGAAGGATAGGGTTGGAGCCCTAGAGGATCGGTGTCCTCAAGAAACCAGGTCGGATCCTATACCAGAGAAGGGTTGGAGCCCTAGGGATTGGAGCCTCTAAACACAAGGTTGGTGCCTTGAGAAGATAGGGTTGGTGCCCTAGAGGTTGGAGCCTCACAAAAGACCAAGTTGGTGCTTGGAAACAAGTTGGAGCCTGGGAGATTGAAGATCGGTGTCTTCATCAAGGGTTGGAGCCCTATATTATTGTACTTGATTCATTATAAATATTATATTAATAAAATCATTTATTCCTATTTCTCATTTTGTTATAAATATAATTGATTTAACTGGTAAAAGTAACAATTGAAAAGAAATATTGATTCACCCCCCCTCTCATTATTTGAAACAATTGATATCAGAGCCAATACCTTCACTCAAAGCCTAACAGCTTGAAGGTTGATCATTATAACATAAATGGTGAAGCCAAGGAAGAAAGTCTCCAATCCACCTAAAGATGTGTCTTCCTCAACCATTGAAGTTGAAATCAATCAATTTGTGAAGGCTTCATTGTTCAATGGAAACTTTGATATATCAGAGGCAAGAATGAGGAATTCCTTAAAGACTCAAGGTATTGAAGTCTGGAAATCGGTGATTACTGATAACATGATGGATGAAGAATCCAAGGAGTACAATGCAAAATCAAGGAAGGAAATCCTGAATGGGCTACTAGATTCTATAAAGGACAATTTAGAAAAGTGTTCATCAGCAAAGGGTATATGGGACAAACTTCATGACCTTCACTCAAAAGGAGCATTGACCATGACCACTAGTCAAGAAGATGATGGAAAGCAAGAAGTAAATCCAGAACCCATCATGGAAACTGAAAATAAGAATGATGACATCAAGGCTAAAGAAGACCTAGAAGATGAAGAGAATGAAAAAGATTTTGAAGAAGATCTCCTCACTAAACTTATGGTTGCTATGGAAGAGATTATCAATTTTAGAAAGGAAAACAAGGAACTTAAGAAGAAAGCACTCGCTGGTGACCAAGACCAAACAAGGAAGGAAGTTGACCTTGTCAAGCTTCAAGTACAAGAAAGGGATGAAGAGTGTTCTAGGCTTAAGAAGGAATTTCATCAAAGCAAAAGAAAGCATCATGAAGAAGCCATATCCATGAAAAATCAATTAGATAAGGCAAAGAAACGGGAAGATACCTTGTCAAACCACCTTGAACAAAGGCACAAAAACTTGAACAAACTTGAAGCAGAGATTGGTCAATAAAAGGTAAAGGTCTCCTCCCTTAGATCTCAACTAGAAGAAACAAGGAAACAAGAACAAGGAGCTGAGAACGTGATAGAAGCTTTGACATTCATAGTAGGATAAGTTGATGAAGCAAAAAAGGAGAGAAACACCATGATATGTAAACTAGAAGAAAATGATGATGACATCAACAAGTTAAAATAAAAAATCACTTCTCTTAAGGCCCAATCATGTGAAGCAACCAAGATCCAGGAAGAAATGGAGAGAAGTCTAGCAAAAGAAAATGAAGAAATTTTCAAAATGAAGTC
Organism: Pinus tabuliformis; assembly: GCA_031772625.1. Taxonomy (NCBI): domain Eukaryota; kingdom Viridiplantae; phylum Streptophyta; class Pinopsida; order Pinales; family Pinaceae; genus Pinus; species Pinus tabuliformis. The sequence continues at coordinate 1,157,914,105 of CM062813.1, read as the reverse complement.
AAATATTATCTCCCTTAAAATAGAATCAAAAGAAGTAATATGTATCAAGGAAGAGTTGGAGAAACAACTTGCTATGAATAATAATGATTGCGAAAGATTGGAAGAAGAGACTGTCTCCCTCAGGAAAAAGGTAGAATGGATGGACAAATTTTTGAAGAGTTCTCAAGCCTTGGATGACATGCTCAGCCATCAAATATCCCCATTTGATAAATCACGTCTTGGCTATGAAGGAGAATCCTCAAGCAAGAATGATAATGCTTCAAACAACAAGGATGTGAGGAAGCTAGGCAAAAATGTTGATGCTCCCAGTTCCAGCAAAGGCAAGGATAAGAGTCAAGGAAACAATGAAGGAAACCCCATTCCAAGAAGAAATGCAGATGGTGTCAAGCACACAAGAAGCAATGAATATAATCAAAGTACCTCAAGGTAGAAAGACTTCAAAAGTACATCAAGGAAATCTCCATCACCCAGGTACCAAATTTTATTTCTTGGTTATTGTTATTCTTGTACAAACTTTGGACACATGGAAAAATATTATGGTCCCCGACAATCTTTGAGAAGAAATTTTGCTAGAAATCATGAATTCTTATTCATGAATAACATATAATGCTTCAAGTGTCATAACATTGGTCATATGGCACGTGATTGTAACTTGACCTAGGCTCCTACACAAGCTAGAACCATGCCAGAGAAGAAAGTTACACAAGTATGGAGAAGAAAGAAAATACAATCTAAAAATCTCTTGAACTCTCGAGCCAACAACACATGTTGTTGATTGAATGAAGATATCCTTAATATTCCAAGTGTTTGATGATGGGATTCTGCCAAAAGGAGACCATGCATACAGTTAGGGGGAGCTTATGATGATTAGGCATTCTTGCAGAAGTTATTCATGAATGGATCCTTAAGAAATCCTTGATGAGCTATATTGATAATCATTCTTTGATAAGATCATTTCTCAAGAGCACTCCATTGAAAAACATGATCTCCTAACTATCCAATGGACTGTTGTTGAAGATGTTTTCCACTTGATCACTAAGCAGAAATTGGAGCAGCAGAGAAGGCCATCTAATTCTAATAAGGAAAATAACTATGTTGTTGTTATTACAAAAGTTAAATGTCTCGACTTAGGGATTTGATGTGAGAACATGTAAATTATGGACACAAATAGAGGCAACCTTCAAACAAACAGATACATCTGGGAATGGAGCTTGAAGCAAGAGAAGTTGGCAACATCTAACAAAATTGAAGCATTGCAAAAAGCTGCCAATCAGTAAAAAGAATTTAAAAGACAGTCACAGATTGGATATCAAAATCTGCTAGTGGAGATAACTTGTAGAGATTTTTACAAGAACACAAGAAAAAGATGGCTCATCAAAAGGACTATAGAAAGGAGAATGTTGTGCAGTCGAATATAGCTCAGTAACTTGAGGAGAAGCACAGAGATACAAAGGAACTCGGATCTGAAGAAAGATAACGAGAAAGACAATTTCAATGATATCTTCTCATGATTTGGACTATAAAGACCTCTTAATTCTGACTATGAAGACAACCGAATTCGGATTGCAGAAGCATAAAAACTTGGACTTGAACATTTGGTTTATGGCTATTTGGAAGCATTGAAATGGAGCATCTTTAAGCATTGTTGAAGCCATGATAAAGTATATTTTGAGACATGAAGAAGGGATAATGTGCTATCTGATGATGAGGCAATAATCCTTCTATCTTAAGTAAAAAGAAGAGCACCACGATAGGGGGAGTAACATACCCATGAAGATCTACTATTCATAAAGAATAGAAGCAATTTGACAAGGGGATAAGTTCGACAAGGGGAGTGCCTTAGCACCTCGTTTGCCATTGATGTAAAGGGGGAGAGAATGTTGAAAGGGAAAGAATATTGCCATCAATGACAAAGGGGGAGATTGTTAATCTAGTTTGTCATTGATGTCAATATGGAAGTGTTTGTGATGGAAAATTCTTGTGACATGTAAGGTTGTCCATTGATGCCCATTGATCATAATATTACTCATGGAGGATCCAAGGATTGAATATAGACATAATAGAAATAGTGGAACCGAGGAGGAAAGATATCAGAATTCATCAGAAGAGAAAGAGAAAGAGTAAAGAGGAGAAGCCATCGTGAAGCCAAAGAGTAAGAGGAAGAGTTCATCGGAAGCCATCAAAGAAGCAAGTTATCGGAGCAATATAAGCAAGTTATCTCATATGCCCAAGGGTGAGTGCTAAAGGGAAGAGTAGTGATATCCAAAGAACAAAGAGGAACATTACGTCGGAGGAGTAGAGCTATCGGAAGAGTGGAAGAGTGAAGAGAAGTCACAGGAGCGAGAACCCAAGAGTAAGAGCCATAACGGAGGAGTTAACAGTAATAAACCATGAAAACTCTTTAAAGACCACAATGCATCGGAGGAATTATATCGGCGGTTTATCGGTGACTTTATTATGTATCACTGCCCAAAATCTGTGATTGCAATATCATTGTGGACCCACTGCACCATTATAATACAACTCAATATAATATCGCATTTGTCGCATAATCGCAAACCATAAAGGGATGTTCCATTCAAAACGCCGATTGTGATATAATATGTGGACCCGACTGCTCCATTAGAATACACCTTTATGTAATATCGTGTCTGCCTCGTCGGGAGTCATATCACAAGTCTTAAGGGTTGACATGACCAAACCGCTGATTGAGATAGAGGTTGTGGACCCGACGGATTTATTAACGATTGTTTAATATTATATCGCATCCGCTTCGTCGGAAATAGGGCAATCGACTATGTTATGAGCATGACTTGTAAGAGACCTCCGAAAGTTGTGATTGCGATTAGTGGTGACGTGGCATGTGGGGACCACCAGACTTCTATTATAATATGGTTATAGCCTCTCCTTTATGGTTTTTCTATAAATAAACAAGTCGATGAATAATTGAATGAATAATATACAAGTCGGCCTCCCTCCAATAAACGTGTCTCTCAGTCATTGGTGAAACTCATATAAATATAAGTTAAAACATTTCACTAAATGTATGGATCTCGGGCATCAAAAGCAGAGAACAAGGAGAGTTCAAAACTCGTGAACATGAAAGTAAGAATAAGGTTGAGCAAGATAGAGAAAAGAAAAAAGTTGAAGGCCGAACAATGGAAAGAAGAAAGCCGTAGGTCGAACAACGAGAAAGAAGGAAGACGAAGGTCGAGTGACTCTGTTGATTGCGTTAATCTTTGAAAGGATTGAATTTGTGATGAATTAATGGAAGAAGTACAAATCTTAACTCGAAGAACAATTCAGTGAAGTGAAATCAGGTTTGATCTACCATCGTTTGAAGGGAGCAATATACTACACCAGTATTGGAGTATTTGTGAGTATGATCCTTGGAAGTAAGATATCATGACACTAAGAACAGTGAGAAGCAGTCACTCCTAAAGCACTTACCGCTTCAGATAGAACAAAGGGTTGAAACAGAGAATTGTTTGTGTGCAGATGATGAGGCTTAGTGAAATCTACTAAAGATATTTTGTTGAAAAGCTTCAACAGATCTTGGAGACTTTATTGAAGATCATGATGCATTGTTAAAATCATCATGAGGTAAAATTTGCAGACTTTGTTGGACAATATGAAGAGTTGTGAAGACTCCTTCATATGAAGATAGGTTGTCATTGATGATGTAGCGTGGAGACTACAATGAAGTTGTAGATTGAAAGAACTCAGTGGAGAAAATTTTTGGAGCTGCGAATTACTATCAAACATATCTAGACAAAGTATAGCAGTGGGTTGGAACCTAGAGAGTTGGTTCCGTGAAGGTTTGAGCCTCAAACATATAAGGTAGGTGCCTTGAAGGATATGGTTGGAGCCCTAGAGGATCGGTGTCCTCAAGAAACCAAGTTGGAGCCTGTACCAGAGAAGGGTTGGAGCCTCTAAACACAAGGTTGGTGCCTTGAGAAGATAGGGTTGGTGCCCTAGAGGTTGGAGCCTCACAAAAGACCAAGTTGGTTCTTGGCAACAGGTTGGATCCTGGGAGATTAAAGATTGGTGTCTTCATGAAGGGTTGGAGCCATATATTATTGTACTTGATTCATTATAAAGATTGTATTAATAAAAGAATTTATTCCTATTGCTCATTTTGTTCTAAATATAATTGATTTAGTTGGTAAAAGTAACAATTGAAAATAAATATTGATTCACCCCCCTCTCAGTATTTCCAACAAGTTTGTTGGTAACCTTTTGTCAGTTTAAGTTTGGAGCTCTCTCATTATTCTCTCTCTCTCTCACTCTTGGTCACTTAGAGTTTTCTTGGAGCACTCTAGCTTTGGATCAAGGAAGGAAAAACAAACAAAGGGAAAGGAAGGAAAACAAGGATCAAGGAAGAAGAGCAGGATCAAACAGCTTCAGCAGGAATACTTGCAGGTAACCTTTTGCATGTGTGATTTCCTAGCTGGTTTGGACATGCATGGATTTGCATGTTGGTGTATGGTTCTTTTGTTGTCGGTGGCATGGTTTTGTCGGGTTATGACAGTGGTTTTCAGCCTAGCCTTGCATTTTTTCGGATGACATGGTATGTTGGGATGTTCATCTTGGTCTTGATCTTTGGTTTGTTGCTTGGATTTTAGAATCTGGGGTGGAGGTGGTCTCAAGTTTCATTCCCAAAGACCTAGGAATCCCTTCACCAGTTTTGGCAGTGTACACGATAAAGCCTGAGGGAGAAGTCTCAGTTTAGCACCTAGTGATCTGGGTTTGGATTGTGGTAAATCCTAATAGACTAGTCTCAGTTTAGGGCCTAGTGATCCAGGATTGGATTGCGGTAAAGATCGAAAGACAAGGAGATGAAAAATTCCTCAAGGCCCATTTGATTTTGATTTTTTTATATTGTCATAATGTCTTTGATATATTTTGAAGGTTATAATAAGTCCTGGGCAGAGACCGGGATTCTGGGCTAGAAAAGTGGCTCAAATCTCGGGGACGCTGGAACAGGTCTGCTAGAAAAAGTCCAAGGATGCTAGCACACAGGCCTGTGAGAGTGACTTTAGCTTATGTTGATTGTCTTGCCTATTGAATGAGAGAGACCAGGGGTTAAAAATATTAAATCACTAGTGGGACTCAGGGACATGATGTCTGAGTGGCTGACATGTCTCCTGAGGGTGTTGTTGCTGATGTGGATGGGTTTGTTTGATATGTTCCATCAGTTCCATTTCCTTAATGTCACCAAGAAAGTTGAATCCCTTATAGTAGCTTCGGTGGACCTGGGAGGAGGGGGTGTTACAGATTGGTATCAGAGCATGGTTTCACTCTCCTTGGGTGAAGGTTCTCGGTCATGCATGCATATCAGTTGCATGTGTGTCTCTTACACTTGCATTCTATGTGCTTGTTTCATTGCATCATGTTGATCATGATTGTAGTAAGGTTGTCATGAGGAACTTGATGTGATTTTGTGGGATGCATCGTCGGAATTATATGACTGGTTGAATATGATTATATGTGGCTTGACTACATCCTTGTATGTCAGGTGAATTCTTGAATGTTTTGATTACATGTATCAGTCTTGTAGGTTGATTACAAGAATTGATCGCTTATGCTCGACTACATGCATTCATATGTATGTGTAGTTGATTAGGAATTGCTTATGCATGTTGATAGTTGCATGTGGCAATATGTGAAATTGAGTAATGGTTGTTTCCATGCATGAGGTCATAGCATGTATTGTTGATATGGCCTTACATTGATCACTGGACCCTAGTTAGAATGATGTTTATGCATTGATACACTTCTTTGATATATGTCAATATGTTGTTATGATTATGTTATACAGGTATCATGTTAATTTGATGATATTGTAGAGAAGGTATCCTCCCCGAATTATGCTAAGGTACTGTTGTAGCGACTATAACCACCCTCCAAAATTTTGGCTCGCATGCAAATTCTGGAGCCTACAGTGGATCCTATGATTGATCGTTCCTTGGTCACTTATTGGTAAATGATGATCTCAAGCCCCCCTCCTTGATCTTAAGAGTTTTTCACATTCTCATATTTATGTAGCATGTGTCATCTTTGGGAATAGGGATTATTGTTTTTCATGCAAAGGGAATGTTGTTCTACTTCAAGGGGAAATATTGTGTGTATGGTTGTTCTCATTACATAGACATGTTTCACACTCACTTCACGCACTCTTGTCACAAAGGTTGTTGCATCAAGAAGAGTATGTCTTATATGTTCTGGATGGTATATGTTGTATCACTAAGTGTTCAAGTGTGTGATCATAGTCAAGTTCTATCATCGTTTACATCAGTTTCACTGATCTCACACTTATCTAATTTCCCGAGCAACCTAGCCTCATCCACCTTTTTGGAACTACACACTTCGCTTCTGCAACCCTCAAGATTTTCCCTTACCTGCTGGAACTGCGCAATACGCAAAGACCCCAACCTCCCTTGGAATCCAAAAATGTGCAGTGGTTTCCTCCAGCGTCCTTCCCCAGCCATAACCCGCTGTCTTCAAAAATTGCGCAGTATTGTCCCTTAGCTGCCCAGTCTGTCTTGCATTCAGAAACTGCGCAGAGGTGTCCTCCCAGGAACTCATCCCTCAGTCTTCCTTGCATTCAGAAACTGCATAATATTGTCCCTTAACTGCCCAGTCTTCCTTGCATTCAAAAATTGTGCAAATGGGCCTCCCAGGGCCTCATCCCATAATAGTCTCTTGCATCTCAAAACTGCGCAGTGTTGTCCTAGCTGTCAAATCTTCCTTGCATTCAAAAACTGCGTAGATGGGCCTCCTAGGGCCTCATCTCGGCAACAGTAAATGTTCACTAAAATTGCGCAAACCTATCTCTCAGCGACCACAAGGAAAGATTACATGCCATATGACTCTCAAGGATTTGAAGAGAAATACCAAGGAACCGAGTTATGACAAGAGATCGAGACCGCATGCAAACTTTGTCGGATGCATAAGCATCTAACGGGTAAGTATCGTAAGTGAAGTACATCTTTTTGAAGTACATCTCTTAGTGTAGCTTGAAGTACTATTGATCATCATCATATCATTCTATCTTCAATGATATGCATGTTTGAAAGCACTAAAAGTCATTCTGTGTGTTTCCTTTACATGTCTTGCTCCCTTTCGCTTGTTGGACCAACTATCGTCTTTGGCATGTTGATTGCTATGCCATGCTTGCAATATGGTTCTAGTGATTTCGAAGGTTTGTCTTTGTGTGTTTGGGTTTTCTTAGCTATGTGAACACCCGTCGTAGTCACCCACAAAGTCATAAGCAATGTCACGCAAGTTTCGTCACAGTCGTCCAAAGGTCTATCCCAAATGTCACACTTGCCTCTTTCACCTATAAACAGTCCCACATAGGATCATGATTTGCTATATTGTCCCAGTGGTTAGTGTCATCATGTTGTCTAAATATTCTAAGTGTGTGATTACAATGTTGAACCCATCACAAGTTCACTTGCCTCTCACACATAGCAATTATCCTAAAAACCGTTCGACGAAGCAACTTCACTTCCCCAAACCCCGACTAAGCTGCCATGCGCAGTCTCAACCCTCAGTGGTGTTGCTCTACTGTCTGGAACTGTGCAGTTCTTGAGGCTATCCCTCGAGCCAGCTGCACTGCACAATCCCAGAAATGAGCAGTTGTCTTCCTTCCCAGAACTGCATAGAAATTGCCTCCATGACCAAACTGAACTACACATTTCTCAAACATAGTCATCAAGCCTTTGTCTTGCCTACTAGAAGTAGGCACTGCTCTGAGACTTGGGTCCACACTGTTCCCAAAAACTGCGCAGACATGCCCAGCTGGTCATCTGCTTCTCTGTCCTGCACTGTTCTAAAAAATTGCGCAGAACTGCCCAGCTGACTCTTATTGCCTTTCTCTGCACTGCCTCCAGAAATTTCACAGACATGTCTGGCAGTCCCCTTGCTGCCTGTCTTGCACTATCCTGGAAAAATGAACAATCATGTCTAGCAGTTCTCCCTTGCAGCCCTTTCATGCATTGTTCCTAAAAACTACGTGGAGCTACCTAGTAGGTCCCTTTGCAACCCTGCTCTATCTTCCCTCTGGAAACTGTGCAGAACTTCGCATCAGTCCCCTATAGCCCCATTTTGTATTCCCTCTGGAAACTATGCAGAAGCAACTCCCCTCAAGGTCCCATCTTGCAGCTAACACTGGTGACTTTCACTTCACAATTCTACCTCCCAGTGATCTCTACGCATTTTTCTCGGTAGTGCAGGTTGTCCCCTCGAAATGCCTCATTTAAGCCTGAACTGTGCTCTTCGCCGTCTTAGTGAGTTGTCCTCCCTCCTTGTCACTCGGAACACGAGAACAATGCATCATGCTAGACTAGGAGGTTTTGGATTTGATGTTGTCTCGTCATGAGTGATTGCAGGAACATGTACATTGATGGAACATGGCACGATGACGAACGGGATGAAGAAGGAGTGCATGCTAGAAGACTTGCTCGTATTTGAATGAACAAACGAAGCACATCAAGCAGCAAGCGAAAGAAACACATGCATGGAACCATCTTGCGAATACCAAGACCATTGAAGACCCCGTAGCACCAAGCTATGCAGAGATGAAGACAAAGTACATCCAAAGACACATCCATCACTTAAAGACACAACAGCTTGACACAGAAACCACAGTTTGCCAGTACATGTCAATAGTGTCATGTCGAGTTGTGTTATGAGTTGTCTCAACCACCTCACTACTGTGAGCCATAACTGTTGTAATCAAATGTAATGTAAAGTGAAATTCCAAGTGTCATTAGTGGAATGCAAACAATCATATGTAATGTAAAGAGTTATATGTAATGAAGTTCAAGAGTCATGAGGGTAGTCCAAGAGTCAAAGGGGAATGTCAAGGGTCACCCCACCCTTTGCTATATATAGAACCTCATAACTCAGAACATGCTTTTGGGAGTCAAGCTTTTACTAGGCATTTCTTAGAGAAGGGCTTGGAGAGTATTGTGACGAGCCTTGGCTTCTCCACAGTGTAGAGCGAGTACATCTCTTTGGAGCAGCAGGGGGTGTTGACTATAACATTCCACTACTAGGGCTAGTGCTTGTCTTGGTTGTATGGATGGATGAAATTTTCACTTTATATAATATAAAAAAGCCAAAATGTCTTCATTCATATGTTGTTATTGTAGTTCGACTATTCTGGTTACTTTAGCAATGTATGTTGTTTAGCTTGCGCATTTGTGTATGAACTATTTCGTATGTGATTGTATTAATCTTGTTGAAGTTGTGTTGTTGGTTTAACCCATCACTTTGGATTGTCGACTATTCTGCTTTTCATCTTGTGATGTCATTTAGCTCATGCGTTCCTTTCAAGCTGCGTACTATTACAAGCTTCTAAGGGGCACACTTCATTTTCCCCTTCGTGTGTTAGAACCTCCCCATGCATCTCTCTTGACTCACTGCAAGGTCACACACTTGCTTCCGACAAAGATATATTGCTTACCTCTACATGTTATCACAGTCTAGGCATAAATTTACAACCCACTGCTGGGAATCCTACTCCAAATATTTTGAGGTCTAGTTGGGACTTCTTACCATGGAGATCCCTTGACATGTTTGCGGGTCCAACACCATCAACATTTCTGGTGCTAAAAGGAGGGCCAGATGACAAGCTAAGTCCTCAAAGTCTGTTTTGATTCTCCACACATCTATCATGAATAATTATACAATTTTATCGTTTGAGATGTATGCCTTATAGAAATGAGTTTGAAATCCCGTAGGATCTCTAGAATGACTTGTCACAAAACACATACGAAGGTTAAGGCAGAACATCCTGGCATAAACACATAGCTCTCTTTGCAAGTCTCTGTTACAAGTATGGAATCTATGAGGATTACATGACCTACTCATTGTTCACATTCACGCTTCAAGGGCACCCATTGCAATGGTGTGTCACACTGCTCGATCAATCTATTCACTCTCTTAATCAATTGGTCGTAGAGTTGGACCATGATTTCCATCATTTTGACTGTAAAGCACTTAATAAAGAAATTTTGAAATTACAGAAAGCACCTGATGAATCCGTTGAGCAATTTCACACACGTTTTCGTAATCTTGCATTTCGATTTCCTGAAGATGAAATTGATTGAGAATTTCTCGATGGAATATTTTAGTAGCTTCTTCACATATCCGAAAATCCACAAATCTTAGAATCATTCGAACCCATCCCGCCATACCTCGGTGTTAGAGTTGCCAAATCCAAGATGGACATGGTCATTGTCATAAGTGACTTTCCATCCTCTTCTCATCAAACAGCTCTAGCTCCATAGTGAAAGGTGGGAGAAGGTGCACACCCATCTGTTGAACTGTCACATCCTCCCACCCCACCTGCTTTAGGTATCTACGTAGAATTGTCTTGCAAGCCTGATGGTTGTCACGTGAACTCGTTCTCTCAGCCTCCATGAACCTCTCTAACCATGGAAATGATCTTTGCCTCTTCTTTTCAATTTCTTATTTGTCTTCTGCTAGACTTCTCAGTTCCTCAGCTACTGCTTGAACCTTTCTAACCATAGTAATGATCTTTGCCTCTTCTTTTCGATTTCTTTTCTTAATATGATTCAGTTGCACTTTGCGACCCATGACTACGGTCATTCTCTTTTTTATAACTGCTTTACTAATTGCATGAGGTTGTCTTCATATCGCCCCAGAAAAAAAATTTGATTTTCAATATGTACCCCCATAAGGCACAATCTTCACCAAAAAAATTGTCATGCTTGACAAAAAAACAAAATATTGATAGATAAACAGACTTTTGCATAACCCTAATTATCTTACCAATAAAAACCCTTTTTCATTTTCTTTTTTTAATCTCTTGAGAAAACCTCTCCCCAAAAAACTTTAAATAAAATCCCAATTTTTTTTTATAAACCTTTATACCATGCACCATACACCTTTTAATAAAAAGGTTTTATCACCCAACTTTCCACTCTTAATAAATCTTTTTTGAAATAATCCCTTTTAAAAAGAAATTCAAAGGAGGCCTTTTAATAATGTCATAAGCCCTTTTTCACACATGCTTTTCCTTTCTTAATAAAATTTTTTCAAACCCTTTGAAAAAACCTTTTTAATATGCATTCATCATAACACTTTTGAATCATCTTTTGAAGCGGAGCTTTAACTCTTACCTTTTCACGCTCATGTCTCACAACCAGGCAAGGGTTGTTCACGGCAGCTGCGGCTGCTCAATTTCACGGCAACTTGTTCAGAAAAATGGGTTTATAAACCCTCAACAAACTCCAAAGCTTTGACCCAACTTTAATATCTCATATTTTAACTTGCGTCGGTGTGGATACGTGTCTCATCCACTTAGGCCTCTCACTCTGTTTAAAAAAAATTGGCTTAGCTGCGGTGCTACAAGTCGACTTGAATATCGCGACTCCGTGACTCCAGCGTTGACTCACAATGTTGGCTACGATCCCTTCCCAATATCACAAGCGGCTCTGCTAGAATATGCTCATTTAGGCACTGGACAACGGAAACAACTTTCGTTTTCGATTCTCAACCATGACTTAGCACTTTGCAAGCGGCGACTGTAGACTTTTTAGATTCTCAACGGTGACTTAGCGCTTTGCAAGCGGAGAGAGACTTTTTAGATGGTTTAGCTAAAACACCAATTTTTTGGAAAGGCAAGAAGACAAAGCATGAATTTACACACAAAATATGAATTGCTGCTCTTGTATTGATCACACAAAACATGATGCTTACAGTGAACCTAGTGAAGGGTATTTAACCTTTTCCAGCTAGCTATTGTCCTAAAATATCTTGACATGCAACAACACACTCAAAGTCATCTATCACCTAACTTGACTTGACTCAACTCTCAATCACTCAGTTAAATGACTCTCTATGTTTAGCTAACTCCACATGCGGGAGTAATTACTATTTCTAACATCTTTCAGGGTGCTGAGCCAAGTCCACCATACACCATTGGAGACCATCTAATCACCAATACAGGAAAAATGGTTCTTTTGGATAAGTTGTTTCCAAAATTGAAGGAGCGTGATTCCAAAGTTCTTATTTTTTCAGAGATGACAAGACTATTGGACATTCGGGAGGATTATTGTATGTTCCATGGATATTAGTATTGTCTGATTGATGGGAATACTTCAGGGGAGGATTGTGATGCTTCAATGGATTCTTTCAATCAAGAAGGGAGTGAAAATTTTATTTTCTTGCTTTCAACCAGAGTTAAAGATAACACCATAACTGATGAAGATATTGACCGAATTATTGCGAAAGGCGAGGAGGCTACAACAGAGTTGGATGCAAAGATGAAGAAGTTCACATAAGAAATAGTCCAGTATGTGATTCTTTCAATGTTTCAGATTGATGGCTCATAAAAAAAGTACTCTAAATCAACGGAGTCCCGAGAGGACAAATTGCACGAAGTTTAATGTATTGGGTGGTCCCACAAGGCAGTTTTATTATACTGCCCATCGAATGATCAACAGACCTAATTCATTACGGAAGCACTACCTTGATTTTTTGTAAACTGCCAAAGTGCCCCCATAAGTTGTTTAAGGTTTTGTTTGTGTGTGCAGAGGACAAGCCCTGGGTCCCACTTAAACCTCCCCTCTAGAAAATTCAATCACATGATCATGTTATTGAATTTATAAGGTTGAAAAGGGGCTCACTAATTATACAAAGTATACACATTAAAAGAGCCTTCCCTTTATTTTGTTGGCTTCAAATATTACGAAATTTAATATATCATATTTTTGTAAAATTATTTTGGATAGTTATATAACTATTTCAAAAAATAGTTTTGTAACCAATTCTAGGACCTTTGAGAGGGAGAATAAAATAGCAGAAATTAGACATGGTGGGGTTTAGAGTCCAGTCTTCACGACTGGCTATTGTAAACCAAAATTTTTTGGAAGCCTGAATAATATATGTCAGTTTGGTTCCAACATTGGTATTACAGTGATTGTTTTTCTCATGTTTCCCAACATTCATATATTTTTTTCCTCTCTTGGATAGTGTAAGATGCAGCTGACACTTTAGATTATGATTTTAATGAATTTACTTCATTGTACTCATTAAAATTTCGTTTAATCATTAAAAAATAATCTTGAACCCCTTAATGAAGCACTCCACATCCGAGAATCTCATCCATTTTCTTCTTCATCATCCATCATTCTTTCTATAGAGTTGAAGTAGAGATTCTTAATTGACTGTAACAAAATCTTGTCTCTTTCATTTTCTGCTTTACGTCTCCACCCCGCAACTCGCATAGTCTCTGGTCATTCTTCTTTAGAAGGCTAGGGTTTCTAAACCAGGACTTTTGGTTACAATCCTTCATGACTTGTACTTCCGGCAATTAATTTCAATCTTTTATCCAAACTCAGAATGTCTTAGGCACTGGTTCCCCCATAGTCAGGAACTGTCTCCTGAGGTACAACACACCCAATGAACATATCATGATGGATGCATGCCTAAGGGAGTGCACTCAATGAGTGCATCCCATGATTGGAATCTATGACAACTTGTGCTCCAAGGAACCTCAACTACTTATTACAACCCCCAAGTGAAAAATACCTAATTCCCTTTATTCATATAAGTTTCAACACTCCAAATTCTCAAGCCTCTATCCTTGTCCACACAACTCTTTATTGCATTCAACTTAACTCCATGTACAATGCTCTCTATCCATCCAAAGGAGTTCCCAAAACCTATTTGGGGGCACCCTATCTATCCACATGAGCACCCAAGTCCCTGTAGTGTGCCCTATTTGTCCACAAGAACACCCAAGTCTCTGTAGTGCACCCTATCTATCCGCAAAGCACCCAAGTCTTCATAGTGCACTCAATGGGCCAAAATGTCTATATGAATTCTCCCTGAACAAGTGAACCCCAAAATGCACCTTGCTAATGGACCAAGGCATCTTCACCAAATCATCTATCCAACATGGTCATTTTCATTAGTTCAATGGAGGTGCCTAATGCCACTCTACGCAAAAGTCTTACACCCTCTTACTAATGACTGAACAATATTGATAATAGTTCACATAGAAAAACACATTTCACTAACTTTTACTAGGAATTCATATGAAGAGTGTCACCTTTCACACAATAACTCATAGGTATTCACAAAGGGAGCTTTATGTCTAAGTACCTAGTGCTTCTACTTTCCTCTCAAACATATTCAATTGAACTATAATGGGAAGGAGCTATGGAAAGCATTTCACCACTCAACAAATCTCAAATCTTCTTTACAATAATCAAGCATAATTTTATGACATGGTGGGAACTCTTTAAAAGTATACCCCTCTTTTACTGTATTATTTTCTTTAAAATCTCAATTTCCAGATAATCTCATTTCATCCTTTATGAAAATCAACATAATTGTCTTTTAAAAATCAACTCAATGTCCATTTAGTGATTTATTTCCATATTTACAACTTAATATTTTTCTTTTTTTCCTTAACAAATCTTTCTTCAATCTTCTTCCTACCCGCCATAACAATTTTGCTAGGATATGACACTAAAAAAATCTAGAAACAATGTAAAATAAATTCAATATGAAAATCCAACCCGAAAACACCACCTATTAAACGAACTTTCCAAATCAGTATCCCTCCCATTAACACATTACATAGACGAGATTCAGACAACTTCTAACGTATTATTTCTAACTTCCAACCCATTATTATAAATATATGACGCCAATTTTTAAACATTAATAAAGCCTTTATGAATTGCAGCTAACATGTACCCTTTCTCACGGCGTGATTTGCGCGGGAAACAACTGGATGTATATCTAGAATCTCCTTGACATTTTTTTGTTCCTGATTTTGTCAACTGAGTGGAGTCTTCTGTTTTTGCCTCATCGTCCTGCCTGCAAAGTGCAGGCACGTGATGAGGAGCATATCAGGGTGTTGGAGGCCATCAACTTGGAAGAAGAGAACAAGGTGTTGATAGAAACCAAGATTGAAGCACGTGGGAAATCGTTTTTGCAATTTGATGATAAGGCCTTTGAGGCCAATTTTGCAAAGTGGAATGGGTCCAATGGCCTCAGAGGGGTCATGTATGCAATGAAAGGGATATGTATTTGATCAAGAATATAAGCTCATTGCTACTCATGTTGCTGCTTTGGGGGTTGGTGTATAGTTTCAATGAGAATTCAGTTTCTGTGCATAATCTTTGTTTCAGGTCTTCTGTTTTTGCCTCATCGTCCTGCCTGCAATGTGGAGTGGATACTGAGATAGATCAGGTAAGGTCTTCTATTAAGACTACCATGTATAGTAGGCCTGCATTTTTTTATATGAGGTTGGCAAGACATAATCCTTGATGCGGAAGCACTGGAGCCAACTGGATCTGAGGTCCACGGGCTCCCAATAGAGCAACAACTATGCTGAAAACCAAGAGAGCTTGATTGACAAAATTCAACAATTGGAGCACTTTTTCGATAGCCTGCTTGATGACTTCTTCACCAAGATTGTTGATAGCAGGAAGATGCTCTTGGACATTTGCATTCAGGAGTAATATGGTCACTATCTAGGGGTTGATCATTTAGATTAGGACCTTAGGGAACAACCCTCATCACATTTGTAGGTTTGTTTAGATTCTGACATATAGCTGGAAACATTGGGAGGTAAGAGCATGCTCTGTTTTTTTTCTTTCGTTAGAATAATGGCATTCTTTGTGGCAAATTTTGATTGAAGAAGATTTCAAGGAATTGGGGAAGCATACTGTGATTGGATATTTATAAAATGAAACCTAACCTTGATCATGGTCCAGTTCCACGTGTTGAATTGAAGGCATCTAGTTTAATGAATGGGCATACCCTTATAGCATGGTAGGGCCATTTTCCGACTCTGTGGGTGTCTAACTAGCAATCTCCATGAGGCAAAATAGTTGTGGAGCCACTAGAGCAAACCCACTTTTGTCTTGTCCAGTAATCAGACTACAGCAAAGTATGATTCAAGAGATCATAGTGTGATAGGCTTCAAGAACATTGATTTGAGAAGCATAAGGGTTTGCTGTTGTAAAAGGTTGACGCCATAATTACAGAACAAGATATACTCCCTAAAATGACACACAATTTTGATACAACAAGTCAGATTGGCAGCTAACTATACTGGTTTGGAATCCTGAATTTCTTGATAGAACGATATGTCAGTGGAAAAATATATTGTTGGATTTCTCTGTTTATCAATTCTATATCTGGTTTCATGAGTATTAATACCAGGAATTATGAAAAGTTTTGGGCAATAGATGTTATGCATGGTTATTGAGTATTTGTTTCGTTTACTTTCTTGGAAATACTTATTCCAACTGTTGAGAGAGTCTCGGTGTGTTTAATTGGGATGCATCAATGATGATTTTCATGTAATAGATGTTTCTTTCATAGCCATCGTAACTCTGTAAACTACATAAACAAACAGGTGGATCACACAATGTTTTGTGTCATTAGATTTTTTTTATGATTTAAACTCAATATTGAAAATGGGAAAGCAGTTCTTGAAAGTGGAACCAATTATATTTATGGAAATATGCCAGGCAAAGCCTTTCGATATATTAAGTTGATTATACTCACCAAAATATGATAAGCAATCTATCATTTTTCCCATTGATATTCCTTAACGTCTATCTTGTTGTTACTTATTTGATCATTTTCCTTTAGCTTGAGGTTGCACTTTTCACATGCATCATTTGAAACTTCAAATGTTGTTGGAAAGGATTGGTATACGTGAGATTGAAGGATAAATTTGTTCAATGATTGTTTTAACCATCAATATCATACATGCTTTATTAGTACCATTCTAATGGTTACTAAGTCTGTCGAGCACAACGTTTCACTGCACTAGGTAAGGACTGTGATGATAGAGGGTAAGGAAAAGTCAAAGATAGAAGTCATTACACATTACACACTTTATGGCTCACAACACCTGGGTTTGTAAAAGTTTCATACGCCAGTGCAATTCCTTTTTGCCATCTTAATCGAGATTGGCAGCAATTCATCAATGATTGTCAAACTGTTGGGTGTATTTACCATTTTGTCATATCGAGTGATCTTTGTGATGAAATTGTGAGGGTTACTCAGGGCCGAGGACATGGGCATCCTAACTCTAACAGTACAAACATATTCAAAATTTCGTAGGAGATCTTCAACCTGAATTCAAAAACAAAAAAACTTTCCTGAGCTATCAATAAAATATCAAAATTAACTATGATCTTTTCAAAATAGGCACATGAAAAATACAATAGAAGCAGAGGATTGGGCCTTGATAAGTCCATGAGCAATAAATATAGACCAGTGTCCGAGAATTCTATGAGAAGTACTTTATAGATAATGCCAGATGCCAATGTAGTAAATAAGGGAAAGGGAAAGGAGTTTTAGTCACTATTGAATGAATGCAATGTAATTCACGAAGAATTCTGTTTTGAGTAGATTGTTTGATTGTATTACATTTGACATTTTTTTTCTTTTTTAATTTTAATTTAATTTAATTTAATTTTTTTCTTAAATTGGGTTACAGTTAGATCACATAACATAATATATCATATCTTTTTTCATCTATGCTCTTCTTCCATATGCTATCCACTTACGACACTTTTTTTGCAATATTTGGTGCTATTGCTAATTATTTTTGTGTGCATGGCAATGTGCTATAGTGTAGACTTCATTTTTGACGTAAACTACTATAAAGTGTAATGAGAAATTATCTTGTAGGGATATTCTATAGAGCCTGAGTGAATGATGATATATCTTTTAGCACGACATACTTTATATAATTTAAAATAGAGAAAGAAATTAGAAAACACAAAAGAGGTTTTTTGATTTACCAATCTCAACCATGATTGATAGGTGATAACCAGTGATGATAATATTGACGATATATCGTCGAATATTAGAAATATTGCGATATTTTCGGCGAGCCAAAATATCGCCGAAAAAATATCGCGATATATTGGCTCTCGAAAATGTCGTGATATTTCCGAGATATCGTTGATATCTTGGCAAAATATCATGCAACCATATAAAATATCGCCAGGCCGATTGGGTTGCGGATAGAAAAGGGAAATTTGTCTTTTTTTTTCTCATTTCGGTTTCTGAGTGTTGGAGAAGGAAGGGGAAGAGCTTTGTGGTGGTTGTCAAGGAGGGATTGAGGATCAAACAACCATTATCACCACCAACTAAGAATTTTTTGTGGATCAAAGATTGAAGAACATTGAGACAAATTTCATTTCTTCCATTAACAAGTATGCTCTTAAAAACCCCTATGTTAATGATTTTTTCATAGATTTAGGGTTATGCTTGCTTGCCTCTTTTCCTACCAACATTTTGGTTCTTTGTTTTTTTCCATTTGCCATGATTTTCATACCCATGAGCCAATGCAAGGGTTTTCGCCATATTTAGACAAAAAACTTCATTTTTTTTCAACTTTCTTATGCACCCTCTTATTGCCATTTTTCATTTACATTGAAAATAAGGTAGTATATTTTTTAAATGAGATGGTTATTTCTTATTATTTTTTGTGTTGGGGGGTTTAATGCCATTTTTTTGTTTTTTTGTGTGCCCTAGGTTTGAATTAGTTCACTACAAATATGCCAAAAACCTTGGACCCATTTTGGGAGTATGGGGAACATGTTGGTTGGGCCAATCGGGCATATCTATCATGCAAATTGTGTGGGACCAAGATTTCAGGAGGGGTTACGCGATTGAAATACCATTTGGCTAGACTCCCTACACATGATGTAATGCTTTGTATGGTTTCTGGTGCGGAGGCTATACAAAAAGCTCTTGAAGCAATTGCTGAAAAAGACAGAAAGATCACTGCTAGGGAGAGGGCATTGGTCTCAGATAGATAACTGCTAGTTTTATTTGTTTTGCTACATATAAGTTTATAACTCATGATGATGAGATACTTTTATATATGTTATGTTATTTTGTATTGGTTCTCCACATTTGAATCCTTGATTGGACAATTATCAGGGATTAACACGATTTGGTATTGCCTTTGATGTATCATTTTTATTTTACATCTACTACATCATATATATCAGTGTTTTCTTCATATTTATGTGCTAATGTTTTTATTTCATGTTGTTATTGCTTTATATGTTTAAAAATATGAAAAAAAATGAATATATTTTGCATTTTTTATGTTTGCCAATATTTTCGCTAAGAAGATGTTTTCTGGACCTTCGCCGATATTTTGCTGATACCGATATTATCAACATTGGTGATAACCGTTCTTTCTTGCACTCAAAATTTGATAAGGTTATTTTTCCAAAAGATGTTCAACGTTTTAGATTTAGTCATATCGATCGATGAATTTGATGTTGCTAACTTCGAGTTATTTTTATCTCTCTCAATGCTTAAAAGATCTAGGGTTAAGATAAATTTATGCTACTTAATATTGGGTGTCAATAATATTTGTAAATGAAATTTGATGTAGGTGATTGAGATGAAATCTTGTTGAAAGATCAATGTTTCTTTTTTCTATCTGAAGTATTTTGTTTAAAAAAGTAATGGCTCGAGTACCTTTTTGAAGAACTCATTGTGACAAATCTAGTCTAAATATAAATATATATTCTCTCTAGTTTTATAATTATAAAGGTTCTTTGTTTATTTATCTTAAAAAAAGTATGTTTTCTCAACTCTTGTAAACATAGTTACAAACTTGACAAGAACGTCTCTCTCTTTTAGATGTTGTGTTTAGTGGTTGTTTTTAATTTTTGTTTTAAAAATTGGTGTTATAAGTATTGGACATTGGATAAACCAATGCTCCTCGTGTGTTTCGCGCGATGCAAACGTTAATTAACACTTACGGGTTTTGGTCTAATGACAATTGTAATTCCCAACAATTGGTATTAGAGTATAGGTCACGAGTTTGATACACACCTGATTCGCATTGGGGGGAGATTGTTAAACATTGGATAAACCAATGCTCCCCATGTGTTTCGCGACATGGATTAACCGCCTCTCGTGGATCCTAATCTCTAGTAATGTGATTGTTGACTAACACCTACCGATTTTTGATGAAAACGAAGTCTGGGGGTCTCCGTTTTCAGTATTTTTTTACAAGCCCGATCCTGGGACCTGTGGATTATGGGCCCACAAAGCCTATCCGCCACTGCATTCTGATGTCTCTTGCTTCATTTTAACCAAGACCAGGTGACAACCCCTGATGACATTGTCATCGTTCTTCAGCTTTATCAGCATCCTCAAGATCCTTGGCTTCAATCTCTGCACTGGAACTTCCCCGGGATTCACTCCGGAATTCTTCAAGGCACTTTCTTTTTCATTTGTGAAAAACTTTCCTTCCTCGACCTGGAATCCCCCATCATGGCACGGTTCCTCATTCTGGCATGGGCTGATCCCAGAATCTTCATCATGGTTTGGACAGATGCTTGAATGTTCATCCCGTAACGGATCAAAGCCGAAATTCTGGCCAGGGTCGCTCTCGGAACCCTCATCCTCACTCTTAGAACTCTTAGTGCCCACCAACGCCTGCTGCGCCCACAACAGCTGCTGCAAATGGTGCTTCTAGCAGAGGCAACGCCCGGGCATCACACGGGCAGGGCATCGCCATTGCTTCCCGTCGTTCCTCCTGCAGCGAAACTCGTTCTCGACGGGTTCCACCTCCGCCTCTCGTTTTGATTTGCTCATGCTGACATTCGCTCACAGTCTACCAGCGATCTCACATCGAAATTGATTTTGAAGGTCAGTAGGAAGATAGTGAAGATTCACAAGATTATTATTGGGGATCGCTAGCGTTTGCCTCTGGTTTATTAGTTGGAATTCATGCCGGCGCCCTCGCTGTCAATCACAACATTGCCGGAAAAGTCTTGACAAATAAAATAAAAACAAATACACCAACAGAGATTCACAATGACACATTTTCATTATAAACAAATTCGGATTACAATCTAACGCATCTCAGCGTTAGTCAAGAACTCTCCCGCGACTACATTTTTGCCCTCTCTCTTACGCACAGGTTTCTCTCCTCTTTTCTTCTTGATTCACTCAGGAATCTTTAAGTTCTTTATACATACATTCAGTCGTAACTGATTTTTTTAACTAAAATTAGTTTATTAACCGAATCTTGTTCAAGATTTGCCTGGCTGTCCATGTGGTTGTCCACCTGTCCTTTTTCTCTAATTTTCTTTCATTGAGGTGTCCGGATGCTCCTGCATAAAACTCCCGAGGTACAAAAAGTATGACCTCCTGGTCATATGCTCCCGAGGTACAAAATTATGACCTCCTGGTCATATGCGTTTCTTTCACAATTCGCAATTCTACCCACTGTTTCTCTACTTCAGTGGAACTGCCTTCTGTGAGCTGCAACCAAACCTCTGCAATAGCAAGTCCTCCTTGCTACCAGATGCCCTACCAAGCTTCTCTGCTGAGCTTAGTCCTCTCGGCATCTCCGCGGTTCTCTCCTCTCGAACCAAGCGAGCACTCCTGCTCTAAGTTTGCTGCAATTTTCTCACCTTCACAAACAAACTGTACCTCTTTTTTTCTTCGCACCTCCTTTATTCGCATGCAAAAAAAACTACTCTCCGCAGGAAATCTTTCCCGCTCTGATACCACTTGATGAAAACGAAGTCTGGGGGTCTCCGTTTTCAGTATTTTTTTATAAGCCCGATCCTGGGACCTGTGGATTATGGGCCCACAAAGCCTATCCGCCACTGCATTCTGATGTCTCTTGCTTCATTTTAACCAAGACCAGGTGACAACCCCTGATGACATTGTCATCGTTCTTCAGCTTTATCAGCATCCTCAAGATCCTTGGCTTCAATCTCTGCACTGGAACTTCCCCAGGATTCACTTCGGAATTCTTCAAGGCACTTTCTTTTTCATTTGTGAAAAACTTTCCTTCCTCGACCTGGAATCCCCCATCATGGCACGGTTCCTCATTCTGGCATGGGCTGATCCCAGAATCTTCATCATGGTTTGGACAGATGCTTGAATGTTCATCCCGTAACGGATCAAAGCCGAAATTCTGGCCAGGGTCGCTCTCGGAACCCTCATCCTCACTCTTAGAACTCTTAGTGCCCGCCAACGCCTGCTGCGCCCGCAACAGCTGCTGCAAATGGTGCTTCTGGCAGAGGCAACGCCCGGGCATCGCACGGGCAGGGCATCGCCATTGCTTCCCGTCGTTCCTCCTGCAGCGAAACTCGTTCTCGACGGGTTCCGCCTCCGCCTCTCGTTTTGATTTGCTCGTGCCGACATTCGCTCACAGTCTACCAGCGATCTCACATCGAAATTGATTTTGAAGGTCAGTAGGAAGATAGTGAAGATTCACAAGATTATTATTGGGGATCGCTAGCGTTTGCCTCTGGTTTATTAGTTGGAATTCATGCCGGCGCCCTCGCTGTCAATCACAACATTGTCGGAAAAATCTTGACAAATAAAAGAAAAACAAATACACCAACAGAGATTCACCATGACACATTTTCATTATATACAAATTCGGATTACAATCTAATGCATCTCAGCGTTAGTCAAGAACTCTCCCGCGACTACATTTTTGCCCTCTCTCTTACGCACAGGTTTCTCTCCTCTTTTCTTCTTGATTCACTCAGGAATCTTTAAGTTCTTTATACATACATTCAGTCGTAACTGATTTTTTTAACTAAAATTAGTTTATTAACCGAATCTTGTTCAAGATTTGCCTGGCTGTCCATGTGGTTGTCCACCTGTCCTCTTTCTCTAATTTTCTTTCATTGAGGTGTCCGGATGCTCCTGCATCAATTTTGGTCTAAGGGCAATCATGATTCCCAACATTAAATAATACTTATTTTTTTAAGTTAACAAGCCAACAATTTGCAACTATGATATATAATATTATAAACAAAAACCTTGAAATCAACCCAAACAACTATGATATATAATATTACAAACAAAAACTTTAAAATCAACTCAAAAAGAAAAGAAAAAATAAAATAAATAAATTATAAACCATATAAAATTATGACCTTGCTAATTCATACCATTAAAAACAAAAGTCCTTAAAACCAATCATCAAAATAAAAAAATGTAGTGCTTTCGATAATACGTCATCTTAAAACCAATCATCAAAATAAAATTTGTTTCCAATAATACCTCTTATTTTTTTATTTAAATTATAACAACATTAACAATGAGTTACATTATGTCAATGTATATGGAAATCAACATTGATACTATTTATAATTTTTTTTTAAACATAAAATTATTAAAAAAAATAACATATTAAATTAAAAATATATATATATATAATATAAAAAATAAATTATTAATTATTTTAATTGTCTTTGGTATATATACATTATTAAAAAATAAATAAAACCGTACCCACCAAACCACTGACACCACCCCTTCCCTCCGGCCAAACTTGGATTTCAAGCAATGAGTTGTAATCATGATAAGGGATATTACACGTGGCAAAGTTTTGTATTCTTGAGAAAATAGAGCTTCAAATTGCCGCTGAGTATGAAAGCACATATGTTATAAAATATAATACTCATACGTAGGGAAACATAGTAGCAAATGGCTACTGAATATGTGCAAGTATATGTTCTTATATTTTTATGGAGCTGGAACCATGTAAAATAAGTAATTATATTATTGATAGTTTCAAAACAATGATTGGGAAAAAAATACCTTTGGGTATTGTTTTTAAAATGATTAATTTTATTTTAATTTTATGTTTCACACGTAAGGTTTAAAAGAAAATTACAGTTATTGTATTGAGAGGTTTTTTCCAGTTTGGGATAGAAGAGATGCTGTAATGCCTTTTTTTTTTTTTTGAAGGTGGCAAAACCTATCAAACTCAGGTGTCAAACCAACAGTGAGGACAGCCATCTCTGGCTGCTATCCGTGAATGTCGGTTTGACTCATCACTGTTATCAAGGAAAACCACGCCACCTGTAATAACCTGTTGGTGGTCCGTAAGGGAGCAGGGTTTCACTCCTGTCATATGCCTCTGGGTCTTGGGCTGTTAACCTGTTTCCTTACGTCCGAGGAAGACGAGCTCTTAGCCAAGCAGAAGCAGTTTTACGGCATACTCTAGGCCGATAGACGCTGTAATGCCTTGTCATGTAAACATTTTGATTTAGTTGAATTACATAAAAATAAACTTAAAAAATAAAATAAAGTAATAAAATTAATTGTGTCCAAACATTTGCTAGTCCAATATAGTAGAAATGTTTTAATATAATGTCCTATAAACATTTTAACTAGATCAAAATAATATAAAATAAAAATAAAAAATATTATTTTTATTAATTTTTATAAACTATTATCAGTGGTTAGTAGTTTTTCAGCTGGATATGAGAATCCATGGTATTCATGTGGAATATTGCCTAGAGATGAAAACATCTATTAGAGTAATTAGAGTGACAAGAGATTTGATCCCTCTTGGTGGTTGGTAAATCAGAGTTAAGATGAATGGAGATTGGTAAGGTTTTTAAGGTTTTTAAATAAATAAGTATCAATCATAATAAACATCAAAAGATTTACTTAATTATATATTTCACATTGTTAAAATATTAAAAAATAAAAAAACTAGTTAAATTATAACTTTATTATCCTTATTATTAAAAAATAGTATATAAGTTAAACATATATTTCTTAAAAACATAAAACAAGATTCTTAACTACGAGGATTTAGCCTCACTTCATCATGGAGGTTCTTAATTTATGTTACAATATCATGGGCCAATACAATAACTTATCAATACCACATGCCCAAAAAACCATAATTCAACTTCACGTTCATATGATAATTTTTTAATAGTTAATCAATTTAAAAAAAAAAGAATGAAAAACACATAACTAATTTGAAAATAAATTTCAACCTTTGATTTGTGTATATTACTATGAATATTCTAAAATATTTTGTGGAGGTTAAATCCCCATCATCCACCTAATAATAATTCATAATTAAATTAAAATTCTAGAAACTGTATTCCAAAATAGATAGGCCAATAAGCATAGTCAAGTTTATCTTAGTGTAGTGTTTTTTTATTAATTTTATTCTAGTAGGGTATATATATTTTGGAAAACTAATCAATTATAAAAGAGTATGTAACATTTAATGTAAGTTTATCTTTGTGGTGTCTCTTTATTAATTTTATTCTAGTGGGGTATATATATTTTGGAAAACTAATCAATTACAAAAGAGTATTTAACATTTAATGTTTAAAAGAAAGTCATAAACTTTTATTTAGTCATAGATAAAACATGTTTTTTAATTAATTTGATGTTGTTTGATGTTTTCTTATTAATTTTATTCTTGGGGTAGATGTATTTTGGAAAATTAGTCAACTAGAAAATCTTCGGAAGATTTCACAATTTATTAATTTGATTTTCCTTCTATTAACCTTAAGATAGAGATAGACCAAGAAACTCCAAGCAATATGGTTTTTGGGTTTACCTGATTTATAATTTAGTTGTTAGCAACCTCATCTTGGTAATGCTTTTGATTAAGAGTCTCTACATGGATTCATGTCTATAATTACTAATTACTCGATCAATCCCAATCATTAGCCACAACTTTGAAACCAAAATTTTCATTCTATCAATGTATAGGTATCATATATGGTTGGTGCAAATAGAGAGTTGTTTCCCTAAATGTTTCAAGCATTAGATTACAAGATATAATCCATCCTCTTCCAACCAATCTCTCCTTACTTACAGTACTCAACCTTTAGAATAATAATTTCCATGTAAACTATCAATTAAGATGCTTCTCCTATCATGTAATCAACTCCAAGGTTCGATTCCACCAACTTTGGGTGTTTGCCATACCTTACAAAACTTGACAATGTTAAAAAACAATCTCATAGGGAACATTCCCATAGAACGGGTGAAATATTAGCTAGCTTGGGAAACATATCCTCCTTGGACATCATAACTTTAGGTAATAATAAGCTTCATGGGAGAGTTTATCCTAAATTAGACAAATTCCATCTTCCTTGTCTATCTACACCAATATTTTAGGATTGGATATATCTATAGACCAATTGATTGGTCATATTCTATTGGAGATGTGTAGCAAGAGTAGTTGGTTGATGGGACTCTATTTGTGTGGTAACTAGTTACCCGGTAGCATTTTTGCTTCCCTTTTCAATTATACGAGGCTTCAAGTAATCAACTTTTGGGTAAACCAACTCAATGGAATAACACCCATGTAGTTGGGTAAATTGATGCTACTTAAACTAATGGATTTAGCCAAAAATAATTTGGTTAGTGGTAGTAGCACAAACCTTCACTTTCTTACTACTCTTACTAATTATTCCACCCTAATAGAAATACATCATTGTCTCTCTTTATACATTTTTTGTTTTTTATTGGTCTATAAAAACCTTCACTTTCTTACTACTCTCACTAATTATTCCACCCTAATAGAAATACATCATTGTCTCTCTTTAGACATTTTTTGTTTTTTATTGGTCTATAAACTTTCGTGGATATTACATTGGAAGAGTTTGTCATAACACATCTTCTAATATTTTGAAATATTAAACTATGCATATTGGTTTCCTTAGATACCAAATTAATTTTTTACTATGTTTTCTTGAATTTTATAAAATAATTTTTATAAGCAACTAAAATGACAAGCCCATAAACGATCCGTCCACACAAATAAACACAATATTCATCCTATGAAACCAAATACGTGAGAAAATATAGATAGAACGTGACACCTATTTTCTTGTCTCTTTGCTTCAGTTATAAAAATACAAATACGAAGGAATGAAAACTGCTACGTAATTTCCTTTTGACATTGTGGCTTGAACTTTATTCTCCTTTCTTATTCTCTAAAAGTTCCACTCAAATGTTTTCATAACTATGGAAAAAGTACAATGCAAAAGAATGAGACCCCTTCTCCTCCTAGCAACTTGGTATTTAACATAGCTCAATAACCATATGGAGTTAGGGTTTAGACTTCCTCATCCCTCATTGTGATAATGTTTTGGATATTCTAGAATATTATTGAAAGTCCTCATGTGGCTATGTGAGTAATGGGGGCTAATGTGGCATCCACTCAAACCATGGTGGTTAACTAGGTAGGTTAACTTCTAGGAGCCATAACTTTTAACTATAAGCTTTGATTGAGGTGATGTTTGAACCATTGGCAATGTCTCAATGTGTAGACTAATGTCGATGAAGTGTGCACAAATTACAAACACTACAACCACAAGAAACATCATTTGATGCCTTGGAAGGTTTCAAACCCCAATTTTCCAAACTAGGACTTGCCACTAAAATGGGCCCTACAAACCAATCCCTTTAATATTTTGACCCAAAATTATTGAGGTAGATGCAAAAGAGTATGATGATCCAATCCAAATCATATCTTCCCATTTAGGGATATTTTTGGTCCCCAAAATATTTACTAGATGAGGTGAGGAAAATTTTCCTACCTTCTCCTTGGAGTCCCATTTTTATTTACCTAGAATTTGTCCTTTTAATCAAATTTACCAAAGGTTATACTACCCATGTCCTGTAGCTTTGGAATTCCTCTGCAAAACTGTCTTCTACAAACTGTGCCTAAGCATCTAGTGCTAAGTCCTTTATGGCAGGTAGGATCTTCTCCTCTTCCTGTCCAACATGGGAGGCTCATAAAGTTTCAAATTCTTCACATTCACTACAAAAATTAAATGTGCTTATATGGCTAGACTGAGTCTATAGGCATGATTTCCCACCATCTCCAAAACCTCAAAAGGTCCATGCCGTAAACACTTCCTCTTCTTACTAGGTCCTTGTAGTCTTTCCTTATTTAGCTATAATCAAACTCTACCTCCAAATTTGAATGATTTCTTTGTTCTATGTTGGTAATGTCAGGACATGTACCTTTCTTATGACGTTTTTAGTGTCTCTTTTAATTATAAATTGATCTGCCTAATTTTCAACAAACTTCTATATTTTTAATGCTTCTTCTGTGATTTATTCTCTCACTCCTCCTCGCTATCCATATACAACATCCAAAGGTGAAGGAAACAGATACCCAAAAATATTTCAAAAGGGCACATAGAGATAGAAGTGTTAATTACTCTTTTATTAGAGTGCTACATATAAATAATATTGTCATCCCAACTCTCTAGATGCTTTTGATTGTAACTGGTTAAGAGTTGTACCAATGTCCTATTAACTACTTATGTTTTCCCATTTGTTTGTGGATGGAATATTGTAGACCTCTTCAAATTAGTGTCTATCTTCTCCCAAAGTGTAATCCAAAAGGCACTAAGAAACTTGGTATCCCTCTCTAAGATGATGCTCTTTACCATCCCAAAGTGCACCTAGACCTATTCAAATAACATTTCCATTGCTTATTATCCTTTAATGGTCTTTTTATAAGGAATTAGAATGCACATTTTCTAACCCTGCTAACCACCACAAATAATTAGTCATGTCCTTTCCATCTTGTTGGTAAACCACCCACAAAATCCATAGAAATGATTTCCCATGGTTCATTGGGTATAGGTAAGGGATGGTATATACTTTCTTTTTCTATTACTTGGCTTGAGCCTAGTAGAAAAAAGTATGTATGTTGTAATATACTATATTACATCTTCTTGCATTTGGGGCTAGTACACATACCTTTGTTAATCAACAACTATCTTCCCAAAACCAAAATGTCTTGCATTCTGGGAGGTGTGAGCCTTCCTATGTTAACGATGGTCAACACTAATCAAACTCGCAAACCATTGCATATGACTGAAACTAAACTCTCCTATAACTAATACCATTTGTTATACCCAACTGTAAATAAAATACCTAGGTGGGACCCCTCTTAACAGAGAATTCTTGGCCACGACTTATTAAAGCACTACTATAACATTTGATTGATCTCACTTGTCAAATTACATGTTTCGAGAACCGAAAATCAGTGACATGATTATCAAAGAAGACAGACTACTTTGGGAATACCCACTCAAAGGTGTGAAGCAATATTTTTCATATTACATGTCATTATGTGATTGTTACATACCATTATATGATTTAGAGAAGCAATTAATGGCGTAAGTTCAATTCTTATATCAAGTACCTCATGGTTGGTATTAAAGTTTCATTACTCGTTATACATATATAGATGTTTGGGCACCATCCTACTGCACATGCACATGTGTTTTGATAATCAGAAAGGGTATTCAGTTGTTGGTTGATTGATGTTACATTTTATAGTGGATAATATTGTTTTGAGTCCCTTAACATTGAAATTTAGTGTTTCCGACCATAAAGATCTAAATTTATTCAAGCAACATTGATATAACCTCATACTCAGAAATTTTTTTCCAGATTGTTCTCGTTGGAAAATTGGTATTGTTTATTTTGATCCTTATTCGATGTAACTATGGCAACAAAATTTAATGTCGTGTGATCTCCATGTGATTAGGGGTGCTTTTTTATCCTTATATAGTCATTCATCACAATTGTCATGAGTTACGTTAATATAGCTATGCCATACACTGACCATCTACTTGGCATTCCTCCACAGGTTTTGATTGGTTGGTTCATTGTTTCGATTTGATTTAACTCCTGGCTATTGTGAAACTACTGCTTGGTGTCTTCCCTCGTCAACATTTCTCCACTCGAACACACATAGTACACAAATATGAACATGATACTGGAAATATGACTTAGTTTATGAGCCTGCTCGCTTTTCATTCTTGCATTTACACCCACCACCTCGAGTTGAAGGTTCAATTATTTCCAATCTGTAAAACCCTCCATGTCGTAATTATTTCTGGTTTCCAACCTCTGTTTCTATGCAAATGAACTGTGGGACGGTAAGGGTTTATTGTTGTTGGAGTTCAGTAACATGGGTTTAAGGTCATCTTCAAAAATTCAGTTTCTCATCACAATTTCTCTGCTCACTAGGCATGCTTGAAATGGTTTTCATTTGTTTACTTAACTAATTTCTCTGAGCGTTTTCCTCATATCATCATTGCTTCCTTTAGGGTTTGCATGTGTATGTATACACGTAGTCCGTCTCAAGCTAACAACGAAGTTTGTTTTACGACCCTGTGAAAATATTTTGTCGAATATCGTTTTGGCTATAAACCTTTACCCAACTCTCAATGCTGCTTTCCCTGTGCATTATGACATGAAGCCCTTGAGGCTTTAGAGCCTTGGGCTTACACTGTCTAGTGCATAATTAAAAGCCTAGTGGTTATTACAAATCTAATTATTTTTTGCGTTCGTTAGTTGGATCTTATGAGATAATTCATCCAACGAGATTATTTTCCCTTTCAATGGCTCTCGGGGTTATTTGATTTTGTTTCATACTCAATTATTGTCTATGATTGTAGTTAAGATAACTCTGATGCAGTTAAAAAACCCATGGAAAGGCCATGCACAGGGATTACATCAATTTTTTTTGTTTAAATAAGTCATCGAACCTATTTTCACAACAATTTTTATTAAAAAGCATTTCAATATCTTGTCAAGGTTTTATGTTCTCCCCCCGCTATTCAGCATGTCTGTGATAAATAATTATATATACATATGTTGTTTCAACTAGACTTATTTTGATGGCTGTCTATCATACTTTTGTTTACGTAATTCATATGAAAATATTCAGTCAACCTGCAAAAGGGATCACACATACATTCCTCAGTTATATTAGCTTTAATCACTATCTATTTTGGATCTGTTTGGGGAACTCATATGGAAATAGGCAGTTGCCTTAGAGAGCCTATGTCCCCTAGTCACCTATGTTATTTGTTACCATATGTTATTGGACAATGTGCATTTGTTTAATATGATTATGCCTTGTGAAGGCTCTATGTTTAGATTTAGGGCATCGAGACAATTTGAATCGATTTGGGTTTCCATCGAGATTGATTACATGTATGTAATCTTTGACCATTTTTAGTTTCAATTGTTGTTACCTTTTGTTTTTAAACTCAGATTTTTATTCATAAGTTAATAAATGATGTAATATCATTCATTACTTGTGTGTAATAAGAAATTTAATGAGTTTTTTTAACAAAAATAGAGGAACTCAGATTTTTATTCATAAGTTAATAAATGATGTAATATCATTCATTACTTGTGTGTAGTAAGAAATTTAATGAGTTTCTTTAACAAAAATAGAGGAAGAGGCAAGGGTAGGGGAGGAATGAACATGAATCAACATTTGGGAGTAAGAGGAGCAACAAGCAAAGTCAACCCCATCTCATAGGTAGGGGAATTAATCTTGGTTTTCATAGTGCATCACTTTGCCATAGGTCACCTTTTGGTGATGTTTGTTTATTGGATCGGATGTTACTTTTTAGTTTATCGATTGGATGTTATGCTTATATTTTTGATGACATATCGATATGGGAGAAATAGTATGGTATATATATATATATATATATATATATATATATATATATATATATTTCGTCGTACATGTGTATTTTGTGATATCACTTTTGATATTAATGATACATGAAGTAACAAAGCACACAGGGCATACAAGGTTTCTCTTTATGGATCTTATATGCTGATATATATATGATGGTATTGACTTGTTTTATTGGTTAACTACATATGTATCCTATGGTTTATGTTATGTCTTATGATGATTAGCATAAAAGTGATTATGAGTTAATGATTTCCAATATATTTATGTATTAAAAAGAGGCCTAATTGAATGGAAAAGAGGGTTTCACATATTATAGTGTAACTTTTAATTATTATTTTTTAAACAACCTTTAGAAGTCTCCCCTCTTGATTCTAATCATCTTGAATAGAAAAACAACTAATTTGATCTTTTAAAATTGAAAAATACCAAAACCACTTCAGTCCTCTTTAAAAAAAGGAGAGATCTATGAAGGCATGGGAGAGAAAGCTATGAAAAGAGTTTTATATTTAAAGGAGAGACCAATTAGGTTGACTTCCCTCAACTATTCAAGGGTTTGCCAATAAATCAAGCTTCCTAATTTCACAATTTACTTGAAGGATCAGTATGCTGCCATGCTCACTAGATTTCCTTAACTATTGTATATGAACCTGTACATTGCAACACAGAGTTTTAGAACTAGTCAAAGGTCTTCGCAGAGACCCACTGTTGATATTTTGGCTATTATTTTAATAAAATCAACTTGTTTTCTTTATAATCTTTACCTTTACATGCCTCCTATATTTTGTTAGATTATTATTCACTGTTTTCACAACTTATGCTCTATAGGATCTCAAGGTGTTGGCCTAAACTCCTAACTAGCTCGCTGTTAGTTAAGTCTAATTTTGCTATTTTCTTGTATTTGTTTGTTATGAATACAATTCATATAAAAATAATAAATAATAAATATAAATATAATAATAATAATTAATAATTAATTAACTAATGGTTAGTTAGTTAGTGAGTAATGAAGAATCATGTCCTAGAGACATGACCATTCATGAAAGGGCACCTACCTATGGTATACAAGCATACCTTCATTCTCATTTGTAATCATCTCATATCTCATATCAATTCCTATACAATATTCAATATACAGTTACATGTCTTACAATGGACATTTATGTCTTTGAAGTATTTTAAATATTTTCGCTACGTATATGACTTTTGGTCGTTACATATGTAACAATCAAGGTTCGTATACTCAGAGGAATGCTATGATGCCAAAGTAACGAAAAAAGTTCGTATACTTAGAGGAGTGCTCTGATACCGATGTAACGAACAAGGATTGTATACTCTTTTTTGCTAAAGCAAGAGTCGTACCTTCAATATCATTAAATCAAACAATATCTACAATATATACACATTTCCACCAAACTGAGTGGTGTAAGGCTAAAAAGGAAGATATCCTATAGAAACTAGGCCCTCCAACCTAAAAAAGTACCCGCTAAACACTTTTGAGTACCGAAAAAAACAATCGACGGGAGTCGTAGGGCACTTGAACCCTCCCCACAGATACCCGCGCCAACAAACCCTTAACCTTCCTCTTAATCGCTGCCATTCATTTTCCTTTTTAAATCTGACGTTGGAGATGCAAATCACTCCATAAAGAAGCAAGAAGTTTAACCCCCTGACCCCACCAAACCGCTCGCACAATCCTGATCGTTGATCGGGCTTGCTAAGATCAAACGGCGGAGCTGAAAATCGCTCGCCTGAAATCATCGAAGTTTATTGTGCGATGAGGGTGGTTTTCAGACCCGGCCCTCATCCACGTGTCAAGAGTTGTAAGGTATCGCTGCCAAGAATTCGAAACCACCTTCGGCTTGAAAGCGGTGCAATCGCACCAAAACCACTCGAGAAGTGGTTTTGTCTCCCAACACTGGAAAAAATGGGAAATGTTGCCGCCAGAACAGGGCCAATGGTTATTGTCCTCAACCTTTCTCCTGACTGTGAAAACCCATCGCCTGCCTCCGGGGATTTTCAGTGTTGTGATGACCATAGTTGCTGAGGCCGCCCTTGGTGAGCCAATCACCGTAGACCTGTCTAAACAAAATTGTGAATCCTGCAACAATCTGCTCATTGTGTATTGGCTTCCTTAGTTTTGTTCTGATACACTTTTTTATCCTCTTCCGCCTGGTTATGGAAAAGTTCTTTTAGGTCGCTCTGTGGCATTGCAAGCCAACCCATCGAAATTCTGCTATCCTTGCAGGTGACACCTTGGTTGGCTAGAATGTCCGCCAATTTGTTGGCCTTTCTACGCACATGGATGAATCTAAGTGTGTGTAGTCCCTGAAGATGAACCTGTATTTTATGGAGCACCCTTATTAACCTCCAGTGTTTTGTAACTTTTTCTAGCCCTGTTCCATGACTAATTTTCTTGGCTGCGTTGATGACTAACTCTGAATCAGCTTCTATTATCACATTTTGGCAGTTGTCCTGTTTCAGAAATTCTAAGCATTGCTCCAATGCCATTAGTTCCACCATGTTGTTGGTGGCTTTTCCTAAATGACAATGGAAGAGGGAGATGATGCTTCCGGTTTCATCCCGTAGAACTCCTCCAAAGCCAGCCATTCTCGGGTTATCTTTTGAAGCTCCATCGATGTTATACTTCAAAAAACCTTCCGAGTGGGGGGATTCTAGAATTCTTTAACTATTTCCCTTATGCTTATTTTCCTGTCCAGACCTTGTGGAATGAGCCCTTACATGTCTAACTGCCTGAGTATTCTCAACTCTGTTTCTGAGGGAGGATTTTTGGGGAGATCCCTAACTGTTGTGCCAACTGTCTCTTTTAGCTGTTTCAAGATCTGCTCCAACAGGTGGAGAGAGGAATTCTTCTCTTCTTTGAAAATTCTTTTGTTTCTTTCTTTCCACACATTCCATATTATGAAACTTGGCAAGAGAGCCCAGGCAGAGTTAAGAACTTCATTATCCGAAACATTATTCCTCCAATTGTTTAGGGTGTTAGTGATACTATCTTTGTCTCTATCGGACTGATTGAAGATGGTGGCAAAAAAATCCCATAACCTTGAGGTGAAAATGCAACTATTGAGAAGATGTTCCATTGTCTCCTCTTGTGCTTCACAGAGTTGGAATCTGGAGGGCCCTAACATACCCCTCTTTCTAATATTGTCCCAGTTTAAGATTTTCCTATGGTGAACCAGCCACATAAAGAGTTTGATCTTCATCCAGCCTTTGCTCCTCCACAGCTTCTGCCAGATTCTGACCGGAGCTTGGGATTCCAACCCCAGGAGAATACCTTTTGCTTCCTTAATATTAAAGTTTCCCTCTTTGTTGTTACCCCATCTTAGTTGATCCTACCCTTCAGTGACAAGAATCATCCTCTGATCCAACATCCTCTTTAGGGTCTCTGCTCTACTGTTGAGGGTTCTGTCCTCTCTGCCATCTATTTTTTTCCATGTTCTCCATTTTCCTGTATTGTGAGCATGATCCCAAAAGTCCTTTACCTTTACTAATCCTTGGTTGTCTGTCTCATGCTTGAGGCCCAAAAATTCCTCTTTCAAAAGTGTTGGTTCTTGTTTCCATTTATCCTCCCAGAATAGTGCCTGATCTCCATCTTTGATTTCCCAGAAACTGTTTTTTTGAACCACCCCTCTATTCTCCTAGGCCTTGTTCCATATGGGAGAGCCCTTCATATTTCCAGACATTCTTATTAGCTCAGAATAATGCCAGGAGCTGGCATATTTTTCCTTCCAGATGCTTGCCCATTGAGCCTTAGGATCCTTAACCCACCGCCACCAAAGCTTGGCCCCAAGAACCTTACTGAGAATCTCTAGATCATCCAATCCTAGGCCTCCTTGGTTCTTAGGTTTACAGATCTTTTCCCATGAAACTAAAGCCCATTTTTTCCTAGTTTCCTCCTTGCCCCAAAGAAAATCTCTTTGTATATTTCTAAATTGCTGTAAGACTCCTTTTGGAACTGGGAGAGCTGATAGCATAAAGACTGGGATAGCTTGGAGCACAGCCTTTGTAAGGACCAGTCTACTAGCCAGATTTAAAGACCTGATTGTCCATTTTCTGACCTTATCTTGCATCTTGATGATTAACGGTTCCCAAATGCTCTTATGCAAAGGTTTAGCCATTAGAGGAACTCCCAAATACCTAGAGGGGAGGGATTCTCTTTGAAAGCCAAGAATTCTAGAGACATTTCTCTGAATGGCAATGTGGGTGTTAAAGAATTTTTTTTTGATTTGGAAAGATTGACCTCCATACCTGTTGCCATAGAAAAGTCATTCAAAATTTGTTTGTAAGCAAGCGCTTCCTTGACTGTGGGAATTCCCTATAACATGGTATCATCTACAAACTGTTGATGGGTCAGAACTTGACCATTCTCCGATAGTTGGAGTCCTTGAATTTTGCCCGTTACTTTAGCATGCTTAATGGACCGCCCCAACCCTTCCATCATGAGGATGAAAAGAAAAGGAGAGAGCGGATCACCCTGTCTGAGTCCTCTAGAAGGAAGAAAAATTTCAGAGGGAGAGCCATTAACTAAAATTGAAAAGCTGGAGGAAGTCACCAGGGCCATGACCCATCTGATCCAATTATGGTCAAAACCATACGTAGTGAGCACTTTCTTGATATATGCCCAATTTACTTTATCATAAGATTTGGCAATGTCCAATTGCATTATCGTACCCGTTTTCTTTTTACTAGTTAACGAGTGAACCACTTCGTGAGCCTGAATGATGTTATCCAGTATTTGTCTGCCTTCCACGTACCCAGATTGTTCCCCTGAAACAAGCGTAGGCAACAAAGGTTTGAGTCTGTTGGCCACTACCTTGGAAATTATCTTGTAAACTACATTGCATAAGGCTATGGGCCTATACCTCTCTGGTGTTTGAGCATTATCCTGTTTTGGAATTAGGGCGATGAAGGAGGTATTGAGAGCTTTCAGAATAGTTCTGTTCAGCCTGGAATCTTCCACTAGCCTTACAATATCCTTTTTGACAATGTTCCAACAAACTTTGAATAAATCCACATTGAATCCATCCGGACCTAGAGCTTTGCCATTTTGCATTTCCTTGAGTACCTCACTAACCTCCTTTTCAGTTACAGGTCTGTTTAGATTACAATTGTCTTCTTTGGATACCAACTTAGGGATGTGTTTAGTGAAGTCCTTGATGAAAGGTTCCCTTACTAAGATGTTTTCCTGGGCAATACCTCTGAAGTGTCTAACTAACGCTGCTTCTATATCCTCATGGGAGTGATGAATATGCTCGTCCTCGTCCTTGATTGAAGAGATCCTATTGTGCGTCCTATTAGCAATGGTGGATCTATGGAAAAATTTAGTGTTGCGCTCTCCTTCCTTTAGCCATTGAACTCTTGATTTTTGTTTCCAAAAAAATTCCTCTTGTTTACACAACTTTTCCCATTCTTGATGATGCTTCTCTACTTGATCATTTTTGTTCTGATAAAATCCTTCCTTGATCAAAGCTTGGTTGAGCTCTAGAATTTTATTTTCAACAGATTTCTTACCTGCAAAAATATTTCAAAATTCATTCTTGTTCCATTCTTTTAGCTTCATCTTGATGTGATTTAATCTCTTGTGTAGCAGGAACATTGTTGATCCCTGAATCTGTAAATCTTCCGCCCACCATTTTCCAATGTTGCTGCTGAAATCTGGGTGTGAAAACCAAATATTTTCAAATCTGAAAGGTCGGTTTCTTGGGGTGCCTATGCCCTTGATCTCCATTTGAATCAGGGAGTGATCTGAGCCTCCAAAAGGTAGAATTTCTGCAATTATTTCCTTGTCTAAAAGCATGAGATCCTTAGAGATCATGAATCTATCTAACTTGGAGGCTACCTGGGAATCCCCTCCTCTTTTATTATTCCATGTGCAGAGGCCATTGTTTGTCTCAATGTCAACAAGCTTCATGTTTTCTGAAAAGTTTTGGAAGGCTGAGGAATCTTTGTTTAGAGCTCTTGTACCCCCTTTTTTCTCTGAGAGAGATCTGATCATATTGAAGTCTCCTCCTATGACCCAAGGTAATCCTACATGCCTGGCCTGGAGATCCACCAAGGAGTCTATAAACTTGATTTTGTCATCTAACCTTTGAGGGCCATAAACATTCGTGACTAGATAAGTATCCCTGTCTCCTACAGGCTGTATGACCACTGATAAATAATTCCTTGATGCCTTCGCATCAATTATTCCAATCTTTTGGGGATTCCAGAGAGTGAGGATACCCCCTGTTGTGTTTTCAGCTTTAACTTCTAGAAACTCAAATCTGCTGAGCCATTTACTATGGATTTGTCTTAACTTTTGAATAGAGCATTTCGTTTCTTGGACGAAAATTATATCCAGAGCTACTTGCTTCATTCTGTTATTTAGCATTCTCTGTTTTCTCTTGCTGCCTAGACCTCTAATATTCCAAGTTGTGAACTTCATAATTAAAGATTGGTAAAGGAGTAACTGGTTAGATCTTTCATCTTACTTGAGTCTACCATGAGCTTTCCACATTCCATCAGTAGCTCGTTCTGCTTTTTCCTGCCTCTTTTTTTCCTGGATTTCTCGGTGCTAGCCCCGAAGTCATTTTTACTGCTTTCACCCCTTCATTACTCTGTCTTTCAGTGTTGTTTACTTCCTCCAAACCCTTGGCCTGAGTTTTCCATAGGAATAACTATTGTATTCTATTGATCTCTTCTTGTGGTAGTGATTCTACCCCTCCCGTAGTTCCCTGATTCAAGAACCCTTCTAGATCTAGGTTTTCTCTGTCAAGAATCTCCTGTAGCTCATTGTCCTCCATTTCCATCTCACTCTAGTTCATTTCCTGATCCATTTCCAGTTCTGAATCACTCATCATGTTTCCTTTCTGTTTTTCATTTTCCTGTGTCTGATCATTATCTTCTTCCTTCTCCCTCTTCTCATAACCTTCCTTCATTACTTGATCTTCTACTGCTATTTCTTCATCCTCTTCGAGAACTTGGAACTGATTCTAACTAGCCTTTTGTCCTCCCGCTTGGTGTTGCTTTGGCCCTTTTTTGCCACTTTTTCCTTTATGAACTACTTTGTGAAAACTGTCTATGTCTTTCGTTGTGTTAGTATTTCTTTTGATTTCTGCTTTACTGAGAGGGCAGTCTCTTAGAAGGTGCCCATGTTCATGGCATCTACGACATCTAAATGGAATATGCTCGTAGTCTACTGTCTGCACCCATTCCTCATCAAAAACCTCCAAGATGACTTCATCTAGAAGAGCTCCAAATAGATCCATCTCCACATAGATCCTTGCAAAGGAGGTAAATTTTCCCCTCCTTGTGGCTTCTGCGGCTTTGAAAAACCTTCCTAATTTATTGCTTATGGCAGCCAGCGATTCTGTTTGCCAATAATCAAGAGGTAGAGAATAGAGTCTTACCCAAGCCGGGACTGAAGTAAAAGTTTCCCTCTCCGGAATGAAATTCATCATCCATGGCCTCATATAGAGCCCTACTGCTGCATAGAAGTAGGGCCCACCTTCAAACACTCTGTTTTTATCTTCAATGTTGGTGAACACCACAATGAAGAAACCCTTGGACCCTAGATGAAGATTAATGCTTCCTTTAGGCTTTTAGTGGTATTTGATCCAAGTTTGTAACGCTTTTTCGGTGGGCCATAACCCCATGAATTTGCATATGATTGCATAAGTCTGCATGTGCTCCCTGTGCGCCTGCAGCGCTGGATTATTTAATACTACTCTAGGAGTGATTTCAGCCTTGGGTTTACACGGTCCCTTCTGATTTTTGTCTTTTGTTCCCTGTTTTTTGTCAACTACCTCCTTGTCTTTTGTGGCATCATTCTCCTTCGAAATGGAACCTTCTGTTTCCTCTTCCTTGTTTCTCCTTCCTTCCTCAACGTTACCTCTGCCTTTATCCGGAGGTTTCTTGCTCTTGTTGGCCACCGCCTCCTTGTAGGAGGGAGTGGAGCTCCCTCCTCTGCGCCCATCCATGGGGAAAAATTTCTCAGAAAACTAAAACCCTAGATGCTCCCACTTCGCTCCCGCTCCATATCTCTCCAACAAGGATTGTATACTCAAAGGGATGCTCTGATACCAATGTAACAACCAAAATCCATATACATAGTAGAAATATTTAAAGTACTTCAAAGAAACAAATGTCCATTGTAAGACATGTATCTATCTATGGAATATTGTATAAGAATTGATATGAGATATGAGATGGTTACAAATGAGAATGAGAGTCTGTTTATATACCCTAGGCAGGTGCCCTTTCATGAATGGTCATGTCTCTATGACATGCCTCTTCATTACTAACTAACTAACAATTAGTTAATTAATTGTTGATTATTATATTTATATTTATTTTATTATTTTTATATGAATTATATTCATAACATTGTTGATCATTTATCTTACTGTGAATATCTTGTTTTAGATGTATATATCAATTTTTCTCTCTTTTTTTTTATTTAATATTTCTACAATGTAAATACATCTAGAAACAAAAAGTACCAACTATTTGCATTTTAAACTGTACATACCGAGAAAATTGTCTCATTATCTTGTTGTGATAACAATATTCGAGGAGTTGACTAGTTTAGTTTGCTTAACTTAAACCAAACTATCAACATATTTTGGCGACCATACATGGGAGCGAGATTAATTTTGCTCCTTAGTTTTTTATTTTTTTAAGCATGTGCACTTCCTTCCAATTTTTGGTTAATAGTTTTCCTTAGCATCTTTTTCTAACTTTCATTGGTTCTCCTAACAAATCCTCTCACAATCATGTCACAAATCCTATATATATATATATATATATATATATAGAGAGAGAGAGAGAGAGAGAGAGAGAGAGAGAGAGAGAGAGATTCTACATTACAAGGGCAATAGAGCTATAACCAAATCTAGAGCCATTTCCATGGATAAAACTAGTATCCAAAGCCTCAAGCTAGAGATGAAGTTAGAGTTAGAGTTGTTTTTAGGATCCAAAGTTATAGCCATATTGCAAATAAAAGGAACATTCATCTAGATTAGTTTCCATGAGATTTCGAAAAACTAGTAGCCAAAGCCATGAACAAGAGTTGAAGCTAGTGTTAGAGTTTTATTTAGGAGCCAAAGTCATAACCATGTTTCAGAGAAAAGGAACATTGATTCATATTGGTTTCCTTGAGATTTTTGAGACCAAAAGTCCTCTTAATGAAGAGGTGTGTGTTAGGAAAAATACTGAGAGGGGGAGGGGGTGAATCAGTATTTTAAAACTTACTTAACCTTCTCATTTTCTATTCAGATTTTTGTATGCAACTTTAATGAAGTAAACTTGCATATGTACGCTACTATTATGCAGACAACTAGTGTATATCCAGTTAACTATATTTTCAATTAATTCTTCATCATTTTAACTTGAACCAGTGTATCATTCCTTCATTAGGCATTAATTAAACAGTAAACAAGTGCAGTAAGAACAAAATAAATCATCACACATAGTCAACACATATGAACACTAGGATTTTTAGGTGGAAACCCAATGTGGGAAAAAAACCATCGCTGATGTCGTCTCTGTCTTCTTAAAAAATATTCTTTACAATCTTGTACTGGCGCAAAATCATACCAGTACACAGGAACCCACCTGTAGAAGGCTACAACCTTCTCTCATTCTCCAGCACCTACTGGAAGGGAGATACAACCCCCTTATCTTCAATTCCTTGTGGATCACTTTTCAGAATGTTTCAAACTGGATCCACCTAATCAAAACATTACAACCTGTAGGCCACCTTTCATCAAATTTTCATACTAGACCCACTACCATCATCAAATCACTAAATCAACTAAAAACACATCAATCATTGAATCTCATTGCAACCAATCAAACTAAACCATAATAGATCATGTGAATGCACTATTAATCATCAAGCCATACACTGTTATCTATCACTTAAACTAACTACTGCCACTGCAAACCCTGATCAACAATATGTCAAAATTTATACACTATTGTTTTGAATAATTCTCGCGTATACACATTTTTCTTTAATCAAACCTGCATACAAATCTCAAAACATGAACCCTTTAGACTTAAACACTGCATTGCTGAAATCAATCACACACACATATATCCTTCATCATAGATCTATGAGCTACTTACATATCATTACATCAATATAGTTCAATATTTCATTCACAAACCATTTAGAACTATCACATATTATTATGAAGAAGATCTCATCAACATACAAAAACAATAACAATAATACTGATCAGACATCATTAACTACACATACTTAAAAAACCCTAGCATATGTATGTGATCCTTACACAATACTTCTGTGTTTGTACGTGCCTTTCATGAAGCATACCCATGTACATATATGTCCATACTGCAGAATCGACATGTGACTACCCAGAGACAAACCTGCATATGTACGCGCCTTTTCCAGGACAAAATTTAGTACATATATGTAATTATTGACTCATTCCTT
Organism: Pinus tabuliformis; assembly: GCA_031772625.1. Lineage (NCBI taxonomy): Eukaryota > Viridiplantae > Streptophyta > Pinopsida > Pinales > Pinaceae > Pinus > Pinus tabuliformis. The sequence goes on along the minus strand of CM062813.1, from coordinate 1,157,872,316 downwards.
CGCTGCACCACAAAAATTCAGTCAAACCCAAATATCAGCAAACCCAGTAACAAACATACGTTAGAACATTATTATCACAAATCAAACCATAATAAAATCATGTAGTCATTTCAGATCTACAAGATCTGATCCCACATCACATTCCTTGTGTAACCTTATTTCAGATCAAACAATTCATCAATATCCCATTACTTGCACACCAAACACTTTGATCTTCATCTCCTTATATATCTTATGCCTTATCCAATACCATGGGTCAAATCCTTAGTAATGCCGATGGTATTCTTAGACGAGATCAAATATCCGTTGCCACACTCATTACTATGGGCCAATACCATGGTAAAGATCCCTGGTATTTAGGATACCATGGTGCGGAAACTATACACGCTTTATTTGAATCTCCATACTCGGTGTATGTACGTGGATTTTCTTCACAGAACCCACGTGTATCTATCAAAACATCTCCTTCATCATTCTTCTGTCTCTGGACCGCTATGCCTTTTTCCAAACTCTTTGACACATGTGTACTAACTTGTAAAATTATCCTGTTAGCATGATGTTGGCAAACTTCATCAAGTAGGTTACCATCAAGGAAAACACGCTTTTCATAATGCCAAAAATCTCCCCCTTTGGACTTGATGGAAACCACTGTGGTGTTTGGTTACCAACCATCTGTAGATACCTGTAGATATACCAAGCTTCTCTCCAAGCAATATTTCTCCAAAAACCAAGCTACTCTCCCCCTTTGACATCAAGGGAAAAGGGTTGACCAATGCTAAATGAAGTGCTGCTGAATACTGATCATTGAATGCGGACCATGCTCCCCCTGAGCACATGCTAATTTTTCTGAAGATATACAAAGAAGTAACCAGACATGACTTTTCCTATCACCAATAACTGATATTGACCAATATCCCAATGCAGTGGGGTTACATATTTGACTCAACATTACATCAAATCCCCAACACGGGATGAAATACATAATTGAATTAACCCCAATACTCAATTCATGACTGAATATTACAATTATTACATCATAAGTCTTTACTTGACCTTTACATCATTGACAAATATTACATTTATATCCAAGACCAAAGACCTTAATAGTGAGGTAGAAAGACCAGGATAGTCTTTAGTACTATATACCATATAAGATTTGTAATATAAGAATCCGACAAAAACACCATGAACCTCATAAAAAAGAAAGTCAACAACTTTAGTAGCATAATCAAGAAATCATAATGCCAACAATGTACTATAAGAAGCAAGGAAAAATTCTCCCCCTGAACCTGTGCCAACTGTTCACTGTCAGATCTGATTATATCAACTTATTCATCAGTCAGGTCATCAAAGCAACTTCATTAATCAAAGCATCAATGTCATATTGGAGCAACTCATAAACCATAAGTATCTAAGCATCAACAAACTGTATCTAACTAATATCAGAACCAACAAACAACATTGTCAGAAGCATATCATAACTTTTCTTTGAGTTAGTTCTACTAATACTTCATCATAGGGAAACATACACAATTGTATGGATCAAAATACATGTATATACATGATTTTTCTTCATCAAATCCGTGTATAGACAATAAACTGCAATAAATTTCACTTTCATCTCCCCCTGAACTTGAAGGATTGGTCAGAATGATTAACAAAGTGATGAAGCAAAGACCACTCCTAATTTCTGTCTGAGATATTCAAAGGAATCACGTGGAAGAGGCTTTGTAAATATATCTGCAACTTGTTCTTTTGAGGGAACATACTCTAGTTTGACCTTTTGTTCAAGCACCTATTCTCTCAGAAAGTGATATTTGATTGGAATATGCTTGGTTTTTGAGTGCATGATAAGATTTTTAGAAATACTTATGGCACTGGTATTATCACATAGAATGGGAATAGGTGGAGAGAAATTGATTTGAATATCCTACAATGTTTGCATCATCCAAAGAAGTTGTGTGAAACAAGATGCAACAATAACATATTCAACTTCTGCAATAGATAAAGAAATGGAGCTTTGTTTTTTGCTAAACCATGATACCAAGCGGGGTCCCATGTAGAATGATCCTCCACTAGTGATTTTTTGATAATCAACATTTCCTGCCCAATCTACATTTATGTAAGCATGAAGAGTAAGATCTGCATCTTTGGGATACCATAAACCAAAGTCTTGATTTCCTTGTAGATACTTAAATATTCTCTTGACTGCATGAAGATGAGTTTCTTTTGGATTTTCTTGAAACCATCCAACAATTCCAACTGCATGCATGATATCTGGTCTTGTGCCTGTAAGATAAAGTAAGCTTCCGATCATAGATTTGTATTCTAGTTGGTTGACTGGGGGAGAATCATCATGTGAACTGAGATTACATCCTATTACCATTGGTGTGCATACAGGCTTGTAGTCTTCCATTCCATATTTCTTCAAAATCTGCTTGAGGTACTTTGTCTATGAGAGGAAGATACCATTCTTTGCTTGTTGTACTTGTAGACCAAGAAAATATGTTAGTTCACCAAGTAGGGACATTTCAAATTCTTACTGCATGATAGAAGCAAATATTTGACTCATAGAATCTTCATTTCTGCCAAATATGATGTCATCTACGTAAACAACAACTATTAAAATTTTACCATCATCCATCTTTATATATAGGTTGCTATCTGTAGACCCCTTAGTGAAACCTTGTTGTTGAAGATGTCAAGATGATAATACCATGCACAAGGAGCTTGTTTTAGCCCATATAATGCCTTCTTGAGTTTGCAAACAAGATTTTTATCATTTCCTAGAATGAACCCTTCAGGTTGTTCAATATAGACTTCTTCTTCTAGGTCCCCATTTAGAAATGCAGATTTAACATCCATTTGATAGACTTTGAAATTATGAAAGCTTGAAAAGGAAAGAAACATTCTTATGGATTCAAGTCTAGATATAGGTGCAAATGTTTCTTCAAAGTCTATTCCTTCTTGTTGAGCATAACCTTTGCATATGAGTCTTGCTTTGTTTCTAATTACTTCTCCATTTTCGTTCAATTTATTTTTGAATACCCATTTTGTCCCAATAAATTTTTTATCATGAGGTCTTGGTACTAATTCCCATGTATGATTCTTTTCTATTTGGTCAAGTTCTTCATCCATAGCCTTAACCCAACATTCATCCTTGCTTGCTTGATTTACATTTTGTTGTTCAATTGTGGATAGTAAGGATAAATAACTAGGGGTTCGAACAAGAGCTATTCTAGTTTATAATCCAGCTTCCTTTGCTCCTAGAATTTGAGATTCTGGATGATTTTTTTGAACATACCTTGATGGAGTCCTTTCTGATGCTTTTGTATTGTCAATTCCTTATTCTGATGCTTCACTAGTTTCTTCTCTTACATCCTTTTCTCTAGTTGTAGAAATACATTCGTCATCTAATGGTGCTTCTCTTTTGGTACATGTGCATACGTCATCAATCAAAACATCAATACATTCAACAATATTTTGAAGTCTTTTATTGTAGCATTTATATCCTTTGCTTCTAGAGGAGTATCCAAGTGGAATTCCTTCATTTGCTCTAGCTTCAAACTTTCCAAGCTTATCATCATTATTATTTATGTAACATTTTCTTACAAAGACTCTAAAATGCTTGACAACTAGAATCTTATCAAAACAAAGCTCATGAAGAGTCTTATCACTGTTTACACGAGCAAGGGATTTATTGAGAATAGTCACAGTTCTCCCCAGAAAGTATGAGGTGTCCCAGACTCATCAAGCATGGCACAGGCCACTTGTTGAATTGTTTTATTCATTCTTTCTACCACCCCATTCTGTTGAGGAGTTTTAGCTATAGGAAATTTCCTTTTGATGCCATTATGTTCACAAAAGTCGAAAAATTCATTTGATATGAATTCTCCTCCCCTGTAAGATATAAGACATTTGATTTTTAAATCTAAATCATTCTCTACTAAATATTTGAATAATTTAAATTTATCAAATGCTTCATCTTTATGTTTTAATAAGCCAATCCAACACATTCTAGTAAAGTCGTTAGTGAATAAGATGAAATATTGTTCTCCTCGAGGTGACATTTTCCTCATAGGTGCACAGAAATCAGTATGAATAAGTTCAAGTGGCTTACTTGTGGTAACTTATTTGGCATTAAACTGAACCCTGGTTTGCTTACCGAATTGACATGATTTGCATATGGTACTTTTTGGTAGAGAAATGTTAGGTAAATCACGAACAAATCCTAGCTTGCTTGATTTCTGTATTTGAGTGAATCTTAGATGTCCCAATATTTTGTGCCATAGCCAAGACATAGACATTACCGAGAGTTCCCGTCCCCTTTTCTTAGCTGTATTGAGATTCTGAACCACACAATTCTTTGATATGAAAATAACCTCATGCCCTTGATCACACATCTGAATAACAATCAACATGTTATGTTGTAATCCATCAACAAACAAAAAATTTCCAGCTTTAACCTTTTCTTTCAGCAAAACGATTCCTTTTCCTTTGATAGAAGTAGGTGAATTATTTCCAAAGGTTACATTCTTTTCTTTATTTATTTCATTAAAGGACATAAACTTATCTTTATCACCTGTCATATGCTTTGAGCATCCACTATCAATGTACCATATATTTTATTGATCTCCTGCATATAAATCTAGACCACAGTTTTTAGATTCCATGGTTTTCTTTTTCCATACCTTTGATGTTGTTTCCTTTTGTTCATTTTGAGTTGTTGATCACATTTTTATCGTGCATTCAGATTCTTTATGCCCAAAGTTATTGCAAAAGGAACATTCAGTTTCATTTTGAAGAGGTGAGAAAGTATTGAAAGAACATTTATTTACCCCAACCTCATTCTTTTGCTTTCTTGCTTCTCTAGTCATGATAGTTTTGTAAGCAACACACTGAGCAACCTTATGACCAGAATTATGAAAATTGAAGATTTGACTATTAAAGTAGAAGTCTATGGGAGTATATTACCTTCTTGTGTAGTTTTCCCTTTGATTGTAGTAAGGGAGATTTACCTGAGAAGTATTTGATCCTTTATTCTTTTGTTGATAGCTAGAGTTTCGTTGACTACTTCCTTTTACTGCATTAAGATAGCTTCCTGTACCTATTTCAGAAGGCTTTACAATTTTTGATGATTCTCCACTATATCCAAGACCTATTTTTATGAGAGGAGAGCGTTGTAATTTGATGATTTCATCTAAGGTTTCATATCCTTTAGAAAACCTAAGATTTAGACCTTTTGTTTTCTCAAGTTCCTTCCTTAGGCTTACTATTTCTAGTTCTAACTTTTCATTATGCTTCTCCTTTTCTAGGATTTGTTTCTTTAGAGCTTCTTCTGCTAATTTAGCTTCTTCCAAACGAATTTTAAGCTGAGTTATTTCTTCAATGAAATGATCCTTTTCTTCTAAGGCATCCATGAAAACATCATTAGACTCATCAATACATTTATCTTCAAATGCCATAAGTAAATGATATTCTTGATTAGACTCACCTTCTTCGCCATTTGAAAGATCATCACTATCTTTATGAGTATAGAAACTTTTTTTTTTTCCTGAAATTTCCTCTAAAATTAAATTTTGCTAGATTTCCCCCTTTATTTTCTCTATAAGGAAATTTATTAGCATAGTGACCAACTCTTCCGCAAGAAAAAAATTTGAAGGGAAGCTTACCTTTGAATCTGCGAGCACCTACTTGAAGTTCTACATGAAGTTTTCCTCTTCTTCATCTGATACATAACCTGGTTCCTTAAGTTCCTCCTTTTATTTTCCTTTAGAAGTAGCCTTGAATGTAGCTTTTTTGATATCCGAGGGACCCCCTTTCCATATTTCATAGGTTGTTAGAATCCCATGAAGTTGTTTAACAATAGGGTTCTTCAAATCCTGCATTTATTCAATGACAAAGACTTTTGAATCAAATTTTTGTGTTAGAGATCTTAAGATTTTGTCAGCCAGAGATGATTTTTTTACTTCATCACCAAGATTTCTCATTGAATTAAATATCTCATCTACTCCAAGAAAGAAACTAGTAATGCTTTCTCCATTATGCATTATGAGAGTTTCATATTGAATTCTGAATGTTTTAAGTTTGACACTCTTTACTTTGGTGCCGCCTTCATAATTTTGGATGATCTCATCCCATATATCCTTTGTGGTATTTAGCTGCATGAATTTGACAAATTATTATTATGCCAAGCTTCCTAATAGAGCATTGACAACTTTTGCATTGGTCTCATACTTTTTCTTTTCTGCTTCATTTGTGGGAATGGCAAATGGATACTGATAGCCTCCTTCAACGATTCCCCAAACATCAGCTCCAAGTGACTGTAGGTAAGCTCTTGTTCTGACTTTCCAGAAAACGAGATTGGATACATTAAAAAAAGGTGGCCAGATGGATGTTGCTCCCTTTTTGTTTCTCATCTTGATGAATCTTCCTTCAAGAGATCAAGCTTCTTTTGAAGGACCTACTCTGATACCAATTGTTAGGAAAAATATTGAGAGGGGGGAGGGGTAAATCAATATATTAAAACTTACTTAACCATATAATTTTATATTCATATTTTTGTACGCAAATTTAATGAAGTAAACCTGTGTATGTATGCTACTGTTATGCAGACAACCAACATATATCTAGTTAACTATATTTTCAATTAATTCTTCATCATTTTAACTTGAACCAGTGTATCAGTCCTTCATTAGGCATTAATTAAAAAGTAAACAAGTGCATTAAAAAAAAAAAAAATCATCACACATAGTCAACACATATGAACACCAGGATTTTTAGGTGGAAACCCAATGTGGGAAAAGAACCACCGCTGTTTTCGTCTTTGTCTTCTTTAAAAAAAATATTCTTTACAATCTTGTACTAGCGCATACTCATACCAGTACGCAAGCACCCACCTGCAGAAGGCTACAACCTTCTCTCATTCTCCAGCACCTACTGGAAGGGAGCTACAACCCCCTTATCTTCAATTCCTTGTGGATCACTTTTCAGAATGTTTCAAATTGGATCCACCTGATCAAAACATTACAACCTGTAGGCCACCTTTCATCAAATTTTCATACTGGACCCACTACCATCATCAAATCACTGAATAGACTAAGAACAAATCAATCACTGAATCTCATTGTAACCAATCAAACTAAACCAGAACAGATCATGTGAATGCATTGTCAATCATCAAGCCATACATTGTTATCTATCACTGAAACTAACTGTTGCCACTGCAAACCCTGATCAACAATATGCCAAAATTTATACGCTACTATTAGGAATAATTCCCACGTATACACATTTTTCTTTAATTGAACTTGCGTACAGATCTTAAACATTAATCCTTTAGACTGAAACACTGCACTTCTGAAATCAATCATAGACACATATATCCTTGATCACAGATCTCTGCGCTACTTACATATCATTACATCAATATAGTTCAATATTTCATTGACAAACCATTCAAAACTATCACATATAGATTATTATGAAGAAGACCTCATCAGCAGATAACAACAATCACATCAAGACTGATTAGACATCATTAAATGCACATACTTCAAAAACCATAGCATATGTACGTGACCCTTACACAATACTTCTGCATGTGTACGTGTCTTTCACAAAGCATACCTGCATATAGATCTGTCCATACTACAAAATTGACACACGACTACCTAGAGGCAAACTTGCGTATGTACGCGACTTTTCTGAGACAAAATTGCATAAAGATTTGCAATTATTGACTCATTCCTTCGTTGCACCACAGAAATTCAGTCAAACCCAAATATCGGAAAACCCAGTGACAAACATACGTTAGAAAATTATTATCAAAAATAAACCCATAATAAAATCATGTAGTCATTTCAGATCTACAAGATCTGATCCCACATCACATTCCTTGTGCAATCTTATTTCAGATCAAACAATTCATTAATAACCCATTACTTGCACACCAAACACTTTGATCTTCATCTCCTTATATAGCTTAGGCCTTATCCAATACCATGGGTCAAATCCTTAGTAATGCTGATGATATTCTTAGACATGATCAAATATCCATTGTCGCGCTCATTACTATGGGCCAATACCATGGTTAAGATCCCTGGTATTTAGGATACCATGGTACAGAAACTGTATGCCCTTTCTCTTCTCCATATCTGCATGTGTACACAACTTTTCTTTATAGAGCCTATGTTTATTTATTAAAACATCACCTTCATCATTCTTCTGTCTCTGGACTGCTATGCCTTTGTCCAAACCCTCTGTTAATGTTTGCTAGAATGTAAAATCATCGTGTTAGCATTATGTTGACAAACTTCATCAAATAGGTTTCCATCAAGGACAACACATTTGTCATAATTCCAATAGTGTGATCTAAAATGGATCCAAACTGATGGATGGTTATAGGATTCAATACTTGTATGTGAAATTTGAAAAATAAATAATGTTAAATAAACTATGAAAAAACAAAGCGAGTATAAAAATGAATGAGACAAAAAAGGAAGAGAAAAATAGAGAATTAAATAAAATAGGAAAAATGGAATAGAAGAGAAGGATAAGGATTGGGAAATGAAGGGTCATGCATATTGGCCTTCAATTGACCCCCCAACTTTCCCTATTTTCTCCATGGTTTTCAATCAAAGGGATTTTTGTTCACCAAGAGACAGAGAGGCGTAGAGAGCCATGAAAGTAATCCAACTAGAGATTGCTAGAATGAAGAATTATGCCTTCATTTGAAGTTGGTTTTCCTATTTTGATTTCTAGGGTAAAATCACTATGTTAATTATGTGTTTGGTTTTATTGTTGTGTGATAGGATTTAATTTACAGTTGGATTCAATGGATTGTTATGATAAAATTCCCACTATATTGATGTCCAATTATGTTGAGAGGTCAATTTTAGCCATTTTGTTGCTAATACCAACAAGAAGCTAACTTAGACCATCCACTATGTTATCACATTTTTAGTCACCAATTTTAAAATGCTGGCAATTTCAGTGTCAACAATTATTTGTAAAAATACTTTTAAAAGCACTGAAAATTTCAGTGTCAGCACCAGGGTGTAATAAAACAGGGTTAAAACGTTCACTGTTAGAATATCAACGTTATTGTAAGTTTGTAAAATTAAAACATTGTGCTGATATTCAGAGTAGCAATGCATTTAGTAAAAAAAAGGGCCAGTTAAATCTCTAATCAATTAGAGGCTCAACGTCAAAGGGAAAAGTTCAATTTTTTTCTCTTATGTCTAAATAATGCGTTGATGGAGCACACATCGGTAGATGAGTAATAATTTATCAAGAAAGCACCGATGAGTCAGATGGTGAGGTCATGTGAAATGTTTTTGGGTTCCATCACCGAGAGGTAATATTCGGTTAAAGGGTCATGATTACACATTAAATATTTTTTGAAATTATCTGACAGATTCGTTATAATGTTGTACCGGTTGCCACACTCGGAAATAATTTTCTCCATATGGTAAGTGTTGTAACATTGTTTGTTTTGATAAGTTATATGTTTGAGATAAAAAAATATATAAAAAGATATTGTAAAAAGGGGATAAAATAAAAATACAAAAATAGAAAAGAAAGAAAAGAAAAAGAGAAAAAGAAAAAGAAAATATAAAATAATGAAAATCCCAAAGAATAAAGCATGCTAGTTTAAATGCCACTCATTCATTTATTAATTGTGTTTAATTTATTTTAAGCATGATTAGATTAAACTTAAACTAAAGTTTATTTGTAAATAAGTAACGACACAACCTTTTGTTGTTTTTGGTTAAAGTTCTCAAAGCTCTTGGCGGTTGAAGATCCCGAGCGTGGAGATCAATGAATTTGAAGCCACTCTGCACCCCCTAGCCCCTTTGATGTTTAATCAATGAGGGGGGTGTGAAAAAGTGGTCCGCCCCAAAACCACCTTCGCCACGTGCCCTCCGCACAACTACTCCGCACCCCCCCACTCCAAAACCGCAAACCGCCCACTACCCCCCCTGAAATCCACCTTCCCACACCTAGTCGACCGTTACACCTTTGCTCCTGCCATTTTCAAACAAAACCTTGTCCCACCACTCATCGCGCCACGTACCCATCATCCGTCCACTCTTATTCTGCCACTTGTCACCCCTTCATACGCCGACTCCAAACTCGTTAAAAATCTCGTTACCAATAAATGCCTCTCTCGTGCCATTTAACGGGTATTACCCAATAAAAAATTATAACTAACCAAAAGCCCTTTTTATTTGTTTTCTTCAAAGATGACTGGATGACCATCATCCCCTGCCCTGTCGAACCAGAATTCAACCATTTGCGACTAGTACCAGGCCAAACAACTACCCAAGTTATCAGCGAAGATTTGCACACACTGCTACCTATCAGTCAACAACAAAATCATTAATTTTCCAAGTAATTGTAGTCGTTTTCACCCTTCTTTTTTAGTCATGGCTTCTAAAAAGAAATCTAAGGTTATGGAAAACCCCATGCTGCCCCCTACCATTGATTTAGATCATCAGCCTTTAGTTGACCAATACTTCAAAATTGTTGAAACCAACTGAGTTCGATCTCTACGAACTCCATAGTTGGTTAAAATAGAAATTCATTAACCAAAGTGATGAAATAAACCTCTGGAAGTCCTCCTTACCCCAGTTCAGCATTCCACAGACCCACCATTTCCTAGATTTTGTTGTATGGTGTCATGATAGGTATATTCCCACTCAAAGAGCAGTAGTTTCTAAAAACAATGAAGTTCTCTTTACCATTACTGTTGAGTCAATCAACCAAATGCTGCAGATTCAAAACACTGAACCCTTGCATCCATTTTCTCCAGAATCCCTCATGGACATTTACAAAAATCTTGACTTTCCCCAGAGAGCCAGAATTTTTGAAACCTTTTACCAGAAGATGTCCAATTACCTAAAACCAACCTACCTTATCAGTCATCTATGTTTCTAGAGTTGAGCAAGCAGATTATATCCATTGCCTCATGTCTGTTAGGTTATCATTATGATCAGTGGGTCGATGAGGTCTTAATAGGATTTCTATCAGTTTTCTCAACAAATGAAAAGCCTTCTCTGATTTTCAATTACAGTGAATACTTAGCAGAGTCAATTCATGATTAGTTCATGAAATTTCCTACAGAAGGAGTATTCAAGTATGCCTTTGTTTTAGTATACTTGTTTTTGTTTAATCAGTCAGAGAGGTTTTCTTTTCCCCTACAGAAGATGGACAGTCAAGGGAATCCACACTCAATCATCCATTGGACTTCCCTGGTGAGGAAGAACACCACTGAATTCACATTCAATGATTTTGTAGATCAATTCCTATATGTTGCTACATGTTTATTCAACAATGATGCAGAACCAAGAATTGGGATAGAGATCAGGAAAATCCTTCATCTCAGTGAACAGACCAAAATGGGAGATTGGTATTTATACCAAAATTATACAGAGATTAGGATATATGGATGTGAGCTTCCCCCATTCAAATTACCTAAATTTGTTCCTATTCATATATTTTCATTAGAGTATATCAGACAAATGATCAACATGGATCAACTACATTTTGTTGCAGCAAAGAAAAAGGCTTAGTTTAAGATTAAAACTCAAGTAGGGCCCTTTATTTGTAATGCTAGAGCAGCATGCAATGAAGTAGAAGATCTCCTCAGACAAATGAACTTTAAGCTTAGTTTCACCTAGTCTTATGATCCCCTAGGAGTAATTTCAAAACTAAGGGTAGAACAAAAAACTACCCCATATACTCACACTCCTAGGCCTGAGATAGAACAATTTATGAACCAGGATGAATGGCAGGAAAACACACTTCAGGAAGCAGAGGAACATGTTATAACATCTACACCATCACAGACTCCTCTAAGAGAAGAAAAACAAGATAAAAGGCCCAGAGATAGTGCTTCTCCCATGGAAACAAAAACTTCAACCAAGGAATTCAAAATTTACAGTAAAAGGAAGAAGACAGCTAGTACAAGTGATACACATTCAGAAGACACTACACAACAATGCCCAATTATCCTAATAGGCCCATTCATGTCATCATCTTCTAGTAGAGAAGAAATGGTTGTAGGCTCTCCTTTATCTTCATCCAGTCCAAATGTGTCATCATCTCAGATAGGAGAATTGCAGTAGAATCAGAAAGAGAAGAGTATCTTCACAGTTTACAAAGAAATCAAGCAGAGGAATGAAGCTTTGAAGGCTTCCACCTACACACAGTTTTGGAAGTAGACATCATCTACTCAACACAGGCTACTTTCTGCCTTTGACATTGAGAAGGGAAAGATGAAAATAGCCTTTCTAGAGCCCAAAGTCACTCATCCTAGGAGTGTTGATGATTATACTAAGTCTATCTTTACTTTTGATACAAATTTGATTCATCCTATTGACCAGATTGACCTACATGAGCAATCTGGTAAAATGATCTATTCTTCCCTTACAAGTTCAACTATGGCAACATCTAAACTTCAACAGTCATTAGACAATGTACAGTCTTAGTTAAAGTTAGAAAGAGTTTCTTCTTCAACAAAAGATACCAAGATCAAATCCTTAGAGGATTTAGTGATAAAGTTGGGATATGATCCCACAAATGTAAAAGTAGCAGAAGAACTTATCAAGACTAAAAATGTAGACATAACTTCTCTAAGAAAACAACTTAAGCTACCATCTACAGAAGATCCACAAGATAAAGAGAGAGGTCAGCTAGAAATGGAAAAATAAAATATGTTCAAGATCATAATTGAACAAAATGTGCAGATAGAGAAAATGGAGACTGAGATTGAAAAGCTTCTAAAGGAAAAAGAACAGTAGGGAACCCCAACATCTGATAGAACACCAACATCTACATCAACCACTACAACAGCAGAGGGGACTACATCTACTGATCCAACAACAGAGTTGGCAAAGGCTATGGAAGATTTGTCAATTAAGGGGCAAGAGGTCGAAAAACTAAGGAGTCAGCTTAACAATTTACAAGAACATAAACTAAAGATTGATAATGCTTATTTAGCTGAGTTGCAAAATTCATATAAGCTGACACAAAGAGTTCAATTCCTAGAAAGCCAATCTGTTATGATTGATACTATCACACAGGCTAGAGAATGTATCTGGATCCAAATAAATGAATCCATCACTGAGATATGGCCTTCAATTGAAATAATCTTTGAGCAGGATGAACTAGTACAAAGGGCCAAGCAAGCCATAGCAGATGTAAAGAAAGATTTGGGTTCAAATCCAGGAAGAGCACATGCATTGATAAGGGTTTTGAATTCCAAAACCAAAGATGAATTGGAGGAATATGATATAGAAGACATGACAGAGACCATACTGGAAGTGAGAAGGATTCTCACTAAGAAGAATTTGATGTTGCAGCTGGAAAATAAGTGCCATAACCTCGAATCAAGTATCCAGAGGTTTCACAAGAAATTTTCAGTTTTACACCAAAAGGGATTGCCTAGATTACAGGGAATGGCAGATAAATTAATTAATTTAGAAGAATATCAAATGAAATTATGTTCAATTGCCAATGATAAATCCAGGTTTGCAAAGATCAAAGGCACAATCACAGGTAAAGCATTTATAGAAGGCCTCAATTATGATTTACTCATCAAGCATGAGATAAATCATTTATTTGTGGTAAAACCAACTTTTCAAAAATATATTGAGGTAGATGAAACTTTTAGAAGATTAATCAAATACCAGATTCCAGATGAAGAAAGATGGAAATAATTATGCAAGTTACTGGAGTAATGAGTCAGCAACAGTCATCAACAGATTCAGCAGCAGAATAGCAGGTTTATCAGCCACATCAGCACTAGAATCCTTGAACCTAGAGACAATAGCTTTAGCAGTTTCATTTCCCTATATTTATGTACTATTTTTGTAGAAACAGATCTAGATATTTTTCCAATGTATCTAGATATTTTACTTTAGATAATTTGGGAACATTTTGTATAAATAATTCCCAATTCGAATTGTAAAGGGTTGCACCCTTGGGCTAAGTTTATTTGAAGCAAAATTACATGTATCTAAAGTTGTCTGATATCAATAAAAGGATTCTGAATTTGTTTCAAACAACTTGTTATCTATGTGAGTTTTCTTTATGTTATTCATTCCATTCTATTATTTCAACATGTATTTGGTTTTATGAAGAAATTTGAGTAAGATATAAACTGAATATTAGTCTATCTTAAATCTCCTATGAAGTTATAATAAATTACAGAGATTAGTTCATTAGACTATTTGTCTAAATAAACTCCTCTACATCAATTAATTGTCAATTCTTCATGAATTTGGATGCATTTTTGTTGGTTAGTGAACATAGTTTACTAGCATTTGTCTTATGATTATTTTAAATATTCTATCTGAATACTTAAAACTCATATTTTCTCTGAATTCTTCATTCCAAATATTTTAAAGTTAAATTATTGTTTAGAAGTGAAGAAACAACCCTTTCATTGTGTTGAGAGAAATTAGGACACAATACTTGTTTACATAATCTTAAAACATTGTTCTTCCACAAATTTAAAAACAACAAAAGTATTTTAGATGCTCTGGCATAATTACCTAGCCTAGAATTATCTCAGAGGACAACATCAGATTGGCACCATTGTTGGGGAATGAAATTTGAATCATTTTCCCTCGGACAACGATTTATCTTTTCCTTTAAGGTGAATATAGGATTAGCAGGTTAAAATCTTTCACCTGGCGACTCCACAAGCCAAACTGGCTTCTTCTAGACATACCAGATCTCATTTGGACCCTAAGATTTATTCTCCATTATCAGATCTTGAGAGATTGGTAAGAGAAGCTTCTTTCAGAAGAAGATTAGAAGCTTCTACCTCTTCTTCTACACCAATACAACCTAAAATTGTTTCAGCTACTGATCCTTTTGGACCTGTTCCAATTCCTTTTGAATTGTCTGAATTACCCCCAAAAGTACTAGAACTTTTATCCAGAGGAGTTGATCTGCAGTCAACCCTTCTAGTCCATTCATTGGAATCATATCAAATCCCTGAAACCCTTTTAGAATCACCTAATTCAGAAGAAGAGTTAGATATACATTTACTCGAGTTAAAACCTAGTGATTTTATATCACCTACTACACATAATTTTGCATCTACTTTTGCCAAAGCTGAGGACACTTTTTCTGTCTATACAAATCCTTTATTTGAAACTGAAGGAAAATTTCAACTAGAAGAGAAGAAGTTAGTTACCCAATCACCATTAATAAAAGGTTTAAGAGGACCTCCTCCATCTTCCCCACAAATTCATCTTAATCTACAACATCTTCTTTAGAATATTCCTCATCTTCTACAAACTCATCCTCATCTTCAGATATGGCTACTTTTCAGCCTATCATTCAAGCTAGGTATGCTGCCTTACAACTCCCTTGTCAACTTAATAATTTTCCTGATGGGTATTTAAAACATCTACCTAGATTTAATGGAGAAATTGGTTTGTCTGTTGAAGATCACTTAGATGCCTTTTTAGATTTTTCTGATAACATGAATATTGAACATGAAGATGTGTATATGAGGTTGTTTGTTCAATCACTTGAAGGAAATGTTAGAATTTGGTTTAGAAAACTAAGAGAAAATTCTATTCCATCTTGGAATCAGTTAACAAACATCTTTAAAAATCAATGGGGGGTTAAAAAGGATCCTGTATATTTTGTTACAAAATTTGAAGAACTGAAAAGAAATCCTGGTGAACCAGTGGCTGAATTTATAAAAAGATTTAACAAATTTATCATAAGATGCCACCTGACTGTAAACCACCAGTATCAACAGCTAAAGTTAGATTTTCTAAAGCTTTTGATGATGATTTTGCAGTCATGCTTAGAGAAAGAACATCCATCACCCTAGAAGACATGCAAACAAATGCCATAGAAGTTGAAGCCAATAGATCAACATCAACTAAACTTAGGGCTAAAGAAGAAAAGGCTGAAAGAAAAATAAAAGCTAAGGAAGAGGGTTCTTCATCAAAAAGTACAAAGGAAGATCAAAAGATAGATGAAATCACTTCACTTCTTAGAAATATTTCAAATAGGATTTCGAAAATGGAGGCTCAACCTAGAACAATTCAACAAACAACAAATAGACCTCAAGCTCCATTTAGAAGAACTACTCAACCTCAAATTTTGCAAAGACCTAATACTGATCAACAAATTCAACCTCCACTAATGATTGATGATCAGGAACCTGAAGACACTAGCCCTCTAATTACAGATGACATCAATAGTTTTGATAACTCATCAGTTCAAAATTCCATTGCCCCCTTTCCTCAAAATCAATTCCCACAACAAAATCAAGAAAATTCACAAGTGTCAAAATATCAGGCCTTCTCTGAATTCTTAATTGCAGAATTAAATAGAAGATATGATTTAAGACCAAGAACAGGGCCTAGTAGACCTCCTAAGAATCCCACTATAAATGAACCACCAATTAAAACCACTGAAACTCAAACAACAACAATTCAACCATTGAATCAATCAAATGAACCAAATTCAGTTGATAAAACAATTTTAACTACTTTCAATGTGGAAAGAGAGCTAGAAAGGGTCAAAATACCTATTCCCTTATCTAAACTTTCCAAAAATCTAGGGTATAAAAATCAAGTTTCTAAATGGATTCAATCTTCAAGTGTTGATGCTGAAGGAGATGTTATAAGCTTGCAAGATGAGAAACCTTCAGTAATATTTGGTCCTAGTTCTGATATGATTGATTGTTGGACACCTAATCCTCAATGGGTTAGTGTGGAAGCCGAATAGACAAAAGGAGTCCAAGAGACCTTGGGATGTGGAACCCAATGGTCAAACCATGTACTATAAATGTATATCACTTGTTAATAAAAATTGTATTCTCATGTTTTATCTTTCATATTTGTTGCTGCCATGTGTGTGTTTAACATGGTATCAGAGTTGGTACGTTCATAACCCACTCAATATTGTGTGAGCCATTTTGTGTTGTGGCCTATGTAAATTTGTGCTTATTTGTTTCAATAAAGTTTGTAGGTTTGTGTCTTTCTGAGCATTTGTCAGGACAGAGTTAACATTTCTCAGCCCTGCCATTCCTTTGTCACCTGCATACCTACATTAAGAACGCAAAGGGTGAGCTCGTTCATGGTGCATTCTGTCGATCTACATACTGGTCCGAACGCAGTAGGCATTACTCTGCCAAACCTAACTTTCGCTCAGAGCTATTCATTGCATTCTCAACCTACCTTCTAAAAATGCTCCTTGCTTAGACTTGCCATCTCTGCCCTAGCAAGAACGTACCTCTGACTTATCATTTTTGGCACGTTTTTTTGTATGGGTGTGTTGATGCCTCGAAAATCGCTGCATCAACATTGGGGAAAACCACCTGGTTTGGACCTTAAAGGCAGCTCCTTTTCCGTTTGGTGTGGTGGCTCCGACTGGAAATAATGGGACCAGTTTCCCAATGGTTTGTAAATAGGATGGATAAGTGGTTGATTTTCTATTATCTAATGATAATGGATGGATGATTTAATCTAAAAAGTAAAATTATAAACAACTAATCTATCCCGGGAAATTTCTGCTTTAGTGTAACTTTTGATGATCTTTATCTACAAACAGGCATATAGATGACTCTATTGGTAAACAAAGACATTTATTCATATGATAATTACTTTGTTCAAGTAGTTGAACAAAGTAATCATTAAAACATTATTACACTATTCTTCATATATCATTGACATAAATATGATTGAAAGAATAACACTCCTTAAACATTCAATAGTGATAAGTATAAGGACTGCTGTTAAAACACATACATATATCCAATGATAGCAAGATTAAATAAATGCTGATTCATATGAAAGAATGGAGCAAAAGCATAGATAATAGTACCATATGTTATTTGGATCACTCCCGATATCAATCGCATTCAAATTCCTTCTTCTAACTTAGAAACACTTCCACAAAAAGCAATAGTGCATATCTCATCAAAGCATTCTTCATTAAAATTTAGAATATTGGCCCAGTCTTCATAAAAAAATATATCAGAAGCACAATAGTGTGACTTCCCGATCCAAGTTTATACAAAAATTGAGGACCCTTTCTAAAGACATGAAAGGGTCTATAAATACTATCTAAGCTAACTAATTATGAAATAAAAATGCTATTAGGTGGTATAACCAAATCATGAGAATCTCCTTGAAATAGGCCTGTTTGTAGTCGGTAGCATGATTCACTGTTTCAGCCGATCATCCTTTGGCTTGAGCTGGTAGATAGCAAGCATTGGTTGCAATTCTAGAGGGTGACTCAGACGAGAATGCAGTTGGGCTGAATACGTAGCATCATGAATTTCGGGAATCATATAACCGATCGCATCGGTTAAACATTTGAGTGCTACCCTTTGACTGTATGGTTTAACTAGGAAGAACCAAAAGGTATCCCAAGTTAAACTTTGGATGCCGGCGATTAATCTTTCCTTCTTTTCCAATTCTTGATTGCATGTCTGTTCCAATGCTTTGGCTGACGGCAATTTACCTGGAGTGCACTGTGAAATCAAATTAGACAGATAAAGAGTATCATTTATTAACTCAATCAAATTACTGGTTGCTGATCTGCATCTTGAAGTTTCCCTTTCTGCCTTCATCAATTGCGACTGCCATTCTAGGAAAAGGATCTCCTTGTGTGATTCTAGAATTTTAGGCAGATTTGCGGCTTGCCCTTCACTGGTTTCTTGCCAAGCAAGAAAGTTGGTTAAAGTCTCATCAGCCTGTTCCAAATTCTGCCTGGCGTCGACTGATTTGTCAATCATTGATGAAGTAATCTCACAGAGGGGCTCAGCAAGGGAAATATTATGACATAGTAAATTTAGCTGCTTAATCAATGCTTTATTAATCTGGAGAGCCTCGGACCTGAACTCTGCTGGTTGAGGAAGACTTTTGAACCTTTCTATCTGTTGTGATAATTGAGCGATTTGCTCATCTTTTGTTTTACTCATCTGTTCATTCATTGTCTTCAGCTTGGACAATGCTGTGGATAATTCCTTTTGTTTTTGCACTGCGCTTTGGTCTATCCTCTGTTTCTCCTTGAGCAATTGCTCATTTAGTTGGTTGTTTACTTGCTGCTGAGCTGCTAACTGCTGTTCCAATTGATCTACTCTCTGCTGTTTTTCGGACACCTGTGCCTCCAATGAAACAATTGTCTGATCTTTTTCTTTTAATAAATTGCTAACCTCTGATGCTTTATCCATAGTGGCTGTCGAATAGGCCCCAGCATATTGAGAGAGTTTTGTGAGGTCTTCGGAGGGATTGAATTCTTCTTTCCATACCACATTAGCCATCTCTGTTTGTATAGGTAAAAGGGAAGATTGATCAAGCCTTCTCCTTTTCCTTTGTCTTTTTACTACAACCCTATGTTTAGGACTGTAAAAGACATCTAATGGTGGTATGTCTTCTATCTGCAAAACAATTTCATCCGATGGATCCTTAGGAATTATTTCTACATCTTTGCTGGTGGGTAGGCCGCTGGTTCCTTCAATTGGAACCGTACTTGTTGCTGTCTTGTGACCAACTATTACTTCAGGTGTGCTGAAACCCTGTGAACTTTCAGGATTTCTTATAATGGAATCGAATTGTTGCCATTCTTTAAGGAGCTTGGGATCAATCTGAGTATCTATATCCATGTGTTCACTGCCCTTTTCCTGTTCTTTCTCCTGTTCTGGCTCTTTTCCTTTCTCGGGAATCTTCTCCACAACAGGAGGTTTTTGTTGTTCAGGCTCACTTGACTGGATTGCTGGGGTGGTAGCTAATAAGTCCAGAGGCAGAGTTTGCAACCTCTGTTCTCTGAGCCTATTGAATACTTCCAGCCCTTCATCTTTATATCTAATCCTGGCCAATGTTTCACTTGAAATAATGATTCTGCTGAGGAAAACAGGTCATCAAATTCATCCTTTTCATGATCAAACTTTGCAAGTTTGGCCTGCTCCAGAACATTATAGACAACTTTTCTTGGATCATATTGTCTGTTGGGAATTGTTGCAAGATTGAGCATTTTTATTTTTTCTATTTCCTTCTCTGCATGTTTGTAATCATGGAGAGTGTAAACACCACATCTCAAAGGAAATGAAGGCCATACCTGCTTCTTAGAATTTTTAAGGGTTTTGGATGTCCCTTCCATTGTTATCTGGTAGGCCAATTCCCGAGCTAACAGCTTATCGGGCACATATAAGGGGAGAACATGGGGTTTTGTAAGGCTACCAAAAAGCCTTATATAGGTGAACTTGTCTTCTTCGAACCAATTTCCTACTGCAGTCAAGTCGATCCCTGCTTCCTCAGAAATCCTAGGTGCAGGTTTATCAAAAATGGCATAGTAGATAGGCAACATAAAACCATTACAGATTTTGTACAAATGATCTTTGTAATGAGCTTTCCATAATATCTGATGATAAATGTGGATTGGCTTAGGGTCTTCGGGAGTCCATCTCCATCCGAGTATCGGATATTTGAATTAAAACAGAGTATCCATAATATAAGCACTATAATAAAAAGGGGGAATGGTCCTGGTAGTTTTGCGTGAATTTGATCTAAATTCAAGAATTTCTGTGGCTAATTTGTCGGACAAGATGTTTGCCCAATCCATCACATAACTATTGACCGCTGCTTCCATTAAAGGGACCATTTCAATAGTAAATTTAGCAGAGTCATGTATCCCCCACATTCTACACATCATAGCCCCGGCATAACAGTAAGGAGAAGCTAATGAGTCCACGGAGTACTTACCAGATGATTCATGCTTGTGTTTCTCGGGATTATGTCTCCACTGCTTAATCGGGGCCGATTCTGTCTCGTTCTCATTTGAAAATTTTTCCAGGAAGGCTTTGTTGTACCTCTTTTCAGGCTCAGGAAAGTGATACATTTTCCTTAGATCTTCAGGTTGAAACGAGCCAAAAATCCTTTCGTCAATTGTGCAAAATGTTCTGTTTGAGACTGGAATTTCCTCTACCACCCATCTCACCACGTCAGTATATGGGAGGATTTTTTCTCGTGCTGCTATTCTGTGCAAATATGAACATGCTAAATCCTTGAGGGACGCTTCCGATTTTCTAGTTGAGTCAGCCGTGGCTTCTTCTGATATTTCCTCGGGCTCCTCTGCTTCAATTAAATTGTAAATGCTCTCCCAACTGGTATTTCCAAGGCCGAGGCATGTAGTGTCTGAAATTAACCCTTTTTTGCTTGGCCCTGGATCCTTGGCTGGCTGCACTATTGCTGTAGGAGCCGCTGCTACTGCGGATTTCTTTGATCTCTTTCCCATTTGTTTCAAATTCCTTATTCAGCGGAGTTCTGCACAAGTGATGAGAAAAATGTGATACAGAGAAATGCTGCTATAGACTAATATGAAAGAATTACGTCGATCAATAGGTGATAATGGATTATAGTGAAATTTCCGCGGATAAAATCTAAAGGAAAATCTTCCCTTAACTGCTTCATTGATTAGCCGTTTAACCTGTCAATCATGGTAAAGGAGGTTTTAAATGCCCATCATGTCGTTTATATGCCAAATGATTCATTGAAGTGTGGCTTAGATTTCTTTGACGGATAATTAGAAGTAAATCGCAATCAGCGATTGGTAACGTGAAAGGAAAGGCTTTAATATTTGTCTTAAACATCTTCCGATCACCGAAAGGTGATACAATGCATGCTAGCCTTTTAAGTATGTTATCGAGATATGATCCTTATTAATGCATCGAAATCGGGGAATGGGTTCGGGTTTTATTATCGTGTCAATGTGATTTCGCCGATTGCCAATTGCGATGTGCCTTATCGCATCGGAGGATTCAAGTGCCTTCAATCATGTGTTGACTTGTTATTGCCGATGGCGATACGCTTTATCACATCGGAGACATCAAGGGGGCTATTTCATTGTGCTTTGTGATTTTCTTTTCCCGATATCCGATTGCGATTACCTTTTCGGATCGGAGTGAATGAATGTGTCTTTATATATGTTTCCCTTGTTATTGCGATTGCTTTATCGCAATAACGAAGAACTTTATAATTTTTTAAAGACGCACTTTATTCCTATTCAAAAGGCTTTTAAAGTACTTCATTTACATTAATCCTTTTGATAAGGGTTTTTCTTATGATGGGTTAATACCAATTTATTCACACATATTTAAGTTTTTTATTTTAAAAGGGACCCATTTCATATTATGATTTTTTATAAAATTTTTATGAAATGGGGGGTTGTTGTATAGCACAACAATTGGCGATTCACTGGGAGAAACAATTATCTCTGAGAAATTAATTAAAATACTTAAACTTTCTTAATCTGGAAAGCTTAGATGATAGAGAAAATCTAATATAACTAGATAATCATAGATTCTGAAAGTAATGTTAACTATTTCTGCTATTTCCTTCTCTTGTTAAAATTAAATACATTCTAAGTTTTAAATTAGCCTTAATTGGTTGATAATGATAAAACAAAATACATTTCCAACTTAGCTTTATAATGACTCCTTTGTCATAGGTAGAGCTTCTGCTGCCAACAAATATCTATATAGTCTCGACAGGGATACCTTTTAACCATTTGACTATTCATTATTCCATCCATTTCAGAGTATAATAAAAAAGAATGAATCCAAAAGATATGTTTCCATATTTTTGTATTACTTTTTCTTTTTTTCCTTATTTTGTAAGATAAAAAGCCATTGTCCTGGTTTGGTGGCCAACTGTTGACAATGCCATTCACTGGTTGTAATTTAACTGAACAAGCTGGCTCGTGATGAGACCCCTTGTCTTATAATTATAAGCCATTACCCTGTTTTGGTATGCAGTATTGGTAATGTCAGTTGAAATATTCCCCTATGATCATGGTAAGCAGGCTTATAATAAGACCTCTTATCTTTTATATCAAATATATTTTAGAATTACACTCTAAGTAATTATAAACTTTGATGAATGGGATGAACAATTTTCTCCTTAAGAGAATATGGATGACAGGGTGAGAGTTGAAGATGCTAAGATTGAATCAGTTTTTGTTTTGTATTGATAACCGTCTTCAGGCTTTTTGAAAACATTAAAATGATTTACAGTACTTCTAAGTCTTGAGAAGATTTCACAAAAATAAAATGGGGTTTTCAGAATCTAAATATACCTAATTTCCTAGAAATTTCCTTTTCGTTTAAGGCTTCCATTTCTTAAAAGTAAATATCAGAACTATTTCTTTTGAGTAACTTTTTCAATATAGCAAAGACCAATGGGAGGCTTCTTACAACTTTATTTTCCTAAGATTCTAAACAAAATAAGTTATGCACACAAATTTTGCTGAAAATTGAATATTTACAAAGGGAGAAGGGGTTACCTCCTCAATTGAAGAATTTTTTCAAGATAAGGCCGTTAACAGGAAGAGAATCTCTCTTTCTTGATAGATCTTGCAATATGAATGTAGAAGGGCCTATCTTCTCGCTAATTTGGAATGGTCCAAGCCACATTTTCTGGAACTTAATGTGTTTTCCTTTATCCTCATGGGCTTTGTCCCATTTCAAAACTAGGTCACCAACTTGTAATTGTTTTGAACTAGTTGAAATTGCATCGAAAGATGACTTAATAATTTGCTGATGTTTTGCATGTATAATTCTGGATTTTTCCCTTTCTTCTTCTAGTTTCAAGATTTGATCATGTCTTAGTTGAATAGAAGATGAGGGACTTTCTTCAATAAACTACACTAAAGCTAGTGATGGAAGTACTAAATTTGCTGGTATGACAACTTCTTTTCCATATACTAGGTTAAACGGAGAAGTGCCTATGGAGGCCTTCTGTGTTATTCTGTCAGCCCATAGTGCAAATATTAAAGATTTATGCCAGTTTTTATGATTTTGCTCGATAGTTCTCTTAATGATTTTGATAAGATTTTTATTGGTGGATTCTGCTAAACCATTACCCTGAGGGTAGTAATTTGCAGAATACTTCAATTTAAATCCCCTTTTGATAGCAAACTCAAATATAGAATTTCCAGAGAAATAAGATGCATTATAAAAAATAAGAGCGTTTGGGACACCAAACCTGATAATAATGAACTAATATATGAATTCAATGATTGCTTTAGAATTTGCTGTCTTCAAAAGAATTGCTTCAACCCACTTAGTAAAGTAATCAGTAGCTGTAAGGATATACCTATGCTGTTTGGATGAATGTGGAGTGATTTCCCAAATGATGTCTAATTCCCATTGTTAAAACGGCTATTCAATGTTCACTGGTTGCAAAGGGAAAGCTGACTTCCTTTGTCTTCCACTAGTGGTTTGACAACTTTGGCATTTCCTTACGTATTCATGAGTATCTCTGAACAAGGTGGGCCAATAATATCCAGCATGAATGATTTTGTGAGCTGTTGTATCAGCTCCAAAATGTCCTCCTGCTGGTCCATCATGTAGCTCCTGCAAGACCTTTTGCGCTTCAGGTTTTTCTAAGCATCTTAACAAGATTGAATCATAATTTCGTCTAAATAATACATCATCTACAATTATGAAGTTTTTTGCTTTCAATCTTATGGCACGTTTGTTTTTATAGGAAAGATTAGAAGGAGCATATCCATTTTTCAAATAGAAAATCAGATCTGCGTATTGAGATTCAGGATTAGTGATACTTATCTGATTGATTTCTTCAGTATCTTTTGTACCTTCAAGTTCCTGAATATTGGATGCTCCTACTAACAACTTGCAAAAACCTTGGCCTTTGACAATCTTTGCTGGTTTGATTTCCAAGTCATATTCTTGTAATGTTGTGACCCAATTTGCTCTCTTTTCTCCTAATTCCCTTTGAACTAGTAACTGTCTTACTGCCGAAAAAGGAACTATAACTTTTGTGTGAGCTTTTAAGAGAAAGGGTCTGTAATGTTTAATGGCTTTGTATACAGCAAAGGCTTGTTTTTCAACTTCGGAGTAATTAAGTTCAGCACCTTGAAGGTTTGAGCTATAAAATGATATTGGTGCTTCCAAGTTTTGATCGTTAATTTGTGTCAGCACTGCTGCATAAGATGAATCAGATGCAAGGGTATATAGGATGAAATGATTTGAAAAATTAGGAGTGCTCAAAGCAGGGGCATT
The DNA here is from genome assembly GCA_031772625.1 of Pinus tabuliformis. Taxonomy (NCBI): domain Eukaryota; kingdom Viridiplantae; phylum Streptophyta; class Pinopsida; order Pinales; family Pinaceae; genus Pinus; species Pinus tabuliformis. Next base: position 1,157,847,250 of record CM062813.1, on the reverse strand, counting down.
TATGATTGATTGTTTGATGGAATCAAATGCCTCTCTTTCTGCAGGCCCCCATTTAAACACTGAATTTTTCTTGATCATGGTTTGTGTTGAGATAATTTGTGTACCTAAATTAACACAATTATTTCTTATAAATCCGGGTTGTTTATGCTTTGAGGCAAGTTCACTATATGTGAAGATCAGATGTAATCAAACCTTGAAAGATAAGTTATTCAAAAGCTAAAAGTAATACATTCTATAACTCTAATTCAATCAGTTTAAAAAAGAGGAAAAACATTGAAATGGTTCTTGACTTAAGAAGTCCACTTTCACCTCAATTACCACTTAATGAATCAGAGATTAAAACCAAGAGCTTAAGATGGATAAATTCTTAATGAAAGAAGCTCTTAACTTAAGAGACACATAAGGTATTCCATCATAATTCATTCATCTCAATATCAAAATCTCAATAAGAAACTACTTGCATGCAAACAAAGGAAACTAATTTTGATTCATCATTTTAGTAGAAGGGATGCTCAACTTGAACACCTGTTTTTACAACTCGATAAAGTGATGAATAAGCTATTAACTAATGAAATCAATCACTATGCATGAACCATAAAGCAATCTGAAATAAAGCTTTGAAAAACTAGTTCTACAATAACCAAATTACAAGAAAATAAAACTAGTTAACAAGGAAGTGTACTTAGCTTGGAATGCGGGCCCTCCACCCTTGCCTTGCACACTTGAGAGGTGATATCAGAAGCTTAAATTCAGTCACACATCCATAGCATTGAACAACAAAATAATAATAACACAAGTCTTCAAATTAACTCCTCAATCCAAAGATGTCACAGCATAAAAGTATGTAATAAGTCAATACATAAGCCATCAAAGTTTTGGCTTTAAATAAGAAGTCTCATGAAACAAACTGATCTATATTCACTCAAACAAACACATCTACTCTCATCCACCTATCTAAGTCGAATTCATTACTCCCATCCCAAGAAAGATGACCAATCCTATAGAATCTCAACACTGCCCTATTTCTATGGGATTTCTGAATGACTAGCATCAAATGGGCCTAATAAAGCTTGTTCTGTTCGAACTAAGCATAGCTGGCTTAGTCCTAGTTCCCAAGCTGTCCATCCATGCATTCCATTTGTACCCAAGTGTCCTGCAACCATATCAACCATAGAGCTATTACGGGAATTTCTGAATCTGCCAATTTTGCACTAAAAAAACCAAATTTTCATAAAAACTTTAGAAATTGAAAAATTAAAATTAAATACCTGAATGGATATCAAATATACATCAAAATGGGATAAATGAAGGGAAAATGGATGGGAAATAGATGGATAAGTAAGTTTCTTTGAGCAAAAATAAGACCAAAACTAAGGCCCAACATCTCTCCCTTGCTTATCATCAAGCATGTCCCCATGCTTGCTTACTCCTCTTCGACCTTCTTCTCTCTGTAGTAGATGATGTACCTGTAGATGCTTTCTGTTGTGCTGCCCTGACCAAACAATCCAAACCTGTGTCATGTCTTTCCCTGAACAAAGCTGCTTTGACCTTCTGTTTTTCATACTTTGCCTGCCACATGTTCTTTTCCTTTAGCCATTTAAATGCTTGCTTAGAAAGTAGATCATTTTTCCTTTTCAGTCTCCCCAATTCTTCTTTTAATTTTTCATTTGCCTTAGCCAATTTAGCATTATCTTTCTTATTTGCCTTGTTTTCCTCTTTTAATTGTTTCTCCAAGATTTTGCTAATTTCCAATTGGTCAGTTAAGTCCCTGATTCTTCCCAAATTGATTTCTCTCTCAAAATCTTGTGTTGTTTTCATTAGTGATGCTGCTGCTGCATCATCATATGAAGAATCCTTCTCAAATACTTCTTGTGCAATATCATTTTCTTCTTGTTGTTTTGGAGAATATGTTTCTACTTCCTTGTCTAAGTCAATGGGACTTTTATTCCTAAATATTCTAGGAATAGACATGACAGATGTTTCATTTTCCTGCATGGCCATGTTATTCTGTTGTTTAGCTCTTGTTCTGGGATACAAGGGTGATTTCATCAATCCTCTGTTTTCCTGCTCTGTTTTATCCTGTACTTCATTAACCTGTTCAATGAACTAATTTTTAGACATGAACTCTCTCCACACTATGCCCTGTGACCTCACCTGATACTCAACTAGGATTTTGATCAATCTTTGGTGGTAAATTTGTCTTGCTTTAGGCCCGTGTTCATGTTTTACTGTTTCAATCATTCTCAAGAGGCTCCTATATAGGAAATAAGGCAAGTTAATCCTATCCTCTCCCTTAATATGCTACAGAAGTTGTAGAAATTTCTCATTTCCCACCCCGGTTTTCAGTTTCTCCTTATTTCTCCCATATAGTTAAATGCCCTTTCCCATAACCATACATTTAACAAGCTGAAAAAAATAAATTTGCTGAAAACACAAATTCTGGAAATTTTACAGAATGCTGGAAATTGCATAAATAAAAATCAACAGTAATAAACAGCCATTGAAACACATTTAAACACTGAGATTTTTGGTCAATGTGACCCTGGAAAAACCCCCTACAACTCTTGGGGAAAACCAGTTTGAGAGCTCTTCTTTATTTCTGGAAAATGCCTTTTTACAGTAAGAGAAATGTTCAACAAAAAATCAGCAAACAGACTTTTACAACTTATCTCAGCCTTGCTGAAACTCAGCCTTGCTGATACACCGCTGCTGATACTCCGCAGCTGTTACACCGTTGCTGATACACCGCTGCTGTTGCTGATACACCGCTGCTGATACTCCGCAGCTGTTACACCGTTGCTGATACACCGCTGCTGTTGCTGATACACCGCTGCTGATACACCGCAGCTGTTGCTGATACACCGCTGCTGTTGCTGATACACCGCTGCTATTGCTGATACACCGCTGCTGTTGCTGATACACCGCTGCTGATACACACTATTGTTGCTGATACACAGCTGCTGTTGCTGATACACAGCGTAGAAATCTCCCTTGCTCTCTTGCTCTCCTTCTCTCAATCTGCTCATGAAAGAATTGAATCGAATGTGATCTTTTCCTCCTTTTCCTCCCTTAATATAACTCCAAGTGACTTTTGGGTGATCTCTAAAGCCAATGGATGAAATAGATTTAGATCAATGGCTGAGATTAAATGCTCATTTAAATCTCACTTTTTATTTTTTAATTCACCCCACTTTAATAAAGACCCACTTAGTCATTTATTTCCAAAGTCACTTTTCCTTTCTAATTTTTCATTGACTTTATAAAAGTCACTTTAAAATTAGACTTAGTAACTTTATCACTTAAAGTCACTTTTAAATTAGATTTAACTTTATAAAATTATAAAGTCACTTTAGGAGAAAAATTAAATTCTTTTGAACACTTTTCCCTAGGCCAAAGATCAAAGCCTAAGGGAACCACCTGTCCTCCGGTACCAAATTTCAACACTCCCTCTTACCGAGGAAGGTGTTCCTCACCACACCCATCTTGTCTCTGAAGTAGACATGCTTGCCCTGTGGTAAAGCTTTGGTAAGAATATCTGCAACCTGCTCATCAGTGGAAATATACTCAAGCTTCACAGCTCCCTTCTGAACATAGTCTCTGATAAAATGATATCTGATCCCGATATGCTTTGACCTGTCATGAAATACTGGATTCTCCGTGAGTTTAATGCAACTCTGATTATCACAGTAAATCACTGAAGGTCTCAACGGCTGACCAAATAAGCCAAACAACATTTTGCGAAGCCAGATAGCCTCACAACTAGCTAGACTAGCTGCCATATACTCTGCTTCCGCTGAACTCAGTGCTACTGACTGCTGCTTCCGGCTGAACCATGACACTACTGCTGAACCCAACCCAAAACAGCACCCTGAAGTGCTCTTCCTATCAGAAGCACGACCTGCCCAATCAGAATCAGTGTATCCTGCCAATCTCACTCCATCTCTCTGCCTGTAGTCCAGACCATAATCCACTGTCCCTTGCAAGTACCGCAAAATGTGTTTTGCAGCCACCAAGTGAACCTTCCTAGGCTCACACATAAACTGACTCATCGTGTTGAGTGCAAAACAGATATCTGGTCTAGTGTTGACCAAATACATCAAGGAACCAATCAGCTACCTGTACAATGTGGGATCCACCAACTCAGAATCCGAAGCATGAAGCTTCTTCCAGTTGGTAATCATCGGTGTCGACATGGGTCTACAATCCTCCATGTGGAATCTGCTAAGGATGTCCACAATAGACTTCCCCTGCCCCAGGAAGAAATGCCCCTCTTCCTGCCACACCTCCAAATCCAAAAAGTAATGCATCAAGCCGAAGTCCTTCATCTCAAACTCTGTCGCAAGATCTCTCTTGCAATGCTCTATGAGTCTCTCTGCACCTGTAATGATCAAGTCATCCACATACAACACCAGAATGAGAGGCTCCTCACCAATCACAGTAAAGTAAAGGTTCGGATCTGCCTCACTCTTTGTGAAACCCATCCCCTGCAAATATGTATCTATCTTGGAGTACCAAGCTCTGGGAGCTTGCTTCAGGCCATAAAGGGCCTTCTTCAGTCTGCACACATGGGACTCCTTCCCATGCATCTCAAAGCCCTGTGGCTGCTCAATGTACACCTCCTCCTGTATGAAGCCATTGAGAAATGCGGTCTTCACATCCATCTGGTGGATCTTCCAATCCATCTCTGCTGCTATCGATATAATGAAGTAGATCGAAGTATATCGAGCCACGGGAGCGAAGGTCTCCTCATAATCAACTCCCTCTACCTGGGAGAACCCTCTAGCCACAAACCTCGCTTTGAATTTCTCAATGCTGCCATCTGCAGCATGCTTTACCTTGTAAAGCCATCTGGAAGTAACCACGGATTTGCCCTCAGGCCTCAGCACTACCTCCCAAACATCATTCTTCATGATAGAAGAATACTCCTCCTGCATGGCCTCTCTCCAGACCTGCTGGCTAGCTACCTCCTCATAGCTAGAAGGCTCAGAGTCAAGGATGCTGGTAACCATCGCCATATAGCTACAAAACCTCTCAGGTGGTCTACTCTCTCTGACCGGCCTCTTCGGCTCAGCAACAGATGTGGCATCTCTCAAGGTGTCATGAAGCCACTTGGGCTTTCTCTTCCCTGAGCATGCTTCTCCCATAGGAGAATGAAACTCCTCCTCCTCATCACCATCAGTAGCCTGAACTCCTGACTGTCTGTCTACTGTCCTCCTGCCTGCACCTGAACCTGTAGAAGCTGAAGCACCGTGTGAATTGTCCATCAATGGACTCCCTAGTGAACTGCTCTGCATGCTGCCTGGAGCACCACCCCTCTGGCTCGGCGAGCCACTGCTCACTGACGGACCTGACATCCTCATAGATGTACCTCCTGATCCTCCTGATCCCTGCCCACTGGATCCCTGCGACTGACTCAACTGCTGCTGAGGGTCTGGTTGATCCAGATACTCTAACTCCCGTGACCTCCTAAAGGCCCTGTCCTCCTCGAACTTCACATCCCATCTGACAACAACTCTTCTCTGTGTAGGAATGTAAATCCGAAAGGCCTTTGAGGTCTCACTTTAGCCCACAAAGATACCCTTCTCTGCGGTGGGCTCTAGTTTGGTCCTCTTCTCCTTGGGTATATAGGAGTATGTAATGCATCCAAAGATATGAAGATGACCAATATCAGGCTTCTTCCCAGAGAAAGCCTCCTCCGGAGTCATCTGCCCCAAGGCACGATGCGGACTCCTGTTCTGCAAGTAAACAGCTATGTTGCAGGCCTCTACCCACAAGAACAATGGCAACCCCTGATCATGTAACATGGCTTTGGCAACCCCTATGATGGATCTGTTCTTCCTCTCTGCAACCCCGTTCTGCTGGGGGTTGTAAGGAACAGTGAACTCCCTCCTAATGCCTGCCTCCGCACAATAGTCAACAAACTCTCCAAGGGTGTACTCTCCTCCATTGTCTGACCTCAGGGACTTGATCTTTCGACCTGTCTGAGTCTCCACAAGAGCTCTGAACTCCTGAAACCACTTGAAGACCTCACTCTTGGTCTTCAAAAAATAAATCCAGGTCCTCCTGGAGTGATCATCGATGAATAAAACATAGTACTCATATCCACTCAAGGAAACACGAGACATCCGACCGCTCACATCGGAATGAATCAAATCAAGTATCCCCGTCGCTTTGTTGTCACTGCTGGGAAAAGGGGATATAGGATATGAATGATAATGAATATCCCCAAGTACTAATTTCAACTTAACAAAAACTAAAAATTTCTAAGAAAAATTTGAATTTCCAAGCACAAAATGACTATACATATACTCCCCTGGATGATGGCTGTACAAGTGGGATGAAATCAATTGATCAGATGTTATAGATGGATCAAAAAGTAAACTTTATTGCTGCTCCTTGTTCTTCATGCTCTGGTTCTTGAATTGTTAGTCAGGTCCCTCTGTAATGATTCTTTGTTTCAGGTCCCTCTACACTGCTTACAAAATATGCACATGTTGTTTTGACATTGGCAGGTCTTTTAGGTCCCTTGGCAATGATTCCTTATTTCAGGTCCCTCTGTTGACAATACAAGTTCTTTCTATACTTCAGCTTTCCAGCTAAAGATCTGATGCAAGTCTCCCCCTTGTTTAAGATATGACTTGTCCTCAAGTCAGTTGTTGGTGGAGAGTGCCTGCATTGAAATTATGTGAGAACAATAGAACAAGAATAAGGAATTCATAGAGTCCAAGTTGCCCTGGTTTTCCCCTATGAATTCGTGTTTTCTAAGTGCCAGTTGCCTGGTTTTCACTTGCAAACAAATTATTTGTTTTTTATATGTTTTTTTTTTTTTTTATTCAATTACAAGACTGGAAGATGGCTGATCCTGGTGTGCCATGAGTTCCAGTTCTGTATCTTCTATCAGTTGTTCCATAAATGCTTCTTTATTGATAGACCTATTACAAACTTTGAGCCTATGTCCATTCACTATAAATGAGGTGGAGTCCTGGTCGATTGTCCTGATCTTGACTGCTCCATTGTCAAAGATTTCGTCAATTTCATATGGGCCTAGCTAGTGTGTTGTGAACTTTGCTTTGAAGTCTTTGAATTTAGAGTCAAAAAGTAATGCCCAATCTCCCTTGCGAAATGTCTTTGTTTTGATATATCTGTCGTGCCACTTCATTCTTTGTTGTTGCACCAATGTAGTATGTTCCATGGCTTGTTGACGATGCTCATCCAATTGATTCAGTTCCATGATCCGCTGCTTTTGTGCTTCTGTCAAGTCTAGTCCTAGTTCAGTTGCTAGTCTGTATGTGTGTATCTGAAACTGTATAGGAAATAAGGCCTCTTTCCCATATACTAACTGGTATGGACTAAAACCAGTTGTAGTTTTCCATGTGATTCTGTAGGCCCAGTGTGCATCTTTTAATTTTTCAGACCAATCTTTTCTGTTCATCTGTACTGTTTTTGTCATGATATTTTCTAGGACTTTATTTGTTGATTCAACCTGCCCATTTGCTTGAGGATGATATGGTGTAGATTTCCTGTGTTTGATCTTGTATTTCTCTATTAGATCTCGTACCAGCTTTGATGTAAACTGTGTTCCTTGATCTGTTACAATTTGTCTAGGTACTCCATATCTGACAAAGATTTCTTCAAAAAGAAAGGTGACCACTGTATCTTCTGTTGCTCTGTTCACTGCTTTAGCCTCTGCCCATTTGGTTACATAATCTGTACATACTAAGATGTACCTATTTCCATTTGATGGTGGATTGATAGGTCCAACAAAGTCAAGTGCCCATTGCTCAAATGGTTCTATGAGGACCTGTGGCTTCAGCAGCATCTCATTTGTTGTGATTGGTCTCCCTGTTCTCTGGCAGCTGTCACATTGCTTGACATATTTCTTAGAGTCTCTGAAGATGGATGGCCAGTAATAGCCCAGTTGCAGCACCTTATATGCTGTTCGTTTATCTGCAAAATGGCCACCACATGGTTCATCGTGACATGCTCTTAGAATGTCTAATATTTCATCTTCTTGCACACATTTCCTAATTATCAAATCTGAACTAGTATAAAATAAATCACCATTTACCCAACTATACCTAGAGCTTTCTCTAACAATTTTGTGTTTTTGCTTTTTAGTGAATTGAGTTGGAAACTTTCCAGAAGATAAATAGTTTTCAATGTCTACAAACCATGGTGTTTTTACTGTGATGGCAAACAGGTGTTCATCTGGAAAGTTATCTGCAACCGGATTTGGATCGTTGGGTGAATGTATGCGGGACAGAAAGTCAGCCACTTGATTTTCCTTGCATGGCCGGTCTTGTATTGTGATATTAAATTCTTGCTATAACAGTAACCATCTTGTTATTCTTCCATTGGTGATGGGTTTATTCATCAAGTATTTGATTTCTAAATGATCTGTATGAATGAAAACTTGATATCCTGTTATATAGTGCCTGAATTTGTTTACTGCATGTATAACGGCTAACATTTCTTTCTCTGTGACTATGTAGTTCAATTCTGCAGGTGTTAGATTTTTACTTATAAATTATATTGCATAATTGAACAAGTTCTCTTTCTGTCCAAGAGAGGCACCTATCGCGGTATCAGATGCATTAGTTGATATATGAAATGGCAAAGACCAGTTTGGCCCACGAAGAATGGGTGCAACTGATAATTTCTCTTTCAGAATTTGAAATGCATTTTGACAATCATTTGTCAAGTGAAATTCAATATCTTTTGATAATAGTTTGAACAGAGGTTGGGCTATTTTACTGAAGTTTTCAATGAATCGTCTATAATAGCCTGCATAGCCTAAGAAGCTTCTTACCTCTTTCTGTGTTGTAGGAGGCATTAAGTTTACTGGGACTTGGATTTTTGCTGGATCCACCTTAATTCCTAAAGCAGAAATATGGTGTCCCAGAACTATTCCTTCTGTCAACATCATATAACATTTCTCATTGCTTAATGACAAATTTGTTTCAATGCATCGTTTCAAAACTTTCTCAAGGTTATTTAGGCAATCATTATATGTGTTTCCATAAACTGTGAAGTCATCCATATAAACCTCTACACATTCATGAATTAGATTAGCAAATATTGCAAGCACTGCTCGTTGAAAAGTTGCAGGTGCATTGCATAAACCAAATGGCAAAATATTATATGCATAAGTTCCCCATGGGCAAGTGAATGTTGTCTTGTCTTGGTCTTCTGTTGCTATTCTTATCTGGTTGTATCCGCTAAACCCATCCAAGGAGAAAAATTTCTTTCCAGCTAATGAGTCTAACACTTGATCAATGAATGGTAGAGGAAAATGATCTTTAAGTGTAGCCTTGTTTAGTTCCCGATAATCCACACATACCCTCCACTTTCCATTTTTCTTTGGTACAATAACCAATGGAGAAACCCATTGACTATCTGAAATAGGATAGATGAATCCAACATTTAAAAATTTTTGCAGTTCCTCTTTCACTATTTCTTTCATCATGGGATTCATTCGTCTTTGAGGTTGTCTTACAGGTTTAAGTTGATCATCTGTATAGATGTGGTGGATACATGTGCTAGGATGGATTCCTTGCATGTCAGTATAATCCCAGGCAAAAGCTTTTGAATATTTCTGTAATAATGCAATTACCTCTTGCTCTTGTGCTGATTGCAACTCGTTTCCAATGTTTAAATGTTTTCCAGGATATACCTCAATTGTTTTTATTGTTGGATTGGAGATTGTGTTTACAGGAAAGATGTCTATAAAAGATTTCCGCAGCGTTTGAATAGTACAAGTTTCCTGAAAGTATTGGTTCAAAAGGTTACTTGCATCTTCATATTGGACTTCTCTAAGCTGCTCTGAAATACTTGGTTCTGAAATGAAAAGATCCATTAAGTCTTCATTCTCTTCTTCTTCTCTAAAATCAAAGAATTGATTTATACTTAAAACTGATTTAGTTTGCTGTTTTTCTTGAGTTTCAAGCACTGATTCTAAAGAAGTTGATTGTGCACGTGAATAAAGAGCAATGTGTTTCCTTTCATCTCCATGTGAAATAATCATGTTTCCTGATCTGCATCTTATGAAGGCATCAACGGTAGCTAACCATGGTCTGCCTAAGATTAGAGGATGTCCTCCCAAATTTGTTTTTGGTTGCAGGATAAGGAAGTCAACATGATACTCCCATGAATCCAAAGAGACTATGATATCTTCTAATATTCCTTCAGGAACAACTTTAGATCTATCTGCTAGTTCTAAGATTGTAGAAGTTGATCTAATGTTGTTTAAATGTAAAGTTTTCATTGTCTCCATTGTCATTACATTTATAGCTGCTCCCAAGTCTATTAATCTATTTGGTACTGAGAAATTATTTATTGATATAGTAACCATAGGGATACCAGGATCAATATATTTCTCTACTATGGTTTGTGTAGACATGAGGCTTGCTAGTTTACCAATGACTTGGATTGTAGTAGGATCCTTCTTCTTTTTCTCTGATTTCTTAATGCACAATTCCTTTATTGTTTTAGCATATATTGGTATTTCTTTAATTGCCTTCAACAAAGGAATTTTTACATAAGCATTTTTTAACTCATCTAAGATATCAAATTCAGGAAGGGTTATTTTGTTTTGTTGTTCCACTAACCTCTCAGGATAAGGTGGTGTTTGTGTTGTAATGTTTGTTCCTTTCTGAATTTGTATCTCAGTTTGTGATGTTTCATGTGATTCTCCTTGTTCAGTTGGTTCTTCTATGATTGGAGGAGAATCCTTTTTAAGCACTTTTCCAGACCTTAGATGGACATCATTAAGAGGAAGAATCGAATATGTGGGAAAACATGCTGCTTCCTCTACAGTGTATGCAGATTTGTCCACCTTATTATTTGGATTTTCCATTGGTTGGGTTGGTAATTGAGTTGGTCTGGGTTGATTTGTGGGTAGCTGTAACTGTTGTGGTTGGGTCAACAACGGTGGTGGATTCTGCTGTGGAAATGGGATGGATTGTGGATATGCAGAATGTTTTTGTTGAAATGGTATGGATTGTGGATATGCAAATGGTTGTTGGTATTGTTGTTGATACTATTGAGGTGGCTGGTTTCCACAACCATATCCTCTCCAACCTTGTACAGGTTGTTGTGAATATTGTTGTGGAGGCCAAGCTTGCCATGGCATTGGAGGGCTCCAAGGATTTTGAGGTGGGTAGAGGTAATTTTGTTAAGGGAATTGTTGCTGATTTTGTTGAGGCATCCTAGGTTGCCATGGTCTTCGTGGTGCTACATAATAGAAACCTTCTATTCCTGGCACTTCTTCCATTGAGTTCATTTGTAATTCTTTCAATCTTAGACAATTTTCTGTGGAATGATTTTCTGTACAAAGACCACAAACCTGAACACTATCCAAAGGACATTCTCTCAATGGATGTTTCTTTCTACATTTGGAACAAAAAGATTGCTAGAGCTTGTTCTTGTTCTTCTTTCTTCTTGTTTGCCCTTAGCACATCTACTTGTGTCCCTAATGTACTCAAGAGATCTGTTTTGAAGTTTTCCAATAAACTTCCTATTTCAGCTCTTGTTATCCCTCCTTCAGCTGACTTTGCTACTTTTGAACTTGCTTCTCTTCTTCCTGTTTTTGATCTTCCTCTAGAATATTTTTGACATAACTCAACAATTTCATCGAATGGTAAGTTTGAAATGTCTCCTTTACCCATCACATTCAAAATGTCAAGGTATTCACCCCTTACACCCTTGAGAAAGATTGTTTGAACGGTTTCTTGATTTAGAGAGTGTTGTTTAGATTTCTGTAGATTATATGCAAATCTTTCCAAATATTCTTCTAAACTTTCATCTTTTTGTTGTGTCATTCTGAAAACATCTTCCTTTGAATCTCTAGATCTACAATAATCTTGATATTTCTTAAGGAAGACGGATCTCATATCATCCCAAAAAGCTATTGTTTGTTCTCCTAAACCCATAAACCATTTCAAAGCTGCTGCTTTTAATGTTGCAGGAAAAAGACGAAGTTTATGAATGTCATCAGTGTATCCATATGTTCTACATAGAATATCAAATTCAAACATAAATGCATCAGGATCTTCTATGGACATTCCATAAAAGTTTGGCAATACAGAAGGTGGAATATTTTTCATTTTCACTTCTTCTCCTAATATTGCACTTGTGTCTACTATTGGAAAGCCAAAGGTAGTCTCTTGATCATTACCATCTTCTTGTATTTTCCGATCGTTTTCTATCTTTCTATCATTTTCTTGTTTTGCCTCCTCCTCTCTCTTTCTTCTCCATTCTCTTTTTTGTCTTTCATATTCAGCTCTTTGTTCAGGAGTGAAAATAACAGATCCATGTCCCTCTTTTGCCATTGGTTGACTTGTTTCATTTTTGAGTGGAGTTTCAGGTTGTTGGAAGATAAGAGGATTTATGGATGGAAAGACAGGTTGTTTTCCTTTGATAATTTCTTTTTGTTTCCGGAAGTTGAAGATTGTTTTTGCTTTGCTTCCCAAGCTAACAAAGTTTGCCTCTCAATCAAAGTTAATCTTTGTCCAGTTCTTTGTTTTTCTGCCAATTCCTCAATTATTGGATTACCAGTAACTGGGGTGTTTGATGATCCTATTTCTATTTGTGGGGGGTTTTTGATAAATCTACCTTGAGGATCTCTATATCTAGGCATAAAGAAACATAAGTAAAAAGGAATGTAACTAATATTTTTGTTGTTTTGAAATTTATCTTTCTATTGACTATGCCGATATTTTCCTCCCCGGCAACGACGCCAAAATGTTGAGCTAATTTGTGTACCTAAATTAACACAATTATTTCTTATCAATCCGGGTTTTTTATGCTTTGAGGCAAGTTCACTATATGTGAAGATCAGATGTAATCAAACCTTGAAAGATAAGTTATTCAAAAGCTAAAAGTAATACATTCTATAACTCTAATTCAATTAGTTTAAAAAAGAGGAAAAACATTGAAATGGTTCTTGACTCAAGAAGTCCACTTTCACCTCAATTACCACTTAATGAATCAGAGATTAAAACCAAGAGTTTAAGATGGATAAATTATTAATGAAAGAAGCTCTTAACTTAAGAGACACATAAGGTATTCCATCATAATTCATTCATCTCAATATCAAAATCTCAATAAGAAACTACTTGCATGCAAACAAAGGAAACTAGTTTTGATTCATCATTTTAGTAGAAGGGATGCTCAACTTGAACACCTGTTTTTCCAACTCGATAAAGTGATGAATAAGCTATTAACTAATGAAATCAATCACTATCCATGAACTATAAAGCAATCTGAAATAAAGCTTTGAAAAACTAGTTCTACAATAACCAAATTACAAGAAAATAAAACTAGTTAACAAGGAAGTGTACTTAGCTTGGAATGGGGGCCCTCCACCCTTGCCTTGCACACTTGAGAGGTGATATCAGAAGCTTAAATTCAGTCACACATCCATAGCATTGAACAGCAAAATAATAATAACACAAGTCTTCAAATTAACTCCTCAATCCAAAGATGTCACAGCATAAAAGTATGTAATAAGTCAATACATAAGCCATCAAAGTTTTGGCTTTAAATAAGAAGTCTCATGAAACAAACTGATCTATATTCACTCAAACAAACCCATCTACTCTCATCCACCTATATAAGTCGAATTTATTACTCCCATCCCAAGAAAGATGACCAATCCTATAGAATCTCAAAACTGCCCTATTTCTATGGGATTTCTGAATGACTAGTCATGATTGACTAGCACCAAATGGGCCTAATAAAGCTTGTTCTGTTCGAACTAAGCATAGCTGGCTTAGTCTTAGTTCCCAAGCTATCCATCCATGCATTCCATTCGTGCCCAAGTGTCCTGCAACCATATCAACCATAGAGCTATTACGGGAATTTCTGAATCTGCCAATTTTGCACTAAAAAACCAAATTTTCATAAAAACTTTAGAAATTGAAAAATTAAAATTAAATACTTGAATGGATATCAAATATACATCAAAATGGGATAAATGAAGGGAAAACGAATGGGAAATAGATGGATAAGTAAGTTTGTTTGAGCAAAAATAAGACCAAAACTAAGGCCCAACAGTTTGTAATGGCAAAACAATCTGGGAAAAATCTGGAACAAATCTTTTTACAAAGTTAATTTGACCTAAAAATGACTGCATGGATTTTTTATTATGAGGGAATGGAATATCAGAAATCTCTTTGATTCTATCTAGATCAATATAAATACCATCCTTTGAAACAATGAAGCCCAAGAGCTTACCTTGATCAAGAGCGAAAAAGGACTTCTTTGGATTGAGTGAAATGCCAAACCTATTGCAGCGTTGAAAGATTTGTTTCAGATCATGCAAATGGTCTGACCTTTTCTTAGAGAATACAGTGATATCATCCAAATAGACAACTACTGATTTATTGATCAATCCTTTGAATGCTATGTCCATCGCTCTTTGGAATGTAGCTCCAGCATTGATAAGTCCAAAAGGCATTTTTTGGTAGGCATAAGTTCCCCACTTGGTTCTAAAGGTAGTCTTAAGTCTGTCATCAGGATGGACCAAAATTTGGTTATACCCTGAAAAACCATCTAAAAAGGACATTAACTCAGAACCAGCTACTGAATGGAGTGTCTGCTCCATGGTAGGTAAAGGGAAGTTATCCTTTTGGCTTGCTTTGTTAAGATTTCTGAAATCGATACAAATTCTGATATCGCCATTTTTCTTCCTTACTGGCACCATATTGGACACCCAGTTTGAATGTCTAACAGGAAAAATTATCTTAGCCTTCAAGAGTTTGTTTAGTTCAACTTTTATTTGACTCTCTAAGTTAGGATGAATCTTCCTTAACTTCTGTTGCACTGGTTTTTGTTCAGAAAGCATTGGAATAGTATGCTGAATGATAGATGTATCGTATGTTTTTAGATCATCATACTTCCAAGTGAAGACATTTTTATATTTACGCAATAATCTAATGAATGCAATTCTTTCTTCTGAAGAAAGTCATAATCCCAAATTGATGTTTTGAGGATTATGCTCAGTACCAAGGTTTATCAATTCAAATCTCAAAGTAGAACTTTGGAGTTTTGAATTAGTAACCTGTTTAAACCTGTCTTTAATGTCATAAAGATCTTCAAGCTTGACCACTGGTTTAGGTATTGAGTTTTCTTCTTGCTTTTCCTTCATTTGAAGGTCATGATCACTTTCATCAATAATTTGGTCATCATAGGATTTGTCAGAAGTCAAGAAATTTAAAATGTCTTCATCGTGATTGAACACTCGCCAGTTAGTGACATTATCAGGAATTGATGGTCTAAAAATTAACTCTACTAAAAATCTGTCTGGGCTATAATCTTTAGATGGAAGGAGTTTGGAAGCAACATTAGTTAGTAAATCTACTGCTGCATTCTGGGATCTAGGATGGGAGAAATATTGAATGCTAAAAATTGAGATATAAGGTCATGTACCAAAGACTGATAGTGTTTCAGGTGACTAGAAAGGCAATGAATTTTATTTCTAACTTGTTTTATAACAATTTCTGAATCACCGAACACTTTCAAATATTGAACTTTAAGACCAATTGCTTTATAGAGTCCTTGAATCAAGGCTTCATATTCATCTGTATTGTTTGTGCATTCAAATTCTAACCTGCTTGATAACATGGTCTTTTCCCCCTAAGGACTGACTAAAATACATCCTGCTCCTACACCTTCACTAGACTTGGACCCATCAAAATATAATGACCAAAACAAAGGTTTATCTACAATTTTATTTACAATTTCCTCAACAATTTTAACACATCTTGATGTGTCCGTTTGTGAAAAATTTTGAATTTGAGATGTGAAATTATTAACTGAGAAAGGGGATGGTCGAGCAGTAAAATTTCCAAAGAATGATTCAGATGAGTAATTCCCAAAAATGTTGTTATTGAATGCTATTGGTTGATTTTCTTGTTCGAATTCAGTAACAGTATGGGTCATGTGTTTCTCCCGATCAATCTTGATCTGATTTGGCTTTCCTTTATAAGGTAGCCACATATGAGACCAATCGGTGGAAATATAACCATGAAGTTTCTCAAACCAGTCTCTACTCAAAATCAAGCCATAGAATTCAGGTATATCAACAATTAAAATATCAATTCTTTGAACCACTCTTGGATCAGCTGATAACCTAATAGTAACTGAGTTGATTTCTCCTAAAACCTGGACGTTAGTTCTATCCAACTGTATAATATGAATTGTAGACTTTTGGGGTTCAATGTTCAGTTTGGAACAAACTGAAGCTGGCATTATATTAGAGGAAGCCCCTGAGTCAATCAAACAGTTGTGTAGATTTCTATTATAGATCTCGTAGGTTAAGAGGAAAGGAGGAGTATGGGAATTTGATCTATCCCCAATTAAAACAGCATCAATAGCTTCTACTCTACCAGGAGGTGGTTTACCTGACTCATTAGCAGCTTTGGACAATACAACATTGGGAAGAGGAGAAGAAGGTACAACATTTAACTCCTTAAGCAACAATTTTTGTTGATGTTTGAGTTTACTAAGCTCAAACATAGTGATATTTTCCTTTGTTTTCTTCATGTCTTCAATAATATTGTAGTCCATAGAATCTGTAACTACTAATGTCTTAGATGTTGAAGGTGGATTTGAAGATGATGGCTGATTTTGGGGTGGTATCGCTGCAGATTTCTTTGTGGGAACCTTTTCTTTGGTAGTAGTGGTACCTGCATTCCTTTTCTTCTAAGTTGTCTGAACAGGTTCAGGAGTACCCTTACTCCTGGTAGTCACAGGGAAAGCTTCCTGTTCATTTTCTGTATCGGAATTAGGCAAAATAAAGTCCCACATCCCATGACATTCTACAGTCTCCTCTTCTTCAGGTTCTTCGGATGACAAGACTGTTTCTTCCTCTTCAGGATCTGAGTCTGCATTGGATATAGTATTTGGGGGCTTTGATTCTGGTTTTTTGAAGTTTCTAAATGGCCTTTTTGTTGAAGTCTCAGCTACCTGTTTTTTGATTTCTACCATTTCATTTGACATAGTCTTGAGAACTTTTTGGAGACCCTCCATATCATATGGATCTTTAGGGGTTTTCTTCTTTGAATCATCTTTGAAAGAAACTTTTTTTGTATTTTCTATCTTCAAGAGCAGCTTTCTTTTCTAAAGCAATAATGTGTTTCTCTACAGCAAGTGCCTCTTTCATGTTTTCAGCTAGAGTTGGTTTAGCAGCTCTATCTACAAAAATAGCTATATTTGAGGGTAGGGCTGTTATATACCATTCGCTTCTGATTTTCTCACTCGGTTTAGAGGCAATTGGAATCTTATTCAAGAGTTTATTAAACCGTGAGTTGAACTCCTTTATAGGTTCTTTAGATTCTATCCTAAGATTCGAGAGATCATTGATTAACGTTGCTAGAGATCTATCATCACCATATTTAGTCAAGAACTGTTCTTGAAAAATGTTCCAACTTGTAATGGATCCTGAGGGCAAGGAAAAATACCAAGACCCAGCTGATCCTTGTAAGGTGTAAGGGAAAATCCTAACAACAACATCTTCCTCTGTCACTCCTTTTAAGTTAACTGCCAACATGAAGTTGTTAATATGCTCATCAGCTTGTATTCCTGCATCTGGATTAAATTTCGGCAACCATTTTTCAGGATGCGCTGGCAATGGATGTAATGGTGCAGGCATCGTGACTGCACTAAGATTATTCCATGGATTCTGAGCCATTGTAGAACTAATAGTAGATGATATTGCCGATGAAATTCTAGATGTTTGGGAAGGAGATGATATTGAGGTTTGAGGAGGTTGGGATGTTGATGTTCCTGATCCCTGTTGAACAACAATGTGTAATGGAGGAGTGGATGGCTGACTTCGCACTGGAGAAGATGAAATGGAGGATGATGATGAGAAAGTCTCACTATCAGATCCTTCAGTTGTTTTTCTTGCCCTTTTCCTTTTCGGTAAAGGCAACTCAGTAGGTTCAATACCAAGTTTTCCGCTCTGAAGTCTGGTAAGGTTTTGAGGTGGAATGAATTTAGAAGTCTCACTGCCTTAAGATACCTCAGATTTCTGTGGCGATATTGAAAAGCCTTGAAGTTTCTGGATAAGAGACTGTACTTCAGGAGACTCAGGGGTTAATCGTTTTGGGGTATGTTGGGGTTGAGCAGTGGTAGTAATCTCATTTTCTTCTCGTTTGAAAATTGGAGTTCCAGCATGCAAAGGAGAGGTCGGAGGTGAGGTGGAGGGAGATTTACTCTCAGAATGGGTTGTAGGTTTGGGTTTGCTCGCCATTCACAGTTCATGCCCTCCTTCTAGCACCAAAAATGTTGATGCAACGATTTTCGAGGCATCAACAGGGTGTAACATCTCTCGGTTTTCCAGAACTGGAGTGTTGAATCTCCATGATGACTGCCCAGCTCTTGGCGTCGAATCTCTATGATGAACGCCCAGCTCCCACAGAGAAATGCCAAAATTTGTAACGCTGCTCTGTTGATTGAATAAGCGCTGGTCTCTGTCCCATGCAATTTGTAAATAAATTCAAACAAAGAAAAAAGGAAACGGTCCCTACTTGGATTAGTCCAATCTCCCCTCATCTCGTTGGGATATTATTGAGTTTCACTATTTTTGAATTCCAAAAATTGTTAAAGAGAGTTGATTGTTTATTTGTGGAAAAACCCATTGAGCTTTCTGTGGGGGGAGCATAACGAACGCATATCACACCAAATCTTGCTTGTGGAGAGGGCCACCCACTGTCCGGGCATCCCACAATTTAGATAAACCCATTTTCTCGGCCGAAAATCAATGTAAGCTACAATCCATCAATACCAATCTACTGGTTTTCTCTCGAGCTTCGAACAGGTGTCAAGATCAAGTCCTGTGGCACCTCCTGCATCTTTAAAGTCCAATCTAGCTTTGTGCATATACGTTGGCATGGAGATATCGAAGAAGTTGGTGCTAATGGGGTTGTTTATGGTGTCGATTCCTCTGAAGATGAGGATGATGAGTATGTACATGGTTCTAGGGAATTAAGACTGACGTCTTCCCCTGAAAGCTTGGCTGGAGACACAGAGAATGCTATCTAATATCAAAGACAAAACTTTAGAATTCAACTATTGTTCTAATGAGCATGTTAACATGGAGCGGGAGGCATTGTGACTGAAGGTGCCGCGGTCCTCGATGCTTTTTTGGTTTGTCAAAATATACATTGCATGAAAGGTCATGAGTTCGATTAGCGGCATGAGCTGCAGCCCAAGGAGGTCCTGAGATCGATACCGGAGAGGTCCCGCGGGGACGCAGTGTTTTTGGCGGATTTCATGAACGAGTGCTCCACGGGCTTGTCTCGAGAACTGAATAGTAATTTCCAGTTCTACAGCGACTGGCCGGAAGAACTACTCCCTTCTTTGGGGTATAATTCGGACGTGAGGGTTTCGCAAATCGGGGATTCCGATGCGAGTTTTGGACTGGTGCGGTGAGTGTGGAATACGCCTCTGTTTTGGTATATAAAGCCTCTGTTGAATACGCTGTCCATACGCTGCTGATATATACCGATGATATATACCTTTGATATGATACAAAGAACATGCATATAGATGCCTTTTGCAGAAGATTGAAAGATACTGTAACTATTCACAAACTATTTATTGCCTCCAAATCCGAATATTGAGCCATTTTCTAGTAGAAATTTCATGGCTAATTGTGTTTAACAAATTGAATATATTTTCTATCTTATCTTGCAAATGCCTCAACATGATATATATGATCAAATAGCTATAGATGTGAAATTCTGGAGAATCATAAGCACCGCAGAATAGCTTCGCAGTGGAGTAGAGAGCATAGAGACTCGCACAAGAGAAGCTGTGCATTAAAGCAACATGTGCAATAATCCTTTCATTGGTGCGTAGCTCCTACAAGTGGGTCACTGTTGTGTTCATCATTCTTATTGAATACTGGAGGTATCGTTGAATCTTTATATATTGCATTCTGGCATATGCGTTGTTAGCTCTCCATAAATTCTGTATGATATATGAGGGCAGATTGTTTTCCTTGAAGAAAGTGGCAAGATCAGAGAATATTTGTTTGTACCCTAGTCAAAGCATTTATATATGAGCATTCAAGTCTTCTCCATGACATGGTGCTATAGTTGTTGAATTTTTGATAGCCATGATTTTTGCTTTGAAAGTGAAGGAGTATTTGAAGGATCCAAGCAAGTTTGTAGTTGTTGTTGTGCCAGTGTGGCAGTGTATTTAAAACTCATTATAGTTTTCTGTCTACATATATATGCATTGATTTCTTGATTTGACTGCTGCATAAGAGTTTGGTGGGTTGTATAAAGGCAATGATTGTTTTGACAAATAAAAGTAATCTTTTGTGGAGAAAATTTTAGTCGGTTGTATTGTCAGAACATAGTGCTGGTCATGAGTAAACTCTTATTTTTATGTAATGGATTGTAATTAGTGCTTTCTGGTTGCACACTGATCATTTGTTGCACATTTATAAAGGATATTGCTGTGTACTGTGAGTGGGTATTACTTTTATGCATTGAGTAGTAGTTGTGATCAATTTTTAAGGTGTAATTCTGACATTGAAGAAAAAATGGCCAGACTCAATGAAGTATTAGAGTTCCTCGAAACTCTAATATTGTCTACTACTCATGATACATCAAAAGTCAGCAAAGTTTCTCTCACAGAAATTCAGGTTTGTCTACAAAATGCACAAGAAAAGATAGAATTTTTAGAGCTCGAATCTCAGCTACAGCAAGAAGAATTAAAACAGAGTAGTCATCATTCTAAACCTGTTTCTATTCAAAACAATGAAACAAACTCCCATAAATAGCAAGACAATATTGTTGAAGTTCATTCAGATCTAGTGCCCAATAAAGTAGCAGTTGTACATGCAGATGTAGAAACTCAGTCTGCACTTCCCAAGCCCATCATTAGACCTTGGGAATAGCTTGTCCACAACAAACATAGCACTGGTCTCTGATATGAGAAGGACTTGTCCTTTCATATTCCAGACTACTCAAAGCCCATTCAATTTCAGAGTGTTGGATTCCTTCATGATAGTTCACCTCCAGCTGTTCCAAATTCTGCTCCTCTTCCACAACAACAACAACAGATTGTGAAATGCCAACACTGTGACCGAGTTGGCCATTTGAAAGATCATTGTTTTGACCTTCATCCATGTAAGCACTGTCATAAAACCACCCATTCTTCAAACAGATGCTTCAGAAACAAACGTCATGTAAGAACAAAGATTCATCTGGATGGATCGCTTCTTGGCATTGAGCATCAACAACCAAGAAGATATTCCAATCACATGTCAGAACTTGTTCTAGAGTATTGAACAGTCTTGCAGTTGAGTTTTCTCCATCATCTCACCTTGTATCTGACAGGGGGGGAAATGATGGTCATATACAAGCTTCAAAGCCACATCAAGCGAGCCTGAGCCACAACCTGTCAGACCACATTCAGAGTTGTAGCCAGAGACAAAGATGCCCCTGAGCATGCATTTAGTTGGTAATATGGGACATTTCCTCTAGCAGAAGACTTCAGCTTCTTGCCAGTTTCGGAAGAATTTTAGGAATAGAATTGGGGACACTTCCTCTAGTAGAAGACTCCAACTTCTTGCCAGTTTTGGAAGAGTTCCGAGAATTGCATTAAGCATTCCAGAATTGTTGGTCATCCTTAAACCATCACAGGTTGAGACTTCCCTTTCAGGTTGGAGTTTTCCATTTTATGCGGGGTGAGACCTCCCTTTCATGGTTGAAGGTTTCCCTCTTCAAAACAATAGGAGCACTTCCTCTAGTAGAAGACTTCAGCTTCTTGCCAGTTTTGGAAGAGTTCCGGGAACTGCACTAAGAATTCTAGTGTTGGTGGTCATCCTTAAACCACCACCCTTTATACCAACATTTCAGAGAGCACATTCAGCCTAGTGCTGACATGCATTTTTGTACATTTTTTATTATAGCTCTCTTCTTGGACTCATACATAACCCTTCGGATTAAGGGGGGGGAATGTTGGTCACCTAATCCTCAATGGGTTAGTGTGGAAGTTGAATAGACAAAAGGAAGAGACCTTGGGATGTGGAACCCAATGGTCAAACCATGTACTATAAATATATATCAGTTATTAATAAAAATTGTATTCTCATGTTTTATCTTTCATATTTGTCGTTGCCATGTGTGTTTTTAACGATTGATGAAAATGTACCACCTTTTTATGTCACTTTAAAAGTTCATGATTTTCTGTTATACAACTGTATGTTAGATTTTGGGGCTTCCCATAATCTAATGCCTAAAGTGATCATGGATCAACTTCAATTATAGGTTACTAAACCCTATCATGATTTATATACTTTTGACTCAAAGAAGTTACCCTATCTTGGACTTATAAAGGACTTGGTTGTCACTCTAGTACAAATCCCCATTAAGAGATTAGTATTAGATATTGTAGTTACAGATATTCCTCCTAAATTTGGCATGTTATTGTCTAGATCATGTTGTGCCAAATTAGGAGGAAGTCTGCAAATGGACATGTCTTATGCTACTATTCCTGTATATGGAGGTGAACAAATAAGATTATACAGGGAGGTTAGATTCATCAATACTGTTTGTAGAGATGATCAAGCAAGAAATCATCCCATTTATGTAGTTGACCAAGATTTTGGATGTTTCACACTATCATTAGATAATTTACAAAACACTCAACTTACCATTGAACAGATTGTGGATAAACCTGAGATTGTTAAAAATGATATTTGAAAATTATACTTTGATGGAACTTTTTCAAAAGGAGCTGGAGCTGGTATTGTACTTATTTCACCAGATAAAGAGAACATAACTCAATCCTATAAGTTAGAATTTGATGTTACAAACAATGTAGCAGAATATGAAGCTTTACTTCTAGGGTTGGAATTAGCTAAAAGTCTTAAAATACAAAATTTAAGTGTATTTAGTGACTCAGAGCTCATTGTTAAACAAGTCAGGAATCTTTGTCAAACAAAACATCCCAAACTTAGATCATACAGAAATGAGGTATGGGACTCAGTGGATAATTTATTTCAGGCATTTAACATCACTGTTATTCCAAGAAATGAAAATATTCATGTAGATTCTTTAGTTGTTTCAGCTAGTTCTTTTAAAATTCCTGATCAAATATAGTTACAATATCAGATTCAAGTAAAATACAGACCATCAATTCCTGATAATCTTAAATATTGGAAAATATTTGAAGATGATGAACAACTAAAGTCATTTTTGTAGGTAATTGATGAATTTTCAGTCTTACAAATCAAAGAAGAACAACTTGATGATAAAGAGCTGAATAATGAAAATGAAACTTCACAATTAAACTAAAAAATAGCTGATCATAACATCATTCAATTACCCACCAATTTCATCCCAAAGGGCTTAGTCCCTCTTGAAAAATTGTTTGACCATAATGATGTTCCAAAAAACTGATTATCAGATTCATCTGAAGAAGATATAGAAGAATGCAACATAGGATCTCAAGAAGAAACCAAAAATGTTAAAATCTTTGCATCATTACCAAAGGAAATAAAAGATAAATATCTAGCTCTCCTTAGGAGTTACAAAGATGTTTTTTCTTGGTCTTATGATGAGCTAAAAACCTATGATACATCACTCATCAAACATAAAATTCCTTTGAAACTAGATGTTAAACCTTTTAAGCAAAAGTTAAGGAGAATAAATCTAGTCTTGCTACCCACAATTGAAAAAGAACTTAAAAAGCTACTGGATGCCAAGATCATAGTTCCCTTAAGATATTCTGATTGGATATCAAATTTGGTTTTAGTTAGAAAGAAAATGGTGAAATTAGATTATGTATGGATTTTAGGAACTTAAACAAGTCATCCTTAAAAGATAATTATCCATTACCCAAGATGGATTAATTACTTCAAAGAGTTTATGGTTCTAATATAATTTCTATGTTATATGGTTTTTATGGATATAATCAGATTATGGTGAGCCCAGATGATAGAGAAAAGACAACATTCATAACTTCTTGGGGTACATTCATGTATACAAGGATGCCTTTTGGTCTAACAAACGCTGGGGCTACTTTCCAAAGAGCCATGGATCTAGAATTTTTTGGTAAGATTAACAAGTTTGTTGTCATTTATATAGATGATTTAATTGTATTATCAAATTTTGATAAAAAACATTTAAAACACTTGAGAAAGTTTTTTGACAGGTGCAGGAAGTTTGGGATATCACTAAACTGAAAGAAGTCCTTGTTTTCCATTAAAGATGGAAAATTACTGGGTCATATTATTTCAAAGGAAGGAGTGTTCATTGACCCAAAAAGAGTTTCAACCATCCAAGCACTTTCATTACCAAGGAATAAAAAGGAAGTTCAAGCTTTTCTTGGGAAAATCAACTTTCTCAGGAGGTTCATACCTAGCTATGCTAAAATAGTTAAAGATATCATTGATATGCTGAGAAAGGGCCATGAGATAAATTGGACAGTTCAAGCAAGATTTGATTTTAACAAAATTAAGAAATCCATATCTGAAGCCTAAGTATTAGCTAGTCCAAACTATTCTAAACCTTTCAACATTTTTTCCTTTGCTTCTAAAAACACCCCAATTGCTGTCCTTTTGCAAAAAAATGAAAATGGAGATGAATAGCTTATTGCCTTTTTTAGTAAAGTCATGATAGATGTTGAATTAAAATATGACATTATTGAGAAGCAATCCTATGCCTTAGTTCAAGCCTTAAATATTTCAGGGTCTATATTCTTCATTCTTCCATTATTGCTTATGTTCCAAACAATGTTGTTAAAACTATCTTATCACAACCTAATACAGATGGTTGAAGAGGAAGATGGATCACCAAGATATTAGAATTTGATATCATTATCAAATCTACAAATTTGATAAAGGGTCAAGGTTTAGCCAAACTGTTAGCAGAATCCAATTGTAAACTTTTTGGGATAAATTCGATGATGTAGATTTCAACTGAGAAGAATCCACAAGAACCTTCATCTTCAACTGAACCCATTCCCCTTCCACTCCACATCAACGAGAAATTCTTTCTTTCTGAATGGTACACTAATATTGTGCATTTTCTTCGAGATTTTGAGTATCCACCTAGATTGACAAAAAATCAATGCAAAACTGTCAAGTTAAAGGCCATAAAATATTGCATCATCAATGAAAATCTGTATTGGAAGGATCCACTAAACATCCTTTTTATTATGCTTAAAAGAAAGTGAGATAGAAGGAGTTATAGATCAGTTTCATGTGGGTATTTGTCGAGGTCATTATGGTTGGAGAGAAACATCATATAAAATTATAAGAGCTAGGTTTTATTGGCCCAAATTATTTGCACAAGTAGGAGCAAAGGTTAGAGATTGCATACCATGTCAAATTTTTGCTGAAAAGCAAAAATTATCATCACTCCCTTTAGTTCTAGTTCTAGTTGAAGCACCTTTCCTATAGTGGGGATTAGACTTTATTGGGGAGATTCATCCAATATCCAGTAATCAACATAGATGGATTTTGACTACCACAGACTATTTTACAAAGTGGGTAGAAGCCATACCAGTTAGGAATGCTACTAATATTGTTGTTATTAAATTCATAGAAGAGAACATTCTATCTAGATTTGGATGTCCTCAACAAATAGTTACAGACAATGCACAAGCATTCAGTAGTGTCAAAATGATTGAATTTTGCCAAAAATATCAAATTCTTCTACATCATTCTACTCCTTATTATCCTCAAGGAAATGGATTGGCAGAGTCATCAAACAAAAGTCTAGTCAAGGTCATTAAAAAGGTACTTGCAGATCACAAAATAAATTGGGACAACCATCTCAAGTATGCAGTCTGGGAAAATAGAATTTCACCAAAAAGATCAATAGGTAAATCACCTTTTCAACTTGTTTATGGCACTGAGGCACTTTTTCCTACACAACTAGCTTTTCCTGTTGTCAAATTCTTACAAGAAGCAAACGAAGAGCCTGATGATTTTTCTAGGAGAATCAATCAGATCATAGAACTTAATGAAGACAGGGATGAAGTCCAATATAAGCTTAGGAAATATCAGAACAAAATGAAAATCTTATTTGACAGAAAGGCTAGAGAAAGAGACTTCAAGGAAGGAGATTTAGTACTAAAATGGGATGCTAGAAGAGAAGAAAAGGGAAAGCATGGAAAGTTTGACAATCTTTGGTTGAGACCTTTCAACATTGCAGAGGTTACAGGTGTAGAAATTTTGAATAATTTAACACATATTCAATGGAGATTATCCTGATCATGTACTATTGCGGAAAACATACACAATACATAAGCTCCTCTACGTTGATCATCAATATAGTAGCATCAATAACAATAAAACATCAAGAGCATTCACACATTAACACAGTATGTATCCCGGGGAAAGCATCTCGCTAAAAACCCCACACTATCTGTATATTAATGATTGATTCATGTAACATTACACAGCATAATACTTCTCACAAGTATCTCCACCTCTGTTACACACAATACAACTCAGATCTGATCTCCAAATCTCTTCCACTGCTTGCCTGCCTCCACTGCTCAATACCTGCTCAAGAACTGATGAGAATGGCTTACCAAAATCGTTTTTCACCTGCAAAATAGTCACTCACACTTTGTTGGACGTGAGCACAAGCTATATTGTGGGCAAATACGTGAGCAAACTCATTGGCATACTCAATCCTTTGATTGTGCAAGATCTGGTGCACAACTATAGTCACAACTGATAGCAATCTGATTCTCTACCACCTGTCCCTGTTGAACTGAACATGCACTGACATGCAACTGAGTTAACTGATGTATTCATTAGTTGTATTATGAGTTAATAACTTGTGAATTAATTAATAACTAATTCACCCAACTCATCTCTAGTCTATTTGCTAGTTAGACTAAATACAACCAGTTTAACAAAGCTAAACTGAACACAACTCCATCAACTCCACAATCAACTCCACCAAACTCAACTGATTGAGTTCTAACTGAAGTCATGCATGCAACAACTCAACTGAATCATAAGAAAAGCGTATTTCCTTCTGACAGCTGCATGTGCCACCTCTGTAGCTCAAACTGAAGTGCTCCAAGAGAATAAGATTAAGTTTATAGTCCAAATATTATTGTGAGATAATAATATTTGACTTTTCTATTTTTGACTTTGATCACTCACACTGTGATCACTCACACTGTGATCACTCACACTTTCATCAAAAATAGAAGTCCATCTATTTTTTCCCAACTTGATCAATCATCCATAAACAGCAACCTGCAATCCATAGACATGATCCATATGTCTAAAAATAGACTTGCGCCAAAAATAGCGTGCGGGCCCACTTAGTGAAGGCGACTCTTTTCACTAAGCTCCATCATCTTGTTGCAATCTCAACACTCCCTCTCGACAAGATATGGATTATCCGCAACCCCTATCCTGCCTCGGTGGTACTCGAATTTGCTCTTGGTGAGAGCCTTCATCAGAATATCAGCATCCTGATCCTCCGTTGGAATGTACGAAAGTAACATGATCCTCCGCTGCACACAATCTCTGATATGATGGTACCTGATGTCAATATGTTTAGATCTATCATGAAATACAGGATTAGTCGAGAGTTTAATGCAACTTTGGTTATCACAGTAAATCACAGTAGGATCCAAATGAGAACCGAACAAACCAACTAGGATCTTCCTCATCCATATAGCCTCGCATGCAGCCAAACTTGCTGCCATATACTCGGCCTCCGCTGAACTGAGTGCCACAGATCTCTGTTTCCTGCTGTACCAAGAAATTGTTGTCGATCCAATACTGAAGACCCCTCCTGATGCGCTCTTTCTGTCTGTTGGGCTCCCTGCCCAATCTGCATCCGTGAAGCCACATAGCTTCACCTCATCCTCCTGTCTGTACCAGAAACCATATCCCGATGTGCCTCTCAAGTAGCGCAATACATGCTTGCCCGCCTTCCAGAAGAGCTTGGTAGGCTTAACCATAGCTTGTGAAAGCTGGTTAACTGCATAGCATATATCAGGTCGTGTATTGACCAAATACATCAGCGACCCCACCAACTGTCGATAAACAATGGCATCCACTGCTTCTCCCGAAGTGGCATCCTCCTTCCTCCAACCTCCAGGAGGAGGAGTATCAATAGGCTTGCATCCATGCATGTTGAACTTCTCCAGTATCTCCCGAGCATACTTGCCCTGAGAAACAAATAGTCCACCACTGCGCTGCGATATTTCCAATCCTAGGAAATAGTGAAGGAGGCCCAAGTCCTTCATCTCAAACTCTGTAGCAAGATCCTTCTTGCATGACAGTATCAACAGCTCATCACCCGTTAGAATCAAATCATCAACATACAGTACAATGATAAGCAACTTACCCTCCACCACAATCTGGTATAGGTTCGGATCCGCCTCGCTCTTGGAGAATCCAAGTCCTGTGAAATAGCTGTCTATCCGTGTGTACTAAGCACGTGGTGCTTGCTTCAACCCATACAACATTCTCTTGAGCCTGCACACATGCGACTCGCTGCTGAAGACTTCAAAGCCTTCGGGTTGCTCAATGTACACCTCCTCCTCAATGACTCCGTTGAGGAACACAGTCTTCACATCCATCTGATGAATGTGCCATCCCATCTGCGCTGAGAGAGCAAGAATCGTTCGTATGGAAGAATACCTTGCGACAGGTGCAAAGGTCTCCTCATAATCGATCCCCTAAATCTGTGAAAAGCCTCGGGCAACAAATCTTGCCTTGTACTTCTCCACACTCCCGTCAACTGCCTGCTTAACTTTGTAGATCCATCTCGAACCCACCACTGATTTTCCTTCCGATCTAGGAACAATCTCCCATGCACTGTTTCTGACAATAGAATCATACTCTTCCACCATGGCATCTACCCATGTGGGATCCTCCACAGCTTCCTCGAAAGAGGATGGCTCAGTCACAACACACTTGCTCATAAGAGCCATGTATCCAGTGTACCGATCAGGTGACTGTCTCTGCCTGCGTTGGGCTGTAGGTGGTCCTACAACTTTCTCTGCATCTTGAGCGAGTCGCTCAGCTTCTGTCAAGCGCTTTCGCCCTCTGATGGTTGGCGCTGCATGAGTGGTCTCTTCCACTCCATGAACCTCGTCCTGTGGCTGATCCACATCCTGAAGCTCATCCTTAGGAACTAATAGCTCCTCATCTGCATGCAAGTGTAGCTCCCTCTCAAGCGAACACTTCATGGCTTTCTCCTCCTGAAATTTTATATCCCGTCGCACAACAGTTTTACCACTGTCTGACAAATACACACGATAGTTGTGGGGCGTATCAGTGTACCCCACAAATATCCCAACCTCTGCGGTCGGCTCCAACTTCTTCCTGGCATCCTTCGTCACATGCATGTAAACATTAGCACCAAAAATCCTCAAATGAGAAAGATCAGGCTTCTTACCAGAAAATGCCTCCTCGGGTGTACTCATGCCAAGTATCCTATGAGGACAACGGTTCCACACATAAACTGCTGTATTGCATGCTTCCACCCACAAGTGAAGGGGTAGGCCCTGATCATGCAACATTGCCCGTGCAACACCCACAATCGTTCTGTTCTTCCGCTCAGCTACCCTATTCTGCTGTGGGTTATGGGGAGCTATGAGCTCTCTACGAATCCCTTCTGTCTTGTAGAAATCCTTGAACTCGTCCGAGATGTATTCACCACCATTATCGCTCCTAAGAGCCTTCACCTTCTTCCCCGACTCCTTCTCGACCAGTGCTTTGAATTCACAGAACTTTGAATATGTCTCGCTCTTCTTCTGCATGAAGAAGATCCAACACTTACGAGAGAAATCATCAACAAAAATCACATAATACCTGTGTTTTGTTGTCGAAGCAACTGAGAAAGGTCCACACACGTCTATGTGAATTCTCTCAAGGATCGTCGTGGCGTGACTATCCTTCTCGTGAAAGGTGGCTTTCACAAAATTCCCCAAAGTACACCCCTTGCACTGATCTGACTACGCAAGTGTGCCTTTAGGAAGCCCTG
Source organism: Pinus tabuliformis (assembly GCA_031772625.1). Lineage (NCBI taxonomy): Eukaryota > Viridiplantae > Streptophyta > Pinopsida > Pinales > Pinaceae > Pinus > Pinus tabuliformis. Next base: position 1,157,817,254 of record CM062813.1, on the reverse strand, counting down.
TAGTGATCTGCTGCAGTATCTTCAAGGCTCCATGGTGAAGGTGACCCAATCTCCTGTGCCACAACTCGCCATCATCCCGGCTCACCAATCCTTCTGCCTTGCCTGCCATTGCTGCACATCCATCTACATGCAACTGATAAAGGTTCCTCACTCGAACCCCTATCTTCCGGGTCTCACCAGTTGTCTTGCTGCGCAGGAAGGCCTTTCCCTCGCTGAAAACAACATCATACCCCTTGTCTTCTAACATCGCCACTGAGATGAGATTCTTCTTCAATCCTGGAACATGCATGACTTCCTTCAATACAAAGGGTTTACCAGACTCCCTCTCAAAGGAAATGGTACCGATACCGGTCGCACTATATCTACCATCATCGCCCATCTCGATGTGCACTCCAAGATCTTTGTCCTCCAGATCAGAAAACAAATCTCTATCTCCCGTCATGTGAAAAGACGCACCACTGTCCAAGAACCACACTGATCCCATCACACTTGATTCCAAGCATGCAATCAATAAAAAATCAAGCTCAAACTGAGAAGCTAAGGCCTCTCCCCCTACAGATCCAGCAGCTTGCTTGTTCTTCTTCTTCTGCGGACAATTTGTGGCATAGTGTCCGTGCTCATGACAGTGAAAACACTTCACCTTGGACATGTCCTGCTTCTTGCCTTTCGCACCGGAATGAGAAGCTTTCTTGTTCTTCCCCTTCTTTGCTTTGGCAGCCAAAGCACAATTCTCTTCATCAGATACCTTTGATGAAGATCCATTCTCATACTTATTGTTACTGAGTTTATCCTTGAGCGCCAGGTCGCTCTTGCTTTGGAATAACATTCGCAATCCATTGAAAGACATTTCAACAACACTGCTGCAAATTCGAATTCCACCAGCTACCAACTCAACCGCTTCCGATCTAAGATTCGTGAGAACACAATATTTCTCGTACAGAGATTGACTGTATGGGCATTCACCGGATATCTCACCTTCCAAAGGAAGGATGAATCCAGAGGCTACCTGGCCCGATTACAGACTCTGCCTGAAGAAATAGAATGTAAACACTTCCTGAATAGTAGATCTGATGATCAACAGCTCTGATACCATGTAGAAATTTTGAATAATTTAACACATATTCAATGGAGATTATCCTGATCATGTACTATTGCGGAAAACATACACAATACATAAGCTCCTCTACGTTGATCATCAATATAGCAACATCAATAACAATAAAACATCAAGAGCATTCACACATTAACACAGTATGTATCCCGGGGAAAGCATCTCGCTAAAAACCCCACACTATCTGTATATTAATGATTGAGTCATGTAACATTACACAGCATAATACTTCTCACAAGTATCTCCACCTCTGTTACACACAATACAGCTCAGATCTGATCTCCAAATCTCTTCCACTGCTTGCCTGCCTCCACTGCTCAATACCTGCTCAAGAACTGATGAGAATGGCTTACCAAACTCGTTTTTCACCTGCAAAATAGTCACTCACACTTTGTTGGACGTGAGCAAAAGCTATATTGTGGGCAAATACGTGAGCAAACTCATTGGAATACTCAATCCTTTGATTGTGCAAGATCTGGTGCACAACTATAGTCACAACTGATAGCAATCTGATTCTCTACCACCTATCCCTGTTGAACTGAACATGCACTAACATGCAACTGAGTTAACTGATGTATTCATTAGTTGTATTATGAATTAATAACTTGCGAATTAATTAATAACTAATTCACCCAACTCATCTCTAGTCTATTTGCTAGTTAGACTAAATACAACCAGTTTAACAAGGCTAAACTGAACACAACTCCATCAACTCCACAATCAACTCCACCAAACTCAACTGATTGAGTTCTAACTGAAGTCATGCATGCAACAACTCAACTGACTCATAAGAAAAGCGTATTTCCTTCTGACAGCTGCATGTGCCACCTCTGTAGCTCAAACTGAAGTGCTCCAAGAGAATAAGATTAAGTTTATAGTCCAAATATTATTGTGAGATAATAATATTTGACTTTTCTATTTTTGACTGTGATCACTCACACTGTGATCACTCACACTTTCATCAAAAATAGAAGTCCATCTATTTTTTCCCAACTTGATCAATCATCCATAAACAGCAACCTGCAATCCATAGACATGATCCATATGTCTAAAAATAGACATAGTCTAAAAATAGACTTGCGCCAAAAATAGCCTGCGGGCCCACTTAGTGAAGGCGACTCTTTTCACTAAGCTCCATCATCTTGTTGCAATCTCAACAACAGGAAACAATACTTTTGTTTTGCAGAACTTAGAAGGCCAATATTCTTCATTGTCAGTCAATGGAAAATATTTAAAACACTACATTCAGTACCGAGATTGCTTTAATCATTCATCATTTGTACATTACCGGTTTGCTACATTTTTTTGTAAGTGTGATTATTTTTTCAGTGAAGACTCCATTAGCCTAAGTAGAAGGCACTTGGATCTGCATGTTCTCTTCATCCTATAGGAGGAAGTAGTCCCCGGTTGGAGCCGATGTTGTAACATTGTTTGTTTTGATAAGTTAGGTGTTTGAGATAAAAACAAATATAAAAAGATATTGTAAAAAAGGGATAAAATAAAAATACAAAAAGAGAAAAAGAGAAAAGTGAAAAAGAAAATATAAAATAATGAAAATCCCAAAGAATAAAGCGTGAGTTTAAATGCCGCTCATTCATTTATTAATTGTGTTTAATTTATTTTAAACATGATTAGATTAAACTTAAACTAAATTTTATTAGTAAACATGTAATGACACAACCTTTTGTCGTTTCTGGTTAAAATTCTCAAAGCTCTTGGCGGTTGAAGATCCTGAGTGTGGAGATCAATGGATCCGAAGCCACTCCACACGCCCCTAGCCCCTCTGATGTTTAATCAAAAGGGGGGGGGGGGTGTGAAAAGGTGGTTCACCCCAAAACCACCTTTGCCACGTGCCCTTCGCATAGTTACTCCACACCCCCCACTCCAAAACCGCAAACTGCCCGCTACCTCCCCCCGAAATCCACATTCACACACCCAGCTGATCGTTACACCTCCCTCCTCGCCATTTTCAAACAAAAAATTGTCCATCCACTCATCACGCCACATACCCATCACCGTCCACTGTTATTCCACCACTTGTCACCCCCTCATACTCCGACTCCAAACTCGTTTAAAATCTCGTTACCAATAAATGCCTCACCCATGCAATTTAATGGGTATTACCCAATAAAAAACTTTAACCGACCAAAAACCCTTTCTATTTGTTTTCTTCTAAGATGAATGGATGACCATCATCCCCTACCCTACTGAACCAAAACTCTATAATTTTTAACCCTATACAGAAATACCTGCATACGAATTCTAAAACACAGAAAATAAACAATGCGAGAGCATAACACATAAAACACATATACACAGAGATTTTCCCCTGGATCCCAAAACTGGGACTACCAGCTTGATTTTTCATTATGTTCCTTTCAGTGTTACAATACATATTTATACATGTCGAAGCATCCAATACCATGGACCAAAAACCATTGCCTACAAAACCATGGACCAAAAACCATCATGTCCAAAACCATGTGTGAAAATCATGCACAAAACCATGCGTAGGTCCACCTAACCTAACATAGGGTCCAAAACCAAAATTTTCTGGGGCGCTGCCCCGGACCCCATAGAGTGGGGTTATCTGCACCCCTCAAACCCCCTGTGACTCCCCCGCTACGCAATCGGCACAACGAAGAGGGGGCTCCGCCCCCCTCCTAACCCCCTGGTTAACTATGTGGGCTAGTTGTGGAAAGAATATAACACAACCCAAAATTCTCCCACTTGTTGTTTTCTTTCCATAGGGGTCCACAAGAGAGCTTAGCCAATTATCCAGCCTTGCAACGCCCATTGTTTCTCTACACCAAGAGAACTTCTCAGAGCTCACAGATTTTGTCAATGCATCTATAGTATTCTTCAAAGTGTCCACCTTTACTAGCAACACCTTTTTGTCTTTTATCATATCCCTCACAAAGTGATACTGAACATCAATGTGCTTTGTCTTTGAATGGTAAGTAGGGTTCTTTACCAAGAAAATTGCACTTTGGCTGTTACAGTCTATCCTTATAGCTCCATGTACTAACCCCATACTTGAACACAATCTCTGCAACCAAACTGCTTCCTTGCTTGCATGAGTGGCTGCCATGTATTCTACCTCTGTAGTTGATAGTGCCACTACAGATTGTTCTTACTCATTCAAATGACTACACCTCCAAATAGGTTAAACACATACCCACTTGTAGATCTTCTCTGATCCAGATCTCTAGCCCAGTCCGCATCAATAAAGTCACGGATATCCAAAACTCTGTCCAATCCTGGTCTTCCTTGGTAGCACAAACCATAATCACTAGTGCCATGCAAATACCTAAAAATCCACTTCACTGTTGTCCAATGCTCCTTCCCTGGTTTTGACATAAACTTGCTCAATACTCCCACTGCATATGCAATGTCTGGTCTAGTACAAACAATCGCATACATTAGGGTACCGACTACACTTGCGTATGGAACACGGGACATATGCTATTCCTCTTCTTGTGTCTTGGGACATTGTTCAGCAGATAACTTTAGACCTACAGGAATAGGAACCTTCACCGGTTTACTATCCTACATATTAAACCTCTGCAATATTGTCTCGACATACTTCCTCTGGTTTAACCAGAGATTCCTCTTTGCCCAATATCTTTTAATTTTCATCCCCAAAATATAGTTTGCAGCACCAAGATCTTTCATGTCAAATTTTGAGGACAATTGGGTCTTCAAATACTGGATAATTTCTTTGTCATTTCCAACCAGCAACATATCATCCGCATACAAGATCAAATAAATAACACGGTCACCAATTAATTTAGAATACACACAGTGATATGCTTTGCTTCTAGTGAAGCCAAGTCCCTGTATAAATGTATCAAATTTCTGATACCACATCCTTGGTGACTGTTTTAACCCATACAAAGACTTATTTAACTTTCATACCAGTTCTTTCCTACCCTTCACCACAAATCCTTCAGGTTGCTTCATGTATATTTCCTCTTCCAGATCCCCGTGAAGAAATGATGTCTTCACATCCATCTGTTCTACCTCAAAATCAAAAGTAGTAGCAACAGATAAGGTAATCTAATAGAAGTTACCTTGGCAACAAGAGAAAAAATATCACCAAAATCAATTCTCGACACTTGGGAATAACCTTTTGCTACCAACCGAGCTTTGCATTTCTCCACCTTTCCTTCTGCATTTGTCTTCTTCTTGAACATCCATTTGCTTCCAATGGGTTTCCTTCCAGCTGGCAACTCCACTAGATCCCAAGCCTCATTTTTGTGCAAAGATGCCATTTCATCAACCATGGCCTCCTTCCAGAGTTTTCCATCCTCTGAATCTATTGCTTCCTTCACAGTTTTGGGTTCATCATCAGTAATAGATAAAGCAAAATTTGAATAGAAAGAAGATGGACTATACCTTTCTGGCTACCTTCTTTCTCGAACTGATCTTCTCACACCCAGAGTTTGTGGCTCTTCATCTTCTGATTCCTCCTCTGCTGTAGAGTCTGATTCTTCCTCCTTTAGCTCAAACTCTATCTTCTCAAGTTCCTTTGGTTGGACTTCATGTTTAATAACATCTTTCACCTCTCTGAACACCACATCTCGACTATACACAACCTTCCTTGTTACTAGGTTTCAAAGCTTATAACCCTTTAAACCATCCTTATACCCAATAAAGATGCACTTTTCAGATTTGCTATCCAACTTGGTTCATTTCTCCTTTGGAACATGTACATATGCATCACATCCAAATACCCTCATATGTGAAAGAGAGGGTTTCTTACCAGTCCATACCTCTTGTGGAGTTTTATCCTCCAATGCTGATGAAGGTGATCTGTTGACCAAGTAACATGCTGTCTCCACCGCCTCTGCCTAGAATTCTTGTCCTAATTCAGCACCACTGAGCATGCTTCTTGCCCTTTCCATCAACATCTTGTTCATTCTTTCTGCAACTCCATTTTTCTGATGTGTATATGGAGTAGTCTTCTGCCATGCTATACCACACTTCTTATAGAATTCTTCAAATTCCTTACTGCAAAACTCTCCACCGTTATCTGTCCTCGACACCTTTATCTTCTTCTCTGTCTTGTTTTCCACAAGATTCTTGAATTCTTTAAACCCGTCAAAGAATTCAGATTTATTCTTAAGGAAATATATCCATGTATTCCTTGAGAAGTCATCTATAAATGATACATAGTACACAAACTTACCCAATGATGGAAGCTTCATAGGTCCAAACACATCACTATGCACAAGCTCTAATATATGTTTCGCCCTTTTACCACCAGAGGGGAAACTCACCCGATTTTGCTTCCCATATACACAATTTTCACAGAAGTCAAAATCCAGAGAGCTATTACTCATACCTTCTACCATACCTTTACCATGTAGTATTTTAAGGCCCTTCTCTCCAATATTCCCAAGCCTTTGATGCCATATCATGGTCTTCTCTCCAGAGACCACTAAATTTTCTGCTTCACTTTCAGGAACCACATAACTGTTGCAGCCATCAATAACCGTGCTACCTTGCAGCTTGTACAGAGTTCCAATCTAAACTCCCCGCATCAATACCAGTGATCCCCGAACCATATTGTAGGTATCCTTCTCAAACACTGTTTTTACACCTGCATCATCCCACTTTCTTACAGAAATCAGATTTCTGGCCAATGTAGGAATATGCAGAACACCCGGAAGTGTTCTAACCCTTCCACCTTGCAACTTCAACTTTACTTTTCCAAGACCAACGATTCTAGCCTTCCTATCATCCCCTAAGAAGACATAACCACCATCGTATTTCTCATACTCGCAGAACCACTCTCTATGGGGAGTGAAGTGAAAGGATGCACGTGAGTCAATCAACCGTGCCTCATGATCTACATGTGTACTTGAAGAAGCCAAGTACACATCCCCACCTTCATCTGAGGCAGTTTTCGCCTCTGTAGAAGGAGCATCATCAGATCCCTTTCCTTTATCAGGAGCTTTACATTTACAGTCCCTTTTGTAGTGCCCTTCCTTTCCACATTTCCAGCACACCACCTTTACAGATTTTCCTAGAGATTTAGATCTCCCACTCGATGACTTATTTTTGTTTCTATTCTAGGACCGTCCTCATACAGACAAGGCATCACCATTCTAGCTCTCCATATTTTTCCATCTCATCTCCTCCATCAGCAAGGATGAGACTATTTCATCAAATTGCAAGGTAGTTGCATTGCTACCTATTGCAATAACCAGACTATCCCACAAATCTGGTAGAGAACACAACAAACTAATGCACTTATCTTCATCTGAAATTTTAATATCAATAGATGATAACTAACTTAACATAGTATTAAATGCGTTCAGATGCTCTGTCACCGAGTCTCCATATTTCATCCTCAGGTTATACAACTTTTTCCGCAGGAACAATTTATTCACCAGAGACTTAGATTGGTACAAAGTCCCTAACTTGTCCCAAAAAGCCTTTGCCGTAGCTTCCCCTGATACATTCAACAATACCGAATTTGAGACACATAATCGTATTGTGCTCTTTGCCTTCCGATCCAACTTCTTCCATTCTTCATCAGACACTCCTGTTGGTTTAGTACCTGAATCTACTGCGATCCACTGATCTTTATCCACCAACAGATCCTCCATCTTGAGTTTCCACAACTCAAAACTCTGACCATTAAATTTCTCGATCTCTATCTTTCCACTGCTCGCCATCTTCTTTCACCACCAGAGTCGATCTCACAGATCTCCCACTGAACAGGGTCTACCACAGGCCCGAGAGAAACCCCTCAGCAACAAAGCTATCCCCTTGAAGCCAAAAAAGCTCCGATACCAAATGTAGGTTTTAACCCTGTATAGAAATTACCTGCATACGAATTCTAAAACACAGAAAATAAACAATGTGAGAGCATAACACATAAAACACATATACACAAAGATTTTCCCCTGGATCCAAAAACTGGGACTACCAGCTTGATTTTTCATTATGCTCCTTTCAATGTTACAATACATATTTATACATGCCGAAGCATCCAATACCATGGATCGAAAACCATCACGTCCAAAACCATGGACCAAAAACCATCGCATCCAAAACCATGTGTGAAAACCGTGCACAAAACCATAGGTAGGTCTGCCCAACCTAACATAGGGTCCAAAACCAAAATTTTTTGGGGCGCTTCCCCAGACCCCATAGAGTGGGGTTACTTGCACCCCTCAAACCCCCTGTGACTCCCCCTGCTACGCAATTGGCGCAATGAAGGGGGGCTCCGGCCCCCCTCCTAACCCCCCGGTTAACTATGTGGGCTAGTCATGGAAAGAATATAACACAACCCAACAAACTCAACCATTTGCGACCAATACCAGGCTGAACAACTGCTAAGTTATCAACGAAGATTTGCACACACTGCTACCTATCAGGCAATAGAAAAATCATTAATTTTTCAGGTAATTGCGGTTGTTTCCACCCTTATTTTTCAGTCATGGATTCTATAAAGAAATCTAAGGTTATGGAAAACCTCATGCTTCCCCTTACCATTGATTTAGATCATCAGTCTTTAGTTGACCAATACTTCAAAATTGCTGAAAGCAACTGTGAGTTCGAACTCTACGAGCTCCACAGTTGGTTAAAACAAAAATTCATTGACCAAAGTGATGAAATAAACCTTTGGCAGTCCTCCTTACTCCAGTTTAACATTCCACAGACCCACCATTTCCCAGATTTTGTTGTATGGTGTCATGATAGGTATATTCCCACTCAAAGATAAGTAGTTTATAAAAACAATGAAGTTCTATTTACCATTACTGCTGAGTCAATCAAAAAAATGTTGCAAATTCAAAACACTGAACCCTTGCATCCATTTTCTCCAGAATCCCTCATGGACATTTACAAAAATCTTGACTTTCCCTAGAAAGCCAAAATTTTTTAAACCTTTTTACCAGAAGATGTCTAATTACCTAAAACCAACCCACATTATCAGTCATCTATGTTTCTAGAAATGACCAAGCAGATCATATCCATTGCCTCATGTTTGTTAAGTTCTCTTTTTGATCAGTAGGTCGATGATGTCTTAATAGGTTTTCTATCAGCTTTCTCAACAAATGAAAAGCCTTCTATGATTTTCAATTACAGTGGATACTTAGCAGACTCAATTCATGATCAGTTCATGAAATTTCCTACAAAAGGAGTGCTCAAGTATGCCTATGTTTTAGTATACTTTATTTTGTTTAATATGTCAGAAAGGTTTTATTTTCCCCTATAGAAGATGGAAAGTCAAGGGAATCCACACTCAACCATCCATTTGATTTCCGTGGTGAGGAAGAACACCACTGAATTCACATTTAGTAATTTTTTATATCAATTCCTATATGTTGCTACATGTTTATTCAACAGTGATGTAGAACCAAGAATTGGGACAGAGATAAGGAAAATCCTCCATCTTAGTGAACATACCAGAATGGGAGATTGGTATTTATACCAAAATTATACAGAGATTAGGATATATGGATGTGAGCTTCCCCCATTCAAATTACCTAAATTTGTTCCTATTCGTATATTTGCATTAGAGTATATAAGACAAATGATCAACATGGATCAACTACATTTTGTTGCAGCAAAGAAAAAGGCTCAGTTTAAGATTAAAACTCAAGTAGGGCCCTTTATTTGTAATGCTAGAGAAGCAAGCAATGAAGTAGAAGATCTCCTCAGACAAATGAATTTTAAGCTTAGTTTCACCTGGTCTTATGATCCCCTAGGAGTAATTTCAAAACTAAGGGTAGAACAAAAAACTACCCCATATACTCACACTCCTAGGCCTGAGATAGAACAATTTATGAACTAGGATGAATGGCAGGAAAACACACTTCAAGAAGTAGAGGAACAAGTTATAACATCTACACCATCACAGACTCCTCTAAGAGAAGAAAAACAAGATAAAAGTCCCAGAGATAGTGCTTCTCCCATGGAAACAAAAACTTCAGCCAAGGAATTTAAAATTTATAGTAAAAGGTAGAAGACAACTAGTACAAGTGATACACATTCAGAAGACACTACACAACAACACCCAATTATCCTAATAGGCCCATTCATGTCATCATCTTCTAGCAGAGAAGAAATGGTTGTAGGCTCTCCTTTATCTTCATCTAGTCCAAATGTGTCATCATCTTAGATAGGAGAATTACAGTAGAATAAAAAAGAGGAGTATATTCACAACTTACAAAGAAATCAAGAAGAGGAATTAAGCTTTGAAGGCTTCCACCTACACGCAATTTTGGAAGCAGACATCATCTACTCAGCACAAGCTACTTTCTGCCTTCGACACTGAGAAGGGAAAGATGCAAATAACCTTTCTAGAGCCCAAAGTCACTCATCCTAGGAGTGTTGATGATTATACCAAGTCTATCTTTACTTTTGATACAAATTTGATTCATCCTATTGACCAGATTGACCTACATGAGAAATATGGTAAAATGATCTATTCTTCCCTTACAAGTTTAGCTATGGAAACATCTAAACTTCAACAGTCATTAGACAATGTACAATCTCAATTAAAGTTAGAAAGAGTTTCTTCTTCAGCAAAAGATACCAAGAACAAATCCTTGAGGATTTAGTGATAAAGTTAGGATAGGATCCCACAGATGTAAAAGCATCAGAAGAGCTTATCAAGACTAAAAATGTAGACATAGCTGCTCTAAGAAAACAACTTAAGCTACCATCTACAAAAGATCCACAAGATAAAGAGATAGGTCAGCTAGAAATGGAGAAATAAAATATGTTCAAGATCATAATTGAACAAAATGTGCAGATAGAGAAAATGGAGACTGAGATTGAAAAGCTTCTAAAGGAAAAAGAACAGCAGGGAACCCCAACATCTAATTAAACACCGACATCTACATCAACCTCTACAACAGCATAGGGGACTACATCTATTGATCCAACAACAGAGCTAGCAAAGGCTATGGAAGATTTGTTAATTAAGGGGCAAGAGGTCGAAAAACTAAGGAGTCAGCTTAACAATTTACAAGAACATAAACTAAAGATTGATAATACTTATTTAGCTGAGTTGCAGACTTCATATAAGATGACACAAAGAGTTCAATTCCTAGAAATCCAATCTGTTATGATTGTTACTATCACACAGGCTAGAGAATGTATCTGGATCCAGATAAATGAAGCCATCACTGAGATATGGCCTTCAATTGAAATAATCTTTGAGTAGGATGAACTAGTACAAAGGGCCAAGCAAGCCATAGCATATGTAAAGAGATATTTGGGTTCAAATCCATGAAAAGCACATGCTTTGATAAGGGTTTTGAATTCCAAAACCAAAGATGAATTGGAGGAATATGATATAGAAGACAAAACAGAGACCATGTTAGGGTCCTATAATTCATAGGATCAAATGATGATTGGCTTTTATCTTTTAGTTGATAAGAATTTGTAAATAATATTGTATTCTGCAAACGATTTACAAAAATATGTATAAAAAAATAATGATTAAAAAAAGGGATAAAAAATGTATATGAAAAAAGAAAAATAGAATAAAAAAGGAAAAAGAAAAGAATGAAAAATCCCCCCCAAAAAATGAAAAATATGTATGCAAGTGAGCAAGTCTAAATGCCACTGAAAAACAAAAATTCATCAAAGATACTTTATAAAATTTCAAATAAAGTGTGCATCTTGTTTAAATGCCAAAAAGAAAGATATTTCCTAATTTTGATCATACTATTTAATCGTGGTTAAACTAAGTACTGTTTAATCGTGGTTAAACTAAGTTAAATAAGGTTGGCTAGGTTAGTGAATAAATCAACCATCCAATTTAATCTTGGTTGAAATTAATTAGGTATATTAGAGAAAGATTAACCAAAGTGTTTAAGCTTGGTTAAATTTGATAAATAAGCATTAGAATAGAAGTTGCACAACCTTAGAGAAAAAATAAAAATGGGCTTGCTAGATTAAATGCGCCCTTAGGGTTAGTTAAATATGTTTTAGAATAATTAATCCTACTTGTGATAAATTAATCGTGTCATTTAAACACGATTAACAATTTGTAAATGAGATACTAGCACTAAAGTTTTGATTTATGATAAATTCTAAAGAGGACAAAATTAATTTGTTGGCTTGTGGTATAGCGGGCAGATAATCCAACCACCACGATCTATCCTACCCGGATCAATGGTGGGTGTTTGATTTCAGATCCCCTAGTCCATTCTATCATTATCGATAGGTGTTATCGGGAAAACTAGTGTCCATTCAGAGTTGATAGTCCCACTAAGACGGGTAGCTATCTTAGAAACAAACAAATTAAATTTACTTGCGTTTTCCTTTATGAGAGATAGATGAGAAAGAAGCAAAGAGTACCAACCTCAGTCTTTCGCTTGGCTCCTTGCTTGTTTCCTTTCCCCTTTGACAAAAATTCACCACTCTTTCCTCACTTGTCCCGCTTCAAAGAACACCTGTGGAGTCAAAGCAGTGTGATACCATCAAAGCATAGAGATCTATGACTATAAACAATATAGGATTAGATATATATTAACCATACAAATGCATATATCGAAACAAGATTCAGAGATACACAAATATATGGAGGGAAACTCAAATAGTTTTATTAATAGAAGTAGTAGAAGAGAGGATTACAACCCATGGGTCTGACCCAGCGCCATCATCTCAGCATGAAAGCCCTCTTCACCTCATGAAAAGCTTATATCACCCAACAATGTTGCACAGAGAAACGAACAACACTTCCTTACAAAAATACAAAATTCCAGCCTCTGGATCTCTAGGATGAGGGATCCATATATAGATGTTTGTAGGTGGGTGAGTCAGCTTCTGGGATTTTGATTAGTGTCCTCTCTGATATTTCTTGGTTCCACATGGAGATTCATGATCTCTTACTCATCCTTGGGGGAATTCAGAGAGGCAAGTGTCAAATGGGTAGTTTCTAGAAGATTCTCTGGGTTTCCACCTAGCCAACTACCTCTGGCATTTGTCTGCTCTCACTCATCGCACCCTATAGAAGGGCTTTTTAGTATGCATCGCACTTTTTGCATGTGGCAGGTGGGATGCATCGTACCCTTAGCACTGAGCGGTCTGTATGGTCCAATTTTGACCAGTTCTGAGTAGTTTTTCAGGGAGAACTTCTAGGAGATGATGTAATCAACTGACCTTGCTCCTTTAGGGTATGAAACAACACTTTTAGGGACTTAGAAGCCCTTTGTTTATGGACATATGTGATTGGGGTTGTAGTGCCCAAAAATGTCTATAACAGTTGCTCCCTAAAGGATGAGGTCATAAATCTTCAGATGTCAGGTGAAATGCTTTACCATGAGGATCCGAGGTTTTTCGAACTGGAAGGTGACCTGTAATAAGATACAATACAGTACATTATCTTCATAATACTTTCATGATCTAGCTGAGGCGGGCATTCCCATGCTCAGCTTTATAAATTCATTTTCATGTACATAGGACAGACAACCGTCTGTGTGGCAGACTGATGATTCTGGTAGAGCCATCATCCTTTGGCTTGGATGATTATCTGTGCAGCAATGATGTACATTTGATGTTTTTATTTTCCTGAATGTATCACAGCCCGGATGGATGAAACTAGATCTGGGGTCTTCAAATTTCGTTGAATCTTCGCCTGAAGTACAAGTCGATCCATGTGAAAAGATGTTCTGGCGTTGAACATGGAAAGACATCGCCTGATTACCAGCCAATGATGTAAGCTGTTAACAGGTGCGAGAGGAATCACTAATAATGATAATGACCCTCAAGGTACTGCAGTACAATTCACGTGGTGTGAATACATGAGTCGATGTTGAACACCACGCAAAATCTTTCGGTCGAAAGCCATTAATGTAAACTTGTCGTCGGAAGTGAGAAACTTGCCATTGAGGCATGCAAGCTTCAAAGTACTGAAAGGGTTGTTCCTAGGTCGAATTTTTGGATAATGAGCTGATGTCGACAAGAAGTGACCCATCATAGGAGGGCATTAATGAATCCCACATCTACGACACGGGATGGAGCAAATGATTTTGTGGAGGTGAAAACGATCTGATGATACAAGGTTCAGGGTGGCAGTAATGAATGAATGAAGCGTAAAGGTATTGCAACAGATGAGACACAAGCTGGGTTGGTGAATTCTTTGAGCGACTTCTCTTGAACATATCAGTGACATTGAAATGAATTGGTAGTGTTAACCCCAAAAATGGATGGTAAGGTGGACCAATGGTGATATGACCGGTGAACGGAATAACCCAACCCGACTCAATCATGGTGACAGAGTGAAAGTGTCATGTTCAAAAGCAACCTAGTACCAATAAAGTTTCTTCAAGTTTTCTTCCCAATTTTTCCCCAGTCATTTCTAACTAGTACCTCTTTATTTTTGTTAAGATTGAGGAGGATAACATATGCTTGTTTTATAATTTTCCCTTTGGGAAAACCTGTTGCTATGTTTTAACAAGCCCAGCGACAGTGAAACTCGCTCTTGCCTGCATGGACAAGTTTGTTGCTATTGTTTTAACGAGTTTAACGACAAAGATAACTCAGTCCTTTTCATTTTTAGAGAGTCTGAAAAAGGACAGAAAGGAAAAACCAGTATTCCTTTTTCGTAATGTAATCCCTTAAGTCCGAAAAAGTGTAAAATAATACGAAAGTGATGACTTTTCGATAGTTTTAACGAGTCGAACAAGACAAACACTCGATATTTTTGTGTAATGATCCCTCAAGTCCAAAAAGATTAAAATCTAGAGGAGGGATAGCACTTCCGATCACTTTAACGAGTTGGAAAGGCCAATTGCTCGATAATCTTTTCATATTTGATGAGTCAGATGAAAAGAGCTTAAAGGAGACTCATTTTCTCAGGAACGAGTGATGTTTTCGGATAGCAGCTGGTTCCAAGTAAGGTTTGGAACTTTTTCAATCACGACAGTGTAAAGAAGGTGGCTAATAGGATCACTCGTCGCAACTGTTCCTCAAAAGGGGTAAACAATCAAATGGAGGCGTATGATCGGCTAAAAAAGAGTGGAGGTGATGGTAAGAACACGACCAAGGCTCAAAAGTTGATGATAATGCGATCGCAATGGTTATTTACTGGAGGTGGGTTCATTTTTTAATGAGCTTAAACTCTGGTGGAACATATGCTCATTGCTAGGTTTATTTTTTAACGAGCTTGAACTTCGCGTAAAACTGCTCGTGATAATGGTCATTGATATTCGATTCACTGTTAACACTATGTTCTTTTGACGGTCGTACTACCTGTTCAATTGCTCCATCAAACTGATTAGAAATGAGAATACATGCTTGAAAAATGAGTTAAAAAACTAATACCCTACTTGAATTACGTGAAAAGTAACTTAAAAGTAGTTTTTACCCCTCATTTTACCATTTCATTTGAATTTGGGATTGTTGGAGCTCTGGAGGTGTTTTCCCCCTTGATTTTCATTAGCTGATTCTGGGAGATTCTATGGACGATTTTCGGCGCTATCTGGACCAGGTAGGAGCTAAACCTGAGCTCTTCAATTGCATTCTTTCCTTTTTGAATTTTGAGCATGTTTTCCTGCTTTTCTGAGCCTCTGGGGTTTGAACAATTCATTCTACCCCCATCGCACCTAGTATACATCGAAAGGTGCGATGCATACTAGGCTGGCCATTGGCCAGTCAGTATGCATCCCACCCAGTACACAGCTAGGGTGCGATGGGCGCAAGGAGGAAAACTTTTGCACTGATTTTTCATGGAAATTTTGCCTGTTTTTTTCCAAATCAGGATCCTAATTCTTCTCTTGTTTGTTTTTTAGAGATTCATTGGAGCAAAATGGTTGTTACATGGCGTGAACACGAGCATGAAGAAGAGGATATGGTTTCCTTACATGATCTGGGTACGGTAACTACATTGCGGAACTATGGCTTGTTCAAGTTCTTCCGGATATCTAGCATGAGGCAACAAATCAACTTCTTGCAATATTTCCTCGATGCATGGGATCCTACCAACCAAGTGTTCCAGATTAGAGGAAAATCCATCCCTTTGACTGTTGAGGACATATACTTCTTGACTGGTTTATCAAGGTGTGATGCCCCTCTCTCACTATCAGGTTCCGCCCATGGGGGCGAATCCGTGAGGGATTATATTCGCCGATACTATAGAGAAGGATCTCAACCGAGCAAGGACGGCAAGATCAGTATCTGAGATGTGACCGATTGATCCTTGAGGACTATTTTATTCACCTTTTCTAGATTGGCTAGTAGCACGACCCTTTACTTGGCCAACAGGTCCTATATGCAGTATGCCTTGGAATGCCTCGAACCAAAGGTATTCAACTAGTGTGATGCAATACTTCCGGTGATAAAAGAACAACTTACCAAGGTGAAAAATGGAAGATCCAAGAACTTTGGCTATGGTTCTATTCTAACCGCTTTCGCCTTGGAGAAGATCCCACTGATGCAGCCACAGTACATTTCACTTGGTCTGCCACCACCGACTGAGCCACGGATGCAGAGATGGGTTGACCTTATGGCCAGACATGCTGGTCAATCGCAGGTTTCCTTCTCTGATGCCTTCTTCGAGTGGTTCAACTGTCAGCAGATGGTTTATGCCGAGTGTCTGTATGCTGGGATGGATTTCCGGGGTGACCCAGATTTGGTGCTGCTGGTTGGTGAGCAGTGGGGTGTCATAGGTAAAAATCTCTGACCATATCTCTATTTATTGCTTTTATAATGTTCTTGTGCTTTTTAAATGTTTATCAAGACTAATCAAAACTCATGTGCTCATGCAGATATCGGACCAGTGCGACTAGCAGTGCGCCTGAGAGTAGCAGCTGCCATTCCAGCAGGAGAGGCTGTAGGGAGGGCTATCCTTCGCGATCTGGATGTAGCCGAGACTCTTGCAGTGTTGCAGGATCAGATCGAGGGTCTCACCCTTGGTATTTCGGATGTGAGGACCGACAAGCTGCCTCTGAGATTACAGTGCCATACCACTGGCGTGTCGAGCCGATGGACTAGGCTCTTACGCATGATTGCATAGGCAGTGACTTGTTATCACCAGCACCATTAGACTAGGGTGCCCCCTTGCATTTTGAGTTTTTGGGTCATATGACCGATTTTGTCCTGGACACAGAACACTATGTACAAACTATAAATAGTTATATATATTTTTGATTTTTGGAGCTTTATTTTGGTTAAGTTATATGATCTTGATGCAAATATTGATGAAATGCTTTTCTTTTACAAATGTTGCAAATGTCTATCTAACACATAATTTGCTAATGAATTAGTTAATGTGTTTAAGTTTATGGAAATGTGTTGATATTGAATAGAATCAAACTGCCTTTCCAAAATCTTGACCCTTAGGAACATACGATAGATAGCTGGATTCCAAACAGAATAGATGCCAGTAAGCTGTAGAATGACAAGTTGTGAGTCTAGCCTAACGACAAGTCGGCGTATGCCATGCGCGATGGCATCAGAGAGGAGCTCTATCAACATGTTGTATTCAGCGATGTTGTTCGTCGATCGACCAAAACATACCCCTTTGAAACTCACTAACTCGCCACTTGGATCAAAGATGGCCCAAGCTGCAGAAGATAGGTTCCGCATACTACGACTTGCTCCGTCAGTGTATCCAAAAAATGATTCCAATAGGTTCGACATCTGCAACAAATTTCAAAAGTGGATTACCTAACCAAAACGATCACCTTTAACGAAAAAAAAAATGTAACAATGCATATGAAGAGTTTACTATGGTGAGTCAAGCATAGTAACACTTAAGGTACAACCCGTTTCGGGGTTGCGACAGTGGAATCCTATCGTAATCTACTAGCTCGTAGGCTCCTTTTGCTAATACATGCTTAACAATATAGGGACCCATCCACAAAGACTGGAACTTACCTGCTCCCAATTTATCGGATTCCTGGTCGTAAAGTAAGACCAGGTCACCTTCTGAGAAGACACGGGGTTTGACATTCTTGTCAAACTGCACCTTGACTCGTTTCTTATGTGCTTCATTAGCTAAGGCGGTGTCATGATGGGTTTCATCCAGTTGGATTAATTCCAAGAAACGAGCCTCCTCCTCTGAAGTTCTGGGGAGAAGGTCGACTACGAGCTTGAGGGACGAAATTTCGCACTAAACTAGTAAGATTGCTTCCAGGCCATACACTAGCTGAAAGGGTGTAAACCCAATCGCATTTCTCACTGATGTCCAGTATGCCCATAAGGCTGAGTACAGGATTAGGTGCCAAATCCGTTTATGGACTCCAATCATCCTTTGCAGCATGCGCTTCAAGACTTTGTTGATCGCCTCAACTTGCCCGTTAGCTTGCGGATAATTCAGAGTAGAGCTGTCAAAGGACAGTTGTAATTTGGCAGCCAATTCAACCATCATGTGATTACAGAAATGTGATCCATGATTTGTGACTATAGTTTGTGGAACACCGAATTTGGAGACTACATGATTGAAAAAGAAAAGAGCAGCCGTTTTGCCGCTGTTGTTTAATGTAGGCATCGCCTCGGCCCATTTCGTAAAATAGTCAACTATGACTATGATATACCCATGCCCCCGGGCTAAGGTGGGGTTAAATGTCATGAAATATATGCCCCATTTGGTGAATGGCCCAACAACAACTACTGGCTACAGAGGTGCGGGTGGTATTCTGGTTTTGTGGTCGAAGATTTGACAAGCATGGCAACTTCTGACTGCGGTTATTGTTATAGACATTTTTGGGCACTGCAACCCAAATCATAAATGTCCATAAACCAAGGGCTCCTAAGTCCCTAAAGGTGTTGTTCTGACCCCTAAAAGAACAAGGTCAATTGATTACAGCATCTCCCAGAAGTTCTCCATGAAAAACTACTCAGAACTGGTCAAAAATGGACCATTTCACCTGCTCCATGGTCAAAGTGCGTTGCATGCCACCTACCGACACACAGTAGGTGCGATGCATGTTGAAAATCCCTTCTATGGGGTGTGATGGGCAAGAGTGTACAAATGGCAGGGTCAGTCTGCAAGGTGGAGAATCATGGAATCTTCCAGAAACTTCTCCTGTGACAGTTGCCTCTCTGTATTCGCCTAGGGATGAGTAAGAGATCATCAATCTCCAAGTGGAATCAAGAACTACCAGAGGGAGGACACTAATCAAATCTCAAAAGCTGACTCACTCCCCTTGCAAACATCTATATATGGATCCCTCATCCCAGAGATCCAGAGGCTGGAATTTTGTATCTTGTAAGGAAGTGCTGCTGGTTTCTTGATGCAATATCATAGTGTTGGGTGATCTAAGCTTTTCATGAGGTGAAGAAGGGCTTCTTGCTGAGAGGATGATGCCACATCAGAACAATTGGTTGTAATCC
Organism: Pinus tabuliformis; assembly: GCA_031772625.1. Taxonomy (NCBI): domain Eukaryota; kingdom Viridiplantae; phylum Streptophyta; class Pinopsida; order Pinales; family Pinaceae; genus Pinus; species Pinus tabuliformis. The sequence goes on along the minus strand of CM062813.1, from coordinate 1,157,797,834 downwards.
TCTTTGCTCTTTCTTGGTTATCAATAAAGCTATTCAAGTTGTCCTCCACATTCTTGTATGATTGATGTTTTATGCACTTGTGTGGTCAATATACATCTGGTCCTATATTTTTTATGATAATAGATCTATGTTCTTGGATAGTATTATGCTGCTTTAATTCTATAGGTGCCCTGTGAAGCTGGGTAGACAAGGAAGCAAGTAGCAAAGATCTATCAAAAGGAAGAGGAATCGAGTAAGGAACCAAGCGCAAGATAGAGGTTGGTCTCCTTTATTCCTCTCTCATCTATTTCTCATAAAGGAAAACGAAAGTGGTTTTAGTTTGTTTGTTTCTAAGGTAGCTACCAACCTTAGTGGGATTAGCAGCTCTGCATAGACACTATTCCTGATAACAAAATGGCGACTCCGTTGGGGAATGAATAGATTGTTTGTTTATCTACATTTGTTTACTTTATAAACTTACAGACGGAGCCTGAAGTCAAGCCAGCTAGCCTTCGAACTGCATTTGCTATGCAAGTGCAAATTAGATCAACGCTGCTTCAGTCTATCTCCGGGTTTTGTTTATGAATTGAACAATTGATTTACAAGCTCTCTAATTTCCCTTGTGGTGGCTCTAGTAACCTCTTTAGATCTACCCCTGTGATTGATTTATTGATTACCACTTGCTCGGCCTAAATCCCTGAACTGAACTGCAAACTGTGACCCGGAACCCAGTCAAATTCTCGTCCCTAGTCCATCGCAATGTCTCTTCTTTGGATCCTGAATGCATCGCACTTCCCAAGTGTGATAAGTGCGTTGCATTTCATTTTCCCAGTGCTGCAGGTGCGCTGATCAGACCTCTTCTGCTCTTAGATTTTGACTTCTATGTTTACTCCTATCAGTTATATTCAGGATTTTTGCTGTTAGTAGCCAGTACACCTCTGTTGAAACCCCCTTCCCTGCCATTATTCCGCCTCCATTGTGCAAAGAACTGTAAATGTTTTTATGTATTTTGAGTCATTATCAATTCTCTTTTGCAAAGAAGTAGCGTAATTGAACTGTCGTTTCTTGAGTTGAAAGTGTCGCAAGTGTTGTTTCCAGTCATAGAAGAGAATCTGATTGTTCTTGATAGTCGATTACACGGTTACTATTGTATTTGATCTGAATTAGTAGTTTTTCTAGTGTCGAAATCAAGTTTTCAATTCCAAATCGCAAAGTGTCGTCATTGTCTTCATTTTGTTTTGAAAAGAAGCTTGTTAGTAATTTTCGCTTTGAAAAATAATTCAGATTTGTGCATTAGCTTTCTTATTATCATTCACACATTAAGAAGGCTGAAAACAAATACATGCATGTGCATTTGCATTTAGACTATTTGTTGGTTTGATTTAGGACAATGCATATAGTGTGTGCTCTCTGCTCTATGTTGAAAGAATGATCATCTCTCTTTCCTTAGTAGCTAGGATTTTCATTGCACAAAGAAGATAAAACGATTGTTTGTCATCTTAGATTGCATTTTAGGAATTGTACATCTATATCACGCGGTGAACCTGAAAGGCAAATTTCTTAAGCAAGATCAAATATAAATAAATTTAATGAATCTAAAAACGCTTTGGAACCTAACGCACAACATCTAGAAGTCTAGGCTAGAGACATATTCCGGCGTCGTAAAGCCTGGTAACTGTTGTTTTCACTGTCGGTTGGGTGATTCCTCCACTTTGAGACGACAAGTGCCAGTACGGACTTGTGCTCCCACATACCGTCGAGTATATTTTGGGAGACAACAATAGGCTTTATCCTTTATCCATAGGAAGCTGTGTCTGCCACCCTATCGATCGCAATGCACTGAACACAGCATTCGAGAAGATTGACTGTCGTACTGTAAAAAGTATTCTACAGTTTTGTGATTGGTTTTGTAATCCCTCTGTCTAGATTTCTAGAGCAGTCTCTTTCGTTCCTTTTCAGACTCCTTAAAGGGAAAGGTCCATCTGAGCACTTGTCACTTCAAGCTCATTAAAAATCGAAGGCGACTAGAGTCATCTTTTGTTTTTTCTCGACTCTTAAAAATTGAAAAAACAAGTTGTGTCAAAGCGTCTAAAATTTATTTTAATCGGAATAAATATCACCTCTCTTACATTGGTCTTAGGTTGAGAAAAATGGAGTCCACCAACCAAGGAATTCCCCTTGGAGGAAATCCTAGTCCCTTCTCTTGGGGAGATGTTGGTGCACCCCATATGGCCACATTGTCGCTTCCAGGATTGACAATCGGCTTGCTCGTATGGCTCTTCTCAACTTCTGTCATTCAGAACCCCGTGATTCCTGAACAATCAAGTTAGCAACTAAACGATACCAAAGTTACCCCCCAACCCTCTACTTCGTCCAATTCTCCCTCTCCTCCTTCCTCTTCGCTTGATGAAGCTGGTAAAGCCAAAAATCAAGTAACTGAGAAGAAGAAGGAGAAGAAGAAGAAAGAGAAGAAGAAGGAGAAGAAGAAGAAAGAGAAGAAGAAGGAGCCAAAGGCGAAAAGGGGTGACCAGGCATCATCTAACGAAAATCCACACACTGCACCATCCAGGCCTAAATCACCATGTGTGATTTGCAAAGGAGACCACATTCATCGAGATTGTTCTTGCATCCCTCGGATCTTAAGGGACTGGTCTCCTCATTTGCACAATCCGGTGTCGTCAACCTCTGATGATCATGTTGAAAGTACACCGTCAACTAGTGAAAGTGAAGCCCTTGGACAAAAAGGAAAATATAAATTTCCTTGTAAATTGTGTGAAGGCAATCATGCCGTCCATAGTTGTCCCTTCTTAGATGAAGCTAATGTTAGGATATTCCGACACATAGGAAATAGTTAAGTTCAACTTGGTCTAGTATAGAGTTAGGTATAGAGTTAGGTAAAGTGTGTTTCTTTACCGTTGTACATTTTGTAACTTACAATCCGACGGTCACGATATGTAGTGATCCGACGGTTCACTCTCTCCTCGGTATTACCAACACTTGATCCGTGGCTTGACATCCGATTGGTCCATGAGTTCTATTTAAAGCACATGGAGGGTCATTGTTCGGGTAATCCGTGCATGAGAGAAGCTTATGTAAATTTTCATTCTTTGATTAATAAATTCCCTGTAGTAGCCACGTTGGCGCAGGCCGTGGACTGTTTCCCTCTTTGAGGGTTTTAACCACGTCAAAAATACTGGTGTATTGATCTGTGATCTGGTTATGAGCGGTGTCCTTTTGGTGTTCTTTCTGAGGAACTTACCCTGTAAATTCCTACATGGTATCAGAGCTATTTGAGGGCCGCGTCCGTTGGTGATCCAAATCTGAAGCTGGTAGAACTGCATCCGACTGCCGTTTCCTAGATCTGCTGTTTCTGACTGCTTTCGGGCCGAGAGGACTGCTCTGTTGTGTTCGGAGCATCTGTTCCAATAAGGAACCCCTTTCGTTTCATGCGAAAAGGTTTCCGGTAGCCCTAGCTGCGTCATTTTTAAGATCTGGAGGTATACAGTCTTTATTTGCAGTTTACTGTTATTTTCTCTCTGCTTATTTCGGTTTCGGTTTATTTACCTTTTTTTTAACCGGATCTATACCTTTCATTTCTGCGTATGCTCTTTGCCCTGTGACTCTGTGCGATCTGGGCAAATCAGAAACAGAAAGGAAGGATTTTTCTCATGCGTATGCTCTTTTCCCTGCACCTTAGTGTGATCTCGGAAAATAAGAAACATTGAGAAAAATATTTAGTTTTTCGGCTAAAGCTAACTTTGAGCCGCAAGGTTCATTTTTTTAAAATATCTAGTTTTTTGGCTAAAGCTAACTTCGAGCCGCAAGGTTTGTTTTTCTTTGCATATTCGTGTTGGGTTTTGTGTTTTGTGTTTTGTAGGGAAAAAGAGCTTTCTCAAGGCAAGCACGCAAACCAAGGCCCCCCCCCCTCTCTCTATCTCTCTCTCTCTCTCTCTCTAATTTTTTGTATAGATCAATTGGTTCAAAGCCATTTTAAGAGAGTAGAGGTCTTGGGTTCAAGTCTCCATTTTTGTGGGGGCGGATTTTTTCATTCCCGCACATTCCCGCACTTTGCCGACAACTTCAACAATTTTTTTCAAAAAGCCATAACTTCTTCATCCGGAAGCCTTTTTCAGAGCCGTTTTTTTTAAAACAGCCTAATTTTTCGATATCTATCCATTGGAACACTTGCTTTCAGCATCTTCAGCTTCAATTTAAAAAAAAAAAAATGGAAAGTCCATGCCAAGTCATTCTTGACAGCACTAACTACTTCCAATGGATAGCCTACATGGAAGATTTACTTAGAAGTAAAGGTCTCTACAGAATAGCCATAGACCAAGAGAAGAAACCAAAAGATGAAGACAAGGCTGCAAAATGGGAAAATAGACAAGATCAAGCACGTGGTTTGATAGGGATGTCTATTTCTCCTGATCTTAGATTCCATATTGCAGAACTTGAGACTCCTCATGAAGCATTGGAAAAAATCACTAAAGTTTTTGGGATTAAAAATGAAATTAGAGCCCATCAACTTGAGAATGAGTTGCTTACTTTGGATCCTAATAATTTTTCTTGCATTGAAGATTTCTTGTCCAAATTCAAGACCCTTAGATATCTCTTGGAAGGTGTTAAGGTTAAGAAAGAAGATAGTAACCTTATTTATTCCATCCTTACTAAGTTGGGACCAGCCTACTCTGTATTTGTTTCCACTTTCCATTCTACAAGGGAAGCTTTCATTTGTCAAGGAAAAGACTACAAGGCCCCTTCCTTTGACTCCTTTTGTGATTCCTTAATAAGAGAACAAGAAAAACTCTTACACCTTGGTCTTCTTAATCTTGGAAACTCTTCCAAGAAAGCGTTAGCCGCCCAGCAGCAACCAAATTCAAAGAATCCTAAGAAGTCATATCCTAAAAAGAATGGTCCTAAGCCAAACAAGGGTCCTAAGCAAACCCAGCCTCAAAATGAAAGATCATTTCAGCAAAATGATAAGACCAATAAAAACAAATGGAAGAAGACTGATAGACATTGTAACTTTTGTAATCGAGATGGCCACTTAGAATCTAAATGCTTTAAGAAGATGGAAGCCTTGGAAGCCGCAATGAAGAAACATAACATCCATGTGGAGCATACTTCAACTTCAACTTCCGGAATGGCACTTTCTGCATGTCGTTGTCAATCATCTCAGTCTAGTTATGCATTAAATGTATCTTCTTCTTCTCCTTATCATGAGTGGCTCATTGATTCTGGAGCCTCTTATCACATGGCCAAAAACCAAGCCATGTTTTCTTCTTTAAATGATTGTAACACCAAAAATATATATGTTGGTGATGATAGATCTCTTAATGTTGTAGGGACTGGAACTGTTCACCTAGACAATGGTCAGTTTAATGATGTATTATGTGTTCCAACCTTATCCTGCAACCTTCTATCTGTATATCAGATAACTCATTCAGGTGAAGGTAAAATTGTTGAATTTTCACCTCATGATGTTGTAATCAAGGATCTAAGAGATCCTCAACAGATTCTAGCTACTGGTATTGCTGATGATTCCACAAATTTGTATAAGTTTCACAACTTTGGGTCATCAAATCTTCCCTCAGTATTTGTTGCTCATAATGATGAAGTGAGCAAACTTTGGCATGAGCGATTTGGTCACTTAAACTATCGCTCCCTTCAGCATCTATGTAAAGAAAATATGGTGACAGGTCTTCCTATGGTATCTTGCAGAGATGGTGTTTGTTCCGGATGTGTACTCGGAAATCATCATCGGGACAGTTTTGACAAACGTGCCTCTTGGCATGCCTCAGCCCCTTTACAGCTTGTGCACAGTGATTTATGTGGTCCACTTCCTGTTGCTTCATTCTCTGGCTGCAAGTATTTCTTAACTTTCATTGATGATTTCTCCAGACGCACTTGGGTATACTTCTTAAACCTCAAGAGCGAAGTATTTAACACATTTTTGGCCTTCAAAGCCTTTGTTGAAAAACAATCTGGACATCAAATTCTTAAGCTAAGAACTGATAATGGTGGAGAATATGTTAAAAACAGATTCATCAACTTTTGCACCGAAAATGGAATTCAAATGCAACATACTGTTCCATACACTCCACAAAAAAATGGTGTAGCTGAAAGGAAAAATCTCACCTTAAAGGAAATGGCTAATTGTATGCTGCAATCTAAAGGACTCAGTCTTAGTTTTTGGGCCGAAGCAATTAATTGTGCAAATTATATAATCAATCGCACTCCTACTAAGGTTCTAAAGAATATCACTCCAGAAGAAGCTTGGAGTTCCATTAAACCAGATGTAAGTCACTTTCGTGTTTTTGGAAGTGAAGCATGGGCCCATATTCTAGATGAAAAGAATAAAGCTTTAGAACCTAAGAGTGAGAAATGTACTTTTGTTGGATATTCTGAAGATGTAAAAGGTTATAGACTTATTCCATTTAAGTCCAAAAATGTTATCATTAGAAGAGATGTAAAATTTGATGAAAATAAATCGGCCTGCGAGCCTAGTCCGGCGGATGTGCCACCTCTTCCTATCTCTTCTACTTTTGAAAACATTTCTTCTTCAGATGATGAAAGTGAGGATGATAATCCTCCCCCACCTTCTCAGGATCCTCAACTTCCAAGATGGGTCCGTGCTACTCGGGATGCAACAGGTGATCTTGCCGGTGATCCTACAGATCAGTGATGTACACGTTCTCAGTTTGAAAGAGCCTCTTCTTTACTGGCTCAAGGTCCAGTAAATCATGATCCTGACACTTTTGCAGAAGCTTCAGGCCATCCACATTGGGAAGCAGCTATGAATGAAGAATATCATTCATTGTTGACAAATGATACATGGGATCTTGTTCCTCTACCAAAGGGATGCAAACTTGTTAGATGTAAATGGGTTTACAGAACCAAGTATGGACCAGATGGGAAAGTTGATAAACATAAAGCTCGTCTTGTTGCTAAGGGTTTTTCACAGGTTGAAGGCATTGACTACACTGAAACCTTCTCCCCTGTTGCCAAAATGAACTCTATCCGCCTTGTTCTTTCCCTTGCTGCCTCTTTAAAATGGGAAGTCCATGAGATGGATGTTAAATCTGCCTTCTTGCATGGGGACTTGCATGAAGAAATCTATATGGAACAACCCATTGGCTTCATCCAAACAGACTCCAGCCTTGTATGTCGACTTAAGAAATCTCTCTATGGTCTCAAGCAAGCTCCTCGGGCTTGGTATGCCAAAATGGATAGCTTTCTTTTAGAATCTAGCTTTTCTCGGTGTTATTCTGACAATACTGTCTACACCAAGAAAGTGGGCAACTCTCTTATCATCCTTGTTCTTTATGTTGATGATATTATTCTTACTGGTAGTGATCCCAACCTTATCAACCATGTGAAGTCCAGCCTTAAAAAGAAATTTGAAATGACAGACTTAGGACACTTACACTATTTTCTCGGTCTTCAAGTCTTGCAATCCAAGGAGGGTATTTCCCTTTCCCAGTCCAAGTATGCTTGTGATACTCTTCGTCATTTTCACATGGAAGACTGTAAGCCAGCCCCTTCTCCCTTTCAGTCTGGAGTCAAACTTTCAGTCTCTTGTACTTCTCCTGAAGTTGATGCTACCTTATACCGTCAACTTGTAGGAAAACTCTTGTATTTAACCCATACTCGTCCTGATCTTTCCTTTGCTGTTGGCCTTGTTGCTCGTTTTATGTAAAACCCCCGTGAAAGTCATTGGAAAGCAGCCAAAAGAATACTTCGTTATGTTCGAGGTACAGTACAGTTTGGAATTCATTACAGTGCCAAAGCAGCTCCTCTATTAGTTGGTTTCACTGATTCTGATTGGGCTGGTGACCCTGATGATCGAAAGTCTACTGCCGGTTATGTCTTCACTCTTGGTTCAGGACCTATTACATGGGCTTGTAAGAAACAGGCTGCCATTTCTCTTCGTCAGCAGAAGCAGAGTATCGTGGTGCCGTGGAAGCTAGTAAGGAAGCCTTGTGGCTTCGTCAGATCCTATCAGAGTTTGGCTTTGAGCAGCAGCATCCAACCACACTTTGGTGTGATAATCAAAGTGCCATTCAGCTATGCAAAGATCCAGTCCAGCATCAGCGTAGCAAACACATTGAACTACACATGCACTTCATCAGAAATCTCATTCATGACCATCTTCTTGAAGTGCAATATTGTTCAACAGATGATCAGGTTGCAGACATCTTCACAAAGGCTCTCACAGAGGCGAAGTTCACTAAACTTCGATATATGCTTGGAGTTCAGGAAGTTGTCACTAAGGGGGGATAGGCTCTAGTGCCTCCTTCCTTCTCCTATTGTGTCATATTTGTAAATCCTTCAATCCTATCCCAAGTTGTTCTTAAGGGGGGATGTTAGGATATTCCGACACATAGGAAATAGTTAAGTTCAACTTGGTCTAGTATAGAGTTAGGTAAAGTGTGTTTCTTTACCGTTGTACATTTTGTAACTTACAATCCGATGGTCACGATATGTAGTGATCCGACGGTTCACTCTCTCCTCGGTATTACCGACACTTGATCCGTGGCTTGACACCCGATTGGTCCATGAGTTCTATTTAAAGCGCATGGAGGGTCATTGTTCGGGTAATCCGTGCATGAGAGAAGCTTATGTAAATTTTCATTCTTTGATTAATAAATTGCCTGTAGTAGCCACGTTGGTGCAGGCCGTGGACTGTTTCCCTCTTTGAGGGTTTTAACCACGTCAAAAATACTGGTGTATTGATCTGTGATCTGGTTGTGAGCGGTGTCCTTTTGGTGTTCTTTCTGAGGAACTTACCCTGTAAATTCCTACAGCTAAAAGAGTTTTGGATGACCGTCCGGTTTCACCGTTACAGCTTCCTCCTGGATATAAGAAACTCTTGCCGAGTCCGTCACTAGTTGAAAATCTGGCTGACATGCCCTTGTGGTCGGCCGAAGCATCTATCATTGAAGAAAAACCATCTGAATCCATACCAGACGAAAGTCAAAAGGTTGAGGCGACAGTTGACACGGTCTTGCCTTCAGAGGATCCATCTTCAGATGATACAATCACCGAAGAGAATAAGAACGACACCGTTCAAATTCTCTTCGTAAGCACAGACTCCGATGAACATGGGGGTAGTCTACCTGTTCCTTTACCACAGGAAGGAATTTCTTCAGAGTCATATCCGGTCGTCTATTCGGTCCCACCTCCAAGCAACCTAGTTGTTTCCTTCGACTAGAATCTACTAGGTAGACCCCGTTTACTGGATAGTGTACCATTTCGAATCATTACTCAAATATATAGAATGGTCATGGAAGGTACTATCATAGATGAAGGGGCTTCTGTGAGTATCCTTTCCTCAACTGCTTGGAAAGCGCTTGGTTCACCATCGCTTTTGCCTGAAATGAGAAATCTAACAGGCTTTGACAAAGGAAGCAGTCGATCGTTAGGGATCCATCCCAATGTGCCGATAACATTGAGAGGGAAAACCATTCACATGAACGTAATGGTAGTCCAAGGACCCTTGGATTATAATCTACTCCTTGGACGAGACTATATTTATTGCATGGGAGCCATTGTCTCCCCACTCTTTAGAGTAATGTGTTTTCCGCACGAAGGAAGAGTGGTCAAGCTCGTAGACCAGCTTTCATTCCCCGGTTCACACATAGAAAATAGTCATACACCAACCCTGAAAGGTCTTTTCATGCAAGGAATGTCTCATCAATCCCCAGTCCGTCCACCCGATGAGCGCGAGTGATTCGGGGGACATGACTGAAACCCAGGGGGCATGCACCCTGGACTGCTTCGGCAGGAAAACTTCAGGTATAGGGTAGGTTTCCGCGAAGGATATATGACTAGTCTGACACACCCGTCCGTTTAGGAAAATGGGATTAGGCTAGAATAAGATTCCCTCGTCAAAGTTATGTGAGTGGAGGCGTATGCGCCACTCGCCTTTGTCTATTTCGATAGACATCGTTGAAGAAGTGTTTTGTTCATGGTACAGGTAGAACAATCTTTGGTAACCTGAAAAGGTAGGCCTTTCCCGATAAAACAAATCTTTTGTCTGCAAATTGAGGGGTAACCTCGAAACTCTACTTCACTATACCTGGAGGCATGCAAACCTTTTGGCATGCAAGCGAAGAGCGACCATTTATTTTTTAAATTTATAGGTCCTCTAAACCTTTAAACTCATAGGATTGGTCATTTCCTAACTTGCATAAAGAAAGGATGTGGGGCAAAGCTTTGAAAAAATGCCGTTTTTAGATGAGACATCCTTATTATATGACTGGATCGAGCAATTTTAATGCGGACTTCAAGCTCGTTAAAAAATAAACATAAGCAATGAGCAAATGTTCCTCCAGAGTTTAAGCTCATTTTAAAATAAAAAATGAACCAATTTCTGGTAAATAACCATCGTGAATGTATTATCATCAGCCTTTGAAGCCTTGGTTGTGTTCTCATCATCACCTCCACTCTGTATTGGCCCATCATTCACCTACACTTGATTGTTTACCCTTTCTGAGGAATGGCTGCGAAGAGTGATCCTATTAGCCATCCTTGTGACACTGCCGGGACTGGAAAATTCCAAACCTCACCTGGACTTAACTGCTACCCAAATTTATCGCTCGTTCCTCAAAAGACAAGTCTCCTTTAAGCTCTTTTCAACTGACTCGTAAAATATGAAAAGATTTATGAGCGATTGGCCTCTCCAACTCGTTAAAGTGACCGGAGGGATTATTACACAAAAAGATCGAGCGCTTGCTTTGTTCAGCTTGTTAAAATTACCGAAAATTCATCCCTTTTGTATCATTTTGTACTTTTTTGGACTCAAGGGATTATATGACGAAAAAGGTTTGTTGGAGTCTTCTTTACGTCCCTTTTCAGACTCTCTAAAATTGAAAAGGACCGAGTTATCTTTGTCGTTAAACTCGTTAAAACCGAATAGCGACAAACTTGTCCATAACAGACAAGAACAAGTTTCACTATCGCTAGGCTCGTTAAAACATAGCGATGGGTTTGCCTGAAGGGAAAATTATAGAACAAGCATATGTTATCCTCCTCAAGCTTGACAAAAATAAAGAGGTACTGGTTAGCAATGACTGGGGAAAAATTGGGAAGAAAACTTGAAGAAACTTTGTTGGTAGCAAGTCGCTCTTGAACATGACACTTTCACTCCACATCCGAGTTGGGTTGGGTTGTTCCATTCACTGGTCACATCACCATGGTTCTGTCACACCATCCATATTTGGGGTTAATGCTACCAATCCATCATGTCAGTGTCGCCAGTATGTTCAAGAGAATTCGCTCAGAGAATTCACCTGTGTCTCAGCCACTGCAATACATTCACGCTCCATTCTTTCATGACTGCCACCCTGAACCTTATGTCATCAGATTGTTTTCACCTCCATTAAAATCATTTGCTCCGTTCCATGTCATTGATGTGGGATTCACTAAGGCCCTCCTATTATGGATCGCTTCTTGTCGACATCAACTCATTATCCAAGAAGTTGATCTAGGAACAACCCTTTTAGTACTTTGAAGCTTACATGCCTCAATGGCAAGTTTCTCACTTCTGGCGACAGGTTTACATCAATGGCCTTCGACTGAAAGATTTTGCATGGTGTTCGATGCCAAGTCCCTTATTCACACCACGTGAATTGTACTATAGTACCTTGAGGGTCATCATCATTATCGGTGATTCCTCTCGCGCCTGTTAACAACTTACATCATTGGTTGGTAATCAGGCGATGTCTTTCCATGTTCAACTCTAGAACATCTCTCACATGGATCGACTTGTACTTTGAGTGAAGATCGAACGAGATTGAAGACCACGGATCTAGTTTCATCCATCCGGGCTGCGATATATATTCAGGAAAATAAAGACATCAAATGTACACCATTGCTGCATAGATAATCATCCAATCTAAGGGATGATGGCTCTACCAGAAACATCAGTCTACACTCAGAAGATTGTCTGTCCTATGTACATGAAAATGAATTTATAAAGCTGAGCATGGGAAATGCCCGCCTCAGCTAGATCATGAAAATATTATGAAGATAATGTATTGTATTGTATCTTATTGCAGGTCGCCTTCGAGCTTGAAAAACTTCGGATACTCATGATAAAGCATTTCACCTGACATAAAAAATTAACGACCTCATGCTTTAGGGGGCAACTGTTATAGACATTTTTGGGCACTGCAACCCCAATCATAAATGTCCATAAACCAAGGGCTCCTAAGTCCCTAAAGTGTTGTTCCGACCCCTAAAAGAACAAGGTCAACTGATTACAGCATCTCTCAGAAGTTCTCCATGAAAAACTACTCAGAACTGATCAAAACTGGACCATTTCACCTGCTCCATGGTCAAAGTGCATTGCATCCCACCTACTGACACACAGTAGGTGCGATGCATGTTGAAAAGCCCTTCTATGGGGTGCAATGGGTAGGAGTGGACAAATGGAAGGGTCAGTCTGCAAGGTGGAGAATCATGGAATATTCCAGAAACTTCTCCTGTGACACTTGCCTCTCTGCATTCGCCCAGGGATGAGTAAGAGATCATCAATCTCCAAGTTGAATCAAGAACTACCAGAGGGAGGACACTAATCAAATCTCAAAAGCTGACTCACTCCCCTTGCAAACATCTATATATGGATCCCTCATCCCAGAGATCCAGAGGCTGGAATTTTGTATCTAGTAAGGAAGTGCTGCTGGTTTCTTGGTGCAATATCATAGTGCTCGGTGATCTAAGCTTTTCATGAGGTGAAGAAGGGCTTCTTGCTGAGAGGATGATGTTGGGTCAGAACAATTGGTTGTAATCCTCTTTGCTCTTTCTTGATTATCAATAAAGCTATTCAAGTTTTCCTCCACATTCTTGTATGATTTATGTTTTATGCACTTGTGTGGTCAATATACATCTAGTCCTATATTGTTTATGATAATAGATCTATGTTCTTGGATAGTATTATGCTGCTTTGACTCTACAGGTGCCCTGTGAAGCTGGGTAGACAAGGAAACGAGTAGCAAAGATCTATCAGAAGGGAGAGGAATCGAGCAAGGAACCAAGCGCAAGCCAGAGGTTGGTCTCCTTTATTCTTCTCTCATCTATTTGTCATAAAGGAAAACGAAAGTGGTTTTAGTTTGTTTGTTTCTAAGGTAGCTACCAGCCTTAGTGGGATTAGTAGCTCTGCATAGACATAAGCTATTCAAGTTTTCCTCCACATTATTGTATGATTGATGTTTTATGCAGTTGTGTGGTAAATATACATCTGGTCCTATATTGTTTATGATAATAGATCTATGTTCTTGGATAGTATTATGATGCTTTGATTCTACAGGTGCCCTGTGAAGCTGGGTAGACAAGGAAGCGAGTAGAGAAGATCTATCAGAAGGGAGAGGAATCGAGCAAGGAACCAAGCACAAGACAGAGGTTGGTCTCCTTTATTCTTCTCTCATCTATTTGTCATAAAGGAAAACGAAAGTGGTTTTAGTTTGTTGGTTTCTAAAGTAGCTACCAGCCTTAGTGGGATTAGCAGCTCTGCATAGACACTATTCCCAGTAACAAAATGGCGACTCCGCTGGGGAGCGAATAGATTGTTTGTTTATCTACATTTGTTTACTTTATAAACTTACAGACAGAGCCTGAAGTCAAACCAGCTAGCCTTCGAACTGCATTTGCTATGCAAGTGCAAAGTAGATCAACGCAGCTTCAGTCTATCTCCGGGTTTTGTTTATGAATTGAACAATTGATTTAGAAGCTCTCTAATTTCCCTTTTGGTGGCTCTAGTAACCTCTTTAGATCTACCCCTGTGATTGATTTACTGATTACCACTTGCTCGGCCTAAATCCTTGAACTGAACTACAAACTGTGACCCGGAACCTAGTCAAAGTCTCGTCCCTAGCCCATCGCACTATCTCTTCTTTGCATCCTGAATGCATCGCACTTCCTGATTGTGATAAGTGCGTTGCATTTCATTTTCCCAGTGCTGCAGGTGCGCTGATCAGACCTCTTCTGCTCTTAGATTTTGAATTCTGTGTTTACTCCTTTCAGTTCTATTCAGGATTTTTGCTGTTAGTAGCTAGTACACCTTTGTTGAAACCCCCTTCCTTGCCATTATTCCACCTCCATTGTGCAAAGAACTGTAAATGTTTTTATGTATTTTGAGTCATTATCAGTTCTCTTTTGCAAAGAAGTAGCGTAATTGAACTGTCGTTTCTTGATTTGAAAGTGTCGCAAGTGTCGTTTTTAGTCATAGAAGAGAATCTGATTGTTCTTGATAGTCGATTACACGGTTACTCTTGTATTTGATCTGAATTAGTAGTTTTTCTAGTGTCGAAAGCAAGTTTTCAATTCCAAATCGCAAAGTGTCGTCATTGTCTTCATTTTGTTTTGAAAAGAAGCTTGTTAGTAATTGTCACTTTGAAAAATAATTCAGATTTGCGCATTAGCTTTCTTATTATCATTCACACATTAAGAAGGCTGAAAAAAAATACATGCATGTGCATTTGCATTTAAACTATTTGTTGGTTTGATTTAGGACAATGCATATAGTGTGTGCTCTTTGCTCTATGTTGAAAGAATGATCATCTCTCTTTCCTTAGTAGCTAGGATTTTCATTTCACAAAGAAGATAAAACGATTGTTTGTCATCTTAGATTGCATTTTAGGAATTGTAGATATACATCACGCGGTGAACCTGAAAGGCAAATTTCTTAAGAAAGATCAACTATAAAATAAATTTAATGAATCTAAAAACGCTTTGGAACGTAATGCACAACATCTAGAAGTCTAGGCTAGAGACGTATTCCGGCATCGTAAAGCCTGGTAACTGTTGTTTTCACTGTTGGTTGGGTGATTCCTCCACTTTGAGACGACAAGTGCCAGTACAAACTTGTGCTCCCATGTACCGTCAAGTATATTTTGGGAGACCACAATAGGATTTATCCTTTATCCATAGGAAGCCGTGTCTGCCGCCCTATCAATCACAATGCACTGAACACAACATTCGGGAAGATTGACTGCCGTACCGTAAAAAGTATTCTGCAGTTTTGCGATTGGTTTGGTAATCCCTCTATCTAAATTTCCAGAGCAGTCTCCTTCGTTCCTTTTCAGACTCCTTAAAGGAAAAGGTCCATCTGAGCACTTGCCACTTCAAGCTCATTAAAAATCGAAGGAGACTAGAGTCATCTTTTGTTTTTTCTCGACTCTTAAAAATTGAAAAAACAAGTTGTGTCAAAGTGTCTAAAATTCATTTAATTCGAAAACATCTTTCCCCTTTATTTTTAGTTGATCGAGTAATCCGCAATCGTGGAAGAAAGTCAATTGAAACCCCATCGTTCGCGGAGGCTTACGAGTCAATCGTCTTTGTCTCCAGAATCAAAACTGTTACGGACAAAGCAAACTCGTTTAACCGGTTCCAAATCTCCTGGTAAAGTTAGAACAAGTGTTCCGACACCTTCGGAGACTCCGGTTACTCCAAACATTTATGGTATCCCTGCCTTTATAGAAGAAGTTCAGCAGCCACCAAAGGACAGTAGAACTGATCCTACTGAACCAGCTCCCTCTACAGCTGATTCGGAAGGTGTTATTCCCCAAACATTTGTCGCTGCGGATTCTATACCTTCTTTGGCACCGGAAATATTTTACGAACCTAACGGTCTGCCTCTTCCACCTGGTCTGATTGCTATAGAAGAGATTGTGGAAGATCCTTCGTCTAGTACTCCATCGTAATTTGGAGTCGGGTCACCCTATATCCTTCTTCAACAGAAATTAGTTTACCGTTACCGGAAGCTCCTGTAGAATCGCTAGGAAATATTTTGGATAGACTAGAAATGTCTGATTAACCGTCGACATCTAGGACTGTGTCATCCGACACAGGGACAGCAGAACTTCCTGCTGTCACTCCGACAATGTTCGCTGTCATACCATCTGTCCCAACTAGCTCTCAATCGTTGGATGGGGCCCACTCAGGGGCTATTTCGACAGTATGGTATGTTCCCGTTTGTTCATCCAGAATAATATCCGGGAACTCTTATGTTGAGTCTCAGCAAATTGATCCTTCACGGTGTTAATTTGGGCAGTCCGGTCCTCAAGGGCAAACCATTCCTTTAAGTACCGGATTACCTCCGTATGGGGGACAATATACACTTTCATTGTCTCCTCTGGGAGGACAATCATATGAGAGTTCATAACCAAATTCAGGTTATGCTGGAATTACATCTAGCGGTTGGGTGCCAATACTTCCTCAACAACCAAGAGTTGTATATTCAATGCAACAATGTTTACCTATGTCAAATATACCAACTACGCCAGCTATTGTGACGGTGTCACAAGTACAAGCGTTGCCTGTTGTATGTCAACCTCAGGTTTCTCAGGTTGTAATGCAACAACCCCTTGTCCTTGTGACTCAACCACAATCGCCAACTAGTGGAATGACACAGGCCCAAAAGGGCACAATTACCCCACATCTTGGTCAAACGGTCAGTATGGGACAACAGAACATGGTTTCACAACCATGGCTGGTGCAATACCAACAACTGCAATTACAACAAGTATACCAAGGATCTGAGCAACAAATCTTTGCAAATCATGGGCAGCCATATATTCAAAATGGTCAAAATCAACCATTCTACAATGGTTATGCCCATCAACCTTACCAAAGTTACCAGCATCAAATGCATTATGCTGGTATGCAAAGACCAACCGCTCAGGCGATTCCATCTTATCCTGGGTATGCTTTGCCGAACCTGAATCAACAGTTACCCTTTGTGGCGACTTTAGAGTTATCGGATCTAAATCGGCTAACGAACGATCCAATTTCTTACACCCCTTTTTGGCCAACGATTCCGCATAAACTTCCGTAAGATATTCCTAAATTTAATGGAAATCCGGGTGAAGATCCGTCGAATCATGTGATGACCTTTCATTTGTGGTGTTCATCAAACACCCTAAACGATGATTCGATTAGGCTTCGCCTTTTTCAGAGGACGTTAACTGGTTCGGCAACAAAACGGTATATCGAGTTACCCAGAGCTTCGTTTGACAACTTCAGTACCCTAGCCACAACCTTTTTAACCCATTTTCAGTTACCAATAAGGTACGAAACAGGAACGGAACTTCTTACCAATTTCAAGCAAACAATGGCCACTCACATATCCGATCATATTCATGAGTGGCGACATCGTCGTAAAATGGTAAAAAAGTATGTTCCTGATCAGCTTTTAGCTGAATGGTTTATTAAGTCATTATTACCTTCCATTACAGAAGATGTGGCAAAAGGAGGAGTCGTCACCGAAGAGCAAGTTATTGCTCGTGTGTAATATTTAGACTTGATTTATACTCAGTCTGGCACGCTCTACGATAAAGTCCTTGATGCTCCCAGACCAGAATTTTTGGTCCCCCCTCCTCCTAAATCGAACAATGACTCTCATGCCGGCGATGGCATGATTGGTACGATAGACATGAAATCGACAAAGGCTACATCTAAAAAGGCCCGTAAGATTTCCAGTCAAAATGCAAAAGAAGAACTTCTCGCCTCGGAAGTAAATGCCATATCGACTGAAAAAGGCAAAGAAACCAAGCAACCAGGAGGCAAGAAGAAAAACAAAGGGAAGAAGAAGAAACAGGAGGAATCATCACCTGAAAAATCTTCTGCAAACCCTCCTGGAGATAGGAAACCAAAAAATCCATGCTTGATATATGATGAGGATCATTGGACAAGAGATTGTCCATTTAAAGCTGAGTTTAATAAATTCTGCAAGAATTCAAAAACATCGGCGGTATTAACTGATTCGTTTCCAAATCCAGGAACAAATCTGGTTGCCAGTGAAAATGCTTCCCTGTCTCAAGTGCTAATGTTGTCGGTTTCGAAACAACAAAATGATGCTTTGATAGCGGCAAGGAATAAAGATTATGGGAATCCACAGCTGTCGAACAAAAAGGATAAAGATCAACCTAGTAGTTCGACAAAAACTTCGACAGAAGTTGCGCCACCCATCATTCCAGAACTGACAATAAAACCGACAAAGGGAGTAGTACACAAGTTGACATTTAATCCTCATGCCAGAGTAGCACATCATTATAATATAGTGGAATATCTGGCCCAATCGCCATCCGCTATGTCGACACTTGAGGTACTAGAAAATTGCCCATCCCAAAAGCAGGCTTTATTATCATCTATCGCTGGGATAGACCCAAAGGATTCTAATCTTGTGTCCTTTAATCATAAAGGATATGATCCTCAGTTACCAGCTCAACTAGCTTTCCTCATTCAGGTGAAAGCCCTCAACAAAACTGTTCATAGAACAATTATTGATGAGGGGGCATATACATGTATTACGTCGATGAGTTGCTGGAAAACTTTAGGATCTCCAACCTTGTCACGATCTTCAACGACATTAAAAGCATTTGATGGACGAACATATACCCCATATGGTATTCTAAGTAGCTTGCAAGTAGAACTAGGGGGGAAAATAGTAGAAATCGATGTTGAAGTAATTGATGGAAACCTCGATTACAACATCCTACTAGGAAGGCCCTGGATATATGCTATGGCCACAGTTGTGTCAACTTACTTCAGGAAGATTGCATTTCCCTTTCAAGGAGGGATTACAATCGTCGACCAACAAACTTTTCTCCCCAATGGTTCCCAAGTTACGGGAAGCATTCCGATGATCCATGGAAGCCCCCATTCGCTTCAAAATATCGGAGTAGGCCTACTAAAAGACCCTATATTAATGGGTACTTTTTCCCTACAACCTCCAATCAATCTGGCGGAAGTGGCAGTGGTAGGAACCTGCAATATGATATCTTCTATTCACAAGATCTCAAAAAACGATATTAACATGGATCATCTATCGATGTTACCTCCAAGTCAAATAGAAATATTGTAGCAATCAATGTTTCTAGCATGGGAGGCAAACCCAAATAAACGCTCATCAAGCATTTGGATAGATAGGTCTAAGGAATATGACACCCCTTTAGATCCTTGGTCGTAAGTCCATCACACCGACGAAGGAATTGTTCAGTCAATGATAACTGACGGGGTGCCATGGGAAGATTACCACCATCATTCCCATCTTCCAGATTGTCTAGAAGATACTCCTGATGACCTTCATCATCCTTCAGTTTTTGATTTCTTATCAAATACTGTAAACACGGTGGATTCCAAGCGAAACTTGTCCAATATTAAAGAGACTATTGCCATAAATATCTCTACCAAAACAGATGTTGTAGAAAATATTTATGTTGGCAAATGTTGTTCTCCTTCAGAACTTGAAATATATAACGCTCTTTTTCATGAATTCAGAGATGTCTTTGCTTGGTCATATGATGAAATGCCAGGCATTGAATCTAGTATATTTGAACACGAAATCAAGATGTATCCAGATGTCAAACCAGTACGACAACGGATACGGCAGGTGCACCCCAAGAAAGCCGCTGCCATCAAGGCAGAAGTTGAAAAGCTTCTCCATGCTGGTTTCATTTACCCGGTTCCTCCAACCGATTGGGTATCGAACATTGTTCCTATAATGAAAAAACAAGGAATGATTAGAGTGTGCGTCGATTATAGGGATGTAAATCAAGCTTGTCCAAAAGACAACTACCCTACACCCTTTATTGACCAGATAATTGATGAATGTGCTAGATGTGAAATCTTTTCATTCATGGATGGATTCTCCGGGTATAATCAAATAAATATCCGCTCACAGGACCAGTCAAAGACTGCATTTATTTTTCCGTGGGGCACATTCACATATCGAAAATTACCATTTGGTTTAAAGAACACAGGGGAAACTTTTCAGAGGGCAATAAATTATGCCTTCCATGACATCTAAAACATCGTTCAACCATATCTCGATGATCTTTCGGCTCATTCGCGAAAGCGGACCGATCATCTGCAGCATTTAAGAGCGATATTTCTACATTGCTGATACTACAAGATACGACTCAATCCACACGAATATGTGTTCTGTGTTAGTTCTGGTCGTTTACTTGGCTTTGTAGTCTCAAAGGACGAGATTTGTCTCGACCCATGTAAGGTTCAGGCAATCATTAATTTGTCTCCACCTTCAAATTTGCTTCAGATTCAGAAACTCGAAGGGAAAGCAAACTTTCTGAGGAGGTTCATTCCGAATTACGCAGAACTTGCTAAAGGTTATACATGTCTATTGAAAAAAGAAGTACCCTTTGACTGGGATCAGGTTGCGCAAGCTTCCTTTGATTTTCTAAAAGAATCCCTAATGAAAGCATCATTAATGTACGCTCCTGATTATCAAAAAGACTTTAACCTGTATCTGGCTGCAGCGGATACAACGATAGCAATGGTTTTAGTTCAAGAAGAAAATGGAATTGAACATCCCATATATTATTTAAGTAGAAACTTAAATGATACAGAAAGCAAGTATTCCTATGTTGAAAAGCTGTCTCTCACAGCTGTTCAAGCGATACAGAGATTTCGACACTATGTCCTCTTTCAAAAAACTACCATTCTGTCATATTGCAACCCCATGACTTACATATTGTCGCGACAGTTGCTTGGGGGAAAATATTCAAAATGGATAGCAATTCTTCGAGAGTTTGATCTGGAATTTGTAAAATCCAAGTCAAAGAAATCCCTGGTTTTTGCGGAATTACTATGCAATCTCCCATCATCGTCCAACGATGAAACATCCGAAGAAACACTCGTGGATGAATCTTTGTTTCTGATATCTTCAAGCAATCTGTGGTATGGAGATATCATCATCTATCTCCAAACCCAAAAATATAGGTCTAATACCTCCTGCTCTGAACAAAAACGTATTCGATACCAATCAAAAGACTACATGATCGTCGGTGATACACTTTACCGTCGTGGTGTCGATACAGTTCTGAGGAGATGCCTCACCCATGAGGAGGCCGAAAAAGTCCTGAATGATTGCCATTCAGACGCGTGTGGGGGGCATCAATCTGGTTATGCTACGACACAAATTTTTTTAGGAGTAGGATACTTCTGGCCAATAATGTTCAAAGATTGCATAACCGCAGTCAAAAGTTGCCACGCATGTCAAATTTTCGATAGCAAAACCAGAAGACCACCCTCACCTCTACAGCCAATAGTTGTTGTTGGGCCATTCGCCAAATGGGGCATTGATTTCATGACATGTAACCCCACCTCAACCGGGGGGCATGGGTATATCATTGTCGCGGTAGACTATTTTACCAAATGGCCGAGGCGATGCCTACATTAAACAATACCGGCGAAACAGCTACCCTTTTCTTTTTCAATCATGTAGTCGCAAGATTCGGCATTCCATGGGCTATAGTCACAGATCATGGATCGCATTTTCGCAATCACATGATGGTCGAATTGGCTACCAAATTAGGGTTGTCCCACGACATCTCTACTCCATATTATCCACAGGCCAACGGACAAGTTGAAGCGATCAACAAAGTCCTGAAGCGAATGCTGTAAAGGATGATTGGAGTCCACAGAAGGAGTTGGCACCTGATCCTATACTCGGCCTTATGGGCATACTAAAAATCGGTAAGGAATGCGACCGGGTTTACACCCTTCCAACTGGTGTATGGCCTAGAAACAATCTTACCAGTTCAGTGTGAAATCTCGTCCCTCAAACTCGTAGTCGACCTTCTCCCCGGAACTTCAGAAGAGGAGGCTCGTTTCTTGGAACTAATCGAATTGGATGAAACCCGTCATGATGTCTCTTTGGCTAACGAAGCCCATAAGAAATGAGTCAAGGCGCAGTTTGACAAGAATGTCAAACCTCGTGTCTTCTCAGAAGGTGACTTGGTCTTACTTTACGACCAAGAATCCGATAAATTGGGAGCAGGTAAATTCAAGTCTTTATGGATGGGCCCCTATATTGTTAAACGTGTATTATCAAAAGGAGCCTACAAATTAATGGATTACGACGGGATTCCACTGGCGCAATGCCGTAACGGGTTGTACCTTAAGCGTTACTATGCATGATTCAGTGTAGTAACCCATATGCTTTTGTTACATTTTTGTTTTCACTAAGGGTAATTATTTTGGTCAAGTAATCCACTTTTTACATTTATTGTAGATGTCAAACCTATTGGAACCATTTGTTGGATATGCCGACGGAGCGAGTCGTAGTTCACGGAACCTATCTTCTGTGGCCTAGGCCATTTTTTATCCAAGCGGCGAGTTAGTGAGTTTCAGAGGGGTATGTATTGGTCGATCAACAAATAACATCGCTGAATATAGCGTTGATAGAACTTCTCTTTGATGCCATCTCACATGGCGTATGCCGACTTATCGTTAGGCTAGACTCATAGCTCTTCATACTACAACTCACTGGTATCTACTCCGTCCGAAATCCAGCTATTTATCGTATGTTCCTAAGGGTCAAGATTTTGGAAAGGCAATTTGATTTTATTCAATATCAGCATATTTCTAGAAAATTAAACACATTAACAAACTCATTGGCAAATTATGTGTTAGATAGACATTTGCAACATTTATAAAAAGAAGCATTTCATCAATATTTGCATCAGGATCATATAACTTAACCAAAATAAAACTCCGAAAACCAAAAATATATATATAACTATTTATGGTTTACACATAATGTTCTGTAACCAAGACAAAATTGGTCAAATGACCCAAAACGAAAAATGCTAGGGGGCACCCTAGTCTAATGATGTTGGTGATAGCAAGTCACTGCCTGTGCAATCATGCGTAAAAGCCTAGTCCATCGACTCGGCACGCCGGTAGTATGTCGCTGCAACCTCAAAGGCAGCTCGTCAGTCCTCACATCTGGAATACCAAGAGTGAGGCCTTCGACCTGATCCTGTAATGCTGAAAGAGTCTCGACCACATCAAGGTCGCGAAGGATAGCCCTTCCCACAGCCTCTCCTGCTGGAGCGGCAGCTGGCACTCTCAGGCGTACTACTAGCCGAACTGGTCCAACATCTGCATGAGCACATGAGTTTTGATTAGTCTTGATAGAAGAAAGCACAAGGAAATTATAAAGAGAAATGATAAACAAAGATATGGTCAAAGAATTTACCAATGGCACCCCACTGCTCGCCAGCTGGCAGTACCAAATCTGGGTCACCCCGGAAATCCATACCAGCATATGGATACTCGGAATAAACCATCTCCTGACGATCGAACCACCCGAAGAAGGTATCAGAAAAGGAAATCTGAGATTGACCAGCATGTCTGGACATATGGTTGACCCATCTCTGCATCCGTGGCTCAGTCGGTGGAGGTAAACCAAGTGAAATATACTGCAGCTGCATCAGCAGGATCTTCTCCAAGGAAAAAGCGGTCAAAATAGAACCATTTCCAAAGTTCTTCAATCTTCCACTTTTCACCTTGGTCAATTGTTCTTTCATCACAAAGAGTACTGCATCACACTAGTTGAACACCTTTGGTTCAAGGCATTCTAAGGCATACTGCATATAAGACCGGTTGGCCACATGAAGAGCTGGACTACCAGCCATCCTACCAAAAGTGAATAGAATGGTCCTCAAGGACCTATCAGTGACATCTCAGATATTGATCTTGCTATCCTCACTCGGCTGAGATCCCTCTCCACAATACCTGCGAATGTAATCTCTCACAGATTCACCCCCAAGGGCCGAACCTGATAATGAGATAGGGGCACCTCGCCTCGATAAGCCGGTCAGAAAATAGATGTCCACGACATTCAAGGGGATAGATTTTCCCCTAATCTGGAACACCTAGCTGGTAAGATCCCATGCATCGAGCAAATATTGCAACAAGTTGATCTGTTGCCTCATGCTAGAGATACGAAAAAACTTCAACAGGCCACAATTCCGCAGTGCAGTTACCGTAACCAGATCATGTAAAGCAAGCATGTCCTCTTCTTAATACTTATGTTCTTGCCATGTAACAGGCATTATGCTCCAATGAATCTCTGAAAACAAACAAGAGAAGAGTTAGATCCTGATTTGGTGAAAAACAGGTAAAAATTTCCATGAAAAATTGTGCACAAATTTCCCCCCTTGCGCTCATTGCACCCCCAGCAGTGTTCTGGGTGCGTTGTATTCTAACTGGCCAATGGACAGGCAACCATGCAATGCACCTTTCGATGTAGAAAGGGTGCGATGGGGCCAGGGCGAGTTTTTCAAACCCCAGAGGCTCGTAAAAACCAGAAAACATGCTCAGAATTCATAAAGGAAATAATGAAATTGAAGAGCTCAGGTTTAGCTCCTACCTGGTCCAGACGGTGCCAAGAATCATCCACAGAATCTCCCGAAATCAGCTGGTGAAAATCAAGGGGGAAAGCACCTCCAAAGCTCCAACAAACCAAAGTTCAAATGAAATGGTAAAATGAGAGGTAAAAAACCACTTTTAAATTACTTTTCACGTAATTCAAGTAAAATATTAGTGTTTTGACTCATTTTTCAGACATGTATTGTTCATTTCTAACTAGTTTGATGAAGCGATTGAGCATGCAGTACAATCTTTGAAGGAACAAAGTCATTAATGGTAAAATCAAGAAAAGCAATGACCATTAGATCGAGCAGTTTTAACGCAGACTTCAAGCTCATTAAAAAATAAACATAAGCAATGAGCAAATGTTCCTCCAGAGTTTAAGCTCATTTTAAAATAAAATGAACCAATTTCTAGTAAATAACCATCGTGAATGTATTATCATCAACCTTTGAAGCCTTGGTCGTGTTCTCATCATCACCTCCACTCTGTATTGGCCGATCATTCACCTACACTTGATTGTTTACCCTTTTTGAGGAACAGCTGCGAAGAGTGATCCTGTTAGGCATCCTTGTGACATTGCCGTGACTGGAAAATTCCAAACCTCAACTGGAGTTAACTGCTACCCAAATTTATCACTCGTTCCTCAAAAGACGAGTCTCTTTTAAGCTCTTTTCAATTGACTCGTAAAATATGAAAATATTGTCGAGCGATTGGCCTCTCCAGCACGTTAAAGTGACCGAAAGTGCTATCCCTCCTTTAGATTTTAATCTTTTTAGACCTGAGGGATTACTACACAAAAAGATCGAGCGCTTGCTTTGTTTAGCTCGTTAAAATTAACGAAAATTCATCCCTTTTGTATCATTTTATAATTTTTCAGACTCAAGGGATTATATGATGAAATTTTTTCGTTGGAGTCTTCTTTACGTCCCTTTTCAGACTCTCTAAAATTGAAAAGGACCGAGTTATCTTTGTCATTAAACTCGTTAAAACCGAATAGCGACAAACTTGTCCATAACAGATAAGAACAAGTTTCACTATCTCTAGGCTCGTTAAAACATAGCGATGGGTTTGCCTGAAGGCCAAATTATAGAACAAGCATATGTTATCCTCCTCAAGCTTGACAAAAATAAAGAGGTACTTGTTAGCAATGACTGGGGAAAATTTGGGAAGAAAACTTGAAGAAACTTCATTGGTAGCAAGTAGCTCTTGAACATGACACTTTCACTCCGCGTTCGAGTCGGGTTGGGTTGTTCCATTCACTGGTCACATCACCATGGTTCCATCACACCATCCATATTTGGGGTAATGCTACCAATCCATCATGTCAGTGTCGCTGAAATGTTCACGAGAAGTCGCTCAGAGAATTCACCTGTGTCTCATCCGCTGCAATACATTCATGCTCCATTCTTTCATGTTCGCCATCCTGAACCTTATGTCATCAGATTGTTTTCACCTCCATTAAAGTCATTTGCTCCGTTCCGTGTCATTGATGTGGGATTCACTAAGGCCCTCCTATGATGGATTGCTTCTTGTCAACATCAACTCATTATCCAAGAAGTTGATCTAGGAACAACCCTTTCAGTACTTTGAAGCTTGCATGCCTCAATGGCAAGTTTCTCACTTCCGGCGACAGGTTTACATCAATGGCCTTCGACCGAAAGATTTTGCGTGGTGTTCGACGCCAAGTCCCTTATTCACACCACGTGAATTGTACTGTAGTACCTTGAGGGTCATCATCATTATCGATGATTCCTCTCGCGCCTGTTAACAACTTACATCATTGGTTGGTAATCAGGCGATGTCTTTCCATGTTTGACTCCAGAACATCTCTCACATGGATCGACTTGTACTTTGAGTGAAGATCGAACAAGATTGAAGACCCTAGATCTAGTTTCATCCATCCGGGATGCGAAATATATTCAAGAAAATAAAGACATCAAATGTACACCATTGCTGCACAGATAATCATCCAATCTAAGGGATGATGGCTCTACCAGAATCATCAGTCTACACTCAGACGATTGTCTGTCCTATGTACATGAAAATGAATTTATAAATCTGAGCATGGGAAATTCCTGCCTCAGCTAGATCATGAAAATATTATGAAGATAATGTATTGTATTGTATCTTATTACAGGTCGCCTTCTAGCTTGAAAAACTTTGGATCCTCATGATAAAGCATTTCACCCAACATAAAATTAACGACCTCATGCTTTAGGGGGCAACTGTTATAGACATTTTTGGGCACTGCAACCCCAATCATAAATGTCCATAAACCAAGGGCTCCTAAGTCCCTAAAGGTGTTGTTCCGACCCCTAAAAGAACAAGGTCAACTGATTACATCATCTCCCAGAAGTTCTCCATGAAAAACTATTCAGTATTGGTCAAAACTAGACCATTTCACCTGCTCCATGGTCAAAGTTCGTTGCATCCCACCTACCAACACACAGTAGGTGCGATGCATGTTGAAAATCCCTTCTATGGGGTGCGATGGGCGAGGGTGGACAAATGGCAGGGTCAGTCTGCAAGGTGGAGAATCATGGAATCTTCCAGAAACTTCTCCTGTGACACTTGCCTCTCTGCATTCGCTGAGGGATGAGTAAGAGATCATGAATCTCCAAGTGGAATCAAGAGCTATCAGAGGGAGGACACTAATCAAATCTCAAAATCTGACTCACCCCCCTTGCAAACATCTATGTATGGATCCCTCATCCCAGAGATCTGGGGGCTGGAATTTTGTATCTAGTAAGGAAGTGTTGTTGGTTTCGTGGTGCAATATCATAGTGTTGGGTGATCTAAGATTTTCATGAGGTGAAGAAGGGCTTCTTGCTGAGAGGATGATGTTGGTTCAGAACAATTGGTTGTAATCCTCTTTGCTCTTTCTTGATTATCAATAAAGCTATTCAAGTTTTCCTCCACATTCTTGTATGATTGATGTTTTATGCACTTGTGTGGTCAATATACATCTGGTCCTATATTGTTTATGATAATAGATCTATGTTCTTGGATAGTATTATGTTGCTTTGATTCTACAGGTGCTTTGTGAAGCTGGGTAGACAAGGAAGCGAGTAGCAAAGATCTATCAGAAGGGAGAGGAATCGAGCAAGGAACCAAGCGCAAGACAGAGGTTGGTCTCCTTTATTCTTCTCTCATCTATTTGTCATAAAGGAAAATGAAAGTGGTTTTAGTTTGTTTGTTTCTAAGGTAGCTACCAGCCTTAGTGGGATTAGCAGCTTTGCATAGACACTATTCCCGGTAACAAAATGGCGACTCCACTGGGGAGCGAATAGATTGTTTGTTTATCTACATTTGTTTACTTTATAAACTTACAGATGGAGCTTGAAGTCAAGCCAGCTAGCCTTCGAATTGCATTTGCTATGCAAGTGCAAAGTAGATCAACGCTGCTTCAGTCTATCTCCAGGTTTTGTTTATGAATTGAACAATTGATTTATAAGCTCTCTAATTGCCCTTGTGGTGGCTCTAGTAACCTCTTTAGATCTACCGATTGATTTACTGATTACCACTTGCTCAGCCTAAATCCCTGAACTGAACTGCAAACTGTGACCCGAAACCCAGTCAAAGTCTCGTCCCTAGTACATCGCACTGTCTCTTCTTTGGATCCTGAATGAATCGCACTTCCCGAGTGCGATAAGTGCATTGCATTTCATTTTCCCAGTGCTGCAGGTGCGCTGATCAGACCTCTTCTGCTCTTAGATTTTTACTTCTGTGTTTACTCCTTTCAGTTCTATTCAGGATTTTTGTTGTTAGTAGCAAGTACACCTCTGTTGAAACCCCCTTCCTTGCCATTATTACGCCTCCATTGTGCAAAGAACTGTAAATGTTTTTATGTATTTTGAGTCATTATCAGTTCTCTTTTACAAATAAGTAGCGTAATTGAACTATCGTTTCTTGATTTGAAAGTGTTGCAAGTGTCGTTTTCAGTCATAGAAGAGAATCTGATTGTTCTTGATAGTCGATTACACGGTTACTCTTGTATTTGATCTGAATTAGTAGTTTTTCTAGTGTCGAGAACAAGTTTTCAATTCCAAATCGCAAAGTGTCGTCATTGTCTTTATTTTGTTTTGAAAAGAAGCTTGTTAGTAATTGTTGCTTTGAAAAATAATTCAGATTTGCACATTAGCTTTCTTATTATCATTCACACATTAAGAAGGCTGAAAACAAATACATGCATGTGCATTTTCATTTAGATTGTTTGTTGGTTTGATTTAGGACAGTGCATATAGTGTGTGCTCTTTGCTCTATGTTGAAAGAATGATCATCTCTCTTTCCTTAGTAGCTAGGATTTTCATTGCACAAAGAAGATAGAACGATTGTTTGTCATCTTAGATTTCATTTTAGGAATTGTACATATACATCACGCGGTGAACCTAAAAGGCAAATTTCTTAATCAAGATCAACTATAAAATAAATTTAATGAATCTAAAAACGCTTTGGAACGTAACACACAACATCTAGAAGTCTAGGCTAGAGACGTATTCCGGCGTTGTAAAGCCTGGTAACTGTTGTTTTCACTGTCGGTTGGGTGATTCGTCCACTTTGAGACGACAAGTGCCAGTACGGACTTGTGCTCCCACATACCGTCAAGTATATTTTGGGAGATCACAATAGGCTTTATCCTTTATCCATATGAAGCCGTGTCTGCCACCCTATCGATCGCAATGCACTAAACACAGCATTCGGGAAGATTGGCTGCCGTACCGTAAAAAGTATTCTGCAGTTTTGCAATTGGTTTGGTAATCCCTCTATCTAAATTTCCATAGCAGTCTCTTTTGTTCCTTTTCAGACTCCTTAAAGGAAAAGGTCCATCTTAGCACTTTTCACTTCAAGCTCATTAAAAATCGAAGGCGACTAGAGTCATCTTTTGTTTTTTCTCGACTCTTAAAAATTAAAAAAACAAGTTGTGTCAAAGCGTCTAAAATTTATTTTAATCGGAATAAATATCACCTCTCCTATGTTTGTCTTAGGTTGAGAAAAATGGAGTCCACCAACCAAGGAATTCCCCTTGGAGGAAATCCTAGTCCCTTCTCCTCTTGGGGAGATGTTTGTGCACCCCATATGGCCACATTGTCGTTTCCAGGATTGACAATCGACTTTCCTGTATGGCTCTTCTCAACTTCTGTCATTCAGAACTCCATGATTCCTTAACAATCGAGTCAGCAACTAAACGATATCAAAGTTACCCCCCAACCCTCTACTTCGTCCAATTCTCTCTCTCCTCCTTCCTCTTCGCTTGATGAAGCTGGTAAAGCCAAAAATCAAGTAACTAAGAAGAAGAAGGAGAAGAAGAAGAAAGAGAAGAAGAAGGAGCCAATGGCGAAAAGGGGCGACCAGGCATCGTCTAGCGAAAATCCACACATTGCACCATCCAGGCCTAAATCGCCATGTGTCATTTGCAAAGGAGACCACTTTCATCGCGATTGTCCTTGCATCCCTCGTATCTTAAGGGACTGGTCTCCTCGTTTGCCCAGTCCAGTGTCGTCAACCTCTGATGATCATGTTGAAAGTACACCGTCAACTAGTGAAAGTGAAGCCCCTGGACAAAAAGAAAAATATAAATTTCCTTGTAAATTGTGTGAAGGTGATCATGCCGTCCACCGTTGTCCCTTCTTAGACGAAGCTAAAAGAGTTTTGGACGACCATCCGGTTCACCGTTACGGCTTCCTCCTGGATATAAGAAACTCTTGCCGAGTCTATCACTAGTTGAAAATCTGGCTGACACGCCCTTGTGGTCGGCCGAAGCATCTACCATTGAAGAAAAACCATCTGAATCCATACCAGACGAAAGTCAAAAGGTTGAGGCTGCAGTTGACCTGGTCTTGCCTTCAAAGGATCCATCTTTAGATGATACAATCATCGAAGAGAATAAGAACGACACCGTTCAAATTCTCTTCGTAAGCACAGACTCCGACGAACATGGGGGCAATCTACCCGTTCCTTTACCGCAGGAAGGAAGTTCTTCAGAGTCATATCCAGTCGTCTATTCGGTCCCACCTCCAAGCAACCTAGTTGTTTCCTTCGACTGAAATCTACTAGGCAGACCCCGTTTACCGGCTAGTGTACCATTTCGAATCATTACACAAAAATATAGAATGGTCATGGCTAGTACCATCATAGATGAAGGGGCTTCTGTGAGTATCCTTTCCTCAACTACTTGGAAAGCGCTTGGTTCGCCATCGCTTTTGCCTGAAATGAGAAATCTAACAGGCTTTGACAAAGGAACTAGTCGACCGTTAGGGATCCTTCCTAATGTGCCGATAACATTGAGAGGGAAAACCGTTCACATGAACGTAATGGTAGTCCAAGGACCCCTGGATTATAATCTACTCCTTGGACGAGACAATATTTATTGCATGGGAGCCATTGTCTCCTCACTCTAGTGGCTCCGTTTGTTACCGGGAATAGTGTCTATGTAGAGCTGCTAATCCCACTAAGGCTGGTAGCTACCTTAGAAACAAACAAACTAAAACCACTTTCGTTTTCCTTTATGAGAAATATATGAGAGAAGAATAAAGGAGACCAACCTCTGTCTTGCGCTTGGTTCCTTGCTCGATTCCTCTCCCTTCTAATAGATCTTTGCTACTCGCTTCCTTGTCTACCCAGCTTCACAGGGCACCTGTGGAATCAAAGCAGCATAATACTATCCAATAACATAGATCTATTATCGTAAACAATATAGGACCAGATGTATATTGACCACACAAGTGCATAAAACATCAATCATACAAGAATGTGGAGGAAAACTTGAATAGCTTTATTGATAATCAAGAAAGAGCAAACAGGATTACAACCAATTGTTCTAACCCAGCATCATCCTTTCAGCAGGAAGCCCTTCTTCACCTCATGAAAAGCTTAGATCACCCAACACTATGATATTTCACCAAGAAACCAGCAGCACTTCCTTACTAGATACAAAATTCTAGCCCCCGGATCTCTGGGATGAGGGATCCATATATAGATGTTTGCAAGGGGGGTGAGTCAGCTTTTGAGATTTTATTAGTGTCCTCCCTCTGATAGTTCTTGATTCCACTTGGAGATTGATGATCTCTTACTCATCCCTCAGCGAATGCAGAGAGGCAAGTGTCACAGGAGAAGTTTCTGGAAGATTCCATGATTCTCCACCTTGCAGACTGATCCTGCCATTTGTCCACTCTCGCCCACCGCACCCCATAGAAGGGATTTTCAACGTGCATCACACCTACTGTGTGTTGGTAGGTGGGATGCAACACACTTTGACCATGGAGCAGGTGAAATGGTCCAGCTTTGACCAGATCTGAGTAGTTTTTCATGGAGAAATTCTGGGAGATGCTGTAATCAGTTGAGCTCGTTCTTTTAGGGGTCAGAACAACACCTTTAGGGACTTAGGAGCCCTTGGTTTATGGAAATTTATGATTGGGGTTGCAGTGCCCAAAAATGTCTATAACAGTTGCCCCCTAAAGCATGAGGTCGTTAATTTTTGATGTCGGGTGAAATGATTTATCATGAGGATCTGAAGCTTTTCAAGCTGGAAGGTGACCTGTAATAAGATACAATACAATACATTATCTTCATAATATTTTCATGATCTAGCTGAGGCGGGCATTTCCCATGCTCAGCTTTATAAATTCATTTTCATGTACATAGGATAGACAATCGTCTGAGTGTAGACTGATGATTCTAGTAGAGCCATCATCCCTTAGATTGGATGATTATTTGTGCAACAATGATGTACATTTGATGTCTTTATTTTCCTGAATATATATCGCAACCCGGATGGATGAAACTAGATCTGGGGTCTTCAATCTCGTTCGATCTTTACTCAAAGTACAAGTCGATCCATGTGAGAAATGTTCTGGAGTTGAACATGGAAGGACATCGCCTGATTACCAACCAATGATGTAAGCTGTTAACAGGCGCGAGAGGAATCACCGATAATGATGATGACCCTCAAGGTACTGCAGTACAATTCACGTGGTGTGAATAAGAGACTTTGCGTCGAACACCACGCAAAATATTTCAATCGAAGGTCATTGATGTAAACCTATTGCCGGAAGTGAGAAACTTGCCATTGAGGCATGCAAGCTTCAAAGTAATGAAAGAGTTGTTCCTAGATCGGCTTCTTGGATAATGAGCTGATGTCGACAAGAAGCGGTCCATCATAGGAGGGCCTTAGTGAATCCCACATCAATGTCACGGAACAGAGCAAATGATTTTAATGGAGGTGAAAACAATCTAATGACATAAGGTTCAGGGTGGCGGTCATGAAAGAATGGAGCATGAATGTATTGCAGTGGGTAAGACACAAGTGAATTCTCTGAGCGACTTCTCTTGAACATATCGGCGAAACTGACATGATGGATTGGTAGCATTAACCCCAAATATGGATGGTGTGATGGAACCATGGTGATGTGACCAGTGAATGGAACAACCCAACCCGACTTGGACGCGGAGTGAAAGTGTCATGTTTAAGAGCGACTTGCTACCAATGAAGTTTCTTCAAGTTTTCTTCCCAATTTTTCTCGAGTCATTGCTTACCAGTACCTCTTTATTTTTGTCAAGGTTGAGGAGGATAACATATGCTTGTTCTATAATCTGCCCTTCGGGCAAACCCATCGCTATGTTTTAACGAGCCTAGCGATAGTGAAACTCGTTCTTGTCTGTTATGGACAAGTTTGTCGCTATTCGGTTTTAACGAGTTTAACGACAAAGATAACTCGGTCCTTTTCAATTTTAGAGAGTCTAAAAAGGGACGTAAAGAAGACTCCAACAAACCTTTTTCGTCATATAATCCCTTGAGTCCGAAAAAGTATAAAATGATACAAAAGGGATGAATTTTCGGCAATTTTAATGAGCCGAACAAAGCAAGCGCTCGATCTTTTTGAGTAATAATCCCTCAGGTCCAAAAATATTAAAATCGAAAGGAGGGATAGCACTTCTGGTCACTTTAACGAGCTGGAGAGGCCAATCGCTCGACAATCTTTTCATATTTTACGAGTCAGTTGAAAAGAGCTTAAAGGAGACTCGTCTTTTGAGGAATGAGTGATAAATTTGGGTAGCAGCTAATTCCAGGTGAGGTTTGGAATTTTCCAGTCACGGTAGTGTCACAAGGATGGCTAACAGGATCACTCTTCGTAGCTGTTCCTCAAAAAGGGTAAACAATCAAGTGTAGGTGAATGATCGGCCAATACAGAGTGGAGGTGATGATGAGAACACGACCAAGGCTTCAAAGGCTGATGATAATACATTCACGATTGTTATTTACCGGAAATTGGTTCATTTTTTATTTTAAAATGAGCTTAAACTCTGGAGGAACATTTGCTCATTGCTTATGTTTATTTTTTAACGAGCTTGAAGTCCGCGTTAAAACTGCTCGATCTAATGGTCATTGCTTTTCTTGATTTTACCATTAATGACTTTGTTCTTTCAAAGATTGTACTGCATGCTCAATCGCTTCATCAAACTAGTTAGAAATGAACAATACATGTCTGAAAAATGAGTCAAAACACTAATATTTTACTTGAATTACGTGAAAAGTAATTTAAAAGTGGTTTTTTACCTCTCATTTTACCATTTCATTTGAACTTTGGTTTGTTGGAGCTTTGGAGGTGCTTTCCCCATTGATTTTCACCAGCTAATTTTGGGAGATTTTGTGGACGATTCTTGGCGCCGTCTGGACCAGGTAGGAGCTAAACCTGAGCTCTTCAGTTTCATTCTTTCCTTTATGAATTCTGAGCATGTTTTTTGGTTTTTCTGAGCCTCTGGGGTTTGAAAAACTCGCCCTGGCCCCATCGCACCCTTTCTACATCGAAAGGTGCATTGCATGTTGGCCTGTCCATTGGCCAGTTAGCATGCAATGCACCCAGAACACTGCTGGGGGTGCGATGAGCGCAAGGAGGGAAATTTGTGCACAATTTTTCATGGAAATTTTTGCCTGTTTTTCACCAAATTAGGATCTGACTCTTCTCTTGTTTGTTTTCAGAGATTCATTGGAGCATAATGCCTGTTACATGGTGAGAACATGAGCATGAAGAAGAGGACATGCTTGCTTTACATGATCCGGTTACGGTAACTGCACTGCGGAATTGTGGCCTGTTGAAGTTTTTTCGTATCTCTAGCATGAGGCAACAGATCAACTTGTTGCAATATTTTCTTGATGCATGGGATCCTACCAGCCAGGTGTTCTAGATTAGGGGAAAATCTATCCCCTTGACTATCGTGGACATCTACTTTCTGACCGGCTTATCGAGGCGAGGTGCCCCTATCTCATTATCAGGTTCGGCCCGTGGGGGTGAATCTGTGAGAGATTACATTCGCAGGTATTGCAGAGAGGGATCTCAGCCGAGTAAGGATGGCAAGATCAATATCCGAGATGTCACTGACAGACCCTTGAGGACCATTCTGTTCACTTTTGGTAGGATGGTTGGTAGTGCGGCTCTTCATGTGGCCAATCCGGTCTTATATGTAGTGTGCCTTAGAATGCCTTGAACCAAAGGTGTTCAACTGGTGTGATGCAGTACTCTTTGTGATGAAAGAACAATTGACCAAGGTGAAAAGCGGAAGATTGAAGAATTTTGGATATGGTTCTATTTTGACCGCTTTTGCCTTGGAAAAGATCCCGGTGATGCAGCCGCAGTATATTTCACTTGATTTACCTCCACCGACTGAGCCACGGATGTGGAGATGGGTCACCCATATGTCCAGACATGCTGGTCAATCTTAGATTTCATTTTCTGATACCTTCCTCGGGTGTTTCGATCGTCAGGAGATGCTTTATTCCGAGTATCCATATGCTGGTATGGATTTCCGGGGTGACCCGGATTTGGTACTGCCGGCTGGCGAGCAGTGGGGCGCCATTGGTAAATTCTTTGACCATATCTTTGTTTATCATTTCCCTTTATATGTCCTTCTGCTTTCTTCTGTCAAGACTAATCAAAACTCATGTGCTCATGCAGATGTTGGACTAGTTCAGCCAGTAGTATGTCCGAGAGTGCCAGCTGCCGCTCCAGCAGGAGAGGCTGTGGGAAGGGCTATCCTTTGGGACATTGATGTGGCTGAGACTCTTTCAGCATTACAAGATCAGGTCGAAGGCCTCACTCTTGGTATTCCAGATGTGAGGACTAAGGAGCTTCCTTTGAGGTTGCAACGACATACTAGCGGCGTGCCGAGTCAATGGACTAGGCTTTTACGCATGATTGCACAGGCAGTGACTTGCTATCACCAACATCATTAGACTAGGGTGCCCCCTAGCGTTTTGAGTTTTGGGTCATTTGAACAATTTTGTCTTGGTTATAGAACATTATGTGTAAACCATAAACAATTATATATATAATTTTGATTTTCGGAGTTTTATTTTGGTTAAGTTATATGATCCTGATGCAAATATTGATGAAATTCTTCTTTTTATAAATGTTGGAGATAAACCTATATTAGTAACCCATCGCACCCCATAGAAGGGCTTTTCAACATGCATCGCACCTACTGTGTGTCGGTAGGTGGGATGCAATGCACTTTGACCATGGAGCAGGTGAAATGGTCCAGTTTTGACCAGTTCTGAGTAGTTTTTCATGGAGAACGTATGGGAGATGCTGTAATCAGTTGACCTTGTTCTTTTAGGGGTCGGAACAACACCTTTAGGGACTTAGGGGTGAAATGCTTTATCATGAGGATCCAAAGTTTTTCAAGCTGGAAGGAGACCTGTAATAAGATACAATACAATACATTATCTTCATAATATTTTCATGATCTAGCTGAGGTGGGCATTTCCCATGCTCAGCTTTATAAATTCATTTTCATGTACATAGGACAAACAATCGTCTGAGTGTAGACTGATGATTCTAGTAGAGCCATCATCCCTTAGATTGGATGATTATTTGTGCAACAATGGTGTACATTTGATGTCTTTATTTTCCCGTATATATATCGCAGCCCGGATGGATGAATCTAGATCCAGGGTCTTCAATCTCATTCGATCTTCACTCAAAGTACAAGTCGATCCATGTGAGAGATGTTCTGGAGTCGAACATGGACAGATATCACCTGATTACCAACCAATGATGTAAGTTGTTAACAGGCGCGAGAGGAATCACCAATAATGATGATGACCCTCAAGGTACTATAGTACAATTCACGTGGTGTGAATAAGGGACTTGGCGTCGAACACCACGCAAAATCTTTCGGTTGAAGGCCATTGATGTAAACCTGTCGTCGGAAGTGAGAAACTTGCCATTGAGGCATGCAAGCTTCAAAGTACTGAAAGGGTTGTTCCTAGATCAACTTCTTGGATAATGAGTTGATGTCGACAAGAAGCGATCTATCATAGGAGGACCTTAGTGAATCCCACATCAATGACACGGAACGGAGCAAATGACTTTAATGGAGGTGAAAACAATCTGATGACATAAGGTTCAGGATGGCGAACATGAATGGAGCGTGAATGTATTGTGGCGGATGAGACACAGGTGAATTCTCTGAGGGACTTCTCTTGAACATATCGGCGACACTAACATGATGGATTGGTAGCATTAACCCCAAATATGGATGGTGTGACAGAACCATGGTGATGTGACCATTGAATGGAACAACCCAACCCGACTCGGATGCGGAGTGAAAGTGTCATGTTCAAGAGCGACTTGCTACCAACAAAGTTTCTTCAAGTTTTCTTCCCAATTTTTCCCCAGTCATTTCTGATCAGTACCTCTTTATTTTTGTCAAGCTTGAGGAGGATAACATATGCTTGTTCTATAATTTTCCCTTCGGGCAAACCCATCGCTATGTTTTAATGAGACTAGCGATAGTTAAACTCGTTCTTGTCTGTTATGGACAAGTTTGTCGCTATTTAGTTTTAACGAGTTTAACGACAAAGATAACTCGGTCCTTTTCAATTTTAGAGAATCTAAAAAGGGACGTAAAGAAGACTCCAACAAACCTTTTTCGTCATATAATCCCTTGAGTCTGAAAAAGTATAAAATGATACAAAAGGGATGAATTTTCGGTAATTTTAACGAGCCGAACAAAGAAAGTGCTCGATCTTTTTGTGTAATAATCCCTCAGGTCCAAAAAGATTAAAATCTAAAGGAGGGATAACACTTCCGGTCACTTTAACGAGCTAGAGAGGCCAATCGCTCGGCAATCTTTTCATATTTTACGAGTCAGTTGAAAAGATCTTAAAGGAGACTAGTCTTTTGAGGAACGAGTGATAAATTTGGGTAGCAGTTAATTCCAGGTGAGGTTTGGAATTTTCCAGTCATGGCATTGTCACAAGGATGGCTAACAGGATCACTCTTCGCAGCTGTTCCTCAAAAAGGGTAAACAATCAAGTGTAGGTGAATTATTGGCCAATACAGAGTGGAGGTGATGATGAGAACACGACCAAGGCTTCAAAGGCTGATGATAATACATTCACGATGGTTATTTACCGGAAATTGATTCATTTTTTATTTTAAAATGAGCTTAAACTTTGGAGGAACATTTTCTCATTTCTTATGTTTATTTTTTAACAAGCTTGAAGTCCGTGTTAAAACTGCTCGATCCAGTCATATAATAAGGATGTCTCATCTAAAAACGACATTTTTTCAAAGCTTTGCC
The DNA here is from genome assembly GCA_031772625.1 of Pinus tabuliformis. Lineage (NCBI taxonomy): Eukaryota > Viridiplantae > Streptophyta > Pinopsida > Pinales > Pinaceae > Pinus > Pinus tabuliformis. Next base: position 1,157,760,091 of record CM062813.1, on the reverse strand, counting down.
CGACATCCTTTCTTTATGCAAGTTAAGAAACGAACAATACTACGAGTTTAAAGGGTTAGAGGACCTATAAATTTAAAAAATAAATGGTCGCTCTTCACTTGCATGCCAAAAGGTTTGCATGCCCCCAGGTATAGTGAAGTAGAGTTTCAAGGTTACCCCTCAATTTGTAGACAAAACATTTGTTTTATCAGGAAAGGCCTACCTTTTCAGGTTACCACTCAATTTGCAGACAAAACATTTGTTTGATTGGGAAAGACCTACCTTTTCAGGTTACCAAAGATTGTTCTACCTGTACCACAAAAAAAACACTTCTTCGGCGATGTCTTTCAAAATAGACAAAGGCGAGTGGCGCAGACGCCTCCACTCACATAACTTTGATGAGGGAATCTTATTCTAGCCTAATCCCAGTTTCCTAAATGGACGGGTGTGTCAGACTAGTCATATATCCTTCGCGGAAACCTACCCTATACCTGAAGTTTTCCTGTCGAAGCAGACCAGGGTGCATGCCCCATGGGTTTCAGTCATGTCCCCCGAATCACTTGCGCTCATCGGGTGGACGGACTGGGGATTGATGAGACATTCCTTGTGTGAAAAGACCATTCAGGGTTGGTGTATGACTATTTGCTATGTGTGAACCGGGGAATGAAAGCTAGTCTACGAGCTTCACCACTCTTCCTTCGTGCGGAAAACACATTACTCTAAAGAGTGAGGAGACAATGGCTCCCATGCAATAAATATAGTCTCATCCAAGGAGTAGATTATAATCCAGGGGTCCTCGGACTACCATTACATTCATGTGAACAATTTTCCCTCTCAATGTTATCGGCACATTGGGAAGGATCCCTAACGGTCGACTGGTTCCTTTGTCAAAGCCTGTTATATTTCTCATTTCAGGCAAAAGCGATGCCAAACCAAGCGCTTTCCAAGTAGTTGAGGAAAGGATACTCACAGAAGCCCCTTCATCTATGATAGTACTGGCCATGACCATTCTATATATTTGAGTAATGATTCGAAATGGTACACTAGCCAGTAAACGGGGTCTGCCTAGTAGATTCCAGTCAAAGGAAACAACTAGGTTGCTTGGAGGTGGGACCGAATAGACGGCCGGATATGACTCTGAAGAACTTCCTTCCTGCATTAAAGGAACGGGTAGACTGCCCCCATGTTCGTCGGAGTCTGTGCTTACGAAGAGAATTTGAACAGTGTCATTCTTATTCTCTTTGGTGATTGTATCATCTGAAGATGGATCCTCTGAAGGGAAGACCGGGTCAACTGCTGCCTCGACCTTTTGAATTTTGTCTGGTATGGATTCAGATGGTTTTTCTTCAATGATAGATGCTTCGGCCAACCACAAGGGTGTGTCAGCCGGATTTTCAACTAGTGACAGACTCGGCAAGAGTTTCTTATATCCAGGAGGAAGCCGTAACGGTGAAACCGGACGGTCGTCCAAAACTCTTTTAGCTTCTTCTAAGAAGGGACAATGGTGGACGGTGTTAGTGTCGGTCATGATGCCCTCCAACAGTGATCAAATATGCTCTTACAAAGTGATTTCGAAGTGTCAAGGTCAAATTTTGTCATTTCAGTGAGTCTTCAAGCAAAATTTGGTCACTAGGCATTAGGTCTAGGGTTTGCCTAAATGTCAGTCCATGTCACTATTCAGCTGAGTCTATCATCATTCATATGGTTTTCATTATCATCTCAGTGTCTAATGAGTCATTTTACACCTGGTCCATGCTTCAGTTGCCACCCAGGCAAGCTCATTTCCCTCTCCTAGGGTTTTGAAGCCAATTTCTCTTGGATGGTCAAATCACCGGAAAAACTTGTTTCCTGATGTTCATACACCTTCCCCTATCCTTAAAATACCCTATCAAACACTTCCCAACACTCAGATCCCCCAAAATCCTCATTTTTGCACAAACCCTAGTTTCTAGCTACAATCTGGCAATTTTCTAGGTTTGGCCTGTGTTTTGTCCTTTTCGACCCCTTCCCCTCACTCAATCTCTAAGATTCCACTTTCCCCTGCTTCCTAACATCCCTCCCTACTCCCAAAAATTTCCCCAAGAATTTAGAAGCCCCCTATCCCCTTCATTTCGCTCCATTTCGACAAAATTCCTTGCTTCACACATCGGGACAAGTCGCACTCAAATGATGTTCCAGAGCAATCAAAGATGAATTTTGGAAAACTGAGAGAGGTTTTTGTCCACAACATGCCAAAGAAGAAAAACCTCTTTCACTTTTTACACAGGTGTCATGGTTTGAGAGAAATGTCAAAAATACCGGCGAGAACGAAGGTGCTCCAAGGACGGTTGGACAAAGCACAAAAACGAAGGAAAACGCCCGATCCACTCCAAATTTTGGCCAAAGCCTCTTTGACTGAGCATGGTACTTGATTGGGGACTCCCAGCCCAAATTTCAAGAAATTTGGAGAAAATTTTGTCATTTGTGAATTTTTTGTACAAAATTACAGGTTTTTCCCAAGAACTGGTCTCACCCCGGGTGAGACCAGTTTGAAGGGCTGCTCGGAATTTTGCAAACTTGGCATTTTTGGAAAGGGCATTCAAAAAGAAAAATTACCAATACTTGGGAGAAGCCTGATTTTGAGTTTTGAGCCTCCAAAAGCTCAAAATACACCTAAAAAATGACTTTCTGCCCACTTTTTGAGTTGCAGAAAGTGACCTTGGGAGAAATGGTTTTTGAGGGTCAAATCAACACCAAATTCAGAAATTCCACTTGGGATGGAAAGTCGACAGGCCAATCTTTCCAATGAGCCATCTTGCACCTGATTTGGACCAGTGGAACCCACTCAAAAACAGCTGTGAAGGGGCGCGACCAGAACTTCCAGGGGCGCGACCAGAACTTCCAGATTTGCCAGAATTCACATTTTTGGTCAAAAAACACTGTTTTGACTATGGTTGACTATTTTTACTTGTAGATGATGGATAAATGTAATATTTTCATGGCACTTTGGTAGATTTTATCTTTATTTACCCTTCTAGAAGCTTCCATGATGTAAAAAGTGAAAAATTAATGCATGGATGAGTTAGCTAATTAATAGAGGCAAGTTGTTGGGCTGCCTATTTTCTAGTTCTTAGTTTAGAATTAGTTCAAACTGCTCCTAGGAAGCTGAGCTCGACCCCTAGAGGTGGGGAAAGGAGTTAGATGGTCTAGATGGTCTATATTATGCTCTCTCCTTCTCATTTTCATGGTTGGACTCTTGTGGGAGAAAGCATTATTGTGTATTGTACATCTACTTCTGCAATTTAAGGAAAGGAAGGCCAGGGTTTTGCAGACTTCATTGTGGATTCTTGTGGATCATTGTGTTGATGGTGTGTCTTCTAATTGTTACTGTAAGTTTGTTTATGTGTTACATCTCTCTTTCTTTGCTGCTAATTGAACAAGATGAAGTGATAAAGTTTGAATTCATGCATGCCATGCTCAGCTTTTAATTCTGTTCAATATCTATGTTTTCCACTGTTTAAAGAGGATTCAAAGTCCTTGTTTGCCCTCTTTAACCTCCTCTCTTTCTTCCCTGATCACTCATCCAAGCCAAAGGCATCAGCACAAGTTCCTACCTTGCCCAAAGATCCCCCTGCAAAAACTGTGCTCAATCCCCGCACCCTGAATTGCACTCCCTCCAATTGCCACCAAAAAACCAAAAATCTTTAAATCAACCCCCCTCTATCAATTTACTAGCCTAATATCTTTGATCCTAATTGGTCAGCCTAATTATATTATAAGATCTATCAAATCTGACCCGAGAGAGCCTTCTCATACCTCGTAGGGCTAGCTACGAGGTGAAATGGTTTGATGTAGCCTTGAGAGTTTGTCTATCTCAGCCTAGGTGAATTCCAAGCGCTAACATATTGGCGACCATACTGGGGAGAACAAACTTGTTTGTGGGTTGATGTGTTTGTTTCATAAGTCTTAGACGGAGCCTGAAGTTACGCCAGAAGCCTTCGAAAACGCTCTTGTTTTACATCAGCGCAAGTAGATAAACGCTGCTTCAGTCTATCTCCGTGGGATTTGTGAACATAGCGCTTCATTGACACTTTACCCCAGTACATATATCAAGTTCAGATCTGATTGTTGATAGTGGACAACGATCAGACACTTGAAAGGCTGAATCATTCACCTGGCGACTCCAACTCGATCCAGACATTCCAGTGCCTGTTGATATGTTCATGCAATGGTAGGGTATGTGGCAGACCCTGCACTTTGTGAAGTTCTAGATGGAGTTAGAGAGATGTTAGCAGGTATTGAAATTAATGAAGAATTTTTCAGTATTTTCCTTCAATGTTGGAAATCTCCGAAGCTTCTTTTTGAAGGCAAAACTAGATTTTATGAGTTAGTTGTTGAAAGAGTTGAAAATGAGATTCAGTATCTCGATGAGCAAATTCAGTCTTATGATTTCCAAGACCCTAAAAAGTTTTTGGAAATCCTTCCTCCATCGAAACAAGAAATAACAGATTTGCCTATAGAGGTATACATTGACAATGTGCAGCTGGAAGTATGTATTGCAGAGTTGGGGCAGCCAACAGAGTCCGGTGTCCGTGATCCTATTGCGGCCTACATGGACACATTTTTCAGCTTGATTGACAGATCGGGCTGTCTTCTCGGTGACCAGGATCAACATGTGCATGAAGGGCTGCTAGCAATTGCATCTGTGACTTCGTGGCAGCATTCTCAAGCGGCTTCATTTCCAGGTTTACTTGAATGGCTAATTTGGCATTTTAGTATAACTTGATCTATTCTGTGTACAGCAAAGTAGAGTAGTGTTGTAAATAAATAAGCAGCCACAAGGGCAGCATCTTGTTTCAGTTGGCTTTTAGTTTGTTTGAGTTCAGTTTCAGTTTGAAAATAAGTCAGGTGTTGATTTGTTGATGATGACTCCATTGCCCAATGGTGGAGGCACGGTCTGCTCTCCCAAAGTTCTGCGGTTCTTGGCACCTCCAGAAAGCTGCAGCTGCCATCCCAAATGGAGCCGATGTTAGACTCCGTCTCTTGTCAGAGATTGATTCTTCTTCAAAACGGGGTTTTGAAGAAGAAATCATTAATGTGTTGTTTAAATTTGTGTAATTTATCTCCAGCTTTTCAAAAGACAACAGCAAACTTCAAAGCTCCTATCCCTGCACAAGCACAATTCAAAGCATCATCAGCAATAAGAGGCAAAAAGTTGTTTGTTGGACGATGGAATCTCTTTGGTTCATCATGCTTTCAACAGAGGCATCATGTGTTTTGACACTGCAGATATGTATGGGCCTTTCACAAATGAAATCCAAGTTAGCAAAAAGGTTTGCCCCGTGAGAAAGCTCAGCAGTCAACTTGTTCATCTTGCCTGTACACAGCAATACATTTTCCACTTAATCAAATGATCTCCTGGACCGCACTCAATAACAATAGCTCACTAAACGTACATGAAGGGGGATGCCTTGGTGCAGTGAGGAGGCTGGACCATTGCCACCAGAATGTTCAAAAGCATATATGGTCATCCCGCAGACAGAAAGTACCAAGATTGTGTAAACTGCATGCAAACATAAATGTTTCCAAGACTAGCATTTCTGACAATTACAGTCAAGGAGTCTTCAGAGAAAAAGATGACAAGATTCCATTTTGGAGGAAAGAGTTTCCTACAAGTCGAGCCACTTCAAATGTCAGAGTTAATGCTAGACAGGATTCTGATATTATGCATATTGTACATGTTACAGCTGAACTGGCTCCCATAGCAAAGGTCGGTGGGTTAGGTGATGTTGTTACTGGTCTTGCAAGAGCTTGTCTAAATAGAGGACATAGAGTGGAAATAATGCTTCTTTTCTATGAATGCATTCAGAAGAATCAGATAAATGATTTGACTCTTTCAGACACATACTCATCATATTATAATGGAGATTGGGTATCTACTCGTGCATACCGTGGTCATGTTACTGGAATACCAGTGATACTTATTGAACCAGACAACCACTTTTTCAAGGGACACTGTGTCTACGGGGGTTCATATAATGAGCTAGAAGCTTATTTGTTTTTCAGCCGTGCCTGTCTTGAATTGATGCAAGTGACTGCCACCCAGCCTGACATCATTCACGTTCAGGTATTGTGTACAGTAACGCAATCACTACAGTTTCACCAACATATGTTCAGGAAACACTTTGCTCGGGTCGGTTGTCCAATACATTACTGCAATATCGTGAAAAATATGTTGGCATTCTAAATGGAATTGACACTGTAATATGGGACCCAGCTACTGATGTCTTTTTGCCAGTTCATTTCCAAGCACATGAGATTGAAGGGAAGAGGATTTGCAAGCAATATGTTCAAAGGGGACTTGGTTTAGACTCAAATCTTATGACAATGAGAAAAAATTGTACAAATAAGGGAAACGATTCACCATTGGTTGTATGCATTACTAGACTTGTTGCACAAAAGGGCCTTCATCTTATTCGTTATGCGATAAAATGTGTTGCAGAATTGGGTGAAAATTCATTTTGTTTGGGATCATGCATTTTACAATGAGTTGAAGATAGATCCGTCAGAGTGTAAAATTTTATTGACAGATCCACCTCTCAAATCCTTCAAAGAACCGTGAAAAAATGATTGAGACTATGTTTGAGAAGTACAACTTTGCGAGTGTCTTTATCCAAATTCAAGCTGTTCTGACATTGTATGCCCAAGGGCTATTGACTGGTCTTGTTGTAGACTCTGGAGATGGTGTGACCCATGTGGTGCCTGTCGTTTATGGCTATTCCTTTCCACATCTCACAAAACGTATGAATATAGCTGGACGTCACATTACCTCTTATCTTTTGATCTTCTTCTTCGCCGTGGGTATGCATTAAATAGAACTGCAGATTTTGAGACTGTCAGGGAAAAGTATTTATGGCTATAGCTGGAGAGGAACCATCAGTGGTTGAGATTTGGGATGTTGATAGTGGAGAGCAAGTAGTGAATTTGAAGTCTCCCGACATTGATTCCCATGGAAAGCCTACAGAATTCTCTACCAAGTCGAAAGGGATGTGCATGGCTATTCAGACATTCTTTTCTCCCAAGTCACAAGGATTCTTAAATGTTTTAGTAGGGTACGAGGATGGAAGCCTTGCTTGGTGGGATTTAAGGAATCCAAGGACACCTGTTACTTCCATTAAAAATTTCATTCTGAACCGGTTCTAAGCCTTGCCCTAGATGAAGAGTGCAGAGGTGGTGTCACTGGGGCAGCTGATGAAAAAATTGTGTGTTTCTCCTTGGATTATGATACGGGTATGTGTCTTTTGAAGAAAGAAATCAATCATTCATATCCAGGCATATTAGACATCTCTATAAGAAAAGATAACAGAATTTTTGCAACAGCTGGTTGGGATCACAGGGTTCGTATGTATGATTATCATAAAGGGAAACCGCTTGCAATCTTGAAATATCACTCGGCAACGGTTACTAGTGTTTCATTTTCGAAGGATTGCAAATTATTAGCATCATCATCTGAAAATGCTACTATTGCCTTGTGGTCGTTATATCCACCTGGTGTTTAGTTTAACATCTGTATATTTTTGTTTACATGGGAAATTGATACAAGTCAATTTCACAAGTGTATTCTAGAATTTAAACTATATTTTATGAGTTTATTGCTGGAAGAGGCCAAGTTCATTAGCTGGGGGCTGAGATCATTTGTTGGAGGCCGAGTTAGTTTGCAGAGGACCGAATTGATATGAAGGAAATTGAGCTATTTGCTGGAGATGTTTCACAGGTTCCACTGATTGATCTGTTGCATGTATATAGAAGAAAGGTCCTTTAGGAGGTTTGTCGAAGATTGCTTAGAAGAGGCAGTTGTGGTTTACATTGATCATCTCCTTACTCAGAAAAACTACATCAAGGAGAAAACACTTGAAAAGATGCGTGCCTGTTATCTTGTCAGATCAAATAGAGTTACCTTTCCAAAACATTTTAGACTACAGTCAGTTTTCCATCAAGCGGCCGGCTACACGGATAGGAGTGGAGCTTTTGGAATATTTGGATTCAATAACAGATATAGAAATAAAAAGGACGATTGAACACCTAGCAGCAGAGAATAAGATTTCGATTGCCTATGTTATTTTTAGCAAAGGGAAGGACACCTGTAATGCCACTAATGCCACCGCTATTCAAACGGTGCCAGAACAACAAAAGAGGATTCGATTCCTATTTCCCTAGATTTTAATTAATGTTTCAAACTGGATTTGCGCCCCATGTGTCAGTCATTAGAGGATTTCAGGGAAATGCTGTTCTATCTTTAGCATAGATGGAATGCCCATTTCTAATTTTTGTAATTGTAATTGTAACAGCGCAGAGGATTTTTGGGGTCAATTTGTTTTGCCTGGGCAGCATGTATTTGATTTATTGTATTAAAAATTCATTTGTAAGGGGGAGAGAGTGAGGAAAAGAGGGAGAGTTTTTTCTGAGTGCTGGGAGCTGTTGGAGAAGCAGAGAGCTTTGTATTGTACAGTTTTCTGCAGAGAATTTAATGGAATTTCACAGCTCTGTTTGCTGAGATTCATGTGGTATGTTGATTTAGCATAATTTTTTCCCTTTGTCTCATATGTAATCAGTTATATTCCATTTCATTTCATGACCCTTTCAAGCTGAACAAATGAAGTGATTAGGTAGGAATTCATAGTATTATATGCTCCTCCTATAAGTTTGTTCGCTTTCGATGTTTTCTACTGTTTAAGGAGGATTCAGAGTTATTGTCTGCCCTCCTTAACTCCTCACCAGTCTTGCCATCCCGTTTGAAACCAGATTTGGTGTTAAATTGCATGCCTACCTTGCCTCAGTTGATAACCTGTGTAGTCATTATATTTTTCTGTTTGAAGCTGTGATTTTGCCCATGTAGCCCAGAAAAGCCCCGTCATTCCAATAAAAAACCCCAAAAATCATTAAATCCAAACCCCCTATCAATTTACTAGCCTAAAATCCTTATTCTTAATTGGTCAGCCTAATCCTATTGAAAGATCTATCAAATCTGACCCGAGAGAGCCTTCTCATACCTCGTAGGGCTAGCTACGAGGTGAAATGGTTTGATGTAGCCTTGAAGGTTTACCTTCCTCAGCCTAGGGTGAAATCTCAAGCGCTAACATATTGGCGACCATACTGGGGAGAACATATTAATCGTTTGCTCATTGTCGTGTTATTTCATAAGTCTTAGACGGAGCCTGAAGTTACGCCAGAAGCCTTCGAAAACGCTCTTGTTTTACATCAGCGCAAGTAGATAAACGCTGCTTCAGTCTATCTCCGTGGGATTTGTGAACATAGCGCTTCATTGACACTTTACCCCAGTACATGTATCAAGTTCAGATCTGATTGTTGATGGTGAACAACGATCAGACACTTGAAAGGCTGAAATCATTCACTGGCGACTCCTTTCACTGAAGAATCCAGCAACCTATGCTTCATGGTGACTTCACTGCAGAGAGATCAGTAGCTTTGAGATTTTCAAGATGGATCAGATTGCAAGAAGATATGCTCCCTTGAGCCGAGATCACATTCCAGGTTTTCCGAATAAAATTCCAAAGGTAGATTGGTCAAGGAATTTGCCTATATTTAATGATGATGGTAAGAAGGATGCTGCTTTACATTTGGTTAGATTTCATATGCATATTCGCAAGTTGAAGGTGGATTTTCCTGAAGATTGCTTGATGAAGATATTCTTGGCCACTTTGGAAGGTGAAGCCCAATCATGGTATGAAAGTTTGCCGCCTGCTTGTATTTATTGTTTAAAGGATTTTCATGTTATGTTCATTGAGCGATATAAGGACTCTTATCCATCTTTGATTTTAGTTCAGAACTGTTGTAGCCATGTACATAATTTTATTGAAAGCCTTGAGAAGTATTATGAAGATGATAATTTTATGGATGATGAGATCATGGAGGCTTTGTATGAGAATCCATTTCAGCAACATGAAGAGAACCTAGAGGATTCCCATAGAGACGATCATGAAAATTTGCAGCAGGACCAAGATCTTAGTATGGTGGAAAATGAAAAAATTTCGCCTCTTGACAATCAACAGAAATTGCATGAAATGGATCAGCAGTATGAGGAAAATCTGTATACTCCTTCACTTGAAATCAATGAAGACAATCACTGTTTGAGCAGAAGAAAACAAAAGGCATTATCTCCTTTGTCCGAAGAGGAGATAGATCAGCTCTTGAGAGGTCTTGCTCCAGCTCAAGTTAATGCAGATTTGCAGTGCACACATGGTCAAGAAGATGATGGTGGACCTTCTTCCTCTTCTGAAAAGGATGACAGTCTTGTAAGCAGCTTTATAGATCAGCAGGTTGAAATTTGTTATATGGCTGAAGATGGTGAAAGAGAAGAGCTCATTTCAGATCTGCCCACAGAAGAAGACAACATGCAAAGCCTACATGAGGAGGTAATTCAGTCAGTTCATGAAAAGCAAGATGAGATCTTCATTCAAGTAAGTGAAACAGTTCCTTTGGATGAATTTATGGTAGATGATAGAACTGTCATTTTTGCACCTCAAGAATCAGCTGAAGTTTCTTTCCTTATGATTGAAGAATGTAATGAGAATCCGGCTGTCATATCATATGAAGATCACCTACCATATTGTCTGACCACCGAAGATTATAGCATACAGGATTACCTTTCAGATTCTTCATATGTTTCATGTGTTGAAATGTTATTTCAAGAGGAGATCTACTCATCTACTTGTTCAGAGATTTTTGAAGCCCATGAGCATACTTTTACTAAAGCACATGATGAAGGCAGATCAGAATTTGAAACAAAGGACACCTTGATCTTTTAGCAGGAGGTGGCAGTGGCAAATCTTTATGTTTTTCACGATCCTCTAGCAAGTTTGTTGCAGCCAACAATGAAGGTGATTATTGCAGTAGTCAGTGATGAAGGAGATCATGGTCAGCTATGTTTTTGGATGCCCAGTTACCAGTATCTACTGTTGATCATGAGATCTGATTGGAAGAATCAATCAAGAAGGCATCTGCTTGATTGGTTGCATTGGCATTTTGATATAGTTTGATGTATATTGTCTTGAAAGAAACACAGGTGGTTGTCATCATGATTTCAAATCTTGATGGACTGCTGCCCTTCAACAACCTTTGTAAGTTTTTGTTTTAGTTAAGTTAGTCATGAGTCATTTGTGTTGGTCTATTGAGTGAGTTTTTCAAATTGTTTCAGCTTGTCATTGAGTTGGTTTGAGTCAAGCTTCAGTTAAGTTTTAGTCAGTTTTCAGTCAAGTTTTCATTCAATAAATGTGTCAAAGTGTTGGGTCACATGTGTAAATAATGACTCCATTGCCCAATGATTGTAAGGCACTGGTCTGCTCTCCCAGAGTTCTGTGGTTCTTGGCACCTCCAAGGAGCTACCATCCCCATTGGAGCCAATGTTAGTGTCGGTCATGATGCCCTCCAATAGTGATCAAATATGCTCTTACAAAGTGATTTCGAAGTGTCAAGGTCAAATTTTGTCATTTCAGTGAGTCTTCAAGCAAAATTTGGTCACTAGGCATTAGGTCTAGGGTTTGCCTAAATGTCAGTCCATGTCACTATTCAGCTGAGTCTATCATCATTCATATGGTTGTCATTATCATCTCAGTGTCTAATGAGTCATTTTACACCTGGTCCATGCTTCAGTTGCCACCCAGGCAAGCTCATTTCCCTCTCCTAGGGTTTTGAAGCCAATTTCTCTTGGATGGTCAAATCACCGGCAAAACTTGTTTCCTGATGTTCATACACCTTCCCCTATCCTTAAAATACCCTATCAAACACTTCCCAACACTCAGATCCCCCAAAATCCTCATTTTTGCACAAACCCTAGTTTCTAGCTACAATCTGGCAATTTTCTAGGTTTGGCCTGTGTTTTGTCCTTTTCGACCCCTTCCCCTCACTCAATCTCTGAGATTCCACTTTCCCCTGCTTCCTAACATCCCTCCCTACTCCCAAAAATTTCCCCAAGAATTTAGAAGCCCCCTATCCCCTTCATTTCGCTCCATTTCGACAAAATTCCTTGCTTCACACATCGGGACAAGTCGCACTCAAATGATGTTCCAGAGCAATCAAAGATGAATTTTGGAAAACTGAGAGAGGTTTTTGTCCACAACATGCCAAAGAAGAAAAACATCTTTCACTTTTTACACAGGTGTCATGGTTTGAGAGAAATGTCAAAAATACCGGCGAGAACGAAGGTGCTCCAAGGACGGTTGGCCAAAGCACAAAAACGAAGGAAAACGCCCGATCCACTCCAAATTTTGGCCAAAGCCTCTTTGACTGAGCATGGTACTTGATTGGGAACTCCCAGCCCAAATTTCAAGAAATTTGGAGAAAATTTTGTCATTTGTGAATTTTTTGTACAAAATTACAGGTTTTTCCCAAGAACTGGTCTCACCTCGGGTGAGACCAGTTTGAAGGGCTGCTCGGAATTTTGCAAACTTGGCATTTTTGGAAAGGGAACTCGAAAAGAAAAATTACCAATACTTGGGAGAAGCCTGATTTTGAGTTTTGAGCCTCCAAAAGCTCAAAATACACCTAAAAAATGACTTTCTGCCCACTTTTTGAGTTGCAGAAAGTGACCTTGGGAGAAATGGTTTTTGAGGATCAAATCAACACCAAATTCAGAAATTCCACTTGGGATGGAAAGTAGACAGGCCAAGCTTTCCAATGAGCCATCTTGCACCTGATTTGGACCAGTGGAACCCACTCAAAAACAGCTGTGAAGGGGTGCGACCAGAACTTCCAGGGGCGCGACCAGAACTTCCAGATTTGCCAGAATTCACATTTTTGGTCAAAAAACACTGTTTTGACTATGGTTGACTATTTTTACTTGTAGATGATGGATAAATGTAATGTTTTCATGGCACTTTGGTAGATTTTATCTTTCTTTACCCTTCTAGAAGCTTCCATGATGTAAAAAGTGAAAAATTAATGCATGGATGAGTTAGCTAATTAATAGAGGCAAGTTGTTGGGCTGCCTATTTTCTAGTTCTTAGTTTAGAATTAGTTCAAAATGCTCCTAGGAAGCTGAGCTCGACCCCTAGAGGTGGGGAAAGGAGTTAGATGGTCTAGATGGTCTATATTATGCTCTCTCCTTCTCATTTTCATGGTTGGACTCTTGTGGGAGAAAGCATTATTGTGTATTGTACATCTACTTCTGCAATTTAAGGAAAGGAAGGCCAGGGTTTTGCAGACTTCATTGTGGATTCTTGTGGATCATTGTGTTGATGGTGTGTCTTCTAATTGTTACTGTAAGTTTGTTTATGTGTTACATCTCTCTTTCTTTGCTGCTAATTGAACAAGATGAAGTGATAAAGTTTGAATTCATGCATGCCATGCTCAGCTTTTAATTCTGTTCAATATCTATGTTTTCCACTGTTTAAAGAGGATTCAAAGTCCTTGTTTGCCCTCTTTAACCTCCTCTCTTTCTTCCCTGATCACTCATCCAAGCCAAAGGCATCAGCACAAGTTCCTACCTTGCCCCAAAGATCCCCCTGCAAAAACTGTGCTCAATCCCCGCACCCTGAATTGCACTCCCTCCAATTGCCACCAAAAAACCAAAAATCTTTAAATCAACCCCCCTCTATCAATTTACTAGCCTAATATCTTTGATCCTAATTGGTCAGCCTAATTATATTATAAGATCTATCAAATCTGACCCGAGAGAGCCTTCTCATACCTCGTAGGGCTAGCTACGAGGTGAAATGGTTTGATGTAGCCTTGAGAGTTTGTCTATCTCAGCCTAGGTGAATTCCAAGCGCTAACAGACGGCATTATCGCCTTCACACAATTTACAAGGAAATTTATATTTTCCTTTTTGTCCAGGGGCTTCACTTTCACTAGTTGACGGTGTACTTTCAACATGATCATCAGAGGTTGACGACACCGGATTGTGCAAACGAGGAGACCAGTCCCTTAAGATCCGAGGGATGCAAGGACAATCTCGATGAAAGTGGTCTCCTTTGCAAATGACACATGGCGATTTAGGCCTGGATGGTGCAGTGTGTGGATTTTCGCTAGACGATGCCTTGTCGCCCCTTTTTGCCTTTGGCTCCTTCTTCTTCTTCTCTTTCTTCTTCTTCTCCTTCTTCTTCTCAGTTACTTGAGTTTTGGCTTTACCAGCTTCATCAAGCAAAGAGGAAGGAGGAGAGGGAGAATTGGACGAAGTAGAGGGTTGGGGGGTAACTTTGGTATCGTTTAGTTGCTGACTCGATTGTTCAGGAATCACGGGGTTTTGAACAACAAAAGTTGAGAAGAGCCATACGGGCAAGCCGATTGTCAATCCTGAAAGCGACAATGTGGCCATATGGGGTGCACCAACATCTCCCCAAGAGGAGAAGGGACTAGGATTTCCTCCAAGGGGAATTCCTTGGTTGGTGGACTCCATTTTTCTCAACCTAAGACCAACGTAGGAGAGGTGATATTTATTCCGATTAAAATAAATTTTAGACGCTTTGACACAACTTGTTTTTTCAATTGTTAAGAGTCGAGAAAAAACAAAAGATGACTCTAGTCGCCTTCGATTTTTAATGAGCTTGAAGTGACAAATGCTCAGATGGACCTTTTCCTTTAAGGAGTCTGAAAAGGAATGAAAGAGACTACTATGGAAATCTAGATAGAGGGATTACCAAACCAATTGCAAAACTGCAGAATACTTTTTACGGTACGACAGTCAATCTTCCCGAATGCTGTGTTTAGTGCATTGCGATCGATAGGGCGGCAGACACGGCTTCCTATGGATAAAGGATAAAGCCTATTGTGGTCTCCCAAAATATACTCGATGGTATGTGGGAGCACAAGTCCGTATTGGCACTTGTCGTCTCAAAGTGGAGGAATCAACCAACGAACAGTGAAAACAACAGTTACCAGGCTTTACGACGCTGGAATACGTCTCTAGCCTAGACTTCTAGATGTTGTGCGTTGCTTTTAGATTCATTAAATTTATTTTATAGTTGATCTTGCTTAAGAAATTTTCCTTTTAGGTTCACCGCGTGATGTATATGTACAATTCCTAAAATGCAATCTAAGATGACAAACAATCGTTTTATCTTCTTTGTGCAATGAAAATCCTAGCTACTAAGGAAAGAGAGATGATCATTCTTTCAACATAAAGCAGAGAGCACACAGTATATGCACTGTCCTAAATCAAACCAACAAACAGTCTAAATGCAAATGCACATGCATGTATTTGTTTTCAGCCTTCTTAATGTGTGAATGATAATAAGAAAGCTAATGCGCAAATCTGAATTATTTTTCAAAGCGACAATTACTAACAAGCTTCTTTTCAAAACAAAATGAAGACAATGACGACACTTTGCGATTTGGAATTGAAAACTTGCTTTCGACACTAGAAAAACTTCTAATTCAGATCAGATACAAGAGTAACCGTGTAATCAACTATCAAGAACAATAAGATTCTCTTCTATGACTGAAAACGACACTTGTGACACTTTCAAATCAAGAAACAACAGTTCAATTACGCTACTTCTTTGCAAAAGAGAACTAATAATGACTCAAAATACATAAAAACATTTATAGTTCTTTGCACAATGGAGGCGGAATAATGGCAAGGAAGGGGGTTTCAACAGAGGTGTACTGACTACTAACAGCAAAAATCCTGAATAGAACTGAAAGGAGTAAACACAGAAGTCAAAATCTAAGAGCGTAAGAGATCTGATCAGCGCACCTGCAGCACTGGGAAAATGAAATGCAACGCACTTATCACACTCGGGAAGTGCGATGCATTCAGGATCCAAAGAAGAGACAGTGCAATGGACCAGGGACGAGACTTTGACTGGGTTCCGGGTCACAGTTTGCAGTTCAGTTCAAGGATTTAGGCCGAGCAAGTGGTAATCATTAAATCAATCACAGGGGTAGTTCTAAAGAGGTTACTAGAGCCACCACAAGGGCAATTAGAGAGCTTGTAAATCAATTGTTCAATTCATAAACAAAACCTGGAGATAGACTGAAGCAGCGTTGATCTACTTTGCACTTGCATAGCGAATGCAGTTCGAAGGCTAGCTGGCTTGACTTCAGGCTCCATCTATAAGTTTATAAAGTAAACAAATGTAGATAAACAAACAATCTATTCGCTCCCCAGTGGAGTCGCCATTTTGTTACCGGGAATAGTAACAAAAGCATATGGGTTGCTACACTGAATCATGCATAGTAACGCTTAAGGTACAACCCGTTACGGGGTTGCGCAACGCTTAAGGTACAACCCGTTACGGGGTTGCGCCAGATGAAACCCATCGTGATTCCGCTTTGGCTAATGAAGCCCATAAGAAACAAGTCAAGGCACAGTTCGATAAGAATGTCAAACCCCATGTCTTCTCAGAAGGTGACTTGGTCTTACTTTACGACCAAGAATCCGATAAATTGGGAGCAGGTAAATTCAAGTCTTTATGGATGGGCCCCTATATTGTTAAACGTGTATTAGCAAAAGGAGCCTACGGGTTAATGGATTACGATGGGCTTCCACTGGCGCAACCCCGTAACGGGTTGTACCTTAAGCATTACTATGCATGATTCAATGTAGTAACCCATATGCTTTTGTTACATTTTTGTTTTCGCTAAGGGTAATTATTTTGGTCAAGTAATCCACTTTTTACATTTATTGCAGATGTCAAACCTATTGGAATCATTTGTTGGATATGCCGACGGAGCGAGTCGTAGTTCGCAGAACATATCTTCTGCGGCCTGGGCCATTTTTGCTCCAAGCGGCGAGTTAGTGAGTTTCAGAGGGGTATGTATTGGTCGATCAACAAATAACATCGCTGAATATAGCGCGTTGATAGAACTTCTCTCTGATGCCATCTCACATGGCGTATGCCGACTTATCGTCAGGCTAGACTCATAGCTCGTCATACTACAACTCACTGGTATCTACTCCGTCCGAAATCCAGCTATTTATCGTATGTTCCTAAGGGTCAAGATTTTGGAAAGGAAATTTGATTTTATTCAATATCATCATATTTCCAGAAACTTAAACACATTAACAGACTCATTGGCAAATTATGTGTTAGACATACATTTGCAACATTGATAAAAAGAAGCATTTCATCAATATTTGCGTTAGGATCATATAACTTAACCAAAATAAAACTCTGAAAATCAAAATATATATATATATATATATATATATATATATATATATATATATATATATAACTGTTTATGGTTTACACATAATGTTCTGTAACCAAGAAAAAATTGGTAAAATGACCCAAAACTCAAAATGCTAGGGGGCACCCTAGTCTAATGATGCTGGTGATAGCAAGTCACTGCCTGTGCAATCATGCGTAAAAGCCTAGTCCATCGACTCAGCACGCCGGTAGTATGTCGCTGCAACCTCAAAGGCAGCTCCTCAGTCCTCACATCTGGAATACCAAGAGTGAGGCCTTGGACCTGATCCTGTAATGCTGAAAGAGTCTCGGTCACATCGAGGTCGCGAAGGATAGCCCTTCCCATAGCCTCTCCTACTGGAGCGGCAGCTGGCACTCTCGGGCGTACTACTGGCCGAACTGGTCCAACATCTGCATGAGCACATGGGTTTTGATTAGTCTTGATAGAAGAAAGCACAAGGACATTATAAAGAGAAACGATAAACAAAGATATGGTCAAAGAATTTACCAATGGCGGCCCACTGCTCGCCAGCCGGCAGTACCAAATCCGGGTCACCTCGGAAATCCATACCAGCATATGGATACTCGGAATAAACCATCTCCTAACGATCAAACCACCCGAAGAAGGTATCAGAAAAGGAAATCTGAGATTGACCAGCATGTCTGGACATATGGTCGACCCATCTCTACATCCGTGGCTCAGTCGGTGGAGGTAAACCAAGTGAAATATACTGTGGCTGCATCAACGGGATATTTTCCAAGGCAAAAGTGGACAAAATAGAACCATATCCAATGTTCTTCAAACTTCCGCTTTTCACCTTGTTCAATTGTTCTTTAATCACAAAGAGTACTGCATCACACTAGTTGAACACCTTTGGTTCAAGGCATTCCAAGGCATATTGCATATAAGAACGGTTGGCCACATGAAGAGCCGCACTACCAGCCATCCTACCAAAAGTGAACAGAATGGTCCTCAAGGGCCTGTCAGTGACATCTCGGATATTGATCTTGCCATCCTTACTCGGCTGAGATCCCTCTCTGCAATACTTGTGAATGTAATCTCTCACAAATTCACCCCCACGGGCCGAACATGATAATGAGATAGGGGCACCTCGCCTCAATAAGCTGGTAAGAAAATAGATGTCCACGATAGTCAAGGGGATAGATTTGCCCCTAATCTGGAAAACCTGGCTGGTAGGATCCCATGCATCGAGCAAATATTGCAACAAGTTGATCTGTTGCCTCATGCTATAGATACGGAAAAACTTCAATAGGCCACAATTCCGCAGTGCAGTTACCGTAACCGGATCATGTAAAGCAAGCATGTCCTCTTCTTCATGCTCACGTTCTCGCCATGTAACAGGCATTATGCTCCAATGAATCTCTGAAAACAAACAAGAGAAGAGTCAGATCCTAATTTGGTAAAAAAGGAAAAAATTTCCATGAAAAACTGTGCACAAATTTCCCTCCTTGTGCTCATCGCACCCCTAGCAGTGTTTTGGGTGCGTTGCATGCTAACTGGCCAATGGACAGGCCAACATGCAATGCACCTTTCGATGTAGAAAGGGTGTGATGGGGCCAGGGCGAGTTTTTCAAACCCCAGAGGCTCAGAAAAACCAGAAAACATGCTCAGAATTCATAAAGGAAAGAATGAAATTGAAGAGCTCAGGTTTAGCTCCTACCTGGTCCAGATGACGCCAAGAATCGTCCACAGAATCTCCCGAAATCAGCTGGTGAAAATCAAGGGGGAAAGCACCTCCAAAGCTCCAAAAAACCAAAGTTCAAATGAAATGGTAAAATGAGAGGTAAAAAACCACTTTTAAATTACTTTTCACGTAATTCAAGTAAAATATTAGTGTTTTGACTCATTTTTCAGACATGTATTGTTCATTTCTAACTAGTTTGATGAAGCGATTGAGCATGCAGTACAATCTTTGAAGGAACAAAGTCATTAATGGTAAAATCAAGAAAAGCAATGACCATTTGATCGAGCAGTTTTAACGCGGACTTCAAGCTCGTTAAAAAATAAACATAAGCAATGAGCAAATGTTCCTCCAGAGTTTAAGCTCATTTTAAAATAAAAAATGAACCAATTTCTGGTAAATAACCATCGTGAATGTATTATCATCAGCCTTTGAAGCCTTGGTCGTGTTCTCATCATCACCTCCACTCTGTATTGGTCGATCATTCACCTACACTTGATTGTTTACCCTTTTTGAGGAACAGCTGTGAAGAGTGATCCTGTTAGCCATCCTTGTGACACTATCGTGACTAGAAAATTCCAAACTTCACTTGGAATTAGCTGCTACCCAAATTTATCGCTCGTTCCTCAAAAGATGAGTCTCCTTTAAGCTCTTTTCAACTGACTCGTAAAATATGAAAATATTGCCGAGCGATTGGCCTCTCCAGCTCGTTAAAGTGACCAAAAGTGCTATCCCTCCTTTAGATTTTAATCTTTTTGGACCTGAGGGATTATTACACAAAAAGATCGAGCGCTTGCTTTGTTCGGCTCGTTAAAATTACCGAAAATTCATCCCTTTTGTATCATTTTATACTTTTTCGGACTCAAGGGATTATATGAAAAAAAAGGTTTGTTGGATTCTTCTTTATGTCCCTTTTCAGACTCTCTAAAATTGAAAAGGACCAAGTTATCTTTGTCATTAAACTCATTAAAACCGAATAGCGACAAACTTGTCTGTAACAGACAAGAACGAGTTTCACTATCGCTAGGCTCGTTAAAACATAGCGATGGGTTTGCCCGAGGGGCAGATTATAGAACAAGCATATGTTATCCTCCTCAAGCATGAAAAAAATAAAGAGGTACTGGTCAGCAATGACTGGGGAAAAATTGGGAAGAAAACTTGAAGAAACTTTGTTGGTAGCAAGTCGCTCTTGAACATGACACTTTCACTCCGCATCCGAGTCGGGTTGGGTTGTTCCATTCACTGGTCACATCACCATGGTTCCGTCACACCATCCATATTTGGGGTTAATGCTACCAATCCATCATGTTAGTGTCGCTGATATGTTCAAGAGAAGTCACTCAGAGAATTCACCTGTGTCTCATCTGCTGCAATACATTCACGCTCCATTCTTTCATGTTCGCCATCCTGAACCTTATGTCATCAGATTGTTTTCACCTCCATTAAAATCATTTGCTCCGTTCCATGTCATTGAGGTGGGATTCACTAAGGCCCTCCTATGACGGATCACTTCTTGTTGACATCAACTCATTATCCAAGAAGTTGATCTAGGAACAACCCTTTTAGTACTTTGAAGCTTGCATGCCTCAATGGCAAGTTTCTCACTTCCGGCGACAGGTTTACATCAATGGCCTTCGACCGAAAGATTTTACATGGTGTTCGACGCCAAGTCCCTTATTCACACCACGTGAATTGTACTGTAGTACCTTGAGGGTCATCATCATTATCGGTGATTCCTCTCGCGCCTGTTAACAACTTACATCATTGGTTGGTAATCAGGCGATGTCTTTCCATGTTCGACTCCAGAACATCTCTCACATGGATCGACTTGTACTTTGAGGGAAGATCGAACAAGATTGAAGACCCCGAGTCTAGTTTCATCCATCCGAGCTGCGATATATATTCAGGAAAATAAAGACATCAAATGTACACCATTGTTGCACAGATAATCATCCAATCTAAGGGATGATGTCTCTACCAGAATCATCAGTCTACACTTAGACGATTGTCTGTCCTATGTACATGAAAATGAATTTATAAAGCTGAGCATGGGAAATTCTTGCCTCAGCTAGATCATGAAAATATTATGAAGATAATGTATTGTATTGTATCTTATTACAGGTCACCTTCCAGATTGAAAAACTTCGGATCCTCATGATAAAGCATTTCACCCGACATCAAAAATTAACGACGTCATGCTTTAGGGGGCAACTGTTATAGACATTTTTGGGCACTGCAACCCCAATCATAAATGTCCATAAACCAAGGGCTCCTAAGTCCATAAAGGTGTTGTTCCGACCCCTAAAAGAACAAGGTCAACTGATTACAGCATCTCCCAGAAGTTCTCCATGAAAAACTACTCAGAACTGGTAAAAAATGGACCATTTCACTTGCTCCATGGTCAAAGTGCGTTGCATCCCACCTACCGACACACAGTAGGTGCGATGCATGTTGAAAAGCCCTTCTATGGGGTGCGATGGGCGAGAGTGGATAAATGGCAGGGTCAGTCTGCAAGGTGGAGAATCATGGAATCTTCCAAAAACTTCTCCTATGACACTTGCCTCTCTGCATTCGCCTAGGGATGAGTAAGAGATCATCAATCTCCAAGTGGAATCAAGAAATACCAGAGGGAGGACACTAATCAAATCTAAAAAGCTGACTCACTCCCCTTTCAAACATCTATATATGGATCCCTCATCCCAGAGATCCAGAGGCTGGAATTTTGTATCTAGTAAGGAAGTGCTGCTGGTTTCTTGGAGCAATATCATAGTGTTGGGTGATCTAAGCTTTCATGAGGTGAAGAAGGGCTTCTTGCTGAGAGGATGATGCTGGGTCAGAACAATTGGTTGTAATCCTCTTTTCTCTTTCTTGATTATCAATAAAGCTATTCAAGTTTTCCTCCACATTCTTGTATGATTGATGTTTTATGCACTTGTGTGGTCAATATACATCTGGTCCTATATTGTTTATGATAATAGATCTATGTTCTTGGATAGTATTATGCTGCTTTGATTCTAAAGGTGCCTTGTGAAGCTGGGTAGACAAGGAAGCGAGTAGCAAAGATCTATCAGAAGGGAGAGGAATCGAGCAAGGAACCAAGCGCAAGATAGAGGTTGGTCTCCTTTATTCTTCTCTCATCTATTTCTCATAAAGGAAAACGAAATTGGTTTTAGTTTGTTTGTTTCTAAGGTAGCTACCAGCCTTAGTGGGATTAGGAGCTCTGCATAGACACTATTCCCGGTAACAAAATGTTAATCCCACTAAGGCTGGTAGCTACCTTAGAAACAAACAAACTAAAACCACTTTCGTTTTCTTTTATGAGAAATAGATGAGAGAGGAATAAAGGAGACCAACCTCTGTCTTGCACTTGGTTCCTTACTCGATTCCTCACCCTTCTGATAGATCTTTGCTACTCGCTTCCTTGTCTACCCAGCTTCACAGGGCACTTGTAGAATCAAAGCAGCATAATACTATCCAAGAACATAGATCTATTATCATAAACAATATAGGACCAGATGTATATTGACCACACAAGTGCATAAAACATCAATCATACAAGAATGTGGAGGAAAACTTGAATAGCTTTATTGATAATCAAGAAAGAGCAAAGAGGATTACAACCAATTGCTCTGACCTAGCATCATCCTCTCAGCAAGAAGCCCTTCTTCACCTCATGAAATGCTTAGATCACCCAACACTATGATATTGCACCAAGAAACCAGCAACACTTCCTTACAAGATACAAAATTCCAGCCTCCAGATCTCTAGGATGAGGGATCCATATATAGATGTTTGCAAGGGGAGTGAGTCAGCTTTTGAGATTTGATTAGTGTCCTTCCTCTGGTAGTTCTTGATTCCACTTGGAGATTGATGATCTCTTACTCATCCCTGGGCGAATGCAGAGAGGCAAGTGTCACAGGAGAAGGTTATGGAAGATTCCATGATTCTCCACCTTGCAGACTGACCCTGCCATTTGTCCACTCTCGCCCATCGCACCCCATAGAAGGGCTTTTCAACATGCATCGCACCTACTGTGTGTCGGTAGGTGGGATGCAACGCACTTTGACCATGGAGCAGGTGAAATGGTCCAGTTTTGAGCAGTTCTGAGTAGTTTTTCATGGAGAACTTCTGGGAGATGTTGTAATCAGTTGACCTTGTTATTTTAGGGGTTGGAACAACACATTTAGGGACTTAGGAGCCCTTGTTTTATGGAAATTTATGATTGGGGTTGCAGTTCCCAAAAATGTCTATAACAGTTGCCCCCTAAAGCATGAGGTCGTTAATTTTTTATGTCGGGTGAAATGCTTTATAATGAGGATCCGAAGTTTTTTCAAGCTGGAAGGCGACCTGTAATAAGATACAATACAATACATTATCTTCATAATATTTTCATGATCTAGCTAAGGTGGGCATTTCCCATGCTCAGCTTTATAAATTCATTTTCATGTACATAGGACAGACAATCGTCTGAGTGTAGACTGATGATTCCGGTAGAGCCATCATCCCTTAGATTGGATGATTATCTGCGCAGCAATGATGTACATTTGATGTCTTTATTTTCCTGAATATATATCGCAGCCCGGATGGATGAAACTAGATCCGCGGTCTTCAATCTCGTTCGATCTTCACTCAAAGTACAAGTCGATCCATGTGAGAAATGTTCTGGAGTTAAACATGGAAAGACATCGCCTGATTACCAACCAATGATGTAAGCTGTTAACAGGCGCGAGAGGAATCACCGTTAAGGATGATGACCCTCAAGGTACTACAGTACAATTCACGTGGTGTGAATAAGGGACTTGGCATCGAACACCACACAAAATCTTTTGGTCGAAGGCCATTGATGTAAACCTGTCGCCGGAAGTGAGAAACTTGCCATTGAGGCATGCAAGCTTCAAAGTACTGAGAGGGTTGTTCCTAGATCAACTTCTTGGATAATGAGATGATGTCGACAAGAAGCGATCCGTCATAGGAGGGCCTTAGTGAATCCCACATCAATGACATGGAATGGAGCAAATGATTTTAATGGAGGTGAAAACAATCTGATGACATAAGGTTCAGGGTGGCTGTCATGAAAGAATGGAGCGTGAATGTATTGCAGTGGGTGAGACACAGGTGAATTCTCTGAGCGACTTCTCTTGAACATACCGGCGACACTGACATGATGGATTGGTAGCATTAACCCCAAATATGGATGGTGTGATGGAACCATGGTGATGTGACCAGTGAATGGAACAACCCAACCCGACTCGGATGCGGAGTGAAAGTGTCATGTTCAAGAGCGACTTGCTACCAACAAAGTTTCTTCAAGTTTTCTTCCCAATTTTTCCCCAGTCATTGTTGACCAGTACCTTTTTATTTTTTTCAAGCTTGAGGAGGATAACATATGCTTGTTCTATAATTTTCCCTTCGGGCAAACCCATCGCTATGTTTTAACGAGCCTAGCGATAGTGAAACTTGTTCGTGTCTGTTTTGGACAAGTTTGTCGCTATTCGGTTTTAATGAGTTTAACGACAAAGATAACTCGGTCCTTTTCAATTTTAGAGAGTCTGAAAAGGGACATAAAGGAAACTCCAAAAATCCTTTTTCGTCACATAATCCCTTAAGTCCGAAAAAATATAAAATAATACAAAAGGGATGAATTTTCGGTAATTTTAACGAGCTGAACAAAACAAGCACTCGATCTTTTTGTGTAATAATCCCTCAGGTCCAAAAGGATTAAAATCTAAAGGAGGGATAGTACTTTCGGTCACTTTAACGAGTTGGAGTGGCCAATCGCTCGGAAATCTTTTCATATTTTACGAGTCAGTTGAAAAGAGCTTAAAGGAGAGTCGTCTTTTGAGGAACGGGTGATAAATTTGGGTAGCAGCTAATTCCAGGTGAGGTTTGGAATTTTCCAGTCACGAAAGTGTCACAAGGATGGCTAACAGGATCACTCTTCGCAGCTGTTCCTCAAAAAGGGTAAACAATCAAGTGTAGGTGAATGATCGACCAATACCGAGTGGAGGTGATGATGAGAACACGACCAAGGCTTCAAAGGCTGATGATAATACATTCACGATGGTTATTTACCAGAGATTGGTTCATTTTTTATTTTAAAATGAGCTTAAACTCTGGAGGAACATTTTCTCATTGCTTATGTTTATTTTTTAACGAGCTTGAAGTCTGCATTAAAACTGCTCGAGGCGGGTTTATTTTTTAACGAGCTTGAACCCTGCGGTAACACTGCTCATGGCAAGTTTATTTTTTAACGAGCTTAAACCCTGCGACAACATATGCTCAGATTCAGTTTCATGTTTTCACAAGCTTGAAACGAAAAGACTATGCTTGTTATAATTTTGCATGCCCCCAGCATAATAACGCAAATCGAGGTGTATGCCCCCTAAACTTCATTGCATTCAACGAGGTGGTTGGAATGAAGGTTCACTTTCGAGATCTTTGAAAGACTCGATTTGGAAAGGGAGTCGTTTCATTTTTTAATGAGGTTGACACAGTAAAAGAACTATCCTCATGACTCCCTGTTTCATTTTTTAACGAGGTCGACACGAGATAAGAACCATCCTCGAAATCCACCGTATTTACAGTATTTGATAGAAAATAAAAAACTGAAGGATGATTAAGGTTGTAGAGTTTAGGCTTCTGTGATCCATATCAAGTTTACAAAAGATTTTTTGGTGAAGATCACATGAAACATCATTTGTCGACACGTTTCGAACCAACCAGTGTGGTTCATCGTTAGGACAAGTTGAAGAAACAGATCCAGCTTAGCAGGTTAAATAGACAGAGCAAAGTCTCCAACGGCTAAAAAGACTAACAACTACTTTTGACTAGGTACCGGGATCAAAAACCCTTTTTAATAAAAATGTTACCCTAGGGGGACCAGTCCTTTAAATAAAAATAATATTATGATAATAGTTAGATAAAAATATTAATAAATAATTAAAATTTTATCTAAAAAATATTAAAAATAATTAAACAGTTATGTTCAATTAGTAACTAAAAATAATTCATGATAATAGTTAGTTAAAGATAAATAATTAAATTATTATTATTATTATTATTATTATTATTATTTTTTCTTTTATTTTATTTTTATTTTATTTTTTTTTATCTAAGGGAAAAAATTACTCTAGAGGGACCAATCCCTTAGAATAAAATAATTTTGTGATAATAATAAAAGAATTATTAATAAATAATTATATGATAATAGTTAGTAATAATACATGATAATAGTTAGTTAAACATAAATAATTAAAATTATATTTAAGGAAAAAAAAAATTTAATTACCACCAACCCCTTAAAATAAAATGATTTAATGATAATATTTAGTTAAAAATTATTAATAAATTTTTTTTATAAGTAAAATTAGTAATTAGAAATACTTCATGATAATAGTTAGTTACAAATAAATAATTAAAAATAAGAAGGAAATAAAAACATGACCATTCTTATATGAATAAATGAATATAAAAGATAGAGATGGTTAAAAGAATGAATGAAAAAATTAAAATGAGTCATCTTGAAGATAATAAAGTAAGTTAAAAGAAAAAAAAAAAAATTATATCTATATATATATATATATATATATAGAGAGAGAGAGAGATATATAATAAATAATAAATAAAATAAATAAATAAATAAATAAAATAAAATAAAATAAAAATAGAATAAGATAAAATAAATAATAAATCAAAATCAAAATCAAATAAACCAAAATAATAATAATAATAAAATAATTCAGAATAATAATAATAAAAAAAAAGATAGATAAATAAATAGATAAAAGAAGAAGAAGAAGAAGACGACTAGGTCGAGAGTGTTGGGACCCAACACCGACTGATTTTCCAGCCATCATCTCTATTTAGATTAATCGGCCTCTTTTCAATCTCAAGCGCCTCCCTAAATTTCCGATGATGGAAGTGCGAAACCTTAGCAATAACACTAGCTTCCTCAATACAAACATGATGATTGGTTTTTTCGGCATGCTCAGCTAAAGTGGAAGACTTAGTACGCCTATGCTTAAGGTCCGCTGCATGCTCACTAATCCTCTGATTAATGGAGCAACCAGTTTCCCCAATGTAGGGGGTCCCACAGGAACAGGGGATCAAGTACACACCTTTCATATCTTTAGGGTCGATAGGATCCTTTGCTGATCTGAGGGACATGCGAATGGTGTTCAGGGGCCTAAAGGTCACAGGGACATTATGCGACCTAAGAATCCTACCAATCTTATCAGTAGTCCCCTGAGCATACGGAAGAAGGGCACCTGGAACTCGCTCCTTTGGTTCTCGATGAGACAGTGAATTCTTGGAAGCTTTAAGGAAAGCCCTCTGACCCAGGAATCTACTATAACCATTCTCAACAAAGGCATCAAGGAGATGGGATTTTTCTTTCTCAAAACTCTTCTTATCTGAGATCCTTAGGGCCAGAGTAGCCAGGGTATTGAGAACACCCATCTTTTGAGCCGGGAAATGATGGGAACTGGCATGAAGATACTGCTCAGTATGCATTTTCTTCTGAAAAACTTGGTGGCCGAGGGAACCATCACTATTCCTAGAAATAAGAATATCGAGGAACGGAAGACAACCATTGACCTCCTACTCCATGGTGAACTTAATGGCAGAGGATTGATTATTGAGATGATTGAAGGAGAGATCTAATTCCTCTTGGCCATGAGACCAGATAACATTGGTGTCATCCACATATCTTCTCCAAAGCTTAGGCAGGAGCTTGGAAGAGTTTAGAGCCTTGGACTCAAAATCTTCCATGAAAAGATTAGCAACGACAGGGGAAAGGGGTGAGCCCATGGCAACCGCGCAGCTTTGCTTGAAGAACTCTCCCTCAAAATAGAAAAATGTAGAAGTGAGACAGATCTCAACTAACTTAGCAGTGTCAGGATCTGTTAGGCGGTTGATCACCTCCATGGCCTCACTAATAGGGATGCAAGTGAAGAGGGAAACAACATCAAAACTAACAAGAATGTCCCCAGGGTCAAGCTTGATGTCCTTGAGCTCCTTAATAAAGGAAGCAGAGTCCCTTACGAAGGACTCTGAACGACCAACCAAGGGCTTAAGCTTTAACGCAAGGAACTTAGCAGGAAGGTAGGTAGGACCACCAATGGTGTTGACAACGGGCCTCAAGGGAGCCCCATCCTTGTGAATCTTGGATAAGATTGGTAGGATTCTTAGGTCGCATAATGTCCCTGTGACCTTTAGGCCCCTGAACACCATTCGCATGTCCCTCAGATCAGCAAAGGATCCTATCGACCCTAAAGATATGAAAGGTGTGTACTTGATCCCCTGTTCCTGTGGGACCCCTTACATTGGGGAAACTGGTCGCTCCATTAATCAGAGGATTAGTGAGCATGCAACGGACCTTAAGCATAGGCGTACTAATTCTTCCGCTTTAGCTGAGCACGCCGAGAAAACCAATCATCATGTTTGTTTTGAGGAAGCTAGTGTTATTGCCAAGGTTTCGCACTTCCATCATCGGAAATTTAGGGAGGTGCTTGAGATTGAAAAGAGGCCGATTAATCTCAATAGAGACGATGGCTAGAAAATCAGTCAGTGTTGGGTCCCAGCACTCTCGACCTAGTATTCTTCTTTCTTTTTTTTTATTTTATCTATTTATTTATCTATCTTTATTTATTTATTTATTATTATTCTGAATTATTTTATTATTATTATTATTTTGGTTTATTTGATTTTTATTTATTATTTATTTTATCTTATTCTATTTTTATTTTATTTATTTATTTAATTTATTTATTTATTTAATTTATTTATTTATTTTATTTTATTATTTTTTTTTTATTTTTTTTTTATTTTTTTTTTAACTTACTTTATTATCTTCAAGATGACTCATTTTAATTTTTTCATTCATTCTTTTAACCATCTCTATCTTTTATATTCATTTATTCATATAAGAATGGTCCTGTTTTTATTTCCTTCTTATTTTTAATTATTTATTTGTAACTAACTATTATCATGAAGTATTTTTAATTACTAATTTTACTTATAAAAAATTTTTATTAATAATTTTTAACTAAATATTATAATTAAATCATTTTATTTTAAGGGGTTGGTCCCCCTAGGGTAATTAATTTTTTTTTTCCTTAAATATAATTTTAACTATTTATGTTTATCTAACTATTATCATGTATTATTACTAACTATTATCATATAATTATTTATTAATAATTCTTTTATTATTATCACAAAATTATTTTATTCTAAGGGATTGGTCCCTCTAGAGTAATTTTTTCCCTTAGATAAAAAAAAAAAAAAAAAATTATTTATCTTTAACTAACTATTATCATGAATTATTTTTAGTTAGTAATCTAAACATAATTGTTTAATTATTTTTAATATTTTTTAAATAAAATTTTAATTATTTATTTATATTTTTATCTAACTATTATCATAATATTATTTTTATTTAAAGGACTGGTCCCCTTAGGGTAACATTTTTATTAAAAAGGGTTTTTGATCCCGGTACCTAGTCAAAAGTAGTTGTTAGTCTTTTTAGCCGTTGGGGGCTTTGCTCTGTCTATTTAACCTGCTAAGCTGGATCTGTTTCTTCAATTTGTCCTGACGATGAACCACACTCGTTGGTTCGAAACGCGTCGACAAATGATGTTTCATGTGATCTTCGCCGAAAAATCTTTTGTAAACTTGATATGGATCACAGAAGCCTAAACTCTACTATTGAATCCCTGCACGGAAAAGCCATCGCAACCAAGGTCCATCATTTTGAACGGGCACGCTTGCAGGTTTCAAGGTTGAAGACAGATCTAGCTTTTCTTAAGAGATGCAGAGACTCCTCCACCATCCCTGTCTTTGCCCGGATTAATCATCGCCTTAACACTCCCCAAAACCATCAGGTTTTCCTTAAGGCGAGTTTGGCGTTAATTAGGGCAGAAATCAGTAGGGTCAGGAAATCTCTGAATCTGCTGTCTCGGTTTCTTTTGGGTTTACATCTGGATCTTGGGAACTTGTTTTCATCTTCCCTTTGGGCCAGAATAGATGCCTGTTCAGCTCTGAAGTCCCTTCGGTTAGAAGAGATTCGGAAGCAGCATCAAGCTTCTAAGTTTCAGAGGCTTGTTGAAAATTCAGCAGTTCAGGATAGATCTAGGGGAGCAGCTTCCCGGAGCCGCATTTCTCCTTGCCAAATCTCTGCGCTTAATAGTTGGTTATCTGGCAGCTCTGTTGATGACCGTGCTGCCCTTTCCTGCAGATTGGGGTTTGGCTCCCAGGAAAGCATTCTTTCAGGTTGCCGCTCTGGTGATAATGATTGCTATCCCTCTAGCGACAACCACCCAGATCTATCTTCCTCTCCAAGCTTGGGACAGGTAGCGTTTGACAGCAGCACGGCGGTGGGTATCCCTCTTCCGATACCTTCTTCAGTTTCCTTGCCTGCGCTGAGGGTTTCTGAGTCTGCAGAGCCCGGTATAGATTTAACAGGCATCGGGGGTTCAGATCCGGTGGCACCTAATTCTGATCGCCCTTCGTTACAGTGCAAATCTGTAGAGCCCGCTGTCATTTCGGCTGGCCGGTTGGTCAGCTTGGTTTCCTCGTCAGCTGGTTGTGTGCGTAACTCAGAACCTGGAATAGCATTGGCAAGCCGGTCAGAGGTGGTCAGTGAGGGCTCGGCCCCCCTTCCTCGTCCTTTGGTTCCTTGCAGTCAACCTTCAGGCCGGTTGATGTCTCCGGTGGTTTGCAGCTCCCCGGTGCATAGCTCGTCCGCAGAACTGGGTATAGATCTGGCTCGCAGGTCCGTGGGGATCAGAGAAGGCTCGACCCCCTCTCCCCGTCCGTTGGTTCGTGACAGTCTCCCTTCGGTGAGTACGCTGTCTCCTAATGGTTTTGGTAATAAGTGTATTGATAATATTGTTAATCATTATGATAAGAATAATAACTATATTATTATAAGCGATAAGAATGATAATAATAATATTATTAATATGAATAATAAGGATATGATTAATGTAAGCGATAGGAATGATTTGTATAATAATAATAATAATATTATTAATATGAATAATCGGGATATGATTAATGTTAGTAACTATAGTAGTAATAATGATATGAATAATATTATTATTGATATGAATAATAGTATTAATAATAATATTGATATGAATAATAATAATATTAGTAGTAATGTTTATAATAATAATATTAATAATATTAATATTTATAATAAGAATATTAACAATAATAATAATCAATTTAATAATAAATATAATAGTAATAGATTCATTAATAATAAAAATTCGAATAATAAGTTTTCATTTTTTAATGCTAATATGTCTAGCATGGAGAATAATAAGAATGAGGTTTATAATCATTGCCTTTCTTCTCGTTCTAATAATAGGGTTTTAAATCTTTCCAGTTTCTCCTTTCCCCCTTCTGTTTTTAAAGTTTTAGGCAAAGGTTTAAATTTTGCCTTAGCTCCGAAGAAAATCCCTGTAGATGATATTATTTGTGACATAGAGTTTGGGATCAGAGATTTACCTGATAGGGTCAAGGACACCATCAGGCAAGATTGTGCGGTTGTCTTGAGAAAGGCTAAGCCCCCTAAGAGCAACCTTAGCAAGGAAGAATCTGTCGCTCTCAGATCCTTAAACCAGAACAAGGATATCATTGTTTTAAAGGCAGACAAGGGTGGTGCTGCCATCATTCTTAACAAGGCTGATTACTGTAGCAAGATGTTGGATCATCTTCATAATAGTGGTAGCTACAAAAAGCTTCCTAAGAATCCGTTAAAGAAGGTTGCTAAGAAGGTGGCGCTTGCCATTAAATCCATTAGCTCATTGAGTTCCCTGCACCATAAACTCATTGAAAGCAACCCTATCACTCCTAGAATCTATGGTCTCCCCAAGATTCACAAGGATGGGGCTCCCTTGAGGCCCATTGTCAACACCATTGGTGGTCCTACCTACCTTCTTGCTAAGTTCCTTGCGTTAAAGCTTAAGCCCTTGGTTGGTCGTTCGGAGCCCTTCGTAAAGGACTCTGCTTCCTTTATTAAGGAGCTCAAGGACATCAAGCTTGACCCTGGGGACATTCTTGTTAGTTTTGATGTTGTTTCCCTCTTCACTTGCATCCCTATTAGTGAGGCCATGGAGGTGATCAACCGCTTAACAGATCCTGACACTGATAAGTTAGTTGAGATCTGTCTCACTGCTACGTTTTTCT
The DNA here is from genome assembly GCA_031772625.1 of Pinus tabuliformis. Classification (NCBI taxonomy): domain Eukaryota; kingdom Viridiplantae; phylum Streptophyta; class Pinopsida; order Pinales; family Pinaceae; genus Pinus; species Pinus tabuliformis. Next base: position 1,157,728,083 of record CM062813.1, on the reverse strand, counting down.
GTTTTGAGGGAGAGTTCTTCGAGCAAACCTGCGGGGTTGCCATGGGCTCACCCCTTTCCCCTGTCGTTGCTAATCTTTTCATGGAAGATTTTGAGTCCAAGGCTCTAAACTCTTCCAGGCTCTTACCTAAGCTTTGGAGAAGATATGTGGATGACACCAATGTTATCTGGTCTCACGGCCAAGAGGAATTAGATCTCTTCTTCAATCATCTCAATAATCAATCCTCTGCCATTAAGTTCACCATGGAGCAGGAGGTCGATGGTTGCCTTCCGTTCCTCGATATTCTTATTTCTAGGAATAGTGATGGTTCCCTCGGCCACCAAGTTTTTTGGAAGAAAATGCATACTGAGCAGTATCTTCATGCCAGTTCCCATCATTTCTTGGCTCAAAAGATGGGTGTTATCAATACCCTAGCTACTCGGGCCCTAAGGATCTCGGATAAGAAGAGTTTTGAGAAAGAAAAATCCCATCTCCTTGATGTCTTTGTTGAGAATGGTTATAGTAGATTCCTGGGTCAGAGGGCTTTCCTTAAAGCTTCCAAGAATTCGCTGTCTCATTGAGAACCAAAGGAGCGAGTTCCAGGTGTCCTTATTCCGTATGTTCAGGGGACTATTGATAAGATTGGTAGGATTCTTAGGTCGCATAATGTCCCTGTGACCTTTAGGCCCCTGAACACCATTCGCATGTCCCTCAGATCAGCAAAGGATCCTATCGAACCTAAAGATATGAAAGGTGTGTACTTGATCCCCTGTTCCTGTGGGACCCCCCACATTGGGGAAACTGGTCGCTCCATTAATCAGAGGATTAGTGAGCATGCAGCGAACCTTAAGCATAGGCATACTAAGTCTTCCGCTTTAGCTGAGCACACCGAGAAAACCAATCATCATGTTTGCATTGAGGAAGCTAGTGTTATTGCTAAGGTTTCACACTTCCATCATCGAAAATTTAGGGAGGCGCTTGAGATTGAAAAGAGGCCGATTAATCTCAATAGAGATGATGGCTGGAAAATCAGTCGGTGTTGGGTCCCAGCACTCTCGACCTAGTCTTCTTCTTCTTCTTCTTCTTTTTTTTTTATCTATTTTTTATCTATCTTTCTTTTTATTTATTTATTTATTATTATTCTGAATTATTTTATTATTATTATTATTATTTTGGTTTATTTGATTTTTATTTTTGTTTTGATTTTGATTTATTATTTATTTAATCTTATTCTATTTTTATTTTATTTATTTATTTATTTTATTTTATTTATTATTTATTTTATTTTATTTTTATTTTATTTTATTTTATATTTTTATTTATTATTATTATTAATTTTTTAACTTACTTTATTATCTTCAAGATGACTCATTTTAATTTTTTCATTCATTCTTTTAACCATCTCTATCTGTTATATTCATTTATTCATATAAGAATGGTCCTGTTTTTATTTCCTTCTTATTTTTAATTATTTATTTGTAACTAACTATTATCATGAAGTATTTTTAATTACTAATTTTACTTATAAAATTTTTTTATTAATAATTTTTAACTAAATATTATCATTAAATCATTTTATTTTAAGGGGTTGGTCCCCCTAGGGTAATTAATTTTTTTTTCCTTAAATATAATTTTAATTATTTATGTTTAACTAACTATTATCATGTATTATTACTAACTATTATCATATAATTATTTATTAATAATTCTTTTATTATTATCACAAAATTATTTTATTCTAAGGGATTGGTCCCTCTAGTGTAATTTTTTCCCTTAGATAAAAAAAATAAAATTATTTATCTTTAACTAACTATTATCATGAATTATTTTTAGTTACTAATTGAACATAACTGTTTAATTATTTTTAATATTTTTTAAATAAAATTTTAATTATTTATTAATATTTTTATCTAACTATTATCATAATATTATTTTTATTTAAAGCACTGGTCCCCCTAGGGTAACATTTTTATTAAAAAAGGTTTTTGATCCCGGTACCTAGTCAAAAGTAGCTGTTAGTCTTTTTAGCCGTTGGAGGCTTTGCTCTGTCTATTTAACCTGCTAAGCTGGATCTGTTTCTTCAACTTGTCCTGACGATGAACCACACTGGTTGGTTCAAAACGCGTCGACAAATGATGTTTCATGTGATCTTCGCCGAAAAATCTTTTGTAAAGATGATTAAGGTTGCTGGAATAATATTCATGGTAATCCAGAAGATGGGAGCGATGGTGGTAATCTTCGCATGGTGCCTCTTTTATCATCATTGATTGAATGATTCCTTCGTCTATAGAATGTACATGCGACCAAGGATCTGGAGAGGTGCCATATTCCTTAGACCTATCTATCCAAACACTCGATGAGCGTTGATTTAGGTTTGTCCCCTAGGCCAAGAAAATTGATTGTTACAATATTTCTAAAATGGCGATGATCCATGCTGACAAAATGTTTAGGAATCTTCCGAATCCATTAGATATAGAAGATTTCATATTGCAGGTTTCCACTGTGGCCACTTCCGCCAAATTACTCGGAGGCGGTAGGGCAAAAGTACCCATTAAGGCAGGGTCTTTTAGGAGGCCTACTCCAATATTTTGAAGCGAATGATTGCTTCCATGGATCATTGGAATGCTTCCCGTAACTTGTGAACTGTTGGGGAGAAATGTTTGTTGGTCGACGATTGTAATTCCTCCTTGGAAGGGAAATGCAATCTTCCTGAAGTAGGTCGACACAACTGCGGCCATGGCATATATCCAGGGCCTTCCCAGTAGGATGTTGTAATCGAGGTTTCCGTTGATTACTTCAACATCAATTTCTACTGTTTTTCCCTCAAGTTCAACTTGCAAGTTACTTAAAATCCCGTATGGAGTGTATGATCGTCCATCAAATGCTTTTAACATCGTTGATGATTGCGACAAGGGTGGTGAGCCTAAATTTTTCCAGCAACTCATCGACATAATACATGTAGATGCCCCCTCATCAATAACTATTTGATGAACAGTTTTGTTGAGGGCTTTCACTTGAATAAGGAAAGCTAGTTGAGCTGGTAACTGAGGGTCATATCCTTTGTGATTAAAGGATACAAGATTGGAATCCGTTGGCTCAATCCCACCTATTACTGATAATAGAGCTTGCTTTTGGGAGGGGCAATTTTGCAGTACCTCAAGTGTCGACATAGCGGATGGCAATTGGGCCAGATCTTCCACTATATTATAATGTTGTGCTGCTTTGGCACGAGGATTAAATGTCGACTTGTGTACTACTCCCTTTGGCGGTTTTATTGCCAGTTCTGGAATGATGGGTGGCACAACTTCTGTCGAAGTTGTTGTCGAACTACTAGGTTGATCTTTATCCTTGTTGTTCGACAGCTATGGATTCCGATAATCTTTATTCCTTGTCGATATCAAAGCATCATTTTGCTGTTTCAAAACCGACAACATCAGCACCTGGGATGGGGAAGCATTTTCATTGGCAACTAGATTTGTTCCTAGATTTGGAAACAGATCAGTTAATACCGCCGACGTTTTTGAATTCTTGCAGAATTTCTTAAACTCAACTTTAAATAGACAATCTCTTGTCCAATGATCCTCATCACATATCAATCATGGATTTTTTGGTTTCCTATCTCCAGGAGGGTTTATAGAAGATTTTTCAGGTGATGATTCCTCATGTTTCTTCCTCTTCCCTTTGTTTTTCTTCTTGCCTCCTGGTTGCTTGGTTTCTTTGCCTTTTTCAGTCGAGATGGCATTTACTTCCGAGGCGAGAAGTTATTCTTTTGCATTTTGACTGGAAATCTTATGGGCCTTTTTAGATGTAGCCTTTGTCGATTTCATGTCTGTCATACCAATCACGCCATTGCCGGCATGAGAGTCATTGTTCGATTTAGGAGGAGAGGGGACTGAAAATTCTGGTCTGGGAGCGTCAGGGATTTTATCGTAGAGCATGCCAGACTGAGTATAAATCAAGTCTAAATATTGCGCACGAGCAATAACTTGCTCTTCGGTGACGACTCCTCCTTTTGCCACATCTTCTGTAATGGAAGGTAATAATGACTTAATAAACCATTCAGCTAAAAGCTGATCAGGAACATACGTTTTTACCATTCTACGATGACGTCGCCACTCATGAATATGATCGGATATGTGAGTGGCTGTTGTTTGCTTGAAATTGGTAAGAAGTTCCATTCCTGTTTCATACCTTATCGGTAACTGAAAATGGGTTAAAAAGGTTGTGGCTAGGGTACTGAAGTTGTCAAACGAAGCTCTGGGTAACTCGATATACCATTTTGCTGCCAGACCAGTTAACATCCTCTGAAAAAGGCGAAGCCTAATCGAATCATCGTTTAGGGTGTTTGATGAACACCACATATGAAAGGTCATCACATGATTCGAAGGATCTTCACCTGGATTTCCATTAAATTTAGGAATATCTGACGGAAGTTTATGCGGAATCGCTGGCCACCAAGGGGCGTAAGCAATTGGATCGTTCGTTAGTCGATTTAGATCCGGTAACTCTAAAGTTGTCACGAAGGGTAACTGTTGATTCAGGTTCGGCGAAGCATACCCAAGATAAGATGGAATCACCTGAGCGGTTGGTCTTTGCATGCCAGCATAATGCATTTGATGCTGGTAACTTTGGTAAGGTTGATGGGCATAACCATTGTAGAATGGTTGATTTTGACCATTTTGAATATACGGCTGCCCACTATTTGCAAAGATTTGTTGCTCAGATCCTTGGTATACTTGTTGGAATTGCGGTTGTTGGTATTGCACCAGCCATGGTTGCGAAGCCATGTTCTGTTGTCCAATACTGACCGTTTGACCAAGATGTGGGGTAATTGTACCCATTTGGGCCTGTGTCATTCCACTAGTTGGCGATTGTGGTTGAGTCGCAGGGACAAGGGGCTGTTGCATTACAACCTGAGAAACCTGAGGTTGACATACAACAGGAAACGCTTGTACTTGCGACACCGTCACAATAGCTGGCGTAGTTGGTATATTTGACATAGGTAAACATTGTTGCATTGAATATACAAATCTTGGTTGTTGAGGCAGTATTGGCACCCAACCGATAGATGTAATTCCAGCATAACCTGAATTTTGTTGTGAACTCTCATATGGTTGTCCTCCTGGAGGAGACAATGAAAGGGTATAGTGCCCCCCGTACGGCGGTAATCTGGTACTTAAAGGAATGGTTTGCTCTTGAGGACCGGACTCCCCAAATTGACACCGTGAAGGATCAATTTGCTGAGACTCAACATAAGAGTTCCCGGATATTATTCCGGATGAACAAACGAGAACATACCATACTGTCGAAATAGCCCCTGAGTGGGCCCCATCCAGTGATTGAGAGCTAGTTGGGACAGATGGTATACTAGCGAACATTGTCGGAGTGACAGTAGGAAGTTCTGCTGTCGCTGTGTTGGATGACACAGTCCTAGATGTTGATGGTTGTTCAGACATTTCTAGTCTATCCAAAAGATTTCCTAGTGATTCTACAGGAGCTTCCGATAACGGTAGACTAATTTCTGTTGAAGAAGGATATAGGGTGATCCCGACTCCAAATTGCGATGTAGTACTAGACGAAGGATCTTCCACAATCTCTTCTATAGCAATCAGACCAGGTGGAACAGGTAGATTGTCAGGTCCGTAAAATATTTTCGGTGCCGAAGAAGCTATAGAATCCACAGGGACAGATGTTTGGGGAATAACACCTTCCGAATAAGCTGTAGATGGAGCTGGTTCAGTAGGATCAGTTCTACTGTCCTTTGGTGGCTGCTAAACTTCTTCTATAAAGGCAGGGATACCAGAAATGTTTGGAGTAACCGGAGTCTCCGAAGGTGTTGGAACACTTGTTCTAACTTTACCAGGAGATTTGGAACCGGTTAAACGAGTTTGCTTTGTCCATAACAGTTTTGATTCTGGAGACAACGACGGTTGACTCGTAAGCCTCCGCAAACGATGGGGTTTCAATTGACTTTCTTCCACGATAGCGGATTACTGGATCAACTAAAAATAAAGGGGAAAGATGTTTCTGAATTAAATGAATTTTAGACGCTTTGACACAACTTGTTTTTTCAATTTTTAAGAGTCGAGAAAAAACAAAAGATGACTCTAGTCGCCTTCGATTTTTAATGAGCTTGAAGTGACAAGTGCTCAGATGGACCTTTTCGTTTAAGGAGTCTGAAAAGGAATGAAAGAGACTGCTCTGGAAATCTAGATAGAGGGATTACCAAACCAATCGCAAAACTGCAGAATACTTTTTACGGTACAGTAGTCAATCTTCCCGAATGTTGTGTTCAGTGCATTACGATCGATAGGGTGGCAGACACGGCTTCATATGGATAAAGGATAAAGCCTATTGTGGTCTCCCAAAATATACTCGACGGTACGTGGGAGCAACAGTCCGTACTGGCACTTGTCATCTCAGAGTGGAGGAATCACCTAACCAACAATGAAAACAACAATTACTAGGCTTTACGATGCCGGAATACGTCTCTAGCCTAGACTTCTAGATGTTGTGCGTTAGGTTCCAAAGCGTTTTTAGATTCGTTAAATTTATTTTATAGTTGATCTTGCTTAAGAAATTTGCCTTTTAGGTTTACCGCGTGATGTATATGTACAATTCCTAAAATGCAATATAAGATGACAAACAATCGTTTTATCTTCTTTGTGCAATGAAAATCCTAGCTACTAAGGAAAGAGATATGATCATTCTTTCAACATAGAGCAGAGAGCACACAGTATATGCACTGTCCTAAATCAAACCAACAAACAGTCTAAATGCAAATGCACATGCATGTATTTGTTTTCAGCCTTCTTAATGTGTGAATGATAATAAGAAAGCTAATGTGCAAATCTGAATTATTTTTCAAAGCGACAATTACTAACAAGGTTCTTTTCAAAACAAAATGAAGACAATGACGACACTTTGCGATTTGGAATTGAAAACTTGCTTTCGACACTAGAAAAACTACTAATTCAGATCAAATACAAGAGTAACCGTGTAATCGACTATCAAGAAAAATCAGATTCTCTTCTATGACTGAAAACGACACTTGTGACACTTTCAAATCAAGAAACAACAGTTCAATTACGCTACTTCTTTGCAAAAGAGAACTGATAATGACTCAAAATACATAAAAACATTTACAGTTCTTTGCACAATGGAGGCAGAATAATGGCAAGGAAGGGGGTTTCAAACAGAGGTACACTGACTATAGGCAGCAAAACTCCTGAATAGAGCGAAAAAGAGTGAACATAGAAGTCAAAATCTGAGAGCAAAAGAGGTCTGATCAACGCCCTTGCAGCACTGGGAAAATGAAATGCAACGCACTTATCACACTTGAGAAGTGTGATGCATTCAGGATCCAAAGAAGAGACAGTGTGATGGACCAGGGACGAGACTTTGATTGGGTTTCGGGTCACAGTTTGCAGTTCAGTTCAGGGATTTAGGCCGAGCAAGTGGTAATCAGTAAATTAATCACAGGGGTAGATCTAAAGAGATTACTAGAGCCACCACAAGGGAAATTAGAGAGCTTGTAAATCAATTGTTCAATTCAGAAACAAAACCCGGAGATAGACTGAAGCAGCATTGATCTACTTTGCACTTGCATAGCAAATGCAGTTCGAAGGCTAGCTGGCTTGACTTCAGGCTCCATCTGTAAGTTTATAAAGTAAACAAATGTAGATAAACAAACAATTTATTCGTTCCCCAGCGGAGTCGCCATTTTGTTACCGGGAATAGTGTCTATGCAGAGCTACTAATCCCACTAAGGCTGGTAGCTACCTTAGAAACAAACAAACTAAAACCACTTTCGTTTTCCTTTATGAGAAATAGATGAGAGAAGAATAAAGGAGACTAACCTCTATCTTGCGCTTGGTTCCCTGCTCAATTCCTCTCCCATCTGATAGATCTTTGCTACTCGCTTCCTTGTCTACCCAGCTTCATAGGGCACTTGTAGAATCAAAGCAGCATAATACTATCCAAGAACATAGATCTATTATCATAAACAATATAGGACCAGTGTATATTGACCACACAAGTGCATAAAACATCAATCATACAAGAATGTGGAGGAAAACTTGAATAGCTTTATTGATAATCAAGAAAGAGAAAAGAGGATTACAACCAATTGTTCTGACCCAGCATCATCCTCTCAGCAAGAAGCCCTTCTTCACCTCATGAAAAGCTTAGATCACCCAACACTATGATATTGCACCAAGAAACTAGTATCACTTCCTTACTAGATACAAAATTCCAGCCTCTAGATCTCTGGGATGAGGGATCCATATATAGATGTTTGCAAGGGGAGTGAGTCAGCTTTTGAGATTTGATCAGTGTCCTCCCTCTGGTAGTTCTTGATTCCACTTGGATATTGATGATATCTTACTCATCCCTGGGTGAATGCAGAGAGGCAAGTGTCACAGGAGAAGTTTTGGAAGATTCCATGATTCTCCGCCTTGCAGACTGACCCTGCCATTTGTCCACTCTTGCCCATCGCACCCCATAGAAGGGCTTTTCAACATGCATCGCACCTACTGTGTGTCGGTAGGTGGGATGCAATGCACTTTGACCATGGAGCAGGTGAAATGGTCCAGTTTTGACCAGTTCTGAGTAGTTTTTCATGGAGAACTTCTGGGAGATGCTGTAATTAGTTGACCTTGTTCTTTTAGGGGTCAGAACAACACCTTTAGGGACTTAGGAGCCCTTGGTTTATGGACATTTATGATTGGGGAATAGTGTCTATGCAGAGCTGCTAATCCCACTAAGGCTAGTGGCTACCTTAGAAACAAACAAGCTAAAACCACTTTTGTTTTCCTTTATGAGAAATAGATGAGAGAAGAATAAAGGAGACCAATCTCTGTCTTGCGCTTGGTTCCTTGCTCGATTCCTATCCCTTCTTATAGATCTTTGCTACTCGCTTCCTTGTCTACCCATCTTCACAGGGCACCTGTAGAATCAAAGCAGCATAATACTATCCAAGAACATAGATCTATTATCATAAACAATATGGGACCAGATGTATATTGACCACACAAGTGCATAAAACATCAATCATACAAGAATGTGGAGGAAAACTTGAATAGCTTTATTGATAATCAAGAAAGAGCAAAGAGGATTACAAACAATTGTTTTGACCCAGCATCATCCTCTTAGCAAGAAGCCCTTCTTCACCTCATGAAAATCTTAGATCACCCAACACTATGATATTGCACCAAGAAACCAGCAGAACTTCCTTACTAGATACAAAATTCTAGCCTCTGGATCTCTGGGATGAGGGATCCATATATAGATGTTTGCAAGGGGAGTGAGTCAGCTTTTGAGATTTGATTAGTGTCCTCCCTCTGGTAGTTCTTGATTCCACTTGGATATTGATGATCTCTTACTCATCCCCGGGTGAATGCAGAGAGGCAAGTGTCACAGGAGAAGTTTCTGGAAGATTCCATGATTCTCCACCTTGCAGACTGACCCTGCCATTTGTCCACTCTCACCCATCGCACCCCATAGAAGGGCTTTTCAACATGCATCACACCTACTGTGTGTCGGTAGGTGGGATGCAACGCACTTTGACCATAGAGCAGGTGAAATGGTCCAGTTTTGACCAGTTCTGAGTAGTTTTTCATGGAGAACTTCTGGGAGATGCTGTAATTAGTTGACCTTGTTCTTTTAGGGGTCGGAACAACACCTTTAGGGACTTAGGAGCCCTTGGTTTATGGACATTTATGATTGGGGTTGCAGTGCCCAAAAATGTCTATAACAGTGTGTTGCATCCCAACTACCGACACACAGTAGGTGCGATGCATGTTGAAAAGCCCTTCTATAGGGTGCGATGGGCGAGAGTGGACAAATGGAAGGGTTGGTCTGCAAGGTGGAGAATCATGGAATCTTCCAGAAACTTCTCCTGTGACACTTGCCTCTCTGCATTCGCCCAGGAATGAGTAAGAGATCATCTATCTCTAAGTGGAATCAAGAACTATCGGAGGGAGGACACCAATCAAATCTCAAAAGCTCACTCACCCCCCTTGCAAACATCTATATATGGATCCCTCATCCCAGAGATCCAGAGGCTGGAATTTTGTATCTAGTAAGGAAGTGCTGCTGGTTTCTTGGTGCAATGTCATAGTGTTGGGTGATCTAAGCTTTTCATGAGGTGAAGAAGGGCTTCTTACTGAGAGGATGATGCTGGGTCAGAACAATTGGTTGTAATCCTCTTTGCTCTTTCTTGATTATCAATAAATATATTCAAGTTTTCCCCCACATTCTTGTATGATTGATTTTTTATGCACTTGTGTGGTCAATATACATCTGGTCCTATATTGTTTATGATAATAGATCTATGTTCTTGGATAGTATTATGCTGCTTTGATTCTACAAGTGCCCTGTGAAGCTGGGTAGACAAGGAAGCGAGTAGCAAAGATCTATCAGAAGGGAGAGGAATCGAGCAAGGAACCAAGCGCAAGACAAAGGTTGGTCTCCTTTATTCTTCTCTCATATATTTCTCATAAAGGAAAATGAAAGTGGTTTTAGTTTGTTTGTTTCTAAGGTAGCTACCAGCCTTAGTGGGATTAGCAGCTCTGCATAGACACTATTCCCGGTAACAAAATGGCGACTCCACTGGGGATCAAATAGATTGTTTGTTTATCTACATTTGTTTACTTTATAAACTTACAGACGGAGCCTGAAGTCAAATCAAAGTAAACTTAGAGAGCTTGTAAACTTAGAGAGCTTGTGGTGGCTCTAGTAACCTCTTTAGATCTACCCCTGTGATTGATTTACTAATTACCACTTGCTCGGCCTAAATCCCTGAACTGAACTGCAAACTGTGACCTAGAACCCAGTGAAAGTCTCATCCCTGGTCCATCGCACTATCTCTTCTTTGGATCCTGAATGCATTGCACTTCCCGAGTGTGATAAGTGCGTTGCATTTCATTTTCCCAGTGCTGTAGGAGCGTTGGTCAGATCTCTTCTGCTCTTAGATTTTAACTTCCGTGTTTACTCCTTTCAGTTCTATTCAGTATTTTTGCTGTTAGTAGCCAGTACACCTCTGTTGAAACCCCCTTCCTTTCCATTATTTCGCCTCCATTGTGCAAAGAACTGTACATGTTTTTATGTATTTTGAGTCATTATCAGTTCTCTTTTGCAAAGAAGTAGCGTAATTGAACTGTCGTTTCTTGATTTGAAAGTGTCGCAAGTGTCGTTTTCAGTCATAGAAGAGAATCTGATTGTTCTTGATAGTCAATTACACGGTTACTATTGTATTTGATCTGAATTAGTAGTTTTTCTAGTGTCGAAAGCAAGTTTTCAATTCCAAATCGCAAAGTGTCGTCATTGTCTTCATTTTGTTTTGAAAAGTAGCTTGTTAGTAATTGTCGCTTTGAAAAATAATTCAAATTTGCGCATTAGCTTTCTTATTATCATTCATACATTAAGAAGGATGAAAACAAATACATGCATGTGCATTTTCATTTAGACTGTTTGTTGGTTTGATTTAGGACAGTGCATATAGTGTGTGCTCTCTGCTCTATGTTGAAAGAATGATCATCTCTCTTTCCTTAGTAGCTAGGATTTTCATTGCACAAAGAAGATAAAATGATTGGTTGTCATCTGAGATTGCATTTTAGGAATTGTACGTATACATCACGTGGTGAACCTGAAAGGAAAATTTCTTAAGCAAGATCAACTATAAAATAAATTTAATGAATCTAAAAATGCTTTGGAACCTAACACACAACATCTAGAAGTCTAGGCTAGAGACGTATTCCGGCGTCGTAAAGCCTGGTAACTGTTGTTTTCACTGTTGGTTGGGTGATTCCTCCACTTTGAGACGACAAGTGCCAGTACGGACTTGTGCTTCGACGTACCATCGAGTATATTTTGGGAGACCACAATAGGCTTTATCCTTTATCCATAGGAAGCCTTGTCTGCCGCCCTATCGATCGCAATGCACTGAACACAACATTCGGGAAGATTGACTGCCGTACCGTAAAAAGAATTCTATAGTTTTGAGATTGGTTTGGTAATCCCTCTATCTATATTTCGAGAGCAGTCTCTTTCATTCCTTTTCAGACTCCTTAAAGGAAAAGGTCCATTTGAGCACTTGTCACTTCAAGCTCATTAAAAATCGAAGGCGACTAGAGTCATCTTTTGTTTTTTCTCGACTCTTAAAAATTGAAAAAACAAGTTGTGTCAAAGCGTCTAAAATTCATTTAATTCAGAAACATCTTTCCCCTTTATTTTTAGTTGATCCAGTAATCCGCAATCGAGGAAGAAAGTCAATTGAAACCCCGTCGTTCGCAGAGGCTTACGAGTCAACCGTCTTTGTCTCCAGAATCAAAACTGTTACGGACAAAGCGAACTCATTTAACTGGTTCCAAATCTCCTGGTAAAGTTAGAACAAGTGTTCCGACACCTTCAGAGACTCCGGTTACTCCAAACATTTTTGGTATCCCTGCCTTTATAGAAGAAGTTCAGCAGCCACCAAAGGACAGTAGAACTGATCCTACTGAGCCAGCTCCATCTACAGCTGATTCGGAAGGTGTTATTCCCCAAACATATGTCGCTGCGGATTCTATACCTTCTTTGGCACCGAAATATTTTACGGACTTGATAGTCTGCCTCTTCCACCTGGTCTGATTGCTATAGAAGAGATTGTGGAAGATCCTTCGTCTAGTACTCCATCACAATTTGGAGTCGGGATCACCCTATATCCTTCTTCAACAGAAATTAGTTTACCGTTATCGGAAGCTCCTTTAGAATCGCTAGGAAATCTTTTGGATAGACTAGAAATGTCTGAACAACCGTCGACATCTAGGACTGTGTCATGCGACACAGTGACAACAGAACTTCCTGCTGTCACTCCGACAATGTTTGCTGGCATACCATTTGTCCCAACTATCTCTCAATCGTTGGATGGGGCCCATTCAGGGGCTATTTCGACAGTATGGTCTTTTCCCGTTTGTTCATCCGGAATAATATACGGGAACTCTTATGTTGAGTCTTAGCAAATTGATCCTTCACGGTGTCAATTTGGGCAGTCCGGTACTCAAGGGCAAACCATTCCTTTAAGTACCAGATTACCGTCGTATGGGGGACAATATACCCTTTCATTGTCTCCTCCGGGAGGACAACCATACGAGAGTTCACAAAAAAATTCAGGTTATGCTAGAATTACATCTAGCGGTTGGGTGCCAATACTGCCTCAACAATCAAGAGTTGTATATTCAATGCAACAATGTTTACCTATGTCAAATATACCAACTACGCCAGCTATTGTGACGGTGTCGCAAGTACAAGCGTTGTCTGTTGTATGTCAACCTCAGGTTTCTCAGGTTGTAATGCAACAACCCCTTGTCCCTGCGACTCAACCACAATCGCCAACTAGTGGAATGACACAGGCCCAAACGGGTACAATTACCCCACATCTTGGTGAAACGGTCAGTATGGGACAACAGAACATGGCTTCACAACCATGGCTGTTGAAATACCAACAACCGCAATTCCAACAAGTATACCAAGGATATGAGCAACAAATCTTTGCAAATAGTGGGCAGCCGTATATTCAAAACGGTCAAAATCAACCATTCTACAATGGTTATGCCCATCAACCTTACCAAAGTTACCAGCATCAAATGCATTATGCTGGTATGCAAAGACCAACCGCTCAGGCGATTCCATCTTATCCTGGGTATGCTTCGCCGAACCTGAATCAATAGTTACCCTTCGTGGCAACTTTAGAGTTACCGGATCTAAATTGGCTAACGAATGATCCAATAGATTACGCCCCTTGGTGGTCAGCGATTCCGCATAAACTTCCGTCAGATATTCCTAAATTTAATGGAAATCTAGGTGAAGATCCGTCGAATCATGTGATGACCTTTCATCTGTGGTGTTCATCAAACACCCTAAATGATGATTCAATTAGGCTTCGCCTTTTAGAGGACGTTAACTGGTCCGGCAGAAAAATGGTCTATCGAGTTACCCAGAGCTTCGTTTGACAACTTCAGTACCCTAGCCACAACCTTTTTAACCCATTTTCAGTTATCGATAAGGTACGAAACATATTCATGAGTGGCGACATCGTCGTAGAATGGTAAAAACGTATGTTTCTGATCAACTTTTAGTTGAATGGTTTATTAAGTCATTATTACCTTCCATTACAGAAGATGTGGCAAAAGGAGGAGTCATCACCGAAGAGCAAGTTATTGCTCGTGCGCAATATTTAGACTTGATTTATACTTAGATCACCCAACACTATGATATTGCACCAAGAAACCAGCAGCACTTCCTTACTAGATACAAAATTCAAGCCTCTGGATCTCTGGGATGAGGGATCCATATATAGATGTTTGCAAGGGGAGTGAGTCAGCTTTTGAGATTTGAATAGTGTCCTCCCTCTGGTATTTTTTGATTCCACTTGGAGATTGATGATCTCGTACTCATCCCTGGGCGAATGCAGAGAGGCAAGTGTCACAGGAGAAGTTTCTGGAAGATTCCATGATTCTCCACCTTGCAGACTGACCCTGCCATTTGTCCACTCTCGCCCATCGCACCCCATAGGAGGGCTTTTCAACATGCATCGCACCTACTGTGTGTCGGTAGGTGGGATGCAACGCACTTTGACCATGGAGCAAGTGAAATGGTCTAGTTTTGACCAATTCTGAGTAGTTTTTCATGGAGAACTTCTGGGAGATGCTGTAATCAGTTGACCTTGTTCTTTTAGGGGTTGGAACAACACATTTAGGGACTTAGGAGCCCTTGGTTTATGGACATTTATGATTGGGGTTGCAGTGCCCAAAAATGTCTATTCACAGGGCACCTGTAGAATCAAAGTAGCATAGTACTATCGAAGAACATAGATCTATTATCATAAACAATATAGGACCAGATGTATATTGACCACACAAGTGCATAAAACATCAATCATACAAGAATGTGGAGGAAAACTTGAGTAGCTTTATTGATAATCAAGAAAGAGCAAAGAGGATTACAACCAATTGTTCTGACCCAGCATCATCCTCTCAGCAAGAAGCCCTTCTCCACCTCATGAAAAGCTTAGATCACCCAACACTATGATATTGCACCAAGAAACCAGTAGCACTTCCTTACTAGATACAAAATTCCAGCCCCCAGATCTCTGGGATGAGGGATCCATATATAGATGTTTGCAAGGGGAGTGAGTCAGCTTTTGATATTTGATTAGTGTCCTCCCTTTGGTAGTTCTTGATTCCACTTGGAGATTGATGATCTCTTACTCATCCCCGGGCAAATGCAGAGAGGCAATCGTGTGAGGAGAAGTTTATGGAAGATTCCATGATTCTCCACCTTGCAAACTGACCCTGCCATTTGTCCACTCTCGCCCATCGCACCCCATATAAGGGATTTTCAACATGCATTGCACCTACTGAGTGTCGGTAGGTGGGATGCAACGCACTTTGACCATGGAGCAGGTGAAATGGTCCAATTTTGACCAGTTCTGAGTAGTTTTTCATGGAGAACTTCTGGGAGATGCTGTAATCAGTTGACCTTGTTCTTTTTGGGGTCGGAACAAAATCTTTAGAGACTTATGAGCCCCTCGTTTATAGACATTTATGATTGGGGTTGCAGTGCCCAAAAATGTCTATAACAGTTGCCCCCTAAAGCATGAGGTCGTTAATTTTTTATGTCGGGTGAAATGCTTTATCATGAGGATCCAAAGTTTTTCAAGCTGGAAGGCGACCTGTAATAAGATACAATAAAATACATTATCTTCATAATATTTTCATGATCTAGCTAAGGCGGGCATTTCCCATGCTCAACTTTATAAATTCATTTTCATGTACATAGGACAGAAAATCGTCTAAGTGTAGACTGATGATTCTGGTAGAGCCATCATCCCTTAGATTGCATGATTATCTGTGCAACAATGGTATACATTTGATGTCTTTATTTTCCTGAATATATATCGCAGCCCGGATGGATGAAACTAGATCTGGGGTCTTCAATCTCGTTCGATATTCACTCAAAGTACAAGTCGATCCATGTGAGAGATGTTCTGGAGTCGAACATGGAAAGACATCACCTGATTACCAACCAATGATGTAAGTTGTTAACAGGTGCGAGAGGAATCACTGATAATGATGATGACTCTCAAGGTACTACAGTACAATTCACGTCGTGTGAATAAGGGACTTGGTGCCGAACACCACACAAAATCTTTTGGTCGAAGGCCATTGATGTAAACCTGTCACCGGAAGTGAGAAACTTGCCATTAAGGCATGCAAGCTTCAAAGTACTGAAAGGGTTGTTCCTAGATCAACTTCTTGGATAATGAGTTGATGTTGAGAAGAAGCGATCCGTCATAGGAGGGCCTTAGTGAATCCCACATCAATGACACGGAATGAAGCAAATGACTTTAATGGAGGTGAAAACAATCTGATGACATAAGGTTCAGGATGGCGAACATGAAAGAATGGAGCGTGAATGTATTGCAGCGGATGAGACACAGGTGAATTCTCTGAGTGACTTCTCTTGAACATATCGGCGACACTGACATGATGGATTGGTAGCATTAACCCCAAATGTGGATGGTGTGACGGAACCATGGTGATGTGACCAGTGAATGGAACAACCCAACCTGACTCGGATGCATAGTGAAAATGTCACGTTCAAGAGTGACTTGCTACCAACAAATTTCTTCAAGTTTTCTTCCCAATTTTTCCCCAGTCATTGCTGACCAGTACCTCTTTATTTTTGTTAAGCTTGAGGAGGATAACATATGCTTGTTCTATAATATGCCCTTCCGGCAAACCCATCGCTATGTTTTAAAATCAGAATAAAATTTACCTCGATTCTGGTAAAATTTAAATGAGGTTCTTGGGGTTGAAACTATTTGACCATGGAGATGGAATTTTGTATCTAGTAAGGAAGTGCTACTGGTTTCTTGGTGCAATATCATAGTGTTGGGTGATCTAAGCTTTTCATGAGGTGAAGAAGGGCTTCCTGCTAAGAGGATGATGCTGGGTCAGAACAATTAGTTGTAATCCTCTTTGCTCTTTCTTGATTATCAATAAAGCTATTCAAGTTTTCCTCCACATTCTTGTAGGATTGATGTTATATGCACTGGTGTGGTCAATATACATCTGGTCCTATATTGTTTATGATAATAGATCTATGTTCTTGTATAGTATTATGCTGCTTTGATTCTACAGGTTCCCTGTGAAGCTGGGTAGACAAGGAAGCGAGTAGCAAAGATCTATCAGAAGGGAGAGGAATCGAGCAAGGAACCAAGTGCAAGATAGAGGTTGGTCTCCTTTATTCTTCTCTCATCTATTTCTCATAAAGGAAAACGAAAGTGGTTTTAGTTTGTTTGTTTCTAATGTAGTTTGTTTATCTCTGGGATAAGGTTCAGGGTGGCGGTCACGAAATCAAGATGTATCTAGATGTCAAACCAGTACGACAACGGCTACGGCAGGTGCACCCCAAGAAAGCCGCTGCGATCAAGGTAGAAGTTGAAAAGCTTCTCCATGCTGGTTTCATTTACCCAGTTCCTCTAACCGATTAGGTATCGAACATTTTTCCTGTAATGAAAAAACAAGGAACGATTAGAGTGTGCGTCGATTATAGGGATGTAAATCAAGCTTGTCCAAAAGACAACTATCCTACACCCTTTATTGACCAGATAATTGATGAATGCGCCGGATGTGAAACCTTTTCATTCATGGATGGATTCTCTGGGTATAATCAAATAAATATCTGCCCACAGGACCAGTCAAAGACTGCATTTATTTGTTCGTGGGGCACAGTCGCATATCGCAAATTACCCTTTGGTTTAAAGAACGCAGGGGAAACTTTTCAGAGGGCAATGAATTATGCCTTCCATGACATCAAAAACATCTTTCAACCATATCTCAACGATCTTCCGGCTCATTCGTGAAAGCGGACCGATCATCCGCAGCATTTAAGAGCGATATTTCTACGTTTCCGACACTACAAGATACGACTCAATCCACACAAATGTGTGTTCTGTGTCAGTTCTATTCGTTTACTTGGCTTTGTAGTCTTAAAGTATGGGATTCGTCTCGACCCATGTAAGGTTCAGGGAATCATTAATTTGCCTCCACCTTCAAATTTGCTTCAGATTCAGAAACTCCAAGGGAAAGCAAACTTTCTGAGGAGGTTCATTCCGAATTACGCAGAACTTGCTAAAGGTTATACATGTCTATTGAAAAAAGAAGTAACCTTTGACTGGGGTCAGGTTGCGCAAGCTTCCTTTGATGCTTGTTACACAGTAATTTGTCACTGTCTCCCTGTCAGTCACCCTACTGTGTCAGGAGTTCACAATAATCAAGTTCATGCCTTCTGAACTGGTCAAAAACCCACTTTTTCCAAAGTTTTCATCATCAGCGCGACTGTTATTAAAATAACCGCACTGACTGGCGCTTCATAACAGACCTCATGCGCTGCCAGCACGGAAGCACACGACTTTTCCGCGCTGGTCAAATTTCATGACCAGCGCAGCCTCTGTTTGTATTGAGTCGCGCTGACATGGCCCTGTTTGTTATTGCTTTGCGATGCCAGTGCGCCAGACCAGTTTTGCACCCGCGCTGATCCAGTTTGGGCGAATTTGTTCCAACAGCCAACCTTCCAGATAACTACAGGCTTGGTTGTTGGCCTTGTGAGTATCGCCTCCCTTCTATGGCATGTATGTTCGACCCTTTGCAACCACTTTCCCTTGAAGATAGGCTCATCCTTCCACCATTCAAGGAGGCTCCCTCTCCTATTTGTACCTCTACCATTACCATGAGCAGCTAGTTGGAATAGTTTTGGATTGTGTGGAGTTTGTATTGCTCAGATTGCTGCTACTATAGGTAGTTGGTGTGATAAGTGTGGAAGTGCTAGATAGCTTAGGGAAGGTTGTGGAGTGTTCCTTGTGAGAGAGAGAGAGCTCTTGTCTTGGGAGATCCATCTCTAAAGGTGAATGCTTAAGAGACTTGCTGACTGGACCCTCTTGAGAAGGACATCGACGTCAGAACATTTGGTTGTACTCTTCTCTGTTATTGATTAATAATAGATGACTACTATTATGGTTCCATTCTCATTTGTCTCTGTAATGGTTAATGTGAATTACATCCTTTCTGACTGATGTATAGTTGCTTTTATTAGATTTCACGCTTGTGTTTGTCTTTCTCTTCATGTGTGCAGGTATCTGTTCGCGGAGATCGCGGAGGATCGTGACCGGCCAGAGCGAAGGAGCGAGAGCGGCATCTCTTCATCAAACAATAGCGTTGGAATCCAAGTAGTTGTCCTTTGCCTACCTTTTAATTGTAATTAGGAACTTGCATAGTAGCATTGACTGATTGTTGCTAGACCCATTCTGGGCTAGTAGGGATCGCCTCTATCCGTAGAGGGGATTTACCTCTCCAACAATTTGGCGACTCCACTGGGGAATTGGCCTCTGTCCCTTGTCATTCATTTTTGCTTTGAGCTTGCTTGATTGCTCTCTCTTTGAAGTTTAGGGGTTAGTCTTTTACTTCTGGATTTCCTGGTTCAATCTGGGAAGTGCTTGAATTGTTTGAAGAACCTTTGCCTTGGTTTGGGAGCTTTTTGTTTGATTATGTTTGTTTTTTAGCCTCAGCGCGCTTTTAATTGAAACAGTCACGCTGACATCGCTTGCCTGTTTCTTGAGTTTCGCGGTCATCGCGCTTTCTCATTGAACAGTCACGACGGTTCTGAAATCGAACCAGCGCGGATAACCCGTGTCCTTCCGCGCTGACAGTGCATTGTTGCTACGCGTGAACTCTGGTCAGCGCATTGTTGCTGAGTTCTACCCGCGCTGATCCTGTAGAATTCATTTTGATTCAAATTTGCCTCCTGGTCCTATTGGGTTGACTGTCCCTTACTCTTTCCACTTGGTTTATGGCTTGTTTTTCATTGTTTGAACTGTGAGACACTTGCATGCAAAGTCTTGTCGAACGAATTTCGTTTTTGTGTCCCGTGACCTAGTGCCATCATCCAGTTTCCACTGGACTGACCTTGTTTTGTTCGCTTGTTCACTTGTTCGCAAAAGTTCGTTGCTGCTTGCCTTTGCTACTGCGGAAACCTTCCTTTTTTCTTTCTTTGCTTGGTTTTTTAGGTGGTTGTTCTCGAACTAGTCCTTCGGTTGTTTCGGTTACTCCTCGCCACCCAGACATAGATTACAATTGCTTGGGTTCAACCAGCTCTTTTCACGCTTGTTGTGTGTTCCATTAAGTGATTTTTGTTTCCTTTACTCGGTGTTGTTGTCTCTCAAAATTCATTGCAAGTGCATCGTGCCATTGAAAAGGAAATCGAACTAATATCTTTTGCGTTCAATAGTTAATGAAAGGAAGAGCATTTTATTGATTTGTATTCTCAAAAGAAAAATCTCATTTCTTTGTCATTAGCTGCATTAGATTGCTTGGTTGTTTGAGTTCGTTTTGTTTGATTGAAAGCTCTTAACCTTCTCATAGTTAGAATTCATCGAACGAAATGGTGTTCTTTGGCATATAGCTTGCATCTAGGTAATTGTGAGAGATCACACGATAAGGCCTGAAATCGAAACTAAATTCAAGATCAACCATAAAATGAACTGAATAAACCTAAAAACGCATTGGAACTTAACGCAAACATCTAGAGGTCTAGGTTAGAGACGTGTTCCGGCGTCTTTAAACATAGTCACTATTGTTTCACATTACGGTTGGGTGATTCCTCCTTCTGTGACTCGATAGTGGTCTAACACGGACTGTGCTCCCACGTACCGTTGCGTATATAGGGAGACCCCACTAGGATTTTATCCTTGATCCATAGGAAGCCGAGTCTGCCGCCTTGTGAACCGTAACGCACCGAACACAACATTCGGGAAGATTGACTGCAGTACGGAAAGTCCTTGGTTCTCATACGATTGCCAAGGTGTATAAGCAGTTTTACGGATTGCTTGGTAAACCCTTTACCTAGAATCTCCAGAGCAGTCACTTTTGATCCTTTTCAGACTCCCTAAAAGAAAAGGTGCCTATGAGCGTCTTGTCACTTCGTGCTCATTAAACATTCGAAGGAGACTAGAGTCATATTTTCGTCCTTTTCTCGACTCTTGAAACATGAAAAGGTCAAGTTTGGTTCCTGTGTCTTAAAAATTTATTCGGCCATGATAACATCACCTGGTTAAATCTTGTGTTAGCTTGAATAGGTTTCTTTTGCTATGGCAACTTTTCCAGGGTTCACCAACCCAAGCCCCCCTCCTGACGGGAATCTTGGTCATTTCCCTCCTCTCGGGAATGTTGGTGCTCCCTATATGGCAACGTTATCCCTTCCAAGGTTAACTATCGGATTGCCTGTGTGGTTGTTTTCAACCTCTCTGGTCCCTGTCGTGTCGGCTGTTAGTCCATCAGTCCCTCCACCTGAACAACGTCATGTTGATCCTAAGGTGGATCTCTCCCCTTCGACGCCTTCTTCTACGTCTTCCTCTTATACTTCGCCTGGTGAAAGTCTCGATTCACATAACCAGGTGGCTGAGAAGAAGAAGAAGAAGTCTCCTAAGGGAGAGCTTACACACGCCGTCCCCCCCTCAAGTCCAGCTATCCACTCCAGTACACCTGAAGTCGGGTCACCTTCTGCTCCTCCGCGGAAGGTCAAGTTTCCTTGTCGATTATGCAAGGAGGACCATCTTCTTCGCGATTGTCCTGGCATCCCCAGGATACTAGAAGTATGGTCTCATGATCCGGCCCACCCCTCATCATCCACTGAAGCTCACGACGATGCTACCTCATCAGTCGGGAATGGTAAGGGAAAAGGGAAGGTTCGATTCCCCTGTCGACTTTGTGAAGGCAGCCATTCCCTTCACCTTTGTCCGCTCATGGATAAAGCTTCCAGTGTCTTGGAAAGTCTCTCAGCTCCCTCACCCCAACTCCCTGTTGGATATCAGCGTCTTTCTGCCACTGCTGATCATCCCCCTCCTGATAAAGAGATTGATCCACATCCTTCTCTTGTTCAGACCCCTCTTCCTAAACCTGGCTGTGCCCAGCCGGTTCTCGACCAGCCATTGGTCGGGAAGGGTGACGACTCGAGTCCGTCACCTGTCGATCATCCTGTTTCGGAAGAACATCATTCCCATGTTCTTCTCGTCTCAGCCGAGTCTCCTGAGCTTGACAAGGATTTTGCCATCCCGACAGCTCCGGAGACTTCTGATCCGGTTCCTTCTGAGCTGGGGGGCAATCCTACGCTTCCCCCACCAAGTAGTTCGGTCATTTCTTTCGACTGGAGTCGTTTGACTACCCCTCCCCTTCCGTCCCATGTGCCTTTCTGGGTCACCGCCTATGCCTGCAATATGGCGTTGCCCGGCACTGTGTTGGATGAAGGAGCATCTGTTAGTCTTATGCCTGTTACTACTTGGCGAACGTTGGGTTCCCCACCACTCGTGCCTGTCGCACCGAATCTCACAACTTTTGACGGAGGAACTAGTCAGCCATTAGGGATCCTTCCAAAGTTTCCTATTACTTTGGGAGGCAAGACTGTCTATATAGACATCTCGGTTACCCAAGGTTCTTTAGACTTCAGTCTTCTCCTTGGTCGTGATTATGTGTATGCCATGGAAGCCCTTGTTTCTTCACTTTTCCGTGTGGTTTGCTTTCCACACGATGGAAGAATAGTGATGTTCGATCAGTTATCGTTCGTTCGTCCACAAGCTCCTCCGGCGCACTTGTCTTTCCCTCCTGGTTTTCATCCACCAGTTGCATCTGCCTCACCGCAGATCAACTATGTGGCCACCTCCCCCGTGCCCGTACCCAGTGATGACACCATCGTGTACAGTGTCCTGGGGGCATTAGGTCCTGATTTCCAAGATGTCGACCTTCCCTTTGGAGCCGCCTTCTTGGGAACCCCCACTTCCTGTTCATTATGATGAAGTCTGGATGGAGCACAGTTCCTTGTCTTGTGTCAAGCTCAGCTCGTGCAATTCGAGTGAAATTACCATTATGTCAACCTTCAACCCATTTTCAATGGCTTGAAGCTTGGGGGGCATGCACCTCGAATTGAGACACGATGCTGGGGGGCATGCCCGTCTTTTACCATCAAGCATAGTTTGCATGTATATACGTGCCTTTAAGCTTGCATCAAAATAAAATCCATGTTCAAAGCATAGTTTGCATACGTGATTATCATGTGTGTTTTCAAGCTTTCATAAAAATAAAATATATGCGTGTGTGTAAATACATTCCATCATGGGTCGTTTGTTATGCAGTAGATACATCAGATCACATGTGTGTCGAACAGTCGCATAGCATATAAAACACATCATCACATGAAGAAAAGATCCATCTAGGAATAGGCATATGCATATAAATTTTCCAAGCATAGTTTGCATGTGTGTTGTGTGTGCTTTTAAGCTTGCATTCAAAAATTAAAATATGTGGGTCGCGTGTTGTGCAGTTGATACATTAGATCACATTTGTATTAAACATTTGCATAACATATAAAAAACATCATCACATGTAACAAGATCCATCAAAAATCGGTATGTATATATATATATCGTGTGGCGCACTGAGGCGCTCAAAAATAAGTGTATATGTCCAAAAATAAAGCCGGTGTCCTCAGTACATCCGAGACATATGTCTCTCAAACATCAGTGGAAATAAAATCTAGGTGACTACTGTGCTGGGTTATGCTCTCTGTAGCATACAGCTGCTCGTGCCACCCGCCTCAAAAGGCGGTGCATCCTGGGTTCCACCCCCACTGTGTGGATCTGATGAACTATGGGGACCTCCTCGACCCCCTGGTAATCTGGCACCCCCTCCAGCAAACCTTCAAGGTTGCGAGCTACAGTCTCCGTCGTGTCAACTCCTGGAGGAACTAGGGCCAAGGCTCCAGCCCCTTGCCCTTCTCTCCGTGCTGCTGGGGCTAGGCCAATGGGTCTCACGGGTCCCACGTCTGCACACCGTGACATTTATCAAGACATGTACATGAAAAGTCAAAAACATCAAAAAATATTAAAATGAGATCAAGTGTCATACCTCCATCATCCCAATGCTCTCCCGCGGGCAGTGGCATGTCAGGATTGTTGCGGAAATCCATACCGGCATATGGCCAGTCCTCTACGACAATAACCTGCCGATCCAGCCACTCTCGGAAATACACTCCCCAAGCCACTGGGCGGCCGCCACCTCCACGTGGCATGACGCGGGCCCATTGGCTGGCCCTCATCTCCCGAGGACCTCTAGGTGGATCCACGGCCATGGTCTGTAGCTGTAGGGCTGGCACCCGATCCAGCATGAGCGGAAGTAGAAGCGACCCATATGCAAACTGCTTCGACTCTCCGCGTCGGCAGTTGCTTAGTTGCCTCTTCATGCTAGTCGTCACAGCTGTTGCCCAGTTGAAAATGGTGGGCTGTAAGCACTCAAGAGCCAGTAGTAGTTGGGTCTTTGAGGCCTCATGATTGGCCAAAGAGCCCGCTGCCCGTGTCACCAGAAAGAGTATAGTGCGAAGAGGCATGTCGTTCACCGTCGGGATACCAACCTTCCCGCTCCGTGTTTTAACAGCTCCTGGGCACACTCGAGCCATCAGCTGGTCAAGAGTCTCACCGCTGGGTCGTTGCCCCTCCAGGATGGGCATCTGGCCCCGGCGTGATAATCCAGTCAAAAAGTAAATATCCGTGGAATCAAACTCAATGTCCTGGCCACGGATTGTGAATTTTCCATCCACTGGGTTCCAAGCTCTGATTAAGAGCTCAAGCAAGTCAGGTTGCGCCCTCAGGCGCGGAGTAAGGAAGAATTTCAAGAACCCGCATGCCCGCATTGCATTTCGGCACTCGGCAATGGCATAAGCGGCTATATCCTCATCATCGTGAGCTCTATCTTGCCAAACAAAAGACATTTTGCCCTGCAAGACCATGAAAAATATTAGGATGCTAACCGTTGAGATTTGTACGTTCATTTTCTTAAAAACAAATCTTTACGGCGCCAGCGCGGCTGTTTTTAAAACAGTAGCGCTGATAATGGCGCACCGTTGTTTTTTCCTTGGGTCAGCGCAGAAGCACACGTGTTTTCCGCGCTGACCCATGAGGTGGTATGTGTAAATGTAAATCGATCAGCGCGGACCCGAGCGGGAAATCCGCGCTGACCGAGAGCGCACCAACGCTCAAAAAATTTGCCCAAACGGCCAAATCCCACCGTGGAATTGCTCTCAAAAAGGCTCAAAATGAAACGCAGGGAGAGGAGAACCTACCTGGAACAAGCTGCCGGATGAATGGTGTCCGCATGGGCTGGAAATCGCTCCGTCAACCTTGCAGCTCCTCAACGTTCTTCACAACTCAAAATGGTAACAATGGTAAAAAATGACTTTTACCCCCCTATTTATGGTAAAAATTTCATAATTAGCTATAATTTCTTATCAATGTGGGTTTTTGTCGTATTTTTACCATGGATTTAGCACTAATGTCGCTGTATTACGCCTTTATGCATGTTTTACTATGTTTTTATACATATCGAACAGGTTTATGCGGGTGGTGTTCTTGTGCAGGTTCTAGTAACCAGCGTGGTCGTAACGATTCTTCGTACACTTGGTCCCAAAAAATGTCATCTTTAAGCTCTTTTCCGACATGAATCAAGAAAAGATGGCCGAGCTTCCTTTCGGCTCGTTAAAAGGAACGAGAGGCGGTCATTTTAAGCTCTTTTTCCGACCGTTTAACTTAAAAAGATTGCCAGGTGTTTGTCGTTTCGCACTCGTTATTGGCTCTAAAACGACGTGCTTCTGACCGCTTTTTTACTTTTTCGGGTCGAAGCTACTATTTACGAAAAGTACTCCTCAATCGTAATGGTCGGGCGGTTCTTTCGAGTATTGTTTTATACTTTTTCGGGCTCGAGAGACACAACTTTACGAAAAAGGGCCCCCTTGGAATTTTCTTTTTCGCTGTCTTTTCAGACTCTCTAAACAAGAAAAGACGCCGAGTTTTTCCTTTTTCAAACTCGTTAAAACTTGATGACATCGGGCTTTGTCAACATGACACTCTCCAAGCATATGTTATCCCCGTCAAGCTTGTCATCCAAAAATAACCGGGGTACCTGCCAGAAATGGTGGGGAAAATGGAACTGTAATAATTGTCGTGTCGGCAGTATGTCGCTCTTGAACATGGCACTGGTCTGCATTCGTGTCGGGTGGGGATTTCTCATCTTGTTTCACAACTGGCCTCTGTGGGTACAGGTTATCCTATTTGACCTCTCATTTGCTCATTGCCTTGTCATCATACCCTCTGCTCATTTGATGTCAAATACTGCCAAATCCACTGTCGTGCCGCCGATATGTTCAAGAGAAGTTGACCTCTGCAACAGTGCAACCTCCTCTGATGTCTCACACAAAATATTTTACCTCTGTCTCGTGTCGATGATGTGGGAAACATCATGGCCCACCTTCGATCAAGGTCGCTTCCTGTCGACTTCAGCTCATTATCCAGGAAGGCGACTTAGAGACTCCCTTCAGGTGCCTTGGAGCCTGCATGCCTCAATGGCAGGTTCTTCGTGTTCGACGCGAGGTTTTCATCATTGGCCTCCGATCGAATGATTCTACGGGTGTTCGACACTAGCTCATTGATTCACACGCCGCGGATTGTACCTATGAGTACCTTGAGGACCATTGTCATTATTGGTGGTACCTCTCGTGTCTGTTAACAGCTTTCATTATTGACTGGTAATTAGACGATGTTCATGCATGTTCGACTTCAGCTCATATATTCACGTGCTTGAACTTGTACTTTGTTCGGATTGGGATGGAGCACAAGACCCTGGTTTTTGTCTGCTGCAAACCAGGTTGCGATTTTGTGGATTGTTATTGCATGACTCATTGATGGATGGCTGCGCCCATACCTGAGTCTTTTAGGATGGCTGCGACCATACCTTATTATCATCATGGTCTCTTCAGCTGGGTGGCTGCGTCCATACCACAGACCTTCTTCGTATGTCTTTTGGATGGCTACGCCCATGCCTAGACTACATGTAATCAAGATATCAGTTGTACGTGCAGGTCCTTCCTGGTGGTGTTCCAGTTCAGTGAGTTTTGCAAAGCATTTCACCCCTCCCACTCTCTCGGTCTTCATGCTTTAGGGGGCATCTGTTACACAGTAATTTGTCACTGTCTCCCTGTCAGTCACCCGACTGTGTCAGGAGTTCACAATAATCAAGTTCATGCCTTCTGAACTGGTCAAAAACCCACTTTTTCCAAAGTTTTCATCATCAGTGCGACTGTTATTAAAATAACCGCGCTGACTGGCACTTCATAACAGACCTCATGCGCTGCCAGCGCGGAAGCACACGAGCCTCTATTTGTATTGAGTCGCGCTAACATGGCCCTGTTTGTTATTGCTTTGCGATGTCAGCGCGCCAGACCAGTTTTGCACCTGCGCTAATCCAGTTTGGGCGAATTTGTTCCAACAGCCAGCCTTCCAGATAACTACAGGCTTGGTTGTTGGCCTTGTGAGTATCGCCTCCCTTCTATGGCATGTTTGTTCGACCCTTTGCAACCACTTTCCCTTGAAGATAAGCTCATCCTTCCACCATTCAAGGAGGCTCCCTCTCCTATTTGTACCTCTACCATTACCATGAGCAGCTAGTTGGAATAGTTTTGGATTGTGTGGAGTTTGTAGTGCTCAGATTGCTGCTACTATAGGTAGTTGGTGTGATAAGTGTGGAAGTGCTAGATAGCTTAGGGAAGGTTGTGGAGTGTTCCTTTTGTGAGAGAGAGAGCTCTTGTCTTGGGAGATCCATCTCTAAAGGTGAATGCTTAAGAGACTTGCTGACTGGACCCTCTTGAGAAGGATATCGATGTCAAAACATTTGGTTGTACTCTTCTTTGTTATTGATTAATAATAGATGACTACTATTATGGTTCCATTCTCATTTGTCTCTGTAATGGTTAATGTGAATTACATCCTTTCTGACTGATGTATAGTTGCTTTTATTAGATTTCACGCTTGTGTTTGTCTTTCTCTTCGTGTGTGTAGGTATCTGTTCACGGAGATCGCGGAGGATCGTGACCGGCCAGAGCGAAGGAGCGAGAGCGGCATCTCTTCATCAAACAATAGCGTTGGAATCCAAGTAGGTGTCCTTTGCCTACCTTTTAATTGCAATTAAGAACTTGCATAGTAGCATTGACTAATTGTTGCTAGACCCATTCTGGGCTAGTAGGGATTGCCTCTATCCGTAGAGGGGATTTACCTCTCCAACAATGCTCTAAAAGAATCCCTAATGAAAGCATCATTAATGTATGCTCCTGATTATCAAAAAGACTTTAACCTGTATCTGGCTGTAGCGGATACAACCATAGCAATGGTTTTAGTTCAAGAAGAAAATGGAATTTAACATCCCATATATTATTTAAGTAGAAACTTAAATGATACAGAAAGCAAGTATTCCTATGTTGAAAAGCTGGCTCTCTCAGCTGTTCAAGCGATACAGAGATTTCGACACTATGTCCTCTTTTGAAAAACTACCATTCTGTCAGATTGCAACCCCATGACTTACATATTGTCGCGACAGTTGCTGTGGGGCAAATATTCAAAATGGATAGCAATTCTTCAAGAGTTTGATCTGGAATTTGTAAAATACAAGTCAAATAAATCCCTGGTTTTCGCGAAATTACTATGCGATCTCCCATCATCGTCCAACGATGAAACATCCGAAGAAACAATCGTGGATGAATCTTTGTTTCTGATATCTTCAAGCAATCCGTGGTATGGAGATATAATCATCTATCTCCAAACCCAAAAATATAGGTCTAATACCTCTCGCTCTGAACAAAAATGTATTCGATACCAATCAAAAGACTGCATGATCGTCGGTGATACACTTTACCGTCGTGGTGTCGATACAGTTCTGAGGAGATGCCTCACCCATGAGGAGGTTGAAAAAGTCCTGAATGATTGCCATTTAGGGGCGTGTGGGGGGATCAATATGGTTACACTACGGCGCAAAAAATTTTACGAGCAGGATACTTCTGGCCAACAACGTTCAAAGATTGCATAACCACAGTCAGAAGTTGCCAGGCATGTCAAATTTTTGATAGCAAAACCAGAAGACCACCCGCACCTCTGCAGCCAATAGTTGCTGTTGGGCCGTTCGCCAAATGGGGCATTGATTTCATGACATGTAACCCCACCTCGACGGGGGGCATGGGTATATCATAGTCGCAGTAGACTATTTTACCAAATGGGCTAAGGTGATGCCTACATTAAACAATATCGGCGAAACAACTGCACTTTTCTTTTTCAATCATGTAGTCGCCAGATTTGGCATTCCACAGGCTATAGTCACAGATCATGGATCAAATTTTCCCAATCACATGATGGTCGAATTGGCTACCAAATTAGGGTTGTCCCACGACAGCTCTACTCCATATTATCCGCAGGCCAACGGACAAGTTGAAGCGATCAACAAAGTCCTGAAGCGAATGCTGCAAAGGATGATTGGAGTCCACAAAAGGAGTTGGCACCTGATCCTGTACTTGGCCTTATGGGCATACCGAACATCGATAAGGAATGCGACTGGGTTTACACCCTTCCAACTGGTGTATGTCCTAGAAGCAATCTTACCAGTTCAGTGTGAAATCTCGCCGCTCAAACTCGCAGTCGACCTTCTCCCCGGAACTTTAGAAGAGGAGGCTCGTTTCTTGGAACTAATCCAATTGGATGAAACCCGTTGTGATGCCGCTTTGGCTAACGAAGCCCATAAGAAATGAGTCAAGGCGCAGTTCAACAAGAATGTCAAACCCCGTGTCTTCTCAGAAGGTGACTTGGTCTTACTTTACGACCAAGAATCCGATAAATTGGGAGCAGGTAAATTCAAGTCTTTATGGATGGGCCCCTATATTGTTAAACATGTATTAGCAAAAGGAGCCTACGAGTTAATGGATTACGACGGGATTCCACTGGCGCAACCCCGTAACGGGTTGTACCTTAAGCGTTACTATGCATGATTCAGTGTAGTAACCCATATGCTTTTGTTACATTTTTGTTTTCGCTAAGGGTAATTATTTTGGTCAAGTAATCCACTTTTTACATTTATTGCAGATGTCAAACCTATTGGATTCATTTGTTGGATATACCGACGAAGCGAGTCGTAGTTCGCGGAACCTATCTTCTGCGGCTTGGGCCATTTTTTATCCAAGCGGCGAGTTAGTGAGTTTCAAAGGGGTATGTATTGGTCGATCAACAAATAACATCGCTGAATATAGCACGTTGATAGAACTTCTTTCTGATGCCATCTCACATGGCGTATGCCGACTTATCGTCAGGCTAGACTCATAGCTCATCATACTACAACTCACTGGTATCTACTCCATCTGAAATCCAGCTATTTATCATATGTTCCTAAGGGTCAAGATTTTGGAAAGGCAAATTGATTTTATTCAAAATCAACATATTTCCAGAAACTTAAACACATTAACAGACTCATTGGCAAATTATGTGTTAGATAGACATTTGCAACATTTATAAAAAGAAGCATTTCATCAATATTTGATCCAGGATCATATAACTTAACCAAAATAAAACTCCGAAAACAAAAAATATATATATAACTATTTATGGTTTACACATAATGTTCTGTAACCAAGACAAAATTGGTCAAATGACCCAAAACTAAAAACACTAGGGGGCACCCTAGTCTAATGATGCTGGTGATAGCAAGTCACTATCTGTGCAATCATGCGTAAAAGCCTAGTCCATCGACTCAGCACGCCGGTAGTATGTCGCTGCAACCTCAAAGGCAGCTCGTCAGTCCTCACATCTAGAATACCAAGAGTGAGGCCTTCGACCTGATCCTGTAATGCTGAAAGAGTCTCGGCCACATTGAGGTCACGAAGGATAGCCCTTCCCACAGCCTCTCCTGCTGGAGCGGCAGCTGGCACTCTCGGGCGTACTACTGGCCGAACTGGTCCAACATCTGCATGAGCACATGAGTTTTGATTAGTCTTGATAGAAGAAATCACAAGGAAATTATAAAGGGAAACGATAAACAAAGATATGGTCAAAGAATTTACCAATGGCGCCCCACTGCTCGCTAGCCGGCAGTACCGAATCCGGGTCACCCCGAAAATCCATACCAGCATATGGATACTCGGAATAAACCATCTCCTAACGATCGAACCACCAAAAGAAGGTATGAGAAAAGGAAATCTGAGATTGACCAGCATGTCTGGACATATGGTCGACCCATCTCTGCATCCGTGGCTCAGTCAGTGGAGGTAAACCAAATGAAATATACTGCAGCTGCATCAGCAGGATCTTCTCTAGGGCAAAAGCGGTCAAAATAGAACCATATCCAAAGTTATTCAATCTTCTGCTTTTCACCTTAGTCAATTGTTCTTTCATCACAAAGAGTACTGCATCACACCAGTTGAACACCTTTGGTTCAAGGCATTCTAAGGCATACTGCATATAAGACCGGTTGGCCACATGAAGAGCCGCACTACCAGCCATCCTACCAAAAGTGAACAGAATGGTCCTCAAGGGCCTGTCAGTGACATCTCGAATATTGATCTTTCCATCCTTACTCGGCTGAGATCCCTCTCTGCAATACCTGTGAATGTAATCTCTCACATATTCACCCCCACGGGTCGAACCTGATAATGAGATAGGGGCACCTCGCCTCGATAAGTCGGTCAGAAAATAGATGTCCATGACAGTCAAGGGGATAGATTTTCCCCTGATCTGGAACACCTGGCTAGTAGGATCCCATGCATCGAGCAAATATTGCAAAAATTTGATCTGTTGCCTCATGCTAAAGATACGGAAAAACTTCAACAGGCCACAATTCCGTAGAGTAGTTACCGTAACCTGATCATGTAAAGCAAGCATGTCCTCTTCTTCATGCTCATGTTCTTGCCATGTAACAGGCATTATGCTCCAATGAATCTCTGAAAACAAACAAGAGAAGAGTCAGATCCTAATTTGGTGAAAAACAGGCAAAAATTTCCTTGAAAAACTGTGCACAAATTTCCCTCCTTTCACTCATCGCACCCCCAGCAGTGTTCTAGGTGTGTTGCATGCTAATTGGCCAATGGACAGGCCAACATGCAATGCACCTTTTGATGTAGAAAGGGTGCGATGGGGCCAGGGTGAGTTTTTCAAACCCCAGAGGCTTAGAAAAACCAGAAAACATGCTCAGAATTCATAAAGGAAAGAATGAAACTGAAGAGCTCAGGTTTCGCTCCTACCTGGTCCAGACGGCGCCAAGAATCGTCCACAGAATCTCCCGAAATCAGCAGGTGAAAATCAAGGGGGAAAGCACCTCCAAAGCTCCAACAAACCAAAGTTCAAATGAAATGGTAAAATGAGAGGTAAAAAACCACTTTTAAATTACTTTTCACATAATTCAAGTAAAATATTAGTGTTTTGACTCATTTTTCAGACATGTATTGTTCATTTCTAACTAGTTTGATGAAGCGATTGAGCATGCAGTACAATCTTTGAAGGAACAAAGTCATTAATGGTAAAATCAAGAAAAGCAATGACCATTAGATCGAGCAGTTTTAACGCGGACTTCAAGCTCATTAAAAAATAAACATAAGCAATGAGCAAATGTTCCTCCAGAGTTTAAGCTCATTTTAAAATAAAAAATCAACCAATTTCCAGTAAATAACCATCGTGAATGTATTATCATCAACCTTTGAAGCCTTGGTCGTGTTCTCATCATCACCTCCACTCTGTATTGGCCGATCATTCACCTACACTTGATTGTTTACCCTTTTTGAGGAACAGCTGCAAAGAGTGATCCTGTTAGCCATCCTTGTGACACTGCCGTGACTGGAAAATTCCAAACCTCACCTGGAATTAGCTGCTACCCAAATTTATCACTCGTTCCTCAAAAGACAAGTCTCCTTTAAGCTCTTTTTAACTGACTCGTAAAATATGAAAATATTGCCGAGCGATTGGCCTCTCTAGCTCGTTAAAGTGACCGGAAGTACTATCCCTCCTTTAGATTTTAATCTTTTTGGACCTGAGGGATTATTACATAAAAATATCGAGCGCTTGCTTTGTTCGGCTCGTTAAAATTACAAAAAATTCATCCCTTTTGTATCATTTTATACTTTTTCGGACTCAAGGGATTATCTGATGAAAAAGGTTTGTTGGAGTCTTCTTTACGTCCCTTTTCAGACTCTCTAAAATTGAAAAGGACCGAGTTATCTTTGTCGTTAAACTCGTTAAAACCGAATAGCGACAAACTTGTCCATAACATACAAGAACGAGTTTCACTATCGCTAGGATCGTTAAAACATAGCGATGGGTTTGCTCGAAGGGTAGATTATAGAACAAGCATATGTTATCCTCCTCAAGCTTGAAAAAAATAAAGAGGTACTGGTCAGCAATGACTAGGGAAAAATTGGGAAGAAAACTTGAAGAAACTTCATTGGTAGCAAGTCGCTCTTGAACATGACACTTTCACTCCGCGTCCGAGTCGGGTTAGGTTGTTCCATTCACTGGTCACATCACCATGGTTCTGTCACACCATCCATATTTTGGGTTAATGCCACCAATCCATCATGTAAGTGTCGCCGATATGTTCAAGAGAAGTCGCTCAAAGAATTCACCTGTGTCTCACCCACTGCAATACATTCACGCTCCATTCTTTCATGACCGCCACCCTGAACCTTATGTCATCAGATTGTTTTCACCTCCATTAAAATAATTTGCTCCGTTCCGTGTAATTGATGTGGGATTCACTAAGGCCCTCATATGACGGACCGATTCATGTCGACATCAGCTCATTATCCAAGAAGCCGATCTAGGAACAACCCTTTCAGTGCTTTGAAGCTTGCATGCCTCAATGGCAAGTTTCTCACTTCCGGCGACAGGTTTACATCAATGACCTTCGACCGAAAGATTTTGCGTGGTGTTCGACGCCAAGTCTCTTATTCACACCACGTGAATTGTACTGCAATACCTTTAGGGTCATCATCATTATCGGTGATTCCTCTTGTGCCTGTTAACAGCTTACATCATTGGTTGGTAATCAGGCGATGTCCTTCCATGTTCAACTCCAGAACATTTCTCACATGGATCGACTTGTACTTTGAGTAAAGATCGAACAAGATTGAAGACCCTGGATCTAGTTTCATCCATGTGGGCTGCGATATATATTCATGAAAATAAAGACATCAAATGTACATCATTGCTGCAAAGATAATCATCCAATCTAAGGGATGATGGATCTACCGGAATCATCAGTCTACACTCAGACGATTGTTTGTCCTATGTACATGAAAATGAATTTATAAAGCTGAGCATGGGAAATGCCCGCCTCAGCTAGATCATGAAAATATTATGAAGATAATGTATTGTATTGTATCTTATTACAGGTCGCCTTCCAGCTTGAAAAACTTTGGATCCTCATGATAAAGCATTTCCCCTGACATAAAAAATTAACGACCTCATGCTTTAGGGGGCAACTGTTATAGAAATTTTTGGGCACTGCAACCCCAATCATAAATGTCCATAAACCAAGGGATCCTAAGTCCCTAAAGGTGTTGTTTCGACCCCTAAAAGAACAAGGTCAACTGATTACAACATCTCCCAGAAGTTCTCCATGAAAAACTACTTAGAACTGGTCAAAACTGGACCATTTCACTTTCTCCATGGTCAAAGTGCGTTGCATCCCACCACCGACACACAGTAGGTGCGATGCATGTTGAAAAGCCCTTCTATGGGGTGCGATGGGCGAGAGCGGACAAATGGCAGGGCCAGTCTGCAAGGTGGAGAATCATGGAATCTTCCAGAAAATTCTCTTGTGACACTTGCCTCTCTGCATTCGCCCAGGGATGAGTAAGAGATCATCAATCTCCAAGTGGAATCAAGAACTATCAGAGCGAGGACACTAATCAAATCTCAAAAGCTGACTCACCCCCCTTGCAAACATCTATATATGGATCCCTCATCCCAGAGATTCGGGGGTTGGAATTTTGTATCTAGTAAGGAAGTGCTGCTGGTTTCTTGGTGCAATATCATAGTGTTGGGTGATCTAAGCGTTTCATGAGGTGAAGAAGGGCTTCTTGCTGAGAGGATGATGCTGGGTCAGAACAATTGGTTGTAATCCTCTTTGCTCTTTCTTGATTATCAATAAAGCTAGTCAAGTTTTCCTCCACATTCTTGTATGATTGATGTTTTATGCACTTGTGTGGTCAATATACATCTGGTCCTATATTGTTTATTATAATAGATCTATGTTCTTGGACAGTATTATGCTGCTTTGATTCTACAGGTGCCCTGTGAAGCTGGGTAGACAAGGAAGCGAGTAGCAAAGATCTATAAGAAGGGAGAGGAATCGAGCAAGGAACCAAGCGCAAGATAGAGGTTGGTCTCCTTTATTCTTCTCTCATCTATTTCTCATAAAGGAAAATGAAAGTGGTTTTAGTGTGTTTGTTTCTAAGGTAGCTACCAGCCTTAGTGGGATTAGCAGCTCTGCATAGACACTATTCTCGGTAACAATATAGATGGGACATCCTTATTATATGACAGGATCGAGCAGTTTTAACGCGGACTTCAAGCTCGTTAAAAAATAAACATAAGCAATGAGAAAATGTTCCTCCAGAGTTTAAGCTCATTTTAAAATAAAAAATGAACCAATTTCCGGTAAATAACCATCGTGAATGTATTATCATCAGCCTTTGAAGCCTTGGTCGTGTTCTCATCATCACCTCCACTTTGTATTGGCCGATCATTCACCTACACTTGATTGTTTACCCTTTTTGAGGAACAGCTGCGAAGAGTGATCCTGTTAGCCATCCTTGTGACACTGCCGTGACTGGAAAATTCCAAACCTCACCTGGAATTAGCTACTACCGAAATTTATCACTCGTTCCTCAAAAGAAGAGTCTCCTTTAAGCTCTTTTCAACTAACTCGTAAAGTATAAAAAGATTGCTGAGCGATTGGCCTCTACAGCTCGTTAAAGTGACCGGAAGTGTTATCCCTCCTTTAGATTTTAATCTTTTTGGACCTGAGGGATTATTACACAAAAGGATCGAGTGCTTGTTTTGTTCGGCTCGTTAAAATTACCGAAAATTCATCCCTTTTGTATTATTTTATACTTTTTCGGACTTAAGGGATTATGTGACGAAAAATGATTTTTGGAGTTTCCTTTACGTCCCTTTTTAGACTCTCTAAAATTGAAAAGGACTGAGTTATCTTTGTCGTTAAACTCGTTAAAACCGAATAGCAACAAACTTGTCCATAATAGACAAGAACGAGTTTCTCTATCTCTAGGCTCGTTAAAACATAGTGATGGGTTTTCCCGAAGGGGAAATTATAGAACAAGCATATGTTATCCTCCTCAAGCTTGACAAAAATAAAGAGGTACTGGTCAGCAATTACTGGGGAAAAATTGGGAAGAAAACTTGAAGAAACTTTGTTGGTAGCAAGTCGCTCTTGAACATGACACTTTCACTCTGCATCCGAGTCAGGTTGGGTTGTTCCATTCACTAGTCACATCACCATGGTTCCATCACACCATCCATATTTGGGGTTAATGCTACCAATCCATCATGTCAGTGTCGCCGGTATGTTCAAGAGAAGTCGCTCAGAGAATTCACCTGTGTCTCACCCACTGCAATACATTCACGCTCCATTCTTTCATGACCGCCACCCTGAACCTTATGTCATCAGATTGTTTTCACCTCCATTAAAATCATTTGCTCCGTTCCGTGTCACTGATGTGGGATTCACTAAGGCCCTCCTATGATGGATCACTTCTTGTCGACATCAGCTCATTATCCAAGAAGTTGATCTAGGAACAACCCTCTCAGTACTTTGAAGCTTGCATGCCTCAATGGCAAGTTTCTCACTTCCAGCGACAGGTTTATATCAATGGCCTTCAACCGAAAGATTTTGCGTGGTGTTCGATGCCAAGTCCCTTATTCACACCACGTGAATTGTACTGTAGTACCTTGAGGGTCATCATCATTATCGGTGATTCCTCTCGCGCCTGTTAACAGCTTACATCATTGGCTAGTAATCAGGCGATGTCTTTCCATGTTCGACTCCAGAACATTTCTCACATGGATCGACTTGTACTTTGAGTGAAGATCAAACGAGATTGAAGACCCCGGATCTAGTTTCATCCATTCGGGCTGCGATATATATTCAGGAAAATAAAGACATCAAATGTACATCATTGCTGCGCAGATAATCATCCAATCTAAGGGATGATGGCTCTACCGGAATCATCATTCTACACTCAGAGGATTGTCTGTCCTACGTACATGAAAATGAATTTATAAAGCTGAGCATGGGAAATGCCCGCCTCAGCTAGATCATGAAAATATTATGAAGATAATGTATTGTATTGTATCTTATTACAGGTCGCCTTCCAGCTTGAAAAAACTTCGGATCCTCATGATAAAGCATTTCACCCGACATCAAAAATTAACGACGTCGTGCTTTAGGGGGCAACTATTATAGACATTTTTGGGCACTGCAACCCCAATCATAAATGTCCATAAACCAAGGGCTCCTAAGTCCCTAAAGGTGTTGTTCCGACCCCTAAAAGAATAAGGTCAACTGATTACAGCATCTCCCAGAAGTTCTCCATGAAAAACTACTCGGAACTGGTCAAAACTGGACCATTTCACCTACTCCATGGTCAAAGTGCGTTGCATCCCACCTACCGACACACAGTAGGTGCAATGCATGTTGAAAAGCCATTCTGTGGGGTGCGATCGGTGAGAGTGGACAAATGGCAGGGTCAGTCTGCAAGGTGGAGAATCATGGAATCTTCCAGAAACTTCTCCAGTGACACTTGACTCTCTACATTCTCCCAGGGATGAGTAAGAGATCATCAATCTCCAAGTGGAATCAAGAACTACCAGAGGGAGGACACTAAACAAATCTCAAAAGCTGACTCACTCCCCTTGCAAACATCTATATATGGATCCCTCATCCCAGAGATCCAGAGGCTGGAATTTTGTATCTAGTAAGGAAGTGCTGTTGGTTTCTTGGTGCAATATCATAGTGTTGGGTGATTCTAACCCAGCATCATCCTCTCAGCAAGAAACCCTTCTTCACCTCATGAAAAGCTTAGATCACCCAACACTATGATATTGCACCAAGAAATCAGCAGCACTCCCTTACTAGATACAAAATTCCAGCCTCTGGATCTGTGGGATGAGGGATCCATATATAGATGTTTGCAAGGGGAGTGAGTCAGCTTTTGAGATTTGATTAGTATCCTCCCTTTGGTAATTCTTGATTCCAATTGGATATTGATGATCTCTTACTCATCCCTGGGTGAATGCAGAGAGGCAAGTCTCACAGGAGAAGTTTCTAGAAGATTCCATGATTCTCTACCTTGCAGACTGACCCTGCCATTTGTCCACTCTCGCCCATCTCACCCCATAGAAGGGATTTTCAACATGCATCGCACCTACTGTGTGTCGGTATGTGCAATGCAATTCACTTTGACCATGGAGCAGGTGAAATGGTCTAGTTTGACCAGTTCTGAGTAGTTTTTCATGGAGAACTTCTGGGAGATGCTGTAATCAGTTGACCTTGTTCTTTTAGGGGTCGGAACAACACCTTTAGGGACTTAGGAGCCCTTGGTTTATGGACATTTATGATTGGGGTTGCAGTGCCCAAAAATGTCTATAACAGTTGCCCCCTAAAGCATGAGGTCGTTAATTTTTTATGTCGGGTGAAATGCTTTATCATGAGGATCCGAAGTTTTTCAAGCTAGAAGGCGACCTGTAATAAGATACAATACAATACATTATCTTCATAATATTTTCATGATCTAGCTAAGGCGGGCATTTCCCATGCTCAACTTTATAAATTCATTTTCATGTACATAGGACAGACAATCGTCTAAGTGTAGACTGATGATTCCGGTAGAGCCATCATCCCTTAGATTGGATGATTATCTGCGCAACAATGACGTACATTTGATGTCTTTATTTTCCTGAATATATATCACAGCCCGGATGGATGAATCTAGATCTGGGGTCTTCAATCTCGTTCGATCTTCACTCAAATTACAAGTCGATCCATGTGAGAAATGTTCTGGAGTCGAACATGGAAAGACATCGCCTGATTACCAACCAATGATGTAAGCTGTTAACAAGCGCGCGAGGAATCACCGATAATGATGATGACCCTCAAGGTACTACAGTACAATTCACATGGTGTGAATAAGGGACTTGGCGTCAAACACCACGCAAAATCTTTTGGTCGAAGGCCATTGATGTAAACCTGTCGCCAGAAGTGAGAAACTTGCCATTGAGGCATGCAAGCTTCAAAGTACTGAGAGGGTTGTTCCTAGATCAACTTCTTGGATAATGAGTTGATGTCGACAAGAAGCGATCCTTCATAAGAGGGCCTTAGTGAATCCCACATCAATTACACGGAACGGAGCAAATGATTTTAATGGAGGTGAAAACAATCTGATGACATAAGGTTCAGGGTGGCGGTCATGAAAGAATGGAGCGTGAATGTATTGCAGTGGGTGAGACATAGGTGAATTCTCTAAGCGACTTCTCTTGAACATACCGATGACACTGACATGATGGATTGTTAGCATTAACCCCAAATATGGATGGTGTGACGGAACCATGGTGATGTGACCAGTGAATGGAACAACCCAACCCGACTCGAACATGGAGTGAAAGTGTCATGTTCAAGAGCGACTTGCTACCAATGAAGTTTCTTCAAGTTTTCTTCCCAATTTTTCCCTAGTCATTGCTGACCAGTACCTCTTTATTTTTGTCAAGCTTGAGGAGGATGACATATGGTTGTTCTATAATTTTCCCTTCGGGCAAACCCATCGCTATGTTTTAACGAGCCTAGTGATAGTGAAACTCATTCTTGTCTGTTATGGACAAGTTTGTCGCTATTCGGTTTTAACGAGTTTAATGACAAAGATAACTTGGTCCTTTTCAATTTTAGAGAGTCTGAAAAGGGACATAAAGAAGACTCCAACAAACCTTTTTCGTCATATAATCCCTTGAGTCCGAAAAAGTATAAAATGATACAAAAGGGATGAATTTTCGGTAATTTTAACGAGCCGAACAAAGTAAGCACTCGATCTTTTTGTGTAATAATACCTCAGGTCCAAAAAGATTAAAATCTAAAGGAGGGATAGCACTTCTAGTCACTTTAACGAGCTGGAGAGGCCAATCGCTCGACAATCTTTTCATATTTTACAAGTCAGTTGAAAAGAGCTTAAAGGAGACTCGTCTTTTGAAGAACGAGTGATAAATTTGGGTAGCAGTTAATTCCAGGTGAGGTTTGGAATTTTCCAGTCACGACAGTTTCACAAGGATGGCTAACAGGATCACTCTTCGCAGCTGTTCCTCAAAAAGGGTAAACAATCAAGTGTAGGTGAATGATCAGCCAATACAGAGTGGAGGTGATGATGAGAACACGACCAAGGCTTCAAAGGCTGATGATAATACATTCACGATGGTTATTTACCGAAAATTTGGTCATTTTTTATTTTAAAATGAGCTTAAACTCTAGAGGAACATTTTCTCATTACTTATGTTTATTTTTTAACGATCTTGAAGTCCGCATTAAAACTGCTCGATCCAGTCATATAATAAGGATTTCTCATCTAAAAACGGCATTTTTTCAAAGCTTTGCCCCACATCCTTTCTTTATGCAAGTTAGGAAACGACCAATCCTACGAGTTTAAAGGGTTAGAGGACCTATAAATTTAAAAAATAAATGGTCGCTCTTCGCTTGCATGCCAAAAGGTTTGCATGCCCCTAGGTATAGTGAAGTAGAGTTTCGAGGTTACCCCTCAATTTGCAGACAAAACATTTGTTTTATCGGGAAATGCCTACCTTTTCAGGTTAACCCTCAATTTGCAGACAAAACATTTGTTTTAACGGGAAAGGCCTACCTTTTCAGGTTACCAAAGATTGTTCTACCTGTACCACAAACAAAACACTTCTTCGACGATGTCTATCGAAATAGAAAAAGGCGAGCGGCGCAGACACCTCCACTCACATAACTTTGACGAGGGAATCTTATTCTAGCCTAATCCCATTTTCCTAAACAGATGGGTGTGTCAGAATAGTCATATATCCTTCGCGGAAACCTACCCTATACTTGAAGTTTTCCTGCCGAAGCAGACCAGGGTGCATGTCCCCTGGGTTTCAGTCATGTCCCCCGAATCACTCGTGCTCATTGGGTGGACGGACTGGGGATTGATGAGACATTCCTTTCATGAAAAGACCATTCAGGGTTGGTGTATGGCTATTTGCTATGTGTGAACTAGGGAATGAAAGCTGGTCTACGAGCTTGACCACTCTTGCTTCGTGCGGAAAACACATTACTCTAAAGAGTGAGGAGACAATGGCTCCCATGCAATAAATATAGTCTCGTCCAAGGAGTAGATTATAATCTAGGGGTCCTTGGACTAACATTACGTTCATGTGAACGGTTTTCCCTCTCAATGTTATCAGCACATTGGGAAGGATCCCTAACGGTCGACTGGTTCCTTTGTCAAAGCCTGTTAGATTTCTCATTTCAGGCAAAAGCAATGGCGAACCAAGCACTTTCCAAGCAGTTGAGGAAAGGATACTCACAGAAGCCCCTTCATCTATGATGGTATCGGTCATGACCATTCTATATATTTGAGTAATGATTCGAAATGGTACACTTGCCGATAAACGGGGTCTGCCTAGTAGATTCCAGTTGAAGGAAACAACTAGGTTACTTGGAGGTGGGACCGAATAGAGGCTAGATATGACTCTGAAGAACTTCCTTCCTGCGGTAAAGGAACGGTTAACTGCCCCCATGTTCGTCGGAGTCTGTGCTTACGAAGAGAATTTGAACGGTGTCATTCTTATTCTCTTCGGTGATTGTATCATCTGAAGATGGATCCTCTGAAGGCAAGACTGGGTCAACTGCCGCCTCGACCTTTTGAATTTCATCTGGTATGGATTCAGATGGTTTTTCTTCAATGATAGATGCTTCGGCCGACCACAAGGGCGTGTCAGCCGGATTTTCAACTAGTGACGGACTCGGCAAGAGTTTCTTATATCCAGGAGGAAGCCGTAACAGTGAAACCGGACAGTCGTCCAAAACTCTTTTAGCTTCATCTAAGGAGGGACAACGGTGGATGGCATGATCGCCTTCACACAATTTACAAGGAAATTTATATTTTCCTTTTTGTCTAGGGGCTTCACTTTCACTAGTTGATGGTGTACTTTCAACATGATCATCAGAGATTGACGACAGTGGATTGTGCAAACGAGGAGACCATTCCCTTAAGATCCAAGGGATGCAAGGACAATCTCGATGAAAGTGGTCTCCTTCGCAAATGACACATGGCGATTTAGGCCTAGATGTTGCAGTGTGTGGATTTTTGTTAGAAGATGCCTGGTTGCCCCTTTTCGCCTTTGGCTCCTTCTTCTTCTTCTCCTTCTTCTTCTCAGTTACTTGATTTTTGGCTTTACCAGCTATCATCAAGCGAAGAGGAAGGACGAGAGGGAGAATTGGACGAAGTAGAGGGTTGGGGGGTAACTTTGGTATCGTTTAGTTGCTGACTCGATTGTTCAGGAATCACGAGGTTCTGAATGACAGAAGTTGAGAAGAGCCATACGGGCAAGCCGATTGTCAATCCTGGAAGCGACAATGTGGCCATGTGGGGTGCACCAACATCTCCCCAAGAGGAGAAGGGACTAGGATTTCCTCCAAGGGGAATTCCTTGGTTGGTGGACTCCATTTTTCTCAACCTAAGACCAACATAGGAGAGGTGATATTTATTTTGATTAAAATAAATTTTAGACGCTTTGACACAACTTGTTTTTTCAATTTTTAAGAGTCAAGAAAAAAACAAAAGATGACTCTAGTTGCCTTCGATTTTTAATGAGCTTGAAGTGACAAGTGCTCAGATGGACCTTTTCCTTTAAGGAGTCTGAAAAGGAACGAAAGAGACTGCTATGGAAATCTAGATAGAGGGATTACCAAACCAATCGCAAAACTGCAGAATACTTTTTACGGTACGACAGTCAATCTTCCTGAATGCTGTGTTCAGTCCATTGTGATCGATAGGGCGGCAGACACAGCTTCCTATGGATAAAGGATAAAGCCTATTGTGGTCTCCCAAAATATACTCAATGGTACGTGGGAGCACAAGTCCGTACTAGCACTTGTCGTCTCAAAGTGGAGGAATCACCCAACCAACAGTGAAAACAACAGTTACCAGGCTTTACGACGCCGGAATACGTCTCTAGCCTAGACTTCTAGATGTTGTGCGTTAGGTTCCAAAGCGTTTTTAGATTCATTAAATTTATTTTATAGTTGATCTTGCTTAAGAAATTTTCCTTTCAGGTTCACTACATGATGTATATGTACAATTCCTAAAATGCAATCTAAGATGACAAACAATTGTTTTATCTTCTTTGT
The DNA here is from genome assembly GCA_031772625.1 of Pinus tabuliformis. NCBI lineage: Eukaryota > Viridiplantae > Streptophyta > Pinopsida > Pinales > Pinaceae > Pinus > Pinus tabuliformis. Next base: position 1,157,684,737 of record CM062813.1, on the reverse strand, counting down.
GCAATGAAAATCCTAGCTACTAAGGAAAGGAAGATGATCATTCTTTCAACATAGAGCAGAGAGCACACACTATATGCACTGTCCTAAATCAAACCAACAAACAGTGTAAATGAAAATGCACATGCATGTATTTGTTTTCAGCCTTCTTAATGTGTGAATGATAATAAGAAAGCTAATGCACAAATCTGAATTATTTTTCAAAGCGACAATTACTAACAAGCTTCTTTTCAAAACAAAATGAAGACAATGACGACACTTTGCGATTTGGAATTGAAAACTTGCTTTCGACACTAGAAAAACTACTAATTTAGATCAAATACAAGAGTAACCGTGTAATCAACTATCAAGAACAATTAGATTCTCTTCTATGACTGAAAACGACACTTGCGACACTTTCAAATCAAGAAACGACAGTTCAATTACACTACTTCTTGGCAAAAGAGAACTGATAATGACTCAAAATACATAAAAACATTTACAGTTCTTTGCACAATGGAGGCGGAATAATGGCAAGGATGGGGGTTTCAACAGAGGTGTACTGGCTACTAACAACAAAAATCCTGAGTAGAACTGAAAGGAGTAAACACAGAAGTCAAAATATAAGAGCAGAAGAGGTCTGATTAGCGCACCTGCAGCACTAGGAAAATGAAATGCAACGTACTTATCACACTCGGGAAGTGCAATGCATTCAGGTTCCAAAGAAGAGACAGTGCGATGGACCAGGGATGAGACTTTGACTGGGTTCCGGGTCACAGTTTGCAGTTCAGTTTAGGGATTTAGGCCGAGCAAGTGGTAATCAGTAAATCAATCACGGGGGTAGATCTAAAGAGGTTACTAGAGCCACCACAAGGGCAATTATAGAGCTTGTAAATCAATTGTTCAATTCATAAACAAAACCCGGAGATAGACTGAAGCAGTGTTGATCCACTTTGCACTTGCATAGCAAATGCAGTTCGAAGGCTAGTTGGCTTGACTTCAGGCTCCATCTGTAAGTTTATAAAGTAAACAAACGTAGATAAACAAACAATCTATTCGCTCCCCAACGGAGTCGCCATTTTGTTACTGGGAATAGTGTCTATGCAGAGCTACTAATCCCACTAAGGCTGGTAGCTACCTTAGAACCAAACAAACTAAAACCACTTTCATTTTCCTTTATGAGAAATAGACAAGAGAAGAATAAAGGATACCAACCTTTGTCTTGCGCTTGGTCCCTTGCTCGATTCCTCTCCCTTCTGATAGATCTTTGCTACTCGCTTCCTTGTCTACCCAGCTTCACAGGGCACCTATAGAATCAAAGCAGCATAATACTATCCAAGAACATAGATCTATTATCATAAACAATATAGGACCAGATGTATATTGACCACACAAGTGCATAAAACATCAATCATACAAGAATGTGGAGGAAAACTTGAATAGCTTTATTGATAATCAAGAAAGAGCAAAGAGAATTACAACCAATTGTTCTGACCCAGCATCATCATCTCAGCAAGGAGCCCTTGTTCACCTCATGAAAAGCTTAGATCACCCAACACTATGATATTGCACCAAGAAACCCGCAGCACTTCCTTACTAGAAACAAAATTCCAGCCTCTGGATCTCTGGGATGAGGGATCCATATATAGATGTTTGTAAGGGGAGTGAGTCAGCTTTTGAGATTTGATTAGTGTCCTCCCTCTGGTAGTTCTTGATTCCACATGGATTCCCACTGAGTATTTGATGATGTCATATTGGAGTAACTCAGTCGGTGGAGGTAAACCAAGTGAAATATACTACAGCTACATCAGTGGGATCTTTTCCAAGGCAAAAGCGGTCAAAATAGAACCATATACAAATTTCTTCAATCTTCTTCTTTTCACCTTGGTCAGTTGTTCTTTCATCACAAAGAGCACTGCATCACACTAGTTGAACACCTTTGGTTCAAGGCATTCTAAGGCATACTGCATATAAGACCAGTTGGCCACATGAAGAGCCACACTACCAGCCATCCTACCAAAAGTGAACAGAATGGTCCTCAAGGGCCTATCAGTGACATATTTAGTTACCGGGAATAGTGTCTATGCAGAGCTGCTAATCCCACTAAGGCTGGTAGCTACCTTAGAAACAAACAAACTAAAACCACTTTCGTTTTCCTTTATGACAAATAGATGAGAGAAGAATAAAGGAGACCAACCTATGTCTTGCGCTTGGTTCCTTGCTCGATTCCTCTCCCTTCTGATATATCTTTGCTACTCGCTTCCTTGTCTACCCAGCTTCACAGGGCACCTGTAGAATCAAATTAGCATAATACTATCCAAGAACATAGATCTATTATCATAAAAAATATAGGACCAGATGTATATTGACCACACAAGTGCATAAAACATCAATCATACAAGAATGTGGAGGAAAAATTGAATAGCTTTATTGATAATCAAGAAAGAGCAAAGAGGATTACAACCAATTGTTCTGACCTAGCATCATCCTCTCAGCAAGAAGCCCTTCTTCACCTCATGAAAAGCTTAGATCACCCAACACTACGATATTGCGCCAAGAAACCAGCATCACTTCCTTACTAGATACAAAATTCTAGCCTCTGGATCTCTGGGATGAGGGATCCATATATAGATGTTTGCAAGGGGAGTGAGTTAGCTTTTGAGATTTGATTAGTGTCCTCCCTCTGGTAGTTCTTGATTCCACTTGGAGATTGATGATCTCTTACTCATCCCTGGGTGAATGCAGAGAGGCAAGTGTCACACGAGAAGTTTCTGGAAGATTCCATGATTCTCCACCTTGTAGACTGACCCTGCCATTTGTCCACTCTCACCCATCGCACCCCATAGAAGGGAATTTCAACATGCATCGCACCTACTGTGTGTTGGTAGGTGGGATGCAATGCACTTTGACCATGGAGTAGGTGAAATGGTCCAGTTTTGACTAGTTCTGAGTAGTTTTTCATGGAGAACTTCTGGGAGATGCTGTAATCAGTTGACCTTGTTCTTTTAGGGGTCGGAAAAATACCTTTAGGGACTTAGGAGCCCTTGGTTTATGGACATTTATGATTTGGGTTGCAGTGCCCAGTAATGTCTATAACAGTTGCCCCCTAAAGCATGAGGTCGTTAATTTTTGATGTCGGGTGAAATGCTTTATCATGAGGATCCGAAGTTTTTTTTTCAAGCTAGAAGGCGACCTGTAATAAGATACAATACAATACATTATCTTCGTGATCTAGCTGAGGCGGGCATTTCCCATGATCATCTTTATAAATTCATTTTCATGTACATAGGACAGAAAATCGTTTGAGTGTAGACTGATGATTCTAGTAGAGCCATCATCCCTTAGATTGGATGATTATCTATGTAGCAATGGCGTACATTTGATGTCTTTATTTTCCTGAATATATATCGCAGCCCGGATGGATGAAACTAGATCCGAGGTCTTCAATCTCGTTCGATCTTCACTCAAAGTACAAGTAGATCCATGTGAGAGATGTTCTGGAGTTGAACATGGAAAGACATCGCCTGATTACCAACCAATGATGTAAGTTGTTAACAGGCGCGAGAGGAATCACCGATAATGATGATGACCCTCAAGGTACTACAGTACAATTCATGTGGTGTGAATAAGGGATTTGGTTTCGAACACCATGAAAAATATTTCGGTCGAAGGCCATTGATGTAAACCTGTCGCCGGAAGTGAGAAACTTGTCATTGAGGCATGCAAGTTTCAAAGTACTGAAAGGGTTGTTCCTAGATCAACTTCTTGGATAATGAGTTGATGTCGACAAGAAGCGATCCGTCATAGGAGGGCCTTAGTGAATCCCACATCAATGACTCGGAATGGAGCAAATGACTTTAATGGAGGTGAAAGCAATCTGATGACATAAGGTTCAGGATGGCGAACATGAAAGAATGGAGCGTGAATGTTTTGCAGCGGATGAGACACAGGTGAATTCTCTGAGTGACTTCTCTTGAACATATTGGTGACACTGACATGATGGATTGGTAGCATTAACCCCAAATATGGATGGTGTGACGGAACCATGGTGATGTGACCAGTGAATGGGACAACCCAACCCGACTGGGACGCGGAGTGAAAGTGTCATGTTCAAGAGCGACTTGCTACCTATGAAGTTTCTTCAAGTTTTCTTCCGAATTTTTCCCCAGTCATTGCTGACCAGTACCTCTTTATTTTTGTCAAGCTTGAGGAGGATAACATATGTTTGTTCTATAATTTTCCCTTCGGGCAAACCCATCGCTATGTTTTAACGAGCCTAGCGATAGTGAAACTCGTTCTTGTCTGTTATGGACAAGTTTGTCGCTATTCGGTTTTAACGAGTTTAACGATAAAGATTACTCGGTCCTTTTCAATTTTAGAGAGTCTGAAAAGGGATGTAAAGAAGACTCCAACATACCTTTTTCGTCATATAATCCCTTGAGTTTGAAAAAGTATAAAATGATACAAAAGGGATGAATTTTCGGTAATTTTTACGAGCCGAACAAAGCAAGTGCTCGATCTTTTTGTGCAATAATCCCTCAGGTCCAAAAAGATTAAAATCTAAAGGAGGGATAGCACTTCCAGTCACTTTAATGAGCTGGAGAGGCCAATCTCTCGGCAATCTTTTCATATTTTACGAGTCAGTTGAAAAGAGCTTAAAGGAGACTCGTCTTTTAAGGAACCTCTATGGGGTGTTTTTTGGAGGGGGTGTTTTGTCTATTCCCGATAACAAAGTGGCGACTCCACTGGGGAGCGAATAGATTGTTTGTTTACCTACATTTTTTACTTTATAAACTTACAGACGGAGCTTGAAGTTAAGCCAGCTAGCCTTCGAACTGCATTTGCTATGCAAGTGCAAAGTATATCAACGTTGCTTCAGTCTATCTCTGGGTTTTGTTTATGAATTGAACAATTGATTTACAAGCTCTCTAAATGCCCTTGTGGTGGATCTAGTAACCTCTTTAGATCTACCCCTGTGATTGGTTTACTGATTACCACTTGCTTGGCCTAAATCCCTGAACTGAACTGCAAACTGTGACCCGGAACCCAGTCAAAGTCTCATCCCTGGCCCATCGCAATGTCTCTTCTTTGGATCTTGAATGCATCGCACTTCCCGAGTGTGATAAGTGCGTTGCATTTCATTTTCCCAGTGCTGCAGGTGTGCTAATCAGATCTCTTCTGCTCTTAGATTTTGAATTCTGTGTTTACTCCTTTCAGTTCTATCGGGATTATAAGGCTGATCCACATTTCTGCTGAAGAAGGATATAGGGTGATCCCGACTCCAAATTGCGATGGAGTACTAGACGAAGGATCTTCCACAATCTCTTCTATAGCAATCAGACCAGGTGGAAGAGGCAGACCGTCAGGTCCGTAAAATATTTCCAGTGCCGAAGAAGGTATGGAATCCGCAGCGACAGATGTTTGGGGAATAACACCTTCTGAATCAACTGTAGATGGAGCTGGTTCAGTAGGATCAGTTCTACTGTCCTTTGGTGGCTGCTGAACTTCTTCTATAAAGGCAAGGATACCAGAAATGTTTGGAGTAATCGGAGTCTCCGAAGGTGTCGGAACACTTGTTCTAACTTTACCAGGAGATTTGGAACCGGTTAAACGAGTTCGCTTTGTCTGTAATAGTTTTGATTATGGAGACAAAGACAATTGACTCGTAAGACTCTACGAACGACAGGGTTTCAATTGACTTTCTTCCACGATTGTGGATTACTCGATCAACTAAAAATCAAGGGGAAAGATGTTTCCGAATTAAATGAATTTTAGACACTTTGACACAACTTGTTTTTTCAATTTGTAAGAGTCGAGAAAAGACAAAAGATGACTCTAGTCGCCTTCGATTTTTAATGAGCTTGAAGTGACAAGTGCTCAGATGGACCTTTTCCTTTAAGGAGTCTGAAAAGGAATGAAAGAGACTGCTCTGGATATTTAGATAGATGGATTACCAAACCAATCGCAAAACTGCAGAATACTTTTTACGGTACGATAGTCAATCTTCCTGAATGCTGTGTTCAGTGCATTGCAATCGATAGGGCGATAGACACGGCTTCCTATGGATAAAGGATAAAGCCTATTGTGGTCTCCCAAAATATACTCGACGGTACTTCGGAGCACAAGTCCGTACTGGAACTTGTCGTCTCAAAGTGGAGGAATCACCCAACCAACAGTGAAAACAACAGTTACCAGACTTTACGACGCCGGAATACGTCTATAGCCTAGACTTCTATATGTTGTGCGTTAGGTTCCAAAGCGTTTTTAGATTCATTAAATTTATTTTATAGTCGATCTTGCTTACGAAATTTTCCTTTCAGGTTCACCGCGTGATGTATATGTACAATTCCTAAAATGCAATCTAAGATGACAAACAATTGTTTTACCTTCTTTGTGCAATGAAAATCCTAGCTACTAAGGAAAGAGAGATGATCATTCTTTCAACATAGAGCAGAGAGCACACACTATATGCACTGTCCTAAATCAAACCAAAAAACAGTCTAAATGCAAATGCACATGCATGTATTATTTGTTTTCAGCCTTCTTAATGTGTGAATGATAATAAGAAAGCTAATGCGCAAATCTGAATTATTTTTCAAAGTGACAATTACTAACAAGGTTCTTTTCAAAACAAAATGAAGACAATGACGACACTTTGCGATTTGGAATTGAAAACTTGCTTTCGACACTAGAAAAACTACTAATTCAGATCAAATACAAGAGTAACCATGTAATCGACTATCAAGAACAATCAGATTCTCTTCTATGACTGAAAACGACACTTGCGACACTTTCAAATCAAGAAACGATAGTTCAATTACGCTACTTCTTTGCAAAAGAGAACTGATAATGACTCAAAATACATAAAAACATTTACAGTTCTTTGCATAATGGAGGCGAAATAATGGCAAGGAAGGGGGTTTCAACAGAGTTGTACTGGCTACTAACAACAAAAATCCTGAATAGAACTGAAAGGAGTAAACACAGAAGTCAAAATCTAAGAGCAGAAGAGGTCTAATCAGCGCACCTGCAGCACTGGGAAAATGAAATGCAATGAACTTATCACACTCGGGAAGTGCGATGCATTCAAGATCCAAACAAGAGACAGTACGATGGACCAGGGACAAGACTTTGACTGGGTTCCGGGTCACAGTTTGCAGTTCAGTTCAGGGATTTAGGCTGAGCAAGTGGTAATCAGTAAATCAATCACAGGGGTAGATATAAAGAGGTTACTAGAGCCACCACAAGGGAAATTAGAGAGCTTGTAAATCAATTGTTCAATTCATAAACAAAACCCGGAGATAGACTGAAGCAGTGTTGATCTACTTTGCACTTGCATAGCAAATGCAGTTCGAAGGCTAGCTGGCTTGACTTCAGGCTCTGTCTGTAAGTTTATAAAGTAAACAAATGTAGATAAACAAACAATCTATTCGATCCCCAGTCGAGGCAAATTAATGATTGCCTGAACCTTACATGGGTCGAGACGAATCCTGTGCTTTGAGACTACAAAGCCAATTAAATGACCAGAACTTACACAGAACACACATTTGTGTGGATTGAGTCGTATCTTGTAGTGTCGGCAACGTAGAAATATCGCCCTTAAATGCTGCAGATGATAAGTTCGATTTCGCGAATGAGCCGGAAGATCGTCGAGATATGGTTGAACGATGTTTTTGATGTCATGGAAGGCATAATTCAGTGCCCAAAAATGTCTATAACAGTTGCCCCCTAAAGCATGAGGTCGTTAATTTTTTATGTCGGGTGAAATGATTTATCATGAGAACCCGAAGTTTTTCAAGCTGGAAGGCGACCTGTAATAAGATATAATACAATACATTATCTTCATAATATTTTCATGATCTAGTTGAGGCGGGCATTTCCCATGCGCAGCTTTATAAATTCATTTTCATGTACATAGGACAGACAATCGTCTGAGTGTAGACTGATGATTCTGGTAGAGCCATCATCCCTTAGATTGGATGATTATCTGTGCAGCAATGGTGTACATTTGATGTCCGTATTTTCCTGAATATATATTGCAGCTCGGATGGATGAAACTAGATCCGAGGTCTTCAATCTCATTCAATCTTCACTAAAGTACAAGTCGATCCATGTGAGAGATGTTCTGGAGTCAAACATGGAAAGACATCGCCTGATTACCAACCAATGATGTAAGTTGTTAACAGGCGCGAGAGGAATCACCGATAATGATGATGACCCTCAAGGTACTACAGTACAATTCACGTGGTGTGAATAAGGGACTTGGCATCGAACACCACACAAAATCTTTCAGTCGAAGGCCATTGATGTAAACCAGTCGCCGGAAGTGAGAAACTTGCCATTGAGGCATGCAAGCTTCAAAGTACTGAAAGGGTTGTTCCTAGATCAACTTCCTGGATAATGAGTTAATGTCGACAAGAAGTGATCCATCATAGGAGGGCCTTAGTGAATCCCACATCAATGACATGGAATGGAGAAAATGACTTTAATGGAGGTGAAAATAATCTGATGACATAAGTTTCAGGATGGAGAACATGAAAGAATGGAGTGTGAATGTATTGCAGCGGATGAGACACAGGTGAATTCTCTGAGCGACTTCTCTTGAACATATCGGCGACACTGACATGATGGATTGGTAGCATTAACCCCAAATATGGATGGTGTGATGGAACCATGGTGATGTGACCAGTGAATGGAACAACCCAACCCAACTCAGATGCGGAGTGAAAGTGTCATGTTCAAGAGCGACTTGCTACCAACAAAGTTTCTTCAAGTTTTCTTCCCAATTTTTCCCCAGTCATTGCTGACCAGTACCTCTTTGTTTTTGTCAAGCTTGAGGAGGATAACATATGCTTGTTCTATAATTTTCCCTTCGGGCAAACCCATCGCTATGTTTTAACGAGCCTAGCGATATTGAAACTCGTTCTTGTCTGTTATGGACAAGTTTGTCGCTATTCGGTTTTAACGAGTTTAACGACAAAGATAACTCAGTCATTTTCAATTTTAGAGAGTCTGAAAAGGGATGTAAAGAAGACTCCAACAAACCTTTTTCATCATATAATCCCTTGAGTCCGAAAAATTATAAAATGATACAAAAGGGATGAATTTTCGGTAATTTTAACGAGCCAAACAAAGCAAGCGCTCGATCTTTTTCTGTAATAATCCCTCAGGTCCAAAAAGATTAAAATCTAAAGGAGGGATAACACTTCCAGTCACTTTAATGAGCTGGAGAGGCCAATCGCTCGGCAATCTTTTCATATTTTACGAGTCAGTTGAAAAGAGCTTAAAGGAGACTCGTCTTTTGAGGAACGAGTGATAAATTTGGGTAGCAGTTAATTCCAGGTGAGGTTTCGAATTTTCCAGTCATGACAGTGTCACAAGGATGGCTAACAGGATCACTCTTCACAGCTGTTCCTCAAAAAGGGTAAACAGTCAAGTGTAGGTGAATGATCGGCCAATACAGAGTGGAGGTGATGATCTAAACCTGAGCTCTTCAGTTTCCTTCTTTCCTTTATGAATTCTGAGCATGTTTTCTGGTTTTTCTGAGCCTCTGGGGTTTGAAAAACTCGCCCTGGCCCCATCGCACCCTTTCTACATCGAAAGGTGCGTTGCATGTTGGCCTATCCATTGGCCAGTTAGCATGCAATGTACCCAGAACATTGCTGGGGGTGCGATGAGCGCAAGGAGGGAAATTTGTGCACAGTTTTTCATGGAAATTTTTGCCTGTTTTTCACCAAATCAGGATCTGACTCTTCTCTTGTTTGTTTTCAGAGATTCATTGGAGCATAATGCCTGTTACAAGGCGAGAACGTGAGCATGAAGAAGAGGACATGATTACTTTACATGATCCGGTTACGGTAACTGCATTGCGGAATTGTGGCCTGTTGAAGTTTTTCTGTATCTCTAGAATGAGGCAACAGATCAACTTGTTGCAATATTTGCTCGATGCATGGGATCCTACCAGCCAGGTGTTCCAGATTAGGGGCAAATCCATCCCCTTGACTGTCGTGGACATCTATTTTCTGACTGGCTTATCGAGGCGAGGTGCCCCTATCTCATTATCAGGTTCGGCCCGTGGGGGTGAATCTGTGAGAGATTACATTCGCAGGTATTACAGAGAGGGATCTCAACCGAGTAAGGATGGCAAGATCAATATCCGAGATGTCACTGACAGGCCCTTGAGGACCATTCTGTTCACTTTTAGTGGGATGGCTGGTAGTGCGGCTCTTCATGTGGCCAACCGGTCTTATATGCAGTATGCCTTAGAATGCCTTGAACCAAAGGTGTTCAACTGGTGTGATGCAGTACTCTTTGTGATGAAAGAACAATTGACCAAGGTGAAAAGCGGAAGATTGAAGAACTTTGGATATGGTTCTATTTTGACCACTTTTGCCTTGGAAAAGATCCTGCTGATGCAGCTGCAGTATATTTCACTCAGTTTACCTCCATCGACTGAGCCACAGATGCAGAGATGGGTCGACCATATGTCCAGACATGCTGGTCAATCTTAGATTTCCTTTTCTGATACCTTCTTCAGGTGGTTCGATCATCAGGAGATGGTTTATTCCGAGTATCCATATGCTGGTATGGATTTCCGGGGCGACCCAGATTTGGTACTGCCGGCTAGCAAGCAGTGGGGCGCCATTGGTAAATTCTTTGACCATATCTTTGTTTATCGTTTCTCTTTATAATGTCCTTGTGCTTTCTTCTATCAAGACTAATCAAAACTCATGTGCTCATGTAGATGTTGGACTAGTTCAGCCAGTAGTACGCCCGAGAGTGCCAGCTGCCGCTCCAGCAGGAGAGGCTGTGGGAAGGGCTATCCTTCGCGACCTCGATGTGGCCGAGACTCTTTCAGCATTACAGGATTAGGTCGAAGGGCTCACTCTTGGTATTCCAGATGTGAGGACTGACGAGCCGCCTTTGAGGTTGCAGCGAAATACTACCGGCGTGCCGAGTCGATGGACTAGGCTTTTACTCATGATTGCATAGGTAGTGACTTGCTATCACCAGCATCATTAGACTAGGGTGCCCCATAGCATTTTGAGTTTTGGGTCATTTGACCAATTTTGTCTTGGTTACAGAACATTATGTGTAAACCATAAACAGTTATATATATATATATTTTTGGTTTTCAGAGTTTTATTTTGGTTAAGTTATATGATCTTGATGCAAATATTGATGAAATGCTTCTTTTTATAAATGTTGCAAATTTCTATCTAACACATAATTTGCCAATGAGTCTGTTAATGTGTTTAAGTTTATGGAAATATGCTGATATTGAATAAAATCAAATTGCCTTTCCAAAATCTAGACCCTTAGGAACATACGATAAATAGCTGGATTTCGGACGGAGTAGATACCAGTGAGTTGTAGTATGACGAGCTGTGAGTCTAGCCTGACGATAAGTCGGCATACGCCATGTGAGATGGCATCAGAGAGAAGTTCTATCAACGTGCTATATTTAGCAATGTTATTTGTTGATCGACCAATACATACCCCTCTGAAACTTACTAACTCGCCGCTTGGATCAAAAATGGCCCAGGCCACAGAAGATAGGTTCTACGAACTACGACTCGCTCCGTCGGCATATCCAACAAATGATTCCAATAGGTTTGACATTTGCAATAAATATAAAAAGTGGATTACTTGACCAAAATAATTACCCTTAGCGAAAACAAAAATGTAACAAAAGCATATGGGTTACTACACTGAATCATGCATAGTAACGCTTAAGGTACAACCCGTTACGGGGTTGCGCCAGTGGAATCCCGTCGTAATCCATTAACTCGTATGCTCCTTTTGCTAATACACGTTTAACAATGTAGGGGCCCATCCATAAAGACTTGAATTTACCTGCTTCCAATTTATCGGATTCTTAGTCGTAAAGTAAGACCAAGTCACCTTCTGAGAAGACATGGGGTTTGACATTCTTGTCGAAATTCACCTTGAATCATTTCTTATGGGCTTAGTTAGCCAAAGCGGCATCACGACAGGTTTCATCCAATTGGATTAGTTCCAAGAAACAAGCCTCCTCTTCTGAAGTTCCGGGGAGAAGATCGACTGCGAGTTTGAGGGACGATATTTCACACTGAATTGGTAAGATTGCTTCTAGGCCATACACTAGTTGGAAGGGTGTAAACCCAGTCGCATTCCTTACCAATGTTTGGTATGCCCATAAGGCCGAGTATAGGATCAGGTGCCAACTCCTTTTTTGGACTCCAATCATCCTTTGCAGCATTCGCTTCAGGACTTTGTTGATCGCTTCAACTTGTCCGTTGGCCTGCGGATAATATGGAGTAGAGCTGTCATGGGACAACCCTAATTTGGCAGCCAATTCGACCATCATGTGATTGCAAAAATGCGATCCATGATCTGTGACTATAGTGTGTGGAATGCTAAATCTGGTGACTACATGATTGAAAAAGAAAAGGGCAGCTGTGTTCGCCAGTATTGTTTAATGTAGGCATCGCCTCGGCCCATTTGGTAAAATAGTCTACCGCGACTATGATATACCCATGCCCCCCGGTCAAGGTGGGGTTACATACCATGAAATCAATGCCCCATTTGGCAAATGGCCCAATAGCAACTATTGGCTGTATAGGTGCATGTGGACTTCTGGTTTTGCTATCGAAAATTTAACATGCATGGCAACTTCTGACTGCAGTTATGCAATCTTTGAACATTGTTGGCCAGAAGTATCCTTCTCGTAAAAATTTTTGCGTCGTAGCATAACCAGATTGATGCCCCCCACACGTGCCTGAATGGCAATCATTCACGACTTTTTCGGCCTCCTCATGAGTGAGGCATATCCTCAGAACTGTATCGACACCACGACGGTAAAGTGTATCACTGACGATCATGTAGTCTTTTGATTGGTATCGAATATGTTTTTGTTTAGAGTGGGAGGTATTAGACCTATATTTTTGGGTTTGGAGATAGATGATTATATCTCCACACCACGGATTGCTTGAAGATATCAGAAACAAAGATTCATCCATGATTGTTTCTTCGGATGTTTCATTGTTGGACGATGTTGGGAGATCGCATAGTAATTCCGCAAAAACCAGGGATTTCTTTGACTTGGATTTTACAAATTCCAGATCAAACTCTTGAAGAATTGCTATCCATTTTGAATATTTTCCCCCCAACAACTGTCGCGACAATATGTAAGTCACGGGGTTGCAATCTGACAGAATGGTAGTTTTTCGAAAGAGGACATAGTGTCGAAATCTCTGTATCGCTTGAACAGCTGCAAGAGCCAGCTTTTCAACATAGGAATACTTGCTTTCTGTATCATTTAAGTTTCTACTTAAATAATATATGGGATGTTCAATTCCATTTTCTTCTTGAACTAAAACCATTGCTATGGTTGTATCCGCTGCAGCCAGATACAAGTTAAAGTCTTTTTGATAATCAGGAGTGTACATTAATGATGCTTTCATTAGGGATTCTTTTAGAGAATCAAAGGAAGCTTGCGCAACCTAATCCCAGTCAAAGGGTACTTCTTTTTTCAATAGACGTGTATAACCTTTAGCAAGTTCTGCGTAATTTGGAATGAACCTCCTCAGAAAGTTTGCTTTCCCTTGGAGTTTCTGAATCTGAAGCGACTCCGCTGGGGAGCGAATAGATTGTTTGTTTATCTACATTTGTTTACTTTATAAACTTACAGATGGAGCCTGAAGTCAAGCCAGCTAGCCTTCAAACTGCATTTGCTATGCAAGTGCAATGTAGATCAATGCTGCTTCAGTCTATCTTCGGGTTTTGTTTATGAATTGAACAATTGATTTAAAAGCTCTCTAATTGCCCTTATGGTGGCTCTAGTAACCTCTTTAGATCTACCCCTGTGATTGATTTATTGATTACCACTTGCTTGGCCTAAATCCCTGAACTGACCTGCAAACTATGACCCGGAACCCAGTCAAAGTCTCGTCCCTGGTCCATCGCACTGTCTCTTCTTTGGATCCTGAATGCATCACACTTCCCGAGTGTGATAAGTGCGTTGCATTTCATTTTCCCAGTGCTACAGGTGCGCTAATCAGACCTCTTCTTCTCTTATATTTTGACTTCTGTGTTTACTCCTTTCAGTTCTATTCAGGATTTTTGTTGTTAGTAGCCAATACACCTCTGTTGAAACCCCCTTCCTTGCCATTATTCCGCCTCCATTGTGCAAAGAACTGTAAATGTTTTTATGTATTTTGATTCATTAACAGTTCTCTTTTGCAAAGAAGTAGCGTAATTAAACTGTCGTTTCTTGATTTGAAAGTGGCGCAAGTGTCGTTTTTAGTCATAGAAGAGAATCTGATTGTTCTTGATAGTCGATTACACGGTTACTGTTGTATTTGATTTGAATTAGTATTTTTTCTAGTGTCGAAAGCAAGTTTTCAATTCCAAATCGCAAAGTGTCGTCATTGTCTTCATTTGTTTTGAAAAGAAGCTTGTTAGTAATTGTCGCTTTGAAAAATAATTCAGATTTGCGCATTAGCTTTCTTATTATCATTCACACATTAAGAAGGCTGAAAACAAATACATGCATGTGCATTTGCATTTAGATTGTTTGTTGGTTTGATTTAGGACAATGCATATAGTGTGTGCTCTCTGCTCTATGTTGAAGGAATGATCATCTCTCTTTCCTTAGTAGCTATGATTTTCATTGCACAAAGAAGATAAAACGATTGTTTGTCATTAGATTGCATTTTAGGAATTGTACATATACATCACGCGGTGAACCTGAAAGGAAAATTTCTTAAGCAAGATCAACTATAAAATAAATTTAATGAATCTAAAAACGCTTTGGAACCTAACGCACAACATCTAGAAGTCTGGGCTAGAGAAGTATTCCAGCGTCATAAAGCCGGGTAACTATTGTTTTCACTGTTGGTTTGGTGATTCCTCCACTTTGAGACGACAAGTTCCAGTACGGACTTGTGCTCCCACGTACCGTTGAGTATATTTTGGGAGACCACAATATGCTTTATCCTTTATCCATAGGAAGTCGTGTCTGCCGCCCTATCGATTGCAATGCACTGAACACAACATTCGGGAAGATTGACTGTCGTACCGTAAAAATTATTCTGCAGTTTTGCGATTGGTTTGGTAATCCCTCTATCTAGATTTCCAGAGCAGTCTCTTTCATTCCTTTTCAGACTCCTTAAAGGAAAAGGTCCATCTGAGCACTTGTCACTTCAAGCTCATTAAAAATCGAAGGCGACTAGAGTCATCTTTTGTTTTTTCTCGACTCTTAAAAATTGAAAAAACAAGTTGTGTCAAAGCGTCTAAAATTTATTTTAATCGAAATGAATATCACCTCTCCTATGTTGGTCTTAGGTTGAGAAAAATGGAGTCCACCAACCAAGGAATTCCCCTTGGAGGAAATCCTAGTCCCTTCTCCTCTTGGGGAGATGTTGGTGCACCCCATATGTCCACATTATCGCTTCCAAGATTGAAAATCGGCTTGCCCGTATGGCTCTTCTCAATTTCTATCATTCAGAAACCCCTGATTCTTGAACAATCGAGTCAACAACTAAACGATACCAAAGTTACCCCCCAACCCTCTACTTCGTCCAATTCTCCCTCTCCTCCTTCCTCTTCGCTTGATGAAGCTGGTAAATCCAAAAATCAAGTAACTCAGAAGAAGAAGGAGAAGAAGAAAAAGGAGCCAAAGGCGAAAAGGGGAGACTAGGCATCGTCTAGCGAAAATCCACACACTGCACCATCAAGGACTAAATCGCCATGTGTCATTTGCAAAGGAGACCACTTTCATCGAGATTGTCATTGCGTCCCTCGGATCTTAAATGACTGGTCTCCTCGTTTGCACAATCTGGTGTAATCAACCTCTGAGGATCATGTTGAAAGTACACCGTCAACTAGTGAAAGTGAAGCCCCTGGACAAAATGGAAAATATAAATTTCCTTGTAAATTGTGTGAAGGCGGTCATGCTGTCCACCGTTGTCCCTTCTTAGACGAAGCTAAAAGAGTTTTGGACGACCGTCCGGTTTCACTGTTACGGCTTCCTCCTGGATATAAGAAACTCTTGCCGAGTCTATCACTAGTTGAAAATTCGGCTGACACACCCTTGTGATCGGCTGAAGCATCTATCATTGAAGAAAAACCATCTGAATCCATACCAGATGAAAGTCAAAAGGTCGAGGCGGTAGTTGACCTAGTCTTGCCTTCAGAGGATCCATCTTCAAATGATACAATCACCGAAGAGAATAAGAACGACACCGTTCAAATTCTCTTCGTAAGCACAGACTCCGACGGACATGGGGGCAGTCTACTCGTTCCATTACCGTAGGAAGGAAGTTCTTCAGAGTCATATCCGGTCGTATATTCGGTCCACCTCCAAGCAACCTAGTTGTTTCCTTCGACTGGAATCTACTAGGCAGACCCCGTTTATCGCCTAGTGTACCATTTCGAATCATTACTCAAATATATAGAATGGTCATGGTCGGTACCATCATAGATGAAGGGGCTTCTGTGAGTATTCTTTCCTCAACTGCTTGGAAAGCGCTTGGTTCGCCATCGCTTTTGCCTGAAATGAGAAATCTAATAGGCTTTGACAAAGGAACTAGTCAACCGTTATGGATCCTTCCCAATGTGCCGATAACATTGAGAGGGAAAACCGTTCACATGAACGTAATGGTAGTCTGAGGACCCCTGGATTATAATCTACTCCTTGGACGAGACTATATTTATTGCATGGGAGCCATTGTCTCCTCACTCTTTAGAGTAATGTGTTTTACGATAGATCTATTATCATAAACAATATAGGACCAGATGTATATTGACCACACAAGTGCATAAAACATCAATCATACAAGAATGTGGAGGAAAACTTGAATAGCTTTATTCATAATCAAGAAAGAGCAAAGAGGATTACAACCAATTGATCTGACCCAACATCATCCTCTCAGCAAGAAGCCCTTCCTGACCTCATGAAAATCTTAGATCACCCAACATTATGATATTGCACCAAGAAATCGGCAGCACTTCCTTACTAGATACAAAATTCCAGCCTCTGGATCTCTGGGATGAGGGATCCATATACAGATGTTTGCAAGGGGGGTGAGTCAGCTTTTGAGATTTGATTAGTGTCCTCCCTATGATAGTTCTTGATTCCACTTGGAGATTGATGATCTCTTACTCATCCTTGGGCGAATGCAGAGAGGCAAGTGTCACAAGAGAAGCTTCTAGAAGATTCCATGATTCTCCACCTTGCAGACTGACCCTGCCATTTGTCCACTCTCGCCCATTGCACCCCATAGAAGGGATTTTCAACATGCTTCGCACCTATTGTGTGTCGGTAGGTGGGAAGCAACGCACTTTGACCATGGAGCAAGTGAAATGGTCCAGTTTTGACCAGTTCTGAGTAGTTTTTCATGGAGAACTTCTGGGAGATGCTGTAATCAGTTGACCTTGTTCTTTTAGGGGTCGGAACAACACCTTTAGGGACGTAGGAGCCCTTGGTTTATGGACATTTATGATTGGGGTTGCAGTGCCCAAAAATGTCTATAACAGTTGCCCCCTAAAGCATGAGGTCGTTAACTTTTTATGTCGGGTGAAATGCTTTATCATGAGGATCCGATGTTTTTCAAGCTGGAAGGCGACCTGTAATAAGATACAATACAATACATTATCTTCATAATATTTTCATGATCTAGCTGAGGCAGGTATTTCCCATGCTCAACTTTATAAATTCATTTTCATGTACATAGGATAGACAATCGTCTGAGTGTAGACTGATGATCTGGTAGAGCCATCATCCCTTAGACTGGATGATTATCTGTGCAGCAATGGTGTACATTTGATGTCTTTATTTTCCTGAATATATATCGCAGCCCGGATGGATGAAACTAGATCCGGGGTCTTCAATCTCATTCAATCTTCATGCAAAGTACAAGTCGATCCATGTGAGAGATGTTCTGGAGTCGATCATGGAAAGACATCGCCTGATTACCAACCAATGATGTAAGTTGTTAACAGGCGCGAGAGGAATCACCGATAATGATGATGACCCTCAAGGTACTATAGTACAATTCACGTGGTGTGAATAAGCGACTTGGCATTGAACACCACGCAAAATCTTTCAGTCGAAGGCCATTGATGTAAACCTGTCGCCGGAAGTGAGAAACTTGCCATTGAGGCATGCAAGCTTCAAAGTACTGAAAGGGTTGTTCCTAGATCAACTTCTTGGATAATGAGTTGATGTCGACAAGAAGCAATTTGTCATAGGAGGGCCTTAGTGAATCCCACACCAATGACACGAAACAGAGAAAATGACTTTAATGGAGGTGAAAACAATCTAATGACATAAGGTTTAGGATGGTGAACATGAAAGAATGGAGCGTGAATGTATTTCAACAGATGAGACACAGGTGAATTCTCTGAGCGACTTCTCTTGAACATATCGAAGACACTGACATGATGGATTGGTAGCATTAAACCCAAATATGGATGGTGTGACGGAACCATGGTGATGTGACCAGTGAATGGAACAACCCAACCCGACTCGGACGCGGAGTGAAAGTGTCATGTTCAAGAGCGACTTGCTACCAATGAAGTTTCTTCAAGTTTTCTTCCCAAATTTTCCCCAATCATTGCTGACCAGCACCTCTTTATTTCTGTCAAGCTTGAGGAGGATAACATATGCTTGTTCTATAATCTGCCCTTCGGGCAAACACATCGCTATGTTTTAACGAGCCTAGCGATAGTGAAACTCCTTCTTGTCTGTTATGGACAAGTTTGTCGCTATTCGGTTTTAATGAGTTTAACGACAAAGATAACTCGGTCCTTTTCAATTTTAGAGAGTCTGAAAAGGGACGTAAAGAAGACTCCAACAAACATTTTTCGTCATATAATCCCTTGAGTCCGAAAAAGTATAAAATGATACAAAAGGGATGAATTTTCGGTAATTTTAACGAGCTGAACAAAGCAAGCGGTCGATATTTTTGTGTAATAATCCCTCAGGTCCAAAAAGATTAAAATCTAAATGAGGGATAGCACTTCCGGTCACTTTAATGAGCTGGAGAGGCCAATCGCTCGGCAATATTTTCATATTTTACAAGTTAGTTGAAAAGAGCTTAAAGGAGACTCGTCTTTTGAGGAACGAGTGATAAATTTGGGTAGCAGTTAATTCCAGGTGAGGTTTGGAATTCTCCAGTCACGGCAGTGTCACAAGGATGGCTAACAGGATCACTCTTCGCAGCTGTTCCTCAAAAAGGGTAAACAATCAAGTGTAGGTGAATGATCGGCCAATACAGAGTGGAGGTGATGATGAGAACACGGCCAAGGCTTCAAAGGCTGATGATAATACATTCACGATGGTTATTTACCAGAAGTTGGTTCATTTTTTATTTTAAAATGAGCTTAAACTCTGGAGGAACATTTGCTCATTGCTTATGTTTATTTTTTAATGAGCTTGAAGTCCCCGTTAAAACTGCTCGATCTAATGGTCATTGCTTTTCTTGATTTTACCATTAATGACTTTGTTCCTTCAAAGATTGTACTGCATGCTCAATCGCTTCATCAAACTAGTTAGAAATGAACAATACATGTCTGAAAAATGAGCTAATTTTGGGAGATTCTATGGACAATTCTTGGCGCCGTCTG